>CM038671.1:494186278-495549651 GCA_021605145.1 Aegilops bicornis
CATACACATTTCCGCTTTCTAGATGGTTATTTTGGTTTCTCTCAAATACCTATGTAAGCCAATGATCAATCAAAGACTACTTTTACTTGCCCTTTTGGTACTTTTGCTTATAGACGTATGCCTTTTGGTTTATGTAATGCACCTGCTACCTTTCAAAGATGCATGATGGATATATTCTCTGACTTTTGTGAAAAGATTTGTGAGGTTTTCATGGATGATTTTTCCGTCTATGGATCCTCTTTTGATGATTGCTTGAGCAACCTTGATCGAGTTTTGCAGAGATGTGAAGAAACTAATCTTGTCCTGAATTGGGAAAAGTGTCACTTTATGGTTAATGAAGGTATTGTCTTGGGGCATAAGGTTTCTGAAAGAGGTATTGAAGTTGATAAAGCCAAGGTTGATGCTATTGAAAAGATGCCATGTCCCAAGGACATCAAAGGTATAAGAAGTTTCCTTGGTCACGCCGGTTTTATAGTAGGTTCATTAAGGACTTCTCTAAAATTTCTCGGCCTCTGACTAATTTATTACAAAAAGATATACCATTTGTTTTTTTATGATGATTGTGTAGAAGCATTTGAAATCCTTAAGAAAGCATTGATCTCAGCACCTATTGTTCAGCCACCTGATTGGAATTTACCCTTTGAAATTATGTGTGATGCTAGTGATTATGCTGTAGGTGTTGTTCTAGGGCAAAGAGTTGATAAGAAATTAAATGTTATTCAATATGCTAGTAAAACTCTAGACAACGCTCAAAGAAATTATGCTACTACTGAAAAAGAATTATTAGCAGTTGTATTTGCTTGTGATAAGTTCAGACCTTATATTGTTGATTCTAAAGTAACTATTCACACGGATCATGTTGCTATTAAATATCTTATGGAAAAGAAAGATGCTAAACCTAGACTTATTAGATGGGTTCTCTTGCTACAAGAATTTGATTTGCATATTGTTGATAGAAAGGGAGCTGAGAACCCTGCTATGCATAACTTGTCTAGGTTAGAAAATGTTCTTGATGACCCACTACCTATCGATGATAGCTTTCCTGATGAGCAATTAAATGTTATAAATGCTTCTCGTAGTACTCCGTGGTATGCTGATTATGCTAATTATATCGTGGCTAAATTTATACCACCTAGTTTCACATACAAGCAAAATAAAAGTTTTTCTATGATTTGATACATTACTTTTGGGATGACCCACATCTTTATAAAGGAGTAGATGGTGTTATTAGACGTTGTGTACCTGAGCATGAACAGGAACAAATCCTACACAAGTGTCACTCCGAGGCTTATGGAGGGCACCACGCTGGAGATAGAACTGCACATAAGGTATTGCAATCTGGTTTTTATTGGCCTACTCTCTTCAAGGATGCCCGTAAGTTTGTCTTATCTTGTGATGAATGCCAAAGAATTGGTAATATTAGTAGACGTCAAGAAATGCCTATGAATTATTCACTCGTTATTGAACCATTTGATGTTTGGGGCTTTAATTATATGGGACCTTTTCCTGACTCTAATGGTTACACACATATTTTAGTTGCAGTTGATTATGTTACTAAGTCGGTAGAAGCTATTCCAACTAGTTGTGCTGATCATAACACTTCTATTAAAATGCTTAAAGAAGTTATTTTTCCGAGGTTTGGAGTCCCTAGTAAATATTTAATGACTGATGGTGGTTCACACTTTATTCATGGTGCTTTTCGTAAAATGCTTGCTAAGTATGATGTTAATCATAGAATTGCATCTCCTTATCACCCGCAGTCCAGTGGTCAAGTAGAATTGAGTAATAGAGAGCTCAAATTAATTTTGCAAAAGACTGTTAATAGATCTAGGAAGAATTAGTCCAAGAAACTTGATGTTGCATTATGGGCATATAGAACTGCATATAAAAATCCTATGGGTATGTCTCCGTATAAAATGGTTTATGGAAAAGCATGTCACTCACCTCTCGAACTAGAACATAAGGCTTATTGGGCTATTAAAGAGCTCAATTATGATTTCAAACTTGCCGGTGAGAAAAGGTTATTTGACATTAGCTCACTTGATGAATGGAGAACCCAAGCTTATGAGAATGTCAAGTTATTTAAAGAAAAATTTAAAAGATGGCAAGACAAAAGAATACAAAAGCGCGAGTTTAATGTAGGTGATTATGTCTTGCTATACAACTCTCGTTTAAGATTTTTTGCAGGAAAACTTCTCTCTAAATGGGAAGGCCCTTACGTTATCGAGGAGGTCTATCGTTCCGGTGCCATAAAAATCAACAACTTCGAAGGCACAAATCCGAAGGTGGTAAACGCTCAAAGTATCCAACATTATATCTCAGGTAATCCTATAAATGTTGAAACCAATATTATTGAAACCGTAACCCCGGAGGAATACATAAGGGACACTTTCCGGAACATTTCAGACTCCGAAAAGGAATAGGTATGTGGTACGGTAAATAAACCGACTCCAAAACAATTTTTATGGAAATATTTCTCCGTTTTGGAATATTTAGAAAAATAGAAAAATAAGAAGCAGTCAGGGAAGGACACGAGGGCTCCACGAGGGTGGAGGGCACGCCCTACCCTACTGGGCGCGCCCCCTACCTTGTGGGCACCTCGTGTGCTCTCCGGACTCCGTTTTCTTGCACGATACGTATTTTGGTTGGTAAAAATTCATTATATAATCTCCCAAAGGTTTTGACCCCTGTATCACGCAAATATTCTCTGTTCTTGTTTCGAGCTGTTGCTGCTGCAGATTAGAGCAAGATGTCTTCTCAAGAGTCAGTTGGGGAGAGCCGGGTGTCTCATCCGGCATCGGAACCAAGGACAAACAACGATGTTGACCACTTTGGGCCAGCGACGAAGGAAGAGATGGAAGCTGACTTGATGAGGATAGATGCCATGGAGGAGGATCAAGAAGTCACTTCTCGCTTTCGAGCTGTATTCACGATGGGGAAACTACAGAGCTCAGCTATTCCAAACTCGATTATCCCTTCCAATGTTAGATTTCTTTCTTATGAAAATATGAAGAGGAGTGTCACTTGTTCTCCCGCAGCTATGCAACACCCTTGGGTGCATGGAGCCTTAGCCATTACCGGAAAGCTTTATAAGGAAATAATGGACCTCAAGCAGCAAGTCAATAAGCTTGAGGAGGAGAATCGCATCCTGAGGGGCATCATCGCCAAGAATATTACACCATCACTAAAGAAGGAGACATAATCACATGGGTTTGGTCACTCCCCTTGGCAACTGCCAAGCTTGGGGAAGGTGCCCCGGTATCTTATCACCATCACACTCCTATCTTTACCGTTTTTCTTAGTTCGATCCTATTAGTAGTATTTTGATCTAGTAGAATAAAGTTTTGGTATGATCTAGTTTTGAGTTTTGCTTTATGATCTCTCTATGTAATCGAGTCCGTGAGCTATATAATAAAGATTAGTGTTGAGTCAAGGGCTTGATTATTTTGCCATGATATTGAGTGAATAAAAGAAAAGAGAAAAGAATAAAAAGAAACAAAGAGATCATATTGATCTTATTGAGAGTAATGACTTCACATAGAAAGAGTATGGTGATTAAAAATTGTTGAGAGTTGACAAGCATAGCTTTGGTCATCGTTGCAATTAATAGGAAGTAATAAAGAAAGAGAGGTTTCACATATAAATATACTATCTTGGACATCTTTTATGATTGGGAGCACTCATTAAAAATATGATATGCTAAAGAGTTGATGTTGGACAAGGAAGACAACGTAATGGGTTATGTTTTCTTATATCTGAGATAAAGTATATTGTCATGGATCATCCAACATGTTGAGCTTGCCTTTCCCCTCATGCTAGCCAAATTCTTTGCACCAATTAGAGATACTACTTGTGCTTCCAAAACCCTTAAACCAGTTTTGCCATGAGAGTCCACCATATCTACCTATGGATTGAGTAAGATCCTTCAAGTAAGTTGTCATCGGTGCAAGCAATAAAAATTGCTCTCTAAATATGTATGATTGATTGGTGTGGAGTAAATAAGCTTTATACGATCTTGTGATGTGGAAGAAATATAAGCGACGGACTGCATAATAAAGGTTCTTATCACAAGGGGCAATATAAAGTGACGTTCTTTCGCATTAAGATTTTGTGCATCCAACCCTGAAAGCGCATGGAAACCTCTGCTTCCCTCTACGAAGGGCCTATCTTTTATTATTATCTTCTACCTTATGCAAGAGTCATGGTGATCTTCACCTTTCCTTTTTACATTTTATCCTTTGGCAAGCACAGGGTGTTGGAAAGATCCTGATACATATATCTAATTGGATATGGGTTAGCATGAATTATTATTGTTGACATTACCCCTATACTTGTGGGTCATCATGCACTGCTTGTTTTTCAGTTTGTTTTTTTGTTATTCAGTTTCATGTAGCCGACAGGAGATTGTGTGAAATTGACATGTTGTAGGTAAACACTACCACACTTTGAATAAAAATGAGGATAACACACTTGATTTAGAATAGTTCGTGTAGAAAACTGCCATGGACACAACGTCAAATCTGCTTTGTTCCTGAAATTTTTGCCATGTCACCTAGTACATTTCTGTATAGTGCAATGAGAGTAGTTCCGCGGGGGTTTATGGCTGATTTACAAATTGAACCATATAGGCATGGTGAGGATATATATACTCTTTCATTTGATGATCAAGAATATATTAAATAACATGCTACTAATAAATCTTGTACTCAGCTGTAGTATGTCAACCTAGAGCCACCTAAAATATGCTCTGTTTTTTAGATTACTATGCTCTGTTTTGTAACATTTTCAGTTTTCTTTCATGTCTAAAGAAATCCCTAGTTTTTAAGGGTGCCAATTTCCATTGCCAACTAACCTACGCAATTAATTAAGTGTTGTCGATGTTGTTGAGCACAAGTGCATTGCTTTTTTTTCTCAGTTTTCTTTCATGTCTAAAAACATGGCTCTGTTCCAACTATTGCCAACTAACCTACCAAATTAATTAATTGTACTTGATTATCTTCTACTCAAAACTTCTACTATTGTAATGTTATATGATAATTTGTAAGGGCAGTAATTGGTCTCTTTTGCTGCTTATCAGAGATGGGGGGAGGCCACCACCGCAGGCTGCGCTCTGCCACACCGGAGTACGACTTGGAAGGTTTCGAGTTCTTCACAATCATACTTGAGAATTCCTCCAGGAGGCAGGTATATAAAAGGAGAGATCTCCCCTTCACCCATCTCTTTATAATAACTCCGCTGTTTGTTACATCACTCATTGTGCCACATTGCTGAGGCAGCCTGACACTTTTATGGAGATGCTGGACGGCCATCGGCCAAACAATGTGAAGCTGCGACAGGCCGGCAGCGGGCTTCGCAGGATTTGGGACGTGGAGGTGGTGATCAGGAACGACCACATGTACCTGTGTCATGGCTGGGAGCAGTTCGTCCGTGCCTACGACCTGCAGCACGGGTACTTCCTTGTCTATAGGTACGACGACGACGCCATGCTCAACCTGAAGGTGTTGAACACGACTATGTGCCGCATGCGCTATGAGGACGACGATGATGCCAGTATGCTTTGCCTATTCTTTCTCTCCATTTGTCTTTGTCTCACACTGATTGTTAAAAAAACTTTGTTGCATTTGGTCAGGCAATCAGAGCAGCAGCAGCGACTCTGGCTACAACAAAAGCAGCAACGATTCTGGCTACAGCGAAAGCAGCAGCGAGGATGATCCGAAATGGAGTGGGGAAGAAGAGGAGCAGAGTGGGGATGAGGAGGTGCAACCTATTCTGTCTGACGATGACCTCGCGATGGTGATGGCTGACGATGGCCAAGTGATGGTGGTGGCTAGCGATGGGCAAGAGATGGTGGTGGCTGACGATGACCTAGCGATGGTGCTGCCTGAAGATGGCCTTGCTACCCCTTGAGCATGTGTTGGTTTTCCCTTGAAGAGGAAAGGTGATGCAGCAAAGTAGCGTAAGTATTTCCCTCAATTTTTGAGAACCAAGGTATCAATCCAAGAGGAGATCGCACGCAAATCGCCTAGTACCTGCACAAACAATCAAGAACCTTGCAACCAACGCGATAAAGGGGTTGTCAATCCCTTCATGGCCACTTGCAAAAGTGAGATCTGATAAAAGATAATAAGATAAATATTTTTGGTATTTTTGTTGTATAGATTGGAAAGTAAAGATTGCAAGATAAATAGTAAACTAGAATTGTAGATTGGAAACTTATATGATGTAAAGTAGACCCGGGGGCCATAGGTTTCACTAGTGGCTTCTCTCAAGATAGCATATATTACGGTGGGTGAACAAATTACTGCTGACCAATTGTTAGAAAAGTGCATAGTTATGATTATATCTAAGGCAATGATCATGAATATAGGCATCACGTCCGTGTCAAGTAGACCGAAACAATTCTGCATCTACTACTATCACTCCACACATCAACCGCTATCCTGCATGCATCTAGAGTATTAAGTTCATAAGAACGGAGTAATGCATTAGGCAAGATGACATGATTTAGAGGGATAAACTCAAGCAATATGATCTAAACCCCATCTTTTTATCCTCGATGGCAACAATACAATACGTGCCTTGCTGCCCCTGCTGTCACTGGGAAAGGACACCGCAAGATTGAACCAAAAGCTAAGCACTTCTCCTATTGCAAGAAAGATCAATCTAGTAGGCCAAACCAAACTGATAATCCGAAGAGACTTGCAAAGATAGCCAATCATACATAAAAGAATTCAGAGAAGATGTAGGATGAAGATGGTAGCAATTTTCCCTCAAGTGGATGATCTAAGGTTTATCAATCCGTGAGAGGTGTAGGATGAAGATGGTCTCTCTCGAACGACCCTGCAACCAAATACAAGAAATCTCTTGTGTCCCCGACACACGCAATACAATGGCAAATTGTATAGGTGCACTAGTTCGGCGAAGAGATGGTGATAAAAGTGTAATATGGATGGTAGAAATATATTTTTGTAATCTTAATAAATAAAAACAGCAAGGTAGAAAATAGTAAACAGGCACAAAAACGGTATTGCAATGCTTGAAAACAAGGCCTAGGGTCCATACTTTCGCTAGTGCAATTCGTCAACAGTGCTAACATAGTAGGATCATATGATTATCCCTCAAAGTGCAATAAAGAATCACTGTCGAGTTCCTATTAGCGGAGAACAAAAGATAGATATTGTTTGTAGGGTACGAGACCACCTCAAAGCTATTCTTTCCGTTCGATCTATTCAAGAATTCATACTAAAATAACACAAAGCTATTTTTTCTTTCGGTCTATCCTAGAGTTCATACTAGAATAACACCAAAGCAAATTCATATTCATAATACTCAATCCACACAAAGAACTACAAAGAGACTCCAAAGTTTCTATCGGAGAAAAGATAACAAAAACATGCATCAACCCCTATGCATAGATTACCCCAATGTCACCTCGGGAATCCACAAGTTGAGTGCCATAACATATATCGAGTGAATCAATACGATACCCCATTGTCACCTCAAGTAATCATACCGCAAGACATACATCATGTGTTCTCATATCTGAGTATTCAATCCGACAAGACAAAACTTCAAAGGATAAAGATTCAATTCATCACAACAAGAGTATAGAGGGGAGAATCATCATATGATCCATCTATATTAACAAATGCCATGATATAGATCACGAGAGAGAGACTAAACACATAGCTACTGGTACAAACCCTCATCCCCGAGGGTGAACTACTCCCTCCTCATCGTGGCGGCTGACGGGATGATGAAGATGGCCACCGGAGATGATTCCCTCCTCCGACAGGGTGCCGAAAAGGGTCTAGATTGGTTTTCGGTGACTACAGAGGCCTGCGGCGGAGGAACTTCTGATCTAGGTTAACCCCGAAGGGTTTCGGAATATTTGAGAATTTATAGAGCAAAGAGGGGGTGCGGGTGGCCACCGAGGTGGGCACAACCCACCAGTATGCCGCCAGGCCTCACAAGACTTCGGTGGGTTGTGCCTCTGGCACCCCTGTGTGCTTATTTGGCCCAATGGATGTCTTCTGACCCATAAAAAATCTCCATGGAGTTTCCGGTGTTTGGACTCCGTTTGATATTGATTTCCTATGATGTAAAAAACAAGCAAAAAAATAGCAACTGGCACTGGGCACTGGGTCAAAAGGTTAGTCCCAAAAAATGATATAAAGTTGCTTAAAATGATTGTAAAACATCCAAGAATGATAATAAAACAACATGAATACTTCATAATTATAGATACGTTGGAGACGTATCAGCGAGCATAATTGGTTTGCTACCAACATTTGGCATTGCTAATATTTGGCAAAGCCAACATTTGGCAAAATCAGAAGTTGCCAACATTTGGCAACTTTTTCTGTGATTGGCTATGAAAATTGGCAACCAACCAATCTGTAGCCAATATTTGGCAGTTGCCAAAATTTGGCATGCCAATTTTTGGCATCAAACCAATTATGCTCAGCATCCCCAAGCTTAATTCCTACTCATCCTCGAGTAGGTAAATGATAAAAGAAATAATATATGAAGTGTGAATGCTAGCAAAGTGCATAAGTTTGATCAATGATAATTTCAATCACTTCTCCTAGCATCATAACATCAATTATTTCTTATAAAACTTCTCATGTTATAGTAGCAACTAATTCACATGTTAAGGTTCAAACAATGAACTCTCTTGAAACTCAACAATGTATGTTCTTAGTCACCAAGCAACTGCAGTTCAACTTATTCAACAAAGTTTAAGTAAGAGCTCCACATACTCAACCATCTTGTAGTCTTTTATGATTGCTAACACTCACCGCATACACACGAGCAAAACGTTTCTACCAGACACATAGAAAGATAGGGGCTTATTGTTTCGCCTCCCAACGTATTCACCTCAAGGGTGATGTCAACAATAATAACTCATGCTACCCATATTCAACTGGACATATGTGCCTAGATCTTTCCTCACCACATGATGCCTGCCAAAGGAGAAAAAATAAAAGGAATAGAAAGAAAAACTTTGACTCTTTGCATCAAAGTAAAGACATAAAAGTAAAAGATAGGCCCTTCGCAGAGGGAAGCAGAGGTTGCCATGCGCTTATTTGTTTGTATGCTCAACCCCTTAGTGCAAAAGAACGTCACATTATATTGCCTCTGATGATACCAACCTTTATTATGTAGTTTGTCGCTTTTATTCTTTGCCATCACAAGTTCGTACAATGCTCAATTTTCTCTTATACTAAATGATCTCACACTTTTAGAAGCAATGTTTATTGCCTTATTGCACCGATGACAACTTACTTGAAGAATCTTGCTCAATCCTTAGGTAGGTATGGTGGACTCTTGAAAATAAGATTTGGGTTTAAGGGTTTTTGGATGCACAAGTAGTATCTCTACTTAGTGCGGAATTTTTGGCTAGCAAATATGGGGGGCAAGCACCACATGTTGAAGGATCTATGACAATATAACTTCTATGTGAATATGAAGAAACATAAATCATTACGTTGTCTTCCTTGTCCAATGTCAACAATTTTGGCATATAATATTTTGATGGGGGGTCACATTCACAAAATATTTCCAAGATAGTGCATTTGCATGTGAAAGTTCTCTTCCTTATACTAATTATTCATGAATTGCTTGTATGACCAAAATTATGATTGTCAAGCCTCAAAAGATTTTATTTTCTAAACCCAATGTGAAGATACCACTAGGCATGATATGATTTCAACTTCGTGACATTCAATTTATTCAACAATTTACTCATAGGATATAAGTGAAGCACAAGAGCAATTCCAAAGAAAAGAGCTTCATTGACGGGATGTGAATGCTGCTTACTTAGCCTCCTTGGCAACTATTTGAGGACTCTATTTTATTTAATACTTTCATATCTAAGTATTTTATTAAAAAAACAAGTGAAACAAAAATAAAATGACATTCTAAGAATACAACACATCATGTGAAGAAGCAAAAACTTAGGCTCAATCGATACTAACCGATAATTGTTGAAGAAGAAAGGTGGGATGCCTATCGGGCATCCCCAAGCTTAGATGCTTGAGACTTCTTGAATATTATATTGGGATGCCTTGGGCATCCCCAAGATTGAGCTTTCGTGTCTCCTTAATTCTTCTCATATCACGATTTTCCTAAATCTCAAAAGCTTCATCCACACAAAACTCAATAAGAACTCGTCAAATAAGTTAGTATAAACTAATGCAAAAACCTTATCATTCTCTAGTGTAGCAAATCACTAAAATTATTATTCAACATTGCATACTAAATGCCTCTGCATATTTAATACTCCTATCCTCAAATAGAATAATTAAACAAGCAAACAATGCAAACACAACAGCAATCTGCCAAAACAAGACAAATGCAGAAGAATGCAAGAGTATCAATACTTATTCAACTCCAAACATTATGAAATTCTACCACACTGTAGAAAATTTATCAGATCTTATTATGCAAAAAGTTTCAACATTTTATCACATTCTGACTTTCCTCGTGAATTTTTGCAACATCGATAAAGTTTCTGTTTTGAAACAGCAACATGTAGACTTGCAAAATAAGCATAACAAAGGCTATACTTGACATTTTTATTGAAATAAAAGATGCAAAACATTATTATAAATAAAATCAAACAAATACTTAATAAATTAAATTGATGCTCCAGGCGAAACTCATATCATGTGATGAATAAGAATATAGCTCTAAGTAAGGTTACCGGTAATGTTGGAGACGAAAGACGGGATGCCTTCCGGGGCATCCCCAAGCTTAGTTGCTTAGATCTTCCTTGGATATTAACTTGGGGTGCCTTGGTCAACCCCAATCTTAGTGTCTTTTTTACTCCTTATTCTCCTCATATTGATATCTCACCCAGGACTTGAAAACTTCAATCACACAGAACTTAACGGAACTTCGTGAGATCGGTTAGTATGATAAAGAGCAAACCATTTCACCTTGGTACTGTCAAAGACAAGATTCATAATTTTTTCCACACAATGCCTACTATAGCATATCATTTCCAAAATTTATATTGAGAAATATAAGCCACAGAAACTAGAAAGCAAGCAAACTATGCATTGAAAACAGAATCTGTCAAAAACAGAACAGTCTGTAGTAATCTGTACTAAAAAAGTTCCTGTTTTTCAGCAGGGTCAAATCAACTATCACCCAACATGATCCCAAAGGCTTTACTTGGCACTTTGTTGAAACAAAAGCAATAAAACATGATTACTACAGTAGCTTAGTCATGTTAGCACCCAAAATTAGTAAGTAAAAGTGTTGGGTTGTCTCCCAACAAGCGCTTTTATTTAGTGCCTTTTAGCTAGGCATGATGATTCAATGATGCTCACATAAAAGATAAGAATTGAAACACAAAGAGAACATCATGCATCATAAGTTCCTCTCTCACAATAATTTTCAGCAGAATCATGAATAGATTCATCAATATAACCATTACATAAAGCATTCTCTTCATGATCCACAAGCATAGAAAATTTATTACTCTCCACATAAGCAATTTTATTCTCATTCACAGTAGTGGGAGTATCATATGGGACTTGAATACTAAAAATTGTTCCCACATTAAGAGAGTAAAGTTTAGTAAAAGGATATTCAAAATTATGACAATAATTATCACTACTTTTTATAACATAAGTATAATCACAATAATCTGAAGGAAATATGCCGTAGAGGCAGTAATAAATTTGTTATTTATATTTCCTTATATCATGATAAAATTTTATTATTCATGCTAGAATTATATTAACCGGAACCTTAGTACATGTGCGAATACATAGACAAACAGAGTGTCCCTAGTATGCCTCTACTAGACTAGCTCATTAATCAAAGATGGTTAAATTTCCTGACCATAGACATGTGTTGACATTTGATGAACGGGATCACATCATTAGAGAATGATGTGATGGACAAGACCCATCCGTTAGCTTAGCACTATGATAATTTAGTTTATTGCTATTGCTTTCTGCGTGACTTATACATGTTCCTATGACTATGAGATTATGCAACTTCCGAATGCCGAAGGAACACTTAGTGTGCTATCAAATGTCACAACGTAACTGGGTGATTATAAAGATGCTCTATAGGTGTTTGTTGAGTTGGCATAGATCGAGATTAGGATTTCTCACTCCGTGTATCCGAGAGGTATCTTTGGGCCCTCTCGGTAATGCACATCACTATGAGCCTTTCAAGCAATGTGACTAATAAGTTAGTCACAGGATGATGCATTACGGAACGAGTAAAGAGACTTGCCGGTAAAGAGATTGAACTAGGTACAATGATACCGACGATCGAATCTTGGGCAAGTAATATACCGATGACAAAGGGAACAACGTATGTTGTTATGCGGTTTGACCGATAAAGATCTTCGTAGAATATGTAGGAGCCAATATGAGCATCCAGGTTACACTATTGGTTATTGACCGGAGATGTGTCTCGGTCATGTCTACATAGTTCTCGAACCACTAGGGTCCGCACGCTTAATATTTGATGACGATTTGTATAATGAGTTATGTGATTTGATGTACCACGGATTTTTCGGAGTCCCGGATGAGATCACGGACATGACGAGGAGTCTCTAAATGGTCGAGACATAAAGATTCATATATTGGAAGGCTACATTCGGACACCGGAATGGTTCGGGTCGTTTCAGATAAGTATCCGAGTACCGGGGGTTATCGGAACCCACCCCGGGAGGTTAATAGGCCACCATGGGCCTTAGTGGAGAAGAGAGAGGGCCGGCCAGGAAGTGGTGCGCACCCCCCTTGCCCAGTCCGAATTGGACAAGGGGTGGGGGTGGCACCCCCCTCCTTCCTTCTCTCCTCTTCCTCCTTCCCTTCTTCTCCTACTTGGACAAGGAAAGGGGGGGACCGAATCCTACTTGGACCGAGAGTGCAAGTAGGACTCCCCCCATGGGGCGCCCCCCTAGGGCCGGCCACCTCTCCTCTCCCCCTTTATATACGTGGGAGGGGGGCAAGCCAAAGGCACACCAAAGTTTCTCTTAACCGTGTGCGGTGCCCCCCTCCACAGTTACACACCTCGGCCATATCGTCGTAGTGCTTAGGTGAAGCCCTGCGCCGGTAAACTTCATCATCACCGTCACCATGCCGTCATGCTGACGGAACTCTCCCTCGGCCTCAACTGGATCAAGAGTTCGAGGGACATCACCGAGCTGAACGTGTGCTGATCGCGGAGGTGCCGTACGTTCGGTACTTGGGTCGGTTGGACCACAAAGACGTTTGACTACATCAACCGCGTTACTAAACGCTTCCGCTTTCGGTCTACGATGGTACGTGGGCACACTCTCCCCGCTCGTTGCTATGCTTCTCCTAGATAGATCTTGCTTCATTGTAGGATTTTTTTTAAATATTATGGTCCCCACAGTGGCATCTGAGCCAGGTCTATGTGTAGATTTTATATGCACGATTAGAACACAAAGAGTTGTGGGCGATAATTGTCATAATGCTTACCAGCAACATCTTACTTTGATTCAACAGTATTGTTGGATGAAGCGGCCCAGACCGACATTAGATGATCGTGTTCATGAGACTGGTTGTATCGACGTACTTCGCACACAGGTGGCCAGTGGGTGTCTGTTTCTCCAGCTTTATTTGAATCGAGTTTGACTATGCCCGTTCCTTGTTGAAGGTTAAAACAGCACACTTGACAAAAAATCGTTGTGGTTTTGATGCGTAGGTAAGAATGGTTCTTGCTAGAAGCCCGTATGTCGTGGTTTTGTCACGACAGATGTCCTAGTGAAAGGACTTAGTCGTGGAGCCATCGCAACGGGTAACCTTAAAGGGGTTAAAGTGGACAAGGGACATAGAGAGTTTATACTGGTTCAGCCCCTTGCGGTGAAGGTAAAGGCCTAATCCAGTTGTAGTGGAATTGCTAGGGTTTCGATGACCAGGGAGCGAATCCGCTATGCCTGGCTCTCGAGTTGTTGTTTGTTGTTCCTAAACCGCCGCCGGGTCGTCCCTTTATATACACAGGTTGACACCCGGCGGTTTACAGAATCCCGAGGCTGGCTCATAAACGTGTCCGGCTCGGTTTCTACCTTGCTTACCTTACAACACAAGTTACATATGATATGGCGGTTTATGTCTACAGGCCATAACCCGCCTCTGGGCCTTGGGCCTTCATGAAGCGCCGCACTCCTTGTCTTCATGGGCTTCACATATAAGTAACTCATTATGGGGATAACCCGGCCTCTCCTGGCCGGTTTATACCCAGTAGTAATATCCCCAACATTAGGCCCCAGATTGATTTGAACTGGTTCATGTCAATCTTCAACACTTGAGAAAAATTCTTCCTTCAGCATCTTCGCATAAATCCGCTAAACTGCCATGACGTCATCTTCCAGTATCATGATAAACCGCCATGACATCACCTGTTATTAAAAATGGTATATATCTCACCTTTATTAATGAACCTCCGACGATCGAGGCGACAACTCCAGCTTTTGGCTCCTTGATTCTCGCGTCTGTCATTTATCTCTTCGCCTTTATAAATAGGGCGGGGGGTCCTTTTCATTTTTTCCCCTTGCCTCTTCGTCCTTCTTCTTCCTTGCGCCGACCTGACCATCACACACAGCCGTCGTCGTCAAGCTTCGCCCTCGTCTTCAACTCTGGCCGCTGCATCAACCTGATCGTACCAAAGAAACGTGGCGCTCCTCCGCTGTTCTATCAGCACCGGTAAGTTTCCCCTTCCTTGCTCCGATCCACCATTAGGGTTTCGGTGTTCATCGGAATTCATTGAAGCTTCGGCGCCGTTGTTCCCTGTTCTTCTTAGTAGAGCAAATGGCAAGTTAGATATGATATTTTCTGGTGCCTTTGTAGTTAGAGCTCCTTTTTCCTTACTAGAGCATCCTCTTAATATAGGAAAACTCATCTAAACCTGATGAACCTGAAGTTTAGGTCTGAATATATTCTAGTTTTCTGCCACACCACAGAACTGAAATTATCATACCAATCTGTGAAACTTGTTTTCCCCTCACTTAGGTATTTTAGATCTGTACCTTTCATACCAATATAGGCGGTTTAGCTTTTTGAAAAATGATAATCCGGTAGATACCATTAGTCCCCTCTTAAACCGCCGATTCATTTATCTTTGCACCTCCTCCATTGTCAGACTTCGGTTTAGCAATATCAGACTCCGGTTTAACAATATGCATATACCTCTGCTTCTGCTTATCTTGCATCACTTTATGCTTGCCCGTCATAAATTTTAAACCGGCATTTATCTCTTTTCAGCTTTTCATTGCAATGGCCAAACAATTTTATGCTTGTAACTGGGTCCCTTCCTGGGTTACGGAATCACAACTAGAAGGATGTGTCACAACTGGCGCTTTAGCGAAGAAAGAAGTTATCCAGTGGAGGGTTCCGGTCCATAAAATCCTCCTGAGCCCAAGGATGGAGAAGTAGTCGTATTTGTCGATCACCTGAGCCGAGGGTTTAGCCCTCCCGGATCAAAGTTCTTCCGAGATGTACTTGCTAACTTCCAACTCCACCCCGAGGACATTGGCCCAAACTCTGTGTCCAATGTTTACTATTTTCAAGTATTATGCGAGGCTTATCTTCAAGAGGAGCCCATAGTTGAACTGTTTAGGGACTTCTTCTATTTAAACCGTCGCACAGAGTTCACAAACAGACCCAACACTGAGCTTGGTGGAATGGCAATTCAAAAGAGGAAGGACGTCAGCTTCCCTCACGCCAAGCTTCATAGTCACCCCAAGGATTAGAATCAGACTTAGTTTTATTGCAAATACACATCTCCAACTGATGAAAATCCTCTGTCGGGTTACTGTCCTCATCGCCTTAGCAACACACATCCCTTCCCTCAGAGATTAACTGCGAAGGAAAGATCCAACTATGCACCACAACTGTCAAAACTCAGAGCCTTTGTGGCGAACGGTTTGACAGGTGTTGATTTTGCTCACTGCTGGATAACCTGGAGCATTTTCCCCTTAAACCGGCACCCTGGTTTAATGTGTGAGTACACAGGGAGCTTGAAAGATCCTCAGTGACATGTTGATATTCAACTAACAGAAGCTGAAGTTATTGAGTCTGTCAAGAAAATACTGAATGAATCGGAGGCTGTCTGTAGCCAAGTCCTTTCTGCATCTCCAATAAACCGCCAACTGTAAGAATCACAACTTTTTTGTTTTAACCTGTTTCTTTTTAAATACTCTCTCAAAATTTTGCCCATCTTTGACAGGGCGGTGATCCGTTCTGGAAGAAGAAACCACGGGATAAACCGGCCAAGACACCTCACCCCAAGACCAAGGTTATTAAAAAACCTGCCAAGAAGAGGACCACCGAGTCTTCTGAACCAAATGTTGATGCTGACTTGGCTAATCCGGACTCTGAGGGAGAACTTGACTCTCTTGGTTCATTTTTCATACACCTCATTGACAATAACTATTATCAGAACGACGCTGAAGGCAGTCAAGATGATGATGTAGAGGTAATTATTATTTCCTCCGGTTCAGATCCTCTGCTAACACCGAAAATCCGTCGAGCAAACCGGAAAGTAAAATTTTCTCACCCCCTTGCTCACTTGGACCCAAACTTTCTTTTGAAGACCCAGCAACACAAAGCTCGCCGCACAACCCAGCACAGCGGCCAGGTAGTTACCTCTGCCGGTTTACCGAATACTCCAGTCCAGAAACGCCGATCAGAGGTCTCTTATATTCCGGATACTTCATGACCCAAGGCGGGTTGTTTCCGACAGCCTCTTAACCCATTTGATTCAAATTATCAGGGCACACCGCACTCATCTTCTGGCGAGTCAACATCCACGCAACTTCCAACCCTCAAGACTGTTCCTGGGTAAGTTATCTTTTAAATTTACCCTTAATGCCTTATGTTCACCTGGTGTATTGATCTTTATGTTTGTTTGCAGCGCTAAGCCTAGACCCAGCAAGAAGGCTCAGTTAAATAAACCGCTGATGATAATGTGGTTATTGAACCGGAGAAGACTCCAGATCTGGAAGGAACAAATGCTGATGTTATACATGATGATCCGCCACCTCAAGATTATGACTTCATTGTTGAACAAGTAGAAGTGGACACCACAGGCCACACTGATAACCTGACAAGCCCGGCGAACTGATGATAAGCCAGCAAGTCCAGCTAAGGCTGCTGATAAACCGTCATCTTCGATGAAAGCTGCTGGTGATAAAGAGGATGACATTATGATTACTGGCGTTGGCCACACCACTCCTGGCAACCCTGTTGCTTTATCGAAGCATAGTGCCAAGGACGAGCTTTCTGCTATGAGCAAAGGCAAATAGAGCACAGATTTGTCAACCTATGCCCACCTCAACGCCCAAGACATCCATTCTGGTTTCTTAAACCGTCTGTACACAAGCCGTGACCTTCAAGCCGGTTTAGTGAATCTGATGAAGGAGCAATATGAGGTAACTGCATAACTGCCTCTCTCTTATGTCCAATTCCAAATATCAACTCGAGTAGCCCCCAAGTGCCGGTTTATGATATTCATCTAAACTGGGACTTTGCAATACTTCAACTTTGCATACTTAGCCTCCAAGGGCCGGGTTATCTTGTTAGGATGAATCAGTACTTTTACAATTGCAATATTGTAACTTTCGCCAGTGTAGTCCCCAACGGCCGGTTTAACTTATGAAGATGAACCGAGACTTTAGAAGAATACCCATAACGTTACTTTGAGCAAACATACATTAGCCCCCAAGTGCCAAGAGTAATACTTGTATTGCGCTTGGGACTTGTAGAAATTTCTGATAACAAGCAAATATGCATTAGCCTCCAAGTATCAGGTGCATAACTTGTTATGTGCTTGGTACTTCAAATATGTACTGCCAACTCAAGCAAATAGGCTGAGCTGAGCAAAAAGGAAACTAAAACCGCTGATCTGCAAGAAAACATCAAGTCCCAACAAGCAGAAACCTCCAAAGCCAAAGATGAGCTGACTAGTACCTTAGCCGCTATGGAAAACCTGAAGGAGAGTATCAACGAGGAGCGGGCGGATTGGGCCACAGAAAAATCCGCATTGCAAAAAAGAGCCGAGGATGCAGATGCAGCTCTTAAACCGGTGGTAGACGAGCTGACTGGTGTAAAGCGGCAAATAAATGCCATGACTGCTGCTGTGTTTGGTAAATATCCTGGCTTTAAGTTTTCAACATATCATCCCATACATTGCCGGTTTACTGATGTTTGTAATGATGCAGGAACTCGCATAAGTCATCTGGGCTCGACGTGCGTAAGAAGTCAAGGCTGCCTATACTCTTATAGAGCAGTTATATCTGCCAAGAACGGATCATCTGCACCACTTCTCACAACAAGCCGCCCCCAACTTTAATCAAAGAGACCTTAGAAAGGTTGTCAATGCTGCCTGCCCGGGTAGAAGAGCTAAAGAGATCTGCTGCAAGGGCTGGTGCTCTGACCGCCTTAAACCGGGAAAAAGCATGGGTGCCTTATCTTGATCCACTGGATGTGGGTAAAGGCTATCCAAGCTTAAAAGAAGACGGATCATAATTTGGCAATGATGATCTCCGAGCCATAAACCGGGAAGTACGTCCACTGGCTTGTCAATTGGCTGAAGAAGCTGATCTTTCATATTACCAGGCGAGTTATGACGTCAACCACAAGCGGGTCGCTGCACCAACTCCTGAGGCTCAAAATCTTATCCCGCCAATCCGTCAGCACACCTATGCCCCCGACATTGAACTGTCCACCCTTATAAGCGATGAAGCTGTATTCCAAGCCCTAACTGGGATCGACTGGGCAACCATTGACTTCCAGCCACTGGGTAGAGAGGAGGATGATGAACCGGTGCAAGATGATCCACAACCGTCAAGTCAACCTGGTGACGAATCATGATCCGGAGGCTGGTTTAGCCTTCTACGTGCTACAATACTTGCCGAAAAACAATTATTCTTTTGGGCACTGAAACACCTTGTAATAGGCTAGTTAAAACACTTGGTCTGCTATGCCATCGTGCAGATTTATTTTTGCCTAACACTTGTTAATCCGCCATGCTTAAGACATATGATGTTCATAATCCATAGTGATTTATTCAAGATGTTCCTGCATACAATAAGTTGAAAGTGTCCTGGTGGTTTACCACCAGACGGGTCATGATGCCCAGATATATAGCCAGGGTTTATAACCAAGGCTGTAAAAAGATAATCCAATATTAAAATAAATGATACCTGTGACCTTGAATCACAATGTTGGTTGTCCAACTTTTGTAGTGAGGGTGATAACCCCAATCTTGAGTAATGACAACTCCTTTCATATTGTGCTAGTTTATGATAAAACCGTACAGGGTTGTGATAAACACTGGATTGTTCGTATATAACACTGGTGATTTATTAGTCAAAACCAGACGAGGTTAAAAAACACTGGATTATAAGTCATCATGTACTGACAACTTGTAGTTGAAGGCCGAGCCGGGTTAATGAATGCCGGTTTATAAAAAACATTATAAATCTCATCAAAGGAGAAAAAACTTGGCAAATAAAAGCATATGAAAACTTGTAGTCGAGGCTTTTCACAGGCTGCCAGGCCCCAAATTCGAGGCTTTTCATGGGCTGCCAGGCTGCTGAGTTAAACCATTTTACAAAGCCTTTTAAGATGGACCTCAATCTTTAACCAATCGTCGTTTAACTTTGACAAGTTCAGGGTCTATGAGATTGACTTGTCAAAGTTCGGCGGGTCATACTAGGTTTACCTGGACGGAGTGGCTTACTTAAAAAGGCAGGCTAACTCGGGGTTTTAGGTGTATACACCAGGCTTCCAAGCCATGGCTTGATAGCCTATTGCAAGTGTATATTCTTTGTTCATTGCGAAGCAAAGAATCCCCAAGCAATATTTTGAGCTGTGCTCAGTGGGTGCCTATGTTTGAGTTGTTCTTTTGCAATACTCTCTTTGGCCCCTAGGTAATTTTCTTTTTGGCTTTGAGACGATCAAGAGGTGTAGCAATGGTCAGAATACGACCAAGCCCCCAAGTGATTTGTGTGGTGGCCTTGCACCGATCAAGAGGTGTAGCTATGGTTCAAATACAACCAAGCCCCCAAATGATTTTTATATATGGCTTTATAAGCTGAATTAAGGGGTAAACAGGACGCCGCTTTATAAACAGAAGCCCCCATGTAACCACACATGATGTAAGAAAAACAACAGATACCCCGCTTTAGCTGAGGCTCCGGATTATTATATTGATCATAGTATATCCATTGTCATAACTATGTACATAAGCAAAGCCTATGGCTCATGTATAGTAAGGCCGAAGATGAGCGATATTCAATGGCCGGTGGGTCTCCTCCTCCGATTTACATGAGTCTTTGTGTTCTCGAACATCGATAAGGTAGTATGACCCGTTATGCAGATTCTGGCTGATCACGAAAGGTCCTTTCCAAGGCGGGGATAACTTATGCATATCAGTCTGATCCTGGATGAGTCGGAGCACCATATCGCCTTCTTGAAAAGTTTTGGTTCTAACCCGGCAGCTGTGATAACGACGCAAATCTTGCTGGTAAATCACCGAACGAGCTGCTGCAATGTCACGCTCCTCATCTAACAGGTCAAGTGCTTCCTGTCGTGCCTTCTCATTGTCAGCTTCGACATACGCCGCCACACGAGGCGAGTCATGACGGATGTCACTAGGGAGAACCTCCTCCACTCCATAAACCATGAAAAAAAGCGTATAACGCGTGGATCTGTTGGGCGTGTTATTGATGCTCCATAACACAGAAGGTAACTCCTCCACCCAACAACCCGGTGTCCGTTGCAAAGGAACCATAAGCCAGGGCTTGATGCCTCTCAAGATCTCTTGATTGGCTCTCTCCGCTTGACCATTAGACTGGGGGTGAGCCACTGATGATACGTCAAGCCGGATGTGCTCATGTTGACAAAACTCCTTCATAGCACCTTTGGACAGATTGGTACCATTATCGGTTATAATGCTGTGTGGAAAGCCAAACCAAAAAATCACCTTTTTGATGAATTGAACTGCCGTAGCTGCATCACACTTGCTGACTGGCTCTGCCTCCACCCACTTAGTGAACTTATCATCTGCCACCAAAAGGTGGGTCTTCTTGTCCTTGGATCTCTTAAAGGGCCCAACCATATCCAGCCCCCAAGTTGCAAACGGCCAAGTGATTGGAATCATCCTCAATTCCTGGGCCGGAACATGAGCTCGGCGTGAAAATTTCTGACAACCGTCGATCTTTTTCGCCAAGTCTTCTGCATCAGCATGAGCCGTCAGCTAATAGAAGCCATGACGAAAGGATTTAGCTACCAGGGATTTGAACCGGCGTGGTGACCACAATCTCCTTCGTGGATCTCACGAAAAATCTCACAGCCATCTTCAGGAGACACGCAACGCTGAAACGCCCCTGTCACACTGCAATGATGTAACTCTCCATTGATAATAGTCATGGACTTAGACCGCCGGATTATCTGCCGGGCCAAGGTTTCATCCTCCGGTAGCTCGCCTCGGTTCATATACGCCAAATATGGGACCGTCCAGTCTGGGATGACATGAAGAGCCGCCACCAACTGAGCCTCTGGATCAGGAACAGCCAAATCTTCCTCTGTTGGGAGCTTGACCGACGGATTATGTAGCACGTCTAGAAAGACGTTGGGTGGAACCAGTTTACATTGGGAACCCAAGCGACTTAAAGAATCTGCCGCTTCATTCTTCCGCCGGTCCACATGATCAACCTGATAGCCTTTGAAGTGACCTACAACAATATCCACCTCTCGACGATATGCTGCCATGAGCGGATCCTTGGAATCCCAAGTACCAGACACTTGTTGAGCCACCAGGTCCGAGTCACTGAAGCACTTAACCCGGCTTAAATACATCTCCTTAGAAATTCGAAGACCATGGAGTAGAGCTTCATACTCTGCTGCATTGTTAGTACAAGTGAACATTAAACGGAGAACATAACAAAACTTGTCACCTCGTGGGGAAGTTAATACGACTCCAGCCCCTGAGCCTTCCAATTGACTGGACCCATCAAAATGAATAGTCCAATAAGTATGATCCGACTTCTCCTCTGGCGCCTATAATTCTGTCCAGTCATTAATGAAATCCACAAGTGCCTGTTGATCGCCGCCCGGGGCACATACTTTAACCCGCGAGGCCCAAGCTCAATAGCCCACTTGGCAATCCGGCCAGTCGCTTCCCTGTTCTGGATTATATCCCCCAAAGGAGCAGAGCTGACCATAGTGATGGGATGACCCTGGAAATATTGCTTAAGCTTTTGGCTCGCCATAAAAACTCCATACACCAGTTTCTGCCAATGCGGGTACCTTTGCTTGGACTCAATAAGTACCTCACTGATATAATAAACCGGCCATTGAACCAGATACTGCTTTCCGGCCTCCTTACGCGCCACCACAATAGCCATGCTAACAGCCCGGGCGTTAGCAGCCACATATAAGAACAATGGCTCTTTATCAACAGGAGCAGCAAGGACTGGTGGATTAGCTAGCTGCCGCTTTAAGTCCTCAAATGCTTCATTGGCGGCGTCACTCCAGACGAAGTCATTCGTCTTCTTCAGCATCTGATATAAAGGGATGGCCTTCTCACCAAGGCGACTGATAAACCGGCTCAAAGCTGCAATCCGGCCTGCCACACGTTGAACATCATTGATACACTTTGGTTTAGCCAAAGAAGTTATAGCCTTGATTTTCTCCGGATTAGCTTCAATGCCCCTGTTAGACACCAGAAAGCCAAAGAGCTTGCCTGCCGGTACACCAAAGACACATTTGGCCGGATTAAGCATCATTTTATAAACTCGGAGGTTATCAAAGGTCTCCTTCAAGTCATCAATCAATGTCTCCCCCTTTCTTGATTTCACCACAATATCATCCACATAAGCATGAACATTGCAACCGATCTGATTATGAAGACAATTCTGCACACATCACTGATAAGTTGCCTGGGCACTCTTGAGCCCAAAAGGCATAGATACATAGCAGAAGGCTCCAAAGGGAGTTATGAAAGTTGTCTTCTCCTGGTCCTTAACTGCCATTTTGATCTGATGGTAACCAGAATAAGCATCCAGAAAACTCAAACGCTCGCAAGCTGCCGTAGCATCAATGATTTGATCAATACGAGGGAGGGCAAAAGGATCTGCTGGACAAGCCTTTTTAAATCTATGTAGTCCACACACATACGCCACGTGTCGTTCTTCTTAAGTACCAGCACCGGGTTAGCCAACCACTCAGGATGAAATACTTCAATAATAAAACCAGGCGCCAAGAGCTTGGCTACCTCCTTACCAATAGCCTTGCATCTTTCTTCATTGAACCGGTGAAGAAACTGCTTGGCAGTTTAAACTTCGGATCAACATTAAGTATGTGCTCAGCGAGTTCCCTCGGTACACCTGGCATGTCAGAAGGCTTCCACACGAAGATGTCCCGGTTCTCACGGATGAACTCGATGAGCGCGCTTTCCTATTTCAGATCCAGGTTAGCGCTGATGCTAAACTGCTTGGATGAATCGCTAGGAACAAAATCAACCAGCTTAGTTTCATCAGCCGATTTAAACTTCAAGGCCGGATCATGCTCTGTAGTGGGCTTTTTCAAAGAAGTCATATCCGCCGGATCAACATTGTCCTTGTAGAACTTCAACTATGTTGCACAAACCGACTCAGCATATGCCGCATCACCTTCTTCACATTCCAAAGCGATCTTGCGGCTCCCATGCACTGTGTTAATCCCCTTATGACCCGGCAGCTTGAGCTGCAGATAGACATAACAGGGCCTTGCCATGAACTTAGCATAAGCCGGCCGTCCAAACATGGCATGATATAGGCTCTTGATTTTCACCACTTCAAAAGTCAATGTCTCTGATCTTGAATCATGCTCATCTCCAAAAGCAACCTCCAAAGCTAGCTTACCAACCGGATATGCCGATTTACCAGGCACCACACCATGGAAGACCGTGTTGGACGTTTTATGATTTTTATCTGTTAACCCCATGCATCGGGAAGTTTCATAATAAAGGATATTGATACTACTCCCCCCATCCATGAGTACTTTGGTGAACTTATAACCTCCCACCTGAGGTGCCACCACCAATGCCAGATGACCCGGATTATCAACCCGAGGTGGATGATCCTCTCGACTCCACACAATGGGCTATTCAGACCAGCGCAAGTAACAGGGCACCGCCGGTTCAACGGAGTTCACTGCCCTTTTATGAAGCTTCTGATCATGCTTACACAGGCTAGTGGTGAAGACATGGTACTGCCCACTGTTCAACTGCTTCGGGTTGCTCTGGTAACCGGACTGTTGCTGCCCTCTAAGAACTCGAAACCATCCTGCGGTGACCCCACGGTGGGCGCCAACTGTCGTGGTTTTGTCACGGCGGATGTCCTTGTGAAAGGACTTAGCCGTGGAGCCATCGCAACGGGTTAGCTTAAAGGGGTTAAAGCGGACAAGGGACACAGAGAGTTTATACTGGTTCGGCCACTTGCGGTGAAGGTAAAGGCCTAATCCAGTTGTTGTGAAATTGCTAGGGTTTCGATGACCAGGGAGCGAATCCGCTATGCCTGGCTCTCGAGTTGTTGTTTGTTGTTCCTAAACCGCCGCCGTGTCGTCCCTTCATATACACAGGTTGACACCCGGCGGTTTACAAAATCCCGAGGCAGGCTCATAAACGTGTCCGGCTCAGTTTCTGCCTTGGTTATCTTACAACACTAGTTACATATGATATGGCGGTTTATGTCTACAGGCCATAACCCGCCTCTGGGCATTGGGCCTTCATGAAGCGCCACACTCCTTGTCTTCATGGGCTTCACATATAAGTAACTCATTATGGGCATAACCCGGCCTCTTCTAGCCGGTTTATACCCAGTAGTAATATCCCCAACACCGTAGTAGCCACGTAAAACTTGCAACAACAAAGTAGAGGACGTCTAACTTGTTTTTGCAGGGCTTGTTGTGATGTGATATGGTCACGATGTGATGATATATAAATTGTTGTATGAGATGATCATGTTTTGTAATAGTTATCGGCAACTGGCAGGAGCCATATGGTCGTCGCTTTATTGTATGAAATGCAATCACCATGTAAATGCTTTACTTTATGACTAAGTGGTAGCGATAGTCATAGAAGCAATAGTTCGCGAGACGACAACGATGCTTCGATGGAGATCAAGGTGTCAAGCCGGTGACGATGGTGATCATGACGGTGCTTTGGAGATGGAGATCAAAGGCACAAGGTGATGATGGCCATATAATATCACTTATTTGATTGCATGTGATGTTTATCCTTTATGCATCTTATTTTGCTTAGTACGGCGGTAGCATTATAAGATGAGCTCTGACTAAATTTCAAGGTATAAGTGTTCTCCACAGTATGCACCGTTGCTACAGTTAAATGTCTTAGAGACACCACGTGATGATCGGGTGTGATAAGCTCTACGTTCACATACAACGGGTGCAAGCCAGTTTTGCACACGCAGAATACTGGGTTAAATGATACGTCTCCAACCTATCGGTAATTTATGAAGTATTCATGCCATGTTTACTATTTTTTTATATGATTTTGGTATGATTTGATTAGAACTAACCCGGACTGACACTGTTTTCAGCAGAGCTACCGTGGTGTTGTTTTTGTGTAAAAATAAAAGTTCTCGGAATGTGCTAAAAATCAACAGAGAATTTTTCTGGAAAATATAAAAAAACGGGAACAAAAATCTACCGGAGGAGAGTCCCGTGGGCCCCACGAGGGTGGGGGGCGCCCACCCCCCTAGGCGCGCCCCTGTGCCTCGTGGACTACCCGTGGGGCCCCCTGACTTGTTCTCGACGCCAACCTCTCCTATAAATACCCAAACCTCCAGAAATTAACCTAGATCAGAAGTTCCACCGCCGCAAGCCTCTGTAGCCACGAGAAATCAATCTAGGCCCTCTCTGGCACCTTGCCGGAGGGGCCCATCATCACCGGAGGCCATGGAGGAGGATCCCGGAGGGGCCATCATCGCCATGAAGGCCAAGGACCAAAGGGAGAACCTGTCCCCATCTAGGGGGAGGCCATGGAGGAGGAAGCACAAGGGGGAGAACCTCTCCTCCTCTCTCTTGGTGGTGCCGGAGTGCCATCGGGAGGGGAATCATCGCTGCGGTGATCGTCTTCATCAACATCACCATCCTCATCTATTTTACACGGTCCACTCTCCTGCACCCCGCTGTAATCCCTACTTGAACATGGTGCTTTATGCCACATATTATGATCCAATGATGTGTTGCCATCCTATGATGTTTTGAGTAAATATCCTTTGTCTTTGGGTTGATTGATGATCTAGATTGGTATGAGTTGTATGTTTTATTTTGGTGCTGTCCTATTGTGCCCTCCGTGTCGCGCAAGAGTGATGAATTCCCGCTGTAGGGTGTTGCAATACGTTCATGATTCGCTTATAGTGGGTTGCTTGAGTGACAGAAGCATAAACCCGAGTAAGGGGTTGTGGCGTGCGGGATAAGGGGACTTGATGCTTTAATGCTATGGTTGGGTTTTACCTTGATGATCTTTAGTAGTTGCGGATGCCTGCTAGAGTTCCAATCATAAGTGCATATGATCCAAGAAGAGAAAGTATGTTAGCTTATGCCTCTCCCTCATATGAAATTGCAATGACGACTACCGGTCTTGTTAATGATTGCCTAGGATAATTCCGCACACCGACCCATCATTATTCCACACTCGCTATTTATAAAATTAGAAATATATTCTAACTTTATGATAACAGCACCTAATTTTATATTTTAGCTCTTCGATACCATGCAAAGTTATCCTCTTCATACCCACAACGTAGTTTTATTTCTCGTTTCTATTTGGAAGCAAACGTTCGATTGTAATGTGAGAGTCGTATCAGTGGCAGATAGGACTTGAGAGAATATTCATCTTACCTTTAGCTCCTTGTGGGTTCGACACTCCATACTTATCACTTCCAACTTTGGGAATTGCTACGATGATTCCCTGCACGTGGGTATTATCAAGCTCTTTTCTGGCGCCGTTGCTGGGGAGCAATAGCGTGGGGTTGATATTCTCGTGTGTGCTTGTTTGCTTTATTCACTAAGTAGATTTTGTTTTATCTTTTTTTTTATGTTTAGTTGTGGGTGAAACATACAAAAAAATTAAAAGAATGAAAATACAAAAAAATTACTTGCCTCTCATGCCTAAAAAGTTTTTCAATAAGAGAAGTGATTGGAAGATTATGCATTGAAGAAGTGAGGGTCGACCTTGAGCACTTGTGTTCATGCTTATGGAAACAATGTAAAAAATTCATGGAAGCTTCTCTGAAAATAATTATCCCCTTATATATCCATTTTATTATAAAAATAATGAGCCAAGCTTTGGTTTTAGGATGATTAGATTGCTTGTTTACTTTGTGCAGTACGAAAACAGAAACTTTGGCTGTAGCGCGTGAATTTACGTTTTTTACTGGACAGTCGAATGGGTCTGAAACTATTTGAACATTACTTCTGTACAATTTTTTTAAATTTTCATATTTTTTGACAATTTTTTAGAGTTACAGAAGTTTACTAAACTTCCATATTACTACAGACTGTCCTGTTTTTGACAGATTCTGTTTTTCGTGTGTTTTTTGCTTATTTTGATGCATCTATGGGTAGTATCAGGGGGTATGAACCATGGTGAAGTTGTAATACAGTAGATATAGTTCTAATATGAATTAGTAATAAGTTTTCAACAGTACCTAAAGGTAGTGATTTGCTTTATTATACTAACGGATCTCACAAAGTTTTTGTTAAAGTTTTGTGTGGATGAAGTGTTCGAAGATCGAGGAGCTATCAATATGAGAAGAATAAAGAGAGGCAAGAGTTCAAGCTTGGGGATGCCCAAGTCACTCCAAGTAAATATTTCAAGGATACTCAAGCATCTAAGCTTGGGGATGCCCCGGTTGGCATCCCATCTCTCTTCTTCAACAATTATCGGTATACCTCGGTTTTTGTTTTATTCAAATGATTTATGTCCTTTGTGTTTTTATTTTTATTTAAGAACCATGCTAGTATGAGATGTCCCTTCATCAATTTATAGAATGATTCATGTTCTTCACTTATATCTTTTGAGTATGACCTTATAAAATGCTCTTTGTGCTTCACTTAAATCTTTTGAGTATGGTTTTATAGAATGCTTCGTGTGCTTCACTTATATATTTTGAGATTGGATATTGGTTAGTCTATATTAATTGTAGAATGCTCCATGAACTTCACTTATATCTTTTGGAGTATGAATAATACTATCATCTAAAGCGGGTTTGGAAGAGTGTTAACTTTAGGAATTAGTGTTTCCCACTATTCGGAATGAGAAGAATTTTGCTTATGTGGAGAGTAGAAAAATTTCTATGCTTGTAGATCATGAAAAGAATGCTTTATGTGATGGTTATATTGTTAAATTCATTCATGATGCTACTGAAAGTTATTATGAGGGAGGAATATATGCTTGTAGGAGTTACAATAATATCAAGTTTCCTCTCTATGTGCTTAAAGTTTTGAAGTTATACTTGTTTTGCCTTCCTATGCTAGTTGATTCTTGTTCCTATAAATTATGTTTTCACAAAATCCCTAGGCATAGGAAGTGGGATAGATTCAAATGTGCTAGTCATATTCTTCATGATTCTCTCTTTATGTTTTCTTTTCTTTTATGTGAGCATCATTGAAATCATCATGCCTAGCTAAAAGGCATTAAAGAAAAGCGCTTGTTGGGAGACAACCCAATATTTACCCTTACTGTTTTTGTGTGTTTACATGATTAAGCTACTGTATTAATCATGTTTTATAGCCTTTTGTTTCAATAAAGTGCGAAGTAAGACCTTTGGGAAGACTTGGGTGAGAGTTAATGTGATCTTGCTGTAAAAAACAGAAACTTTGCGCTCACGGGATTAGCTACCATTTTTTTTACAGAAGAGTTTGTTTGAGTTGATTCTTTTTGCAGAATATTAATAGAGAAATTCTTCACGTCCACCAATTTATTTCATAAATTTTGGAGTAGCAGAAGTATGGTTGCTGTTCAGATCATTACAGATTGTTCTGTTTCTGTCAGATTTTGTTTTCATTGCAGAGTTTGCTTATTTTCTAGTTTCTATGCCTTATATTTCTCAATATAAATTGTAGAAATGGTATGGTACAGTAGGCATTGCGTGAGAACAATTATGAACCTTGTCTTTGACAGTACCAAAGTGAATGGTTTACTCTTTATCATACTAACCTATCTCACGAAGTTCCGTTAAGTTTTGTGTGATTGAAGTTTTCAAGCTTTGAGTGAGATATCGATATGAGGAGAATAAGGAGTGGAAGGACCCTAAGCTTGGGGATTCCCAGGGCACCCCAAAGTAATATTCAAGGAAGACTCAAGTGCCTAAGCTTGCGGATGCCCCGCAAGGCATCCCCTCTTTCGTCTTCAAAACTATCGGTATACCTTACTCGGAGCTATATTCTTATTCGTCACATGATATGCGTTTTGCTTGGAGCGTATTTTAAATTTTACTTTCTGTTTGAATAAAATCTTTGGATCTGAAATCTTGAATGAAAAAGAATCCTCCCATGGCTAGTTAATTATTTGACTACTCAGTGTTCTTCACTTATATCTTTTGGAGTAGTTTGTCATTTACTCATGTGCTTCACGTAAATCCTATGAGTAAATGGTTGAATTAATTGAATATCATAAATATGAATTTATATATGTTTCATATGCTTATACTGTGGGGAGTAATGACTTCAGAAAAAATAAGTATAGGTAGTAAACTTATTTGAAAGTTAGCAAACGCGGAATTGGTCACTTCAACAATTTATGAAAGAATATTGAAGGAAGAGAGATTTCACATATAAATATACTATCTTGGACATATTTTGTAATTGTGAGCACTCATTAAAATATGACATGCTAAAAGGTTGATGTTGGACAAGGAAGACAACATAATGTGTTATGTTTTCTTATATCCGAAATAAAGTATATTGTCATGGATCATCCAACATGCTGAGCTTGCCTTCCCCCCTCATGCTAGCCAGATTCTTTTCACCAAGTAGAGATACTACTTGTGCTTCCGAATATGCTTAAACCCGGTTTTGCCATGAGAGTCCACCATATCTACCTATGTATTGAGTAAGATCCTTCAAGTAAGTTGTCATCGGTGCATGCAATAAAAAATGCTCTCTAAATATGTATGATCTATTAGTGTGGAGAAAATAAGCTTTATACGATCTTGTGATATGAAAGCAATAAAAGCGACGGACTGCATAATAAAGGTCCCTATCACAAGTGGAAATTTAAAGTGACATTCTTTTGCATTAAGATTTTGTGCATCCAACCATAAAAGCGCATGACAACCTCTGCTTCCCTCTGCGAAGGGCCTATCTTTTACTTTTATCTTCTACCCTTATACAAGAGTCATGGTGATATTCACCTTTCCTTTTTACATTTTATCCTTTGGCAAGCACATTGTGTTGGAAAGATCCTGATATATATATATCCAATTGGATGTAAGTTATCATGAACTACTATTGTTGACATTACCCTTGAGGTAAAAGGTTGGGAGGCAAAATTATAAGCCCCTATCTTTCTCTATGTCCGATTAAAGCTTTGAACCCACAATTATCACGTGAGTGTTAGCAATTGTGAAAGATTAAATGATAGTTGAGTATGTGGAGTTTGCTGAATCAAAGCTCTTACATAGACCCTTCCTGAAAATAAGATGAATTGCAATTGTTTGATGACTAAGAGCACGTTTTGTTAGATTTCAAGAAAGTTTATGATCTATACTTTAACATGTGAATAGCTTGTTACTTGATCATGCGAAGTTTTATGAGTTGAGCTACAGTTATGATATATAATGATGCTATAAAAAGTGTTTGAAACTGTCATTGATCTTAAGAACTTGCTAGCATTCACACTTCATAAATTATTTCTTTTATCATTTACCTACTCGAGGATGAGCAGGAATTAAGCTTGGGGATGCCGATACGTCTCCAACGTATCGATAATTTATGAAGTATTCATGCCATGTTACTATTGTTTTATATGATTTTCGTATGATTTGATTAGAACTAACCCGGACAGACGCTGTTTTCAGCAGAACTATCGTGGTGTTGTTTTTGTGCAGAAATAAAAGTTCTCAGAATGTGCTGAAAATCAATGGAGAATTTTTCTGGAAAATATAAAAAATACTGGAACAAAAATCTACCAGATGGGAGTCCCATGGGCCCCATGAGGGCGGGGGGCGCGCCCACCCCCTGGGCGAGCCCCTGTGCCTCGTGGACTACCTGTGGGGCCCCCTAACTTGTTCTCGTGCCAACCTCTCCTATAAATACCCAAACCTCCAGAAATTAACCTAGATCAGAAGTTCCGCCGTCGCAAGCCTCTGTAGCTACGAGAAATCAATCTAGGCCCTCTCTGGCACCCTGCCGGAGGGGGCCATCATCACCGGAGGCCATGGAGGAGGATCCCAGAGGGGCCATCATCGCTATGAAGGCCAAGGACCAGAGTGAGAACCTCTCCCCGTCTAGGGAGGAGGCCATGGAGGAGGAAGCATAAGGCGGAGAACCTCTCCTCCTCTATCTTGGTGGTGCCGGAGTGCCATCGGGAGGGGAATCATCACCGTGGTGATCGTCTTCATCAACATCACCATCCTCATCTATTTTACGCATTCCACTCTCCCACACCCCGCTGTAATCCCTACTTGAACGTGGTGCTTTATGCCACATATTATGATCCAATGATGTGTTGCCATCCTATGATGTTTTGAGTAGATATCCTTTGTCTTTGGGTTGATTGATGATCTAGATTGGTACGAGTTGTATGTTTTGAGTAGATATCCCATTGTCTATATTTATACGTCTCCAAGGTATCTATAATTTTTTATTGTTCCATGCTATATTATATTCTGTTTTGGATGATTAATGGGCTTTATTATACACTTTTATATTATTTTTGGGACTAACATATTAACCGGAGGCCCAGTCCAAATTGCTGTTTTTTGCCTATTTCAGTGTTTCGCAGAAAAAGAATATCAAACGGAGTCTAAACGGAATGAAACCTTCGGGAACGTGATTTTCGGAACAAACGTGATCCAGAAGACTTGGAGTTTACGTAAAGCAATCAACGAGGAGAGCACGAGGCTGGGGGCGTGCCTACCCCCCCCCCCCCAGGCGCGCCCTCCACCCTCATGGGGCCCATGTTGCTCCATCGACGTACTTCTTCCTCCTATATATACCTACGTACCCCGAACCATCAGAAGCATCCACGAAAAACTAGTTCCACCGCCGCAACCTTCTGTACCCGTGAGATCCCATCTTGGGGCCTTTTTCGACGCTCCGCCGGAGGGGGCATTGATCACGGAGGGCTTCTACATCAAAACCATAGCCTCTCCGATGATGTGTGAGTAGTTTACCTCAGACCTTCGGGTCCATAGTTATTAGCTAGATGACTTCTTCTCTCTCTTTGGATCTCAATACAAAGTTCTCCTCGATTCTCTTGGAGATCTATTTGATGTAACTCTTCTTTTGTGGTGTGTTTGTTGAGATACGATGAATTGTGGGTTTATGATCAAGTTTATCTATGAACAATATTTGAATCTTCTCTGAATTGTTTTATGTATGATTGGTTATCTTTCCAAGTCTTTTCGAATTATCAATTTGGTTTGGCCTACTATATTGAGCTTTCTTGCAATAGGAGAAGTGCTTAGCTTTGGGTTGAATCTTGCGGTGTCCTTTCCCAGTGACAGCAGGGGCAGCAAGGCACATATTGTATTGTTGCCATCGAGGATAACAAGATGGGGTTTATATCATATTGCATGAGTTTATCCCTCTACATCATGTCATCTTACTTAAAGCATTACTCTATTCTTATGAACTTAATACACTAGATGCATGCTGGATAGTGGTCGATGTGTGGAGTAATAGTAGTAGATGCAGAATCGTTTCGGTCTACTTGTCACGGACGTGACGCCTATATACATGATCATACCTAGATATTCTCATAACTATGCTCAATTCTATCAATTGTTTGACAGTAATTTGTTCACCCGCCGTAATACTTATGCTATCTTGAGAGAAGCCACTAGTGAAACCTATGGGCCCCGGGTCTATTTTCCATCATATTAATCTTCCAACACTTAGTTATTCTTTCGTTGTTTATTTTACTTTGCATCTTTATCATAAAAATACCAAAAATATTATCTTATCATATCTATCAGATCTCACTCTCATAAGTGACAGTGAAGGGATTGACAACCCCTTTATCGCATTGGTTGCGAGGTTCTTATTTGTTTGTGTAGGTGTGTGGGACTCGCGCGTGGTCTCCTACTGAATTGATACCTTGGTTCTCAAAAACTGAGGGAAATACTTACGCTACTTTGCTGCATCACCCTTTCCTCCTCAAAGGAAAACCAACGCAGTGCTCAAGAGGTAGCAAGAAGGATTTCTGGCGCCGTTGCCGGGGAGTCTACGCACAAGTCAAGACATACCAAGTACCCATCACAAACTCTTATCCCTCGCATTATATTATTTGCCATTTGCCTCTCATTTTCCTCTCCCCCCACTTCATCCTTGCCGTTTTATTCGCCCTCTCCTCTCCGTCCATTCTTTTCTCGTGTTCCTTGAGTTTGTTGCCTCTATGTCTGAAATTGGGGAAATTATTGTCGATATGGACAATAATAACATGGAAAATTCTGATGCTCTTGTTGAAGAATCCCCTATCTTACATACAAAAAAATTCCGAATAGGTAGTGGTAATATTATTGGAAAAGGAGTTATTCAAGATTTCTTTACTTGTGCCGGTGCTTTGCCTTCTATGGGTAGTTCTATTCTTCATAGAACTAGTAGTCTTGCGGACGCTATTGCCATGCTTGTAGTTGAACTTGAAAGGCAATTTATGCACATGCACCCTTGCATACAAAGGATTTTCCTAGAATTTTCTAATACCGAGCATTCCTCTGTTAAGCGTGCCGCTACTATCTTTTTGGCTCATGAGTTCAGATTTATAATAAAAGAGGCCCAAGAAATCTTTGCACACTATAGGGTGGACACTGGCCGTCCTCCCATAGAAGCTACCCTCTTTGATCAAGAGGAAATAATGCGTTTTCAATCTCTAGACTATGTTGCTTTTAATGAAAACCTTAGAAAAAAGGTTCCTACCAATGTTCTAGTTGATAGAATTTATGAATTTAATAATGATTTTGCTATTCGAAATAATGAGCTAGGATATTCTCTTGAGTTTAGGCTCACGATGTTTTGTCAAAAGAATGCTTATAATGATGAATTGGTTGTGCAATAGGAAGGGCCGAAGGAGGAACCTATACCTCCCAAAGTTGATCTTGGGGACTTCTGTCCCATTAAGTTTAGCCCTCTTGATTACCTTTGCTTGCCTCAAAGAAAACTTGCTGCTGAACATAGAGAATATGAAATGAATTTTCGTGATCTATCCTATTATTATGGCAATACCTAGATTTATCCTCGCTTTTATGCCTAGCTAGGGGTGTTCAACGATAGCGCTTGTTGGGAGGCAACCCAATTTTATTTTTAATTTTTTGCTTTTTGCTTCTGTTTAGGAATAAATATTTGATCTAGCCTCTGGTTAGATTTGCTTTTATGTTTCAATTAGTGTTTGTGCCAAGTTAAACCTATAGGATCTTCTTGGATGATAGTTATTTGATCTTGCTGAAAATTCCAGGAACTTTCTATTCACGAAAACAATTGTTAAAATTCACCAGAACGTGATAAAATACTGATTCCAATTGCTGCTGATCAATAAACAAATTGTCCAGGTCGTCCTATTTTGGTAAAATTTTCTACATTCTGTTCTGTTTTTGACAGATTCTGTTTTTCGCGTGTTGTTTGCTTATTTTGATGAAGCTATGGCTAGTAAAATAGTTTATAAACCATAGAGAAGTTGGAATACAGTAGGTTCAACACCAATATAAATAAAGAACGAGTTCAATATAGTACCTTGAAGTGGTGTTTTGTTTTCTTTCGCTAACGGAGCTCACGAGATTTTCTGTTAAGTTTTGTGTTGTGAAGTTTTCAAGTTTTGGGTGAAAGATTTGATGGATTATGGAACAAGGAGTGGCAAGAGCCTAAGCTTGGGGATGCCCATGGCACCCCAAGATAATCTAAGGACACCAAAAGACAAAGCTTGGGGATGCCCCGGAAGGCATCCCCTCTTTCGTCTTCGTCCATCGGTAACTTTACTTGGAGCTATATTTTTATTCATGATATGTGTTTTGCTTGGAGCGTCTTCTACGATTTGAGTCTTTGTTTGCTAAAGGCTACGGAGTTAGAAATCAAGAAGGAGCATAAAGTGTTGATGGTTTACAATACCACTAGTTTCAAGAAAAAGGGCAAAGGGAAGAAGGGGAACTTCAAGAAGAACGACAAGCAAGTTGTTGCTCAAGCGAAGAAGCCCAATTCTGGACCTATGCCTGAGACTGAGTGCTTCTACTGCAAAGGGACTGGTCACTGGAAGCGGAACTGCCCCAAGTATTTTGCGGATAAGAAGGATGGCAAAGTGAAAGGTATATTTGATATACATGTTATTGATGTGTACCTTACTAATGCTCTTAGTAGCGCCTGGGTATTTGATACTGGTTCTGTTGCTCATATTTGCAACTCGAAACAGGGGCTACGGATTAAGCAAAGATTGGCTAAGGACGAGGTGACGATGCGCGTGGGAAATGGTTCCAAAGTCGATGTGATCGCCGTCGGCACGCTACCTCTATATCTACCCTCGGGATTAGTTTTAGACCTGAATAATTGTTATTTGCTGTCGGTGTCAAAACCGGCCGATCTCGGGTAGGGGTTCCCGAACTGTGCGTCTGAGGATCGAAGGTAACAGGAGGCGGCGGACACGATGTTTACCCAGGTTCGGGCCCTCTTAATGGAGGTAATACCCTACTTCCTGCTTGATTGACTATGATGGGTATAGAGGTTACAAGAGTCGATCTACCTCGAGATCATAATTACTAAACCCTAGATGTCTAGCCTGTATGAATTCTGATTGCCCTATAGACTAAACCCTCCGGTTTATATAGACATCGGAGGGGGCTAGGGTTGCACAAGGTCGATTTACAGAAGAAGGAAACTACACATCCGGACGTAAAGCTTGTCGCCTACGCAAAGGAGAATCCCATTCGGATACGGGGGAAGGTCCTCGATCTTGTATCTTCACGGCCCATCAATCCGGCCCATATCACATAGCCTGGACGCCCGAGGACCCCTTAGTCTAGGACTCCCTCAGTAGCCCCCAAACCAGACTTCAATGACGAAGTGCCCAGCGTGCAGATTTTCTTCGACATTGCAAGGCAGGTTCCTCCTTCGAATACTCCAAAGCAATTTGAACAAAAGAACCGTATTCAACTTTTCAATGATGACGTAGTATTCGGCTTTTATATCTTCAGTTCCGTTAGGTGGGCCCTCCATGATACTCTGGACATCTTCGGCTTCAGATTAAATATCATATCCTTCGGCTTCTGCGCCGCCGTTGCCTCAGCTTCCACGTGTCAGACGAATACGAAGGGTCCAAGTGTTTTTATACATAACACCCTAATGGCGTGGGGAAGGCATCTATTTAAGGAGATTGGATGTCAGATGCCAATCCAAACCAAGCGCAAATCCTTAGAGCTGGCCAGAGAACCGCGCAAACATAGCTGGTGCTCCCAGTTCTTCCTCACGCCCCCACGTCCCTCAAAAATGCGATTAGGAGAGCTGCTCGGTCTCCCACGCCCAGCTGACCAAGCTCCAAACGCAGGGATATCTTCCTCCCACGGACCTGGTTCCCGTTTGGGTGGGATTAACTTCCATAAATGGCGAAGCCCTGGCGGAAAATTTCCCCAATCCTACTGAAGGGGAGTGAGTGTGCTTCGTTGCCTTCCTACTAAGAGGCATTGGATTTCCAATCCACCCTTTCCTCAAAGGTTTCCTGGAGTACTACGGCCTCCAGCTGCACAATCTCATGCCGGGCTCCATTATGCACATCGCAGGCTTCGTTGCTCTTTGTGAGCTGTTTCTAGGCTGTGAGGCCCATCTTGAGTTATGGAGGAAACTTTTCTGCCTCGTCCCCCGTTCCCAAAATGGATCTATATTCGAGGTGGGCGGTGTCGAAGTATGGCGTATAGCTGGGATAGGATACCTGTCCGACACTCCGAAGAAGGCATCCAAAGAGTGCCCCTCAGAGTGGTTTTATATTGAAGACGTTGTTCTCCCAGACCCAATCCGACGGGGCCTACCCAAAATTTTCAACGCTCCGTTAAAGAAGCGCCGCAGCTGGCGCCCCGGAGCCACGAAGAGGAAGATAGTGCGGAGATTAAGAAGTTAATGAGCAAGATAAAGATACTCGTCCAATCCGGAGTATCTATAATTGAGGTAATGGAGATTTCAATAATGCGAGGCGTTCAGCCACTTCAATCCAAAGGACTCCCCATGTGGCACTACAACGGGGAAGATGACGCATCACGATGCGGGCGCAAGGGTCCGGACAACTTTGCCGCCTTGGCTGCCATGTTGGCTGATCTTTATAAAGGGGAGAAAGAAGATTTTACTCGCCTTAAGTGCCGAGAGGGCTTTTCCATGTACAACCCTCCTAGCTGGGTGAGCTTTCACTCCGTAACCTTACTCAATCCTCTTTCTGAGTCGCACCTAGTTTGAACTTTAATCCGACAATTTTTAACAGGAATGGAGATAGGTCGTCGCGGGGATCTATAGCCCTGCTCCGCAACCAGAGGACCATATTCAAGACCTGGATCCCGGATTTGAAGAGGATCCGGACATCTTCATAGAGCTCAAGGAGGGGGTCTTTTATCAGGTGAACTACGACGACACAGAAGTGGCCATCACAGCCGATTATCCCGGCCTTCTCCCCTCCTCCCACGTAAGTGCCCAGGAGACATCTTTTCAACAAGAGACTTCCTGTTGCGCCTCACCTACCGCACTATCTCATGCTCCGAAGGGGCAGCGCTCGTCCCGCCAAGCCACATCGAAGGCGCCCTCCAAGAGGGCGACACTCGCGTAGGGCGAGTCTTTGAAAAGAAAGGCAGGCCGTCTTACCATCGAGCCTCCTCGTCCATCGAAGAGGTATAATTTTCAACCTGCACTTGGCAAATATTATGGATTATAATGTGGTCAGCTGTTTTATATTTCAGGAAGAGCGTACACTGGACCGTATCCGGGGACCTCGCCGACCATACATCGGCCAATCCGGCCCCGGACCCTGACACTAGTACCAGGGTTGGTATAGGTGCAATGTCGGATCATCATCTCCACGACGATTCGGATAATGTATCTGTCACCAATTCCGAAGTGGAAAGCACTATGGTCCATCGGCGGCGAAAAGAGGCCATGCGCGACATAAGCTTCACTGAAGAGGCATTCAATGCCCTCAGCTCTGCGGATGCATACATCCGGGCTTCTCAAGATGGACTTGCCGGAGCTACACATCAGCTTGCAAAGGATATGCGGGTAAGGCTTTGTGTAGATTCAATAATCATGTGCACCAGTAGCCCCCGAGGCTGGAAGCAGTTGACGCAACTGATTTGAGTATCGTTGTATATTTAGATACTTATGAAGAAGAATGGCATGCTGTCTCAGGAGCTGGAAAAGTGTCAGACCCAGCTAACTGTTGTTACTGCCGAACTGGAGAAATCCAAGAAGGCCCCGTTTGCTAATGTCAACTACTGTCCGAAAAATACGATTATGTGCTTAGCGTGTTTTAACAGAAGCACTGTTGTGTTTACAGTGACAGGATCGTCGGATCAGCTGGAAGAGAAACTAAGGGTCAGCAAGTGATAAACAACTTCTTTGGAAGGCAAGAAGTCATTTGGTCAACAGATACGTCTCCAATGTATCTATAATTTTTTATTGTTCCATGTTGTTTTATTATCAATCTTGGATGTTTTATAACCATTTTATAGTCATTTTATATCATTTTTGGTACTAACCTATTGACATAGTGCCAAGTTCCAGTTGCCGTTTTTTCCATGTTTTTTACATCGCAGGAAATCAATATCAGACGAAGTCCAAATGCCACGAAACTCCACGATGATTTTTTATGCACAACCCACCAGGGCGCGCTAGGAGACCCAGGAGTGCCCTGATGAGTTGTTCCCACCTCGGGTTCCTCCCGGACCGCCTCTTTGCTCTATAAATACCCCCAAAAATTCCAGAACCCTAAAAGCGTCGACGAAATATTCATCCAGCCGCCGCATAGTCCAGAACCACCAGATCCAATCTAGACACCATCTCAGATGGGGTTCACCACCTCCATTGGTGCCTCTCCGATGATGCGTGAGTAGTTCCTTGTAGACCTTGGGGTCCGTAGTTAGTAGCTAGATGGCTTTCTCTCTCTCGCTGAATTCTCAATACAAAGGTCTCTTGGAGATCCATATGATGTAACTCTTTTTGCGATGTGTTTGTTGGGATCTGATGAACTTTGAGTTTATGATTGGTCATATCTTTTTATATCCATGAAAGTTATTTGAGTTTCTTTGATCTCTTATAGCCTTGTATTTCTTCTCAGTTATTTGGGTTTTGTTTGGCCAACTTGATCTATTTATCTTGCAATGGGAAGAGGTGCCCGGTAGTGGGTTCGATCTTACGGTGCTTGATCCCAAAGGATGTAAAGGAACCGACACATATGTATCGTTGCTACTAAGGATAAAAAGACGAGATCTATATCTACCGCCATAGATAAATGAATCTCGTCTACATCATGTCATTGTTCTTATTGCATTACCTCGTTTTTCCATGAACTTAATACACTAGATGCATGCTGGATAGCGATCGTTGTGTGGAGTAATAGTAGTAGATCCAGGCAGGAGTCGGTCTACTAATCTTTGACGTGATGCTTATGTAATGATCATTGCCTGGATATCGTCATAATTATTCGAGATTCTATCAATTGCCCAACAGTAATTTTTTTACACACCGTTTGCTATCTTTCTCGAGAGAAGCCACTAGTGAAACCTACGGCACCCGGGTCTTCTTTCTCATATATTTGCTTAGCGATCTATTTTATTTGCACCTTTTTTATTCCAGATCTATTAAACCAAAAATACAAAAATACTTTGATGTACTTTATTTTATTTGTGATCTATTATTTCAATCTAATACAACTTTCTCCCGTCCACGCACCGTTTCAGGCGTCGTACCCCGAAAGAGATTGACAACCCCTTTAACACGTCAGGTTGCGAGGTGTTGTTATTTGTGTGCAGGGGCTGTTTATGTTGTGTTGCTTGGTTCTCCTACTGGTTCGGTAACCTTGGTTTCATTTCTGAGGGAAATACCTACCGCCGCTGTGCAGCATCATTCCTTCCTCTTTGGGGAAATACCGATGTAGCTTCAAGCGACATCAAAAGGAATTTCTGTAACATCCCAAATTTTAATTTTGGAATGTTATACATAGGTCATCATATGCATATCATATTTTATTTGCATTTTGGTTTGGATCCTAGAAATTCTAAGCAACTCAAGGACCTACGGAGAGAGTTGGGGATTTTATTAGGGTTAATTATCCTTTTGCCCTCAGTGGTGTCTCTGTGCTCAGTTTTGCCCTCGGATGCAAATTGTGCTCAGTTTTGCCCCTAGTCCATGCACAACTACTATGATGAGGCCAAACGGCCATATCTGAGTCCATTCCGTCCGCCAGCGTTAGTGGTTGTGGGTCCAGAGCTTACACATGGGACCGCGTGGACGTGGGTCCGGAGCTGACATGTAGGCCCGTGCAACTAAATCCCCAAATCATTCGTAGCTCACTCTGCCCATCCGCTTCCCCGCCGGCCGGCTGACCTGCGCCGCCGCTGACACTTGCGCCGCGACCAGCACCTGCCCCGCCACCACCTGCACGCCTACTCCACCGCTACCTTTTCGCGCCACGCCCACGGCTACCTGCGACGCCCGCCACTTTCTGCAACGCCACGGGTGGGCGCCAACCACTGCCGACCCAGCGCGCTTCTCCTTCCGTCGCCCGGCCGAGGCGCTCAAGGTGGGGGCTCTTTGGAGCTATTTGAACTAGGAAGAAGAACCCTAGAGCGAAATGGAGAGCAACGGCGACCCTGGAGTATTTGGCGAGGCAGGCATCGCGCCGGAGATCCGCCGCGTCCACGACTGGGTTCCCGAGGGGTAAGTCTTGCCTCCTGTTTAGATTGAGCTTAGTTGTGCATTTGAACACTCGATTCGAGTAGGTTTGTCCAATTAGTTTGCTGATTGCGTCTCTGTTTTTCGCCGGTTAGGATGGAGTTGCGGTTTGCTTTCTTGATGCACATTAGAAGGGACCGGTACACGTTCAATGCAAAGGATCAGAAGAAATACCAAGAAGGTTTTGATTATCGGTTGCCAATGGCTAGTAATTGGAGTTTCAGTCAATTTGGGGAGGTAATTTGTAGCCAATATCCTTGGGGTTTGCTTGATGAAGTGGTATACAAATACTATGATGGGGAAAAGAAATGGGTGACAGTTAGTAATGATGAAGAGCTAGCTACCATGTTTGTTAGGCATAAAGAGAAAGATAATTTTCATGTGAGGCTGCAAGTTGATGTGCTTGAGCAGGCATTTGGACCTAGGATGACGGGTGCAACATCTCGGGGAGAACCAAGTCGTCGTAATGGCATCTCTAGCTAGAACAGTTTAGTTGGTGCACGGCGACGTGGTGGCTCGACAAGTGTGGGCAACAGCAGTAGGGTCCCCCTTGAAGTGGAGCCCGATGACTACAATTAGGGGTTGATGAAGAGAAGCTATATTCTGATGTTATTCGAATTTCTGACGGCACCTCGGGCTGATAACCAAGATGAGGCTCACAATGCAGTCCGTGTGGATGATGACGCGGTGGGTGAGGACGAAGACCTTGCAGCTGTTGAATGGGACCCTTCGAACCCTCATTTGGAAGAAGGTACAGTTTTTGCATCCATGAATGAGTGTAGAAATGCACTTGTGACATACTTCATCAAGGTAGAACGTACTTTCAAAGTTGACAAGAGCGATCAAGTACGTTACAGAGTGCACTGTCCGACTGAGGGTTGTGCATGGAGGCTGCTCGCATCTAAAATGCGACATAGCACTAATGTTCAGGTCAAAGTGAACCCTTTTAAGCACACATGCCAGGAATCAACCCTTAGGAAGGATACAATCAGTAGAGCCAAGTCAAGATGGGTGGCAGAAGAAGTAAAGAAGTGGGTGAAAGAAAACCAGCAAGTGGGTCCAAAGGAATTACAGAAGAACATCAAAGATAAATTCAAGATAGATTTACCATACATGAGGTTGTTCAATGGTAAACAACATGCTATGGATTCTATTTATGGTAACTGGCAGGAAATTTTTCAATTGTTGTATTCATTCAAAGGTGAAGTGGAGAGGACAAGCCCTGTAGTATTGTAGATATTGATCACCACACCGTGGAGTGCACATTCGTGGGAGTGACAAAGACCAAGGAATGCTTTAGGAGGGTTTTTATGCGCTTTGAGGCTTGTCACCGGGGTTTTTGGCAGGCTGCAGGCCTTATTTGGCTATTGATGCCACTTTTCTCACAGGGAGGTTTAAAGGACAGTTAATAGCAGCTTGTGCAGTTGATGCACACAGTTTTGTATTTCCAGTTGCCTACGGTGTGCTGGAGACAGAGCGTGAGGAGAGCTGGACTTGGTTTTTGCATAATCTGCGTCGGGCTATTGCACATCCCAATGGGTTGGTCATTCATACAAATGCCTGCAAAGGTTTAGAAGTGGCCGTGGACAATGTGTTCCCTAGAGTAGAGCATAGGGAATGCATGCGTCACCTTGCTGCAAATTTCATGAAGAAATTCAAAGGAAAGGTGTATACCGACAATTTATGGCCAGCATCTTTGACTTGCAGTGTGAAGAAGCACAACTACCACTTGAGGCAGTTATACATGAATCCCAAAGTGAAAGAATACTTGGAAACACACCACTCCAAGTTATGGGCCAGAAGCCAATTCAGTGAACTAAGCAAAGTTGACTATGTGCACAATAATCTAGCAGAGTCTTTCAACTCAACGATCCAGAAACTAAAGGGTCATTATGTGGTGGATTTGCTGGACATGATAAGGATAGAATACATGCAGAAATTTCATTATTGTGCAGGAATAGCCGAGGCAAAATTCATGGGCCACATTATCATCCCTGCCGTGATGAATGAACTGATGCAGAAAACAACAGGCTTGGAAATGAACATGACTCTTTGCTCGGGTACCACAGCAGAGATATCATATTTGGATAAAGAGAAGAGGGAATGGAGATATCCAGTGGATTTAGAAGCTAGAACTTGCAGTTGTAGGCAGTGGCGGATAACTGGGTTGCCATGCATTCATGCCTTGTTTTTCATCACTTCTCTCCTGTGTCCAGCAGGGAACATTCAAAGATGTGCATGATTACTACTGTTGCAAGGTTCAAAGCCACATATGCTTATGCCTTGCCTGCTATGGAGGGAAAACAACAATGGGACATGGTGGACCTCGGATTCAAGCTTTGCGCCCAGCTCAAGAGAGCATCAGGTAGACCAAGGAAGAGTCGAATCAGACCTCGCAGCGAAGGAGCTGGACTTGGAGCGAGGAAGCGTAAGTGCACAAGATGTGGTGGGTCTGGTCATTTCGGTAAGTATTGTGATAACACAGTAGATCCAGCGTTTGGAGAGAGTTTTGATGAAGACTTCGATGAAAATGTTGGTCGACGGCAGTTGCCTCAACAGATGATGAAAATGATGGATGCTATCGGTTGCATCGGATGAGGATTTTGACGAGGTTCAAATGATGATGGTCAACAATGCATGATTCTGATGATGATCCAAGTGAGGCTCCAAATAGTGATCATGGTGATCCAAGTGAGGCTCCAAATAGTGATCATGGTGATCCAAGTGAGGCTCCAAATGATGATCATGGTGATCCAAGTGAGGCTCCAAATGATGATCATGGTGATCCAAGTGAGGCTCCAAATGGTGACCAACCTTGTGTTGTTGTGAGTTCTGCTAGGTATGTAAATCTTGCAAGGGTTAAATACTATTGTACATTTATGGGTCACTTGACATGATCTCATTACCCTTTATGTTTTGCACAGCTCTATGATAGGTTTGAAGAAGACGCATAAGGTACCAACAACCAAGAGGAGAAGAGAAGAAGCAATGAGCACAAGGTGCACGTGGAGCAAAGTGATGGCAAGAAGCTCAAGGAATGCATGTAAGTCCGAACGCTATATGTGAATAATTATGAAACATTATGAATAATGTTGTATTTCTGTTGGATGATGTTGGACCTATGTTAGAACTATGTTTGACATGATGTTTAAATCTGTTGGATGATGTTTGAATGAGCACATGGTTTTTCCTTTTTTTGATTTTTTTGAATTTTGTTTTGCTCATTTGAATTCTGGTCCAACCTAACTTTGACCAAGATTTAGCAAGTCTAAAACATCAAAATGAAGAACTAAGCCTGGATCCTTCTTAGTCAATCCAAAATGAAGCTGTGGTGAGGTTTTTGAAATTTTCTTGAAAAATGTGCTAAAATGAGGGATCCAAAGGTAGGGTAAACGGCCTCATTTCTAAGCAAGGTTTTTTTCGACCTTGTCTAAATCAGCCAAATAATTTCCCTAAACATATATTCTATATATTCTATATATATGGACTATGTGCGCTGGTTTTTCCATTTTTTTGATTTTTTTAAATTTGTTTTGCTCATTTGAATTCTGGTCAAACTTAACTTTGACCAAGATTTAAACATGTGTAAAACATCAAAATGAAAAACTAAGCCTAGATCCTTCTTAGTCACTCTAAAATGAAGCTGTGGTGAGTTTTTTGAAATTTTCATGTTTATTTCCCAACAACTCTTATATTAACTTCATACAAAAGAGTTTGAGATACTCGAGATATCATACAATACACATGAACTTATCATTTAAATGTATGTAAACCTTGTTTATCAACTTAAATCGTTAGTATATGACATAAGAAGACTATGTGCGCAGGTTTTTTATTTTTCTGATTTTTATTTAATTTATTATGCTCATTTGAAATCTGGTCAAACATAGCTTTGACTGCTCCAAACCCCTCCCAAACCCCGCTAACCCTAGCGCTGAACCAGGACCGTTCATCTAACCCTAGCGCTGAACAAGGGCCGTCGATCTAACCCTTCTAGAAGGAATCTGCAAGGAGGAGGGGGGCGATCCGAGAGATGCAATCTGATTGGCTAGGAGATTCTTTTTTTAAACAAATATCAGGCGCGCTGGATGGACCGTTGGGCCGTCTCTTGTCTGGGCCTGAGACCGCAGTAAATAGCCCGTCTCAGCCTTTCCAGGCCTTGCATGCATGCATGGGAGGCGGCGACGTGCATAGGCTGCGACGTCGGTTTGCATGCGCGGGAGGCTGCGACGTGCATGCATGCGAGCGAGGCGTGCTAGGCGCGCTAGGCTAGCGAGGCCAGATAGGTGGTTCAACGAGTCAGATGCACCATCCGGTCAAAGAGCTATGCAGTGATTCAAATGCACGCACGCGCCCCATGCATGCATCGTTTTTGTGCAAAAATTTAAGAGTGCAAAGCGTAACGGATACACACACACATTCGGATTCACACACGCACCGTTCTCATCCTTTCTCTCTTCCTCTCCCATTCACAGGCCTATAAATGGGGTGCCTATCTTCCTCTCCCACCCATAAGCCAGATCCGATCCATTCTCTCCAACTTCAAACACCCAATCGACCGAGCCCTCCCCAAGCAAGACCATGCAGTTCAACGGGCCGACCTTCAGCCGTCCGCCTGTCGTGCCGGAGCTGCGCTACCCACCGGGCGTGCTCGTGGAGAGGGAGCTCCGCGTGTGGGATTTTTCAAGGTGGAGGGGTTCCGTCGAACTCACCCGCGCCTTCCTCAGAGCCGGCTATGCCCACCTCCCACGGGGCTCGCCGAGGATGTTCACCCTCAGCGAGGTTGGTGACCGCGGCGACATCCTCCTACTGCTCACGGTCACCTTCACCAACCCGTTTGACGCGCGCGAGCTCCTCGACCAAGTCTTTTGGTGCGGCTGCGAGGCCATCTTCTTCACCGTCTACAACATCTACACCAACTACGAGAACATCTTCCCCACTCCAGCCAGGATGCACTCCCTTCCCTCTGACGACGCAGGAGGAGGTGTGAAGATGAAGACGGTGTTGAAGGGGCGCGCGCGGCCAAAGTGGAAGGAGGAGATCAAGATGAAAACTTTTTCGTTTTTTATTTGTTGCTTTTCTATGTCGTGTCGTGTCGTGTCATGTTTCGCCATGTGTCCGTGAACTGTCCGTGAAGTTTGGCCGCTTATCTAAGTTATTGTAATGGAACTTTGAACCCTTATTGTAATAGTACTTGTGTTGCATCTTATCTAAGTTATTTATTAGGGTTTATTATGTGTGTTAAAAAATGTTTGTGCCCAAGCATATAATTTCTTCCCTAAACCAAGTCATGAAGCTCGAGAACTTGTGGTTTTCATTAATGAAAATTGGAGGGGGTGAGAAGCCCTCCGTTTTATTCAAAAAAAGTCATGAACTAACTTGCAAATTTATTCCGTTTAAATCCTAAACCAAGTGCCACTCTAACACTAAATCAAGTGCCACTCTAACCAAAACCACGGGGCAGTGCAAACATACGTTTTCAACCTTCCAACCCTCCAAAATTTCAGTGCAAAACAAAGGAAAACCACTCTCACGCGTGTGCAAACATTCACGGTCTCACTATTTTTTTGACAAATTTCACAGTCTCACTATGTATACATTCCTTCCCTACCCATGTCAAACTCTTGCCATCTGTCCTAGCGGTTACCAGCGCAGCCCTAAACACCACAAACCCACGCGATCTTGGGTTCGAGTCCCCAGCCGCACCAATTTTTTGTGCATTTTCCACCCTTCATTTTTTAGACAAATTAGTTTTTACTCAATGTAATGCCCTTAAAAAATGTTCATTTATTTTGGCACTAGGTGTAAACATCTACCGAGCTGAGGCACATTTTCCATGACATTTTGGTCTTTGATTTAAATCACAGTGTATTTGAATTTGAATTGGATTACTTAAATTGCTATTAAATATTTAACAGCTCCAAAAGTTTTCTAACCTTAATTGTTTGGCTCGAATAATTCATTAGCTGCATTTCATTGATCAAAAGTTTCTGAATTCCTCATTTCTTCTCCTTTTTTTCAACATATTTAAATGTTGGTCACTTCTTCTCTTTTTTTCAACATTTAAACGACTTTGACCAACATTTAAACTAGGTGAATTTCTCATACAGTTTCAAGATTACAAATTCCTCCATAATTCATGCCTTTCCATACATTTTCAACATTACAACCAGTGCAATTACCATACCTACAAATGCCCAAAAGTATTTGCAAATGGGTATTGGTAGTGCTTGATCTTCAAGCTTCCTAACCTTCTTCTTCAACATCCTAAGCTCAACAGCTAACTCTCTGTCGGTCGTGCTTCACCTCCATCTCTTCTTCCGGAGCTCGTCTTGTGGCCATCATGGTTTGGGGCAGCATGCAACCATTCTTCATGCTCTTCTTGTAGTTCATTTATCATAGTCTTGGCGAGCATCGACTCCAAAGAAAGAAGCATGTCACCCGCATGAACACGGAATAGATCAACCGATTGGTCAAAGATCCCGACCACGAAAATGGTGCAATTGCCCTGATTCTTACCCCATTCTTGCTGCACACGTAGAACGGACGATTGTGGTTCCTCGGTGTGTGAGAAACCCTCCAATCAACGCTCGCCCGGCACCGCGGATAGACGAGGACAGGCATCTCCACACGCGCCCGACTCTGCATCCGCGAGGTGACGCGGGAGCTTGCGGAAGACATGGAGCTCGGAGCCGAACGGGATCTCAACGCCACCGCGCCCTCCACAGCTAGCTTCCCACCGCCGCGCCCTCCATAGCTAGTTTCCCACCGCCGTCGTGCTCTCGCTCTCTCGCCGTGGTCAGTGTCGTGCTCTCTGTCGCCGTGGTCACCGCCACTGTCGCCCACTTATATAGCACACCCGCAACAGCTCTATGCTCAATGGCTCTCTGCTGGGTCCCGCAAGCCACGTGTGCAACGGTCTGAATGAAATTGGCCGCCTCTGCCGCCTGGTCCCACCTGTAAGGGCCGAGTCAAAACGTTGACCTGACGGAGACGCCAAAGTTCACAGAACGAGTCAGTGCGCACGGACTAGGGGCAAAACTGAGCACAATTTGCATCAAAGGCAAAACTGAGCAGATGGACACCACTAAGGGCAAAAGGATAATTAACCCATTTTATTATTTTCATATTTGAATTTTCTCAAATATTGAAAAGAGGATCATTTTGGTTTTAATTATTTTTCTCTCCGAAATATTTCACTATAAAAATAAACGAGAGGACATAATATGACTTCTCCAAAATCAAACAAATATTGGAGGAAAAATGTTTAAACCAAATAAAAAAATTTATTTGGATTTTATTGCTATTTTATTTGAATTAGAAAAATATGCATTTTTCAAAATTGCATTTTTAGGCCAAGAAAATGTTCACTATGTTCTAAATATTCTATTTAGACGGAGAAAATTGTTTTTGGCATTTTTTGAAATTTTTTATATTTATTTCGGATTTTTCTTTCGACGAAATTTTATTTAAAAAAGAAACTTCCTCGACCGAATCTGGGCTCAAGGGCCCACTGCCCAAAGACCTGTCGCCCGACCCCGAGCCGAGATCGACTGACGCCCGCCGCCACCTCGGACACCGCCACTTGCCCTCCCAAGCCACCCCTCGACCCTTTAAAAGCCGCCGCCCACATCGCCACCTCCCGCTTGTGGCCAGCAGCCGAGTCAAGACTCACGCTCACACAAGGCCACGCTCACAAGAGCCCCACCGCTCTCCCACCTCGCCGGAAGCCGCTGGATCACGCCGCCGTTTTTTAGGTAAAAACCGCCGGTTTTTCTTAAAACCCTAAATCATTTTATCTATTTATTTAGATTGGTTCGGTTTTTCTTCAGTTTAGTTATTTAGTGTTCGTTCGTTCGTTTTAATGAACGAATTCGCCAGTTTGTCTCAGTTAGCGGACATTCGTCCGATAGATTTTTCTTTTTCCGTTTATTTCCGGCCAGGGGCCTATCCGTGATTATTTTTATCGCAGATTAGCCCCTGATCTTCAAACCCTCGCAACTTTTCAACCGTTCGGTCAAATCTAGTGAAACCAATGCCAAAGTCTTCGTCTCGAGCCCCTCTTTCTGTTTAACAACTTGAACAAGGTTTTGACAATTTAAAATTTGGTTTCAAGCAGATTTGAATTCGAGGTTCTTTTGACCGTAGTTTCAGTTCCGTAGCTCCGATTCGATTGATGTTTTTGCAAATCGAAGCTCTTCAGTTGAACCTTCAGTTTGGATCTTCTTATTTGAGTTTTACCCGTGCATCTATGTTTGAGTGCTTATGCATGATATTGTTTGTTTGTGATAGAATTCCCGGAGTGCGAAGCGTGCTACTACAAGTCTCTAGGGTTTGCGGATCTTCAGCAAGGAAAATAACACATTGATCATACTCTTTTCATACCTAGTTTTTATGCATTAGTTACAACCCTCAAACACTGCATGATTAGGATGTGATTAACTTGTGGGTATTGGGAAGTAGTTGATGAGGTAGAACCTATTGCCCTTGATTTATCAAACCCTTGGGAGTTACTTCTACGTTATGCTTATATTGCCATGCTATGATCATAGACGTGGATTGGGTTTGAGTGTATCCATGAAAGATGTGAGATTATTGATTAATGGTTAACTTAAGGTGGCTACTTAAACACACATCTGGGTGGATTGGTTGCGGGCACCTGGGGATATACTAGTGTTTGTCGGATTTTGGGTTCCGGCAGACCCTTGAGGTTCGAACACTGGGGTGCGCGCGGAGATCTCGCCCTCTACCTACCTGCACCCCGCCGCCTCGCTAGGATCTAAACTACAAAAGGAACAACACAAGAGACACAAGGTTTATACTAGTTCGGGCCACCATTGTGGTGTAATACCCTACTCTAGTTTGTGGTGTGGTGGATTGCCTCTTGGGCTGATGGTGATGAACAATACAAGGGAGAGCAGCCTCGCGAGGGTCTGTTCTTGGCCGGGGCGATGGACTGCTGGGGGGAGTTCAGTCGCCTTCTCTCTCTCTCTCTCTGCTGATTCCGGATTGCCGATTCGATTTCAGATGCCTCTACCCTGTGAGTGGCTAGTCCTATTTATATGCAAGGGCCCTGGGCCTCTTCCCAAATATTGAGCGGGACGGGCGCCAATAATTGGCCATTTTGAAGGGGAACATCTGGTACACTTATCCTGACTAAAGTTGGTCCTCGCCTATCAAAGGCTCTGGTGGTGACGCCGGCTTGGGCTCCACAATGACTTCCTTCCTGCCGTTGGACTAGTCTTGGTCTCGTTGCACCGAAATGGACGCCTTTGCTTGATGCTCTCGCCTGCGCTTGCTCCCTTTGCACCAAAGAGGAAAGGAGGACACTAAGCGGGCTGGCGCCCGCCTGGCACCCTTGGTCGTCATGGCTTGCGTCATGGGCACCTTGTGAGGTACCCCGCCTTGATCTCTCCGCCTCCTTGCGAGCCAGCCTGATGAGGCCGTGCCTGAGGAAGCTCCCTATCGTCCGCCCCGCGAGGCTTGGTCCCTCGCGAGGGTCTTGAGCTTGTGTTGATGAAGATGGGCCATGATGGCCCCCCTTTGAGCCACGCCGCAGGCCGCAGTGTGCAAGTCTGGGGACCCCTGCTCCTGCATCAGACAAGAGCCCCGGGCCCAAGGCGTGCCCGGACTTGGCCGAGCAGAGAGGCGAAGGGGCAAGTGCGAAGCGCCGCGGGCCCTAACAGCCTGCGGCCTTGGGCGCCGCATGGCGGTTGATTGGACGCGGGTGTCTCCACTTCCCCACGATGCCTCGGAAACTGCACGAATTGACAAGTCCCTGCATGCAAAGCGGGTTATGATTACCTGCGATCGTGGAGGTCGGCGGTTGGCCTCCTCTGGCTTTAAGTACGGAACGATGAGCGCTCCTCTGGTCCGTTTCTGCCTGCTTCTTCTTCCCGGTTCTTGCTCCATCTTGCTGCTATGGCTCCGATCCGCCGGTTCTCCGCGGCAGAGAAGTGAAAGGCTCCCCGAGAGGGTCCTGACCCACTTCCGCCGAAGAAACGGCTAACTCTCTACCATCGGAATGAGGGTGCCCACCAGGTGGTGTCGAGGCCCTGGTGCGAGCAGCCACCAACGGGGTTCCCGCTTCCCTTGTACGCCCAGATCGAGGGCTCTGAAGGGGTTGATGCCGAACGCCACGGGCGACGCCGCCGGCGGGTCACGAAGGTGCGCGTCGTTCCCCCTGGAGTCCATGCTGACGGCTCCTCCCGAGAGTTCATACTCCATGCCGCCATGCCTCCTCGGTCTTGGATTCGCCTTCCTCCCTTCTTCGCCTCTGCGATTCCGCGGGGAGGACCTCGAGCTCTCCGCAAAGACGCCGGCTGCAGCACCCTCGCAACCGGGGCAGAGGTTGAGGTCGTTGCCCTGGGCGAGGTCTTCATGACTCGAGGCTGGGGCGAGATTGCCTGGGTCTGCGGGACAAGGGGCGCCCTCGCGATCCACCTGGAGTACGACGGCGCTTCGGTATTGCTCTTCAAGGTCTTCGATGCGGAAGGGCGCCGGCTGGAGTGCTGCCCCGGGAGAGGTGATCGAGGCCCCGCCAAGGTGAGGGCTAGGCTCACGACCGCTCCTCGGTAGCTCCTCACCGGTGGAGGCGTCGGGGATCCAGCGACTCCGCCGAGCTTTTCGCGACTCGAGAGGCGGCGGCAGCGACTCTGAGCCCCGAGCCTGCGCCGCTCTCGGGCAGGGCGGGCTCGGCAGGCCGTCGCCGCCTCGATCTGGATGGGGTTGGCGCCCGGTGCTGACGGCCCTTGTTGATGATGGCGTCTTTTGCCGGAGCGCGTGTAGTTAGCGTTCTTTAGGATCTGATCCCTGCGAGGAGTCAAAAGCGTGCCCCATGGGGGCTTGTAAGTTGCCTGTGGTCCTGTTTGTTAATATGATCCTTGTTGTGAAACAAGGCGAGTTGCTCATTCCGCCTTAGCTCAGTTCTCCCTTTCGAACCTTGCGAGGGCTTGACGCTCTGCGCCGACAGGTCCCAGTCCCAAGGCAAGCTTCAGCCGTCAGCCGGTATGCTGTGTCGCGATGCCGTGGTCAAGGCCAGGAGGTGAGCGGCCCGGGGTCCGGTAAGATCCCCTGAGTCGCGATGCTCAGGTGGTCCCCCTTAGCGCTCAAGCAGCCATCGTTCGGTGAGAAAGGAGAGCGACGTTGCTAACTCGGGGTTGCGTTGGGTGAGGGGACGGTGCCGTATTAGTTAGTGATTCCGGAGGGTGACTTATCTCGAGAATCAGGAGTCGCTTCCTGGTGTGTTGCCGGGTCCGTGCATCGGCAGGCGAGGGGTCGCTTGGCGAGGACCTCACGTGTCCCTCCCCTCTCGCCTTTGCTCCCTTTTCGCTTCTCGCCCTCGGGTCCCGGCCCTCGAGCGAGACTCAGCCGTCGCTAGTATGCCAGGTCGCGATGCCGTGGACAAGGCCAGAGGGTGAGGGCTAGAGAGCCAGTAGGAGCCCTGAGTCGCGATGCTCAGGTACCCCCCCTTTAACGTGCAAGTGGTTCGCGCGGATGAGAGTGAAGGAGACACCGTCGGGGCCTCGCCTGACGCTGCTCCTTGAAGAGATCCTGCGGGCTCATCACAGAAAGAACGAAAGTTCGCCGTCACGACCGACAGTCAGCCGTTAGTTGCCCCGGAGGGGTGACGAGGCACTGAAGGCTTGACGAGGTAGCGCTATGCGGGGCTGCCGCGGCCAGAGCTCAGCCATTCAGGTTTGTCGGTGTTTCAGAGACGGACCCATGCGCAAGCGTCATGCCGTTAAGGAGCAGCTCCAGCAGTTGGTGTCAGTTGAGCGGGCAACTTGGTCAAGCATGTTAATCACGAAGGAGCAAGTCCATTTAGATAAGCGCAAAGAAGATTTAACATCGCTGGTCGGACCCGAAGCGACTGGGATGATGCAGCCCGAGGGGCGCCCCAACAAGACAAGCTAGGAACATGAAGTAAAAGGGATACACGCCGCAGGACAGACCTACGGCACGGGAATAATGCAGCCACTGGGGCGCTCCCAGTTGGAAATGAAACTTGAAAGATGTCACCTGATAGCGTTGAAGACGAAAGGATGTTGGTGCAGCAGACTCGGTGGGCTGCGGGAGCCGATCCTCACGAGCCCCCAGGCTTAGGGGCCTCGGGAGGCTCCGGAGGCACTGGTGGCTCCTCGTGGACCATCTCCATCTCTGCCAGGGCTGCGGAATGCCTGGCCTCTTGAGCCTCCAGGATATCCCTCATGAGGCACTGGTACATGGCGGCCGTGTTCGGCAAGCCGTAAGGCATGCAAACGTAGCTGTGGGGTGGACCTTCGCAGCGCCCCACTCGAGAGGGACAGAGGCGCTCCTGAGAGGCGGCTCAGTTGAGCCCTGGTATGTCGATGCAGACGCGCGGCCCACCATCCTCGCCTGGATGGGGAGCTATGGCAAGTAAGCGGCGGCTGCCACTCATGACTCTTGACTCCTGCAGCTCCTGAACGATCTTGCTGACGAACTCCTAAGGGTTTGGCCCTCCTTGCCTTGCTCCTTCTTGAGGGAAACGTGCTTCGAAACACGCCTCCAAGTGGTGCCCAAGCGCCTCCCTCGTGACCTTAGCAAGGTCGGTGGCCCTCCAGGAGCCCCGAGCCCTGCCTGAGGAGGGCGCCGGGCGCACTTTCCTATGCGATAGAAGGAGGTTCCCCTGAGCAGGAGCGGACCCTGAGGGGCCTGCCTCCTGAGGGGCCGGGCCGGATGATGTCTTCTTCTTCTTGGGGGTGGTCTCGGGAAGCCTCCTGCTTCCACGATCTGGGTCTTCCGGCATGCGGCTGAAAGGCTCGCTCCAGGAGCACATCGTCTTTCTCTTCGCAGGGCACCGTGATGACTCCGCCACTTCCTGGCATCTTGAGGACATTGTAGCCGTGGTGGGTTACGGCCATGAACTTGGCCAGCGCTGGGTACCCGAGGATGGCATTGTATGCCAGGCGAATGTTGGCGACGTCGAAGTCGATGAGCTCGGTGCGGTAGTTGTCGCGTGCGCCAAAGGTGACAGGGAGGCGAACCTGCCCGATCGGGACCGTGGAGCCGTCGGTGACCCCAGAGAAAGGCTTGGTTGGCTGAAGCTGATTGTAAGGCACTTGGAGATTGTTGAATGTTTCCACAGACAGGACGTTGAGCCCTGCCCCGCCATCGATGAGGGTCTTGGTGACTAGCACGTTGCTGATGATTGGGGAACAAAGCATCGGAAGGACTCCGGTTGTGGCCGCACACTTGAGCTGATCCGCCGAGCTGAACATGATGGTGCACGCCGACCACCTGAGGGGGCACGTGGCTTCGAGCTTGGGGAGGACTGCATTCACTTTGCGGGCGAACTGCTTGAAGATGCATTGAGAGGCTGGGGCTTGAGCTCCGCCCAGGATGCAGGCGATTGCGCGCGGCTCCTGGAAGCCCCTAGCCCCCTCGTCCTGATGATGGTCTTCATTTCTCCTTGGCTGCGGTGGAAGAGGAGGGAGAACTGCGTTGCCTTGCGGGCGATCCTCGCGAGGCTGATACCTCCAACCTCCCTCGCGAGGCGGGTCCCGCCAGCGATCCTCGCGAGGTTGGTCACGCCACCCTTGGCATGGGCCGCGGTCTTCCCAGCATCCTGTGTTCCTTCCTCCTCCTCGGCCGTAGCCCCGGTCGCTGCGGTCGCGACGTCGGCCGATCCTCCCTTCTCGCACGGCTCGGAGCTCTTGACATTCGCTGGTGTTGTGGGTGTGGAGTCGTGGTACACACGATGCGGCTGCCCTTGGAAGACTCGGGCTGATCTTCGCCCGCTTGGTGTCCGGGTTACGCCATGAGCACGGCAGCCCCTTGCACTTCACATCCTTGGCCTTGGGCTTCTTCTCTTCTGGGTCTGCGGCAGGCAGCTCGAGGAGGGAGAGACGCCCTTCCTTGGCCCTGGCGCACTTGGTCGCCAAGTTGAACAACTCCAAGGAAGTGCACAAGTTTTCATGCATCGCCAGCTCCTCCTTCATCTTGATGTCGCGCACACCGTCGGAGAAGGCAGAGATGATGGCCTCCTCGGTCACCTTGGGAATCTTGAGGCCTGCGTTGTTGAAGCTGGAGGAACTCTGCGGTGTCGGCCGTACCGTCGTAGCGAGGAGGCAGGTCTGGCTTGAACTTGCCGGGCCACGCGACACTGCGCAGCTCGGGGTGAAGGCACGGCAGCCTGCCGTGGCCACGGGAGGCCTTGGGTGACGAAGAGCTTGGTCTCGCAGGTCCCCATGCGCTGCAGCTGGGAGCAGCGCAGGGTCTTGACGAGCTGGAGCAGGAGCGTGGTCGCGACGAGCTGGAGCGGGGAGCACTCGGGCAGCTTCTTGCGGGCGAGGGACCTCCTCGCAGCTCTGCTCTTGCCGCGCTGGCGCCGGACGGAGCGGGTTCCACCCAGGGACAATGCGCCTTGAGGCCAGGGCGCCTTCTTGAGGGGAGGCGATCGAGGCGCCCCCGGAGCTTCGTCGCCCGCGCAGGACGGGGTGCGGTGCAGCGGGACAGACGGCGCGGGGGAGCCCCCTGCGGCGCGGACGAGCTCGGCGACGCGGTCGAGCCACTCTTCGTAGACGTCGTCGACGGGACGGTAGCGCAGGAGCTCGTTTGCCGCGATGAGCGCAGCTCGAGCCTCCATGGGCGCGCGGAATGCGCGAGACGAAGAACCAGCCGGGGCGAGTGAGGGGGTAGCAGTGCGGCCGTCTTGCCTCACGGAGGGATGCTGGGACGATGCTTGCTGCTCGTTCCCCGCCGGGCCGGTGGCGGCGTTGACGGCAGGCGACGGGGAACGACGAGGGCGCCCACCGACGGGAGCCGTCTGGCAACGCGAAGTGAGAACGGCTCGGCGCTTCGGCTGGCCCGGACGAAAGCGCCGAACATGGATGCGGTGGTCGACGGAGAACAGGGCGGCGAAGATTTAATTCGGCACTCTACCTGGCGCGCCAAATGTCGGATTTCGGGTTCCGGCAGACCCTTGAGGTTCGAACACTCGGGTGCGCGTGGAGATCTCGCCCTCTACCTACCTGCACCCCGCCACCTCGCTAGGATCTAAATTACGAAAGGAACAACACAAGATATACAAGGTTTATACTAGTTCGGGCCACCATTGTGGTGTAATACCCTACTCTAGTTTGTGGTGTGGTGGATTGCCTCTTGGGCTGATGGTGATACACAATACAAGGGAGAACAGCCTCGCGAGGGTCTGTTCTTGGCCGGGGCGATGAACTGCTGGGGGGAGTTCAGTCGCCTTCTCTCTCTCTCTCTGCTGATTCCGGATTGCCGATTCGATTTCAGATGCCTCTACCCTGTGAGTGGCTAGTCCTATTTATATGCAAGGGCCCTGGGCCTCTTCCCAAATATTGAGCGGGAAGGGCGCCAACAATTGGCCATTTTGAAGGGGAACATCTGGTACACTTATCTTGACTAAAGTTGGTCCTCGCCTATCAAAGGCTCTGGTGGTGACGACGTCTTGGGCTCAACAATGACTTCCTTCCTGCCGTTGGACTGGTCTTGGTCTCGTTGCACCAAAATGGACGCCTTTGCTTGATGCTCTCGCCTGCGCTTGCTCCCTTTGCACCAAAGAGGAAAGGAGGACATCAAGGCTGGCTGGCGCCACTGGCGCCCTTGGTCGTCATGGCTTGCGTCATGGGCACCTCGTGAGGTACCCCGCCTTGATCTCTCCGCCTCCTTGCGAGCCACTGATGAGGCCGTGCTCGAGGAAGCTCCTGTCGTCCGCCCATGAGGCTTGGTCCCTCGCGAGGGTCTTGAGCTTGTGTTGATGAAGATGGGCCGTGATGGGCCCCCCTTTGAGCCACGCCGCAGGCCGCAGGCAGGCAAGTCTGGGGACCCCCTTTCCCAGAACGCCGACAGGGTTGTCCTTTGGTTCGCCACCCAGGCTCAAAGGGATCATAAGATTATTCATGCTAGAAACTTCCGTGTGCAGCCACAAGCTATTACGGGCTCTAACATAGTTGAGTATGTTGCATGACCTCTTTCAGTGGTGGGCTAGTAGATGTAGGGGAAAGTAGGTGTAACTGTCCACCCAGAGTAAAGAGTTAGTGTTTCTGAAAGATTATGTCTCGGTCATCTGTTTCTCAAACATCATGTAGTGCGAGAAATCCAACGGAGGAGATCGAGTCTTGTGGGGAAAAGTGCGCAAACCTCTGCAGAGTGTACAAACTAATCATGGTTAGCCGTGTCCCCAGATATGGACATCTTGAGTATCTGGTTCTTGAATCATCATGTTCATCTCATCACTCTAAATTAATTTGTTGGGTTGTTAATTACGTGTTTAATTGGGATTGAGATGGGGGTTTACCATTCTCAATGTTTATCAACTACCATGGTAATTAAACAAAATATATTCCTTTGTTGTAGGAAAAAATTGGCTTTTTTCAAAACATTATAACCATAGAGCCTCCACCAGCCATATATGCATCTGGTAATAGCATTTATTCTGTTCATTGCTCTACTGTGTTATATTGCCAGCATATTCCATGTGCTGACCCATTTCGGGCTTGTAGCGACCCGACCCGAATGGATCAAGTCTCTGTGCTTTCGTGTCATCCCTGGATCGGTATGCTGACACACACAATACTCGAAGGATTTATAACAGAGGTAAATCACATGTATAAAGTAACGTAAAACTATTACCTCAATCCAAAACATAGCGGAAGCTTAACAAGGTTGTGGATTCCCATCAACACCAACGGCAAAGTTGAGTATAGGAAATCGTAACCCTAACGTATCACTTACTGTCGTTCGAAACGTCTGCAACATGAAAAGTTGCAGCCCGAGTACGGGTCAAAACATGGAATATGCTGGCAATGTAACACATAGAGAGTAATGAAGGAATAAGCCTATACTACATGCATATATGGCTGGTGGAAAAGCTCTATGGTTACAGTTTTGCGGAAAGCCAATTTTTCCTCATCGCAAAGGAATAAATTTGTTTAACTATCATGGTGGTTGTTGAACATTGAGAATGGTTGACAAAGCATCCTCAATCCCAATTAAAAAGTACTCATTAAACCCAAACAAATTATATTAAGTAACGTGTTGAGATCAACAGGATAATCCAAGAACTAGATACTCAAGATGTCCATAATCGGGGACACGGCTAATCATGATTAGTTTATACACTCTACAGAGGTTTGCGCACTTTTCCCCACAAGACTCGATCGCCTCCGTTTGATTTCTCGCACTACATGGTGTTTGAGAGACGGATGACCGAGACATAGTCTTTCAGAAGCGCTAGCACCTTACGATGGGTGGACCGGTACACCTACATCCCCTACATCTGCTAGTCCACCACTATAAGAGTTCGCATGACTTAGTCAACCATGCCAGAGCCCATAATGGCTTGTGGCTGCACACGGAAGTTTCTAGTTTGAATAATCTTATGATCCCTTTGAGCTTGGGTGGCGGTCCGAAGAAAAACAGGCAAGTCCTGATAGAAACCAGGTGCCTCAATCCACCCATATGTGTGTTTAAGTTGCCACCTTAGATAAACCATTAAATTAACAATCTCACATCTGTCATGGATATCACTCACCCAATCCACGTCTACTAGCATAGTATGGCATAATAAGCAAACGTAGAAGTAACTCCCAAGGTTTCATAAGTAAAACAGGTAATAGGTACTACCTCAACTACTTCCCATCCCACAATTTAATTAGATCCTAATCAATGCAATGGTTGAGGATAGATCTAATGCATAAAAACTGGGTATGAGAAAAGTATGATCAAAGTGTTACTTGCCTTGCTGAGGATCCGCGAAACCTAGAGATTCGAAGTAACAAGCGGCGCACTCTGGGTGATCTATCGCAGACAACAACAAGCATACAATAAGTACTCATCTAATGCACGGTAAATCTCGAATAAAAGATCTAACCAGAAAGTTCAACTTAAGAACCCTGGTTGCAAAAAGAATCGAATCAAATAAAGCAACGAAAGTCAAACGATGGAAGAAAACAACTCGGTTCTAGCAAGTTGAAACTAAGTCAAATTTTACAATAGCAAAACTTTGTTTAAGTTGATTAGTTGGAACGGCGGTTTCGAAACGAAACTCCAGGCGCTTGAATCACCTGATTCCGATAAACGAGCGAGAAGACAAACTAGAACGAAGATCGGATCTGAAATCGCTATCAGAAAAACAGCGGAATAAATCCGATGAGATAGAAAACGACGAACGGTTGAACGAACGGACGTTCATTAACCAAGCAAACCGGTGATCTCGCTCGTTAGGGACGAACGGTCCGCTTAACGCCATAAACAAAACCGGAAAGAAAAACCGGCGAGAAAACCGATCTAGGGTTTCGGAAAGAAAACCGAAACGAAAAACCGATCTAGAAAACCGGAACGGAAACCGGAACGATTTACGAAAAACCGAACCGAGGAAAAGAAAAGGTGACGCGGCGCGGGGCTAGTACCTCGAAGAAGCGAGGGGCTCCGGCGGCGGCTAGGTGGCGGCGGCGGCACTTGGCGGCGGCGGCGGTGAAGCGGCGGCGGCGGCGTGGCGGGCGGCGGTGGTGTAAGGGGCGGCGCACTGCTGGCCAAGGAGGAGAGGAGAGGAGTGGTGTTGGTTTGATGTGTTGGAGGGGGTGCTTGGGTATTTATATTGGGGAGGGAGGGTTTTGCTTGGGATAGGGGCCAAGAAATAGACTAGGATTAGGAAACAAAGAGGGAAAAGATCTAGAAATAAACGGAATAAACGGAAGTAGGACAAGAGTCCTACTAAGATTAGGAAAAAGGAGCGGCGGCTCCCTCACTGCTCCCTCAGTGCTTGCGGTGGATGGCCTTGGCCTTACACCAAGGGCGCAGCAATTTTTTTTTTAAAGACAGAGACAACAAAACAAAAATAATAAAACCAAATAAAAATTTTATATAGGCATATAATATATCAAAAATTTCAGAAAAAAAAATTCCTACAACATGGACATTTCTATAGCATTAAAGAAAATTCACACAAATTTAAATAAAACAAAGAGTGCTTCTGGTCCAATAAAATCCAACAAAAATCATTTTAAAAAATATCAAAATGAATTCAAATTTATTTCTCTCCATTTTTCGAGGTAGGGAATCATGTTTCCCTATTTTCCATATATTTTATTTTTGGAGAAAAATAATTTGAATAAAACTCAAATAACTCCAAATTGAAAATAATTCAAAGGAACTTTGAATTTAATTCTTTGAAACTCCCAACTCATATTTCATATGTTTTGAAGAAGTCATTTTATCTTCGCCGTGAAAATCATGGAGTTGCATAAAGTTTCAGAATTGGAAAATATTTTCCAAATGAAATTCAAATATTTTCAACACCCTTGTCATTTAAATAAATGGAAGAAGTCATGTCATCTTCTCTCGTGGTTTTGTGATGAAAAGAATTTGAATTCCCGAAGATCATAAAAGAAAAATGAAAGTTTGGGAAAGTCCTTTTATTCCCTCTCATTTAACTTTCAAAAAGTTTCGAATTCACCCACTTCACTAGAACAATCAAACAACAATCAAAACTATCTATTTGTTTATAACATTCCAAAATTTAGAATTTTGGGATGTTACAAACCTACCACTTAAAATGAATCTCATCCCCGAGATTCGAGAGGCTAGCAAGAAATAGGTTAGGGTTTGGGGTCTTCTCAAAAATCCATCGATCATCTCCGGGGTCTCGGGTGCTACCACCCTTAGAAGCATGGTTACGGTTCCATCAAAACTCATATACTCCATCCTTATTACTGACAGTGTCGGTCTTCTCAGATCGTAAGGATAATTCCTTCTCTGGGCTCTTCTGGTAGTGGCATAACCTTTTCCTCAATTCCTTTGTCCTTTCCTCTTGATAAGGTTATCCCGAAACTGGGTCTTCATAGTCGACGGTCCGCGCCAATTCTAAAAAAATATCGGTATCTCATGGTGGTCAATGATTTATGGTTTCTCCTGCAGAAAACGGGTCTGGGTTGAACCTCACTGTATAACCTACGGTTGGCAACAACTACCGTGTACAAGGGGAAAAAATACCTATACCTTTCTAAGGTTTAAACAAGGTTTTGATCGTCGTCTCTCTACTATAGGTAAGTCACTCAAATTTTACCATCCATATAGCAAAGCGAATAATAAGAGTAAGTCGGTATGGTGATCAATCCATCCCGCACCCAAATCATTACCTTGTACATGGTTTAGCGAATCTCGCATTCTAACACTCGGTCATCCTCACAAGCATTGCAGAATTTCTCTTGTCGACGAACCAAGTTCGGAAAATCCATTGATTCTGCAGGCCAAACAAACATCTATCGCTCCTTAACAACTCTCGTGTTTTATGCGTAAACTCCTATAGAATCGCCGGTTGATAAAATCGCAACTTCGCCAGTGGTTTTTCCTTCAAAGAAGAGTGTGCTTGCTTCTTGGCAGGTCCCGGGCCTGTGGGTTATGGCCCATCTCATCACTTGCAATCCTTGAACACATCCTCGGGCAACTGATCATTATCCCAACATCCAACTTCCCGCATACTTAAAATCCATCCAATTGTACTGTCTCTTTTCCTTATATTGGCACCAAACTAAGACGTGCTTACTCAGGCTCATCATGGAATTTCCATTGACCCATATTTCCAACATCATACCTCATTTACGTCCAATAGTAATTTATCTCTTCATCCTCGTGGGATATCCCACATACCGAGATAAAACTTATACTTATGAAGTCCATACTCCACTTCGTGGAACATCATTATCCTTTCCAGGTCAAGCGTCCTTACAGGGGAATATTGGCCATCTCGCATGGCACTTCTTCAATCGGGAAACGTGAAACAAGTCATGAACTCCTAACAGTCCTTCGGTGACTCCAACTTGTTAGCCAATTCTCCCATAATGCTCCAAACTCGGTATGGTCCTACAAATCTCGGGGCTAACTTTCCCTTAACTCCAAATCATTTAACTCCTCACAGAGGTGGCACACAAAGATATGCTCTATCTCCAATTTCATGGACTACCTCCTTGCGTTTTTGAGTATGCATAACTATTCTGCCTGGACTGAGCTACTTTCACCTATCTCGAATCAACTTAACATTCTCTTCCGAATCCTTGATCACATTTGGTCCAAACAACTGACGGTCTCCAACGTCATCCCACACTCTCTTGGGGTATCAAACATATCAAGACAAAACTCCTATTCCTTTTGTCTGAAATCCATTCAGTGGGTATCCTTATCTTTTCCAGGGGTCAACGGTTCTTACAGGTACTACCACCCTTAAAATGTTCCAATATTCCATAGACCATATTTCTCATATCCTCGAAATTGGTCAACATCTTTCCTCATATGGTAACTCATAAAATCCAAAACAAGTACCAACACCGCTAACTTTATTGATTCTTAAATCATCTTGCTCTTCCATTACATGTCTCAACTTAACACCTCAATATAAAGGAAAAGCTCTCACTTCTACTACTACATTTATTCAAGTTACAAATTCAACTATATATCACCAGTCTCCTTCTCCTTCTGGACAATCTATGGCAAAGTGCCCGGCTTCATCACAACGGAAACATATTACTTCTGACAAATATCGAGGTTTCCTTGTGATTATATAGCCTCCTGGGGTCCTTATCTTCCCTCTTGGGCAATCATTGAAGTAGTGCCCTGAATTTTTGCACCTGAAACATGTGATATGACTCAGTGTCTTTCTTTGTAGAAATTTGGTTGTTCCTGAGTCCAACCTATTCCTCTTCCTGGACCTTTCCGTCCAATCAGGGCTTCTATTTCCTGTGGGTCATACTCTACTTCCTCTACCGAATTCTACTAGATCTCCATTCGGACAATCTTGGGAGATGTGTCCTTCTTCTCCACATGAATAGCATGACTTGGTGCGGGCTTTAATTTTGTTTCCTTTGTGTATGTCCTCAACATCTTCCTTCACAGTTCTCCTAACATCTCCATGAGGGCTCCTTTCATTTCTTCTTTCTTCTGCTGGATGGTTCTCTGTACCATAGTGTAAATGTGACACTGAGCAGGGTAGTGGGTAGTTCCTTCACACAAGAAACAAGTAATCTGTCTAGTTGGGCATTCTTCGCTTGGGTGACTTCCTTCACAATTAGGGCATTCATCCTTGTGTTCCTTATGGGTGTGTCCTATTTCTCCACAGAGCTTGCATGCACAAGTTTTCTTCATATCCTTTCCCGAAGGCTTCAATTTCTGAGACACAAACCGAGACATTAGCAAAGTCAACTTAAATTCTTCCCAAACGGTTACTCCTTGCCATCCATTGATGGTTTGGTACATCCTCCACCAAATAGCAGCACCTCTTTCAAAGCACTCTAGAGCATGTTGGGCCATATCCTTTCTGACTATAGGGTTGTTCTCCATTTGATCCTCCATGTTCTGAATCCATTGGTCTATCTCCAATTGACTCATCGGTCCATACAATACAAGCTCATCTCCATTCATCCTCTATTGGGTCCATGGGTTTGGGGTGGGATAAGAGAGATCGAGAGGGATGCACACAATACAAACAATGGTTTTGAAAAGACAGATTTTATTGTGGCTGTCAGAAAAACATCAAACAAATGACAGCTCACAATCGTCGCATCTAACGTAGGTATGTAATAGGGGTTTGGTCTTCTAAAGGTCAATAGATCTCAAAGTCATCACACTCTTCAAGTCTTGTTCATGTCTCTGATGGCTGCTTCTGATCATGCTTGTTCCTTTTGCCAGATCATATCTGTTGACACGAAGTCTCTTGGGACGTCCTTTAACTTGATCCCGAGTTGCATTCCAAACTTCAGATTTCATCATCCTTGGCATGAACCATGGTCCTACTATCCTCCGCTTCTTGACAAACCTCCGGTATCTCGATGTTTTGCTCCTTCCTTGTCTACTTTCAGCCACGGGTCCCTGAGTTCTTCACGAACTGCTTCCTTATCGAATACTGCTTCTTGTAGGTCCATCTTAACTCCTTGATGTAATACTCCAGATCCTAGTCTTACTCCAATACACCTTAATCTCGGGTATTGATTACTTCCATAATCTCTCAATTCCATAAGCGTAACCTTCCTAGGTCATAAAATCTGGGAATTCTTCAAAGCCTTCAAATTCTCCAAGTCTTCGGAGTCTTCAACAGTTGTAGTTTCCATTTACACGGTAAAATCCTCTTCATTCCAAATGGTCTTAGTTGTCCGATATCTTGTCTCCTTGGAGTGGTCTCATCAGTCAAATCTTCGAGTGGTCAAAAGGAAAAGGGTATGGTCTCACTAAAAAGGTATATTTGAATAAGCTCAAGAGAAGAGAGATAAAAGATCTTTTGAAAAAGAAAGTTGTAGAGAAAAATCTTTCCTATGGGCTTGCCATTTTCTAGGGTCACGCCCTACAGTCAACATGTGCTCGATACCATCTTGTAGCGACCCGACCGAATGGATCAAGTCTCGTGCTTTCGTGTCATCCTCGGATCGGTATGTCGACACACAATACTCAAGGATTTATAACAGAGGTAAATCACATGTATAAAGTAACGTAAAAACTATTACCTCAATCCAAAACATAGCGGAAGCAACAAGGTTGTGGATTACCATCAACACCAACGGCAAAGTTGAGTATAGGAAATCGTAACCCAAACGTATCACTTACTCGTCGTCTGAAAAGTCTGCAACATGAAAAGTTGCAGCCTGAAAACGGGTCAGCACATGGAATATGCTGGCAATGTAACACATAGAGAGTAATGAAGGAATAAGCCTATACTACATGCATATATGGCTGGTGGAAAAGCTCTATGGTTACAGTTTTGCGAAAAGCCAATTTTTCCCTACTGCAAAGGAATAAATTTGTTTAACTATCATGGTGGTTGTTGAACATTGAGAATGGTTGACAGCATCCTCAATCCCAATTAAAAAAGTACTCATTAAACCCAAACAAATTATATTAAGTAACGTGTTGAGATCAACAGGATAATCCAAGAACTAGATACTCAAGATGTCCATAATCGGGGACACGGCTAATCATGATTAGTTTATACACTCTACGTAGGTTTCATGACTTTTCCCCACAAGACTCGATCGCCTCCGCTTGATTTCTCGCACTACATGGTGTTTGAGAGACGGATGACCGAGACATAGTCTTTCGTGGCGCTAGCACCTTACGATGGGTGGACCGCACACCTACATCCCCTACATCCGCTAGTCCACCACTATAAGAGTTCGCACGACTTACTCAACCATGCCAGAGCCCATAATGGCTTGTGGCTGCACACGGAAGTTTCTAGTTTGAATAATCTTATGATCCCTTTGAGCCCAGGTGGCGGTCCCAAGAAAAACAGTAAGTCTCGATAGAAACCAGTGCCTCAATCCACCCAGATGTGTGTTTAAGTTGCCACCTTAGATAAACCATTAAATTAACAATCTCACATCTGTCATGGATATCACTCACCCAATCCACGTCTACTAGCATAGCATGGCATAATAAGCAAACGTAGAAGTAACTCCCAAGGTTTCATAAGTAAAACAGGTAATAGGTACTACCTCAACTACTTCCCATCCCACAATTTAATTAGATCCTAATCAATGCAATGGTTGAGGATAGATCTAATGCATAAAAACCGGTATGAGAAAAGTATGATCAAAGTGTTACTTGCCTTGCCGAGGATCCGCCAAACCTAGAGATTCAAGTAACAAGCGGCGCACTGGGTGATCTATCGCAGACAACAACAAGCATACAATAAGTACTCATCTAATGCACGGGTAAATCTCGAATAAAAGATCTAACCAGAAAGTTCAACTTAAGAACCCTGGTTGCAAAAAGAATCGAATCAAATAAAGCAACGAAAGTCAAACGATGGAAGAAAACAACTCGGTTCTAGCAAGTTGAAACTAAGTCAAATTTTACAGTAGCAAAACTTTGTTTAAGTTGATTAGTTGGAACGGCGGTTTCAAACGAAACTCCAGCGCTTGAATCACCCGATTCCGATAAACGAGCGAGAAGAAAAACTAGAACGATGATCTGATCTGAAATCGCTATCAGAATAACAGCGGAATAATTACGATGAGATAGAAAACAACGAACGGTTGATCGAACGGACGTTCATTAACCAAGCAAATCGGTGATCTCGTTCGTTAGGGACGAGCGGTCCGCAAACGCTTGCTAAACAAAACCGAAAGTAAAACCGCGAGAAAAACCGATCTAGGGTTTCGGAAAGAAAACCGAAACGAAAAACCGATCTAGAAAACTGAACGGAAACCGAACGATTTATTTAAAAACCGAACCGAGGAAAAGAAAAGGTGACGCCGTGGGGCTAGTACCTCAAGAAGCGAGGGGCTCGGCGGCTAGGTGGCGGGCGGCACTTGGCGGCGGCGGTGGCGTGAGGGCGGCGGCGCGGTGTAAGGCGGCGACTGCTGCGGAGGAGAGGAGAAGAGAGGTGTTGGTTTGATGTGTTGGAGGGGGGTGCTTGGGTATTTATATTGGGGAGGGGAGGGTTTTTCTTGGGATAGGGGGCAAGAAATAGACTAGGATTAGGAAACAAAGAGGGAAAAGATCTAGAAATAAACGGAATAAACGGAAGTAGGACAAGAGTCCTACTAAGATTAGGAAAAAAGGAGCGGCGGCTCCCTCCACGGCTCCCAAAAGTCTTGTGCAGTGGATGGCCTTGGCCCTTGGCCAAGCGCTAACGATTTTTTTAAAGACAGAGACAACAAAACAAAAATAATAAAACCAAATAAAAATTTTATATAGGCATATAATATATCCAAATTTTCAGAAAAAAAATTCCTACAACATGGACATTTCTATAGCATTAAATAAAATTCGCACAAATTTAAATAAAACAAAGAGTGCTTCTGGTCCAATAAAATCCAACAAAAATCATTTTAAAAAATATCAAAATGAATTCAAATTTAGTTCTCTCCATTTTTCTGAGGTAGGGAATCATGTTACCCTATTTTCCATATATTTTATTTTTGGAGAAAAATAATTTGAATAAAACTCAAATAACTCCAAATTGAAAATAATTCAAAGGAACTTTGAATTTAATTCTTGAAACTCCCAACTCATATTTCATATGTTTTGAAGAAGTCATTTTATCTTCGCCGTGAAAATCATTGAGTTGCATAAAGTTTCAGAATTTGGAAAATATTTTCCAAATGAAATTCAAATATTTTCAACACCCCTTGTCATTTAAATAAATGGAAGAAGTCATGTCATCTTCTCTCCGTGGTTTTGTGATGAAAAGAATTTGAATTCTCAAGATCATAAAAGAAAAATGAAAGTTTGGGAAAGTCCTTTTATTCCCTCTCATTTAACTTTCAAAAAGTTTCGAATTCACCCACTTCACTCAAACAATCAAACAACAATCAAAACTATCTATTTGTTTATAACATTCCAAAATTTAGAATTTTGGGATGTTACAGGGCTGCAACATATCATGTTGCAGACTTTTCAGACAAAGAGTAATGTGCTCCAGGTCGTTGTCGTGCCCTCAGCTATGCCGTTGGAGTTGATGGACTCACTTATCTTCCAAGCCTTCCGCTGTTATCTTATTTAGATGGCCTTAAGCCATATTTATTGTAATAAGTTCTCTTTTGAGACATTCAGTGTAATAAGTGTGTGATTGCACTCTGGTATAAATCCTTCGGGTACTGTGTGTGTCAGCATTACCGATCCAGGGATGACATTTATGCACAGAGATTTGACCGTCTGAGGTCGGATCGCTACAAGATGGTATCAGAGCACACGTTGATTGTAGGACACGACCACTAAGTTAAGACATAGCTCACTCTTCTCTACTCATTTCTGACTCCTCTCCATTTTCTACTCTATAGGATGGCGGACTCAAGGAACAAGTTTGCACAACCGGATGAAGACACACCTTTCGGGAGACACTTGAAGGAAGTCACTAGGTACCTGAACATCGAAATACCAAGCTTCATCGGGACCTACACCACCACTTTACCAGAAGAGGAGCGTTGGACGATTCGAGTTCAAGTTCTAGGAAGGACATTCACGCCGGTTACTGAACCCATAGAGTTTTCCTTTGATGCACCAACCTGGAGTCTAGGTAAGAGCATGGCAGCCCACATCGCCATGGGACGCATTAGCGAAGTTTATTACAAGGATCTTAAGGAAACCATCTACTAGATATGTGGGCGCCGAGATGAGCAATGGGAGATGACCAGCACCAGGAAGGACATGTCCATTGCAGCTTTCATCCAGGAGTTAAGCCAGCACATTCATCGACAGGAGAACCAGATGTGTGCAAGCATGATAGACCTGAAGAAGGTGATGACCCGGAACATGGAGCTTGAAGAGGAACTCCAGTCTACACGTGACGGATACAAGGTGGAAATCGCAATACTAGTGGAGAAGAATGACGACCTGACAAGGAAGCTAGGAGTGTTCATGGGAGACCCCGCGCTAGGAGGAGATGACGACCATCCCAGCGACATCCGTTCTGAAGACTACATCATCATCGATGACACCGACTCCGACCCTGACAGCAGTGATGAAGACTACAAAGACGAAGCTGGAGCGGATATCATGGAGTCTTCCACCGATCAAAATTTCTAGTAGACCACCATATTATTAGTAGTATTTCCCCCATGTATATATTAGTAGTCCGAGCACTGTAACGATAGTTAGATCGATTGTATGCCCTTGCTTGAATTGATTTGATGTGATATGAATGTGTTTGTCTCATGTGCATATGGGTAGTGCATTCTCACTAGACCTCATTCTATTCTAATCTCTCCCCTCTAAATCCATCAGATGCCTCCGAGACGTGACCCCGGATTTGTCTTCCCACCGGAGCTCACCCAGTTGATCCAACAGCAGAATGCCTTGATGCAGTTACTAGTCCAGAACCAAGGCAACAACAACAACAACCCACCACCACCACCTCCAGTTGACAACTTAGCCCGTTTTCTGAGGTTGCAACCGCCGGTGTTTTCCAGTAGCACCGAGACAATAGTTGCTGATGATTGGCTACGTAGGATTGGAGGGAGTTGAGCACCGCAGGTTGCACAGATGCTGAGAAGGTGCGTCTTGCCGCACATCAATTGGATGGACCCGCAGCCTCATGGTGGGAGAATTACACATCCACTTTCCCTATAGCCAATATCACTTGGGATCAATTTCAGCAAGCATTCCGCACATCACATGTCTCAACTGGAGCTATGAGCATGAAGAAGCGTGAGTTTCACAACTTACGCCAGGGAAACCATACTGTGGGGCAGTATGTGGATGAATTCAGTAAGTTAGCTCGCTATGCCCTAGATGATGTGGCCATAGATGCCACGAAGCAAGAGAAGTTTATGGAAGGGCTGAATGATGAGACGAGTATGCAGTTAATGGTGGCAATATTTAATAACTACCAGGAGTTGGTAGACAAGGCTCTAATGATTGAAGGGAAGCAGTAGTAGATTGAGAGCCGCAAAAGGAAGTATGGACAAGGGAAGTACAATTCAGGAGCTCAGCAGAAGCCTCGTTTTACCCCGAACTCAGGAGGATATACCCATAACCATGGAGGCCATACTCATAATGGAGGAAGTTCACATAACCAAAGTGGCCCCAAGAATGGAAATGGGAATGGAGCATGCAGTAATCAGAACCGCTCTAACCCTGCCACACCCGCCAAGAAGGACCAAAGTCACATTACTTGTTTCAAGTGCGGGAATACTGGACGCTATGCCAATGAGTTTCCTGAACCAAAGAATGGAAATGGCAATGGAAGCTCTGGGAAGAAGCCCAACCCTTTCAACAGGGGACAACTGAACCACGTGAACGTGGAGGAGGTTGAAGAGCAGCCAGATGCAGTTATCGGTAAGTTTTTGGTTAAGTCTTTTACTGCAATTATTCTTTTTGATACTAGAGCATCGCATTCATACATTTCAAGGGGATTTGTGGATAAGTATAAGTTGCCCACCAAAGTTCTTAGGACCCTTATGTTAGTAAGCTCGCCAGGAGCGGAGTACATGGCAAGCCAAGGATATTTTCAGGTGCCATTAACCATAGGTAGGCACGTTTTCCCCTCAGACTTGATAATTTTGGAGTCACAAGGATTGGATGTGATACTAGGAATGGATTGGCTATCGATGTATGGGGGAAACATCGATTGCGCCAGTAAGACAATTCTGCTCACCGCACCGGAGGGAAAAAGGATCAAGTATGTATCCAGGCATGCGCCAAGGAGAACACAAGTAAATTCCCTCTCATGAGTTGTTCACTAGGAAATGCCTGTAGTGAAGGATTACCCAGATGTATTTCCAGAGGAACTACCAGGCATGCCGCCGGATCGAGACATTGAGTTTTTGATAGAGATGTTGCCAGGCACCAGACCAATATCGAAGAGACCATACCAGATGCCCGCAAATGATTTGGAGGAGATTAAGAAGCAAATTAAGGAGTTATTGGAGAAGGGTTACATTCGACGAAGTTCGTCACCATGGGGAGCCCCAGTGCTCTTGGTTGAGAAGAAGGATGGATCTTTGAGAATGGTTGTTGATTATCGTGCATTGAATGAAGTGATGATCAACAACAAGTACCCATTGCCGATGATCAATGATTTGTTTGACCAGCTGCAAGGAGCTAAAGTATTCTCCAAGATTGACCTGCGATCAGGATGCCACCAGCTGAAGATTCGGGAACAGGATATACCTAAGACAGCCTTCACCACAAGGTACATGCTATATGAGTACACGGTTATGTCATTTGGATTGGCTACTGCCCCTGCCTATTTCATGAGTATGATGAATAAGGTGTTCATGTAGTTCTTGGATAAGTTTGTTGTGGTGTTCATTGATGATATTTTGGTGTACTCAAAAAATGAAGAGGAGCACAAGGAGCATTTGCCTTTAGTTCTCGAGAAGCTCAGGGAACATAAGTTATACGCCAAGTTCAACAAGTGTGAGTTTTGGTTGAAGGAAGTTGGTTTTCTTGGACATGTTATATCAGGAGAAGGTATAGCAGTAGACCCTACCAAGGTTCAATCTGTCACTGATTGTCTAGCACCCACCTTAGTAGGAGAGATCCCAAGTTTCTTGGACTCGCGGGATACTACCGGAGATTCATTGAGAATTTCTCTAAGATTGCGAAGCCCATGATGAAGTTGTTGAAGAAGGACACCAAGTTCAAATGGACAGATGAATGTGAGGCAAGTTTTCAGGAGCCGAAGAAACGTTCGGTTACAGCCCCAGTGCTGATTCTGCCGGATATACGCAAGGATTTACAAGTGTATTGCAATGCATCTCGCTTAGTACTTGGAGGTGTACTTATGCAAGACGGAAGAGTTGTTTCATATGCCTCACGTCAGCTTCGACCGCAAGAGTTGAATTATGCCACACATGATTTGGAGTTAGCAGCTGCAGTGCATGCGCTCAAGACCTGGAGACATTTTCTTATTGGAAATCATTGTGATGTGTACACGGATCATAAGAGTTTGAAGTACATTTTCACCTAGAAGGAGCTGAATCTCAGGCAAAGGAGATGGTTGGATCTTATAAAGGATTATGATATGAAGTTGCATTATCACCTAGGAAAGGCCAATGTCGTAGCAGACGCTTTGAGCCGGGAGAGTTATGCCAATACCCTCATAAGCGGAGGATTGCCAAAGGAGTTAGCCGAAGATCTCAGGGAGCTTCGTTTGGAGATAGTCCCTAGAGGTTTTGTTGCAGCGTTGGAAGTTCAGTCAACATTATTGGGATAATTTTGAGAGGCTCAGATGGAGGACAAAGACATTGCCGAGATAAAGGAGAGGATGAGCAAAGGAAAACCCAAAAGTTTTCGTGAGGATGAGCACGACACCTTGTGGTTTGAGGACCGTGTTTATGTACCCAATAATGCAGAGATCAGGAAGTTGATACTTCAGGAAGCTCATGACTCGCCATACTCGATACACCCTGGAAACACCAAGATGTATTTGGATTTGAAGGAGCATTTTCGGTGGACAGGAATGAAGAAGGATATTGCCGAGTATGTAGCCATATGTGATTTATGTCAGAGAGTGAACGCAGAACATCAGAAGCCAGCAGGATTACTGTAGCCTATGCCGATACTCGAATGGAAGTGGGATAAGCTTGGCATGGATTTTATCACCGGATTACCCAAGACTCGATCGGGATATGATTCTATTTGGGTAGTAGTTGATCGCTTGACCAAAGTGGCTCACTTTATCCCAGTGTAAACCACCTATACGAGTGTGAAGTTGGCCAAGATATATATGACCAGGATTGTATGTCTGCATGGAGTTCCGAGGACCATACTATTAGATAGAGGAACATAGTTCACTTCAAAGTTTTGGCATCAGTTGCAGCAGACTTTGGGCACTAGGTTAGTGTTCAGTATAGCTTTTCATCCGCAGATAGATGGACAGACCGAGAGAGTCAATCAGATTCTGGAGGACATGTTGAGAGCTTCTCCGCTAGATTATGGATCTAGTTGGGATGATAATTTGCCTTACGCGGAGTTCTCATACAACAACAGCTACCAAGCCAGTTTGAAGATGGCACCTTTCGAAGCTTTGTATGGAAGGAGGTGCAGGACACCGTTAATGTGGGATGAAGTTGGAGATCGTCAGTTGTTTGGACCGGATTTGATCAAAGAGTCTGAAGAGAAGGTTAAGTTGATTCGAGATAGACTGAAGGTAGCATAGTCGAGGCAGAAGAGTTATGCAAATTCAAAATGCAAGGAGGTAGTTTATGAAATTAGAGACAGAGCATATCTTCGAGTGTCACCTCTATGAGGAGTTAAACTCTTTGGAGTTAAGGGAAAGTTAGCCCCGAGATTTGTAGGACCACACCGAGTTTTGGAACGTATGGGAGAAGTGGCCTAAAAGTTGGAGTTACCCGAAGGACTGTCAGGAGTTCATGATGTGTTTCATGTTTCCTAGTTGAAGAAGTGTCATGCTGAGATGGCCGATATTCCTCTGAGAGATACAGTGCCCCTGGAGGCAATTCAATTGGATAGTGATCTGACCTACGAGGTGAAACCAGTCAAGATTCTCGAGTTTGCCAGCCGAGTTACCCGCAACAAGGTTATCAAGTTTTGCAAAGTTCAGTGGAGCCACCATACCAAGGATGAAGCCACTTGGGAACGAGAGGATATCTACGTAAATACCACCCACACCTATTTTCTAGCCAACCCGAATCTTGAGGGCGAGATTCACCTTAAGGGGGGTAGGTTTATAACATCCCAAATTTCATTTGTGTGCAGGGGCTGTTTATGTTGTGTTGCTTGGTTTTCCTACTGGTTCGGTAACCTTGGTTTCATTTCTGAGGGAAATACCTACCACCGCTGTGCAGCATCATCCCTTCCTCTTTGGGGAAATACCGACGTAGCTTCAAGCGACGTCAAAAGGAATTTCTGTAACATCCCAAATTTTAATTTTGGAATGTTATACACAGGTCATCATATGCATATCATATTTTATTTGCATTTTGGTTTGGATCCTAGAAATTCTAAGCAACTCAAGGACCTACGGAGAGAGTTGGGGATTTTATTATTTTCATATTTGAATTTTCTCAAATATTGAAAAGAGGAACATTTTGGTTTTAATTATTTTTCTCTCTGAAATATTTCAATATAAAAATAAATGAGAGGATATAATATGACGTCTCCAAAATATAAGAAATGTTGGAGGAAAAATGTTAAAATCAAATAAATAATTTTATTTGGATTTTATTGCTATTTTATTCGAATTAGAAAAATATGCATTTTTCAAAATTTCATTTTTAGGCCAAGAAAATGTTCACTATGTTCTAAATATACTATTTAGATGGTAAAAATTGTTTTTGGCATTTTTAGAATTTTTTATATTTATTTAGGATTTTTCTTTCGGTGGAATTTTATTTAAATAAAAACTTCCTGGACCGAACTGGGCCAGCCGCCAAGCCGACCCACCACCGCGTCGTCCCGACCCCAAGCCGGAGACCGACTCCCGCACGCCGCCGCCGCCACCTCAGACACCGCCGCCGCCTTGCCCCCTCCCCAAGCCACCCCTCCCCCTCGACCCCTTTAAAACTTGCCGCCCCCGCCCCCACATCGCCACCCTCCATCGCCAGCAGTTGCCGCCGCCGCTTTGCCGCCCGTCGAGCCACCACGCGCGCCGCCTCGCCTCGCCTCCCCGCGCAGCCCCGCCGCCTCTCCCGCCTCGCCGGAAGCCGCCGGAGCCATCGGATCTCGCCGCCGTTTTTTTGGTTTTTAGGTAAAAACCACCGGTTTTTCTTAAAACCCTAGATCTTTATTTATTTATTTAGATTGGTTTGGTTTTTCTTCGGTTTAGTTCTTTAGCGTTCATTCGTTCGTACGTTCGTTTTAACAAACGAATTCGCTCGTTTGTCTCAGTTAGCGGACGTTTGTCCGATAGATTTTTCTTTTCCCGTTTATTTTCGGCCAGGGACCTATCTACGATTATTTTTGTTGCAGATTAGCCCCTGATCTTCGAACCCTCGCAACTTTTCAACCATTCGTCCAAATCCAGTGTAACCAACGCCAAAGTCTTCGCCTCGAGCCCCTCTTTCTGTTTAATCAAGTTGAACAAGGCTTTGACAATTTAAAATCTGGCTTCAAGCAGATTTGAATTCGAGTTCACCCGTGCATCTATGCTTGAGTGCTTATGTGTACTATTGTTTGTTTGCGATAGAATTCCTGGAGTGCGAAGCATGCTACTACGAGTCTCTAGGGTTTGCGGATCGTCAACAAGGCAAGTAACACATTGATCATACTCTTTTCATACCCAGTTTTTATGCATTAGTTACATCCCTCAAACACTGCATGATTAGGAAGTGATTAACTTGTGGGTATTGGGAAGTAGTTGATGAGGTAGAACCTATTGCCCTTTATTTATCAAACCCTTGGGAGTTACTTCTACGTTATGCTTATATTGCCATGCTATGCTCGTAGAAATGGATTGGGTTTGAGTGTATCCATGACAGATGTGAGATTATTAATTAATGGTTAACTTAAGGTGGCTACTTAAACACACATCTGGGTGGATTGGTTGCGGGCACCTGGGGATATACCAGTGTTGTCCTTTGGTTCGCCACCCAGGCTCAATGGGATCATAAGATTATTCATGCTAGAAACTTCCGTGTGCAGCCACAAGCTATTATGGGCTGTAGCATAGTAGAGTATGTTCCATGACCCCTTTCAGTGGTGGGCTAGCAGATATAGGGGAAAGTAGGTGTAACTGTCCACCCAGAGTAAAGAGTTAGTGCTTCTGAAAAACTGCGTCTCGGTCATCCGTTTCTCAGACATCATGTAGTGCGAGAAATCCAACGGAGGAGATCGAGTCTTGTGGGGAAAAGTGCGCAAACCTCTGCAGAGTGTACGAACTAATCATGGTTAGCCGTGTCCCCGGTTATGGACATCTTGAGTATCTGGTTCTTGAATCATCATGTTGATCTCATCCCTCTAAATTAATTTGTTGGGTTGTTAATTACTCGTTTAATTGGGATTGAGATGGGGATTTACCATTCTCAATGTTTATCAACTACCATGATAGTTAAACAAAATATATTCCTTTGTTGTAGGAAAAAATTGGCTTTTCGCAAAACATTATAACCATAGAGTCTCCACCATCGATATATGTATGTAGTAATAGCGTTTATTCTGCTCATTGCTCTACTGTGTTATATTGCCAGCATATTCCATGTGCTGACCCGTTTCGGGCTGCAACATATTATATTACAGACTTTTCAAACGAAGAGTAAGGTGCGCTAGGTCGTTGTCATGCACTCAGCTATGCCGTTGGAGTTGATACTCACTTTATCTTCCTAGCCTTCCGTCGTTATCTTATTTAGATGGCCTTAAGCCATATTTATTGTAATAAGTTCTCTTTTGAGACATTCGATGTAATAAGTGTGTGATTGCACTCTGGTATAAATCCTTCGAGTACTGTGTGTGTCAGCATTAGCGATCCAGGGATGACACTTATGCACAGAGATTTGACCATCTGAGGTCGGATCGCTACAATTTCTGGTGCCGTAGCCAGGGAGGATATTCATCATAACCATGTTCCTAATCACAAATCTCATCTCCTCACAATTTACATTATTTGTCATTTGCCTCTCGTTTTCCTCTCCCCCACTTCACAAAAATTTGCCATTTTATTTGCCTCTCTTTTTCCGTTCGCCATTTTATTGTCGGATCTGTTTTTGTGTGTGAGATCTTGTATGCCATTATGGATAATTGCTCCTCTACTGCTTGCACTCCCGAGAACGAGTTTCTCAACTTTAAACAAAGAGGAGGAGAAAGTTTAAAAGATGCTTGGTATAGAATTTGCAATGCTCATAATAGATCTATCCGTAAACAATCTACCGTTGTGCTTCTGCGTTGTTTTTATGTTGACATCACCACTTGGTATAGATTCGTCCTTGATACAATTACCGGTGGAAATTTCTTAATGAATTCTCCTTTTGATGCTCTTAATGATTTGGGAAATTTAGTGGGCTCACCACCTGTGGCGAATCTAGAAAGAAATTGAAGGGTGGGCTCAACATTAACAGCGAGAAAACTAAACGTTCTTTTGAAGAACAAAAAAACATCATCTCCTAATCCTTTTGTCCAAATATAAGCAAATATTTTCTCAGAATACTACTAAAAATATGTATTATTTACTGGCATCTTCTACTTTTTAAATATCATATTATTAATGGAAATTTGAATTTGTCTAGCTAAATAATCGTTATCTACCAGTCCCTTTTTTTCAAACAAGCTTAAACTTTTCTAGATTACTACTAGAAGCATGTGGTATTTTTTTGGATATTTTGATTTTTTGAATAGTACTCCCTCAGATCCATATTAATTGATGTGATTTTGAACAAAATTTGAATTTTTTTAGCAAAATATTGCCATTATCTCTAAATCATTTTTCTTATAATAAGCTCAAAATTTAAGGATTACTACTGAAACATGTAATATTTACTCTAACTGTTGTGAATCTTCTGAAAATCAAATTAAAATATATATTTGGTATTGCCCCTGTTTAAACAGATAAAATTTGCTATGTTTGTCGACCGCTCATGCCGGCTCTCTACTCAGCTGGTCCGCCACTGGGCAGCGCTAGGTCTCGAGCCGTGGAGCGTGAGCGTCGTCATCTCGCTCTCATGGTTGCCTACTCAATGTGTTGTTTGCTACTTGTGCGTCGTTGGTGTTGTTCGTCTGAGACTGAGAGATTCAGTTGGTTGGCTGGAACGAAGTGTAGTGGTAAAAAAGTTTGTATTGTTGGAGGGTAGGCTAGAGCCTGTTGAAGCCCGCCGATTAGACTCGCCTGTGCTCACCACCTCTTATGGTTAATGAGACCATTTTGACTCTTGAGCATGTTACGGAAAGAATAGATTCTATCAAAAAGAAAATGCTCACTGAAGATCATACGAAAATTATACATAAAAAGATGCATAATTTTGCAACTAATCTTGGGTCAAAAGCGGGCGCTATTTTTAAGTTGTTAAAAGAGAGGGGTACTTTAATCCATGAAAGAATAGAAGAGAGTCCGTCTCGGATCGATAAATTGGAAGAAATCTTTAGTAATTTAAGCACAACTTTTACTACCACTAAAATTATTGAGGAAACCCTCATAAAGAGTAGGAGATCTAGAAACAAAAGTGCAACCTCTAGTGATAGCAATAAAGGAGATCTTAAGATAATTAGTATCCAACCTGATTTTGTTGAGTGATAAGAGATCCTTTTTGCAGGAATGAAATCTTTGAATTTATTACTAGGAGTGTTGTTATTAAAAATCTTTATGCTAAATCTTTGAGGGATTCTAAGTGTTTGATTGAAGAATAGTACAAAGTCGACAAAACTTAGATCCTTGCCTTATGCCTTGCTAAGGGCGTAAAACTATAGCGCTTGTTGGGAGGCAACCCAATGAATAAGATTTATTTTTTCTTTTTGCATTCTGTTCTTGAGTGTTAGCACAATTATGCTACTGTTATGATAGTTTTTTTATGTTTTAAGTAGTGTTTGTGCCAAGTAGAACCAATAGGATCTTCTTGTGTGATAGTTGTTTGATCTTGCTGAAAAAGACAGAAACTTTGTGCTCACTAAAATAATTTTTAAAATTCACCAGAACGTGATAAAATGCTAATTCGTTTTGCAGAAGATCGATATACAAATTATCCAGGTTGTCCTCGTTTTTTCAGAATTTTTAGAGTTGCAGAAATATTCAAACAAATCAGATTGCTACAGACTGTTCTGTTTCGACAGATTCTGTTTTCTTTGTGTTGTGTGCTTATTTTGATGGCTCTATGGTTTTCTTCGATAAGTTTTTGCCATAGAAAAGTTGGAATACAGTAGATATAATAGAAAAACTAAATAAGAATTGGTTTTATACAACACTTATAGTAGTGATTTATTTTTCTAACACTAACGGATCTCACGGAGTTTTTGTTGAGTTTTGTGTGATTGAAGTTTTCAAGTTTTGGTTTATCTTACGATGGATGAGGGAAGGATGTAAGAGCCTAAGCTTGGGGATGCCCCGGCATCCCAAGCTATTATCCAAGAATGAGCAACCAACTAAGCTTGGGGATGCCCCCGAGTGGCATCCCCCCTTTCTTCTAACAACTATCGGTATTTTACTCAAGGCTATATTTTTATTCGTCACATGATATGTGTTTTGGTTGGAGCATCTTGTATGATTTTGTGTCTTTGATTGTTTTATTTTGTGTTTTAAGTCATCAATCCTTGCTGGACACACCTATTTGAGAGAGCCAAAATTATATCATGACTTGTTAGAATTGCTCTCTATTCTTCACTTAAATCTTTAATGATTTAGGACTTGCTCTAGTGCTTCACTTATATCTTTTTGAGCACGGTGTGCTTTGTTATTATTGAAGAAATACTCTCTTGCTTCACTTATATTTATTTGAGAGTTAGTAAAATTTGAAGAAATTCTCTCTTGATTCACTTAAATTATTTTGAGAGAAAGAAAATTTGTTATGCTCATGATCTTCACTTGTATTTGTTTGAGCTTATGAAAAGCAACACATGAAAATTAGTCCCAAAGTGATAGATATCCAAGAAGAATAAAAAATGTCATGAAGATCATTGGACAAAATAAACTTGATTCTTAGTAATAGTCTTGAGATATGATGGTGTGATATGTGAGTTATGTTGATGAGTAATTGTGCTCTAGTAAGAATATTGGTGTTAAAGTTTGTGATTCCCTATGCATGCACAAAAGTCAATAATCATACAATGAAAATTATATCCTACTTGTGGTGCATTATTCGGTGTTAATTATGCTTAATGCTTTCTTATGAGAATATTCGTTTCTTGGTTGGTCCCTTCGCAATCTTTTGCTAGCCTTCATTTTGCACTAAGTATGATCTCTACTTGTGCATCCAAAATCCTTTAAACCAGTTTTGCCACATGAGTCCACTATATCTACCTATATGCGGTATTATTTTGCCGTTCTAAGCAAATTTGCATGTGCCATCTCTAATTTTCAAAATAAACTTCTCTTTTGTGTGTTTGTTTCGCTCGTGGAACAGTAACGGGTGGCTAATATTTTCCATGCTGGATGTGTTATTCTCAAGATGAGTGTTTATTCACTTGGCATTGCATGAGAGTAAGGCAAAGGTTTTAGGGATGCCCCGTCCCGAAATGCAAAAATGAATTTACTTTATGTTGTCAAATAATAAATTCCTTGGAAAGTGTTGGTATGGAGGGCACCCATGGATACGGTTAGCCATAGAAAGTGAAAGTATGGTGGAAAAAGGAATAAACTTTATTTTCTGTTTGGGAACCGCCTATGGCATATCTAGCATGGAAAGTGTTTGGAACTCTAAGTCATTTCCGTTGGTAGGATGGATACACCTCCCAAAATATTTTTATTTCTAATCTTTCGCTTTGAGCTCTGGCACCTCTACAAATCCCTACTTCCCTCTGCGAAGGGCCTTTCTTTTACTTTATGCAATTTTTATTTCAAAATTTGAGTCTCCATCTTCTCTCATAAAAAGCACCAACTAGGAGGCAGTATGATCGTGCTTAAGTATTGGGTGTAGTTAATATTCGAGTGTGTTTCATGAATGGATCAATGTTTGAGCATGATGGGCTAGAGATAACTTATTTTAACGTTGATATTTTGAAAGACATGGTTGCTTGTTGATATGCTTGAGTATCTAAGTTATTATGTCAAAACTAGACTATTGCTTTGAATCACATAAAAGTCCAAATGTCCATGCTATAAAGAAAATAATATGATATGACATGATGAACTGCACGCCCCATCAAAAATTCTTTTTTTATCATTTACCTACTCGAGGACGAGCAGGAGTTAAGATTGGGGATGGTGATACGTCTCCAACGTATCTATAGTTTTTGATTGTTCCATCCAGTTTTATTATCAATCTTGGATGTTTTATAATCATTTTATAGTCATTTTATATCATTTTTTCTGTACTAACCTATTGACATAGTGCCAAGTGCCAGTTGTTGTTTTTTCCCCATGTTTTTTACATCACAGGAAATCAATATCAAACGAAGTCCAAATGCCACGAAACTCCACGATGATTTATGGGCCAGAAGGAAGGCAATGGGCCCTGGTTTACCTTGGGGGGGGGTGCCCCGAGGGGGGCACAACCCACCAGGGCGCGCCAGGAGGCCCAGGCGCGCCCTGGTGGGTTGTGCCCACCTCGGTTGCCTTCCGGACCGCCTCTTTGCTCTATAAATACCCCAAAAATACCAGAACCCTAAAAGCGTCAACGAAATATTCATCCGATCATTGCGAGTCCGTAACCACCAGATCCAATCTAGACACCATCTCGGATGGGTTTCACCACCTCCATTGGTGCCTCTCCGATGATGCGTGAGTAGTTCCTTGTAGACCTTCGGGTCCGTAGTTTGTAGCTAGATGGCTTTCTCTCTCTCGTTGAATTCTCAATACAATGGTCTCTTGGAGATCCATATGATGTAACTCTTTTTGCGGTGTGTTTGTCTGGATCTGATGAACTTTGAGTTTATCATCAGTCATATCTTTTTATATCTGATACGTCTCCAACGTATCTATAATTTTTGATTGTTCCATGCTATTATATTATCCATCTAGGATATTTTATATGCATTTATATGCTATTTTATATGATTTTTGGGACTAACCTATTAACCTAGAGCCCAGTGCCAGTTTCTGTTTTTTCCTTGTTTTTGAGTATCGCAGAAAAGGAAAACCAAACGGAGTCCAATTGACCTGAAATTTCACGGAGATCATTTTTGGAACAGAAGAAGCCCACGGAGTATCGGAGATGGGCCAGAAGAGTCCCGAGGCACCCACAAGGGTGGGGCGCGCGCCCTACCCCCCTGGGCGCGCCCCCTACCTCATGGCCACCTCGGAGACCCCCCTGACTTGTTCCCGATACCAACACCTCTTTTATATACCCAAACTTCTATAACATAACGAAGATCGGGAGTTCCACCGCAGCAAGCTTCTGTAGCCACCAAAAAACAATCAGGACCATGTTCCGGCACCCTGCCGGAGGGGGGGGGGTCCCTCACCGGTGGCCATCATCATCATCCCGGCGCTCTCCATGACGAGGAGGGAGTAGTTCACCCTCGGGGTTGAGGGTATGTACCAGTAGCTATGTGTTTGATCTCTCTCTCTCGCTCGCTCTCTCTCTCTCTCTCTCTCTCTCTCTCTCTCTCTGTTCTTGATATGGAACGATCTTCATGTATCGCGAGCTTTGCTATTATAGTTGGATCTTATGATGTTTCTCCCCCTCTATATCTTGCAATGGATTGAGTTTTCCCTTTGAAGTTATCTTATCGGATTGAGTCTTTAAGGATTTGAGAACACTTGATGTATGTCTTGCGTGGGATGCCCGTGGTGACAATGGGGTATTCTATCAATTCACTTGATGTATGAATTGGTGATCAACTTGCGGGTTAAGTGACCTTGGGAATCTATGCATAGGGGTTGGCACACGTTTTCGTCTTGACTCTCCGGTAGAAATTTTGGAGTACTCTTTGAAGTACTCTGTGTTGGTTTGAATAGATGAATCTGAGATTGTGTGATGCATATCGTATAATCATACCCACGGATACTTGGGGTGACATTGGAGTATCTAGGTGACATTAGGGTTTTGGTTGATTAGTGTCTTAAGGTGTTATTCTAGTACGAACTCTATGATAGATCGAACTAAAAGAATAGCTTCGTGTTATTTTACTACGGACTCTTGAATAGATTGATCAGAAAGAGTAACTTTGAGGTGGTTTCGTACCCTACAATAATCTCTTCGTTTATTCTCCGCTATTAGTGACTTTGGAGTGACTCTTTGTTGCATGTTGAGGGATAGTTATATGATACAATTATGTTATTATTGTTGAGAGAACTTGCACTAGTGAAAGTATGAACCCTAGGCTTTGTTTCCTAGCAATCCAATACCGTTTACGCTCACTTTATCATTAGTTACCTTGTTGTTTTTATATTTTAAGATTACAAAAACCTATATCTACCATCCATATTGCACTTGTATCACCATCTCCTCGCCGAACTAGTGCACCTATACAATTTACCATTGTATTGGGTGTGCTGGGGACACAAGAGACTCATTGTTATTTGGTTGCAGGGTTGTTTGAGAGAGACCATCTTCATCCTAAGCCTCCTACGGATTGATAAATCTTAGGTCATCCACTTGAGGGAAATTTGTTATTGTCCTACAAACCTCTGCACTTGGAGGCCCAACAACGTCTAGAAGAAGAAGGTTGTGTAGGAGACATCAAGCAATTTATGGCGCCGTTGTCGGGGAGGTGAGTGCTTGAAGGTATATCTTTAGATCTTGCAATCAAATCTTTTAGTTTCTTGTTTTATCACTAGTTTAGTCTATAAAAGAAAACTACAAAAAAATGGAATTAAGGGTGCCTCATATGCTTCATCTTTTTAATGTCTTTCGTGAAAATGATGGGAAGGAAAATTGTGCTCAAGTACTAGAGAATTACATAGAATGCTTGGCATAAAATATTTGAATGATGAGCTTGATTGCTATGTTGTTAGTATGAATTCCTTGACTACCCATGATGCTAATGATATGCAAAGCCACAAGCTTGGGTAAGCTATGTTTGATGAAGATGATATTTTTTGTCCCCCAAGTTTTCATGAGCAAATTTATTATGATGAAAGCATGCCTCCTATTTATGATGATTATATTAATGAAAGTGGGTTTGGACGAGTGTCAACTTTAGGAAGTAATGATCCCACTATTTTGGAGGGTGTTTGATCTTATTGTGATAATTATGAAAGTGGATTTGGAAAGGTCATGACTTTATTTAGTGATGAATCCATTATTTCGGAAGAGGTTCCAATTGATTCTGACAACAAAGTTGCTATCTATGATGATTATTGTGATGACATGTATGCTATAAAGAACAATGATAACCATGAAACACTACAAAAAAAATACACATCCATGACATTTTGGGCCGAACGAAATTTATTTCTATCATACTTATGACACTTCTATGACGATAATTATAGATGTGGTGGGCTCCTACTTCTATGACAAAAAATCATGACAGAAAATGGGCTTTTCGTCCTGGGCAGGCCGGAGACGCGGCTGCATGACATTCTTTGGGTCGTCCATGACGGAAAAAACCGTGGTAGAAGCGAGGGCGAGGAAAATTTCGGGGAGTTTCCGGTTACGGTGGGTGGTCAGGGGCAGAGCGATGCACGTTTCTCTCGTACAAGTACGCGCGTGTGTGCCAGGCGTTGGGCTCTAACTAAACCCGAGCGAGGCGTTGGGCTCTAACTGAACCCGAGCGAGGCGTAGACCTACGAGGTTTGGTAGTAACTTGATCTGAAGTTTCATGATCAATATCATTAGCTTCCTCACTGATTGGTGTAGTTGTCACAGGAACCGGTTCTGGTGATGAACTACTTTCCAATAAAGGAGCAAGTACAGTTACCTCATCAAGTTCTACTTTCCTCCCACTCACTTCTTTCGAGAGAAACTCCTTCTCTAGAAAGGATCCGAACTTAGCAACAAAAATCTTGCCCTCGGATCTGTGATAGAAGGTGTACCCAATAGTCTCTTTTGGGTATCCTATGTAGACACATTTCTCCGATTTGGGTTCGAGCTTATCTGGTTGAAGTTTCTTCACATAAGCATCGCAGCCCCAAACTTTAAGAAACGACAACTTTGGTTTCTTGACAAACCACAGTTCATAAGGCGTCGTCTCAACGGATTTTGATGGTGCCCTATTTAAAGTGAATGCGGCCGTCTCTAAAGCATAACCCCAAAACGATAGCGGTAAATCAGTAAGAGACATCATAGATCGCACCATATCTAGTAAAGTACGATTATGACGTTCGGACACACCATTACATTGTGGTGTTCCGGGTGGCGTGAGTTGCGAAACTATTCCGCATTGTTTCAAATGTAGACCAAACTCGTAACTCAAAAATTCTCCTCCACGATCAGATCGTAGAAATTTATTTTCTTGTTACGATGATTTTCAACTTCACTCTGAAATTCTTTGAACTTTTCAAAAGTTTCGGACTTATGTTTCATCAAGTAGATCTACCCATATCTGCTTAAATCACCTGTGAAGGTGAGAAAATAATGATATCCACCACGAGCCTCAACATTCATCGGACCACATACATCTGTATGTATGATTTCCAACAAATCTGTTGCTCTCTCCATAGTTTCGGAGAACTTTGTTTTAGTCATCTTGCCCATGAGGCACGGTTCGCAAGTACCAAGTGATTCATAATCAAGTGATTCCAGAAGTCCATCAGTATGGAGTTTCTTCATGCGCTTTACATCAATATGACCCAAACGGCTGTGCCACAAATAAGTTGCACTATCATTATCAACTCTTCATCTTTTGGCTTCAACATTATGAATATGTGTATCACTACTATCGAGATTTAATAAAAATAGACCACTCTTCAAGGGTGCATGACCATAAAAGATATTACTCATATAAATAGAACAACCATTATTCTATGATTTGAATGAATAACCGTCTCGCATCAAACAAGATCTAGATATAATGTTCATGCTCAACGCTGGCACCAAATAGCAATTATTCAGGTCTAAAACTAATCCCGATGGTAGATATAGAGGTAGCGTGCCGACCGCGATCACATCGACTTTGGAACCATTTCCCACGCACATCGTCACCTCGTCCTTAGCCACTCTTCGCTTAATCCATAGTCCCTGCTTCGAGTTGCAAATATTAGCAACAGAACCAGTATCAAATACCTAGGTGCTACTGCGAGCATTAGTAAGGTACACATCAATAACATGTATATCACATATACCTTTGTTCACCTTTCCATCCTTCTTATCCGCCAAATACTTGGGGCAGTTCCGCTTCTAGTGTCCAGTCTGCTTGCAATAGAAGCACTCAGTCTCAGGCTTAGGTCCAGATTTGGGTTTCTTCTCTTGAGCAGCAACTTGCTTGCTGTTCTTCTTGAAGTTCCCTTCTTTTCCCTTTACCCTTTTTCTTGAAATCGGTGGTCTTATTGACCATCAACACTTGATGCTCCTTCTTGATCTTTACCTCCGCAGCCTTTAGCATTGCAAAGAGCTCGGGAATAATCTTGTCCATCCCTTGCATATTATAGTTCATCACGAAGCTCTTGTAGCTTGGTGGCGATGATTGAAGAATTACATCAATGACACTATCATCGTGAAGATTAACTCCCGGTTGAATCAAGTGATTATTATACCTGCACATTTTGAGTATATGTTCACTGACAGAACTATTCTCCTCCATCTTACAGCTATAGAACTTATTGGAGACTTCATATCTCTCAATCCGGATATTTGCTTGAAATATTAACTTCAACTCCTGGAACATCTCATATGCTCCATGACGCTCAAAACATCGTTGAAGACCCGGTTCTAAGCCGTAAAGCATGGCACATCGAACTATCGAGTAGTCATCAGCTTTGCTCTGCCAGACGTTCTTAACATCGTCAGCTGCATCTGCAGCAGGCCTGGCACCCAGCGGTGCTTCCAGGACGTAATTCTTCTGTGCAGCAATGAGGATAATCTTCAAGTTACGGACCCAGACCGTGTAATTGCTACCATCATCTTTCAACTTAGCTTTCTAAAGCAATGTATTAAAATTCAACGGAACAACAGCACGAGCCATCTATCTACAACAAACATAGACTAGCAAAATACTATCAGGTACTAAGTTCATGATAAATTGAAGTTCAATTTAATCATATTACTTAAGAAATCCCACTTAGACAGACATCTCTCTAGTCATCTAAGTGATCACGTGATCCAAATCAACTAAACCATGTCCGATCATCACGTGAGATGGAGTAGTTTCAATGGTGAACATCACTATGTTGATCATATCTACTATATGATTCACGCTCGCCTTTCGGTCTTCGTGTTCCGAGGCCATATCTCAGTATATGCTAGGCTCACAAGTTTAACTCGAGTATTCTGCGTGTGCAACTGTTTTGCACCCATTGAATTTGGACGTAGAGCCTATCACACCCGATCATCACGTGGTGTCTCAGCACGAAGAACTTTCGCAATGGTGCATACTCAGGGAGAACACTTCTTGATAATTAGTGAGAGATCATCTTAAAATTCTACCGTCAATCAATGCAAGATAAGATGCATAAAGGATAAACATCACATGCAATCATTATAAGTGATATGATATGGCCATCATCATCTTGTGCTTGTGATCTCCATCTCTGAAGCACCGTCGTGATCACCATCGTCACCGGCGCGACATCTTGATCTCCATCGTAGCATCGTTGTCGTTTATGCCATCTATTGCTTCTACGACTATCGCTACCTCTTAGTGATAAAGTAAAGCAATTATAGGGCGTTTGCATTTCATACAATAAAGCGACAACCATATGGCTCCTGCCAGTTGCCGATAACTTCAGTTACAAAACATGATCATCTCATACAATAAAATATAGCATCACGTCTTGACCATATCACATCACAACATGCCCTGCAAAAACAAGTTAGACGTCCTCTACTTTGTTGTTGCAAATTTTACGTGGCTGCTACGGGCTGAGCAAGAACCGTTCTTACCTACGCATCAATACCACAATGATAGTTCATCAAGTTAGTGCTATTTAACTTTGCAAGGACCAGGCGTAGCAACACTTGGTTCAACTAAAGTTGGAGAAACTGACACCCGCTAGCCACCTCTGTGCAAAGCACGTCGAGAGAACCGGTCTCACGTAAGCGTACACGTAATGTCGGTCCGGGCCGCTTCATCCAACGATACCGCCGAACCAAAGTATGACATGCTGGTAAGCAGTATGACTTGTATCGCCCACAACTCACTGGTGTTCTACTCGTGCATATAACATCTACGCATAAAACCATGCTCTGATACCACTGTTGGGGAACGTAGTAATTTCACAAAAATTTCTACGCACACGCAAGATCATGGTGATGCATAGCAATGAGAGGGGAGAGTGTTGTCCACATACCCTCGTAGACCAAAAGCGGAAGCGTTAGAACAACGCGGTTGATTTAGTCATATGTCTTCACGGCCCGACCGATCAAGCACCGAAACTACGGCACCTCCGAGTTCTAGCACACGTTCAGCTCGATGACGATCCCCGGACTCCGATCCAGCAGAATGTCGGGGAAGAGTTTCGTCAGCATGATGGTGTGCTGACGATCTTGATGTTCTACCGTCGCAGGGCTTCGCCTAAGCACCGCTACAATAATATCGAGGACTATGGTGGAGGGGGGCACCACAAACGACTAAGAGATCTCAAGGATCAATTGTTGTGTCTTTGGGGTGGCCCCTGCCCGGGTATATAAAGGAGCATGGGGGAGGCGGCCGGCCCTCTATGGCATGCCCCCAAGAGGGGAATCCTACTAGGACTCCAAGTCCTAGTAGGTTTCCACCTAAAGGGAGAGAGGGGGAAGGAAGGAGAGGGAGAGGGAGAAGGAAAGGGGGCGCCGCCCCCAATCTCCTAGTCCAATTCGGACCAGAGGGGGCGGGGGTGCGCGGCCTGCCTTGGCCGCCCCTCTCTCTCTCCATTAAGGCCCATCGAGGCCCATTAGTTCCCCCGGGGTTTCCGATAACCCTCCGGCACTCCTATTTTATCCGAAACTTCTCCAGAACACTTCCGGTGTCCGAATATAGTTGTCCAATATATCAATCTTCATGTCTCGACCATTTCGAGACTCCTCGTCATGTCCGTAATCACATCTGAGACTCCGAACAAACTTCGGTACATCAAAACTCATAAACTCATAATATAACCGCCATCGAAACCTTGTTGCGTCCGGACCCTACGGGTTCGAGAACTATGTAGACATGACCGAGAACCATTTCGGGTCAATAACCAATAGCGGAACCTGGATGCTCATATTGGCTCCTACATATTCTACGAAGATCTTTATCGGTCAAACCGCATAACAACATACGTTGTTCCCTTTGTCATAAGTATGTTACTTGCCCGAGATTCGATCGTGGGTATCTCAATACCTAGTTCAATCTCGTTACCGGCAAGTCTCTTTACTCGTTACGTAATGCATCATTCCGTAACCAACTCATTAGCTACATTGCTTGCAAGGCTTATATTGATGTGCATTACCGAGAGGGCCCAGAGATACCTCTCCGACAATCGGAGTGACAAAACCTAATCTCGAAATACGCCAACTCAACATGTACCTTTGGAGACACCTGTAGAGCTCCTTTATAATCACCCAGTTACGCCAGGACGCTCGTAGCACACAAAGTGTTCCTCCGGTAAACAGGAGTTGCATAATCTCATAGTTATAGGAACTTGTATAAGTCATGAAGAAAGCAATAGCAACATACTAAATGATCAAGTGCTAAGCTAACGGAATGGGTCAAGTCAATCACATCATTCTCCTATTGATGTGATCCCGTTAATCAAATGACAACACATGTCTATGGTTAGGAAACATAACCATCTTTGATTAATGAGCTAGTCAAGTAGAGGCATACTAGTGACATTAACTTTGTCTATGTATTCACACATGTATCATGTTTCCTGTTAATACAATTCTAGCATGAATAATAAACATTTATCATGATATGAGGAAATAAATAATAACTTTATTATTGCCTCTAGGGCATATTTCCTTCACTTCCTTGCGGTTGCCATGGACCCAGCAGTCAGCCCCTCCACGTACAGTACTCTTTCGATGTAAGTCAGTCGTTGAGCACATTGACCATGCCGCGCCGAGAGCACCAAGGCGGTGGACCACGGCGAGGCCTAGCAAGGGGATGACGCGGAGCCAGGGCAAACATGGCAGTGGATGCCCACGTGGAGAGGAGTATGAGGGTTCACGGGTTCGGCTACGGTGTGAGGCTGTCGTCGCCGCAGAATAACAGGGGGTGTGGGTGAGTAGAGGGATGGCCTGGCCAGCGGTGGGAGTAGTAGGGGGCGGTGAGGCCTCCGCGGCATCGCAGCCGGCCACGGGAGGCAGGGGCACGAGGCACGATCGGCGCTGGTTTGGGCGGCAGGAGCAAGAAGACCAGAGGTTGAAGAAGCACTACGACGTTGGATGGACATCCTACGGTCACTGGAGCTAGAATCGTGCATATTGACTAAGTTGACAAAGCCCTCTGTCCCCGTCAACTTAGTAGGCCCACAAGTCAGCCTCCCGCTATACTGGGTCGCAGCTAGCAGGGGGAGTATTCATTTTTTTGTGCGTAATAAGGAGGCACTTCGTTGCGTGCGAAGATATAGCTGGTGGGTCCGAGCTGTCAGCGGCGGTAACGTTTTTTCGTGAAATATAGTGGCCCTTTCGGTGGGTCCCAGATGTCAGGTGGAGGAATCATTATTTTGCGCGTAATAAGGAGGCATTTCCTTGCGTGCGGCCGTGGACCCAGCTGTCAGCCTCTCCACGTACATTCCACTTCAGATGCATGTCGGTCGTTGACCATGTTGACCAGGCTGCGCCGAGACCACCAGGGCGGTGGATACGCCTAGGAAGGGAACGACACGGAGCCAGGGAAGACTCGGCACTTGTTTCCCACGCGGAGGGGAGTACGACTGTACGAGGGTTTACTGTCTGCCCGCCGTCACGGAGAATAATAGCAGTGTGGGTGAGTAGAGGGATGGCTGTGCCAGCGATGGGAGTACGGTGGGGAGGTGAGGCGTGCGACAAAGACAGCCGGCCGCTGAGGAGGAGTGAGCAGCAGTCCCACCGGCGCTTGTTTGAGCGGGCCGGAGCAGAAGAGCAGAGATTGAAGAAGACGACGGCCGTTGGATGGACATCCAACAAATCGCTTAAAGGCCAACCTTTTTTAGGAAAGCCTCAAATCTGTGGAAAACAACATACAACCCATCTGCCATTATTTCTAATAATTTACAGCCCATTTGCTAATTCTTAAGGTTTTTTGGAGCCCATATTCTTTTTGTTAGTATTACAGCCCATATTTTGGCCACAGCTTAAAAATTATACAAAATTTTGCATATTTCAAAAGCGGTCCGAACTGTTTTTAATCCAGAAATTTTGAGTCACATTCAAACTAATTTTAAAAATAAATGTATATCAATATAAAATCCAACAAATTATCCACTCATAAAAACTAATGCAATTTAAAGTCTCAAAATGAAAAGTGGAAATTTGAAACTAATTGCCGGTTTGATGTATTTTAAAATTGTACAACCCATTTCTCATTACTGATAGGCCATTTTCTTGGCCAGCTGAATGAAGCTCTCCTAATCTTGAAAGATTTGCAGCCCAACAGGCCTGACAAAGTGACTTACTTGGCAAATCACAAAAAAACTGGGATGTGGCCATAGACCTAGCTGCAGCCCTGGAGCCAGCTGTCAACCTCTCCACGTACAGTACTCTTCCAATGGAAGTTGGTCGTTGACCACATTGACCACGCCGCGCCGAGAGCACCAAGGCGGTGGCCGACGGCGAGGCCTAGGAAGGGGACGACGCGGAGCCGGGGAAGACGCGGAAGTGGATGCCCACGTTCGAGAGGAGTACGAGGGTTCACTGGTTTGGCTGCGGTGTGAGGCTGCCGTCAATGCAGAATAACATGGGGCGTGGGTAAGTAGAGGCATGGCCTGGCCAACGGTGGGAGTAGTAGGGGGCGGTGAGGCCTCCGTGGCATTGCAGCCGGCCACGGGAGGTAGGAGCACGAGGCACGACCGGCGTTGGTTTGGGCAGCTGGAGCAAGAAGACCAGTGGTTGAAGAAGCACTACGGCCGTTGGATGGACATCAATACGGTCACTGGAGCTAGAATTGTTCATATTGACTAAGTTGACAAAGCCCTCCGTCCCTGTCAACTTAGTTGGCCCACAAGTCAGCCTCCCACTATTATGGGTCCCAGCTAGCAGGGGGTATTCATTTTTTTCTGCGTAATAAGGAGGCACTTCCTTGCGTGCAAAGATATAGCTGGTGGGTCCGACCTGTCAGCGGTGGGAACATTTTTTCGTGAAATACAGAGGCCCTTCCGGTGGGTCCCAGCTGTCAGGTGAAGGAATCATTATTTTGCGTGTAGTAAGGATGCATTTCCTTGCGTGCGGCCATGGACCCAGTTGTCAGCCTCTCCATGCACAATCTACTTCCGATGGTGTCGTTCGTTGACCACGTTGACCACTCCGCGCCGAGCGCATCCAAGGGGGTGGACGACGGCGAGGCCTAGGAAGGGGACAACGCGGAGCCGGGGAAGACGCGGCAGTGGATGCCCATGCGGAGAGGAGTACGAGGGTTAACTGGTTCGGCTGCGGTGTGAGGCTGTCATCGCCGCAGGGCCTGGCTAGCGGTGGGAGTAGTAGGGGCGCTGAGGCCTCAACGGCAGCACAGTCGGCCACTCGAGGCAGGAGCAGGCGGTCTCGCTGGCGCTGGTTTGGGCGGCTGGTGCAAGAAGAGCAGCGATTGAAGAAGCAGCAGGACCGTTCGATTCAAATCCAACGGTTACTACTTCTAGAATCATTTGTTGACTAAGTTTACTATGCGTCAACTTAGTAGGCCCACAGGTCAGCCTCCCAACCGGTGCGCCCCAGATGTCAGTAGGAGGAATCATTTTTTTTCGCGTAATAAGGAGGCAGTTGATTGCGCGGCGTGCCAGCCAGAGGGAGTAGGGTGGGTCGGGAAGCTGCAGCGGCATCACAATGGGCCACAAGAGGAGGGAGCAGGCAGTCCCGACGGCGCTAGTTTAGGCGGCCGGAGCAGAAGATCGAGAGATTGAAGAAGCAATTCGGCCGTTGGATGGACATCCAACAGTCACTGCTGCTAGAATCGTGTGTTGACTGACAAAGCCTTGCGTAAACAAGTCAGCCTCGAAATCTGTGGCGTGTATAGCCCATTTGCTATTATTTTTATAATTTTTACTCATTTTCTAATTCATATGGAATTTATTGCAGCCCGTTTTCCATTTTTAGAATCGCTGCCCATTTTCTGGTGAGTAACAGGGTTAAAAAATTAACTAAATGTGTGGGAAGTTTTGAAAATTTGCAAATTTTTGCTGGGGAACAAAATATTCTTAATCCAAAAATTAGTAGCCATAGTAAAAAAATTAAAAATAAATTAGTACTATGTCATGTTAAATCCAGTGAAATACTCCCTCCGTCCCAAAATTCTTGTCTTAGATTTGTCTAAATATGGATGTATCAAGTCACATTTTGGTATTAGATACATCCGTATCTAGACTAATCTAAGATAAAAAATTTAGGACGGAGGGCGTATAAGATATCAGTGAAGAACAAAAACAAAAAAAGAAACTAATATCCCATTTGCTATAATTTTTTTTGGAATTTTGAACCCCATTTGATATTACTTTTAATAGACACTGACCATACTCTTTGGGCAGGCCGGAATGCATCCCTCCTCGTCTTGAAAGATTTACAGCCCAGTAAGCCGGAGAAAACAAATAGGCCTAGCTTGGGTATTCTTCAAACAGAAATAGTGGGCTACCTATTTTCCCAAAGAAAAAACTGTTGGGTTGGTCATGTTGTTAGACGGGCCACAGAGACCGCACAACCCAGTTTATAGCCTGCTCCTCCGAATTACTACTCCAAAAAAGTAGTGCCATTCTATCGTTAATTGACTATATGTTGAAAATGATGTGGGTCCCAGATATCAGCAGGGTGGCTTAGAGTAAAAAAACGAGGGGTTCATCTAAGTAGTAAAAGAGATGCTTGCTTGTGTTCGGGATTGGACCTGGTGGGACCGTACTGTCATACTCACAACTACAGTCCCCTCTCGATTCACTATGTTGACAGGGACCATTTCGAAAAAAAACTATGTTGACAGGGCCGGACGGCGGCGCCGCGGAGAGCGCACCAAGGCGGAGGATAAAGTGTTGTCACCAATGTGCTGGGCTGGGTTGGACATTCTTATTGAAAAATAAAGATGGATCGGAACTATTTACGGCATTGACTACAATTTGCATGGGTCCGCTGGTTGCAGGAAGAAAATGCTGGGAGAAAGAAGACTGGTCGCTATCTTTGCCTAAGAATAATATCGACTGAATGTAACGACACTATCATAGGAAATAATATCTTCCCGTTAAATCGTGAATTTAAAGAACTGGTGCATGAGCATTTAGCTTTATTTATTTATTAACTTATTTATGTTTAGGGGACCATGAGCATGTACCTGGGCCGGATTCATGTGAGAGCGTCCCTTCCAGTTAATTATGGGCTTCTCTATTGGGCCTTCATCACGGGCTGCATGTTATCAACAAGTGGAAAATGTGTTCCGTATGAAAAATAGTATGCGCCACGTGCAGTGCAGGCACTAAAGGATCGAACTGCAATGACTTCCAAAACATTGTGTTTGTCGTTCTAACAACACATTTATTCAACCAATGTATTTAAATATACTACTGATTGTACATTGAAAATAGCAGCAAAGAACCAGGGTCGGGATGCAATAGAAGCGATAAGCAGGTGCCGTAAGAGTGAAAATGCAGCTCTCTCTTCCAAACCAAACATCAGCCATCATTACAGAAGGGCTACCAAAAAATAACAAGTGTATGCATCAAACTAAATAAAGATCCTACTACACCAAGTGTACGCATCTAACTAACTGGCTCGGTTAGATGTTACAATTTATTAAGCTATGGAGATTGGCTGATGGCTTGAACTAGATGGGTGTCTGACGGGGGAAACTCCAGCCAGCAGGTCGAAGTCTGATACTTGCGACCCTCTCTCCTACTTTGGGCTGCAGAGCTTGGTGGCACATATCAGGGTATGCTGCATGCAGAGACGCATGGTATGCTGTGTACACACAGTTTTGCCTGATGAACGAAACCGCGGTTCCATCATGATCCTTGCCGTTGGTTATCTCCTGGTTAATCGGATAATTCAGTCCGACAAACAGAGAGCGTGTACCAAGGCTACTTACCAACCTCCAGTAAAAAATTCCTGAAGGCCCAGAGAAGCTGGGATCCTGCTCAAAGACCTTCCAGTGGTTGTGATTGTATTCCGTGAAACAACATGTCCGGTACGTGCGAACGATCATCAATCATTCGTCGTCGTCTGATCGAGCCAGGAACCACCTGCAACTGCCATGTCGCTTTTCTTTGAAAGGTTCTGGGATTAGGAAGGGTAGGGACACCAGGCGGCCTACAACATCATATCAAGTTGGAGTCAAATAACCCTCAAAAAAATTTTGATTCAGATAAAAAAGGGCTCTTGATTTAGTCAATCTCAAGAACAACATGTTATGAGCATGAATATTTTTTCAAGAAATGTTGACAAGAATATAAGTAAGCCATCATGATATCATAGGAAAGTAACATACTTCAGTAATAAACCGTTTGTAGCAATGACTGGAGTAGGCCAGCAATACGTCCAGCCATAGAAGGAGTCGACAACGTAAATGAAGCCCTTGTGTTCAATGGCATCAGAGAACCATGGAGGATGTATGATCCTGTGATGGACGTGCAGATTTATCCACTTACCGCAGTGACCTGTCAGATAGGCGAGACCGCGGTTGAAGAACGCAATTAGCCTGAAGTCTTTATAACTCGCAGATCTTGTGGGCACTTGGCAGATTACAACCTTGAGCAAATCAAACTTGGTATCATGTTGGCTCTTTGTAAGATTCCGAGTATTCTGGGCCGCGGTGCCAAAGCAGTGCAGTGTTAATCGAAGGAAGGGGGTCAATGGCCGGGTGTAGACCCCCACGAGCATCCAGCTGCCGCGACCGTCGACGAGCACCATTCAAGACGTGTTCATGCAGACCCAATACATACTGTTAATGTAGTTGAGGGTGACGGGGATCGGATCACAGTCAAGGGGGTTGATGCTCGTCACCCTACGATCGTTATGCTGCGTGACGCGCCGTTTCTGAAGATCAGGTGGCATCAGCAAGCAAGGAGCTGGCTTAAAAAGCTCCGGCCTGAGGGCTTTGAGTATACGCTACAGCCCCGACGAGCACGCAGCGAGCGGCATGGTACTGAGATTGTCCACACGCGAAAAAATGAGATTGATTACCTCTGTGGGGAGCGAATTCCAGCCACTCTTTCGGCGGACGCTGCTCGGTTCTTCCATTGTTAGTGCTTGGGTTTCGGACGAGGGGGGAGGCGGCTTAGCGGGGATGGAAGATTGGACGAGGGGGGAGGCGCCTTAACGGGGATGGAAGAGCGGACAAAGATGGAGAAGCGAATATGTGCTGCAGGAAGTGGACAGGTGATGATGACTACAGCACGCAGCTTGACTTACGAGACACATACCAGCAGTGTAGGGTCATATCGAAGTCAGACAACTTGCTTGAGTGATCACAGTACTGGTACTCCCTACAGTACCTACTACTATGCCCTAACTTGCTTGAGTAGAGTAGTAGCGGAGTAGGACTCTGCTCTACTACTAGCACCAGAGGAGTAGTATATTCTAATCTAAAATAGTTACAAACTTCAATGACCGAGCGTGGAACGACTACGAACCGCCATCGGTGCTAACTCCAATCCCCAGCAAACGTTCGCTGGGAGACATGGCAGTTGCAAACGCCCGCGACGCAGTTATAGTACGTGTGTAAGGGTGGCGGTTTTGTCAAATACTATGGCTTAAAACAGGCCACCATCGGATGGAAATCTGACGGTTACATGGGATTCGCCAGGATTGAGCTCGTGTCGAACAATCGCCAGATATCATTACTAAAAAAAGGTTAAAACACCCGGGGCTATAACTTGCACCAGCTGGCCACTAACAATGATACTAACATAGTTGTAAAATGGTCAAAGACCGTGTTCACGTAGTGTTTGGAATTATATGCAAAAAAATTAGCAAGATGCCTGCATTGCACGGAACATCAAGATGCATTTTTACAAAACACTGTTGTGATTGACCCATGCAGGAGTAATCCCATGTGTAAAAACTAATGATATCTTGAGAATTTTATCAGAAAATGGTATGTCGACCATTTCATCGAAAAAATGATATGTCGAGAAAGATGATAGAGGTGAGGAGGAGTGGGGCGTGGTGGTGACTGGTGGTCGGACTGGGCGGAGGCATGGGGATGGACGGCGCCGGCAGCGGCCACCATGCCAGATTGTTCCAGAGACTTTCTTTTGTAATTGCTCAAAGAATGAGGTTGTGGGAGATAAGGATGAACGAGGCAAGGCCTTATCTGTAAATGTGGAGAGAGGTGCGGGTATCTTTTGTAAAATTTTCATAGTTTGCTTTCGATCCGTCAGATATAGATCGGACAGTCTATATTATAAGATGGCAGGCACACCATCATCACCAACTTGGTTTTTCTCTACTCCTACTCCTATAGAAGACTCAGTTGGTGATGATGGTGTGTCTGCCACCCGCCATTTCTGACCATTAGATCTGCATCTAACGATTGTGATGTAAGTTGTGGCCTTCTGCAACAATTCCCACTTCTCTGCTCCAGTTTACACAAAACCCCTTAGTATCTTGAAACCAACCACATTCCTCCCTTACTTCATCAAAACAGCCCAACGAATATATTTGGAGTGAAACATAAGATATTTTTAGTGATATGTATATCAAAAGTAAACTCTTTTCTTTCAAATTTATGAATATGTATTATTCTACTTTGGATTTGTTGCAACGGACGGGCTCTTTGTTATAAAGGTTTATCTCTTGCATTCTCCGCAACCAATACCTAGTGTACTGGTCTGGGCCGGGTGCTCGCAGTGCGATGACCTGAGTACGAATTCTATCCTAAACTTTAGCTTTTTTAATATATAATTCTTTCGCTATTGTACTGGCAGTGGAACCCACAGAGTACTTAGAATACAAGATTAAGGATGGATTTGTTTATTTTTAACTTTCTGTACGAATCTGTAGCCAGCTTGCAAGTCATGTACAATGTATTGACAGTGGAACCCACAGAGTACTTAGAATACAAGATTAAGGACACAATTAACTTTTTATAGAGGGAGAATCATACACGCAATTAACTCAAATGGATTGGACGTGACTCTATTATTCTCCAATGGCAACCGGCAAATTTCGTCCCGCGGGCCGGAGTAGGTTTCTCGGTTTGCACGTGGGTTTAACGGAGGGGTTTGATGGAGGCAAGGAGGCGTGTTCAGCCGGGTGTGCAGTGGAAGGCGCAGTACTATTCGATTTGACAACTACAACTAGTATATTATAAAAAACAAAGAAGAGTAGTAGAGATAGAGATAAGAATAGAGACTAGGGAGGAGCACCATCTACTGCTTCATGGGCTACTCCTGCACTCCATTCGGCGGCCGCAACGTCCCCTCACCACTCCCTCCTCAAGGCCTCCATTCGGCGTGTGTCGTTGAAATTTGGGGAGCGACTCTCGATCGCTAGCAGCGACGACTTCACCGACGACGACTTCTTCCCCGACCTCGGCAACCTCTTCCTCAACGACATGGGCGAAAACCTCAACGCCAATGGTGCTGCTCCCGTTGCACCGTATGTGTTTTTGTCCTTCCTGTTAGAAATCATGGTAGAATTCATGTTTCTAGTCTGTGTCCTAGATTCAATCTGTTCATCTACTATGCTAGTCCGCATGATTAGTTTAATCTCTATTATAGCCGTCATGATTTATTTTGTGCTTATTTGGCTAAATCTCGTAGTAACTTGCTCATATATTCAACTTACGGAACGTCCCCTACAGCCACTCCCGTATCATGGACGCCCTGGTCGATGCCTCCAAGGAGCCCTTCGTCTAGTGCTACGAGTGCCCGATGCTGTTTTGGGGCTCATCGGCGGACATCATGCATCAGCTCATGCAGGCGTGTGGCGATCACTACGGGCCCCTGGCGAAGAACATAAAGTACGAGAAGTGCTACCCGTTCACCGTGCCGGAGTCGCTGGAGGATCACCGCCGCCTGCTAGTCTCGGAGGAGGACAGCAGCGTCTTCCTCTTGATCGTGGGCACCGGCGAGGCTCACAAGAAGCTGCCGTGATCGTCTCTCAGTGTGCGTCAGGTGACGCTTGTGACGCCGACATCGACATGAGGCCGATGTACGGGTGCGTGCTCACTATTACTACCCCTCGGAGGTATGTGGGCGGCGACACTGGCTACGTCAAGCTGACTTGGACTCTGCCGAGCTGGGACCTTCCCGCCGACATAGACATGGAAGACGCATGGTATTATTTGTCCCCCAACAATGTGCACGGGGACTCCAAGCAGGTTCACCTGGACATCTGCATTACCAAGTTAAATGTTTATCATTAGTCTTCGCTCAATGTAATCCGCTGTCTAAGCATGTGGAGACTTCCATGCATGATCTTGCTCTATGGGAGTATCGCGCATGAATAAAAGTGTATCCATTTATGGTTTAGTCTAGAATCTTCCATGTATGAATTTTTTCTACAATACTGATGAAAGACTTATGATGAACCATTTCTTACATATCCTCTTCCCCCTTCCAAGTCATCCTGATTTAATCCCTTAGTCTAGGTGTATAAGGGCATGGTTAATACTTAAATAGTATAGCCAACTGTTGACTATAAAAAAGTGCCATGTCATCTGTAGCCAACATTTATAACAATGGATACTCAAAAACTAATTCTTGAAGATCATTTCTTGCAAACCACAATAAGAGTTATTTCTTCACAAGTTTTGGATGCAGGTTGAACAGTTGAACGCTTTTGTTTGCAAAAGATACTTTTTTTATCTATTTCACCCGGATGTTTGTGAGCTCTAGAGATGAAATAATATCCGAAGAAAACTATCGATATCCGTTACACATGAGATGACCCCCACATCCTTTGTCAAAATAAACAACTCCCCGATCAATGCATTTCACTCTTCCGTGCAACGCACAGGCACCATACTATAGATTAGTACGACCAAAATTGAACTAACATTATATATAGTACGATAAATGCTGATGCATGTCACCTAAAATTATATCATTGAAAACTATGTTCAAATACGAATCCAACGATATTGTTTTTGTTGACATGCACTAACATTTTGTCAGTTAAATCTTCAGTCAAATTCAATGGGGGGTAAACCACGACCGATGTAGTACTAGTGTAGAGAGCGGCGCTGAACGGGAGTCTCACCCCGCTCGTGGCGCGGCAGTAAAGCCGTCATGTCGCAAAACCCAACCACTCCCAGTAATAAGTGGCCTGGTAAAATAAACGGACAAGCAACCATCACATCCCTCCGTCTTTTTTGCATTTCATCTCTCTGCATTTACTTTCTCCGGTTCATCTCAAGACACTCGATCCCTAGCTACTACTCCTAGTATCCCTAGCTACTACTCCTAGGGCTAGTTCTTTTGGCGGCTTCCCCAGCTTTTCCCATAAGACTAGTCACAGTTGAGAGTAACATTAAGGCGCCTCACTCATTTATTTGGTCTTCTAAACTACTACTAATACCTCCGTCCTGGTTTATTCATCACCATTGTAATTTGTGCTAAATTTTGACCAAAGATTTAACTGATAAAATGTCAGTGCATGTGACATGCACTAACATTTCATTAGTTTAATTTATGATCAAAATTTGACACAGATTACAATGGGGACCAATAAACCAGGACGGAGGTAGTAGTTATGGGATTACTAATCTAGAAGCCTAAAAGAACTAGCCCCTGGTACTCCAACTAGTAGTTGTACTCAAGTTGGAATTCCAATTGCACGACACAACTTGTTAGGCTAAAAATTCGATACAGGGTGTAGGAAGTGGTTTGAGAATTTACATGCCTTTCCGACCAGTGAGATAGTCTGTACAAAGTACGACAGAGAAATAACCACAGAGAAGGAAGCTAAAAGCAAACAACCAAACGAGCATTTTTGCATTTGTTTTGCATTGAATCGTTTCACAAGCTTGACTAGTGTTGTTTTTTTACTTTTACAAAAAACGCATCGTAATGTTAAAACATGCATTTGCACGTACATAAGTAATAGTAGTACTCCCTCCGTCTAGGTGTATAAGTCCTCCCTCCTTCTTGGTCACGGTGCACAACCAAAGATGACTTATTGACCTGGAGGAAGGGAATAGCACAGTCTGCAAGCATATATAGAGAGAGACGTGTAGTGCGATAGTATATAGTAAAGTTTGTGCTATATGCACGTACTTACAAAATGTGTACGAATACACAAGGTTTCCAAACTTTCCCTTTTACATACTTAATTAAGGATGCTAATAATTCATGAACGTCCGGGATTTATCATTTGCGTCCCAAAACTAATGAGATCGCCATTTAAACAAAAATTATACTCCTACTAAAAGCCACGGCGCTCACAGAGCACTTGCGGCGTGCCACGAGTGCCCTGTGCGCTGACCGTTTCCCAAATACGACACAACGCCTCTTCCTCAGCCTCGCAACTCGTGAGGTGCTGATTGGCGGCTTGTCGGCGGGCGAGCGATCTCACCGGTGTGGTGATCCGGCGCCAACAGGTACTCCTCCTTGCTAGAAGCGTGCACCCGGTCCACGTACCGCCAAGCGTAGATGAGGCGCTTGGGCCCAACTGCACTCAGGGCTTTGGCACGGGAGTCCTCCGCCACCCTCACGACCCTTGCACGAGACTTCTGCCAAAGAGCTAATTGCCTGACTCTCTCGGACACGACATAGGCCTGCCAGGCAGCTTGTCCCGCGGTGCACTTCTCTTCCTCTGCCTTCTTCTCTGCCTCTATTTTGGCGCGCTCTGCTGGAGGCAAAGCCTCCCATAAGGCGACATCCATTTCTTTCCAAAGCTCCTCAAGGCTGGGGGGCTCGGCGGGCGGCGCGGCGTTCTCCTCGTAATGGGGAGCCAACGCGTCCTCCGACGCGCGTGCTGGCGAGATTGGGAACGCCGACGCGTCCACCTCGACGCGTCGCGGCAAGGAGCGGAATACCGACGCGTCCTCCTCGACTAGTTGTGGCGAGGAACGGAACGACGACGTGTGACCGTCCGCGCGGTGCAGCGAGGGGAGCCTAGGGCTTGGGAGGGGCGATGCCATGGTGGTCGACGTGAGAGGGAGGGGGAGGAGATAGCGATGAACATGAGCGTTCTTCCGAATGCCGTGGGAGGCATGGTATTTATAGCGAGCAATGGCACACCTACGTAAGATATGGACTAAGTGCATCGACTTAATCAGCATGTTCAGCTAAGGCCATCGACATGTGGGCCGCACTGTTGGGCCCATATGTCGCTGACCCAATGCACCGCAGCTATAATCAAGCAAAGGTCCCGTAAGATATGTTGCGTGATTAACGTAACAGCTACGTGGACATATTTGTTGGAGTAAATTGCGGGGGAGGGAAGGGGTGAAAATATTGCTGGTCACAACGGATTGGACGAGCGCGGGGGGAGGAGAGTCATGCATGCAGATTTTTTTCCACACGGGGTGGAGTGGTGGGACCGCCGGAGGGAGAAGGAGAGTCAAGCAGGCATATTGTTTTCACATATGGAGAGGAAAAGATTTGGAGATGAACGGGCTTCCTGCAGGTATGGGGAACGGTGCATAATAAGTCATCTTGCATGTCGGGCTAGCTATAGTCTCAAGTCATTAAAAATATACACGCCCCATACATGTTCATATTTCAAGGTGCACTAAATTATTGCATGCGATGATTAAGGCTGGCCATAATGGTGGTACCTTAGCTGGTATCATGCACACGGGAATAGCAAACATGCTGATGTGGCAAAGAATTAAAGAAGAGAGGGGGGTTAGAGTAACTAGTGTTCATGCATGCATGCAATGCGATAATGCATTGGTAAACACATTTTTTGTGAAGAACGACAACATTAGTCGAGTACTTTTGCATACTACAAAAACTATTCCACTGCCTCTATCTTGGTAAGAGTAGGTGAAATTTTTGGATCGAGCCCTTTAAACTAGAAGGGAGGTAGTAGTACTCTAATAGCTAACCTTGTTGTGATGACTAGATAGCACATGGCACGCACCTGGACGGAGGAACTAGTCTGCATTGTGCATTTAAGTTTTGTCTGAAGTCAATGTACCTCTACTTTGACCAAGCTTATAGAAAAATGTATCAACATTCACAATGTCAAATCAATATTTTTATACTCAATATGAAACGTAGTTATTATACTCATTATAATCAGTATTGTAGATATTGATATTTTTAGTATAAATTTGGTCAAACACTTTGCAAACGATTGACGGAAGTAAAAAGGACCAGAGGGACTATCATGCATGCGGATTAGGCAAAAAAATGCTCATTTATAGCCGATCAAAGTCTCAAAGGTTGCAACCGCGCGAGGGAGGCGAAGGTCGTGGGAGGCGCGACGGTTGACGGAATTAAGTGAAGTTACATCCACGCGTCGGCATGGCGTGCGAACAGGCAGAAGCTATACCGTCAGGCCTACGATATGGGTCTAGTAGGCATGACATCTAGTGGGTCCCGCATCATACTCGAGAACTCTTTGGGGGCTTGCAGCCGTTTATCCACCGGGCAAGCCAACAACCCCACGCCGTTCGCACGCCCTACTCGTCCCCCTTCTACTAGTACAGTACCTTACAATAGTTCGCTCCCAGTCATCCCTTCCTTTCACATTACACCAGTTCAACTTATCCTAACCCTCCTCCAAAATCCATGGCCTCCCAAATCTCCATGGTCGCTGCCGAGTACCACGTTAGAGCCATCATCGGCGACGTGTTCATCGTCATCTACACACATGGATCCGCGACGGTGAAAGCATGCCTTGCTCGCTTATCTACAAGGGTTGAATGAAGAAGCAGAGCCCAGTGTCAGGTTCAAGCAAACAAGCATTGGCAAAGAGGAAGAGGAAGAGGGACGAGGACGAAGTTGAGGACGTGGACTCGGACTCCGAGTAGGTGGCAGTGATGTCGCTCATGCTAGTTCTACTGCAGTGTCAAGTGGACTAGTTGCTTAGTTTATTTTCAAGGTGTAGGATCGAAAGTACTTCTAGGGGGGTGATTACACTACTTGACCAAATAAAAATCTAGCCTTTTCCCAATTTTAAGTCTTGGCAGATTTTAGCAACTCAGCACAAATCAAGTAATCAACCTACACATGCAATTCTAAGAGTATAGCAGCAAAATGTAAAATAATTGCATATGAAGGTAAAGGGAGGAGTTTGAAGGGATCAAACACAATGTAGATACGGAGATTTTTTATCCGTGATTTCGATAGATGGTGCTATCGTACATCCACGTTGATGGAGACTTCAACCCACGAAGGGTAACGGTTGCGCGAGTCCACGGAGGGCTCCACCCGCGAAGGGTACACGAAGAAGCAACCTTGTCTATGCCACCATGGCCATCGCCCACGAAGGACTTGCCTCACTAGGGTAGATCTTCATGAAGTAGGCAATCTCCTTGCCCGTACAAGCTCCTTGGTTCAACTCCACAATCATGATGGAGGCTCCCAAGTGACACCTAGCCAATCTAGGAGACACCACTCTCCAAAAGGTAATAGACGGTGTGTTGATGATGAACTCCTTGCTCTTGTACTTCAAATGATAGTCTCCCCAACATCAGCCCTCTTTCATAGGATTGGATTTGGTAGAAAGATGATTTGAGTGGAAAGCAACTTGGGAAAGGCTAGAGATCAAGATTTATGTGGTTGGAATGGAATATCTTGGTCTCAACACAAGTGTGGGTGGTTCTCTCGTAAAATGTATGTTGGAAGTTTAGGCATGTTCTGATGGCTCTCTCCACGAATGAAGAGTGGGTGGAGGGGTATATATAGCCTCCACACAAAATCTAACCGTTACACACAAATCACCAAACTCGGTGGGACTGAATTAGAAAACTCGGTCAGACCAATTTTGTTCATAATGTGACCGTTAGGCCTTTCGGTGGGACCGATATTTCAACTTGGTGTTACCGATTTTATTAGGGTTAGGGCATAACATAATCTCAATGAGACCGATTATACAAACTCGTTGGGACCGATTTTGGTAATAGCCAAATAGAGAGTTGGTCAGGCAAACTCGGTGGGACCGATTCGCTTGCCTCTCAGAGGGACCGGTTGCCATTTAAAAGGAAACAGAGAATTTGCATTGCAAACTCGATGGGACCGATCGCTCATCTCGGTTAGACCGAAATGTTACGAAGGGAAACAGAGAGTTTGCAATCCCATCTCGATGAGACTAAGATCCCTACCAGTGAGACCGAAGTGACTAGGGTTTGTGGCAGTGGCTATGTCAAGAGCACTCGGTGGCGCCGGATACAAAGTTTCGGTGGGACCGAGTTTGACTTTTGGTTTGGGACATATGTGGATATGAGAAAGTAGTTGAGGGTTTTTGGAGCATATCACTAAGTATTTTGAGCAAGAAACTCATTAAGCAACACCTCACCCCTTTGGTAGTATTGGCTTTTCCTATAGACTCAATGTGATCTTGGATCACTAAAAATAAAATGTAGAGTCTTGTGCTTTGAGCTTGAGCCAATCTTTTGTCCTTAGCATTTTGAGGGGTCCACTTTCTAATCCATGCAATGCCAATCATTGAGCTTTCCTGAAATATTTATCTTCAAATAGTGTTAGCTCATTGAGCTATATGTAATCATTATCAAAAGCACCCAGGGATAGTTGCACTTTCACAAGGGTGTGTTGTGCTGAGGCCCCAGCAGAACTATGTTTATGTTCTTTCTCATTATTTGAACTCTTTAGTACGTACAGTAGTACTAGTACTATGTCTTACTATTGTTCTTCTTGCAGTTGGTACTACTGCTCGTATCTTCGTGTTCCTACTGTACTTAATACGTTCGTACTAGTAGTATAATTTGGGTCAGTCAATTTGTGAAAGAAGTTCGACGGAGCGAAGGAAGAAGACGGCAGAGAAGCTACCCCAGTATCTATATTAGGGTGGCAGGGTGCCCATGATCTATCTTATGAGTGTTGGTTGTGGAATGCAGTTCGCCAGAAAAAATGGATCGTGCCCGGGGTTAAACGGATGGCAGGGGTGGGGGGATCATAGCGGTGGCAGGCGGTTCAGGGGAGGGCGCGGCGGCGGCAGGCGGTTAGGCGTGTGGCGGGCTGAGAAGATGAATCGCGCATCAATTTCGGAGGTTGAAGAAGCCCTTCTAGCCATCCATTTTGCATCAAACGGCTCACAAGAGTCGACTGATCCAAATTGCTCCTTCAGATTGCAGGATCCACATGGAATTCAAGGTCTCAAAGGTAGATTCCGCGTCCGCACCCGGTTTGCGGGCTCGACGGCTTCTGCCGCGACAGCCACCATGCGCGCCTCCTCCGCGCGGGCGGAGACGACAATGACACGCTAGTTCCTCCTCGCTGGCGTGCTAGAGAATGCGCTCGTCCTCCTCTTCATACGCTGCGTGCATAGACGCGGCTCCACCAGCTGCTCGCGTGCTTGGCAGCGCGGCGGCATCGCGAGGAGGGACTGCAGACGACGTGAGCGGGCGAGCCTTCGGCTTCATGGCACAGGGATGGCGGCGACACGGCGGTGATGGGTGAGAAATTGTTGGCAGGAGCAGGCGGGCGCTGGCATGCGCAACGGCGGTAGCGGCATATTGATGAGTGCGCATATGGGAGCTTAGTTTAGTTTTACTAGCAAAAGGGCCCGTGCGTTGCAACGGGAGAAAAATATATATCATAATCTCCAATGTAATTATGTAACACTTTTTTAATTCAATTTTTGCAGACGTCAGTAATAAAGTTACATTGAGTATTTCTTTTTGGACTATGGAATTTGGACGTCTCATAGCAATGTCTGTCATGACCCATTTCAGCTATCCGATGAAAGAGTCTTTCAATCATTTTTATTTTTGTTGTTCAGAAACACATGAATATATATTTAATTTGAGCAGGTTTTTATCTAATTTTTTAGAATATTTTTAAAATGGAATCATTTTTATGGTGACTAACATTTTTTTTTTGGAATATTATGTTTCATTTGTAATAGCATTTGTGAGAGCATCAAACTATGATGCATCCTAAACATAATTTAAAAAATGATTAACATGCAAGATAATAGCATATTTAAAATCTACATATTTTTCTAAGAAATTTTCATATATAACATGTTAGATTTGAAGTTAGGATTTGACAGATATCAGTATTTTTAAAATATTTGAATTTGAAAAAATAAATTAAATAAAGAGAAAAAAGCAGGTCGGGTCGAGCAGCGGTTACGTGGTGCAACCAAAAGAAAAGAAAGAAAAAATAAGGGGGAAAAGGGATCAAACCCGTGGTGCGGCCACAAGAAAAGAAAGAAAAAAATAAGGGGGGAGCAGGGATCGAACCCTGGAATACAAGAGGCAAGACACAAGCTCCAACCAGCGGGCTAGGCACGTATGCTTACGATATGTGAGAGTGTTGCGGTATATGAACCAAATGCAATGTGGATGCAATCGAAATGTTTTTTCTCACTTACCGGTGGCATAGCGGGTAATAAGTGCGAACATTTATTAGTACACGTAAACATTAGACTTAGGCAGCGCATTTATTAGTTACCACAACCACGATACGGAATCCTGTGCAAGCGCGTGAACCGCGGCCGCACGGTCGATCGAACGGTGCGTCACCGTGTGGCGCCCGAAGGACATCCGCCGAACCTTTTTGTGTGTGTGAAAACAATCCCCGAATATTACATGTCTCCATCTTTCTCACAGACCTAACTTCTTCCTCTCTCTTTCTCTCTCTATCTCTCTCTCTCTGTTTCGTTAGGTTTGTCTCCTACTCTCTCGTCCACATACATACAATCTTTCCCTCCCTATCTGCTCCATCTTCGCAAGCTCTCTCTGCACGTTTCATTCACACATTGGGATATGTTCAAAAAGTTGCTTTTATAATGGCTGATGTAGAGTTATTGTTGGTTTTGTTGCATCCTACAAAGTAATAACTATGAAATGCATTTTGATTGTCCTTTAATTTGGGATTATGTGAGTTTGAGCATGTTGTGAAGTACTATAGACCTCGTATACATCTTGGAATTCGACAATGATTGTAACTATTGAATTGTATAGACCATTACATTCGAAGTCAGTAGCCTAATATATTTATTTCACAATTTCAACAAATGATTAATTCACTACATATTAAGGGAACAAATGTGTACACCCTCTGTTTTTATTTAAGTCTGCGTATTAGCATTTTTCAAAGTCAAGTTTTGTAAACTCTTAGAAAGTTTATAACAAAAAATATAAACATATACAATAACAAATAAATACCATTAGATTCATTATTGAATGTACTTTCACGTCATACATATCTGTCATGGTAAATGTTTATATGTTTCTTAAACTTGGTCAAACTTTAGGAAGTTTGACTTCGGTCAAACCTAATATGCAGAGTTTACTAGTACTACTCGCTAGTTGCTTAGCCGAATCACCCAACACGCCACACGGCGATTTCAGTGTCACAAAATTTTGAGGTCGGCGGGAAAATCTCCCGCGACCCTGATTCGAGCAGTGGGAAGTTACCATCATAGACTTTGGAACAGGCCTACGGATGACAGTTGGTATGGGGTTGTTTTCGTAACTTCATGTTCACACTACCCAGCCAACCCCACCCCGGCACCCAGAGTAGTACACCTGAATACTCCCCATTTTCTATCCCCACCACAAAATAGACTTCTCCACGACACCGCGGCCTTCGTGCTCCTCCCCTTCTACATGGCGCACTCGTCCACCGCAGCGCATCTGCCTCATCGACGACCTCGTACGCCGCACTGGAGCCAGTCCACCGTCGTCGTCGTACACGGAGCCTCTTCCCCGGCACCGTCTTCCACAGTCTCGGATCTGCTTCTCGGAAGCCGACGCCAAGCGCAGAAGCACCACCGTTGTGTACAATAAACTGACTCCCATTGCCGACCATGACTCACAAAGGCCGCCTTGACCATCGTTCTCCTCCTCGATTGGTAATGTGTGTATTGAATCACTTAGCAGTACATGTGCAGTTCCAATTTTGTTCGTACCTACCCTTCAAATTTCCTGGGTGCTATTGTTCCCGTAAAAGTAATTGGTTATAGCCTCCATTGTCCAACAGAATATCAGCTTGTAATTGTGTGCCGCTCATGTATCACGCTGTGCTTGGGTAGGTTTTTCATCTGCAACCAGTAGTGTGGCAAATGATGGAAAGTTTTTTAGAACTAGCAAGATGCTCATGCGTTGCACGCATCAAGATGCATTTGTATGAGTAGTTTATCTTGTGGGAGAAAAGGATGAACGAGGGAAGGCCTTATTTGCAAATCTGGAGAGGGGTGTGGGTATTTTTTGCAAAATTGCCATTGTTTCCTTCCTATCTGTTAGATATAAATCGGACGGCCTATATTGCAGGATGGCAGGCACACCATCATCACCAACTCTATTTTTTTATAAGAAAATAAGTATAGAGTATAGAAGTAGAGATAAATATAAAATATAAAATAAATATAACAGTAGAGAAGAGAGTAGACATAACAGAGACGTCGGGAAAGGATTGCGCGCGCGGGAAAAAGCGGTCGGGCGTGCACTAGTTTTGGCGCGCGGCGTCCGGCGCGCTTTATAAAATCCAACGCCCTCCCACCGCTCTGTGCCTTGCCAGCGCTCTCTCCCCGCTCTTTCTCGCCTCGCCGCCGCCACGTCGCCGAGAAACATGGGGATACCGCGGCGTCCGCGTGCGCCCCTCCTGCGGCTTCTCCGTTGAGATCCGGTTCCGCGGGATGCGCCTCGGCCTCGGCAATTTCGACACCGCCAACAAGGCCGCCTGCGTGTACGACACGACGGCGTGGCGCCTACGGTGGCCTCATAGAACATTGAACTTCTCCAACGTGCCGACGCGAGAGCAGGCACAGGAGCTCGCGCCTCTGCCGCGGCTTATCACCGATGAGGACCGTCGTGACAACCGGAGGCGGGAGCACCGTCTCTGCATCGCCGAGATGGACGAGGAAGCCATGGCGCTGTGGCGCCAACGCTTCCCGCAGGACATCATCAATGAGCGCGAGTTACGCGCAAAGGAGGGCGGAGGGATAAGAGGAGGGCGGAGCGACCGCCTATCGCGAAGACAAGCGTAGGCGAAAAGCGGACGCTCAATTCAACATGAGGCTAGGAGCATCGTCGCCCTGGCAATCCGACGACGATCGGTATCTTCACGCCTACAGTCAGACGTCGGAGGAGGACATCACCAAGGAGGATTCGGACGATGAGGAGTAGTTGAATAATCTATTTTTTATCTATCTATGCTGAGAACTATCCTCTACTCTCTAGTCTCTACTCTCTATCTCTACTTCTCAATTTTAGCACTGTAAATGCTTTTTTAAAGCGCTGCGGTTGTGATTCCGTTGGAGATGCTCTAACATGGTAGACGGGTGCTTTAATGTTGCCCAAAAGATGCGCGAGTATTACTAGTAGTATATTTTTCTGGCCATGTTGAGATTTTAGAACCATGAGTGCGAACATGCAGAGGAGCAATGAAGACCAAACACGGGATATTGGGGACATCTTCAAGGACCATGCAAGTTAAACAGGAGCTGCACGGAACCTGTAAAACGAGCTTTGGTAAGTAACACCCTTTCAATTACTTTCGTTTAGCCTCGTGTTCTTTGATGTGTATATGTTGTAGTTTCTGTTTCTCTTAAGCCTCGTGTTCTTCGATGTGTAATAAGAAGAGTCTTAATCGTCCTAATGCTTTTGCTTTTAGCTTGATGTAGGAAGTGGGTGTTCTCACCTTGTAGTCTGTTTATATATATATATTCCTTTTGAATTCACTTCTCCCAATTCTGTTTATCTGGCTTCTACTAAATGGATCTCGGTTGCTCTGAGTATTGATCTAAAAAATAAGTAACTTCATGTCAGGATGCATTTCCTGCGAGGAGGGAAGTATGGTCAACCTCGAGATCATGTTTCCAAATGAGGCTGGATTACACACAAGGTGCCGCTTCCTAACGATGCTGGATTAGACATAAGGTGCAAATTCCCAGATGATAATGGATTACACACAAGCCAGGTGGAGTCGTCAGTTGTTCGTGTCCTCGTGGCTCTAGTAAAGGCTGAAAGAAAGCGTGCAGCAGCCCTTGAGAATGTAGCTGAGTTCCCGAAGAAGCGAAAAGAGCAATCAGATGCTCTCTTCACCCATGCCAAAGAAGAGATGGAAGAAGCCAGAAATAAGCTAGCAGAGGCAGAGCAGGCTAGGCGTCTCCTGCTATCTAAAGCTGTTGTCAATATAAAATTTCCTTCATAGTAGCTAGGTTCCAATGTTTATCCAGTCAGCATGCCTGTTGTGATGTCCGTGCATCTACTGATGTGGCACAAATTTTTTGGGGGTCATGTAATAACAAAAATTACATTCCAAACAATAACAGACGAAGCATTGATCATGGTATATTTCACGCGCAAGCCCGACATTCCAAGTTCAACTTCCACATCAAACTCATGTTCACACATATCTGCACATTCATACATAATGCCCACAACCATGATTCACTTCAAAGCCAAACAAAATTGAGGAGAGTTATGAATAAAGAAAAACCTCTTGTTCCTGCTACCAGTGCAAGCACAACAAGTCAAGACCATGCATAATTAATTGTATTTTGGTCATTTTTCGTGTTCTAAAATGTCGGCCTGCTCGCGGAAGGATGTGTTGCCGGCACACGCGCGGATTCAATGAAGGCAGGCGGGGCAGTCTGAAGACGGTTGCATGCGGCGAGGAGGCGTGTTCAGCCGGGCCTGCAGCGAGTGGGGCCCTCTTGGCCTGCGCGTCGGTTCAATGCCTGCGTTATGAGAGGTCGCGTCCGTGTCAGAGCAATCACTCCCTCCAATCCTATTTTGTTTGGGTATAACAAAGTCTCGTTTTCCATTCACATTTTACAAGTAAAATTCGTGGACAAACTTTGACCCAAAATACGATGGGGACTAGTAAACCAGAACGGAGGTAGTAGTTCTTTTTAATCAAAGAAGGGTTTCCCCCTTCCGATTTTCATTACTGAAAACCAACATCTAAATCAAAACCATAGTATTTGCCCTAGAACTACCAGGTTCAACATCTCGCAACATAAACCCATACAACCATACGCCAAGGAGGTATGTAGTACTATGAATTCCATTTTCGCTCCATACCAATCGTTCTAAAAACTACTTAGTACTTATAACGCGCCATTGAAAATCAGAACTCTTAACCCCGCTAAAAAATGATATTTTAAACGTGGCTACTCGACCTGTGGTAACTGGCGAGCCACCGCCTCCAAGTCGTTCACCTGTGGTCCCGACCATCAACTCCTACGGATCAAATTATCATGCGAGCTGACTATTCCTACAAAGGAGCGCTCCACCACGTACGCGGTACCCGCGAATGCAGCAATCGTGCACCTAGAGTTTTAGGGTTTATTTTTTTAATGTTGCCTTTACGTAACAGCCATGTGTGCGAGACAGCGAGAGACTGACTACGTGTGTGCGCCTCTTCTCTTTGTATATGTACTCCACCGTTTGTCTGGTGTCCAAAAAATTATAATAACTACTAGCAATGTGCCAATGCATTGCCACGCGATCAGAGTAGATTAATACATATTCACCGATTTGATAGAAAAAAGTCTAGTTTTGAAATACGTATATCACTAAAAATATGTTATGTTTCACTCAAAATATATTCCTTAGGCGGTTTTGATGAGATAAGGGAGGAATGTTGTTGGTTTCAAGATTCGAGAAGTGGTATATGTCTAATTTCTACTCTTACTAGCAAGATGCACGTCTTGTTGCACGGAACATCCAGATCTTGTGGGAGAAAAGGATGAACGAGGGAAGGCCTTATCTGCAAATGTGGAGAGGAGTGTGGGTAAATTGCCATAGTTTCCTTCCTATCTATCAGATATAAATCGGACGGCCTATATTCTTGAGGATGGCGGGCCCACCATCATCACCAATTCTGTTTTTTATCCCTACTCTTATAAAAAGCATAGTCGGTGATGATCGTATACCGCCATCCCATAATATAGGCCGTCGATCTATATCTGACGGATAGGAAGGAAACTATGGCAATTTTGCAAAAAGATACTCACACCCCTCTCCACACTTGCAAATAAGGCCTTCCCTTGTTCATCCTTTTCTCCCACAAGATAAACTACTCATACAAATGCATCTTGATGTTCCGTGCAACACATGGGCATCTTGCTAGTTGTTGCAAAAAGCCCATGTGTGTGAGAGAGAGAGGGAGAGAGGAGGAGGACGGCGTCCATGTGTGACTAAGACACAAAGAGTGTGTGCGCAAGAGGTATCAGCTTAAAATGAGGAGATAGTGTGTGTGTGCCTGATCGAGAGGGTGTGTCTCAAGAAGGGAAGAAAAATCTACGTAGATACAAGGAGCGAGAGAGAGACATGTATGCGATAGTGGAAGCACAAGTGTGCGGGTGTATAAACCTATCTAGAGGCTAGTCGATAAATGTTTGTGAGAGAAATACGAGTCAGGGGTGCGAAAGCGAGAGTTTTGTGTGTGAGAGTGAGAGACGGTAGTCGGGAAGGGGAGTGGAAGCAGTAGTTGTGTGCGTGTGTGTGAGAGAGAGGGGGGAGTTTTTCTGATCGATAAACAAATGAATAATGTCAGTCTGGGATGGAGACGAAAAGGAGACCGCAACAAATGTTGTGTCTACAGGAGAGAGAGAGAGAGAGAGAGTAATTTTAGTGCTATGATTCATATCTAGAGACATATAGGGTGTGTGAGAGAATTCCATAGAGAGAAAGACAAAGTGAAAGACGAGTGGAGACTCTGTGTGTGGCGGTGAAAAATAAAGCTTAGGTACCTAGTGATACGAGAGAACGGTAGAGACGTGAGAGATAATGAAAACCATGTAATGTATAATGATAGGAGAGTGTGACACTTCTCAAGGGAGACCTCGAGAGACCATGTTTGCGAGGATAGGACAAACATGAAGTGAGCGTGCGGGTGAGCTGGAGAAAAGAGAGTGATAGCTACATGAAGGACATGCATGCGAGAGAGATGGGCGTGAAAGGAGTGAACATAAAAGGGATTCAAGTATTTGAGTTCGAGATGGTGATACATGTAATCCATACTCGAACCAAAATTGATCTATCAAACATGCATACTCATATGAATTCACGCGCATCTATGTTATTTAATATGTAGATATTACCGATCCATACATTTTAGTAGAACATAATTTGGTTTAATTTTTTGAATTCAACCTTATGATTTTGAGATCATTGTATTTGTAAATCATATTATACATATAAAGGAGCAGAATTCTTTGTTATGCTTTTGAAAGTATATATAAAAAATGATGTAAATAGAATATTATTCCAATCGAAAATGGACCCCGCCCGAAAAAAATAGAATACAAACGGGATTCGAATTGAGTTGGCACGGTAAACATGCACTCTGCAAAATTTGAATGAAGCGGGGAAAGTCGCAGTAATCGCCCGAAACGAAAATCTGTGAGATGGAAATTAGTACTGCCTATCCCTGCCACGCAAAGCCTATCTGCTCGATTTCTATCGGTTTCGATAGGGGTAAGTTTGTAAATTCACTCAAACGTGACATAATCGCCTCTCACCCAGATTCATACACGGTGGGCGCCAAAACAAAGTGTGCCCTCGGCCGAAATCGACTTCCTCCCCGACTCATACACGGTGGGCGCCAAAAACAAACTCTCGTCGGCAAGTATTCGGTGTATGCGAGATTACCGTCCTATCCCCAACCGACTAATATTGCTGTGATTTAGGAAATTTGAAACGGGGGCTAAGTTTGTAAATTTCCTCGCATATGAGACAAGAGCGCCCTGAAGACATGGTTCCCCCTTCCTCTCTACCTCCATTTCCCCATTCGTACTCCGTGGGCGCCAAAACACCATCTCCACCCCAGCCTCCTCCGTCCGCCACCCCATCCACCGCCGTCCTCCTCCACCATGTCGGAGCTGATACCCCGATGTCGTCGTCCATTACAAGAGATCGACCTCTCTCATCCACGGCTTCGGACCGGGATCCTTGCATCCCGCCATCGTCCACCTTGCCGGCACCGCTCCTACGACCGTGTCGTCCACCGCGGCCCACCGCCACCGTCTACCCTCCTAGATCTGCTTCCACGCCGCCGATAGCCATCGCTACTGCAGCACCGTCAAATTCTCAGCAGATGAATACAGAGTGCCGCACCAGAGGCGGTACTCTTTCATATCTGCTCAACTTATTTATCGCAGCAAGAAAATAGATCGCCACTGCTTTACTCTGATTTCTTGTCCATCACTTACTTGCTAGTTGAAAGCAAAGATTGGTTGCGAAGTTGCCTTTGTCCAGTTTGCACCTTCTGATCCGCCATGGCATGCTCAACACTATACTCCCAATGCTTATGGTTTTCCCCTTTTGTATTCCACACTAGTTAAATCACAGCAGCCTAAATTTCAAAATTGGGCCAGCCGATTTTTTAGAGCTCGCCGGAGTTCGCCGGTGCGAACGAAGGGGCTCGGGTGGGGACGGTGGTGGGGCCTCGCCAAACGAAGAAAAATCAATGCCGGTGGGGGTGGGGGTGGGTGCTACCTCTTGAGTACTGCGTTGGTTTTCCCTTGAAGAGGAAAGGGTGATGCAGTAAAGTTGCGTAAGTATTTCCCTCAGTTTTTAGAACCAAGGTATCAATCCAGTAGGAGGCCATGCTCAAGTCCCTCACACCTACACAGACATATAAAAACCTCACAACCAACGCAATAAAGGGGTTGTCAATCCCTTCACGGTCACTTACGAAAGTGAGATCTGATAGATATGATAAGATAATATTTTTGGTGTTTTTATAATAAAGATGCAAAGTAAAATAAAAGGCAATAAAAATAGCTAAGTGTTGGAAGATTAATATGATGTAAAATAGACCCGGGGGCCATAGGTTTCACTAGTGGGTTCTCTCAAGAGCATAAGTATTACGATGGGTGAACAAATTACTGTTGAGCAATTGATAGAATTGAGCATAGTTATGAGACTATGTAGGTATGATCATGTATATAGGCATCACGTCCGCAACAAGTAGACCGACTCCTGCCTGCATCTACTACTATTACTCCACACATCGACCGCTATCCAGCATGCATCTAGAGTATTAAGTTCAAAAGAACAGAGTAACGCTTTAAGTAAGATGACATGATGTAGTGGGATAAACTCATGCAATATGATGTAAACCCCATCTTGTTATCCTCGATGGCAACAATACAATACGTGCCTTGTTGCCCCTAACATCCTTTGGAAAGGACACCGCAAGATTGAACCCAAAGCTAAGCACTTCTCCCATTGCAAGAAAGATCAATCTAGTAGGCCAAACCAAACTGATAATTCGAAGAGACTAGCAAAGATAACCAATCATACGTAAAAGAATTCAGAGAAGATTCAAATTCTATTTATAGATAAACTTGATCATAAACCCACAATTCATCGGTCTCAACAAACACACCGCAAAAGAAGATTACATCGAATAGATCTCCACGAGAATCGTGGAGAACTTTGTATTGAGATCCAAAGAGAGAGAAGAAGCCATCTAGCTAATAACTATGGACCCGAAGGTCTGAGGTCAACTACTCACACATCATCGGAGAGGCTATGGACCCGAAGTGTATAATAAAGCCCGTTAAACATCCAAAAAAGAATATAATATAGCATGAAGCAAACAAAAATTATAGATACGTTGGAGACGTATCAAGCATCCCCATGCTTAATACCTGCTCGTCCTTGAGTAGGTAAATGATAAAAACAGAATTTTTGATGCGGAATGCTACTTGGCATAATTTCAATGTAATTCTCTTAATTGTGGTATGAATGTTCAGATCTGAAAGATTCAAGACAAAAGTTCAATATTGATATAAAAATAATAATACTTCAAGCATACTAACTAAGCAATTATGTCTTCTCAAAATAACATGGCCAAAGAAAGTTATCCCTACAAAATCATATAGTCCTGGCTATGCTCTATCTTCACCACACAAAGTATTTAAATCATGCACAACCCGATGACAAGCCAAGCAATTGTTTCATACTTTTGGTGTTCTCAAACTTTTTCAATCTTCACGCAATACATGAGCGTGAGCCATGGACATAGCACTATATGTGGAATAGAATGGTGGTTGTGGAGAAGACAAAAGGAGAAGATAGTCTCACATCAACTAGGCGTATCAACAGGCTATGGAGATGCCCATTAATAGATATCAATGTGAGTGAGTAGGGATTGCCATGCAACGGATGCACTAGAGCTATAAGTATATGAAAGCTCAACAAAAGAAACTAAGTGGGTGTGCATCCAACTTGCTTGCTCACGAAGACCTAGGGCATTTTGAGGAAGCCCATCATTGGAATATACAAGCCAAGTTCTATAATGAAAAATTCCCACTAGTATATGAAAGTAATATCATAGGAGACTCTCTATCATGAAGATCATGGTGCTACTTTGAAGCACAAGTGTGGTAAAACGATAGTAGCATTGTCCCTTCTCTCTTTTTCTCTCATTTTTTTATTTGAGCCTTTTCTCTTTTTTTATGGCCTCTTTTTTTAGTCCGGAGTCTCATCCCTACTTGTGGGGGAATCATAGTGTCCATCATCCTTTCCTCACTTGGGACAATGTTCTAAAAATGATGATGATCACACTTTTTTTACTTACAACTCAACAATTACAACTCAATACTTAGAACAAAATATAACTCTATGTGAATGCCTTCGGCGGTGTACCGGGATATGCAGTGAATCAAGAGTGACATGTATGAAAGAATTATGAACTGTGGCTATGCCACAAATACGATGTCAACTACATGATCATGCGAGGCAATATGACAATGATGGAGCGTGTTATAATAAACGGAATGGCGGTGAGTTGCATGTCAATATATCTTGGAATGGCTATGGAAATGCCATGATAGGTACGTATGGTGGCTGTTTTGAGGAAGGTATATGGTGCGTGTATGATACCGGCGAAAAGTGCGTGGTATTAGAGAGGCTAGCAATGGTGGAAGGAAGAGAGTGCGTATAATCCATGGAATCAACATTAGTCATAAAGAACTCATATACTTATTGCAAAAATCTACAAGTTATCAAAGCAAAGTAGTACGCGCATGCTCCTAGGGGGATAGATTGGTAGGAAAAGACCATCGCCGTCACGACCGCCACTCATAAGGAAGACAATCAATAAATAAATCATGATCCGACTTCATCACATAACGGTTCACCATACGTGCATGCTACGGGAATCACAAACTTTAACACAAGTATCTCTCAAATCCACAACTACTCAACTAGCATGACTCTAATATCACCATCTTTATATCTCAAAACAATTATCAAGCATCAAACTTCTCATAGTATTCAACACACTCATAAGAAAATTTTACTAATCTTGAATGCCTATCATAATTAAAGCAAATTACCACGCTGTTTTGTAGGAATCTCAAAATAATCTAAGTGAAGCATGCGAGAACAATAGTTTCTATAAGACAAATCCACCACCGTGCTCTAAAAGATATAAGTGAAGCACTGGAGCAAAAACTATATAGCTCAAAAGATATAAGTGAAGCACTTCGAGTATTCTAATAAATTTCGAATCATGTGTGTCTCTCTCAAAAGGTGTGTATAGCAAGGATGATTGTGGAAAACTAACAAATAAAGACTCAAATAATACAAGACGCTCCAAGCAAAACACTTATCATGTGAATAAAAATATAGCTCCAAGCAAAGTTACCGATGGAAGTAGACGAAAGAGGGGATGCCTTTCGAGGAATCCCCAAGCTTTGGCTTTTTGGTGTCCTTAGATTATCTTGGGGTGCCATGGGCATCCCCAAGCATAGGCTCTTTCCACTCCTTGTTCCATAATCCATCAAATCTTCTTCCCAAAACTTGAAAACTTCACAACACAAAACTTAACAGAAAATCTCGTGAGCTCCGTTAGCGAAAGAAAACAAAACTCCACTTCAAGGTACTGTAATTAACTCATTCTTTATTTATATTGGTGTTAAACCTACTGTATTGCAACTTCTCTATGGTTTATAAACTATTTTACTAGCCATAGATTCATCAAAATAAGCAAACAACACACGAAAAACAGAATCTGTCAAAAACAGAACAGTCTATAGTAATCTGTAACTAACACAAACTTCTGGAACTACAAAAAATCTAAAAAAATAGGAAGACCTAGACAATTTGTTTATTGGTCAGCAGCAATTGGAATCAATATTTTATCACGTTCTGGTGATTTTTAACAATTGTTTTCGTTAACAGAAAGTTTCTGGAATTTACAGCAAGATCAAATAACTCTCATCCAAGAAGATCCTATAGGTTTAACTTGGCACAAAAACTAAAACATAAAAACAAATATAACCAGAGGCTAGATCAAATATTTATTCCTAAACAGAACAAAAAGCAAAAAACTAAAAATAAAATTGGGTTGCCTCCCAACAAGCGCTATCGTTTAACGCCCCTAGCTAGGCATAAAAGCAAGGATAGATCTAGGTATTGCCATCTTTGGTAGGCAATTCTTCAATAAGACACCTATCACCCTTAGGAGTTTCTTTATTTCTATTAATTATCAAACTTCTAGGCACAAAATCAAGAAAATCATTTGCAACAAATGGTTCCTTAATGATAGCAAAAAGATTGGGATGAACACTTATTGATTTTAGATCCGCAGTTTCCTTACTAGAGGATTCACCCTTATTTTTAGGAACATAAACAAGCTTGGCAATTTTAGTTGGAGGACTTGGATTATTCTTTACGGAAGAGATGGCGGTCCCCAAGTTGGTAATGATACCCTTAAGTTTATCGATTCTAGTGGAATCCTGATTTATTCTTTCATCAACTATGGGTTCCTTCGCCTTAATATTTTTTAAAGTGACTCCTACTTTAGATCCATATTGGGTAATTTGGTTGTGGATCTTTTTATCCAAATTTTCAATTAACTCTACGGTAGCAACTTTATTTTCAATAATTTCAAGTCTTTGCATTACATGCTCCAAAGTTAACATAGTTCCATTAACCAAAAGATGTGGTGAGCCAAACAAATCTATCATAGCATTATAAGAATCAAAAGTATGGCTACCCAAGAAATTCCCTCCGGTAATGGTATCAAGAATATATTTGTACCAAGGAGTAGCGCCTACATAAAAATTGCGGAGAAGAACGGAAGTAGATTGCTTCCTGGTAGATCTATTTTGATCATTGCAAATTCTATACCAAGCGTCTTTTAGATTTTCTCCCTCCCTTTGCTTAAAATTAAGAACTTCATTCTCGGGAGACAACAGAGAAGATAGAGGACTAGCCATCACGAGAAGCAAACGAAAAAGAGGCGTACGGGAAAAGCGAGGGCGAATAAAACGGCAAGGGTGAAGTGGGGGAGAGGAAAACGAGAGGCAAATGGCAAATAATCTAATGCGGGAGAAAAGAGTTTGTGATGGGTACTTGGTATGTTGACTTTGCGTGAGACTCCCTAAGCAACGGTGCCAGAAATCCTTCTTGCTACCTATTGAGCACTGTGTTGGTTTTCCCTTGAAGAGGAAAGGGTGATGCAGTAAAGTAGCGTAAGTATTTCCCTCAGTTTTTAGAACCAAGGTATCGATCCAGTAGGAGGCCACACTCAAGTCCCTCGCACCTACGCAAACAAATAAAAACCTCGCAACCAACGAAATAAAGGGGTTGTCAATCCCTTCACGGTCACTTACGAAAGTGAGATCTGATAGATATGATAAGATAATATTTTTGGTATTTTTATAACAAAGATGCAAAGTAAAATAAATGGCAATAAAAATAGCTAAGTGTTGGAAGATTAATATAATGGAAAATAGACCCGGGGGCCATAGGTTCCACTAGTGGCTTCTCTCAAGAGCATAAGTATTACGGTGGGTGAACAAATTACTGTTGAGCAATTGATAGAATTGAGCATAGTTATGAGAATATCTAGGTATGATCATCTATATAGGCATCACGTCCGCGACAAGTAGACCGACTCCTGCCTGCATCTACTACTATTACTCCACATATCGACCGCTATCCAGCATGCATCTATCGTATTAAGTTCAAAAGAATAGAGTAACGCTTTAAGTAAGATGACATGATGTAGAGGGATAAACTCATGCAATATGATATAAACCCCATCTTGTTATCCTCGATGGCAACAATACAATACGTGCCTTGCTGCCCCTGCTGTCACTCGGAAAGGACACCGCAAGATTGAACCCAAAGCTAAGCACTTCTCCCATTGCAAGAAAGATCAATCTAGTAGGCCAAACCAAACTGATAATTCGAAGAGACTTGCAAAGATAACAAATCATACATAAAATAATTCAGAGAAGATCCAAATACTGTTCATAGATAAACTTGGTCGTAAACCCACAATTCATCGGTCTCAACAAACACACCGCAAAAGAAGATTACATCGAATAGATCTCCACGAGAATCATGGAGAACATTGTATTGAGATCCAAAGAGAGAGAAGAAGCCATCTAGCTAATAACTATGGACCCGAAGGTCTGAGGTCAACTACTCACACATCATCGAAGAGGCTATGGTGTTGATGTAGAAGCCCTCCGTGATCAATGCCCCCTCCGGTAGGACGCCGGAAAAGGCCCCAAGATGGGATCTCACGGGTACAGAAGGTTGCGGCGGTCGAATTAGGTTTTCGTGGATGCTTATGTTGGTTTAGGGGTACGTAGGTATATATAGGAAGAAGAAGTACGTTGGTGGAGCAACGTGGGCCCCATGAGGGTGGAGGGCGCGCCCAGGGGGGTAGGCGCGCCCCCCTGCCTCGTGCTCTCCTGGTTGCTTTCTTGACATAGGGTCCAAGTCCTCTGGATCACGTTCGTTCCGAAAATCACGTTCCCGAAGGTTTCATTCCGTTTGGACTCCGTTTGATATTATTTTTCTGTGAAACTTTGAAATAGACAAAAACAGCAATTTGGGCTGGGCCTCCGGTTAATAGGTTAGTCCCAAAAATAATATAAAAGTGTATAATAAAGCCCGTTAAACATCCAAAACAGAATATAATATAGCATTAAGCAATCAAAAATTATAGATACGTTGGAGACGTATCAGTGGGGGTGGGGGTGGCGGAGGAACAACGGTGGTCCGGCCGGTGGCCCGTGCAGTGTTCTGTATGGGAAGAATCAGAGACGAGTAAGAAGAAGGGTTAGGAGACGTAGGATCTTCATCCAAGCGCGTCAAATGGTCGACTAACCCAAATGACAAAAGTCACGCGACTTGCATGCAGACATGCCTTTATATTCAGTACCATCATCGTACCTGCTTAGCACTGCTCCTGAATCCATCAAGCTAAACAACGTGCCACTCATAATTCCAAACTTGTTGCTCAAGTATGAATCCGGTATGATGCTGATATTACTAAAACGGATAACATTTAATTGGTCAGCTAATGTTCCTACTTTACTTTTGAAAAAGCACATGCACCACATATAGAGAGACAGCAGGGAGTTGCTTTCTTAATGCGCTCTGGTTCATCATGTGTGGGCACCAAGAATCTAACATTTTATTATCCAAAATCTGCTTGCTCTTCTTTAGCATGTTCCTCTTCCGTTCTTCTTTAATAAGTACTCTCTCCGTTCCTAAATACAAGTCTTTGTATAGATTCCACCATGGACTACATATGGAGCAAAATTAGTGAATCTACACTCTAAAATGTATCTGGATACATCTGTATGTGATACATAGTGGAAATCTCTACCAATACTTATATTTTGGAACGGAGGGAGTATGATAGTAGTACAGTATGTTCCTTGTAGTGAAGATGAGCAGGGACATTTGCAGTGTAAAGGTCTATACGGTCGGTTGTGATGGACACTTTGAACTCTTCGGGCCTCTTTGATTCGTAGGATTTTGTAAACATGGGAATAGGATTTGTAGTGGCCTGCCCACTTGAATCCTATAAGAATAGCAAGGAAATGCGGGGAGCTGTGTCGCCTTTGAGAGTTACACTGAAATTAATAGTACCGCACCTTCAGTTGAAGAGAGCTGGTATCCGAAGCCTTTCTAGCCGCATCTGCAATACTAGCACATATATTCCAAAGCAAGTTCCACTTTGCTGATTTTACTCTGATGCTTACGGTATTCCCGTTATATCTACACTATGATCTGTGTAGCTGCTTTGTGTCGCACTAGTAGCAGTCCACTCTTGAAGCTCAACACCGCAATGACTTACAAAATAGGCACCAAGGCGTTGAGTGCCATTCGATGCAATGAAACTCATACACTCCCCAATTGTTGATTCTTGTTCGTAATATGATCCTAATGACTATTCTAACCTCGAGGAGTCAAAGGCAGATGGCATGTCCTGTTCACCCATCAAGGTGCCTGTTCTAACTTGGCAAGGTTTTATTGATTGCGCGTATCTTGCATATGTTGTCTTGCATTTCTTCTACTTTGTTGCACCGCCATCTCCTTAGTTTACTCATCATATATGTCGAGATGCCATGCCCATCCATTATCAATACATATTCCATCTGTCATCATACCATGGTTTTCCACTAAAATGTTGTTCTTGTGCATCAGGCATCAAAAAGGAAGAGGGTGATTGCCGAACCTGAAGGAGCACCAGCAAGTCATTGAAAAACGTGGTGGTGCCGGAGAAATCAGACAGCACCCCACTTATATTGGCTGTACAACCAGTGACACAAAACGTAGGACCGACTCCAGCAGACTATACCCATACTTCACTGGCCACACCACTAGCCCCACTACACAGGACCTACACTCCAGCAAAAGGTATACCGGTTTCAGTTGCCATAGCACCAGACGTACCACAAAAAAATCCCACTCCAGCAAAAAGTACAACAAGTCCACCGACCGAAGACCTATCCCAACTGCAGAGACGACCAATTCCTGCAGATTGGAACCCCATTCTAGTTATTCCCAGTTTAAAAGACAATGCTTTCAATGTTGTTAGGGACTACGTGCATATATTCCCATCATGGGAAGATTATACTGAAGACAAACACCATTTTCACATCTTCCTGTCCAACTTACATGTAAGTGCTATTATTCATGGTTATTATTTTCCTGTTTTCTGCTTATTGAACACATCAATGATTTACATTACATTGTTGTAAGTTGGCGAGGGTCAATCTGGATAGTCATGACGAGCAAAGCTTGCTTGTGCTTTTCAAGGAAGCATTGCAGCGATGTCGGTGTTACCTGAGGAAATCACACTTTGATGGCAAGTCTATAAACGAATTTCCGGTGAAGTCTCCTGTGCTAAATTTAGAAGACATTGAATGGAAAAACCTTATTATGCACTGGCCTCGTTCCCAAGATGAGGTATTGTCTATGAAATCACATGACAATTTGAACTTCTACTTTTCCGCATGTGCCTTACGGATCTTTTTTGCAGGAAATCTGCTCAAAGAAGAAATCCGGTTTGAAAAAAACGACAGTATATTGCAAATATGATGCCCGCTGCTTTGCTCTTGTTAGTACCTATTGTCCTGTATCACTGTACTTGCATACATACCTGGTTCATTATGTGCATGATAGCTTGCTTATCAATTGTTCGCTCGAAATTATCTGATCTGTATAAATGGTTACATTAGTGTAGAATATATCCAATGCCAATGAATTTTTTTAGCTCTGCATTGTTCTTGTAAGTACTTATTGTCCTTTATCAGTGTACTTATATTGACAGGTACTTGTTCATGTACCATCACTTTGCAGCTTATTTTCCTTTGTCCTCCATTTTCTACACATCAGATCTATATTTACTCTTACCATAAGGTTGGATAACACCGATGGTACTGAAGAAGTTTAGTTGTGCATTGCTCTTGGCTGTACCTTTTGCCTGTATCGCTGTACTTACATTTATAGCTACTTGGTTATGTAGCATGACTCTTCATCTTATCTTAAATATTCTCCATTTTTTCTTATATTATCACATCTATATTTACTCTTAACAAAATATAGAATAAAGGCAATGCTTATGAAGAAGATTTTGTGGTAAACTTCTTGAATTGCCCCCCCCCATCAGCATGGACAAGGTCTTTATAGAGCCTGTCTTCACCAATAATGTAAGTTTGTCCTTCTCAAGCCTTCAAACTTTGTTGTGTATATTTGGTTAGGCATGACTGCAACAGCTATTTATTTTTGGTGTTTGCACAAATTGCATGTTTAAAGTTTATTATGTAGTTCATAAACAAAAGTTTGTCCTTCTCAATTTAAGTTTTCAGTTGTACAACCAAGTCCCTTCTTCATACCATGTAAATTAAACTATACAGAGCAAGTGATCTTCTTTTGCACTGCATGTATGCTTCTGTTCCTGATCCGTAATCCAATGGTGTGGTGAACCTACCCACTACAAAGACAATGTCATATTCTGCAATGTCTTAACTATGAACAATGTCATATCATTCTACTATTATTTAAACCGTCTATTTATTTGCCAATCTGAAATGGGATAAATTGACAGCACACTAACCATTGATACTTATGAGTTCTTGATCTATAATCGAGTGGTGTCGTGAAGCTGCCAACTCCTTCACAACGTCATTTCCTGCCATGTCTTGCCCTGAACAATACCATATTTTGTTAATGCAACTTTAAACTGTGTCACTTTATTCGTCAGTAAGAAATGTGATGAATTGTCAGCACTGATACTTTTATGTGCAAAACCTGTCATCTGTCTGCTTGTTTATCTTTCGGAGTGAGGAGGATATAAGTGTTAAACAAGCGCAGTCTCATCAGCTTGCTCAGCTGCTTGCGTTGCAGCTCCCCAGCAGGGCTAACCTTTCTTGAACTCTATTGAAGTGCAGTCGGTTTTGTATATTATTTTGTCGGCGTGTTTAGTTACACTGGTGGCGATCTTTGATGCCCAGTGTATGTAATCCGTTGTCTGCTTGTGCTTTATTTGTTGTCTGCTTGTGCTTTATTATCATAGTGGAGAACTTTGATGCCCAGTGGATGTAATATGCTGTAATTTCTTTATTGTATAGTCTAGGTTTTTTCTTATTCACGATGCTGCAGTTATTTTATCAGATATATATCCCGCCTTCGCAAAGAACCGGCTAAACCGTAAAATTACGGTACATAATCGGGCCGTCATGCAATCACGATGTATGATCCGCATCATGGGCCCCATCATCTTGGTCTGTTAAAAGGCCTAAATGTAAACTGGCCCACTTGTATATTCAGGCCTTTAATAGGCCGAGTAAACCGCCGGCTCTCTTTTCGCAAGAAAACTCAATGGGGTTTTACGAGGCTGAGAAGTAGGTTGGGCCTGAAACGTGCCGAACAGCTCACGGGTCGGCAATAGCCCGAAATGGACCCCGGCCCATGATTGTGCCAATCAAATCATGGGCTTTTAACAGGCCAAAATTGTCTCGGTCCTTGTATGTCCCAATCAGATTATCGGCTGCGAGCAGGCCGGATGCAAAACTGGGCCGTAGTTAGGCCCAACTATATGACGGGCTTTTAACATGCCGAAATTAATATAAGGCCGAAATGTTAAACGGACCCTTAACAGGCCGAAACTAATATCAGGCCGAATTAGTAAATGGGCCTTTAGCAAGTGGGCCCAAAAGCATAGCGTCCAGTTGACGGGCCGAATCTGATATGGGCCATAATTTAGCCCAAAGCCTCTTAAAGGGCCGGACCTGATCTGGGTCGTAATTTGGCCCAGAACGTGCTAGGATTTTAACGGGCCGAATCTCATATAGGCCATTGTTAGGCCCGGAACATGGTAGGGCATTAATGGATCGGATCAAATATGGGCCGACATTTGGTCCAAAACATGGCTGCCAGTTAATGGGCCGGCCTACTAGGGTCCTCAAAATCTTGTGGGCCTACAGTTGGGTCGGCCCATTAATGTCGTCAAAATCTCGTGGGCCTTTAGCTGGGCCGGCCCATTATGGTCCACAAAAATCTTGTGGGCCTTCACTGGCCGCCCATTATGGCCCGCAAAAATCTTGTGGGCCTTTACCTGGGCCGGCCCATTATGGCACGCAAAATCTCGTGGGCCTTTAGCTGGGCCGGCCCATTATGGTCCGCAAAATCTTGCAGGCCTTTAGTTGGGCCGGCCCATTTAAACTTTATGGGCCACTTTTGGGCCGGTCCATGTGTCAACATATCATAGGCGCATCTCGCCCATTGGATGAGTGACACCTGTGCCAACGCGGAGCTGACACGTGTTTCCTCCAGCCAATGATGATTTTTCACGTGGAAAATCCCCATTGGTCCGGGCTCCTAACAGGTTATCAGATCCAAAACCGGACCCGATAGCTTAACGCGTTCCGTTACGGTGGCTGCCATGTGTTGGTCACCCTTGACGAAAACACTTCTATGACGCGTGATTTATCGTCATGGAAGTGGACACTTCCGTGATGATAATTTTCGTAATGTCATGGAACACTTCTACGACAGCACAGGTATGACTATCTTGATTTTGTCATAAAATCATCATGGATGTACATGCATGACAGAAAACGTGACCTACTGTGACAAACACGTATCATCAAGGAAGTGTATTTTTTTGTAGTGAAACTTGTCATCTTGATTTTAATTTTCAATTGGATTATGCTTCGCATGATAGTTATTTTGTTGAGTTTGCTCCCACTACTATTCATAAGAAGAAATTTGCTTATGTGGAGAGTAATAAAAATTCTATGCTTGTAGATCATGAAAAGAATGCTTAATGTAGTGGTTATATTGTTGAATTCATTCATGATGCTACTAAAAATTATTATGAGGGAGGAACATATGCTTGTAGAATTGCAATAATATCAAGTTACCTCTCTATGTGCTTAAAGTTTTAAAGTTATGCTTGTTTTGCCTTCCTATGCTAGTTGATTATTGTTCCCATAAGTTGTTTGCTCACAGAATCCCTATGCATAGGAAGTGGGTTAGACTTAAATGTGCTAGTCATATTCTTCATGATGCTCTCTTTATGTTTCAATTCTTATCTTTTATGTGAGCATCATTGAAATCATCGTGCCTAGCTAGGGGTATTAAACGTTAGCGCTTGTTGGGAGGCAGCCCAATTTTATTTTTGTTCTTTGCTTTTTGCTCCTGTTTAGTAATAAATAATTCATCTAGCCTCTGGTTAGATGTGGTTTTATGTTTTAATTAGTATTTGTGCCAAGTAGAACCAATAGGATATTCTTGGGTGATAGTTGTTTGATTTTGCTGAAGAAGACAGAAACTTTGTGCTCACAAAAATAATTGTTAAAATTCACCAGAACGTGATAAAATGATAATTCTTTTTTGTAGAAGATCAATATAAAAATTATCCAGGTTTTCCTAGTTTTTCAGATTTTTGGAGTTCCATAAGTATTCGAACAAATCAGATTGCTACAGACTGTTCTGTTTTTGACAGATTCTGTTTTCTATGTGTTGTTTGCTTATTTTGATGAATCTATGAGTAGTATCGGAGGGTATGAACCATATATAAGTTGGAATACAGTAGATATTACACCAATATGAATTTATAATGAGTTCACAACAGTACCTAAGTGGTGATTTATTTTCTTATACTAACGGAGCTTACGAGTTTTCTGTTAAGTTTTGTGTTGTGAAGTTTTCAAGTTTTGGGTAAAGATTGGCAACTTGTTTAGTTCCCGCAGAAAGAGATGCGCCATAGTATCCCTCGGGATGGACTATGGAATAAGGAGTGGTAAGAGCTTAAGCTTGGGGATGACCAAGGCACCCCAAGGTAATATTCAAGGACAACCAAGAGCCTAAGCTTGGGGATGCCCCGGATGGCATCCCCTGTTTCGTCTTCGTTCATCGGTAACTTTACTTGGAGCTATATTTTTATTCACCACATGATATGTGTTTTATTGGAGCGTCATTTTCTTTTATTTTTCTTTGCTTTCTGTTTGAATAATATCCCAAGATCTAAAATTCTTAAATGTTAGAGAGTCTTCACATAGTTATATAATTATTCAACTACTCATTGATCTTCACTTATATCTTTCGGAGTAGTTTGTCGTTTGCTCTAGTGCTCCACTTATATCTTTTTAGAGCACGGTGGTGGTTTTATTTTATAGAAATTATTGATCTCTCATTCCTCACTTATATTATTTGGAGAGTCTTTTAGAACAGCATGGTAATTTGCTTTGGTTATGAAACTAGTCCTAATATGATAGGTGTCGGTGTCAAAACCGGTGGATCTCGGGTAGGGGGTCCCGAACTGTGCGTCTAGGCAAATGGTAACTGGAGACAAGGGACACGATGTTTTTACCCAGGTTCGGTCCCTCTCGATGGAGGTAATACCCTACTCCTGCTTGATTAATATTGATGATATGGGTAGTACAAGAGTAGATCTACCACGAGATCGAGAGGCTAAACCCTAGAAGCTAGCCGATGGTATGATTGTTGTTCGTCCCTACGGACTAAAACCCTTCGGTTTATATAGACACCGAATAGGGTTAGGGTTACACGATCGGTTACAATGGTAGGAAATCTACATATCCGTATCGCCAAGCTTGCCTTCCACGCCAAGGAAAGTCCTATCCGAACAAGGGACGAAGTCTTCAATCTTGTATCTTCATAGTCCAGAGTCCGCCAGCGGTGATAGTTCGCTATCCGGACACCCCTAATCCAGACTCCTCAAGAGTCCTTGAACCAGGCTTCAATGACGCATTTAGCACGGGCGCATATTGTCTTCGACATTGCAAGGCGGGTTCCTCCTCCGAATACTTCATAGAAGATTTTGAACACAAGGATAGTGTCCGGCTCTGCAAAACAAGTTCCACATACTACCGTAGAGAGAATAATTTTTGCACAGATCTGCTGAAGTATTCCGCGGCGTGACATCACACCACGACCAAGCCTTTATACGAATCGTTTTTACTGTTCCACCTCAGCGCATTTTAGCGAGGCGGTTTCCTTGGCACGTCTTATCAAAGCGGAGATCGTGCCCCCTTATTCTGGGATTCTCATCAATACGGACGTGGGAGATAAGCGAGTTTTACCAGGCTGGCGGGGGACGCATAGCTTCGTCCGTCCATATAAGGGGATAAGGATCCACCTTTTCACCTACGCCTTCTTCCTCCTTTTCCCATCCATTTCACAAGACTCGAGCTCCAGCGCCCAAGTCCGCACATCCCACCTCAACCTTCTCCAACTATGTCCGGAGCGGGAGGCAAGTGGATGGCCTCCTCCGTCACGGAGGGGCACATCAAAAAGCTGCGGAAAGTCGGATACTTTTCCAGCGACATCGCGCACCGGCTACCCGACGAGGGGCAGCTCATTCCCACCCCCAGGCCCCATGAGAGGGTGGTGTTCCTCACCCACTTCCTCCGCGGACTAGGTTTTCCACTTCACCCATTTGTCCGGGGGCTCATGTTCTACTACGGCCTGGATTTCCATGATCTGCCCCAATTTCATCCTCAACATCTCGGCGTTTATCGTCGTGTGTGAGGCCTTCCTCTGCATCCAGCCCCACTTCGGCTTATGGATGTAGATCTTCAATGTCAAGCCGAAGGTAGTGGCCGCCAAGCGGAGTGCGGAGGCGCCATGGCTGGCAAGATGGCCAAAGTCCTATGGCTCGAGGGCTCCTTTGTGGAGACCATAAAGGGGTGGCAATCGGGGTGGTTCTACATCACCGAGCCGCGCGACTCTCAATGGGCGGCGGCCCCCGAATTCCGCTCTGGCTTCCCCACACGGCTCACATCATGGAAAGAGACGGCCCAGACGTGGGGGGATTCAGATGAGCTGTTCGGACTCCAAACCTGCGTCCGAAACCTGGTGGACAAGAATCTCAGGCTTGTCAACGTAATCTAGGTGATGCTCATCCGCCGGATTCTCCCATGCCAACAATGGGCCTTCAAATTGTGGGAGTTCGATCCGGCACAGCACCTAACTCTCAAAAGGCTCTTCGACACTACGTACGAAGACGCCTGGAAGGTGCTGTTCAAGGGCGCCGAGGCTCCCACATCCGCCATCAAGATCGCGGATTCAGCCTGCAGCGTCAAGCCAGCGAGGTAAGTTATTTTACCCTTTATGGGACTCTTGTTTTCATAGATTGACTCTATGTGGGATCTAAAACTCCCTAACCTTTGATAGGATCGGTGAAGTCGCCTGCATGCATTAACCGTCTGCCCTTTGCCAGAAGACCCAGTAGACACCCGCTTGGCGGGGCTGCTGGCTCCGGCGCCTTACGTGGTGCCGGAGAAGAAGGCCACGGGGACTCGAAGGAGCGCCCGGCGCCAGGTGTTGTCGGACTCGGAGGCGGACTCCTCCCGTGAAAACGAGGAGGAGGAAACAGAGGCCTCTCCCCCAGCGAGGGGCGAGAAGAAAAGAAAGGCGGCCCCAGCTGGGGAGGCCGGAGGGTTCAAGAAGGGAAGAACCCTTCCTCCGGACGTCTCCACCAACGCCAACGATGGCGAGGAGGAGTGGCCCTCGAGGGCCAAGCCCCTAGCGAGATCGTAAGTGTCCGGATACCCATGGCTTTTTTTTCATTGCATAGTGTTCTCTAATGCCGAACAATCATGCAGCCCGCCCAAGGACGAGCTCGCCGCTTCGTCGAGTGGGTCCCTGAATTCATTAGAAGTGGAGAATACTTCACTTTCGGCCGCCTCCTCACCTCACGCTGCTGACGTCGCCGAGGTGGGGCCCCAAGGGCGGCCTGGTCAAGAGGAGGTGGCGCAGGAGGCGCCGCAAGGCAGCCTCCCGGACTCCAGGCGCGAGGGGAGCGAGACCCCCAGGGGCTCTAAGCCCGACACTTGTCCGGACTCCATACCGGAACCTTCAGCCGTTCAAGTCCGCAAGCGGCCCCTTCGTAGGAAGGGTAAGACGCCGTGTCCTCCGTCCAACCGAGGCACCGGATAGCATCGAGGCGCTTAACAGCGCCTCCATCGAGGAGGAGCACCGCACTGTTATGAGTGTGGTGATCCAGAAAGTTCAGTCCGCCAAGAGCGGGCTGACCGAAGCCTGCAACGGCCTTCTAACGGGCTTTGAGGTAAGTTTTCAATATATGTAAGAATATTACCGCATAGACAGTAGCCCCTGATGCTTAGTTCGGTGTTCGGAAAGAAAAGCCGGACTGAGGATCTAAAAAGATATACGCAGGAGTCTAACATAATTATGTCAATATGGGAATGCAGGCTGCCTCGCCGACTGTCAGACCGATCATGGAGGTCAATGCATTGAAGGAGAGCCTCGAGCAGTCCGAGAATGAGCTCGGCCAAGCCAAGAAGCAGCTCGAGGACAAGGAAGGTTAGTAATACCTTATGGAATTTAAAAAATGTGGTTGCAAAAGATAACAGGAATAACATGGGTACTGCAGGGGCCACGAGCGAGGTGGCGACCTTGAAGGAGGCGGTGTCCGCGGCTGAAAACAAAGCGGTCGCGGAGCGCACCGAGCGAGAGAAGGGGGAGGCACAGCTGGCGGAGGCACGGCAAGAGCTCCAGGCTCTCGTGGAAAAACACGAGGGTTTGGAGCGTGACTCGAAGACCCGAGAGTCCGAGATTGCCTCGGCTCTTGAGAGTGCCAAAGCTGCTAAGGCCGAGGCCCAAAAAGCTCTCCAGGAGATTGAGGCAATAAATAAGATCGCGGCGGGTAAGGCATTCTTTATGCAGAGCAAGAATGTAAAAGTCAATTATCTAGTACTTACCCGAATCCGGAGCTCTCCAGGAGCGTTCACAGATCTGCCGCTGAGTGTCTCCGATGTCGCCGCTTCCTATCGAGCAGAGGAAGGGAGCTCGACGGAAAAGGTGTTTTGGTCTCAGTATGCTGAGGCCGAACACCCGGTGCCCTTGAGCGACCAACTGAAGCAATTGGTCGAGCTCCACAAGGTCGCCGAACAGGCCATGAAGGGCCTTATAGCTCACCAGTGGCCAAATGAGGCCATGCACAGGAGCTACTTCGGGCTAGTGAGGCGGCTGGTGGATGCCTGTCCATGGATCAAGTCATCAAGCGCTCCATCTGTATTGAAGGTGCTCAGAGGGCCCTTGCCCGTGCCAAGGTTCACTGGGGCAAGCTGGACGCGGAGAAGCTGGTGACGGACAGGCCGCCGCCGGGCAAAGAACATCGCAAGCCCGAGAAGTATTATGAGGGCGTCTTGAAGGGTGCCCGTCTTATAGCGGGTGAATGCTCTAAAGATGTAATATTTGAGTAGACTCACATTTGTTATCATGTATGCTGAAAACTTTTTCATATGCGCTAAGCAACGCTTTTGAATTTAAAATATTACCTTATGTGTGGCCGTTTATCAAATTTGAGAGATGGCGAGTCGTTGGCTTCAGCCCCCATGCCACGAGTGCTGGGGTGTTCGGGATAAACTTGAGCGCTCTTGTTCCCATTCTAGGGTCCTTCGAGGGAGGCGCTCAACGCAACGAACCAGACAACCGGAGTATAATGCTTGAACACTCTCACTTAGCCATAGAATTCTATAATTTTAAATTTTGGCGAAGCCCCTAGTATTCGGAAGACCGAGTTCGGGGCGCTATCCACGCCTTGGCCGGACAATGCCGGTTCCTCGCTCTAAGCGGCATAAGTCTTTAGGACTCGAAGAAACCTCTCGAACAGCGACCGGCTCTCGCCTTATCATGACGGTCAGTTTTAGCTTTCTCCACCGAGGTGCTCAACCCAGCTCAACCGGGGCACAATCGCAGTGGTTCTCCCAGTGCTACCTTAGCCGATATAACGGAACGTAAGGTACCAAAACATGGGAGCCGGGCAAACCTAACTATTGACCCAAGACATGATTCAGAGCCGATGCATATAATGCTATAAGTTCGTGGTGCCGCACGTGTGAAAGTGTTCGGACTTGTCACACCATGTTTTGGGGGTACATAAGCCCCTAGTGTATTGGCCGTACCAAATTGTACGGTTGCGCAATGTCATAAATGAACATATAAAATGGGAAATAATGCAATAATAGGCAAGAGCTATATATTGGTTATTCAAAAGAAACTGCAAATGAAAGCAGAACGATACAAATTGTGCGATAAGCAAGGTACGGGACTTTTGACATGTCCCCTTCCAGGGGTAAGTTTATGCGGTGTGGTATGTAAAACAGGTATACCGCTTCGTAATAGAGACCACCGGACACTCGACACGCTTTTCTGCTTCCACAGCTATTGCATCGTGTATTCGGCGCGAATGCGGACAGGCTTCCGGAGAACAGAGTCCCAAAAGTAAAAGGAAGAAAAGAAAGAAAAAAGGAATGACACAAACGGAGCCCCTAGTGCGGTCTAGCCGCATTCTCGGGCGTGCCGTGGTCGTGGCCCGCCCCTATGCCCATGGTGCTTGAGCGCAATTACGCGGCGCCAGAGTAATCGCTTCGCGAGTTCGCGAGGGCTGGGGTTGGGGCTGCATTACTACGCTTGTTCGCACGTGCGGCGGTCTTGCTGTAGGTTACTCCGGCGCGCTTGACGGTGTCGATTGTTTATTGGCCGGATCGAGAATTGCCTTAAGAGGCTGTTACGCACTTCGCCGCAAGCGCTGCCATATGCTCCTCCGCTCGGAGGGAGCGTTGATGTTTCCATTGACCGTGATTACGCCTCGAGGGCCTGGCATCTTGAGTTTGAGGTATGCGTGGTGTGGCACCGCATTGAATTTTGCGAATGCGGTTCGTCCGGCGATGCATGATAGCCGCTGCGGAACGGGCTATGTCGAAGATTAACTCCTCACTCCGGAAGTTATCCGGGATCCAAGACCACTTCAAGTGTAGCGGAGCTCTGTGCGATTGGCCTCTACACTGGAATGACGCCTTTAAAGGTCGTCTTTGTGGGTTTGATCCTTGACGGGTCTATGCCCATTTTGTGCATCGTATCTGATAAATCAGGTTCAGGATGTTGCCGCCGTCCATCAGGACTCTGGTGAGGTGAAATCCGTCAATAATTGGGTCAAGAACCAATGCGGTGAAACCGCCGTGACGGATGCTAGTGGGGTGGTCCCTTCGATCGAAGGTGATCGGGCAGGAAGACCATGGGTTGAACTTGAGCGGTGGCTCCATCGCCAGATATACGTCCCTTAGTGCGCGCTTCCGCTCCCTTTTGGGTATGTGGGTTGCGTATATCATGTTGACCGTCCGCACTTGTGTGGGAAAACCCTTATGTCCTCTATTGTTCGGCAGCCGAGGCTCTTCCTCGTCATCGCTATGCAGCCCCTTGTCGTTGTTTTCGGCGCTTAGCTTGCCTGCTTGCTTGAACACCCAACAATCCCTGTTGGTGTGGTTGGCTGGTTTTTCGGGGGTGCCATCTATCCGCACAAGCGATCGGTATTCGGTCCAAGTTGGATGGGCCCTAGGTATTTCTTTTGAATGGCTTCTTCCATGACCGGGTTTAGAGCCTCTGAATCCGCATTTACTATCGTATCTTCAGCATTATCACCGCACGCGGCGTTTAAGCTTGTTGCGATGCGACCTGCCATTGTTGTCCTTGGTATCCGAACTACCGTGGTGTTTGGCCAAGTTGTTGCTTCGAGCTAGCTACTGTCCTCTCCCGCAAAAGCGGGTCATGAGTGTGGTGAGGGCTGCCATGGATTTCGCTTTCCTGTCCTAGGTGCTGGGCTAGCCACTCGTCGCGGATGTTGTGTTTGAAGGCTGCTAGCGCCTCTGCATCCGGACAGTCGATGATCTAATTTTTCTTTGTTAGGAACCGCGTCCAGAATTGTCTGGCCGATTCTTCTGGCTGCTGAATTATATGGCTAAGGTCATCGGCGTCTGGTGGTCGCACATATGTGCCCTGGAAGTTATCAAGGAATGCGGCTTCCGGGTCCTCCCAACAACCGATTGACTCTGGCGGCAAGCTGTTGAGCCAATGCCGAGCTGGTCCTTTAAGCTTGAGTGGGAGGTATTTGATGGCATGTAGATCATCACCGCGGGCCATGTGGATATGGAGGAGATAGTCCTCGATCCGCATCACAGGATCTGTGGTACCATCGTAGGATTCGATGTTTACAGGTTTGAAGCCCTCGTGATTTGATGATCCATTACTTCATCTATGAAGCATAGTGGGTGTGCGGCGCCTCAGATATTGGGCTATATCACGGCGTAGCTCATATGAGCTTTGTCTCATCGTGTGTTTGGCCCGGCCGGGTTTGTGTATCCGGCGTGACGGTAATCATCCCGAGTCGTTACGCCCACGCGATCTGTAGATCGATCTTGTATGCTTTGCCTTATCCTCCAATATATCTCGCAAGTCCGACGCGTTTTCCCGTGCCTTGGTACTTTTTGAGCGGCGTCGGGGCGTGGCTTGAGCGGAGGGCCGAGAGGCTTCTCTGTCGCGGCCACGGGGTGGCCGGTCTGCCATGTCGTGCGCTGGTGATGTGGGTGCTTCCTCCTCTGATCGAGGCAACGGCCTGCGTTTGGGGTAGCTTTTGGAGGGGCGTTCGAGTTCATACTCTTCGGCTGCAAGGACTTGATCCATCCGCCGACTAGAAGGTCTTGGTCAGCTCTAAGTTGTTGCTGCTTTTTAGGCTGCTTGCCGTGGCCATGAGCCCTGCTTAAAACGCTCTTGTTCGACGGGTCCTCAGCACGACAAATTAAATGCGTCGTCGAGGCTTGCCTCGTCTTCGGAGGGGGGCGCATAATTATCGTCCTCTACCTCTCTTTCTGCCGCACTGTCGTGCGGACTTGCTTCTCCCTCCTCCTGCGCTGAGTCCTGCTGGAGGGGGTCATCTTCGGCATTGTCCGGGGTATTATTGTCTCCCGTGCCGGAATCGCCGTTTTTACTGTGGCGGGATTTAAAGGCGCGCCCGGCGTCGGCGCTTGGGTTGTTTCTTGGAGGGGTCGTCCTCCGCGTTCCATCGCCATTCCCATCTTTTGGGATGTCCACCATGTATATGTCATATGACGAGGTGGCCTTCCAAAGGCCCCATGGGCGCCGGCTCTTGATCATCTCCGCACCGTCATCCATATCGTCGATGTCTTGGTCGAAGTCGAGCATGTCGGTTAAATCATCGGCGGTGGCTACTAAGTGGGTGGTGGGTGGGCGTTGTATTTCTTCGTCGTCCGAATCCCAACCTTCACGACCATAGTTCGGATATGTCTCCCCTGATAATGAGAGAGACTTTAATGAGTTCAGGATATCGCCAAAGGGCGAAAGTCTTTGAAAGATGTCGTGGCGGTGAACTCCATAATCCCGCCCAGTCGGATTCGACCGGTAGGGGCGCTGGAGGTTCGGAGTCCGTAGGAGTCCGGCACACTGGAGTCACGAAGCCATAAAGGACAGGGATGGTGTTCGGCTCAATTGTCGTGGAGATTTCAGCCCCTGAGGCGGTGTCCAACCAACCGTCCTCGATCGGCGAAACCGGCTCCGGATTAAAGGTCGGAGCAGATCTTTCGTGCAGCCTCCGGTATGTTCGGCTGACAGAGCTAGACCGTACCCATCGAGACAGGCGGAGCGCCGGCCAGGTTCGAATCCGTCGAAGATCAAATCTCCGCGGACATCGGCCGTATAGATCGAGCTTCCAAATCGACTGATGGCGGGCGTAGCTTTCAATCTGCTCCAGATGGCCTAGCGAATTGGCCCGCAGCGCAAAGCCGCTGAATACGAAGATATGTCTGGGGAGAAAAGTCTCACCCTGGACTGCATCGTTGCTGATGATTTTAGGAGCCATCGGGCCTATAGGTGACGACACAGAGGAACTCTCAATGAAAGCACCAATGTCGGTGTCAAAACCGGTGGATCTCGGGTAGGGGGTCCCGAATCGTGCGTCTAGGCGGATGGTAACAGGAGACAAGGGACATGATGCTTTTACCCAGTGTTCGGGCCCTCTCGATGGAGGTAATACCCTACTCACTGCTTGATTAATATTGATGATATGGGTAGTACAAGAGTAGATCTACCACGAGATCGTAGAGGCTAAACCCTAGAAGCTAGCCTATGGTATGATTGTTGTTCGTCCTACGGACTAAAACCCTTTGGTTTATATAGACACCGAATAGGGTTAGGGTTATACAGAGTCGGTTACAATGGTAGGAAATCTACATATCCGTATCGCCAAGCTTGCCTTCCACGCCAAGGAAAGTCCTATCCGGACAAGGGACGAAGTCTTCAATCTTGTATCTTCATAGTCCAGGAGTCCGACCAACGGTGATAGTTCGGCTATCCGGACACCCCCTAATCCAGGACTCCCTCAATGGGTGTCCAAGATGGATATAATAAAAACTTTCATATAGAGTGCATTAAAAACTATGAAAAGTTTGATACTTGATAATTATTTTGAGATATGTAACATCCCAAATTTCCCTATTTGGAATGTTTTACAATTATAGATAAGCATCCTATGCATTCTGTTTGAATTTGAATACCATTTGAAGTTTCAGAGAGTTTTGGAGTTTGAATTTGAATTCCAAACTTTGGCATGTGGGAAACAATTCCAAAACTAAGCCTGATAAATACTTGATCAAAAGTATGAGAGGAGCAAACATGACACTCCAAAAATATCGGAGGAAACAATGCCAAAAGAATTGGAATTCAAATCTGAATTTTATTTGAATTTGAAAAAATAGATTTTCATAAAGTTTGGATTTTGCCTTTGGAAAAATGTTCAAATGAAAGGGAATATTCCCTGATCATTTTGGTATATATATACCCTATATAAAATATTTATAGTTTATGTTTTATTTTGGTTTTGTTTTTATTTAAAAAATAAAAGAAAAAAGTCTTGAGCGCCAGCCAGCCACCCAGCCCAGCCGCCACCTAACCCCCCACTTTGGCCCGGCCAAGCCAGCCCACTGAGGCCGGCCAGTGAGAGCCAGCCCAGCGCTGCACTCCCCGCACCCCCTCGCCCGAAAACCCCAGGGTCCGGCCACCCGACCGAACCCTCCCTCTCTCCCTCTCACTGACCAGCGGGCCCCGCCCCGTCTTCTTCCCCCTCGCCCACGAAACGAACCTCGCCGGAGATCCACCGGATCCCGAAGGATCCGGGATCCCGACAGCCCCCGATGCCCTTCCGCCCCTGACCCCCGGCTATATAAGCCAGAGGCCCCACCCCATTCCCCCTTAGCCTCGCCGGAGCCCTCTCCCTCTCTCTCCCAAGCACGCCGGAGCCCGAGCTCCCACCGCCAAAACCTCGCTGCCACGCCGCCTGGTGCCCCCGACCCTCCCAACACCACCGAACCCTCCCGAGCTCCCCGCATCCCCCGACGTCTCGCTGGCTCGCCTGACGCCGAGCCCCGAGCACTCTCGCCGCCGCGCCGACGTCGCCGAGTCCCGGTGAGTCCCCGCAACCCCCCACCGTTAGATCCTAAACCTAGGGTTAGGATTAGAAGCCCTCAAGGGGTATGTTTTATTAGAAAACCGGACGGCCGAGCGGTTTATTTTTTTAAGTTAGGTTTATTTTGTTTAGACCGGTTCGTTGTTAGTTAACCCTAGGCCCGTTTAGACTAAACTACGCCTAGTGCATGATAGGCCCATTAGGCTTTTTCTTTTATTTTGATTTTCTGTTTTAGCGAATAGTTTCAAATTTCAAAATGTATATCTTTTATTCTGTTTAATATTTTTGAGTGATTCTTTTTTGTTGGATTGCAAATTTTATGTAGTTTCTGAAAAACATATATTTAGCTATGTTAAAATAATTAAAATGCTTTAATATTACTTTAGTCAGAATAGCAAATCTGCTATAGTTTTAGTTAGAAAAATTATTTTTTGCATGAATCTTTTTGCAATCACTTTATTCTGATATTGCCAAACCCTAGAAATTAACTTTGGTATTTTAGGATTAATAAATAATTAATTCTAGGCAGAATCCTATTAATCCTAATTAATTGACTAGTTTCTGTTTTCCTAATTAATTAATTAGTAAATTAATTTATTTTTAACTTGTGATTAGTTATTCTAGGTTAGTTTCTGTCATTCTAGTAGATGAACTTTTATTCATAATTAATAAAAGTTTTAAATTATTTTTCTTAATAGAATTTGGATTAGGCCTAGAATGAGTTTTATAATAGCTTTTTAATTAATTCTTTTTGCTACTAGTTGCTTAGTTAATCCTTTTCTGTTAAGTTAACCTAAAACCATGATTAGGTTATTTTGAGGAATTTTTGTTATATAAAAACTATTTTTGTTATTATTTGGAATAGGGAAAACTTTGAATTTGATTTCTTTGAGTTTTCCTTTTGATTTGGTTTTTGATTGTTTTGTTGTGTTATGTTATCTTTGTTATCTTGTGTGATCCTCTTGCTTTGTGCTTATTATGTTATTGTTTGTCTCGGTAGAGTTTCCGGAGTGCGAAGCCTGCTACTACGACTCTTTAGCTTACGAGGATCATCAGCAAGGCAAGTTTTGATCATGTTATTTCTATACCTATGTTTTTATGCATTAGTAGTTGTCACCACCCCACCATTGCATGCAGTAGTGAAATCTTGAAGTCTTTAAACTTGAGTAGTATCATGTGGTAGGATGAACCAAATCCCCTTGTTACCATGACCCCGGGGACGTAGTAGTTATTTTGCTATGCTCAGAGACGGATTTGGGATGAGTGAAATTCATAAGCAAGATGTGAGAGTCAATGATGATGACAACCCATGGACTACAATGATCAAGATGGACTTCGGAAAATCACTACTGGTGGAGGGCGGTTGACGGGCACCTGGAGCACCCAGTGGTGGCCGGGATGCATGGAGAAGCGCCATGACATCCTGCGGAAAGCTTCACCCAGCCACGAAGAGAAGGATGGATGCCCCATGACCGAAGCTTACCTGTGCAGCCGCAAGCCATTATGGGCTCTGGCTGGGTTGACCCTAGTAGTGACGGCCTGGGACGGTACTACGAGAAGTAGACGAACGGTAGGATTGGATGGAGTACGGCGTTGGCGGAAGAACTCTTTGGAAGACCCTGTTTCATTCGTCCGCCTTCAAACACCATGAAGTGCGAAGACTTTAAAGGAGGGAATGATTCTTGCGGGAAAGTGCGCAAACCTCTGCAGAGTTTAAACCTAATCGATTAGCCGTGTCCCGATTACGGACATTTGAGCCTCTGGAACTTGGAAGTATTCGGATATCTCAACACTAAAATTAATGAATTAATTTGAGGGTTTATGACTTAATAATTTGGGAACGAGATTTTGGTTGGCGGAACCATCTCAATAACTACCAACAATTTGTAGTAATTTGCAAATAAGTCCATGTAGTAGGATAAAATTGGCTTTACGCAAAAATGATGAAACTTAGAGCTCCACAACCAAAAATGCATATAGAGGTAGTAACTTTATTATTGTTATTCTTCATGACTTGCCAGCTTATTCCAAAAGTCGACCTACATGGCTGAAACGTATTATGTTGCAGAGATATATTCCGATCATGAGTGAGGCTACGCTCCGCGCTTGGCGATTGCCCTTTGGAGTCGGATGGACTCGCTTTACCTCGACGCTTCCGCAGCATTAGTAGTTTATTTCTCATGAGTTGGCCTTGAGCCGAATTTATTCCCTTGTAATAAAGACTCTATATGAGAATCGTGTAATAAAATTCAGGTGTGATTGAACTTTGATTACTTTATCGATGTCTTGTGGGTACCAAAGATGATCTTGGGATGGTATGCATACGTAGACTTGACCGATGTTGGGTCAGTCGCCATGTAGATGGTATCGAGCACACGCCGACTGTAGGATCGTAACCGCTAGGATCGGAAAGCCATAAGCAGAGACCATTTACTTTGAACTCCTTTTCATTCTATAATTCTTCCTTGTTCTATTCTGACTCTTCTCCCCTTTGCAACATTCTAGATGGCCGCCGAGTTCACCCCAGTTTTGCTACCGGAGTTCTGCCAGCCCGACGAGACGATGCCCTTTGGAAGAAAGCTGGTCCAGATGGTGAAGCAATGAAGATAGCTCTACCCTCGATCACTGAAACCCACTAATGCACTTCCGACGGACACCCGCCACAGGATTGAGGTGCATATCCTGTGGAGGACCTTTGGAGGACACACGGAGCCTATCAACTTTGAGTTCACCGAGTTCAACTGGATCATCGGAAGGGACGTGGCGATCTACCGGCGCTTGGACATCTCCGAGAGGAGTACAGGCCGAGCTCGATCACTCGCACCTCGCCATGGTTTCTCGCAGGCAAGGAATGGAGATATCATCCGTACCATCGAGGACGATTCCACTCTTTCTTACATCCAGACTTGGAGTGTCTTCTCGTGAAACGGGAGATTCAGACTCGCCAGTAACTTCGAAGACACACCGGAGGCTTTGTTCCGCGAATCGAACTGGAGGAGAAGGCACGCGCAGACTTCCTTGGCCATGAGGAAGAAATCACGGACTTCATGGAGACAAATGACGACACGAAGATGAAGCTTGCCGCGATAGAGGAGAAGATGGACTTGGGAGAGGACCTTTACCCGAGTGGAGACGAAGCACCCCTCGTGAGCAATGATCAGGATTTTGAAGGGAGTACCACCGAAGGAAACCCCAAGAAGAGGCGCCACTGATGAAGAATTTTTAGTCGACCACCATGTTATCTTTTACTTTTTCGTCGATCAGTTAGGCCGATGTTTTTCCTTCGATTAGTCATGAGCTTTTGTAATCGAGTTTGAACCATGTTTGAGTGGAATGAATAAATGTTTGGTGTGTTATGATTGTGCATTCATGTGGGTAGTGTTATTCTCATAGACCCTTGTTCTATTCTAATCTTCTCACCCACTCCAAAACACCAGATGCCTCCGAGACGTGACATGGTTTCCGCCGAGCTCACCCAGCTGCTCCAGCAGCAGAATGCACTTGATGCAGCTCGATTCGTAATCAGAACAACACCGCCAACAATCCACCGCCACCACCACCCACTGTGGACAACTTGACTCGATTTCTGAGGTTGAATCCGCCAGTGTTCTCTAGTAGCACTGAGCCGATTGTGGCTGATGATTGGCTCCGCAAGATCGGAAGGGAGCTAGTCACCGTTGGATGCACTGATGCTGAGAAGGTGCGCTTTGCCGCACATCAACTGGATGGACCTGCAGCTTCTTGGTGGTGGAATCAAGAGGTTTGGGGTCAAGGGAAAGTTAGCACCCCGATTCATTGGCCCCTACAAAATCCTCGAACGTCGTGGAGAGGTTGCATACAAGTTGGAATTGCCGGAAGGATTGTCCGGAGTTCATGATGTCTTTCACGTTTCTCAGTTGAAGAAGTGCCATGCAGACATGGCCGATGTTCCGTTGAGAGACACAAAGGCCCCTAGAGGCCATACAGCTTGACAAAGTGATTTGACTTACAAGGAGAAACCCGTCAAAATTCTCGAGACTGCAAGCAGAGTCACCCGCAGCAAAGTCATCAAGTTTTGCAAGGTGCTGTGGAGTCACCACACCGAGGACGAAGCCACCTGGGAACGCGAAGAAGATCTTCTTCGAGACCATCCGCACCTATTTGATAGCCAGCCCGAATCTCGAGGGCGAGATTCATCTTAAGGTGGGTAGGTTTGTAACATCCCAAATTTCCCTATTTGGAATGTTTTACAATTATAGATAAGCATCCTATGCATTCTGTTTGAATTTGAATACCATTTGAAGTTTCAGAGAGTTTTGGAGTTTGAATTTGAATTCCAAACTTTGGCATGTGGGAAACAATTCCAAAACTAAGCCTGATAAATACTTGATCAAAAGTATGAGAGGAGCAAACATGACACTCCAAAAATATCAGAGGAAACAATGCCAAAAGAATTGGAATTCAAATCTGAATTTTATTTGAATTTGAAAAAATAGATTTTCATAAAGTTTGGATTTTGCCTTTGGAAAAATGTTCAAATGAAAGGGAATATTCCCCTGATCATTTTGGTATATATATACCCTATATAAAATATTTATAGTTTATGTTTTATTTTGGTTTTGTTTTTTTTTAAAAAATAAAAGAAAAAAGTCTTGGCGCCACCAGGCCACCCAGGCAGGCGCCACCTAACCCCCCCTTTGGCCCGGCCAAGCCGACCAGGCCGGCCAGTAGAGAGCCACAGCGCACTCCCGCACCCTCTCGCCGAAAACCCGAGGTCCGCCACCCGGCCGAACCCTCCTCTCTCCCTCTCATCGACCAGCGGGCCCCGCCCGTCGTCTTCCCCTCTCCCAAGCGAACCTCGCTGAGATCCACCGGATCCCGAAGGATCCGGATCCCGACAGCCCCGATGCCCTTCCGCCCCTCGCTTGAGCCCGGCTATATAAGCCAGAGGCCCGCACCCCATTCCCCTTAGCCTCACGGAGCCCCTCTCCTCTCTCTCTCCAGCACGCTGGAGCCCGAGCTCCCCACCGCCGCCAAAACCCTCACCGTCGCCGCCCTGGTGCCCCCGACCTCCCCAACACCACCGAACCCTCCCCAGAGCTCCCCGCATCCCAGGCGTCTCATGAAGCTCGCCGACGCCGGAGCCCCGAGCACTCTCGCCGCCACGCCCGGCGTCGCCCGAGTCCGGTGAGTCCCGGCAACCCCACTGCTAGATCCTAAACCTAGGGTTAGGATTAGAAGCCCCAAGGGGTATGTTTTATTAGAAAACCCGGACTAGAAGCGGTTTATTTTTTTAAGTTAGGTTTATTTTGTTTAGACCGGTTCGTTGTTAGTTAACCCTAGGCCCGTTTAGACTAAACTACGCCTAGTGCACAAAGATAGGCCCATTAGGCTTTTTCTTTTTATTTTGATTTTCTGTTTTAGCGAATAGTTTCAAATTTCAAAAATGTATATCTTTTATTCTGTTTAATATTTTTGAGTGATTCTTTTTTGTTGGATTGCAAATTTTATGTAGATTCTGAAAAACATATATTTAGCTATGTTAAAAATAATTAAAAATGCTTTAATATTACTTTAGTCAGAATAGCAAATCTGCTATAGTTTTAGTTAGAAAAATTATTTTTTTGCATGAATCTTTTTGCAATCACTTTATTCTGATATTGCCAAACCCTAGAAATTAACTTTGGTATTTTAGGATTAATAAATAATTAATTCTAGGCAGAATCCTATTAATCCTAATTAATTGACTAGTTTCTGTTTTCCTAATTAATTAATTAGTAAATTAATTTATTTTTAACTTGTGATTAGTTATTCTAGGTTAGTTTCTGTCATTCTAGTAGATGAACTTTTATTCATAATTAATAAAAGTTTTAAATTATTTTCTTAATAGAATTTGGATTAGGCCTAGAATGAGTTTTATAATAGCTTTTTAATTAATTCTTTTTGCTACTAGTTGCTTAGTTAATCCTTTTCTGTTAAGTTAACCTAAAACCATGATTAGGTTATTTTGAGGAATTTTTGTTATATAAAAACTATTTTTGTTATTATTTGGAATAGGGAAAAACTTTGAATTTGATTTCTTTGAGTTTTCCTTTTGATTTGGTTTTGATTGTTTTGTTGTGTTATGTTATCTTTGTTATCTTGTGTGATCCTCTTGCTTTGTGCTTATTATGTTATTGTTTGTCTCGGTAGAGTTTCCGGAGTGCGAAGCCTGCTACTACGACTCTTTAGCTTACGAGGATCATCAGCAAGGCAAGTTTTGATCATGTTATTTCTATACCTATGTTTTTATGCATTAGTAGTTGTCACCACCCCACCATTGCATGCAGTAGTGAAATCTTGAAGTCTTTAAACTTGAGTAGTATCATGTGGTAGGATGAACCAAATCCCCTTGTTACCATGACCCCGGGACGTAGTAGTTATTTTGCTATGCTCAGAGACGGATTTGGGATGAGTGAAATTCATAAGCAAGATGTGAGAGTCAATGATGATGACAACCCATGGACTACAATGATCAAGATGGACTTCGAAAATCACTACTGGGTGGAGGACGGTTGACGGGCACCTGGAGCACCCAGTGGTGGCCGGGATGCATGGAGAAGCGCCATGACATCCTCATGGAAAGCTTCACCCAGCCACGAAGAGAAGGATGGATGCCCCATGACCGAAGCTTACCATGCAGCCGCAAGCCATTATGGGCTCTGGCTGGGTTGACCCTTAGTAGTGACGCTGGTGGACGGTACTACGAGAAGTAGACGAACGGTAGGATTGGATGGGTACCGGCGGTGGCGGAAGAACTCTTTGGAAGACCCTGTTTCATTCGTCCGTCTTCAAACACCATGAAGTGCGAAGACTTTAAAGGAGGGAATGATTCTTATGGGAAAGTGCGCAAACCTCTGCAGAAGTTTAAACCTAATCGATTAGCCGTGTCCCCGATTACGGACATTTGAGCCTCCGACCTTGGAAGTATTCGGATATCTCAACACTAAAATTAATGAATTAATTTGAGGGTTTATGACTTAATAATTTGGGAACGAGATTTTGGTTGGCGGAACCATCTCTATAACTACCAACAATTTGTAGTAATTTGCAAATAAGTCCACTGTAGTAGGATAAAATTGGCTTTTACGCAAAAAATGATGAAACTTAGAGCTCCACAACCAAAAATGCATATAGAGGTAGTAACTTTATTATTGTTATTCTTCATGACTTGCCAGCTTATTCCAAAAGCTGACCTACATGGCTGCAACGTATTATGTTGCGTAGATATATTCCGATCAGAGTGAGGCTACGCTCCGCTTGGCGATTGCCCTTTGAGTCGGATGGACTCGCTTTACCTCGACGCTTCGCAGCATTAGTAGTTTATTTCTCATGAGTTGGCCTTGAGCCGAATTTATTCCCTTGTAATAAAGACTCTATATGAGAATCGTGTAATAAAATTCAGGTGTGATTGAACTTTGATTACTTTATCGATGTACTGTGGGTACCAGCATGATCTTGGGATGGTACAGACACAGAGACTTGACCGATGTTGGGTCAGGTCGCTACAAGATATAAAGATGGTGACATTAGAGTCGTGCTAGTTGAGTAATTTTGAAATTGAGAAATACTTGTGTTTAGGATTGCAAGTCCCGTAGCATGCACGTATGGTAAATGTTGTGTGACAAATTTGAAGCATGGGGTGTTCTTTGATTGCTTTCCTTATGAGTGGCGGTCGGGGACGAGCGATGGTCTTTTCCTACCCATCTATCCTCCTAGGGGCATGCGTAGTAGTACTTTGCTTCGAGGGCTAATAAAATTTTGTGATAAATATATGAGTTCTTTATGACTAATGTGAGTCCATGGATTATACGCACTCTTACCTTTCCGCAATTTGCTAGCCTCTACGGTACCGTGCATTGCCCTTTCTCACCTCGAGAGTTGGTGCAAACTTCGCCGGTGCATCCAAACCCCGTGATACGATACGCTATATCACACATAAGCCTCCTTATATCTTCCTCAAAACAGCCACCATACCTACCTATTATGGCATTTCCATAGCCATTCCGAGATATATTGACATGCAACTTTCCATCGTTCCATTTATTATGACACACTCCATCATTGTCATATTGCTTTGCATGATCATGTAGTTGACATCGTATTTGTGGCAAAGCCACCTTCATAATGATTTCATACATGTAGCTCTTGATTCATTGCATATCCCGGTACACCGCCGAAGGCATTCACATAGAGTCATATTTTGTTCTAAGTATCGCGTTGTAATATTGAGTTATGAGTAAACAAAAGTGTGATGATCATCATTATTAGAGCATTGTCCCATGTGAGGAAAGGATGATGGAGACTATGATTCCCCCACAAGCCGGGATGAGACTCTGGACGAAAAAAAGAGAGGCCAAAGAAGCCTAAAAAAAGAGGCTAAAGAAGCCCAAACAAAAAAAGAAAAAAAGAGAGAGACAAAGAGAGAAGGGACAATGTTCTTATCCTTTTTCCACACGTGTGCTTCCAAATAGCACCATGATCTTCATGATAGAGTGTTTCTTATTTTGTCACTTTCATATACTAGTGGGAATTTTTCATTATAGAACTTGGCTTGTATATTAAAATGATGGGCTTCCTAAAAATGCCCTAGGTCTTCGTGAGCAAGCAAGTTGGATTCACACCCACTTAGTTTCTTTTGATGAGCTTTCGTATATTTATAGCTCTAGTGCATCCGTTGCATGGCAATCCCTACTCCTCGCATTGACATCAATTGATGGGCATATCCATAGCCCGTTGATTAGCCGCGTTAATGTGAGACTTTCTCATTTTTTTTCTTCTCACATAACCTCCATCATCATATGCTATTCCACCCATAGTGTTATGTCCATGGCTTGCGCTCATGTATTGCGTGAGGGTTGAAAAAGATGAAGCGCGTTAAAAGGTATGAACTAATTGCTCGGCTTCTCAACGGGGTTGTGCATGATGGGAGCATTTTGTGTGACGAAAATGAAGCATGACCAAACTATATGATTTTGTAGGGATAAGCTTTCTTTGGCTATGTTATTTTGATAAGACACAATTGCTTGGTTAGCATGCTTGAAGTATTACTATTTTTATGTCAATATTAAAACTTTGTCTAGATCTTTTGGATCTGAACATTCTTGCCACAATAAAGAGAATTACATAAAATTATGTTAGGTAGCATTCCACATCAAAAATTCTATGTTTTATCATTTACCAACTCGAGGACGAGCAAAAGAATTAAGCTTGGGGATGCTTGATACGTCTCCAACGTATCTATAATTTTTTTTATTGTTCCATGCTATTATATTATCCATCTAGGATGTTTTATATGCATTTATATGCTATTTTATATGATTTTTGGGACTAACCCTATTAACCTAGAGCCTAGTGCCAGTTTCTATTTTATCCTTGTTTTTAGTATCACAGGAAAGGAAAACCAAACAGAGTCCAATTGACCTGAAATTTCACAGAGATCATTTTTGGACCAGAAGAAGCCTATGGAGTATTGGAGATGGACCAGAAGAGTCCCGAGGCACCCACGAGGGTCGGGGCGCGCCCTACCACCCTGGGCATGCCCCCCTACCTCGTGGCCGCCTCGGAGACCCCCCTGACTAGTTCCCGACGCCAACACCTCTTACATATACCCAAACTTCCAGAACATAACGGAGATCGGGAGTTCCGCCGCCGCAAGCCTCTGTAGCCCCCAAAAACCAATCGGGACCCCGTTCCGGCACCCTGCCGGAGTGGGGATCCCTCACCGGTGGCCATATTCATCATCCCGGCGCTCTCCATGATGAGGAGGGAGTAGTTCAACCTTGGCGCTGAGGGTATGTACCAGTAGCTATGTGTTTGATCTCTCTCTCTCTCTCTCTCTCTCTCTCTCTCGTGTTCTTGATATGGCATGATCTTGATGTATCGCGAGCTTTGCTATTATAGTTGGATCTTATGATGTTTCTCCCCCTCTATCTCTTGTAATGGATTGAGTTTTCCCTTTGAAGTTATCTTATTGGATTGAGTCTTTAAGGATTTGAGAACACTTGATGTATGTCTTGCGTGGGATACCCGTGGTGACAATGGGGTATTCTATCGATTCACTTGATGTATGTTTTGGTGATCAATTTCCGGGTTCTGTGACCTTGGGAATCTATGCATAGGGGTTGGCACACGTTTTCGTCTTGACTCTCCGGTAGAAACTTTGGGGCACTCTTTGAAGTACTTTGTGTTGGTTTGAATAGATGAATCTGCGATTGTGTGATGCATATCGTATAATCATACCCACGGATACTTGAGGTGACATTGGAGTATCTAGGTGACATTAGGGTTTTGGTTGATGTGTGTCTTAAGGTGTTATTCTAGTACGAACTCTATGATAGATCTAACGAAAAGAATAGCTTCGTGTTATTTTACTACGGACTCTTGAATAGATTGATCAGAAAGAGTAACTTTGAGGTGGTTTCATACCCTACAATTATCTCTTCGTTTGTTCTCCGCTATTAGTGACTTTGGAGTGACTCTTTGTTGCATTCCGCCGAGGGGGACCCGGTACTCATACTCGATTGAGCCGGCCTTGGGGCCCCAGCCTGCATCGTTGATGTAGAGCTTGCCATGATGAATCTTGGTCATCCGACCCACAGCGTATCCCTTGAGCCCTTCGAAGTTGCCCTCTAAGAACTTGAAACCATTGTGCGATAGCCCCACGGTGGGCGCCAACTGTCGTGGAATTGTCACGGCAGATGTCCTAGTGTGAGGACTTAGTCATGGAACCATCGCAACGAAGTTAGCTTAAAGGGGTTAAACAGGACAAAGGACACGAGGAGTTTATACTGGTTCGGCCCCTTGCGGTGAAGGTAAAGGCCTAATCCAGTTTGAGATGGTATTGCTAGGGTTCCGATGACAAGGGAGCGAATACGCTAAGCCTGGCTCTTGATCTGTAGTTTCTTGTCCCTAAACCATCGTTGGGTCGTCCCTTTATATACACAGGTTGACACCTGGTGGTTCACAGAATCCCGACCGTCTCATAAACGTGTCCGGCTCGGTTTCTACTCTTTCCTGTCTTACAATACAAGTCATACATCTTATGGCAGTTTACATCTTTGGGCCCTAATCCGCTTTTGGGCTTTGGGACTTACTATTAAGCCTCCTTCATAAAGCGCCATCTTCCATGTCTTCATGGGCTTCAAATATGGGTAGGTCACTATGAGCATAACCCGGACCCTCCTGGGCGGTTTATACTCAATAGTTATATCCCCAACACCATGGGTGTTGTAATCATCACTATGTAATCTAGATTACTGACTCTAGCGCAAGTGGGAGACTGAAGGAAATATGCCCTAGAGGAAATAATAAAGTTGTTATTTATATTTCCTTATATCATGATAAATGTTTATTATTCATGCTAGAATTGTATTAACCGGAAACATAGTACATGTGTGAATACATAGACAAACAGAGTGTCCCTGGTATGCCTTTACTAGACTAGCTTGTTAATCAAACATGGTTAGGTTTCCTAACCATGGACATGCGTTGTCATTTGATGAATGGGATCACATCATTAGAGAATGATGTGATGGACAAGACCCATCTGTTAGCTGATTAGCACTATGATCGTTTAGTTTATTGCTATTGCTTTCTTCATGACTTATACATGTTCCTATGACTATGAGATTATGCAACTCCCGAATACTGGAGGAACACTTAGTGTGCTATCAAACGTTACAATGTAACTGGGTGATTATAAAGATGCTCTACAAGTGCCTTCGATGGTGTTTCTTGAGTTGGCATAGATCGAAATTAGGATCTGTCACTCCGTGTATCGGAGAGGTATCTCTGGGCCCTCTCCGTAATGCACATCACTATGGGCCTTCCAAGCAATGTTACTAATGAGTTAGTCACAGGATGATGCATTATGGAACGAGTAAAGAGACTTGCCGGAAACGAGATTGAACTAGGTATGATGATACCGACGATCGAATCTCGGGCAAGTAACATACCGATGACAAAGGGAACGACGTATGTTGTTATGCGGTTTGACCGATAAAGATCTTCGTTGAATATGTATGAGCAAATATGAGCATCCAGGTTCCGCTATTGGTTATTGACCGGAGATGTGTCTCGGTCATGTCTACATAGTTCTCGAACCCGTAGGGTCCGCACACTTAACGTTCGATGACGATTTGTATTATGAGTTATGTGATTTGATGTACCATAGATTGTTCGGAGTCCCAGATGAGATCACGGACATGACGAGGAGTCTCAAAATGGTCGAGACATAAATATTCATACATTGGAAGGCTACATTCGGACACCGGAATGGTTCAGGTCGTTTCGGATAAGTATCGGAGTACCGGGGTTACCGGACCCCCCCCCCCCCGAGGTTAATGGGCCACCATGGGCCTTAGTGGAGAAGAGAGAGGGCTGGCCAGGAGATGGCGCGCACCCCCCTTGCCTAGTCCTAATTGGACAAGGGGTGGGGACGGCGCCCCCTCCTTCCTTCTCTCCTCTTCCTCCTTCCCTTCTTCTCCTACTTGGACTAGGTAAGGGGGGGGTGGACCGAATCCTACTTGGACCGGGAGTCCAAGTAGGACAACCCCCATGGCACGCCCCCCTAGGGCCGTCCACCTCTCCTCCCCTCCTTTATATATGTGGGAGGGGGCACCCCAAAGGCACACTACAGTTTCTCTTAGCCGTGTGCGGTGCCCCCCTCCACAGTTACACACCTCGGTCATATTGTCGTAGTGCTTAGGCGAAGCCCTGCGCTGGTAAACTTCATCATCACCGTCACCATGCCGTCGTGCTGACGGAACTCTCCCTCGGCCTCAACTGGATCAAGAGTTCGAGGGACGTCACCGAGCTAAATGTGTACTGATCGCGGAGGTGCCGTACGTTCGATAGTTTGATCGGCTGGATCGCGAAGACGTTCGACTACATCAACCGCGTTACTAAACGCTTCCGCTTTCGGTTTACGAGGGTACATGGACACACTCTCCCCACTCGTTGCTATGCTTCTCCTAGATAGATCTTGCGTGATCGTAGGATTTTTTTGAAATACTACGTTCCCCAACATAATCATCATAAGTAGCAACTTTGTTCTCATCATAGATAGGGGGCATGCAACCATCATAGCAAGTTTGATCATTCAAAGTAGGGGGACTAAAAAGAGCATCTTCATTAAACATAGCATCCCCAAGCTTGGGTCAAACATTAATTGCAGCAAATAAATTCTCAAACATGTCATTCTCATCAAACATAGCATCCCCAAGCTTGTGGCTTGGCATATCATAAGCATAATCACTCTCATCGTTAATAGCATGAATAGCACCAACGGTATAACAATTTCTATCATCATAATTTCCCAAGTTGGTGCCAAAAATATTTCCAAGATTATAAGAATTATCATTATCCTCCCAATCATAATCATCAAAACAAGCAATAGGCATAACAAAATCATCATCAAGTGCATCATCTTCCACAATTATTTTTGATTCATTTTATGAGGCACAACAATAATAGGAGCAACGTTATTTGGGAGAGATACATTTTTACCTCTTTTCTTTCTTCTTTTCTTCTTCTTCACCACATCATGTATGGGTTTAATTAATATTTTCAAGCTTCTTATTGATGAGATTGGTTGGATAGGAAGCTCCTCCTCGTTACCTGATTCATCATAATAAACACAAGAAGGGTTTTGGGAAATATTTTCCCTTTCATTAGTACTCTCTTCATATTCTATTTGTTCTCTTGACTTTAGATAGTTGGCAATATAAGGATTCTCAATACAATATACCGCACAAAACATAAAAATTTCCTCTAGATCAAAATCAAGAAATCTCTCGAGATTAAATTTTGGAATACCCTTAGTTATACGTTTCATTTCTTCATACCCCAAAAGAAGACTAAGCTCTTTATGATGCTCAAGGGTAATCAAGTTATCACAATTTTCGGACACGATTTGATCATGAATGAATTTGCATTGGAGATTTAAATGACCATGTTCATTGCAAAGTTCACAAGGGTGGCAAAAAAATTAAATCTTTCAGCACAATCATCTACCTCTCTTGCAACTTTTTCGTTTCTAAATATTTATGCTTTTTACAAAACCTATCTTCCCTTTTTGGTTTGCACTTGCACTCCCAATTCACTCCGCAAAAAGTGACATGCTTATAAGAAACATTTTTGTCATGACTTGTGCAATCATCATTAGCATTTTGGATATTCAAAGAATTCATACTAACAACATTGCAATCATGCTCATCATTCAAATATTTTGTGCCAAGCATTTTATTGACTTCTTCTTCTAACAATTGAGCACAATTTTCCGAACCATCAGTTTCAAGAAAGATATTATAAAGATGATCAATAATATGATGCAACCTAAATTCCATTTTTTGGAGTTTTATTTTATAAACCAAACTAGTGATAGAACAAGAAACTAAAAGATTCAATTGCAAGATCTAAAGATATACCTTCAAGCACTCACCTACCCGGCAACGGCACCAGAATAGACCTTGATGTCTACTACGCAACTTTATTCTTGTAGACACGTGTTGGGCCTCTAAGCACAAAGTTTTGTAGGACAGTAGCAATTTTCCCTCAAGTGGATGACCTAAGGTTTATCAATCCATGAGAGGTGTAGGATGAAGATGGTCTCTCTCAAACGACCCTGCAACCAAATACAAGAAAACTCTTGTGTCCCCAACACACCCAATACAATGGCAAATTGTATAGGTGCACTAGTTCGGCGAAGAGATGGTGATAAAATTGTAATATGGATGGTAGAAATATATTTTTGTAATCTGAATAAATAAAAACAGCAAGGTAGCAAACAGTAAACGGGCACAAAAACGGTATTGCAATGCTTGAGAACAAGGCCTAAGGTCCGTACTTTCGCTAGTGCAATTTCTCAACGGTGCTAAAATAGTTGGATCATATGATTATTCCTCAAAGTGCAATAAAGAATAACTCCCGAGTTCCTATTAGCGGAGAACAAAAGATAGATATTGTTTGTAGGGTACGAGACCACCTCAAAGCTATTCTTTCCGTTCGATCTATTCAAGAGTTCGTACTAAAATAACACAAAGCTATTTTTTTCCGTTCGATCTATCCTAGAGTTCGTACTAGAGTAACACCAAAGCAAATTCATATTCATAATACTCAATCCACACAAAGAACTACAAAGAGACCCCAAAGTTTCTATCGGGGAAAAGATAATAAAAACGTGCATCAACCCCTATGCATAGATTACCCCAACGTCACCTCGGGAATCCACAAGTTGAGTGCCATAACATATATCAAGTGAATCAATACGATACCTGACACGTCCATTCTGCATCATGCTTTTATATCGATATTTATTGCATTGTGGGTTGTTATTACACGTTATGTCACAATACTTATGCCTATTCTCTCTTATTTTACAAGGTTTACATGAAGAGGGAGAATCTTTGGCAATGGAATTACTGGGTGGAAAAGGAGCAAATATTAGAGACCTATTCTGCACAGCTCCAAAAATCCTGAAACTTCACGAAAGTCATTTTTGGAATTAATAAAAAATACTGAGCGAAGAAGGTACCAGAGGGGGCCCACACCCTGGCCATGAGGGTGGGGCGCCCTACCCCCCTGGGCACGCCCCCTGCCTCGTGGGCCCCCTGGTGGCCATTTGATGCACATCTACTGCTATATGAAGTCTTCCGTCTGAGAAAAAATCATAAGCAAGCTTTCGGGAAGAAACTCCGCCGCCATGAGGCGGAACCTTGGCGGGACCAATCTAGGGCTCCGGCAGAGCTGTTCTGGCGGGGAAACTTCCCTCCGGGAGGGGGAAATCATCGCCATCGTCATCACCGTCGATCCTCTCATCGGAGGAGGTTCAATCTCCATCAACATCTTCACCAGCACCATCTCCTCTCAAACCTAGTTCATCTTTTGTATCCAATCTTTGTCCCAAAGCCTCAGATTGGTACCTGTGGGTTGCTAGTAGTGTTGATTACTCCTTGTAGTTGATGCTAGTTGGTTTATTTGGTAGAAGATCATATGTTCAGATCCATTATGCATATTAATACCCCTCTGATTATGAACATGAATATGATTTGTGAGTAGTTACGTTTGTTCCTGAGGACATGGGAGAAGTCCTGCTATTAGTAGTCATGTGAATTTGGTATTCGTTCGATATTTTGATGAGATGTATGTTGTCTTTCCTCTAGTGGTGTCATGTGAACGTCGACTACATTGTTTGGGCCTAGAGGAAGGCATTGGGAAGTAATAAGTAGATGATGGGTTGCTAGAGTGACAGAAGCTTAAACCCTAGTTTATGCGTTGCTTCGTAAGGGGCTGATTTGGATCCATATGTTTCATGCTATGGTTAGGTTTACCTTAATACTTCTTTTGTAGTTGCGGATGCTTAAATTAGGGGTTAATCATAAGTGGGATGTTTGTCCAAGAAAGGACAGCACCCAAGCACCGGTCTACCCGCATACCAAATTATCAAAGTAACGAACGTGAATCATATGAGCGTGATGAAAACTAGCTTGACGATAATTCCCATGTGTCCTCGGGAGCGCTTTTCTCTATATAAGAGTTTGTCCAGGCTTGTCCTTTGCTACAAAAAGGATTGGGCCACCTTGCTGCACTTTATTTACACTTGTTACTTGTTACCCGTTACAAATTACCTTATCACAAAACTATCTTTTACCGATAATTTCAGTGCTTACAGAGAATACCTTGCTGAAAACCGCTTATCATTTCCTTCTGCTCCTCGTTGGGTTCGACACTCTTACTTATCGAAAGGACTACGATAGATCCCCTATACTTGTGGGTCATCAAGACTCTTTTCTGGCGCCGTTGCCGAGGAGTGAAGCGCCTTTGGTTGGTGGAATTTGGTAAGGAAAAATTTATATAGTGTGCTGAAATTTGCTGTCAATTGTTACTATGGAAAACAATCCTTTGAGGGGTTTGTTCGGGCTATCTTCACCTCGTCTGGAACCACAATTAGCTACCCCTCAACCTACTGAACATACTGAAAATGTTTACTTTGAAATTCCTTTGGGTATGATATAGAAACTGCTAGCTAATCCTTTTGCAGAAGATGGAACATTGCATCCCGATTTACACCTAATCTATGTGGATGAAGTTTGTGGATTATTTAAGCTTGCAGGTATGCCCGATGATGTTATCAAGAAGAAGGTCTTCACTTTATCTTTGAATGGAGAGGCATTGACATGGTATAGGCAATGTGATGATATGGGATCATGGAACTACAAACGACTGAAATTGGAATTTCATCAGAAGTTTTATCCTATGCATCTTGTTCATCGTGATCGTAGTTATATATATATAATTTTTGGCCTCGCGAAGGAGAAAGCATCGCTCAAGCGTGGGGGAGGCTTAAGTCAATGTTATATTCATGCCCCAATCATGAGCTCTCAAGAGAAATGATTATTCAAAAAATTTATGCTCGGCTTTCTCTCAATAATCGCTCCATGCTCGATACTTCTTGTACTAGCTCTTTCATGATGAAGACTATTGAATTCAAATAGGATTTATTGGAAAGAATTAAAAGCAACTCTGAAGATTTGGATCTCGGCGAAGGTAAGGAGTCAGGTATAACACCTAAGTTTGATAGTGTTAAATATTTTATGGATACCAATGCTTTCTGTGAATTTAGCACTAATATGGACTTGACTCTGAGATAGTAACTTCTTTCTGTGAATCCTTTGCTACTCGTGTTGATCTCCCTAAGGAGAAGTGGTTTAAATATAATCCTACCATTGAAGTAAAAGTAGTTGCACCTATTAAAGTTGAAGAAAAGACTATCACTTATGATGATCCTATTGTTCCTACTGCTTATGTTGAGAAACCACCTTTCCCTGTTAGAATAAAGGATCATGCTAAAGCTTCAACTGTAGTCAACAAAAGTAATATTAGGACACACAAACCTCCTCAGCAAGTTAAAGTTGAACCTAATATTGCTATGGTTAAAGATCTCTTGGATGATAATATCGATGGGCATGTTATTTAGTCATGTGATGAGACTGCTAGAATTGCTAAACCGGGTACTAAAGATAAACATAGACCTGTGGTAGGCATGCCTGTTATTTCTATTAAAATAGGTGATGATTGTTATCATGGCTTGTGTGATATGGGTGCTAGTGCTAGTGCAATACCTCATTCTTTATACAAAGAAATTATGCATGATATTGCACCTGCTGAGATAGAAGAAATTGATGTTACAATTAAGCTTGCCAATAGAGATACTATTTCATCGATTGGGATTGTCAGAGATGTTGAAGTCTTGTGTGGGAAGGTTAAATATCCTGATGATTTTTTGTTCTTGGTTCCCCACAAGATAGCTTTTGTCCCATTATATTTGGTAGACCCTTCTTGAACACTGTTAATGCTAGGATAGATCATAAAAGGATATTGTTACTATTGGTTTGGGTGATATGTCTCATGAGTTTAATTTTGCTAAATTTCGTAGACAACCCCGTGATGAGGAATTGCCTAGTAAATAATAAATTATTGGTCTTGCTTCTATTGTCGTGCCTCCTAGTGATCCTTTAGAACAATATTTGCTAGACCATGAAAATGATATGTTCATGAATGAAAGAAGGGAAATAGACGAAGTATTCTTTAAACAGGGACCTATTCTGAAACACAACTTTTGTGTTGAAATCCTAGGGGATCCTCCTCCACCCAAGGGTGATCCCGTGTTTGAGCTTAAACCATTACCTGATACTCTTAAATATGCTTATATTGATGAAAAGAAGATATATCCTGTTATTATTAGTGCTAACCTTTTAGAGCATGAAGAAGAGAAATTATTGAAAACTCTGAAGAAGGACCGTGCTGCTATTGGATATACTCTTGATGATCTTAAGGGCATTAGTCCCACTCTATGTCAACACAAAATAAATTTGGAGAAAGAAGCCAAACCAGTTATTGATCACCAACGACGGCTAAATCCTAAGATGAAAGAAGTGGTAAGAAAGGAAATATTAAAGCTCCTTGAAGCAGGTATAATTTATCCTGTTGCTGATAGTCAGTGGGTAAAGTGGGTAAACCCTGTCCATTGTGTCCCTAAGAAAGGAGGTATTACTGTCATTCCTAATGATAAAGATGAATTGATTCCGCAAAGAAGTATTACAGGTTATAGGATGGTAATTGATTTTCGTAAATTAAATAAAGCTACTACAAAAGATCATTACCCTTTGCCTTTCATTGATCAAATGCTAGAAAGATTATCCAAACATACACATTTTTGCTTTCTAGATGGTTACTCTGGTTTCTCTCAAATACCTGTGGCAGCTGATGATCAAGCAAAGACCACTTTTAATTGCTCTTTCGGTACCTTTGCTTATAGACGCATGCCTTTTGGTTTATGTAATGCACCTGCTACCTTTCAAAGATGCATGATGGCCATATTCTCTAACTTTTGTGAAAAGATTTGTGAGGTTTCCATGGATGATTTCTCTGTTTATGGATCCTCCTTTGATGATTGCTTGAGCAACCTTGATCGAGTTTTGCAGAGGTGTGAAGAAACTAACCTTGTCTTGAATTGGGAGAAGTGCCACTTTATGGTTAATGAAGGTATTGTCTTGGGGCATAAAATCTCTGAAAAAGGTATTGAAGTTGACAAAGCTAAAGTTGATGCTATTGAAAAGATGTCGTGTCCCAAGGACATTAAAGGTATAAGAAGCTTCCTTGGTCATGGCGGTTTTTATAGGAGGTTCATTAAGGACTTCTCAAAAATCTCCCGACCTCTGACTAACCTATTACAAAAAGATATAACTTTTGTCTTTGATGATGATTTTGTAGAAGCATTTGAAATACCTAAGAAAGATTAATTTCTGCACCTATTGTTCAGCCACCTGATTGGAATTTACCCTTTGAAATTATGTGTGATGCTAGTGATTATGCTGTAGGTGATGTTCTAGTGCAAATAGTTAACAAGAAATTAAATGTTATTCAATATGCTAGTAAAACTCTAGACAATGCCCAGAGAAATTATGCTACTACTGAAAAAGAATTTTTAACGGTTGTATTTGCTTGTGATAAGTTCAGACCTTATATTGTTGATTGTAAAGTAACTATTCACACTCATCATGCTGCTATTAAATATCTTATGGAAAAGAAAGATGCTAAGCCTAGACTTATTAGATGGGTTCTCTTGCTACAAGAATTTGATTTGCACATTATTGATAGAAAGGGAGCTGAGAACCCAGTTGCAGACAACTTGTTTAGATTAGAGAATGTTCTTGATGACTCGCTACCTATTGGTGATAGCTTTCCTGATGAACAATTATCTGTCATAAATGCTTCTCGCACTGCTCCATGGTATGCTGATTATGCTAATTACATTGTTCCTAAATTTATACCACCTAGTTTGACATACAAGCAAAAGAAAAAGTTTTTCTATGATTTAAGTCATTACTTATGGGATGACCAACACCTTTATAAAGAAGGAGTAGATGGTGTTATTAGATGTTGTATACCTGAGCATGAACAGTAACAGATCCTACGGAAGTGTCACTCCGAAGCTTATGGAGGACACCACGCTGTAGATAGAACTGCACATAAGGTATCGCAATCTGGTTTTTATTGGCCTACTCTCGTCAAGGATGCCCGTAAGTTTGTCTTATCTTGTGATGAATGTCAAAGAATTGGTAACATTAGTAAACATCAAGAAATGCCTACGAATTATTTCACTTGTTATTGAACCATTTGATGTTTGGGGCTTTGATTATATGGGACCGTTTCCTTCCTCTAATGGGTATACACATATTTTAGTTGTTGATGATTACGTTACTAAGTGGGTAGAAGCTATTCCAACTAGTAGTGCTGATCATAACACCTCTATTAAGGTGCTTAAAGAAGTTATTTTTCAGAGGTTTGGAGTCCCTAGATATTTAATGACTCATGGTGGTTCACATTTTATTCATGGTGCCTTCCGTAAAACGCTTGCTAAGTATGATGTTAATCATAGAATTGCATCCCCTTATCACCCACAGTCTAGTGGTCAAGTAGAATTGAGTAATAAGAGAGCTCAAGTTAATTTTGCAAAAGACTGTTAATAGATCTAGAAAGAATTCGTCCAAGAAACTTGATGATGCATTATGGGCCTATAGAACTGCATATAAAAACCCTATGGGTATGTCTCCGTATAAAATGGTTTATGGAAAAGCATGCCACTTACCTCTCAAATTAGAACATAAGGCATATTGGGCCATTAAAGAGCTCAATTATGATTTCAAACTTGCCGGTGAGAAGTGGTTATTTGACATTAGCTCACTTGATGAATGGAGAACCCAGGCCTATGAGAATACCAAACTGTTTAAATAAAAGGTTAAAAGATGGCATGACAAAAGGATACAAAAGCGTGAGTTTAATGTAGGTGATTATGTGTTGCTATTCAACTCTCGTTTAAGATTTTTTGTAGGAAAACTTCTCTCTAAATGGGAAGGTCCTTACATTATCGAGGAGGTCTATCGTTCCGGTGCCATAAAATTCAACAACTTTGTCGTGGAATTATCACGTAAGATGTCCTAGTGTGAGGACTTAGTCGTGAGGCCAACGCATCTATATGGTAGCTTTAGAGGGGTTGAGTGGAATCGAGAAACACAACACAAGACAAGGGTTTAGATAGCTTTGGGCCCCGGGAAATATCATCCGGTAATAGCCCTACATGTTATTTGTGGCTAGGTTTCATTATCATCACGAGCGAGTCGCCGTAAACCGGCTCTCCTGGTTATGTCTAGCCCTAAGATTATTTTTCCTCTCCCCCTTGGGGTGCCCTGCCCCTCCTTATATATGTTAAAGGGGCGGGTTACATGTAGAGTCCAACTCAGATTAAGACTTAAACTATTCTGACTTCTCTTCATGGGCTTCTTAACGTGTTGGACTTCATAACGTCAGGCGACTCTATCTGTCCGGTTATGACTATCAACCGAGTTATCACTGTCTGCCAGGTTATAACTTCCTGACGGTTTATGATGGTCTGCCGATTTATGATGGTCTGTCGGGTTATGACTTCCTGCCGGTTTATGATTGTCTTCCGGGTTATGACTTAACACCTGTCGGGTTATCATCTAACTTAACACCTGCTGGGTTATCATCTAACTTAACACCTGCCGGTTTACCAAGTGCCAGCCGGGTTATAACTCCGGCCGGGTCACGCGGGGTATATCCCCGACATTAGCCCCAGTTTAATTTGGATTTATCCATGTTAAACTGATCCTTAGCATCCTTAAATCCTTGTCATTTACTTCTAGAAAATCTGGGTCAATAGGCCAGCTTCATAATCAATTTGCTGACATTGGTTTGTCACAGAAAAATATTATGAAGAATAATTCATTTGACTCAGCTCCCAATGCTTTAACAGAAATATTGGTCCTTGAAATACTCATCTGATCTTCAGCCGGTTTAAGGATGTAGAACTTGCCGGTTTATAAATATTTATGGCACTGGGTCATAATTGTAGTTAGCATCAAGCTTGAAAATATACCTCTTATATGCCTATCACTTGTAGCCCCCAAGTCTTAAGAAGGTAGCGCAGCAACAGCTTAAGACTTGCTTCAATATAAATGTCACAACCTTGAAGAAATCCGGTTTGTTCATCTCTGTCATCAGTCATAAACTGAGTACTCCACATATGTAGCCCCCAAGTGCCGGGTTGCCATGCTTGAAGCAACCTGGGACTTGAAATTGCCTTATGCTCATAAAAACTTCAACCAGTGTAACCCCCAAGGGCCGGGTCATTATGCAATAATGAGTAGGGACTTTATAAATATAATCATGTAGATTTGAGCAGTGATGTGTAGCCCCCAAGGGCCGGGTCATTAAGGTAATACTAAGGTGGGACTTGATATATACTTCAATGAAAATAACATCTTATAATGTAGCCTCCATTGTAGGGCTTGAAAATCCACATCCACAAGGTTAAGAGCTTTGTGCTTTACCAACTGAGCAATGAACCCTTTAATATAATGGATTAAGGATTGTGTACCTTGAATTTTTGACAGGAGCAATTGGTAGCCCCCAAGGGCCGGCTCATTATGATATGATGAGTCACGTCTTTAATGAGGTGAGCAAAAAAATGACTTTGCATTAGCCCCCAAGTGCCATGGTGCATGCTGGCAGTGACATGGAACTTGCATATTTGATGTAATCTCAACTTGAATAATGTAGCCCCCAAGTGCCGGGCTGTAAGCCTACAGCGACTCGGGACTATTCCTTCCATTGTAAAATACATCATATCCACTGATAAAATAATATCTATTGCGCTAAAGAAACTTTGAAAACCTCAATCATAATATTGGTTATTGATAACCATAATAAAAATCCAGCCATGTTGGCTATTAAGGATTTGAATAATATACTCAATGATTTATAAGCGCATGATTCCAATGGCGCAATCCAAATATATACTGGCGACTTATAGTCGAAAGCCACGCTGGGTTATTAAACACCGGATATTATCTTATCTCATACTGGCGACTTATAGTCAAAAACCAGGCCGGGTCAATAAACACCGGTTTATCATAAAGTGTTGTAAACCTCATCGAAAGAGAAAATTTGTCGAATAAAATCATGGGAAGACGCGAGGCTTTTCATGAGCTGCCAGGCCACTGAGTTAAACCATTTTACAAAGCCTTTTAAGATGGACCTCACATTAACCAATCGTCGTTTTAACTTTGACAAGTTCACGGTCTGTATAAGATTGACTTGCCAAACGTTCAGCGGGTCATACCAGGATTACCTGGGCGGAGTTACTTATTTAAAAAAGGCAGGATAACTCGGGGTTTTAGGTGAATACACCTGGCTTCCAAGCCTGGCTTGATAGCCTATTACAAGGGTTAATAAAACTCTTTGTTGTGCAACAAAAGAGCCCCCAGGTAATATTTTGAGCTGTGCTCAAGGGGTACCTATGTTTGAGTTGTGCTTTAGCAACAGACTCTCTTTGGTACTTTTTAACCTGGGTGACAAGCCCCCAAGTATTTTGTAAGAGTGGCATATAAGCCGGATTGAAGGGTAATCATAGCTTCGCTTCAATAAGCCGGAAGCCCCCAAGTGATATATTTCTGAGCTGTGCTCGCCTGGTGCCTATGTTTGAGTTGTGCTGTGCAACAAACTCTCTTTGGTCCCTATAAGTTTTTCTATCGAACTTGCGAGAGATGAATTCTTTTTTTATCCACAATTTCAAACCGGATATTTGAGACCTTCAAAGCTTTGTGGGAGACATGTTTACCTTGAACCGGATTTTAAACCGGATATTGAGAGCTTCAGCGCTTTGTGGGAGACTAGTTTCCCTTGAACTGGATTTTGAAACGGAATCCTTCTTTTTAAGCCGGAAATTTTCTGACGGCCTTTAAATATTCGCCAATAAGGCAGTAGCCTCCGGGGCCGGGTTATTCTTCCTCCACTAACCCGGAGTTCTTGAATTCACTGAAACCGTTTAAGACTTTGCTGAGTCATATCATTGTAGCCCCCGAGTCTTAAGATGACTCGAGGAGTTGGCTTAAGACTCTCCATATTTGACTGTGATATAGACCGATATAAGTCTTTCAATAGCTCAGTGATATAATAGTCCCTTTCGCAATAGATAACTTGTCCTGCATTAGAGAACTTGCAAGCTGGAGTAATTGCTCTTTTAAAGAAAGCAATATATAATAATAAAGAATATACTGAATGGATTTCACCTGATATGTGAAGCCAATAGTCATCTGCCGCGGAGTTGATGATCAGCACGGTGAAGCTGAAATCAATCACAGCCGAGTCGGCCGCAGTAGCAGAAAATGAGCCGGCCGAGGCATTGTAAGCCAGTGCGGACGAGCAAGTTGTCTTCCTCGTTGTAAGCCAGCGTGGACGCGTGAACCGGCCGTAAGAGCGGACGGGCGATTCGTCCGTGGCATTGTAAGCCGGTGCGGCCGCGAGAGACGGCCACGGCGTTGTAAGCCAGTGTGGAAGTCCGTTGAGTAACAGCGACCACATGTGCCGAATGATGTTGGCGCGCCTCCATCTCCTCGGTATAATGCCATTTTACAATGAATAATTCTCCTGCATTTAAAAAGCAGGGCAAAGTAGTTTTGCTCGGATGAATTAATTTGTACTTAAAAATAAATAAGGTAAATAGCACCTGGTATTTTTCGTCGATTCAAGCAGACGAATTCTGTGTGTGATAATAACTAATAAGATTTTTGAGCTGTATTGTATTAGTACTGATGTTCCATTAAATCTCTGCATCCTTCTTTTGCGCACCAGAACAGTAACAATTGATGGGACTTCGACCGGCAGCATGCTCCCCCCTTTTGTTTTTTATTCACTGGCCCAAACTTCCCTCTGCAGGCGGCCTGAGGCAAGCCCGCTGCCATGTCGGCAACAGTAGCAAAGGCAGGGCTGGTTTAAGGCAGGCGAAGCAGAGGGTAGAGGAGGAAATGACTTGCGGACATCTCAAGGTTACTTGTGTTAACCATTCCTGAATTTAACTGTATCTGCATGCGCCATGTGCGTCTTCTGATTTAAGGGCAATGACGAATAGTTTACTAATTTGTAGCTCGAGTCCTTCACATGTACTAGGAATTCAAATTTTGATTCTTGTAGATTAGGTGGACTAGAAAACACGAAATGCCTGCAGTATCACCATCAGTGTGGTAAGTATCTCAAATGCCGGTTGGTACCTCGATAACTAAATCTCTGAAAGTGCACTCAAAAGTATTGAAGCCTCTTCTCTGTTCTCACACTTGGAGTCAAAGGTGAATTTGAGAAGGTTGACCATACACAAGCTGCACTCCTTTTCTGATCATCTCACACCGCCTACGTAACTCAATCGATTTTTGTACTGCTTGCAAAAACTGAAAGACCTTGCGCACAGCCATGTCGTACAGTGCTTTGAGCACCTCCAGCAATTGTAGAGGCTCCTCAACGGTTGTGGCATCAAAAATCAGTAGACCGGCTCGGCGTGCACCCGCGGATACAACAAGGGCGGTTCAAAGCACGGTGATAGGGGCGGCGGCTCGGTAGTTTGTAAGCCGGTTCACTAGCGGAGGCAGAGTCGCGGTCACAGCAGCGAGGCCCGGCGGTGGTTTAGAGCAAGACCAGGCGTGGCTCGGTGTCTGAATCGCCATAGAAAAATCGCCCCATTGACGACCCGGCCTCTGCGGACATGGCACTCGAAGTCAGTGGCAGAGGCGACGACTGAGGCTTGGCAACACGGCGGTTCAGAGCCGAGGGGATAGACCAGCGAAGCGGCTACGACTCGACCGGGGCGTCCCAAGGCAAACGAAGAAGTGGGCGAAGGCGACGGCGGCTCAGAGCGGCGACTCAGAGGCGGGGTCGCGTGCGGACGGTTTGGAGGCGGAGAACGGCGGCGACTCGGCTAGCCAGCTCGACGGAGAGTAGCAACTCGGCCGCGGAGTCATGCAACCAGCAACGAAGGAGTCCGAATCCATCCCCCGTACGGCGGTGGTTTAGCACAGCACAACGAGTCGGCGGCCGCCCGAAGGCACAAATCCGAAGGTGGTGAACGGTCAAAGAATCAAACATTATATCTCAGGTAATCCTATAAATGTTAAAACTAATGTTATTGAAACCATAACACCGGAGGAATACATAAGGGACACTTTCCAGAATGTTTCAGACTCCGAAAAGGAATAGGTTTGCGGTACGGTAAGTAAACCGACTCCAAAACAGTCCTATGGCAATTTTTCTCCGTTTTGGAATATTTAAGAAAATAGGAAAATAAGAAGCAATCCGGGAAGGACACGAGGCTTCAACGAGGGTGGGAGGCGCGCACTACCCCCCTGGGCGCGCCCCCTGCCTCGTGGGCACCCCGTGCGCTCTCCGGAATCCGTTTTCTTGCAAAATACTTCTTTTGGTCGGTAAAAATTCATTATATAATCTCCCGAAGGTTTTGACCACCGTATCACGCAATTATCGTCTGTTCTTGTTTCAAGCTGTTTTCTGTTAGGGTTGTCACGGCCAAGCATCATGTCATCCCCCTCCTCCAACAATGGTGACAACGATGCTTGGCTAATGAAGATAGAGCTGAAAAGGGAAGAACCCATGGAGATCAACAACGATGAAGGGATGAAGAAGGCCACGGAGGACCAAGTTCCGGCAGCAAAAGACAATCTTCAACTTGACCACAATCTTCTTACCCCAACTGAGATCGAAGCTTTCAAGATGATTGAGTTAGCTCGTATACAAAACAAGTATCTCACACGTGAAAATATTTTGTTCAAGGAGCATATCATCGCACTCAAGGGCATTATCCGCAAATTGGAGGACCTCCTACGCTCGATGTGCGAATATCCATCATCACCTCCATCTCCTTCATCAGCAAAACAGATATAATCACAGGGTTATGGGCACTCCCCTTGGCAACTGCCAAGCTTGGGGGAGGTGCCCCGGTATCGTATCACCATCGCACTCCTATCTTTACCGTTTATCTTAGTTCGATCCTTTTGGTAATATCTTGATCTAGTAGAATAAAGTTTTAGTGTGATTTAGTTTTGAGTTTTGCCTTATGATCCTTCTATGTAATCGAGTCCGTGAGCTATATATAATAAAGATCAGTGTTGAGTCAAGGGCTTGATTTTCTTGCTATGATCTTGAGGAAATAAAAATAAAAAGAAAGAATGAAAAGAAATAAAGAGATCATGTTGATCTTATGGAGAGTAATGACTTCACATATAAATAGTATGATGATTAGAAGTTCTTGAGAGTTGACAAATTTAGTTTTGGTCGTCGTTGCAATTAATAGGAAGTAATAAAGAAAGAGAGGTTTTCACATATAAATATACTATCTTGGACATCTTTTATGATTGTGAGCACTCATTAAAGTATCACATGCTAAAGAGTTGATGTTGGACAAGGAAGACAACGTAATGGGTTATGTTTTCTTATATCTGAAATAAAGTATATTGTCATGGATCATCCAACATGCTGAGCTTGCCTTTCTCCCTCATGCTAGCCAATTCTTTGCACCAAGTAGAGATACTACTTGTGCTTCCAAACACCCTTAAACCCAGTTTTGCCATTAGTGTCCACCATACCTACCTATGGATTGAGTAAGATCCTTTACGTAAGTTGTCATCGGTGCATGCAATAAAAATTTCTCTTTAAATATGTATGATTTATTAGTGTGGAGAAAATAAGCTTTATACGATCTTGTGATATGGAAGAAATAAAAGCGATGGACTGCATAATAAAGGTTCATATCACAAGTGGAAATATAAAGTGACGTTCTTTTGCATTAAGATTTCGTGCATCCAACCATGAAAGCGCATGACAACCTCTGCTTCCCTCTGCAAAGGGCCTATCTTTTACTTTTACCTTATGCAAGAGTCACGGTGATCTTCACCTTTCCTTTTTACATTTTATCCTTTGGCAAGCACATTGTGTTGGAAAGATCCTGATATATATATATATATATATATCCAATTGGATAGAAGTTAGTATGAGCTATTATTGTTGACATTACCCTTGAGGTAAAAGGTTGGGAGGCGAAACTATAAGCCCCTATCTTTCTCTATGTCCGATTAAAACTCCATAACCACAAGTAGCGTGAGTGTTAGCAATTGTGAAAGACTAAATGATAGTTGAGTATGTGGACTTGTTGAAAAGCTCTTATATTGACTCTTTCCGATGTTATGATAAATTGCAATTGCTTCAATGACTGAGATTATAGTTTGTTGGTTCTTAATGAAGTTTCTGATTCATACTTGACATTGTGAATGGATTATTACTTGAGCAGAAGAAATCATATGACAATATCCATATATGTTGTTGTTATAAAAATGATCATGATGCCCTCATGTCCGTATTTTATTTTATCGACACCTCTACCTCTAAACATGTGGACATATTTATCGTTATCGGCTACCGCTTGAGGACAAGCGAGGTCTAAGCTTGGGGGAGTTGATACGTCCATTTTGCATCATGCTTTTATATCGATGTTTATTGCATTATGGGCTGTTATTACACGTTATGTCACAATACTTATGCCTATTCTCTCTTATTTTACAAGGTTTACATGAAGAGGGAGAATCTTTGGCAGGTGGAATTACGTGGAAAAGGAGCAAATATTATAGACCTATTGTGCACAGCTCCAAAAGTCCTGAAACTTCACGGAAGTCATTTTTGGAATTCATAAAAAATACTGAGCGAAGAAAGTACCAGAGGGGGCCCACACCCTAGCCACGAGGGTGGGGGCGCGCCCTACCCCCTTGGGCGTGCCCCCCTGCCTCGTGGTCCCCCTGGTGGCCCTCTGTTGCCCATATTCTATTATATGAGGTCTTTCGTCCGGGAACAAAATCATAAGCAAGCTTTCGGGAAGAAACTCCGCCGCCACGAGGCGGAACCAATCTAGGGCTCCGGCAGAGCTGTTCTGCCAAGGAAACTTCCCTCCGGGAGGGGGAAATCATCGCCATCATCATCACCAACGATCCTCTCATCGGAGGAGGTTCAATCTCCATCAACATCTTCACCAGCACCATCTCCTCTCAAACCCTAGTTCATCTCTTGTATCCAATCTTTGTCCCAAAGCCTCAGATTGGTAACTGTGGGTTGCTAGTAGTGTTGATTACTCCTTGTAGTTGATGCTAGTTGGTTTATTTGGTGGAAGATCATATGTTCAGATCAATTATGCATATTAATAACCCTCTGATTATGAACATGAATATGATTTGTGAGTAGTTACGTTTGTTCCCGAGGACATGGGAGAAGTCTTGCTATTAGTAGTCATGTGAATTTGGTATTCGTTCGATATTTTGATGAGATGTATGTTGTCTTTCCTCTAGTGGTGTCATGTGAACGTCGACTACATGACATTTCACCATTGTTTGGGCCTAGAGGGAGGCATTGTGAAGTAATAAGTAGATGATGGGTTGCTAGAGTGACAGAAGCTTAAACCCTAGTTTATGCGTTGCTTCGTAAGGGGCTGATTCGGATCCATATGTTTCATGCTATGGTTAGGTTTACCTTAATACTTATTTTGTAGTTGCGGATGCTTACAAAAGGGGTTAATCATATGTGGGATGTTTTTCCAAGAAAGGACAACACCCAAGCACCGGTCTACCCACATACCAAATTATCAAAGTAACGAACGCGAATCATATGAGCATGATGAAAACTAGCTTGATGATAATTCCCATGTGTCCTCGGGAGCGCTTTTCTCTATATAATAGTTTGTCCAGGCTTGTCCTTTGCTACAAAAAGGATTGGGCCATCTTGCTTCACTTTATTTACACTTGTTACTTGTTACCCTTTACAAATTACCTTATCATAAAACTATCCGTTACCTATAATTTCAGTGCTTGCAGAGAATACCTTGCTGAAAACCGCTTATCATTTCCTTCTGCTCCTCGTTGGGTTCGACACTCTTACTTATCGAAAGGACTACGATAGATCCCCTATACTTGTGGGTCATCAAGACTCTTTTCTGGCGCCGTTGCCGGGGAGTGACGTACCTTTGGTAGGTGGAATTTGGTAAGGAAAAATTTATATAGTGTGCTGAAATTTACTGTCACATGTTACTATGGAAAACAATCCTTTGAGGGGTTTGTTTGGGGTATCTTCAACTCGTCCGGAACCACAATTAGCTACCCCTCAACCTACTGAACCTACTGAAAATGTTCACTTTGAAATTCCTTCGGGTATGATAGAGAAACTGCTAGCTAATCCTTTTGCAGGAGATGGAACATTGCATCCCGATTTACACCTAATCTATGTGGATGAAGTTTGTGGATTATTTAAGCTTGTAGGTATGCCCGATCATGTTATCAAGATGAAGGTCTTCACTTTATCTTTGAAGGGAGAGGCATGTACATGGTATAGGCTATGTGATGATATGGGATCATGGAACTACAAACGATTGAAATTGGAATTTCATCAGAAGTTTTATCCTATGCATCTTGTTCATCGTGATCGTACTTATATATATAATTTTTGGCCTCGCGAAGGAGAAAGGATTGCTCAAGCTTGGGGGAGGCTTAAGTCAATGTTATATTCACTCCCCAATCATGAGCTCTCAAGAAAAATGATGATTCAAAATTTTTATGATCGGCTTTCTCTCAATAATCGCTCCATGCTTGATACTTCTTGTACTGGCTCTCTCATGATGAAAACTATTGAATTCAAATGGGATTTATTGGAAAGAATTAAACGCAACTCTGAAGATTGGGATCTCGAGAAGGTAAGGAGTCAGGTATAACACCTAAGTTTGATTGTGTTAAATATTTTATGGATACCGATGCTTTCCATGAATTTAGCACTAAATATGGACTTGACTCTGAGATAGTAGCTTCTTTCTGTGAATCCTTTGCTACTCATGTTGATCTCCCTAAGGAGAAGTGGTTTAAATATAATCCTCCCATTGAAGTAAAACTAGTTGCACCTATTAAAGTTGAAGAAAATCCTATCACTTATGATGATCCTATTGTTCCTACTGCTTATGTTGAGAAACCACCTTTCCCTGTTAGAATAAAGGATCATGCTAAAGCTAAAACTGTAGTCAATAAAAGTAATATTAGGACACACAAACCTCCTGAGCACGTTAAAGTTGAACCTAATATTTCTATGGTTAAAGATCTCTTGGCTGATAATATCGATGGGCATGTTATTTACTTCTGTGATGAGACTGCTAGAATTGCTAAACCTGGTACTAAAGATAAACATAGACCTATGGTAGGCATGCGTGTTATTTCTGTTAAAATAGGAGATCATTGTTATCATGGCTTGTGTGATATGGGTGCTAGTGCTAGTGCAATACCTCATTCTTTATACAAAGAAATTATGCATGATATTGCACCTGCTGAGATAGAAGAAATTGATGTTACAATTAAGCTTGCCAATAGATATACTATTTCACCGATTGGGATTGTTAGAGATGCTGAAGTCTTGTGTGGGAAGGTTAAATATCCTGCTGATTTTCTTGTTCTTGGTTCCCCACAAGATAGCTTTTGTCCCATTATATTTGGTAGACCCTTCTTGAACACTTTTAATGCTAGGATAGACTGCGAAAAGGATACTGTTACTATTGGTTTGGGTGATATGTCTCATGATTTTAATTTTGCTAAATGTAGTAGACAACCCCGTGATGAGGAATTGCCTAGTAAAGAAGAAATTATTGGTCTTGCTTCTATTGTCGTGCCTCCTAGTGGTCCTTTAGAACAATAATTGCTAGACCATGAAAATGAAATGTTCATGAATGAAAGAAGGGAAATAGACGAAGTATTCTTTAACTAGGGACCTATTCTGAAACACAACTTGCCTGTTGAAATCCTAGGGGATCCTCCTCCACCCAAGGGTGATCCCGTGTTTGAGCTTAAACTTTTACGTGATACTCTTAAATATGCTTATCTTGATGAAAAGAAGATATGTCTTGTTATTATTAGTGCTAACCTTTCAGAGCATGAAGAAGAGAAATTATTGAAAACTACAAGAAGCACCGTGTCGCTATTGGATATACTCTTGATGATCTTAAGGGCATTAGTCCCACTCTATGTCAACACAAAATAAATTTGGAGAAAGACGCCAAACCAGTTATTGATCACCAACGACGGCTAAATCCTAAGATGAAAAAAGTGGTAAGAAAGGAAATATTAAAGCTCCTTAAAGAAGGTATAATTTAACCTGTTGCTGATAGTCAATGGGTAAGCCCTGTCCATTGTGTCCCTAAGAAAGGAGGTATTACTGTCGTTCCTAATGATAAAGATGAATTGATTCCGCAAAGAATTATTACAGGTTATAGGATGGTAATTGATTTCCGCAAATTAAATAAAGCTACTAAAAAGATCATTACCCTTTGCCTTTCATTGATCAAATGCTAGAAAGATTATCCAAACATACACATTTTTGCTTTCTAGATGGTTACTCTGGTTTCTCTCAAATACCTGTGTTAGCTGATGATCAAGCAAAGACCACTTTTACTTGCCCTTTCGGTACCTTTGCTTATAGACGTATGCCTTTTGGTTTATGTAATGCACCTGCTGCCTTTCAAAGATGCGTGATAGCCATATTCTCTGACTTTTGTGAAAAGATTTGTGAGGTTTTCATGGATGATTTCTTTGTTTATGGATCCTCCTTTGATGATTGCTTGAGCAACCTTGAACGAGTTTTGCAGAGATGTGAAGAAACTAACCTTGACTTGAATTGGGAGAAGTGCCACTTTATGGTTAATGAAGGTATTATCTTGGGGCATAAAATCTCTGAAAAAGATATTGAAGTTGACAAAGCTAAAGTTGATGCTATGAAAAGATGTCGTGTCCCAAGGACATTAAAGGTATAAGAAGCTTCCTTGGTCATGTCGGTTTTTATAGGAGGTTCATTAAGGACTTCTCAAAAATCTCCCAGCCTCTAGCTAACCTATTACAAAAAGATATAGCTTTTGTCTTTGATGATGATTGTGTAGAACCATTTGGAATACTTAAGAAAGTATTGATGATGATTTGCAAATTCATATTCATTATACTCAATCCACACAAAGAACTACAAAGAGACCCCAAAGTTTCTATCAGGGAAAAGATAATAAAAACGTGCATCAACCCCTATGCATAGATTACCCCAACGTCACCTCGGGAATCCACAAGTTCAGTGCCATAACATATATCAAGGGAATCAATACGATACCCCATTGTCACCTCGAGTAATCATACCGCAAGACATACATCATGTGTTCTCATATCTGAATATCCAATCCGACAAGACAAAACTTCAAAGGCTAAAGATTCAGTTCATCACAACAAGAGTATAGACGGGAGAAACATCATATGATCCATCTATATTAACAAATCTCATGATATAGATCACGATAGAGAGAGAGAGATTAAACACATAGCTACTAGTACAAACCCTCAGCCCTGAGGGTGAACTACTCCCTCCTCATCGTCGTGGCCGCCGGGATGATAAAGATGGCCACCAGAGATGATTCCCCCCTTCGGCAGGGTGCCGGAAAGGTTCTAGATTGGTTTCAGTGGCTACAGAGGCCTGCGGCGGCGAAACTTCTGATCTAGGTTAACCCGAATGGGTTTCGGAATATTGGGGAATTTATAGTGCAAAGAGGGGTTGTGGGAGGCCACCAAGGTGGGCACAACCCACATGTGCACGCCAGGGGGCCCTGGCGCACCCTGGTGGGTTGTGCCCCCCTCGTTGGCACCCCCCCCCCAGGTGGTTCGTTGGCCCAATGGATGTCTTCTGGCCCATAAAAAATCTCCGTGGACTTTTGCGGTGTTTGGACTCTGTTTGATATTGATTTCCTGCGATGTAAAAAACAAGCAAAAAAACAGCAATCGGCCTTTGAGCCTTTGGGTCGATGAGGTTAGTCCCAAAAAATGATATGAAGTTGATATATAATTATTGTAAAACATCCAAGAATTATAATAAAATAGCATGAATACTTCAAAATTATAGATACGTTGGAGACGTATCAATGGTTTTATACAGACTTTTGGAGAAGCCTGTATTTACAAGAAAGTGATTGGGAGCTCTGTATCATTTCCAATATTATATGTGGATGACATATTGTTGATTGAAAATAATAAAGAATTTCTGGATAGAATAAAAGGATACTTGAATAAGAATTTTTCAATGAAAGACCTCGGTGAAGCTTCTTATATATTGGGCATCAAGATCAATAAAGATACATCAAGACGCTTAATTGGACTTTCATAAAGCACATACCTTGATAGAGTTTCAAAGAAGTTCAAAATGGATCAGTCAGAGAAAGGGTTCTTGCCTGTATTACAAGGTGTGAAGTTGAGTCAGACTCAATGCCTGACCACAGCAGAAGATATAGAGAAAATGAAAGTCATTCCCTATGCCTCAGCCATAGGTTCTATCATGTATGCAATGTTGTGTACCAGACCTGATTTGTGCCTTGCTATAAGTTTAGTAGGGAGGTACCAAAGTAATCAAGGAGTGGATCACTATACATTGGTCAAGAACGTCCTGAAATACCTGAAAAGGACTAAGGATATGTTTCTCGTTTAGGGAGGTGACAAAGAGCTTGTCGTAAATGGTTACGTTGATGCAAGCTTTGACATTGATCCTGATGACTCTAAGTCACAAACCAGATACATATTTATATTGAATGGTGGAGTTGTCAGTTGGTGCAGTTCCAAGCAGACTGTCGTGGCGAGATCTACGTGTGAAGCGGAGTACATAGCTGCTTCGGAAGCAGCAAATGAAGAAGTCTGGATGAAGGAGTTCATATCCGATCTAGGTGTAATACCTAGTGCATCGGGTCCAATGAAAATCTTTTGTGACAATACTGGAGCAATTGCCTTGGCGAAGGAATCCAAATTTTACAAGAGAACCAAACACATCAAGAAACACTTCAATTCCATCCGTCATCAAGTCAAGGAGGGAGACGTAGATATTTGCAAAATACATACAGATCTGATTGTTGCAGACCCATTGACTAAGCCTCTTCCACGAGCAAAACTCGATCAACACCCAGACTCCATGGGTGTAGAATCATTACTATGTAATCCAGATTATTGACTCAAGTGCAAGGGGGAGACTGAAGGAAATATGCCCTAGAGGCAATAATGAAGTTGTTATTTATATTTCCTTATATCATGATAAATGTTTATTATTCATGCTAGAATTGTATTAACCAGAAACTTAGTACATGTGTGAATACATAGACAAAACTGAGTGTCCCTAGTATGCCTCTACTTGACTAGCTCGATAATCAAAGATGGTGAAGTTTCCTGACCATATACATGTGTTGTCATTTGATGAACGAGATCACATCATAGAGAATGATGTGATGGACAAGACCCATCCGTTAGCTTAGCATAATGATCGTTAAGTTTTATTGCTATTGCTTTCTTCATGACTTATACATATTCCTCTCACTATGAGATTATGCAACTCCCGAATACCTTGTGTGCTATCAAACGTCACAACTTAACTGGGTGATTATAAAGATGCTCTACAGGTGTCGCCGAAGGTGTTTGTTCGGTTGGCATAGATCGAGGTTAGGATTTGTCACTCCGAGTATCGGAGAGGTATCTCTGGGCCCTCTCGGTAATGCACATCACTATAAGCCTTGCAAGCAATATGACTAATGAGTTAGTTGCGGGATGATGCATTACGGAACGAGTAAAGAGACTTTCCGGTAACGAGATTGAACTAGGTATGATGATACCGACGACCGAATCTCGGGCAAGTAACATAGCGATGAGAAAGGGAATAATGTATGTTGTTATTGTGGTTTGACCGATAAATAAATTGGTAGAATATGTAGGAACCAATATGAGCATCCACGTTCTGTAGTTGGTTATTGAGCGAAGATGTCTCTCGGTCATGTCTACATAGTTCTCGAACCCGTAGGGTCCGCACGCTTAACGTTCGATGACGATTTGTATTATGAGTTATGTGTTTTGGTGACCAAAGTTTGTTCGGAGTCCCGGTTGAGATGACGGACATGACGAGGAGTCTCGAAAGATTCGAGAGGTAAATATTGATATATTGGAAGGTGGTATTAAGACATCAGAATGGATTCGAGTGGTTCGGGTATTTTACCTGTGACAACCCCGATTCAATAATACACTAATCATGCACGCAAATGTGTACGATCAAGATCTGGGACTCACGGGAAGATATCACAACACAACTCTAAAAACATAAATAGTCATACAAGCATCATAATACAAGCCAGGGGCCTCGAGGGCTCGAATACAAGTGCTCGATCATAGACGAGTCAGCGGAAGCAACAATATCTGAGTACAGACATAAGTTAAACAAGTTTGCCTTAAGAAGGCTAGCACAAACTAGGATACAGATCAAAAGAGGCGCAGGCCTCCGCCTCGGTATCCTCCTAAACTACTCCCGGTCGTAAATCGCTGACACGCACATAGTAGTAGGCACCTCCGGTGTAGTAGGAGTCGTCATCGACGGTGGCGTCTGGCTCCTGGGCTCCACCATCTGGTTGCGACAACCAAGTAGAATGGAAAGGGGGGAAAGAGGGAGACAAGCAACCGTGAGTACTCATCCAAACTACTCGCAAGCAAGGATTTACACTACATATGCATGGGTATCTGTGTAAAGGGCCAATATCGGTGGATCGAGCCAGAATGCCGTAATAAGAGGGGATAGCTAGTCCCGTCAAGACTACGCTCGCATCCTCCATCTTGCAGCATGTAGAAGAGAGTAGATGGTAAGTTTACCAAGTATCATCACATAGCATAATCCTACCCGACGATCCTCTCCTCATCGACATGTGAGAGAGTGATCACCGGGTTGTATCTGGCACTTGGAAGGGTGTGTTTTATTAAGTATCTGGTTCTAGTTGTCATAAGGTCAAGGTACAACTCCGGTCGCCCTTTACCGAGGGACACGGCTATTCGAATAGATAAACTTTCCTGCAGGGATGCACCACATAACCCAACACGCTCGATCCCATTTGGCCAGACACACTTTCCTGGGTCATGCCCGGCCTCGGAAGATCAACACGTCGCAGCCCCACCTAGGCACAATAGAGAAGTCAGCACGCCGGTCTAAATCCTATGACGCAGGGGTCTGGGCCCATCACCCATTGCACACCTACACGTTGCGAGGGCGGCCGGAAGGATACCTAGCCTAGCAGGCGTTTCAGTCCAATTCGGCGCGCGCCGCTCAGTCGCTGACGTCACGAAGGCTTCGGCTGATACCATGACGCCGAGTGCCCATAACTGTTCTCGCGTAGTTGGTTAGTGCGTATAGGCCAGTGGCTAGACTCATTTCAAATACCAAGATCTCGTTAAGCGTGTTATTATGAAGTAACCACGGACGTCGAACAGGGCCAGGCCCACCTCTCTCCTAAGTGGTCTCAACCTGCCCTGTCGCTCCGCCACAAGATCCACAGGCGGGTACTCCTACGAGCCGACCCGACTTTAGTCACCACAGATATCATGTAAAGTATATAAGTATATACCCGTGATCACCTCCCGAGTGATCACGGCCCGATAGTATAGCAAGGCAGACGGACAAGAATGTAGGGCCACAAATGCAATACTAGCATCCTATACTAAGGATGTAGGAATGCAGGTAAAGGTAACAACAAAGAGTAGTAAGGACGGGCTATGCCTCCGGATAGGATTAACGGAAAGTAGTAACATGCTACACTACTCTAATGCAAGCAGCAGAGAGTAGAATAGGGGATAGCAGGTGATCAGGGGGGGGGGGCTTGCCTGGAAGCTCAGCGGAGAAGGAGGGGTCGTCAACACCGTAGTCGTACTGGGTAGCAACGGCGTCGGTCTCGGTGTCTAGCGAGAGAAGAGGGGGAAGAAACAATAAATACAATGCAAATAAAATGCATGAAGATGCATGATATGACAAAGCGTGATGCTAGGTGTACCCAAACGCGGTAGTTGGTGATACCGGCGAAGGGGGGAAACATCCGGGAAAGTATTCCCATTGTTTCGCGTTTTCAGACAGATGAACCGGAGGGGGAAAGTTGCGAGTTTGATAGGTTAGGGATGTGCGGCGGATGAATAGGCTGCGTATCCGGATTCGTCTCGTCGTTCTGAGCAACTTTCATGTAGAAAGTATTTTCATCTGAGCTACGGTTTATTTTATATTAGCTTTAAAAGATTTAAATCATTTTTAGGATTAATTTAAATATTTTAATTCAACATTATCCAGAACAGTGTTTGCTGATGTCATCATAACGCCAGCATGACGTCAGCAGTCAACACAGGTGTTGACTGGTCAAACTGATGTGTGGGCCTAGTGGGACCCACGTGTCATACACTGTTAGGTTAATTAGGGCTTAGGTTAAACTAATTACTGTTTATTTAAACTAACATGTTAATTAGATTAATTAAATAGGATTAATTAACTTAACTAATTTAGTTAATTAATTAATTAATTTTATTATTATTATTATTATTATTTTCTAAAAAATGTTGTGGGGCGTGGGCCCCTATGTCATTGGGCCAGGGGCCTTTAGTGGGCACGGGGACACGCGGGTGCGGGCACTAGCGCCCAGCCCGTGTGCGAACAGAGGCGCACGGCGAAAGCGCTTAGCGGTGGGCTGGGCGGGGCCGATGAGGATGGCGGAGCGCATGAGTGAAGAGGCCGCGGCTGTGGCGGTTTGTGGCATCGAGCGGTGGCAGGCGATCGCAGCAGGGGCTTTTGGCGGCGTGGCCGGTGACGGCGAGCACGAGGCGCGGCCAGGAGACGAGGGAGGATCCACGGGCGACCAGCGTCGAGGAGCAGAGGCATGGCCACACGCGGCGCGCGTGCGCGGCCGACGTGGTTGGGGCACGCGGCAGGGTGGAGTAGAGGGCGCGCGGCGCAGGCATCTGCGGCGAAGGGGCTGTCGGTGGGCACCTATGCACGGTGGCACACCAAAGAAAGGGGGACGGTGCCAGCAACGACAAACAAGAGCGGTGAGGCGTGGCCTACACTGGCGCGCGACCCACGCAGCCTGCGGCACGGGCACAACAGGGGGGGTGGTGAGTGCGTGGGTGGCTGCGGGCGGCGTAGTCGCGGTGAGCGTGGGGCGGAACGGTGAGGCGGAGGAGCGGGATGGTGCACAGGAGGGAGAAGGGAGGACACGGCCTCACTGTGGGCGTAGGGCACGGGCAGTGGGGCGCGAGGTGGTCGATGGGGACGACGGCGTCGGAGGAGGCAGACCGGTGCGGAGGAGGAGGCAGGCCGGCGAGGGGCGTCAGCGACGGACAGGTCCGAGCGGCGCCACGGGGTGACGGCGACGGCGTCGAGCGCCCCGATCCCGATCTGGATCGGGGAGGGAGGCGAAGGGGGAGTGGGACGAGTGGGGGTTAGGGTTTGCGGGTGAGTTGGACTGGGGTTTGTAGGGGGCGGCTGGGCCGGCCTAGTCGGCCTGGTGGCCAGTTGGGCCAAGGCCCATCGGGTAAGGGAGGTTTTTCTCTGTTTGTTTGTTTTTTTTTGTTAGTTTTGTTTTCTTCTTTTTTATATATTTTCTTTTCTGTTCTATTTATTTTATAGCCTTTTAGTATTTTCTAAAAATGAGTTTCCTTCACAACAATTACCTACGTAATATTTGGCAGTAACCGAACATTTTTGTTTTAATGTTTGAAAACTTTTGTTGTATGCCATATTTGGAATTCGAATTTTGAATCGGTTTTTGAACTAACGAGGAATTAGCAACAGTAACGGAGGTGACATGGCATATAGAGCAGAGTTTTACTGTAGCCTAAATATCTGGGCGTCACAATTCTCCTCCACTACAAGAAATCTCGTCCCGAGATTTAAGAGATAGTGAAAGGGGGGAAGGTTTGGTAACGAATCTAGCGGGTCTTCTCATTCTGGCTTTCTCTTCTTGAAGAGGCTGGTCCAATACATTGATGTCTTCATTTCTCTGCTTCAGGTCATCATGATGAAGTCGGCATCCTTTCTTCGGGAACTCCATCGTACTTACGAAAGAATAAATGGTGGGCATTCTGGGAGACCAGACCTCTGCAAGGTCGACTATCTGGTAGCTAACATCGAGGAAGGTGGCAGAAAGTAATTCTCGAACTGAAACTTAACGAAATATCGAGAGCAAAGTAAGAAAGTACCACGAGAAGTTTCAAGCGAGTAGGCAATCGTTCGATGCCTGTTACCGGGCGTGAAAGGGGATCAAAGCAATAGAATAATTATTGTGTCTGATGCCAGAATTGATGATCTCATCGGTAGGTGGCTCATGAATTTCATACGAGTCTATGCGGGAGGAATAACTTTGGGAACAGGGGTGCACAGGAGAGTCAGGTTTCGATCCTGTGGAACTGTGGGTTATGGACCCACCATGTGGGTTAAAGTAGGAAGGTGATGACGTCTTACATGATCATGTAAGCGAGGCATGCCATAGGATAGCCTGCCAGTTATGTCGGCAACAACATCGATACCAAGGGCGAGGGACGAAGAGAACCATTTTCCTGCTCGTTAAACGAGGCGGACCAATAGGCAAGGTTCTTGTCCATCGGTGGCTACCGGAATGTCATCAACAATAGTAACAGGGTCTTATTGACAAAGTAGTACACCGAGGTATTTACATAAGCAGTGAATTATTACTGCTTAGATAATATAGATCACAAGAAAGATTAAACATAATAATGGAAAGGAAAAGGTGATCATCAGAGTAAACAAAACAATGGAAAGGAAAATGTGTCAAAACACCTATTTCAGGAGTATATCCTTCCCAAGGGGAAGGAGAGCATGATATCCGTGACAAGATATAATGTAGAAAACCCTTTAGGTAAGGGGAGAGAAATTTCATGACATTACCCATACAACGGTGTTTGGATAACTGAGCAAGAAATATTTAGCATTTGGGCTTCAAATGTTCTTGTTGAAAATCGGAGTACCACGTACATGCTTGAGATAGCATTGACATGGTCTTCAAGCAAAGGTCGGACTTTGGATACTCAATGGATTCATCAGGAACAACTTATAGAATAAGTCTTTCAATTTCCTCATGGAAGAATGGTTAACATTGCTAAAATGAAGAACTATAACAATAGGCCCTCCAGCCAGGTGTGCTAGGCATGACATCACCTTACCGGGTCATATAAAGACCAATGTTATAACTCTTGGAAAATGTGTCCCAACCATCATATTTGACCGAGCTTCAGATCTGATTGGTGTTAGGATACCTCAGACTCGAGATGCCTGAGAAGAAAAAAAGAAGGTGCAACACAAATTGACGAGATGACATTGTAAGATCCTCGGGAAAAAGAACTGTGGAAGCGAGTTCTGAAACAAGAGTTCATCATTAAAACAAGGAGAGGGTGAGGAGGTAGCTGATGAATTTAGCGACAATTCATCGAAATTTCCAAAAGATGGATTTCCACAATTTGGTAAACCAGGAGATAACATTTGTCAGATCAAATGAAATAATGATGTATGCTCGAGGAGAACATCCACGATCAAACATTGGTTGAAAGGTGCATGAAATAAGGGCTAAGGTAGCATGATCAATGTTAGGATGGTGATTTGATAATCAATACACAAAGAATGAAACTATCCTCCATTGACTTACAAGCAATAGGGATGCTAGGAGTACAAAATCCAAGCAGCATCATTCACTTGTTGGTATCCCAGTTAGAATCAACATGGGGACCAAGAAGGAATGGTGATGGTGAGAAGTATCACTATACCCATAATTCTTAAGGGGTGGAGCAATTCTCATAACATCCCTGACATAAAATGTGGTATCAAGGTAAAACATAATACAAACTAGATAGCAAGGAAAACAAGATACAATACAAAACATGAACAAGTTTGTGTTGGGGGGGAGGCAAGAATGTTTCCAATGATAACTTGAATCATCAAGGGGGAAGGATGGTATTTCCCATCATGAATTGGATTGATATCTTGGAAAATCTCAGAATGTTGATGATGATTACGACACAAATGTCGAGAGATTACATGAAGATGTAATCGACTAGCGACGACATCAAGCAAAAGGAATGGTGAAGCAAAAGACTACTGGAACCGCGGATACGACACAAACTTAGAATCAAGCTTGTTGTTCAAGGCAATATGATATGACGAGGACGGTGGACGTAAGCTTAGCTCATCATCGAAAATTGTGCTCCGGGAAGAAGGACAAGGTAGCACAGTTAAAATTTAACATGATAAGGATATAGCCAATCAGGCTAGGAATGACTTGAAGGATTATTAAACTCATAAGCAACGAAAATTACTTAGAGTTGTCGTATCGGAGCGCGGAATCGATTCACTTATCGATGTTCTCGGTTGACGACAACCCAGAACCCAGAAAAATTGGAATCGGTGACAAATAACAGTTGATGAATAACCCATAAGAAGTTATGCAGTTCCATGATATTCTCGAGATACCAGAGTGTAATACTCGACGATAGATTCAAATAAAGGTGGGACTGGGGTATTGCTCCGTAGAAGACAAATACTCAACTTGCCCGAGAAATGGGATCAAAGAAGGACAATATGGTCGAAACCATAGCTGCAAGGGATCCAATTTCATGACACCGAATGAATTACCCAAATGATCAAATATTTTGCAAGAAGCTTCCATGATAAGTTCCACATCGGGTCCATGGGCATGAACGCAAAGTTCAAGGTCGACTCCCACTTCTTTAATGCATAACCTTCCATTCACTTCTCGTCTTCTAAGAAGTTGCAATGCTGAAATTTTATCTGGCGAAGTACTAGAAGAGTTTGACTCGTGAAAACTTTCGGGTTCACACGATTTTAGAGAAAGTATAGGTTCAACCCATGGGGGCATCTTAGAAACATATACCACAAGCTTCAAGAGTAAATATCACCAGCTCGAAAGTAGAGCATAGTTGGCCAAATCATAGGATAGGATTTGTCAATGGCATTATGTATCAGGGAAAGAACTTCCAAAGTGATTGAATAAGAAGGGTGCTGTCGGACAAAATCCAACAAAGGATTTGTTGGTCCATAACGAAGCTGATGCGAACATCGGCACACAATCAGAGGAAGAAACAATGCAAAGGCATTGGATTATAGAAGCAACTGACTATTTCAAAGATCAAATGCAAAGCAATCATCATTTCCAAATCAAGGGATCAGAAGCCAGCGGTCTGATTAAGAATGGATAAGTTGATTAGACATAGGGGTACAATCGACGGCAATTTGATGGGTCGATAACCAGCTCATGTTCAAAATGACATTTGAGTCGGGAAGATATTTTAAAGGATCAACCGATGACTGCGTGCATTCGCACTCATGTTGAATCAATAGGATCAAAATGATGGTGTCAAAGCAGACTAATGAATATTGCCAGCCATATGGAAAGCATCCATAATGCAAGCAGACATGTATTTGCAGAGCAATAAGTTACTAAGGATTTTCGGAGGATCGAATAGTATTTCGAAGACTTTTGTGAAACACCTGAACAACTGGGGATGAGCGGATACTCGGTAAGTGAGAGGAATTATCCGTAGGGGTAATCATGTGGCAAAGAACTACAAGGCAGTAGGAACAAAGTATTCTCGGAACAATAGAGAGGATTTCGAGGTATCTTATAATATCAAGATAACCGGGGAATGATTGTATGAATGGCAAGTTTATGCAGTTTTCATAGGGGTTGACGGTGGAAGGAAATCCCAAATGCGATGGCACAAAGACTCGAGAGAACATCGTAGAGTAACTTCGGAATCTTGTAGTGCAGCAGGCGATCATCTGAAGTGAGAGGCTCTCCGGGGGAAAGTATTTTCGAGAACCTAAAGTTAGTTTTGTTTTTGGCAAAATCATTTAACCCGAATAGAAGAGACGTCAGAGTCCCAGAGTATAGGTCAAGGAATAAAAGATCCTACTACCACCCAATGGCGACGTGGGCCCGTAAGCCGCACAGCCATGTTAGTAAGAGTTTTGCAATGACTAGACTCAACTTCGGCCAAGGAGTTGGAAAGGGGGATTCCTACAGGCAGTCGGCTCTGATACCAACTTGTGACGCCCCCGATTCAATCATACACTAATCATGCACGCAAATGTGTACGATCAAGATCAGGGACTCAAGGGAATATATCACAACACAACTCTAAAAACATAAATAGTCATACAAGCATCATAATACAAGCCAGGGGCCTCGAGGGCTCGAATACAAGTGCTCGATCATAGATGAGTCAGCGGAAGCAACAATTTCTGAGTACAAACATAAGTTAAACAAGTTTGCCTTAAGAAGGCTAGCACAAACTAGGATACAGATCGAAAGAGGCGCAGGCCTCCTGCCTGGGATCCTCCTAAACTACTCATGGTCGTCGTCAGCGGCCTGGACATAGTAGTAGGCACCTCCGGTATAGTAGGAGTCGTCGTTGACGGTGGCGTCTGGCTCCTGGGCTCCAGCATCTGGTTGCGACAACCAGGTAGAACTGAAAGGGGGAAAAGAGGGAGAAAAGCAATCGTGAGTACTCATCCAAAGTACTCGCAAGCAAGGATCTACACTACATATGCATGGGTACCTGTGTAACGGGCCAATATTGGTGGACTGAACTGCAGAATGCCAGAATAAGAGGGGGATAGCTAGTCCTGTCGAAGACTACGCTTCTGGCAGCCTCCATCTTGCAGCATGTAGAAGAGAGTAGATGGTAAGTTTACCAAGTATCATCACATAGCATAACCCTACCCGACGATCCTCTCCTCGTCGACCTGTGAGAGAGCGATCACCGGGCTGTATCTGGCACTTGGAAGGGTGTCAAGGTACTAGTTGTCATAATGTCAAGGTACTACTCCGGGTCATCCTTTTACCGAGGGACACGGCTATTCGAATAGATAAACTTCCCTGCAGGGGTGCACCACATAACACTATAGGAATCAGCTACTTTGCCATCTGCCACGGCGGACGGCAAAGGCATGGATGGCGGACGGCAAAGGTCTTTGCCGTCCGCGGCGGACGGCAAAAGTGGACGGCAAAGTACGGGACGGCTAAGAGCTGCGTTGTTGCTCGCCGGGCGGTCGACGGCAAAGGAGCCTTTGCCATCAAGAAATGACGGCAAAGAATGCAGCACGGCAATAAATGCGCTGTTACATCCTTTAGGTGGTTAACGGCAAGCCTTTTGCCGTCGGCCGACGGCAAACTTTGTAAGGCCTTTGCCGTCACCATCAGAGGCAAACTAACCAAATTGGTCAGCCTCCCAGAAGCACGCTTGTTCGCCACGTGGCCTCTTTGTCATCATTCACGACGGGCAAGAGCCCTTTGTCACGGTAAGTGCGCACGGCAAAGAGCCCGTGATATTGGCTTTTTTCCTGCTTTTTAAATCCAACAATTTTCACAGAAATATATATGACATATATAGATATATTTCACAGGGCTATTTAACAGCACATAAGTTTCATCGTACATACATATATAGCAAGTTGAACATACACATAAGTTGCAACCATTAGGAAGTTGCACATACATATTACAATGCAAAGTTTCATCAAGATAGCAAGTTCCATCGTATGGGAAAACGAACCTGATACACATCTCTGCAATAAACAGAGAGGATGTGTACCCAGAGAACAACAGGGGAGGCACTGACGAAATTTATGCGTCGGATCCGGAGCAAAGCATATGGGAAAACGAACCCAATCTACACATAGTCGGGCTGTCCATGGATAGCGTTGGACAATTCGAAAGAATCAAGGTTATAAATATGCAAATGCATGCATATTTATAACTATGACGCTTTCGAACGGGTGACACATATTGGTTACGCATACTGATGATTCAAGACACATATATAGCTAGCCATCAAGTTTCATCGGCACGAACACCGGAACAGAGCAAATAATTAATGGGGGAGGAGGATATGTCATTTGTGCTCACCCACGAACGAAGGGCAGAGCTCGTCAAACGACGCGCAGGTCGTCGAACACCAAACCTCGCAGCGGTGAAACAATCAAGCACATTTAAATAAACCCGATCAACACAATTATATATGATGTTTTTCATAACAAAATCGAAAAATATATGACCTAACTAATAATTCACAAATATAAGACCCGCCGGCCTCGGGGTCGGGTGACGTGGTTTCTGGGTGTCGTGTCGTTGTCGGGGTGTGGTGTCGGGGTCGGGGTGTCGGGTTCAGGGGTCAGGGGGTCGGGGTGTCGGGGTCGGGGTGTCGGGGTCAGGGGGTCGGGGTGTTTCCTTCTATCCTTTCTTCTTTCTTTCTATTATTCTTCTTCTTTCCTTTCTTCTTCTTCTTTCATCTTTTTTCTACTTTTTTACTTCTTTTTGTTTCTTCTTTTCGTCTTCTTCTACTTCTTCTACTTCTTTTCTTCTTCTTCTTTTTTCATCTTTCTACTACTTCTACTTCTTCTAATTCTTTTCTAACACTAACACTAACACAATCTAGCACTAACAATTAAACAGCAAAAAAATGAAAAACTGTAGAAAAAGTAGTAGTCCCTCACCGAAGCAATGGGACGGTCGGCATGGGGGGGCACCGGCGGCGCCGGCAGGTGGCGGGCGACAGGCGTCGGTGGGGTGGGGGGGCGGAGGGTGGTGGGCGACGAGCCAAGGGTGCGGGCGGGCGGCGAGGCGAGGGTGGCGGAGGGTGGTGGGCGACGGCGTCGGCGGGTGGGGTGAGGCGGAGGGTGGTGGCGCGATGGGCCAAGGGTGCGGGGCGGGCGCCGGGCGGGGGCGGTGGTGGATCTAGCGGGAGGAGAGAGGAAGAGAAGGGAGAGTAACGGGCGGGGGGTGGCGTCCGTTAGTTACTCAGCTCTTTGCCGTCCGCCACTCTTTTCCGTCCGCCGTTATCTCTCTTTGTCGTCCGCTAGCGTATCGGCAAAGAGGTGGGTGTTAAGTTTTTTAAACGGGCGGGTGGGTGGGGCCACCTCACTTTTTGTCAAGTCACCGACGGCAAGATTCTTTTTGTTGCCACCGGCTGACGGCAACGAAATGGCGCATGGCAAAGATGTTATTTGCCGTGTGCCGTTTCTTTGTCGTCCGCTTTACGGTAGCTTATGGCAAAGAGCTTCTTTGCCGTCCGCTAGCGGACGGCAAAGATCTGGCAGATGGCAAAGTAGCTGATTCCAGTAGTGTAACTCAACATGCTCGATCCCATTTGGCCGGACACACTTTCCTGGGTCATGCCCGGCCTCGGAAGATCAACACGTCGCAGCCCCACCTAGGCCCAACAGAGAGGTCAGCACGCCGGTCTAAATCCTATGGCGCAGGGTCCTGGGCACACCAAGACGCTATGAGGGCGGCCAAGGCAGACCTAGCCTAGCAGGTTCCAGTCCAATCCGGCAAGGCGCCGGGCCACCGCTGACGCCACGAAGGCTTCAAGCCATCACCACGACGCCGAGTGCCCATAACTGCTCCCACAGAGTTGGTCAAGGCGATAGGCCAAAGGCCAAACTCAGATCAAATACCAAGATCTCGTTAAGCGTGTTATTATGAAGTAACCATGGACGCCGACCAGGGCGAAGCCCACCTCTCTCCTAGGTGGTCTCAACCTGCCATGTCGCTCCGCCACATGATCCACTCACAGGTACTCCTATGAGCCGACCGACTTTAGTCACCACAGGTATCATGTAAAGTATATAAGTATATACCCGTGATCACCTCCCGAGTGATCACAGCCCGATATTATAGCAAGGCAGACGGACAAGAATGTAGGGCCATAGATGGAATACTAGCATCCTATACTAAGCATGTAGGAATGCAGGTAAAGGTAACAAAAGTAGTAGCAAGGACAGGCTATGCTTCATGATAGGATTAACGAAAAGAAGTAACATGCTACACTACTCTAATGCAAGCAGTAGAGAGTAGAATAGGCGATATCTGGTGATCAAGGGGGGGGCTAGCCTTGAAGCTCAGCCGAGAAGGAGGGGTCGCCAACACCGTAGTCATACTAGGTAGCAGCGGCGTCAGTCTCGGTGTCTAGCGAGAGAAGAGGGGGAAGAAACAATAAATACAATGCAAACAAATGCATGACGATGCATGACATGACAAAGCGTGATGCTAGGTGTGCCCAAACGCGGTAGTTGGTGATCCGGTGAAGGGGGGAAACATCCGGGAAAGTATTCCCGGTGTTTCGCGTTTTTGGACAGATGAACCGGAGGGGGAAAGTTGCGAGTTTGATAGGTTAGGGATGTGTGGCGGATGAACAGGCTGCGTATCCGGATTCGTCTCATCGTTCTGAGCAACTTTCATGTAGAAAGTATTTTCATCTGAGCTACGGTTTATTTTATATTAATTTTAAAAGATTTTAATCATTTTTAGGATTAATTTAAATATTTTAATTCAATATTATCCAGAACAGTGTTTGTTGACGTCATCATGACGCCAGCATGACATCAGCAGTCAACAGAGGTGTTGACTGGTCAAACTAACGTGTGGGCCCAGTGGGACCCACGTGTCATACACCGTTAGGTTAATTAGGGTTTAGGTTAAACTAATTACTGTTTATTTAAACTAACAGGTTAATTAGATTAATTAAATAGGATTAATTAACTTAATTTATTTAGCTAATTAATTAAATAATGTTATTATTATTATTATTATTTTCTAAAAACGTTCTGGGCATGGGACCTTGTGTCATTGGGCCAGGGGCCTTTAGTGGGCATGGGGACGGGCGCAGGTGGGCGCTTAGCGCCCAGCCGCAGCGGTCAGAGGCGCTGCGTTTGCCGAGCGCCAACGAAAGGTGGGCTGGCGGGCCGACGAGGATGCCGGAGCGCTGCGAGTGAAGACGTCGGTGGCCAGGGCGGTTTGTGGCGCTAGAGCGGTGGCGAGGCGACTACAGCAGGGGGCTTTGGCGGCGGCCGTGGCCGGTGAAGGCGAGCACGGGGCGCAGCCAGGAGACGAGGGAGGATCCGCGGGCGACCAGCGTCGAGGAGCAGAGGCATGGCCACACGCGGCGCGCGGCGCCGACGCGGCCGGCGACGCCGCGTGGTGGAGTAGAGGCGAAGCGGCGCCGGGCATCTCAAGGGAAGGCTGCCGACGGGCGCATGTGCACGGTGGCGCACCAGCAGCAGGGGGACGGTGCCGCAGCAACGGCAGCGCAACGGTGAGGCGTGGTCGCGCGCGCTGGGAGCGCGCCCTGCGCAGCTACGGCACGGCACGGTGCTACGTCTTGAGCTTGCGTTGGTTTTCCCCGAAGAGGAGAGGATGATGCAGCACAGTAGCGTAAGTATTTCCCTCAGTTTTTGAGAACCAAGGTATCAATCTAGTAGGAGGCCACGCGCAAGTCCCTTGTACCTGCACAAAACGATAGAAACTCGCAACCAACGCGATTAGGGGTTGCCAATCCCTTCACTGTCACTTACGAGAGTGAGATCTGATAGAGATAATATTTTTGGTATAAAGATGCAAAGCGAAAAGTAAAAGGCAAAGTAAAAACAAAGCAAGTATAAAAGTGATGGAGATTGATATGATGAAAATAGACCCGGGGGCCATAGGTTTCACTAGTGGCTTCTCTGAAGAGCATAAATATTCTATGGTGGGTGAACAAATTACTGTTGAGCAATTGACAGAATTGAGCATAGTTATGAGTTTATCTAGGTATGATCATGTATATAGGCATCACGTCCGAGACAAGTAGACCGACTCCTGCCTGCATCTACTACTATTACTCCACTCATCGACCGCTATCCAGCATGTATCTAGAATATTAAGTTAATGAAAACAGAGTAACGCCTTAAGCAAGATGACATGATGTAGAGGAATAAATTCATGCCATATGATAAATACCCCATCTTGTTATCCTCGATGGCAACAATACAATACGTGCCTTGCTACCCCTCATCACACCGGGAAAGGACACCGCAAGATTGAACCCAAAGCTAAACACTTCTCCCATTGCAAGAACTACCAATCTAGTTGGCCAAACCAAACGGATAATTCGAAGAGACTTGTAAAGATAACTCAATCATACATAAAAGAATTCAGAAAAGATTCAAATATTGCTAGCTTCACGACCGTTCCGCTTGCCCTCTTCTCGCTCTTATTTGCGTATGTTAGCCACCATATATGCTTAGTCGCTGCTGCAGCCTCACCACTTTACCCCATCCTTTCCCTTTAAGCTTTGCTAAACTTGATACCCATGGTAATGGGATTGCTGAGTCCTCGTGGCTCACAGATTACTACAACAACAAATTGTGTACAGGTTATGCGATGATCATGACGTGAGAGCGATGTTTGCTTGTTTTGGAGTTCTTCTTCCGCTTCTTCTTCGATCAGGGATAGGCTCCAGTGCCGGCAGCCCGGGCTAAAGGTGGTGGATGTCGCTTGAGTTCCCGCTTATGTTTCATCCGCAATGGATGTTGTTCTCTTGTATATGATGTTGATGTATTCTTGTGGCATTTGTGCCTTTTGTATGTATCCCTATCTATTATGTAATGTCGATGTAATGATATCCACCTTGCAAAAGCGTCTTCAAGGTGCGCTTCTATCCTTGGTGGGACCTTCGAGTTCCTTTAGGATAGGGTCGCATCTTGGGCGTGACAAGATGATAGATAATATTTTTGGTATTTTTGGTATAAAGATGCAAAGTAAAATAAAAAGGCAAAGTAAAGAGCAAAGCAATAATAAAGCGTAGGAAGATCAATATGATGAAAATAGACCTGGGGGCCATAGATTTCACTAGTGGCTTCTCTCAAGAGCATAGGTATTTTACGGGTGAACGAACGAATTACTGTTGAGCAAATGATGTAATTGAGAATAGTTATGAGAGTATCTAGGTATGATCATGTATATAGGCATCACGTCCGAGACAAGTAGACCGACTCCTGCCTGCATCTACTACTATTACTCCACTCCTCGACCGCTATCCAGCATGCATCTAGAGTATTAAGTTAAATACAGAGTAACGCCATAAGCAAGATGACATGATGTAGAGGAATAAATTCATGCAATATGATAAATGCCCCATCTTGTTATCCTCGATGGCAACAATACAATGCGTGCCTTGCAACCCTTTTTGTCACTGGGTAAGGACACCGCAAGATTGAACCCAAAGCAATACACTTCTCCCATTGCAAGAACTACCAATCTAGTTGGCCAAACCAAACGGATAATTCGAAGAGACTTGCAAAGATAACTCAATCATACATAAAATAATTCAGAGAAGATTCAAATATTATCCATAGATAAGCTGGATCATAAACCAACAATTCATCGGTCTCAACAAACACACCGCAAAAAAGAAGATTACATCGAATAGATCTCCACGAGAGAGGGGGAGAACATTGTATTGAGATCCAAAAAGAGAGAAGAAGCCATCTAGCTACTAGCTATGGACCCGAGGGTGTGAAGCAAACTACTCACACTTCATCGGAGAGGCTATGGTGTTGATGTAGAAGCCCTCCGTGGTGGATGCCCCCTCCGGTGGAGCTCCGGAACAAGCCCCAAGATGGGATCTCGTGGATACAGGAAGTTGCGGCGGTGGAATTAGGTTTTTGGCTCCTGTTCTGATCGTTTGGGGGTATGTAGGTATATATAGGAGGAAGGAGTACGTCGGTGGAGTTTCGAGGGGCCCACGAGGCAGGGGGCGCGCCCCCACCCTCGTGACCGCCTCTCTGGTCCCTTGGCGTAGGGTCCAAGTCTCCTGAATCACGTTCGGTGAGAAAATCACGTTTCTGAAGGTTTCATTCCGTTTGGACTCCGTTTGATATTCTGTTTCTTCAAATTCAAAAAGGCAAAAACAAAGCAATTTGGGCTGGGCCTCCTGTTAATAGGTTAGTCCCAAAAGTAATATAAAACTGGAAAATAAAGCCCATTATAGTCCAAAACAGTAGATAAAGTAGCATGGAGCAATCAAAAATTATAGATACGTTGGAGACGTATCAGGCATCCCCGAGCTTAATTCATGCTCGTCCTCGAGCAGGTAAATGATAAAAAGAGAATTTTTGATGCGGAGTGATACTTTGGCATATTTTCAATTTAAATCTTCTTAACCATGGTATGAATATTCAGATCCGAAAGATTCAAGACAAAAGTTGATATTGACATAAAAATAATAATACTTCAAGCATACTAATCAAAGTAATCATGTCTTCTCAAAATAGCATGGCAAAAGAAAGTTCATCCCTACAAAATCATATAGTTAGGCTATGCTTCATTTTCGCTGGACAAAGATGTTCCCAACTTCTATACCCCGATGACAAGCCAAGCAATTGTTTCATACTTAAATAATCTCAAACTTTTTCAACCCTCACGCAATACATGAGCGTGAGCCATGGATATATCACTATGGGTGGAATAGAATATGATGATGGGGATTGTGTGGAGAAGACAAAAAAGGAGAAAGTCTCATATTGACGAGGATAATCAACGGGCTATGGAGATGCCCATCAATTGATGTCAACGTGAGGAGTAGGGATTGCCATGCAATGGATGCACTAGAGCTATGAATGCTCAACAAAAGAAAACTAGTGGGTGTGCATCCAACTTGCTTGCTCATGAAAACCTAGGGCATTTTGAGGAAGGCCATCGTAGGAATATACAAGCCAAGTTCTATAACAAAAAATTCCCACTAGTATAGAAAGACAACTTATGAGACTCACTATATGAAAAACATGGTGCTACTTTGAAGCACAATGTATGAGACTCCCTACATGAAGAACAAGGTGCTACTTTGAAGCACAAGTGTGGAAAAAGAGATTGCCCTTTTTATTTATTTTCTTCTTTTTTTGGGCCTTTCTTTTTTTTCTTTTTGGCCTTTCTCTTTTTTTATTTGGGCAATGCTCTAATAATGACGATCATCGCACTTCTATTGATTACAACATAAGGATTACAACTCAAAACTAGAACAAGGTATGACTCTATATGAATGCCCCCGGCGATGTACCGGGATGGTGCAATGAATCAAGAGTGACATGTATGAAAAATAATGCATGGTGGCTTTGCCACAAATACGATATCAACTACATGATCATGCAATGGCAATATGACAAAAGTAAAGTATGTCATGATGATGATGAACGGAACGGTGGAAAGTTGCATGGCAATATATCTCGGAATGGCTATGGAAATGCCATAATAGGTAGGTATGGTGGCTGTTTTGAGGAAGATATAAGGAGGTTTATATGTGAAAGAGTGTATCATATCACGGGGTTTGGATGCACCGGCGAAGTTTGCACCAACTCTCAAGGTGAGAAAGGGAAATGCACGGCTTCCGAAGAGGCTAGCAAAGGCAGGAAGGTAAAAGTGCGTATAATCCATGGAATCAACATTAGTCAAAAGAACTCATATACTTATTGCAAAATTTAGAAGTCATCAAAAATCAAGTACTACACGCATGCTCCTAGGGGGATAGATTGGTAGGAAAAGACCATCGCTCGTCCCTGACCGCCACTCATAAGGATGCACAAGCCGTGCACACTTCATGTTTCAAATTTGTTACACAACTTTAACCATACGTGCATGCTACGGATTTGCTAACTTCAACACAAGCATTTCTCAAATTCACAACTACTCAACTAGCATGACTTTGATATTATCACCTCCATATCTCAAAACAATTATCAAGCATCAAACTTATCTTAGTATTCAACGCACTCAAAAGAAAGTTTCACATATCTTGAATACCAAGTATATTATCATTAAGCAAATTACCATGCTATTAACGACTCTCAAAATAATCTAAGTGAAGCATGAGATATCAAGTTTCTTTAGAACAAATCGACCACCGTGCTCTAAAAGATCTAAGTGAAGCACTAGAGCAAAAATTATCACGTTCAAAGATATGAGTGAAGCACAAAGAGCAAACTATAAAGCTCAAAAAATATAAGTGAAGCACATAGAGTATTCTATCAAATTTCAATTCATGTATGACTCTATAAAAAGGTGTGTACAGCAAGGATGATTGTGGTAAACTAACAAGCAAAGACGCAAATAATACAAGACGCTCCAAGCAAAACACTTATCATGTGGTGAATAAAAATATAGCTCCAAGTAAATTACCGATGGAAGTGGATTTGAAGAGGGATGCCTTCCGGGCATCCCAAAGCTTTGACTTTTGGTGTCCTTGGATTATCTTGGGGGTGCCATGGGCATCCCCAAGCTTAGGCTCTTACCACTCCTTGTTCCATAATCCATCAAAAGAATTCACCCAAAACTTGAAAACTTCACAACACAAAACTCAATAGAAATCCCGTGAGGTCCGTTAGAGAAAGAAAACAAAAGACTACTTTAAGGTACTGTAATGAACTAATTATTTATTTATGTTGGTGTTAAACCTACTGTATTCCAACTTCTCTATGGATCATAAAATATTTTACTAGCCATAGATTCATCAAAATAAGCAAACAACACACGCAAAACAGAATCTGTCAAAAACAGAACAGTCTGTACTAATCTGTAACTAACGCAAACTTCTGGAACTCAAAAAATTCTACCAAAATTAGAAGACCTGGAAAATTTGTTTATTGATCAGCAGCAATTGGAATCATTAATTTATCACGTTCTGGTGATTTTTAACAATTCGGACACTGAGCACAAAGTTTCTGGAAATTACAGCAAAATCTAATAACTATCATCCAAGAAGATCCAATATGTTTAACTTGGCACAAACACTAATTAAAATATAAAACCACATCTAAACAGAGCCTAGATGGATTATTTATTCCTAAACAGAAGCAAAAACAAAAAACTGAAAATAAAATTGGGTTGCCTCCCAACAAGCGCTATCGTTTAACGCCCCTAGCTAGGCATAAAAGCAAGGATAGATCTAGGTATTGCCATCTTTGGTAGGCAATTCTTCAATGAGGCATCTACCTCCTTTAGAATTTTATTTCTTTCTAGTAATTATCAAACTTTTAGGCACAAGATCGAAAAATTCATTCGTAGCAAATGGTTCCTTAATGATAGTAAAAAGATCGGGATGAATACTTATAGATTTAAGATCCGCAGTTTCCTTACTAGATGATTCACCCTTATTTTTAGGAACATACATAAGCTTAGCAATTTTAGTGGGAGGACTAGGAGTATTCTTTACGGAAGAAAAAGCGGTTCCCAAGTTGGTAATGATACACTCAAGTTTATCGATTCGAGTGGAATCTAGATTTATTTTCTCATTAACCATAGGTTCTTTCTCCTTAATATTTTTCAAAGTCATTCCTACCATAGATCCATATTGAGTAATTTGATTATGGATCTTTTTGTCTAGATTTTCAATGGATTCAATGGTAGCAACTTTGTTTTCAATAATTTCAAGCCTTTGCATAACATGCTCCAAAGTTAACATAGTTCCATTAAACAAAAGAGGTGGTGAGCCAAATAAATCTATTAAAGCATTATAAGAATCAAAGGTATGGCTACCCAAGAAATTCCCTCCGGTAATGGTATCAAGGATATATCTATACCAAGGATTAGCACCTACATAAAAATTACGAAGAAGAACTGAAGTAGATTACTTCCTGGTAGATCTATTTTGAGCATTGCAAATTCTATACCAAGCATCTTTTAGATTTTCTCCCTCTCTTTGCTTAAAATTTAGAAATACATTCTCGGGAGATAACGGGGAAGACATGAGACTAGTCATGACGGCAAGCAAACAAACTAACACACTAGCAAACAAAAGGCAAAGGGAAAAAGAGGAGGAGATTTGGAAAGAGAGGGCGAATAAAACGGCAAGGGTGAAGTGGGGGAGAGGAAAACGAGAGGCAAATGGCAAATAATGTAATGCGAGAGATAGGGATTGTGATGGGTACTTGGTATGTTGACTTTTGCGTAGACTCCCCGCAAGAACGGCGCCGTAAATCCTTGTTGCTACGCCTTGAGCTTATGCTGGTTTTCCCGAAGAGGAGAGGATGATGCAGCACAAGAGCGTAAGTATTTCCCCCAGTTTTTGAGAACCAAGGTATCAATCCAGTAGGAGGCCACGCGCAAGTCCCTTGTACCTGCACAAATCGATAGCTACTCGCAACCAACGCGATTAGGGGTTGTCAATCCCTTCACGGTCACTTACGAGAGTGAGATCTGATAGAGATAATATTTTTGGTATTTTTGGTATAAAGATGCAAAGTGAAAAGTAAAAGGCAAAGTAAAAACAATGCAAGTATAGAAGTGATGGAGATTGATATGATGAGAATAGACCCGGGGGCCATAGGTTTCACTAGTGGCTTCTCTCAAGAGCATAAATATTCTACGGTGGGTGAACAAATTACTGTTGAGCAATTGATGTAATTGAGCATAGTTATGAGGTTATCTAGGTATGATCATGTATATAGGCATCACGTCCGAGACAAGTAGACCGAAACGATTTTGCATCTACTACTATTACTCCACTCATCGACCGCTATCCAAAGCATGCATCTAGAGTATTAAGTTAAAACAGAGTAACGCCTTTAAGCAAGATGACATGATGTAGAGGAATAAATTCATGCAATATGATAAATACCCCATCTTGTTATCCTCGATGGCAACAATACAATACATGCCTTGCAACCCTTTCGTCATCGGGTAAGGACACCGCAAGATTGAACCCAAAGCAATGCACTTCTCCCATTGCAAGAACTACCACCTAGTTGGCCAAACCAAACGGATAATTCAAGAGACTTGCAAAGATAACTCAATCATACATAAAAGAATTCAGAGAAGATTCAAATATTATTCATAGATAAGCTGGATCATAAACCCACAATTCATCGGTCTCAATAAACACACCGCAAAAAGAAGATTACATCGAATAGATCTCCACGAGAGAGGGGGAGAACATTGTATTGAGATCCAAAAAGAGAGAAGAAGCCATCTAGCTACTAGCTATGGACCAAGGTCTCAAGCAAACTACTCACACTTCATTAGAGAGGCTATGGTGTTGATGTAGAAGCCCTCCGTGGTGGATGCCCTCCTCGTGAGCTCCTAACATGCCCCAAGATGGGATCTCGTGGATACAGGTGAAGTTGAGGCGGTGGAATTATGTTTTTGGCTCCTGTTCGATCGCTTGGGGGCAATGAGGTATATATAGGAGGAAGGAGTACGTCGGTGGAGCTTGAGGCCCACGAGGCGGGGCGCACTTAGGGGGCGCGCCCCACCCTCGTGACCGCCTCTGGGTGCCTTCATGAGGGTCCACCTCCCGGATCACGCTCGTGAGAAAATCACATTTCCGAAGGTTTCATTCCATTTGGACTCCGTTTGATATTCTGTTTCTTCGAAATATTGAAAAAGGCAAAAAAAAACAGTAATTCTGGGCTGGGCCTCCGGTTAAAAGGTTAGTCCCAAAAGTAATATAAAAGTGGAAAATAAAGCCCATTATAGTCCAAAACAGTAGATAAAGTAGCATGGAGCAATCAAAAATTATAGATACGTTGGAGACGTATCACACGGGCACAGCAGGGGGGTGGTGAGTGCATGGGTGGCCGCGGGCAGCGTAGTCGCGGTGAGCGCGAGGCAGAACGGTGCGGCGGAGGAGCAGGATGGTGCGCGCGAGGGAGAGGGGAGGACGCGGGCTCGTTGTGGGCGTAGGTCATGGGAAGTGGGGCGCGAGGTGGTCGATGGGGACGACGGGGTCGGAGGAGGCAGACCGGTGGGGAGGAGGAGGCAGGCCGGCGAGGGTCGTCGGCGACTGACAGGTCCGAGCGGCGCCACGGGGTGACGGCGATGGCGTCGAGCGCTCCGATCCCGGTCTGGATCGGGGAGGGAGGCGAAGGGGGAGTGGGACGAATGGGGGTTGGTGTTTGCGGGTGAGTTGGACTGGGGTTTGTAGGGGGCGGCTGGGCCGGCCTAGTCGGCCAGGTGGCCAGTTGGGCCAAGGCTCATTGGGCAGGGGAGGTTTTTCTCCGTTTGTTTGTTCGTTTTGTTTTCTTCTTTTTTTATATTTTCTTTTTTGTTCTGTTTATTTTAGAGCCTTTTAGCATTTTCTAAAAATGAGTTTCCTTCACAAAAATTACCTACGTAATATTTGGCACCAACCGAACATTTTTGTTTTAATGTTTGAAAACTTTTGTTGTATGCCATATTTGGAATTTGAATTTTGAATCGGTTTTTGAACTAACGAGGAATTAGCAACAGTAACAGAGGTGACGTGGAATATTTAGCGTAGTCTTCTTGTAGCCTAAATATCCCAAGGCCACAATTCTCCTCAAGATTACAAGAAATCTCGCCCCGAGATTTAAGAGGTAGTGAAAGGGGGAAGGTTTGGTAACGAATCTAGCGGGTCTTCTCATTCGCTTTCTCTTCTTGAAGAGGCTAGTCCAATACATTGATGTCTTCATTTCTCTGCTTCAGGTCATCATGATGAAGTCGGCATCCTTTCTTCGGGAACTCCATCGTACTTACGAAAGAATAAATGGTGGGCATTCTGGGAGAACAGACCTCTGCAAGGTCGACTATCTAGTAGCTAACATCAGGGAAGGTGGCAGAAAGTAATTCTCGAACTGAAACTTAACGAAATATCGAGAGCAAAGTAAGAAAGTACCACGAGAAGTTTCAAGCGGGTAGGCAATCGTTCGATGCCCGCACGGGCGTGAAAGGGGATCAAAGCAACGAAATAATTATTGTGTCTGATGCCAGAATTGATGATCTCATCGGTAGGTGGATCATGAATTTCATACGAGTCCACGCGGGAGGAATAACTTTGGGAACAGGGGTGTACAGGAGAGTCAGGTTTCGATCCTGTGGAACTGTGGGTTATGGGCCCACCATGTGGGTTAAAGTAGGAAGGTGATGACGTCTTACACGATCATGTAAGCGAGGCATGTCAGAGGATAGCCTGCCAGTTATGTCAGCAACAACATCGATACCAAGGGCGAGGTATGATGAGAACCATTTTCCTGCTCGTTAAACGACGCGGACCAATAGGCAAGGTTCTTGTCCATGAGTGGCTACCGGAATGTCATCAACAATAGTAACAGGGTCTTATTGACAGAGTAGTACACCGAGGTGTTTACATAAGCAGTGAATTATTACTGCTTAGATCATATAGATCACAAGAAAGACTAAACATAATAATGGAAAGGAAAAGGTGATCATCAGAGTAAACAAAACAATGGAAAGGAAAATGTGTTAAAACACCTATTTCAGGGGTATATCCTTGCCAAGGAAAGCAGAGCATGATATTCGTGACAGGATATAATGTAGAAACCCCTTTAGGTAAGGGGAGAGAAATTTCATGGCATTACCCATACAACGGTGTTTGGATAATTGAGCAAGAAACATTTAGCATTTGGGCTTCAAATGTTCTCGTTGAAAATCGGAGTACCACAGACATGCTTGAGATAGCATTGACATGGTCTTCAAGCAAAGGTCGGACTTTGGATACTCAATGGATTCATCGGGAACAACTTATAGAATAAGTCTTTCAATTTCCTCATGGAAGAATGGTTAACATTGCTAAAATGAACAACTATAACAATAGGCCCTCCAGCCAGGTGTGCTAGGCATGACATCACCTTACCGGGTCATATAAAGACCAATGTTATAACTCTTGGAAAATGCGTCCCAACCATCATATTTGACCGAGATTCAGATCTGATTGGTGTCAGGATACCTCAGACTCGAGATGCCTGAGAAGAAGAAAAAGAAGGTGCAACACAAATTGACGAGATGACATTGTAAGATCCTCGGGAAAAAGAACTGTGGAAGCGAGTTCTGAAACAAGAGTTCATCATTAAAACAAGGAGAGGGTGAGGAGGTAGCTGATGAATTTAGCAACAATTCATCGAAATTTCCAAAAGATGGATTTCCACAATTAGGTGAACCAGGAGATAACATTTGTCAGGTCAAATGATATAATGATGTATGCTCGAGGAGAACATCCACGAGCAAACATTGGTTGAAAGGTGCACGAAATAAGGGCTAAGGTAGCATGATCAATGTTAGTATGGTGATTTGATAATCAATACACAAAGAATGAAACTATCCTCCATTGACTTACAAGCAATAGGGTTGCTAGGAGTACAAAATCCAAGCAGCATTGTTCACTTGTTGGTATCCCAGTTAGAATCAACATGGGGACCAAGAAGGAATGGTGATGGTGAGAAGTATCACTATACCCAGAATTCTTAAGGGGTGGAGCAATTGTCATAACATCCCTGACATAAAAGATGGTATCAAGGTAGAACATAAAACAAACTAGATAGCAAGGAAAAAAATACAACACAAAACGTGAACAAGTTTGTGTTGGGGGGGGAGGCAAGAATGTTGCCGATGATAACATGAATCATCGAGGGGGGAGGATGGTATTTCCCATCATGAATTGGATTGATATCTTGGAAAATCTCAGAATGTTGATGATGATTACGACACAAATGTCGAGAGATTACATGAAGATGTAATCGACTAGCGACGACATCAAGCAAAAGGAATGGTGAAGCAAAAGACTACTGGAACCGCGGATACGACACAAACTCAGAATCAAGCTTGCTGTTCAGGGCAATATGATATGACGAAGACGGTGGATGTAAGCTTAGCTCATCATCAAAAATTGTGCTCCGGGAAGAAGGACAAGGAAGCACAGTTAAAATTTAGCACGATAAGGATATAGCCAATCAGGCTAGGAATGACTTGAAGGATTATCAAACTCATAAGCAACGAAAATAACTTAGAGTTATCGTATCGGAGCGCGGAATCGATTCACTTATCGATGTTCTCGGTTGACGACAACCCAGAACCCAAAAAAATTGGAATCAGTGTGAAATAACAGTTGATGAATAACCCATAAGAAGTTATGCAGTTCCATGATATTCTCGAGATACCAGAGTGTAATACTCGACGATAGATCAAAATAAAGGTGGGACTGGGGTATTGCTCCGTAGAAGACAAATACTCAACTTGCCCGAGAAATGGGATCAAAGAAGGACAATATGGTCGAAACCATAGCTGCAAGGGATCCAATTTCATGACACCGAATGAATTACCCAAATGATCAAATATTTTGCAAGAAGCTTCCATGATAAGTTCCACATCGGGTCCATGGGCATGAACACAAAGTTCAAGGTCGACTCCCACTTCTTTAATGCATAACCTTTCATTCACTTCTCATCTTCTAAGAAGTTGTAATGTTGAAATTTTTTCTGGCGAAGTACCAGAAGAGTATGACTCATGAAAACTTTCGGGTTCACACGATTTTAGAGAAAGTATAGGTTCAACCCATCGGGGCATCTTAGAAACATATACCACAAGCTTCAAGAGTAAATATCACTAGCTCGAAAGTAGAGCATGGTTGGCCAAATCAGAGGATAGGATTTGTCAATGGCATTATGTATCAAGGAAAGAACTTCCAAAGTGATTGAATAGGAAGGGCGTTGTCGGACAAAATCCAACAACGGATTTGTTGGTCCATAACGAAGCTGATGCGAACATCGGCACACAATCAGAGGAAGAAACAATGCAAAGGCATTGGATTATAGAAGCAACTGACTATTTCAAAGATCAAATGCAAAGCAATCATCATTTCCAAATCAAGGGATCAGAAGCCAGCGGTCTGATTAAGAATGGATAAGTTGAATAGACATAGGGGTACAATCGACGGCAATTTGATGGGTCGATAACCAGCTCATGTTCAAAATGACATCTGAGTCGGAAAGATAATTTAAAAGGATCAACCGATGACTGGGTGCATTCACACTCATGTTGAATCAATAGGATCAAAGTGATGGTGTCAAAGGAGACTAATGAATATTGCTAGCCATATGGAAAGCATCCATAATGCAAGCAGACAAGTATTTGCAGAGCAATAAGTTACTAAGGAATTTCGGAGGATCGAATAGTATTCCGTAGACTTTTGTGAAACACCTGAACAACATGGGATGAGCGGATACTCGGTAAGTGAGAGGAATTATCTGTAGGGGTAATCATGTGGCAAAGAACTGCAAGGCAGTAGGCACAAAGTATTCTCGGAACAATAGAGAGGATTTCGAGGTATCTTATAATATAAAGATCAACGGGGAATGATTGTATGAATGGCAAGTGTATGCAGTTTTCATAGGGTTGACGGTGGAAGGAAATCGCAAATGCGATGGCACAAAGACTCGAGAGAACATCGTAGAGTAACTTCAGAATCTTCTAGTGCAGCAGGCGATCATCTAAAGTGAGGGGCTCTCCGGGAGAAAGTATTTTCGAGAACCTAAAGTTAGTTTTGTTTTTAGCAAAATCATTTAACCTGAATAGAAGAGACGTCAGAGTCCGAGAGTATAGGTCAAGGAATAAAAGATCCTACTACCACCCAATGGCGACGTGGGCCCGTAAGCCGCACAACCATGTTGCTAAGAGTTTTGCAATGACTAGACTCAACTTCGGCCAAGGAGTTGGAAAGGGGGATTCCTACAGGCAGTCGGCTCTGATACCAACTTGTGACACCCCCGATTCAATCATACACTAATCATGCACGCAAATGTGTACGATCAAGATCAGGGATTCACAGGAAGATATCACAACACAACTCCAAAAACATAAATAGTCATACAAGCATCATAATACAAGCCAGGGGCCTTGAGGGCTCGAATACAAGTGCTCGATCATAGACGAGTCAGCGGAAGCAAAAATTTATGAGTACACACATAAGTTAAACAAGTTTGCCTTAAGAAGGCTAGCACAAACTAGGATACAGATCGAAAGAGGCGCAAGCCTCCTGCCTGGGATCCTCCTAAGCTACTCCTGGTCGCCGCCGCCGCCCGCACGTAGTAGTAGGCACCTCCGGTGTAGTAGGAGTCGCCGTTGACGGTGGCGCCTGCCTCTGGTTTCCAACATCCGTTGCGACAACCAGGTAGAATGGAAAGGGGAAAAGAGGGAGAAAAGCAACCGTGAGTACTCATCCAAAGTACTGCAAGCAAGGATCTACACTACATATGCATGGGTATACGTGTAAAGGCCAATATCGGTGGACCGAATCGCAGAATGCTAGAATAAGAGGGATAGCTAGTCCTCACAAAGACTACGCTCGGGCAAATTCATCTTGCAAAGATGTAGAAGAGAGTAGATGGTAAGCTTACCAAGTATCATCGCATAGCATAACCCTACCCGACGATCCTCTCCTCGTCGACCTGTGAGAGAGCGATCACCGGGTTGTATCTGCCACTTGGAAGGGTGTGTTTTATTAAGTATCCGGTTCTAGTTTTCATAAGGTCAAGGTACAACTCCGCGTCATCCTTTTACCGAGGGACATGGCTATTTGAATAGATAAACTTCCCTGCAGGTGTGGTGCACCACATAACCCAACACGCTCGATCCCATTTGGCCGGACACACTTTCCTGGGTCATGCCCGGCCTCGGAAGATCAACACGTCGCAGCCCCACCGAGGCGCAATGCAGAGGTCAAGATGCCGTTCTAAATCCTATGGCGCAGGGTCCGGGCCCATCGCCCATTGCACACCAAGACGCTGCGAGGGCGGCCGGAAGGCACTCTAGCCTAGCAGCACTCCTGTCCAATCCGGCGTGCGCCGCCGTCATTGTCGTCCACGAAGGCTTTGGTCGATACCACGACGCCGAAAGTGCCCATAATCGCTCCAACAGAAGTTGGTTAGTGCGTATAGGCCAGTGGCCAGAATCAGATCAAATACCAAGATCTCATTAAGCGTGTTATTATGAAGTAACCACGGACGCCGACCAGGGCCAAGCCGACCTCTCTCCTAGGTGGTCTCAACCTGCCCTGTCGCTCCGCCACAAGATCCACTCGCAGGTACTCCTATGAGCCGACCCGACTTTAGTCACCACGGGTATCATGTAAAGTATATAAGTATATACCCGTGATCACCTCCCGAGTGATCACGGCCCGATAGTATAGCAAGGCAGACGGACAAGAATGTAGGGCCACAGATGGAATACTAGCATCCTATACTAAGCATGTAGGAATGCAGGTAAAGGTAACAACAGTAGTAGCAAGGACAGGCTATGCATCGTGATAGGATTAACTAAAGCAAGAATATGCTACACTACTCTAATACAAGCAGTAGAGAGTAGAATAGGCGATATATGGTGATCAACGGGGGGGGCTTGCCTGGAAGCTCAGCCGAGAAGGAGGGGTCGTCAACACCGTAGTCGTACTAGGTAGCAGCGGCGTCGGTCTCGGTGTCTAGTGAGAGAAGAGGGGGAAGAAACAATAAATAAAATGCAAACAAATGCATGACGATGCATGACATGACAAAGCGTGATGCTAGGTGTGCCCAAACGCGGTAGTAGGTGATACCGGCGAACGGGGAAAACATCCGGGAAAGTATTCCCGGTGTTTCGCGTTTTTGGACAGATGAACCGGAGGGGGAAAGTTGCGAGTTCGATAGGTTAGGGATGTGTGGCGGATTTAACGGGCTGCGAATCCGGATTCGCCTCATTGCTCGAGCAACTTTCATGTAGAAAGTATTTTCATCTGAGCTACGGTTTATTTTATATTAATTTTAAAAGATTTAAATCATTTTTAGGATTAATTTAAATATTTTAATTCAACATTATCCAGAACAGTGTTTACTGACGTCATCATGATGCTAGTATGACGTCAGCAGTCAACAGAGGTGTTGACTGGTCAAACTGACGTGTGGGCCTAGTGGGACCCACCTGTCATACACTGTTAGGTTAATTAGGGTTTAGGTTAAACTAATTACTGTTTATTTAAACTAACATATTGATTAGATTAATTAAATAGGATTAATTAACTTAATTAATTTAGTTAATTAATTTATTAATTTTATTATTATTATTATTATTTTCTAAAAACGTTCTAGGGCGTGGGCCCCTATGTCATTGGGCCAGGGGCCTTTAGTGGGCACGGGGACAGGCGGGTGTAGGTGCTAGCGCCCAGCCCGTGTGCGAACAGAGGCGCGTCGGCACGAAAGCGCTTAGCGAAAGGTGGGCCGCGCGGGCCGACGAGGATGCCGGAAAGCGCCAGTGAAGACGCTTGCGGCTGTGGCGGTTGTGGGCGCTTAGAGCGGTGGCGAGGCGACTACAACAGGGGTTTTGGCGGCGGCACCGTGAAGGCGGTGCACGGGCGCAGCCAGAGACGAGGGAGGATCCATGCGGGCGACCAGCGCCGAGGAGCAGAGGCATGGCCACATCGCGCGCTGCTGCGCGACCGACGCGTCGGGCACGCGTGGTGGAGCAGAGGAAGGGGCGCGGCATCTGTGGGCGGCGGGCTGCCGGCGAAGCGCTTAGCGCGCGGCGCACCAAAGAATGGGGGACGGTGCCGCGGCAACGGCAACGCAGCGGTGAGGCATGGGCGCGCGCGCTGGGCGCGCGGCTTGCACAGCTATGGTGCGGCACGGGCACAGCAGGGGGGTGGTGAGTGTGTGGGTGGCCGCGGGCGGCGTAGTCATGGTGAGCGCGAGGCGGAACGGTGCGGCAGAGGAGCAGGACGGTGCGCACGAGGGAGAGGGGAGGACGCGGGCTCACTGTGGGTGTAGGGTACGGGCAGTGGGGCACGAGGTGGTCGATGGGGACGACGGCGTCGGAGGAGGCAGACCAGTGGGGAGGAGGAGGCAGGCCAGCGAGGGACGTCGGCGATGGACAGGTCCGAGCGGCGCCACGGGGTGACGGTGACGGCGTCGAGCGCTCCGATCCCGATCTGGATCGGGGAGGGAGGCGAAGGGGGTGTGGGACGAGTGGGGGTTAGGGTTTGCGGGTGAGTTGGACTGGGGTTTGTAGGGGGCGGCTGGGATGGCCTAGTCGGCCTTGCGGCCAGTTGGGCCAAGGCCCATCGAGCAGGGGAGGTTTTTCTCCGTTTGTTTGATTTTTTTTGTTAGTTTTGTTTTCTTATTTTTTATATATTTTCTTTTCCCTATTTATTTTAGAGCCTTTTAGCATTTTATAAAAATGAGTTTCCTTCACAACAATTACCTACGTAATATTTGGCACTAACCGAACATTTTTGTTTTAATGTTTGAAAACTTTTGTTGTATGCCATATTTGGAATTTGAATTTTGAATCGGTTTTTGAACTAACGAGGAATTAGCAATAAGAATTGAGGTGACGTGGCATATTTAGCGTAGTTTTACCTGTAGCCTAAATATCCAAAGGCCACATTATCGAGTACCGAGGGGTTGCTTAACCCCCGAGGGAAGTCATGGGACTCATGGGCCACGGGAGAGAGAGGGGACAGCCCACAAGGGGTGCCCCCCCCCTATGGGAGTCCGAATGGGACCAGGGAAGGGGGCGGCGCCCCCTTTCCCTCTTTCCCTCTCCCTCTCCCACTCCTTCCTTTTCCCCTCCGATGAAGAAAGGAAAAGGGGGGCGAATCCTACTAGGAGTGGAGTCCTAGTAGGACTCCCCCCCCTGGCGCACGCCTCCTGGCCGGCCGCCTCCTCCTCCCCTCCTTTATATACGGGGGCAGGGGCACCCCATAGCACATCAATTGTTCTCTTAGCCATGTGTGGTGCCCCCTCCACAGTTTACTCCTCCGGTCATAGCGTCATAGTGCTTAAGCGAAGCCCTGCACGGATCACATCACCATCATCGTCACCACGCCGTCGTGTTGACGGAACTCTCCCTCGACCCTCTGCTGGATCAAGAGTTCGAGGGACGTCATCGAGCTGAACGTTGGCTGAACTCGGAGGTGCCGTACATTCGATACTAGATCGGTTGGATCGTGAAGACGTTCGACTACATCAACCGCGTTAACCTAACGCTTCCGCTTTCGGTCTACGAGGGTACGTGGACACACTCTCCCCTTTCATTGCTATGCATCTCCTAGATAGATCTTGTGTGATCTTAGGAATTTTTTTGAAATTGCATGCTATGTTCCCCAACATGATCAACTCATCAAAACGTATATTCCAACTCTGAGATGCTTGCATCAGTATATAGATGGATCGCTGAAGTTTGCACACTTTGTCAGCACCTTTAAGATTGACAAAACCTTCTGATTGCATCATATACAACTCTTCTTTAATAAATCAATTTAAGGAATGCAGTTTTTGACATCCATTTGCCAAATTTCATAAAATGCGGCAATTGCTAACATGATTCGCACAGACTGAAGCATCGCTACGAGTGAGAAAATCTCATCGTAGTCAACCCCTTGAACTTGTCGAAAACCTTTTGCGACAAGTCGAGCTTTGTAGATAGTAACACTACCGTCAGTGTTCATCTTCCTCTTGAAGATCCATTTATTTTCAATGACTTGCCGATCATCGGGCAAGTTCACCAAAGTCCACACTTTGTTCTTATACTGTCGGTGTACAAAAAGAGAGGCACATTTTTGTGCCCCTTTACCTGCACAGCAAATGTGAGCCGCTACCACCACCACACCAAGAAGAGCAGGGAGGTGAGCCAAGGTAAGACCGGCCCAAGATAATCAGAGCAACGCCAAGGCCAAGACCATGAAGAGCAGAGGGACGGCAGGTTCCCCAAAGAAGACCCTTGTCGGGGCAACCTCAAGGTGGCCCGGCAAGATCCTCTGTGAGGCAACCTCAGCGGCCCCGGCAAGATCCTTGCCGGGACAGCTCGCCCCACATCAACAGAGCGAGCCACCCTTGAGCCCACGGCCGCCAACACCGTCATCAAAGTGGGGCAAGAGCTCGGGAAGGCACCCCTGTGGTGACATGCAAATCTTTGTGAAGACATAATCAAGATCAGATTAGAAGACGACGATCCTCGGCAAGATCCTTGCCGAGGAAGGCTACCAGACCCCCGGCAAGACCCTTGCAGGGGACGACAGCCCGCCACGGAAAGACCCTTGTCGGGCCACCCGGCAAGGCCCTCACCAAGGACGCCAGCAGGGCCACCGCCAGACCCGCCGACGACCAAGCTTCCACCGCCATTCGCATGCGGCTGCCAGCCCAACCAGCTGGGCGGGCACCTGCGTGGCAACATGCAGCCCTGTGCCAACTCATCAAGCGCTGCGTGGTGACATGCAGATCTTCGTGAAGACTCCACCACCGCGCCACCTCAGCCTGCTCGCTTACATGGCACCGCACGCATCGCTGGCCGTATGCGTGTCGGGCGAGGAGGAGCGGCGACGGACGGGACGGGCCTCGCCCGTCCCCCAATAAAGCGAGGGGACACCTAAGCTACGCATTTAATGCGTCTTGTCCTGTAATACGAGCGATAAGCTCGTGGCATCAGACGCCTTTCCACCTCCTGTGCCACCGTGGCAGCCCCATCGACTATAAAAGGAGGCCCATGGCATACTGGAGAAGGATTCGGCTCTTTCGATCCACACGCCGACCACAGCTAGTTCGAGAGCTCAAGAACTCTCAGAAATACACCCACCAAAGCAGGACTAGGGTTTTACGCATCCTTGCGGCCCGAACCTGGGTAAACGATCCTTGTGCTTTCTACTAGCCCTGCTCTCCTCGCAACCCTGCGCCCCGGCAACCGTAGTAGGGATTCTTGTGATCCCATAGGTGTCGTTCCACACCGACACATACATGGATCCTATCTCAGATTTCATGGCCTCAAGCCATTTATCGGAATGTGGGCTCATCATCGCTTCCTCATAGTTCATAGGTTCGTCATGGTCTAGTAACATGACTTCTAGAACAGGATTTCCATACCACTCTGGTGCGGATCATGCTTTGGTTGACCTACGAGGTTTGGTAGTAACTTGATCTAAAGTTTCATGATCATTATCATTAGCTTCCTCTCTAGTTGGTGTAGGCATCACGGGAACAGTGTTCTGTGATGAGCTACTATCCAATTCGAGAGAAGGTAAAATTACCTCATCAAGTTTTACATTCCTCCCACTCACTTCTTTCGAGAGAACCTCCTTCTCTAGAAAGGATCCATTCTTAGCAACAAATATCTTGCCTTCGGATCTGTGATAGAAGGTGTACCCAACAGTTTCTTTTTGGATATCCTATGAAGACGCACTTCTTCGATTTGGGTTTGAGCTTATCAGGCTGAAGCTTTTTCACATACGCATCGCAACCCCAAACTTTAAGAAACGACAGCTTAGGTTTCTTGCGAAACCACAGTTCATATGGTGTCGTCTCAACGCATTTAGACGGTGCCCTATTTAACGTGAATGCAGCTGTCTCTAATGCATAACCCCAAAACGATAGTGGTAAATCGGTAAGAGACATCATAGATTGCACCATATCTAATAAAGTACGGTTACGACGTTCGGACACACCATTAGCTGTGGTGTTCCAGGTGGCGTGAGTTGTAAAACTATTCCACATTGTTTTAAATGAAAGCCAAACTCGTAACTCAAATATTCGCCTCCGCAATCAGATTGTAGAAACTTTTATTTTCTTGTTACAATGATTCTCCACTTTACTCTGAAATTATTTGAACTTTTCAAATGTTTCAGATTTGTATTTGATCAAGTAGATATACCCATATCTGCTCAAATCATTTGTGAAGGTCGGAAAATAACGATACCCGCCGCGAGCCTCAACTTTAATCGAACCGCATACATTAGTATGTATTATTTCCAATAAGTCAGTGGCTTGCTCCATTGTTCCGGAGAACGGAGTTTTAGTCATCTTCCCATGAGGCATGGTTCGCAAGCATCAAATGATTCATAATCAAGCGATTCCAAAAGTCCATCCGCATGGAATTTCTTCATGCGCTTTACACCAATATGACCTAAACGGCAGTGCCACAAATATGTTGCACTATCATTATCAACTTTGCATCTTTTGGCATCAATATTATGAATATTTGTATCACTACGATCGAGATTCAATAAACCATTTATATTGAGTGTATGACCATGAAAGGTTTTATTCATGTAAACAGAACAACAATTATTTTTTGATTTAAATGAATAACCGTATTGCAATAAACATGATCCAATCATACTCATGCTCAATGCAAACACCAAATAACATTTATTTTAGGTTCAACACTAATCTCGAAGGTAAAGGGAGTGTGCGATGGTGATCTTATCAACCTTCGAATCACTTCCAACACACATCGTCACCTCGCCCTTTACTAGTATCTGTTCATTTTGCAACTCCTGTTTCGAGTTACAAATCTTAGCAACTGAACCGGTATCAAATACCCAGGGGCTACTGTGAACACTAGTAAAGTACACATCAATAACATGTATATCAAATATACCTTTGTTCACTTTGCCATCCTTCTTATCCGCCAAGTTTTTGGGGCAGTTCCGCTTCGAGTGACCATTTCCTTTGCAGTAGAAGCACTCAGTTTCAGGTTTGGGTCTAGCTTTGGCCTTCTTCACGGGAGTGGCAACTTGCTTGCCATTCTTCTTGAAGTTCCTTTTCTTTCCTTGCGCTTTTTCTTGAAACTAGTGGCCTTGTTAACCATCAACACTTGATGTTATTTCTTAGTTTCTGCCTTCGCTGATTTCAGCATCGCGAAGAGCTTAGGAATCGTTTTCGTTATCCCTTGCATAATATAGTTCATCACGAAGTTCTAGTAACTTGGTGATAGTGACTAGAGAACTCTGTCAATCACTATCTTATCTGGAAGATTAACTCCCATTGATTCAAGCGATTGTAGTACCTAGACATTCTGAGCACATGCTCACTAGCTGAGCTATTCTCCTCCATCTTGTAGGCAAAGTACTTGGCATAGGTCTCATACCTCTTAACACGGGCATGAGTCTGAAATATCATTTTCAACTTCTTGGAACATCTCATATGCTCCATGGCGTTCAAAAAAAATTTGAAGTCCCGGTTCTAAGCCGTAAAGCATGGTGCACTAAACTATCAAGTAGTCATCATATCGAGCTTGCAAAATGTTCATAACGTCGTGATTCCGCTCCCCGCAATGTGTTCGCAACATAGTGGTGCATCAAGGACATAATTCTTCTATGCAGCAATGAGGATAATCCTCAGATCACGGACCCAGTCCGCATCATTGCTACTATCATCCTTCAACTTAGTTTTCTCTAGGAACATATCAAAAATAAAACAGGGGAGCTATACACGAACTATTGATCTACAACATAGATATGCAAATACTATCCGGACTAAGTTCATGATAAATTAAGTTCAATTAATCATATTACTTAAGAACTCCCACTTAGATAGACATCCCTCTAGTCATCTAAATGATCACGTGATCCATATCAACTAAACCATGTCCGATCATCACATGAGATGGAGTAGTTTTCAATGGTGAACATCTCTATGTTGATCATATCTACTATATGATTCACATTCGACCTTTCGGTCTCAGTGTTCCGAGGCCATATCTGTATAGCTAGGCTCGTCAAGTTTAACCCGAGTATTCTACACGTGCAAAACTGGCTTGCACCCGTTGTATGTGAACGTAGAGCTTATCACACCCGATCAACACGTGGTGTCTCGACACGACGAACTGCCGCAACGATGCATACTTGATACGTCTCCAACGTATCTATAATTTTTGATTGTTCCATGCTGTTACATTATCAATCTTGGATGTTTTATAATCATTTTATAGTCATTTTATATCATTTTTTGGTACTAGCCTATTGACATAGTGCCAAGTGCCAGTTGCTGTTTTCTGCATGTTTTTTACATCACAAGAAATCAATATCAGACGGAGTCCAAATTCAACAAAACTCCACGGAGATTTTTTCTGGACCAGAAGGAACATAATGGGCCATGGCTGCGTCTGGGGGTGCACCGAGGAGAGATCAACCCACCAGTGCGCGCCAGGAGGCCCAGAAGGAACATAAAGGGCCATGGTTGCGCCTGGGGGGGTGCTCCGAGGAGAGCGCAACCCACCAGTCTGCACGCTTAATGTTCGATGACGATTTGTATTATGAGTTATGTTTTTTGGTGACCGAATATTGTTCGGAGTACCGGATGAGATCACGAACATGACGAGGAGTCTCGAAATGTCGAGAGGTAAAGATTAATATATTGGACGATAGTATTCGGACATCGGAATGGTTCAGGAGTATTCAGGGTACTTATCGGAGTACCGTGGGGTTACCAGAACCCCCCGGGGGAAGTAATGGGCCACATGGGCCATAGGGGAGAGGCAAGGCAGCCCACAAGGGGGTGGCGCGCGCCCCACCCATGGGGAGTCCGAATTGGACAAGGGGAGGGGGCGCGGCCCTCCTGTCCTTCTCGCTCTCCCTCTCCTTCCCCCTTTCCCCTCTAATAGAAGGAAGGGGGCGAATAGGACTAGGAGTCCAAGTGGGTTTCCCCCCACTTGGCGCGCCCCCTAGGCCGGCCTCCTTCCCCCTCCTCCTTTATATACGGGGGCGGGGGGGGGCACCTCTAAGCACATCAATTGTTTCTTAGCCGTGTGCGGTTCCCCCTTCCACCGTTTACTCCTCCGGTCATATTGTCGTAGTGCTTAGGTGAAACCCTGCGCGGATCACTTCACCATCACCATCATAACGCCGCCGTGCTGACGAAACTCTCTCCCTTGACACTTTGCTGGATCAAGAGTTCGAGGGACGTCATCGAGCTGAACGTGTGTTGAACTCAGACGTGCCATACGTTTGGTACTTGATAGATTGGATCACGAAGACGTTCGACTACATCAACCACGTTTAACTAACGCTTCCGCTTTCGATCTATGAGGGTACGTGGACTCACTCTCCCCCTCTGGTTGCTATGCATCTCCTAGATAGATCTTGCGTGATCGTAGGAATTTTTTGAAATTGCATGCTACGTTCCCCAATAGACTCATGGTCGAGTGAGGCCGACTCATCATCGGAGCGAACCCAAGCATGCCGCCGTACAACGGGCGGATTGACTCTGTCTCCCCGATCGACTACTCGCCGTCGGAGTAGACCAGGGTGTCGCTGCCCGACGCTGAATTGTCGGCGAGGTCAACCCCCTGGGTGAAGCCAACGAAAACGTGATTCCGATCGGCGGTTGCATGCACCGAGCCGGCTCAACAATGTCGGTGCAGATGTCCGGCTCGGGTCCTGATTCGCCGATCTTGTCGATGAAGACGTGGTTCTTGCCGAAGGGGACCCGATACCCGTACTTGATCGAGTCGGCCTCAGGGCCCCAGTCTGAGTCGTCGATGTAGAGCTTACCACTGCTACTCTTGGTCATGCGACCGATCGTGTATCCCTTGATACCTGGGAGAGCTCCCTCCAAGAACTCAACGCCACCGAGCGATAGCCCTACAATAAGCACCAACTGTCATGGTTTTGTCACGGCAGATGTCCTCGTGAAAGGACTTAGTTGTGAGGCCACCGCCGTTAAGTGGAAGCTTGAATGGGGTTGATCGGAATCGAGAGACTAGGGTTTACCCAGGTTCGGCCCCTCACGGTGGAGGTAAAAGCCTACTGCTGCTTGATTGCTAATGACGATTGTGATCTCGATTACAAGGGTGCGACTTGACTAACCTAGTACTCGAGAGATTGTAACTTAGTCTTTCTGCCTCAGGGGATCCCCTTTATATATAGGTTGAGGCCCTGGGCTTACAACAGAGCACGGGTCGTATCACAAACCGTGTCTAAATATGTTTCCTGCTTGTCTTACTTCCTAAGTAAGGAAGCTTCCATCGACGACTTATACTTCTGGGCCACGAGCCGCTACCTTCAAGTACTAGACCCTGAGGTGTTCCACTCTATGAGCCGCCCTGCAGGCCTTGAGGTCTTGAATGTCACATCCCATCTTGAGTATTGCTCATCAGCCGCCATTGGATAACCCGACCAAACTAGGCGGGTCATATCATGGGGTTATATCCCCAACACCGGGTGTGGCCGCCATTATATAGCGGATTTCAGTGAGGCGAGATGTCCAGGTGCGTCAATGCGCGGTGCGGAGTGGGTTTCTCGGCCGGCGACCCTGCTTAATGGCGGCATACGGGCGGACAACGGCATTGAACGCGCGCGGTAGATATCCGTCTCGTCCCTCCAGTCACGCATTTCTGACATTGAACAGACGCTGACACCGGAGGCGCGTCGCGGGCAGCGCCCTCGGTCGGCGCGCCGCTTCAATGGCAGAGGCAGTGATAGGTCACGTCCACCCTGAGCCATCTTCAATGTTGAGCGGCTTGCTCTACAGCGGCATGAATGCGGGGTGTGGGAGGAGGGGTTTTGGTGGGCTAGGGTGGTCCGAAGCAGGGGTGGGATTGGTCCGGACTCCCACAAACCCCCCCCCCCCCCCCACGTTTGTCTTTGATTTGTGAGTGAGATCACGTCCGGACCCCCCTTGCGGACCGATACAAGACCGTGTTGGATGGCTTCCGCGGTCCAGACAACGCGATCCAGACGGTTACGGGAGGTTCCGCGTTGGATTTTTTTCAAAACTATGACGTACTTTATAGCAAATTCGGAAACTATAGCATGCAGTGGAGAAAAATCAAAACTAGCACCCCATCGGCCTCACGTGGGCCGAAAAGGGTGTTTTCGGCCTTCCCTTGACCGAAAAGGACTTTTCGTCCGTGCCTTGGCCAAATAGGTGCGTACCTGGGCTGAAAAGACTTTTTTGATCAGTAGTAGGCCGAAAAGTTCTTTTTGGTCAGGAGTAGGCCGAAAAGTTCCTTGGGCCCACCTTTTCACGTTAACGGTTGGCCGAAGTCGCATGGCTCCACTCTTTGGCTTACGTTAGGCCGAAATGTATTTTTTTTTAAATTCTGGCATATAAATACCGTGCTACCATTGCCCATCTTAGACATTGAAAAAATATATTTTCGCGCAACCCTTTCCCCCAACCATTGCCCATCTTGGGCATTGAAAAAGATATATTTTCGCGCAACCCTTTTCCCTCAATATCTGGGTGGGCAATAGTTGCACAGTATTTATATGCCAAAATTTAAAAAAAAACATTTCGGCCTAACGTAAGCTGAAAAGTGAAGCCATGCAACTTCGCCCAACCATCAACATGAAAAGGTGGGTCCAAGGGACTTTTGGGCCTATTGCTGATCAAAAAGGATTTTTCGGCCTACTACTGACAAAAGGTCTTTTCGGTCCAGGTACGCACCTCTTTGACAAGGCACGGTCAAAAAGCCCTTTTCGGCCAAGGAGAGGCCGAAAACACCCTTTTCGGCCCACGCGTGACCGACGGGGTGCTAGTTTTGAATTTTTTTTCTTCACTGCATGCTATAGTTTCTGAATTTGCTATAAAATATGTCATAGTTTTGAAAAAAAAATCTCTTCGAGATGCCCAACCCTCCTCTCCACCACTCTTCTTTTCTGGCGTCGATAGACCACGCCACACCTCGAACCATCGACCTTCGAGTCTCTTGCGCAGGCGACATCGCGGCCAGCCACGGCGTCGCTGGCTCCGGGCCTGGCCTCTTGGCTCGGCGTCGCCGCGGACGCTGCGGCCAACGGTGTTAGTCCCCTGCCTCGGGCCGCGTCTCGCCTTCTTTCTCTACCCGTTGAATGGACTGCGCCAAGTTGCATTTCCGGGCAATTTGCAGATAGCAAACACGTAAAAGATCATGGCATACACGGGTTCAGGAGATGGACAGGTAATCCGAGCGATGGAGTTCGGTAAGATGAACCTAAACGACTGGATAGTCCGGGTGAGCAGGAGGGGATCACGGCGATGCGGGACTGTTCCTCGTCTCCCTATCCCGTGGCGCGTCGCCCGGGTGGACAGAGGTGCAGTGCAGACTTGTTCGCCCGCTACGGCCACGCCTACCGCTATGTGCGTGTCACATCCTCGTCCGACGATCCATCCGCGACGGACGGCCATGGCCGCGGCTTTCGGCGCGCTTGAATGTATTGGTCCGCGCTTGCGGCGCCCGCTGCGACGTGGCCACCCCGCACGCTGCCCGCCCGAGTCCTTCGTACTTTTTTTTTGAAAGATAGCAGGAGAGCTGCTACAATTCATTAAGAGGAAGCGGTAAAGAAACCGATGCTCGGTTAATCAAGGAAAACCGAGCTAAAACCTTTACAAAGAGCACACCACACCTAGCAAACTAGGCTGGAACACAACGGGACATACAGGAGCGCGTAAAGGCCGACACAACACGAAACTGGAAGACCTCGCCAGAGAGCACCACTCAGTCGTCTTGGACAAGGCCGCCACAAGCATGTTTGACAACATCACCGTCACCGGAGAGAGACGCCATGTCCGACGGAAGAGGAGCGAATATGTGCCTCGCCAGATACAAGAGGGCGCCCAACACAACTCGCCTGACGCTGCAAGCATGTCAAGTGTGCTCCAAGTGCCCAACACCGCCGGCCAACTGTCGGACCCCACGAACACGCCGCTACAGACACCACCTCACCTCGCCACCGCCAGCACCCGACCAACCACTACACCGCAAACCCGGTGCTCCTGCCGAGAGGTCAACTCTCCACCAGCAATGCTTCCATCGAAGAAACGACGCCAAAGACGTCGTCATCGCCGATCCAACAAGGTAGATCTTGGTTTTCACCCGGAGAGTATAGCTCAAGGACATGAGAGGGGCCGAATCTCCTCGGTGACGCCTCCAACAAGGAAACAACACCCACAAGCATTGTCATCACCGGCCATGAGCAGGACTTTCGTCCGAGATATCAAGACACCCACGCCGGACGTTGCCCTGCCAAGCACCCGCGCCTTCGGGATCCGAGCCAAGCTCCTCACATCTCGCCCGAGCATAGCTCGCGGCACCACCGCTCGCTCAAGAGCCGCATCTGTGGCACCACCACGAGGTGCATCAGATCCCACCGCAGTCAGCTTGACATGTCCAGATCGGGCATGCCCACAGCCTGCCCTCAGACGCACGCCGAGACTGGCAGCGGCCTGGACTCCACCGCGACAGCCCGGACGGGCGCAGATCCGCCGCCCAGCCTCACGAGCCCGCGGCAGGCCGGAGTGAGCCCAGATCGGGCCCGCCCCGCCTGCAGCCGCGGTCGTGCGCCCACCGGAGGAAGGCAGAGGCGGCGCGACCTCGGTCTGCAGCACCCCTCCTCGACCAAATCACCACCGCCGCTGGCCTCGGATGGAGCAACTCAGATCCGCCTGCCAGCCGCCAAGCGAGGCCGCGCCTTCGAGAGTGGCCACAGAGAATGCCCCGCCGCCATCATCCCTGGAGTCGGCCGAGCTTCGCCGGCGAGCCCCTCAGGCGGCGGCGAGGGAAGGAGGAGGGTGGAGGGAGGGACGGCCGGTTAGGGTTTCTCCCTCCGAGTCGCCAAGGAGACGACGCGAGGGTCGGGAGCATTTGTCCTGAGCTTTAGGTCGTCCCCGATTGCAACGCATGGAAGTTGCGCGAAGAGATGTTGTTTGCCGGGTCCTTCGTACTTTTGACTCCCTGCCTTTTGCTATCATGTACTAGCCGGTAGTTTGGTTTGCGCACCGCCGCACGCACGTAATCCTTTTCACCAACCCTGGCTTATTTTCTGCGCGTGCCGTGGCAAGAGTGAAATACGCATATGAACGGAACGGTACATCAGATGTAAAGGAATTCTCCAAAGTTACGAACGATACGTATCATGTGAACAAAGTAGCTAGTGCTGACTGAGGAGCAAATTCTGCTAGAACGGAACGGTTCCTCCTGTTATTGAGGGCAGCAAATTTTGAACGTAATTCCAAATCTGTTTTTTCTACTGACAGAGCGATGTAATAAAGTAGTCCCCAACGAAAATAATACGTAATAATAAAGTAGTCCCACCTAAACCACCATCCACATGCTTTGAGAGATTTGTTATTCTGGTCAACATACAAAAGCCATTTCTTATCCAGTGGCCAATTGCACCATGATAGCGCTGGATTTTCGAAATCTCTCCCAAGGCCCGGAATAAAGAAGTCGTGAAGGCCCCTTCCTTTTGACAAAATTTGATCTCGAAGTGACAGCAGGCATGCACGCACCCAATCTTGTTTGCAATGGGTAGCATTATTCTCATGATCATTGCGTCATTGAGTGGAGGAAAACCAATCCCGGCGATTTATCCCAGGAGCTAATTCAGCCCGTAGCGCAAGTTCCAGCTAGGTTCCAGGCCAGCCATGCATCCGGTTTTTTCGTGGTACGGCTGCTGAATTATAGGACTTGTGTCTGATTTTAATGTTTTTTCTCAAATATGCATGAGTGTGCATATCATTCATTAAAGAAGGGAGAGGAAAAGAACCCCGAATCCACGAGTCCACAATTACACGAATATTTACATGTGGACTTCGTCCGACACCATCCCAAATTTACCAAGGACTACTCGCTACTGCCCCGCGCTACCTGCTCTACTTCGAATTCTATAGTGTCACCTTTGAACATTCCGGCCTTCGCCCATAATCTACCTTCATCTTGAATGCGTTGAATGGTTTGCGGGGCGGACGGCCTCTCCCATTAAAGACCACATTATTCCTCTGTTTCCAGATCATCCACATCCCAAGAAGGCATTTGGCTTTATGGGCACGTCCACTGGTTGAGTTCCCGTCTTGCCTTATCTCCCATTGTTGTATTTGCTCATTTTGCCTCGGCTCGAGGTCCACCCTCCTCGTTAGTCGGCCCACGATTGACCAAATCTGCCTCACGAATACACAATCCAACATCAGGTGTTGCATGGTCTCATCATGTTGGTTGCACAATGGGCATCCTGATGGGGCAGTCCGCGGCGAGCCAGTCTATCCGAAGTCCAGCATCTGTTCCTTATCGCCAGCCAGGAGAAAAAACGGCATCGCCTTGGCGCCTTAGTCTGCCAGGTAAACGTAGCAGTTGGGGACACCTCTCTCCCCATGAATCTCGCCGCATACGCCGAACGAGCCGATAACTCGCCATTCTATCAGTTGCACCTCCGCTACCCTTGGCCAAAGATTTAGGAACTCATCCATAGCCTCCGGTGATAGGTCAGTGCCAACATCATGTGCCCAGTTGTTATTGTCTATCGCCTCCGTCACCAGCTTATTCTGGCGCACTCTCTTCGGGACTCGGCTGTAGATTCGCGGGGCCAGCTCAGCCACCCGAAAACCATCAATCCATCTATCTTTCCAAAAGAGTGTGTTCCGGCCGTTGCCGATCGATGTTCTTGTAGCTGCTTGTACCAAAGATTGTGAGTCAGGTGGCACCATGATAGTGAATTCTGCCCAGGGCCTTTCCTTGTCTACCCTTTGAAGCCATGGCCATCGTGCCCGTAGTGCTTTATTCATCCAAAACAGGTTCGGTAGTCCCAAGCCGCCTGCCCATTTGGGTGTACAAACTTCGTCCCACGCGACCACATAGGACCCCCAGGAGCATCATTCTTCCCACACCAAAGGGAGCCTCTGCAGATCTTGGTTAGCGCCACCAATGTCTTCCTTGGCAGGTCCAGAGCCGGCATCGAGTGCACCGGGATGGCACAGAAAATCGATTGGATCAACAACAATCACTACTTTTTGGCAAAGCATGGCTGCCTTCCACATGGGTAAGCAATCAGCCACTTTGTCCACCAGATCCTCGAAGTTGCGCCAGTGGGTTTTCTTATAGTGAGCGGCATGCCCAGGTATTTGCACGGGAAGTTGGCATTGTCACATCCAAGGGAAGACGAGACCAGCTCCATCTCCTCCTGAGAGCATCTAATCGGTACAGCCACACTCTTGGCCATGTTGACAGCGAGGCCGGAGGCCTGTACAAATAACGCAAGTATTTCTCTGCACGTCCTTATTTCCAGCTCGTTCGGTTTGAAGAACACCACGACATCGTCCGCAAACATAGATACACGCTGCTGCAATCCGTTCCGCGCCAGAGGTGTCAATGCATCCTCTCTCCATGGAAAACATGAACATGGCTCTTAGAGGCTCCATACATGATGAATAGCATTGGTGATAGGGGATCACCTGTCTCGCACTTCGACATGCAAGTATTGGTTTGCCAGAATGCCATTCACCATAATCCTTGTCGAGGAGATTGCCAAAGAGCCCACAAATCCATGCAATCCACTTTTCTCCGAAACCAAAACGCCTCGTAACCTCGATGACAAAAGGCCACCGATGGAGTCAAAAGCTTTGGTAATGTCCAGCTTGAGGAGTACCGTTGGGGATTTCAACACGTAGACGCGTCGTCGCGTAATCGAACAAGCATGAAGTTGTCATGTAAGGAGTGTCCCTTGATGAACGCGCTTTGGTGTTGCTCGATGAGCTTTGGTAGATCCTCCGCAAGCCTAATTGCCAGAACTTTGTCAAAGATTTTAATGGGTCCACTTATGAGGCTAACTGGCCGGTACTCCTTGATGTCCATAGCTCCTTTCTTCTTTGGTAGCAGCGTCACCAAGGCCTTGTTAATTGCAGACATGCCCCGCATGTCCTCCCTATGGAACTGCTCGATAGCCTTCATGAAATCCACCCTCACAATGTGCCAGCAAGTCGCATAAAACCTGCCCGTGAAGCCATCGGGCCCCGGTGCCTTGTCTAGAGGCATGTCTTTGATTGCTTTGCGAACTTCCTCGTCCGTGAATGGTGCCTCAAGCCTTGACAGATCCATGGATGGTAAGTCCAGTACATCCAGATTAATAGTGGCCTCTCTAGCCCCTGATGTTCCCATCAGACCCTGAAAATAGACATCCACCGCATCCGCTATCCTCTCCTGCCCAGTGAAGATCTCACCATTGTGTTGCATGACAGTTATAGAGTTCTTCCTCTGTCCATGCCTCGCGTGCCTTTGGAAAAAAGTAGTGTTTGCGTCCCCAACTTTTAGATGCAGCAGGCGCGATCTTTGCCTCGCGATCATTCATTCCAAGGAGCAAAGCCCAAGCAATTTCCTCTTTAGCAGTTTGCGGAGTCCGTGCTCCTGGTCGGATAGCTCTCTAGATTCTGCCGCCACGTCTAGTCTTGAGATGATTTCCATTGCCAAAGCAATCTGGAGGCGGGTGTTGCCAATCCAACGATTGCTCCAACTTTGCAAGGCCCTCGCCGTGGTCCGCAGCTTTTTGTCTAAAACTATAAACGGGTTGCCCACGGAAGGGATGGACTGCCACGCCTGCTCCATCGTATCCAAAAACCCCGCTGCTTTGGGCCAGAAGCACTCGAATTTGAAGCGGTGGCCCACCTCAAACTCCGCGTCCAAATCCACTAGCAACGGGCAGTGGTCCGAGATTGCCGTACCGAGAGTAGTACGCAAACTCCTTGGGTATATATCTTCCCAACAGTTAGTTATGAAAACGTGGTCTATTTTCTCCATCGTTGGGTTTCGACGTTCATTGCTCCACGTGTAGCGCCTTCCATTAAGGTATAACTCTTTGAGCTCTAGCCGATTAAGCATTGCCCTGAACCTAGCCATCATGCGCCTATTAGACGTGGCCTTATTCTTGTCCTCCGGATTAACAAGCAAGTTGAAATCGCCCACAATTGCCCATGGCCCTGCATGCAGGTCTCGTACATCACGAATCTCCTCAAGAAAATTCACCTTTTCCGCATCACCTTGTGGCCCATAAACTCCAGTAAGCCACCACAAAGGCAACCCTTCCTGTTTGATGAGTGTCGTAAGGGTATTCGGCGTTAAGTGTCGATTGGTGACAGACACCACCAAGTGATCCCATGCAAGTAGAATTCCACCTCTAGTGCCGACCGCAGGAACGTAATAGAAATTCTCAAATCTATTGCCAAGGGTTTGTCGTACAATATCATCCGAAATAACCTCCATCTTAGTTTCTTGAAGACACACTAAATCCACTTTGGCTGCATCTACCGCTTGAAAGATTGTATTTCTACGTGCCGGCGAGTTGAGCCCTCTCACGTTCCACACCAGGATTTTAGGAGGTTGCGATGTCATTATAGCATCCCACATCCACCATGTTACTAGGGCCTAATGGCCCTCCACCACCGTATCATCATCTCCTTGAAGAGGTAAGATGGACTCCTCCCAACCAAACAAAGCCAAGATCGCCTTGACATGGCAGTCCATGAGCAATTTGTCGAACAGCCTTGCGTATGCTTCTAGGGTGTCATCGCTTATCAGGTCAGCTTCGTTCGCGAGGCATAATTTCTTGATCAGGACAGCCTGCTGTTTCGAAGCTCGAGATCCTCGGCCTCCCTTGGCGAGCCGCACGCTATGTCTGGGTGTTGTCACAGGCGCCCTCTTCTGGCGTGGCCTCCGCTGTCTCGTCTCCATGCCCCTCGATGCTGGCTGCTCCAGGATGGGCGTGGTGTTGCCCCTGAGCTCTGCACACATCTGGATCGCCCTATCCTGAGGAGATGGGTCCGGAATAGCAGGGGTAGGCGGCAAATCCGGTTCCTCAATATGTTCAGAAAGGCTCACCAAAAACCATCCATCTCCACGCATGCATGGATGTGTCCCATCCACATGCAGCTCGGGCCCCCCCAGTCTCTCCTCGGATTCCAGATGGCGAGGCAAATCCACCAGTAGGGAACTGCCACAGTTGTCGCTGTCCAAATCCTCCTCGGTCGGGGCGCATGTCTCCCTCCTCGGGCTTTTCTCCACATGGGAGAGGCGCAGCACCCAATCCCCTACTTTGATTCCTAGCGAATCTCCTGTGACCACCGGGCCACCAGGCCCCACCATCTGATTCGACACTGGCTGGCCCAGCGCTGTCCGCCCAGCCCTCGCCTCGGGCGGCGCAGACCCCCCTTCTGGTTGGTTGATCGAAGCCAGAGAGTTTTGTTGAACCAACAGCCTTGGCACACAACCCGCACGCCCCCCCCCCCCTTGATGACAAGAGGGACCAACCCTGCTTTCCACCGACGGGGCCTCGTGCAGATCGAAGCTCCTAGAGCCCGCTCCTCCACCAACGGCCGTTCCACGCTGACCTCACCCACGATCAGGGTTGCATCAGCCGTATCACCCGAATCAGCCGCATCAGCCGTATCGCCCGTACAGTCCATCCGGTCATGTTGACTGGCCACGTGGTTCCGAAATCCACCACCCTGCTGCGGCTGCGCCGGCGAAGGGGCCGAGTCCGCCGAAGAAGATTCCGGCGATGCCCTGGATGGCGGCGCCAGCGGACCCCCGTTCGTATCACCACGGCCTCCACTACCATCGTCATCAGCTGAATGCGGGGAGGGGGGTGGCGGTGGAGGTGCCGCCCCGGCCAAATCATCCACCCGCATCGCATCACCGATCTGTCTGATAGAAACTGGGTACCACAGAGCATCATCCTGATTCCCCGTGGCCATGGCATGCTCGCCGCGCCTGCCCTGCTCCTCCACCACGAGAATGCGCTTAGCAGGGATCCTCGCCGGGTCATCCGTCCGCAGCCAGACCCTGAACTCTGCCATATCGTTGCGGGACGTCGTGGAGTATGCAACCTTGATCACAAAACCGAGCCCATGCAGCAGCACCTCCGCAGTCCGCCACGTCCAGGCATTCGCCGGCACCCCCCGGAGCGCCAGCGGCACTAAGAAGGGCATGGCGATTCCTGTTGCCCGCGAGCGGCGAGACCACGACAAGAACACCAGGTCGAACAGCGGTGTCCCAGCGCGGCCACGTCTGAGCACCCTGTTCCTCAGCTCAACTGATCTGCACAAGACGAGAAAATCCTCTGGGTAGTACTCTCTGATTGACATGTCGCCGGGCAACAACTCGAGATCGTCCACAAAAACAGCTGTCGCCGAGGCCAGATCCGCAGCCTGATGCGAACCCACCACGGTCACCACCACCGCCCTGGACAGCTCCTCTTCCAGAGCGCATAAGTCCGGACCGGACTCCAAGAAGACGCAGTCCACTGGATCTTCCACCTGCAAGCGCGAGAGCACCGGCGACACCACCGGCTCGACCGGGACTGAAAAGCCGGATCTTGAACGCTGCCCGCCGATTCCTCACGAACAATCTGACTCCACGAGACGCTGAGGCGGACCGCCCCAGCTGGTGGAGGTCCAAGCGGTGGAGGGGGCAGCCGCGACGGAGGCGGCGACGCTTTCCCCGAAAGCGGCCATCATCGGGGCGGCCCCAGAAGGCCGCGGCCGGGCGCGCGCGGAGGGGAGGGTCCGCCAGCGAAGGGCTCCGAGGGCGTCGGCGCGGGTTGGTGCAGAACCATGAGATGTGGCCTTGTTCGCCGCAACGCACGCACACCGGCGGATTCGTGCACTGGGCAGAGATGTGTCTGTCACTTCCACAGTTGTAGCAGCAGCCAATCAGCTCGGCCGGGATGCGGCTCCTTGGGGGCCGGGAGGAGGGGAGGATGTTCGGCCAGCGGCCCGGCGGCGAGCGCCTCGCCGGAGCCGGGGGCGGACGCATTCGGACTAGCCATCCGGCTAAGAAGCCGGGGCCACGCCCGCCCGGCCGCCAGTGGGCGAGATTGAGCGCCGCGCATGATGGGACCTCGTCGTCTTACGACGTCCGGGACAAGGACGAAGCGGCCTTGCTGGCCTCGCCGGAGCAAGAGGGAGGGAAGGGAGGGCAGAGGAGTCCGACGAGCCTGCCGAGAGCGACACCCGCGAGGCCATGGTGGCCGCCGGGTCCGAAGCGGAAGCCGGCGGGGTTTGGTGGGCGCCGGGGCCGGAGTGGCCGCCGGCGCAAGGCAGGGGCGCGGGGCATCGGAAGGGAGGGGAGCGTGAGGAAACTTCCGATCTTGATGTTGGTTACTCTGAATCTGGATTGCTTCCTCCGGACGGCTGCTTCCCTATATGGCTGGAGGGGAAGAAGACGATCAATCCGTTGTCAAATCATGTGTTCCACATTTTTCCTTGTCAGGGATATGAATCAAGAGCTACAGCAGGAGGGGGCAATTTGTCCTACAGGCATTATGTAATTTATTATTGTGATATAATTGGATTGCCATGTCAGTTATTAGTTAATTATGGAGTCGCTGAGTGTAGAAGGAGAAGTGACCCAATTTTTTTTGTTTCAAAACGTATTTCTTCAAAGGTTTCTTCGAATACCTAGTTCTTTTTCAAACGCTCCAGTTTTAAATACTTTGTCGTGTTTGCCTCTGTTTCGGTAACTATTTCCGTTACCCTACAAGGGCATCGCTCTTCAGCAAGCCACGTCGCTGAAATTGAAGCTAGCTCTTGGACCTTGTGGTGGCCAGCTGCGGTGAATCGGCGCGTGTGGACGTGGGGCGTTCCTTTGTGATGATGGGTGCGTTGGTGTTTCTTTTTTTTAGCATTAGTAGAGACACATACGCTCATATACACGCGCATATACTCATTCTTATGAACGCACACACACACACATCTTATCCCTATGAGCACCTCCGAGAGACTGAGCCAACATATCATCTTGAGATTTACGAAGTCACCGTAGGCGCCTCGTCGTCAACGGAAACATCTTCTCCCACCGAAGCAAGCATCACGGAAATCACGAAATAAATCCAGAATAATGCGAAGCACTGCGATTTGAACCCCAGTGGGCCGAATACCACTGTCCACCTAACCATCTCAATCACAGGTTGGTCCGCGCGTTGGTGTTTCTCAATAATGAAGTTGGAGTCGTCGAGACTCGAGGTTAGGAGATGATGACTATGACGTCTGGATAACCACGAGAAAAAAGTTCTCTAATCTACGGGTGCCAAGTTTTTGTGTCCGTGACCATGTAGGCAATGTAGCGGGTGGAACGCCGAAAGTGTTGTTCTGTGCTCGAGCATATCTGTGCTCGTTATCCCTCCCGTCTAGGCGCTTCGAGATCCACAGCCCACCACGTATAGGCCCATGTATAATTTATGTATCCTTAATTTTATTCTGGGCTTGTGGCCCACGTCTGACATACAACAAATGTGACTTCGTCAGGCAGCTTTATACAGGCTCGGTTGTGAGTGGACGATATGGGCCGTCCAAGTCAAGATTCTGGACTAACAGAGGCGTTGGAGCGTTGGACCCCATTTACTACGCCTGCCCCGTTGTAGCTAGCAAGCTTCCCCTACACGATTCACCTCAGTTCCTAACCGGCTAAAATCAGATCCGCCACTTCCATGCAGTCCACTGGAAAAATCAGATCGACACAGTCACACCTGCCCACATAGCCGATGTCTTCTTCCTCGGCAGCCGTTCCGGATGAAATCTTGCCGCTCATTCCTCGCCTGGACACACCAACCTCCGCATTAGTCGTGTCAGATGACGGCTTAATTATAGTAGTTTGTCGTGCGATGGCTATGTACTGATTTTATTTGTCACATCCTGTTCCATTTAGGCCCTGTTTGGTAGCAAAATATTTTCTAAGTATTCTAAAAATACTACAGTTTTTTTAGATACCATAGTTTTATTTACTGTGACCTGTTTGGCTAGCACTAAATATTGTGTTATTAAAACTAGAGTATTTTCAAAACTGTAGTAATATCTCTGCATAAAAAAAAGAACTCTGGACCTCTTTTTTAAAAGCAGAGCAAGTGAAAGAAACGAGCCAGTCGCTAACTATTCACAACAAGCTCGTCTCGCTCTCACACCATCGCGTCCGCCGCCGCCGCTGCAGCCGTCTCTCTGTAGATTCTCCATCGGCTACGTTCAGTTTTTGCATCCTCCTGTTCTTATGCACGCGTATGGTAATGGCTACCTAGCTAGCTGCCGAGAATAACTGACCATAAATTGTAAAGAAGCCAGCTACGCGTGTTTGCCATGCTAATGAGAAGTTATATGCTAGCTAGCTGCATCTGCATGGCCGATTAGTTGAATGCACCGGCTAGTTAGATGCGAGTGTTTGCAACGCTAACAGCTAGCCTTCTAAACTTACAGCACTGCGCACGCCACAGCCAAACAGGTGATATGTATTGCAAATACTCTAAAATACTCTGTTATGTTAAAACCACGGTATGTTATGCCACAGGCTAAAATACTGTAGTTTGCTGATAGTGCAGTTTTTTTATTACTTTGCTATCAAACAGAGCCTTAATGTTTTTTATTTTCGTATAGTATTCAGCTTATGATGTACAGGCGTCATCTCAAACATGCGTATACCTACATTCTCGTCAATTCCATACCATCCCCAACGCTCTAGCGGCCTTATCTCCTCAATACTTCTCCGTTTCCTCACTCATCTCATTTGCTTGACCACCAGTTCTTCTCATGCAGCGCTTCCTAGCCAGCTCCCAGCGGAGATCAACTACCAGCACGAACTGCATCAGGCATATATATATATTTAGAATATCAGGCATTCTTTTCTGCACCACCGTTGATTCTATTTCAGTCATTTGTGCACTTAAGCATCTCTCCTCACACCCACACCCCATTGTTTTCGTACATCTATAAATCTGCAGCCATTCATGATCAGCAATGTTGTTATGCATTTCGTATGGTCTGTTAGATACAGCTTATACGCTGGTGCTGCAATAATAAGGATTTTTATTTATACTGATTTCTTCCAGTTGGCAGATCTTCTGTACGAACTAATTTTGGCAATGCATATGCATATGCCAGAACTAATTTTGAAGTGCACCATTCAGTAATTATACTAGAGATTTTGAAACTGCCGCAGGTGACCCAGCAAATGGCACAATACATGGCTTTAGACCACAAACTAATTTTACTTATACTGATTCCTAATCACTGTCGGAGCGATGCTCAAAGACATTTAGTCTGAGATCTCCTTTTTGTTATGATTCACAGTGATCATGTTGGACTCTCGGCCTCTCGGGGTTGAGATGGCGATGGATTTGCTGACCCAGTTATCAATCGCAACCCACATCCATCATTTTCTGATAATGGTGTACCGATCAACAATGAAGGAGTCACTGCCCCTGAACCTCTGTTAAGCATGCTGTCAAAGTTATTCAGCCGAGTTGGACCAATTCAAGAAGTGGCTGGTTACAGAAATTGATTTTGGTGGTATGCTTCAGCTTCCAATGCTGCAGAAATTAAACCTAAAATTCAATGCATGGACAATGAGCAAGGTCAGCGTCTCTCGCCGGTAATCATCCTTTCTGAGTCAAAACTGCTCAATTTTTTACCAGATCATTAGTAACACATCAGGCAATGCACACATCATCCTGGGTTTACAATGCAGCCCACTGTCAAGGCACAGACAGCAACCTCTTCATGATCTTTTTAGTACGACGACAATTTGTTCAATGCAAAGTAGCTCTACACCTGTTATACTAATACGATAATCTGTTCAGGCTGAAACACATTTGCAATGTAGAAAGCTACATATGATTTTGTTCACTGAGAATTTCTAGCATGTATCTATTTGTACAAAGAAGAGTAGCATGCTGAGTTTCCAAAGAGTGTACTACTTCCGAATAGTGACATACCTTTACGTCCATCCAGGAGCTTTAGGGTCGATCTGGCCAATAAATTGCACAGATACTTGAGGTAAATCTTCAATTTGAGCATCTGCAGTACCGTAGTGTCAAAATTACAAGCAACCACACACATAGTGACCATAGTGTCAAAATTACAAGCAATCGCACACATATAAACACCGAATCTTCAGATTTGGACACATGGATTTTGCAACAGAGAAATTCTTTCCTACAGTTCAAAATTTATAGTGTAACAATATGTGAGGTGCCAAACAAAGCATTCACTTCACAATCATCTGGTGAATCCCTCTACTGTAGTCTTGTACTTTCAAGCAACCACACACATACAAACTCAGATTCTTCAGATTCCACCATCAATTTTGCGTGAGAGACATTCTTTCTTACAGTTCACAATTTATGGTGTAATCAGGCTGAAAGAGAGAATGTCTGTGTTGCAAAAACGAGGTGCTGAACGAATCATTCAATAATGTACGAAGCACTAGATCCGTAAAACCTCACACTCATGACTCATCTGATATCCCACATGTTCTCTAGTCTATTAATGACAAGCACACACATACGAACAGAGTTTTTTCAGATTTGCAACATTAATTTTACAACTCCAGCGATGAGTACGAACATACCTGCGGCTCCATCCTGGAGCGGGTCCATCTCGCCTACCGATTGTCCGAAAGCTTGTGGTGAACCCTCCCTATGATCTCCCACCTCCGCCCCTGCAGGCCCGCACACGAATCGGCGAATGGCTGATGCTGCTCCATTCCGGCAATAAAAGCGCTCACTGTGTAATGGAAAGGCTCCATCGGAACCTCAAGCACTAGGGATCTGCGCAGCAAGAGGGGGAAATTGCAGATCGATACCATGGGATCCAAAATCAAACGAAAACAAAATCCAGCATACCGAGGTAGGAGACGAGTACCACCCCTCCTCCCCCCACACGCCCCCAATCTCGCATTTACTCCGCCGTCGCCAGAGTTGACGAAAAGCAAGTATCCTGATCCACGGATCAGGAAGGAGCCCGACGAGCTGAGCCACGGCTCGAGTTCCTGACGTCCACGACCGCCGTCCCTCCGTCTCCGTCCTGGCCCACGGTTCAATGTATTTGTTCTTTTCCACAATTACAGACGCTCGCCAGTTTCACCCCATTATTTAATGCATCATATCCCGAGAGGCTACTCAACCGCCCAGATATCGAGCGCACATGAGCTCGAGTTCAAAAACGCCGCGTCCGTGGAGTGCATATCTGGTGCTCCGACCCAGAATATGCTACGCTGCTCCGAGGCAGTTTGGTGCGTGGGATCGGACTGTAGGGACAGGATTGAATAGGCTCACCTCCTTCTAGCGAATATACAAATAACACCCTTGGTTACTTAGCAATTCACGCAGAAGTTCATGTGTCTCCGATCCCTTCCCTTCGTTCTGTACCTCATCGATTCATCTTTTCCCCACCTCTCCGTAAAAAAAATGTTACCCAACTATCACACTTCCTTTTTGTTTGTAGGACAATCCTTTTCAACTAGGCAGCCACTCGAGACAATCCTCAGCCCCGATGACTCCGCGGCTGCCGAGCTCCTCGGGCTTCTGCTTGACGTGGACGAACTCGATCTTCTCCGGCTCCTCCGACCACTCCCTCTTCACGGGAAGAAGGCGCGTGTCGGAAGAGGAGGAGCTCCCAGCGTAAGAAGATCTCGCCGCAGAGGACGAGCCCGCGGCCGAGGACAGCGTACGGCCGTGCCGACGATCGTATTCATCAGTCTCCCAGACACGGAAGCTCGGCGACGGCGAGAGGCCGCGGTTGGTCCACTTCCTCGCCCCGCGCTTCCTCGCGTTGTCCGACCGGACGCGCCGCTCGCTTGCAAGAATCTTAAGAGGTCCGTTCACTTGCAAAAATGTCAGCCTCACACACATTTTCTCTTCATGCCAAGTACAGATAAATTTTGACATAGAGCTGACTAACTCATGGACCAGTCACCACAATTTCAGAATACCAGCCAGCCAAAAAATGACACGATTATAACATTTCAGAAACAGACTAACTCGTCTTTTTTTAGGGTAACAGACTAACTCGTTTGGTTGTGTCTTGTACGTCATGTTGTGGTAAAGCAACATTTCTTTTATTTACATGGTCTTATGGGTCAAGAAAACAGCGAAATCAATAGGGAAACTAGATGTGCGACATGCATGGAGGTTATTTGGCATCACAAAAGTGTTTTAAACATTCTTCATAATCAATGTTGTACGTTTTTTTCATAAGTTTTTTTAGGTTCTAATTGTTGACTTTGTCAGGTTTGTACCCGCCACTAGATGGTGTACAAGAATAAGACTCATCAAGTGGTATGTAGTAAAGTTGTTTTGTTTAGCTTTATAATTTTGTGAACTAAATGGTACTCTTGTAAATATATATATTGTATGGTCACCATGTGGTACTCTTGTGAATTCGTGAAGTACTACAAGACAAAGATGTCAGCATGTGGTGCACCTTTATTTGTTGAAGTGATTTTGTTTCCAGTGATCTTTTGATGGTACGAATGGATTCTCTGAGCTTGCCTTGTGATCAGATAGTGGTCTTGACCAGTGTGTTACCATTGCGTTGCTATACTCATGCTTTCAGGATGGTGAGCAATGCAAACAGGTGGCAATATAATTTCTTCTACTTCTACTTATTGAGCAACTCATCCTGAAAAAGTATTAGCATATCTACACTCAATCTCTTTATTGCATTCAGTGAAGAAATCTGTTGCAGAAAATAAATTATGTACGTGTGCTTGCAACGTCTTCCTAATAATCTGGTGTAAGTTTGCTTAATCTGTCCTTTTTTATCGACAATGGATGTTGGCAGGAGCAACTGACCCACCACGATGCTCAGTTCAGTAGAAAAAAAGGATGCTCAGTTCAGTACAGATTTGTTGTGATTTTGCAAGGCCTTCCGGGGGCAAGACGCAAATGTACCAAGGGGGTGTATGTAAAAAGATAACTGAGTTGATCCCTTCCCTTGCATGCAGATCCAACGCACCATGGGGTCTTGGAGCAGCGTATCATGAGATGGACCGTAGCACTAGATATTTTCCCCCATTTCGTAAGAAGTTGAGAGATCATGTCGAGAAGGAAGAGGAAATGCAAGCAAACCTGGAACGATCATCAACCCCAATCAAGAACCGGGCCTCAAACAAACAAGAGAAAGAGATCCACGTCAACACAAGAAGAAGAAGAAGAAGAAAAAGAAGGGTGGGACGTTGCCATCAGACCCAACCGTGCGCGCAAGACGTGCGGGTCACCGCAACCCCACGCAGGCACCCACCGCCCGCCCACATGCCCGGACCGCCATGCCGAGCACCGGATCCTCGCCGTGCCGCGCGCGACTTGCCACGCCCAACGTGCGTACGTTGCTGTTGCGTTTGTGCGCCTTTGGCCGCTTGTTCACTTGAGAGAGAGGGGGTGGTGGTGGTCGCCATCAGATCAGCTGGCTGGCTAGCTCGCCCGTGCGGCGAACGATGGGATTTGGAGGGCGCTACAGGCCAACGGGGGTTTAATGCCGCGCCCGTGCGCGCCCCCGTCCCGTTCCGTTCCGTCCAAGTGGGGCTTGCCTTGCCTGTGCCTGTTGCCCACGTGATGATATCGGTGAGACCGGGATCCCGGCGGGTTCTCCTGCGTCATGCATGCAGTGCTGCAACCTGCATGTCTGTTGTGCGGCTGACTTTTCACGGCGTTTTCAATTTTGCTCACAACTTTTCTTACGGCCAATGAGCGACGGGGTCATGTCTCCTGCTAGTAGAGTAGATGCTACGGGAAGTGGGCGACGTACACGCAGCAGCAGAATAAATTCTTGGCTTCAGGTGGTGCTTCTGCCAAGCTGACATGATGAGTGAGAGTGCGGGGTCGCCTCTGTCCAACCTTCATCTATCAGATGCGACTAGACAACGAGGCTAGTAGTACTCCCAAACGCAGCAAGAGGCCACTTCATTTACCTCCTCCTTCTCTTCTTCTTCTTCTTCTTAAAAACAACAACTTCATTCCCCTTAATTAAGGCTAGCCATAGTGGGAGTAATTAGGTACTAGTAATATAGCACACTTTGAATTTTTTTTGCTTATGTGACATGTAGTTAATGAGGAAATAGATGTTTATGGTAGTAACATAATATGTTACTGTAACATAACACACCCCGAGATAAAATGAGTCTATATTTCAATTAATGAAGACTTGCATGTTACCATCCATATGTTATTACCCACTATGAAGGTAGTAACATAGACTAGCAACATATGCATGTTACTAGTCCAAGTTACTCACCACTATGACCAGCCTAACATGTATAGTAAAATCGCGAAGATGCAATAGATGTTGTTGTTGAATCTAAGCCCCCAAATTTATTCCCTTTGAGAACATCTAGCTCAAATTATCCATGTCTAGTGGAGAACTCGACACCGTTCGTCCAATTTTCCTTTGCGGGTACCTCCAATCTTTGTTATCGACAATACTACAAAATATATATGTGAAGAGAGAGTGGTGTGTAACTCTAGTATCCGAGGTAGATTACCTAATACAAAAAAAATGAAAAAAAGTTATGCGCAGACAAAATAGAATCAAAGGGGTACTACTCCTAGTTCTGAAAGAAAGTCCGGTCCACTAATATGATTGGTGTGCATGATTAAATGGCGGCCCTCAAGAAATTATAAAGTAATGCAGCTTCTTTACTTACTAATAATAATCATATCCGTGTGGAACCATTCTTGAATTGTAATCGTGTCACCTGCCCTTGCTTTTGTTCTCTTTTCCGGAGGGGGGCCCTAGCTTGCTTCTTTTGTGAGTGGGAGTGAGGTGCTTATGAAATTCAGTCACAAGAGACAAGCAGGCATGGGCTAAGTGTGGGGGGCAATAGGTTACACGCAAGATGACAGTGGCCAATATTTAAGCACCAAAATGTTTCTTTCTCCTTTCACCTTTAGTGCGTTTGGAACTTTTCACCATCACAGGCCTCCCATAATTAGGTCCTACTATATATTCTATCTCATGTTTCTCCGGAAATTAGTGGTGGTTGCAGCAAAGGTAATCATACCGTTCGTATGGATTCTTTGAACTAGTTAGTTTACCTTGGCGTTGTACGATTGGTCCTCGACTGTTTGGATTAGAATCCCTGCCAAATATCCGCGTTTTGCCTGGTTAATTCCCCGACAGCAAACTGAAAGCTCGAAAGGTTTTGAATTCCTGACGAAAGATTGCCCTAGATCGTGGTCCAACAAGAAGAAGAAACATGGTGGACCAAACTGACGCGGAAGCACAGAAACATGGATGTAGCCACATTTTCGTGGTGGTCTCGTGTGCTATTTACTCTGACGTACGAGGCCCTGATGGATCGGGCGGCCATGGATGCATGCATCCATCGAGCAACATAACCAGGATGTCGACCACGCGCGAATTCACAACCGATGTGTGTTTATTATACACGTAATAACAAAACAAAGACAACACCTAACCGTTCAATCAAGTAAGCTTGGATTCTTGACAAGAAACGGCGAAGATTCATGCATGCGCGCGTGCGCGCTGCTGCTTTACATCGCGGTCACGACGTATGGTTGGGACGGAGCAATCCACGTCGCCGTCGAGGCCGCGCTCGAGAGGCGGCAGGGAGGGTGCACGCGGCCCTGGCGGAAAGCGCCGCTGCCGCCGTGTCCCGGCGCAGCGGTCGACGTCGACCGCGCACATTGCGCGGACAGCGGCGTGGCCGGCGCCATCAGAGCGTGATCAGATCACTGTTCACGGCGACCCGCTGCAGGGCGAGCGTCGAGCGACCTGTGCCCAGCCGTGCGCGCGCGTGGGCGGGTGCAAGGGCGTGACCGCCAGGACAAAATCATTATCGTGGCCACTGATTCGATTCAACCGGTTGGTGTTGGCGTCGTCCGGAATTAAAGACGCGCCGGGCGCGCTCGTGCGCACGCATGCATGCACGCCCGTCCGTGGTTAGCAGCAGTCTCTCTCGCGGCGGTACGAGGGATGGATGCCAGAATGAAACAAGGTGGGCATGCATGCATGCAGATGCAGCTGCGTGATGGGCGTCCTTGATGGACAGTTTGGACAGCTTAATTGACGTACAGCGCGGCAGTTGGACAGCTTCTCTTCTCCCAGGGATGGATGGATGGATGGGTTGATGGACGGAGTGGATTCTTTGGCAGGCATCTGTTGATGCTAGTTGTGAGGTCAAATCAAGTGGTACGTTCAGTGCGTCGTCGACCCTGTTGAATCCTAATCATGTTTTTTGTTTCTAAATAATCAAAGCTCTAAGAATGTTTCGCTGGTGCTACTGTTTTTATTCCTAATCATAACAGTTGCGCAATTGCTAGTTTGAGTACTTTTTGGCCTTTTGAGTCCCCATCAAGCATGCATGACCAGTTCCCAAAGTGACCGGCAATATTTTAGTTCCCTCTAGGAAAGCTCCATCAGACCATCATCAATTTTTTTTAGCTTGCTTTCGGCGAGTATGAAGTTTCTTCGCCAGCCCGTGGTACAACGGGCCAACACCAAAGATAGCATACCATCTCATGTATTAACTCGGGGGTCGTTGGTTATTTCCAGTTCCACACGTTGGAGCCTGGCCTGCATCGCAGGTGCCTGCACGCAAGCTATAGCCCATCCGCGCCGTACATGCGGAAGCTAGATCCTACTACTACCCCGGACGGACTGGGATCAGGTGACATGCTCTACGGTGACATGTATGATGACATGCGGCCCAAATTCAAATTTAAATATTGGAAAAAAATCTGAAAAAAATCATGCATGTTCAGAGCACATATTAAGATAACCCCTAAAAATTTCAGATCAAATTCGAAATATACATCGAGAAATAAAAAAGAGAAATTTAGATGTGAATAGTCTACAGAGAACCGTTCGGGAACTACTCATGACAAATTTCTCTTTTTTGTTCCTCGATGTATGTTTCGAATTTTGATCTGAAATTTTTAAGGGTTATTAGTATGTGCTGTGAATATGCATGATTTTTTTCAGATTTTTTGCAATGTTTAAATTTGAATTTGGGCCGCATACCGTGCATGTCACCGTAGTGCATGTCACCTGATCCTAGTCCACCCCGGACGGTAGCCACATTAAAGCTACCATCTGATTCCCATGAATGAACAATGCACGATTCCAAGAAGAGGTAAAAGCACCCCAAGTACCCTAACTTGCATGGGATGTGTTGATTTAGTCCCAAATTTGTAAAATGCAACTCCATCATACCCCAACTTGCACTGGATGTGATGATTTAGTCCCCGGCCTATCACAGCTCGACAGGTGGCAGCTAGGTGGCTGGACCGGTCTTCGCCCGCACTTTTGCAGGAAACACCTTGCCGTTTTCTCTAATTAACCCGCGCTACTCTTCTTGGTCCTGGACCGTGTGGCGGCCGCCGATCCGCGCGCGCTCAAGTCTTTCACGCTCGCCTCCCGCGCCTGCCACGCGGCCGAGTCGCGCCACCGCCGCGTGCTCCGCCCGTACCGCGCCGACCTCCTCCGCCCCGCGCTCGCCCGCTACCCCACCGCCGCCTGCCTCGACCTCACCCTCTGCCCGCGCGTGCCCGGCGCGGCCCTCGCCGCCCTCTCCTCCGCGCCCGTGCTTTCCCTCCGCGACGTCGACCTCTCCCGCTCCCGCGGCATCGGGGCGCCCGGCCTCGCCGCGCTCGTCGCTGCCTGCCCCGGCCTCGCCGACCTCGACCTCTCCAATGGGGTCGACCTCGGGGACGTGGCGGCCGCGGAGTTGGCGCGGGCGCGAGGCCTGCAGAGTGCAGAGGCTCTGCCTTTCGCGCTGCAAGCCCATGACGGACATGGGGCTCGGCTGCATCGCCGTCGGCTGCCCGGACCTGCGGGAGCTCACGCTCAACTGGTGCCTCGGGATCACGGATTTGGGGGTCCAGCTCCTCGCCCTCAAGTGCAAGAAACTCAGGACCCTGCATCTTTCCTACACCATGGTGAGCCATGCTTCTTCTTGATCTCTCTCCATCACGCCCTGTTCCATTTCTTGGATGAAAGGAGTTATGGCTTGGTTTCCCGTTCATGCGTTTCTTGATTCGAGAAACACTTTAATTAATGAAAAAAGTTGATTTTGGTGCTTTCTTGGAAAGTTTAGATGTACATGTCTCTCACGTGAATTTCTCCATACGGTTTGGCAGTTTTCCCTTTGGATCTTTGTAGGAGATATTAGCACAACGGTTTGATGTTTTTAGCAACTCTGTTTATATTTTCTTTTGCAAGAAATGCTCATGGAGTTGGACTATCGCAGTGACTTGATTTTTTATGTCAAAGAATTGGACTACTGCAGTAAAAAATACCTTTTGAGGATGGGAATCAGTAATAGGCTACTTTCTGTTGAGGTGCCAAATAGACAAACACACTAATTTCGTTGGACTAATAAATACTTATCTTGCATTGCAGATCTCCAAAGACTGCCTTCCAGCCATCATGAAGCTACCCAATCTTGAGGTGTTGGCACTGGTGGGATGTGTTGGAATAGATGATGATGCCCTTGGTGTCTTGAGAATGAATGCAGCAAATCACTACGGGTAATCATCAAACTAGACAATTTTGTCTCGTGTGTTAATGTTGTGTGTCATGTCACCTTCATTTGATCACTATTAGGTTCATCAACTCTTTGTGTAGATTTTATAATGTAATGTCGCTAGGATACTAGCGCTGCATTTGCAGTTAATACAGAATGTTTGGCACATCGATACATGTCGATGTAAAACAAGTAGTTACATAAGAACATGTGTAGGCACTCAACAAAGTGTTGGGGAAACGTAGTAATTTTAAAAAATTTCCTACGCACACGCAAGATCATGGTGACGGCATAGCAACGAGAGGGGAGAGTATTGTCCACGTACCCTCGTAGACCGTAAGCGTAAGCGTTATGACAACGCGGTTGATGTAGTCGTACGTCTTCACGATCCGACCGATCCAAGTACCGAACGTACGGCACCTCCGAGTTCAAAGACATCGTTCACTCGATGACGATCCCCGGACTCCGATCCAAAGAAAGTGTCGATGAGTTCCACAAGACGACGGCGTGGTGACGATGATGATGCTCTCATCGGCGAGGCTTCGCCTAAACTCCGCGACGATATGACCGAGGTGGAATATGGTGGAGGGGGCACCGCACACGGCTACGGAACGATCACGAAGATCAACTTGTGTGTTGTGGGGTGCCCCCTTGCCCCCGTATATAAAGGAGGGAGGGGGAGGTGCGGCCGGCCCCTGGGTGCGCTGGAGGAGTCCTACTCCCACCGGGAGTAGGACTCCCTCTGCCTTGTTGGAGAAGGAAAGGGGAAGGAAAGAGGAAGGGCGCCGCCTCTCTCCTTGTCCTAATCGGACTAGGGGAGGCGCGTGGCCTGCCTGGCCGGCCCTCCTCTTCTCCCTCATGGCCCACTAAGGCCCATTATCCCCGGGAGGGTTCCAGTAACCTCCGTTCCCAGAAAATCCCGATTTCACCGGAACCATTCCGATATCCAAATGTAGGCTTCCAATATATCAATCTTTATGTCTCGACCATTTCGAGATTCCTCGTCATGTCCGTGATCACATCCGGACTCAACAATCTTCGGTACATCAAAACTTATAAACTCATAATAAAACCGCCATCGTAACGTTAGCGTGCGGACCCTACGGGTTTGAGAACTATGTAGACATGACCTAGAACTATTCTCGGTCAATAACCAATAGCGGAACCTGGATGCCCATATTGGTTCCTACATATTCTACGAAGATCTTTATCGGTCGAACCGCATAACGACATACGTTGTTCCCTTTGTCATCGGTATGTTACTTGCGAAATTCGATCGTCGGTATCCAATACCTAGTTCAATCTAAATTCTTGGCAAGTCTCTTTACTCGTTCAGTAATACATCATCTCGCAACTAACTTATTAGTTGCAATGCTTGCAAGGCTTATGTGATGTGTATTACCGAGAGGGCCCAGAGATACCTCTCCGACAATCGGAGTGACAAAACCTAATCTCAAATACGCCAACCCAACATGTACCTTTGGAGACACTGTAGTACTCCTTTATAATCACCCAGTTATGTTGTGACGCTTTGGTAGCACCCAAAGTGTTCCTCCGTAAACGGAGTTGCATAATCTCATAGTTACGGGAACATGTATAGGTCATGAAGAAAGCAATAGCAATATACTAAACGATCAAGTGCTAGGCTAACGGAATGGGTCATGTCAATCACATCATTCTCCTAATGATGTGATCCCATTAATCAAATAACAACACATGTCTATGGTTAGGAAACATAACCATCTTTGATTAATGAGCTAGTCAAGTAGAGGCATACTAGTGACTATATGTTTGTCTATGTATTCACACATGTATCATGTTTCCGGTTAATACAATTCTAGCATGAATAATAAACATTTATCATGATATGAGGAAATAAATAGTAACTTTATTATTGCCTCTAGGGCATATTTCCTTCAGTCTCCCACTTGCACTAGAGTCAATAATCTAGATTACACAAGAATGATTCTAACACCCATGGAGTCTTGGTGTTGATCATGTTTTGCTCGTGGAATGTGCTTAGTCAGCAGTGCGCAACATTCAGATCCGTATGTATCTTGCAAATCTCTATGTCTCCCACCGGACTTGGTCCCGGATGGAATTGAAGCGTCTCTTGATATGCTTGGTCCTCTTGTGAAATCTGGATTCCTTTGCCATGGCAATTGCACCAGTATTGTCACAGAAGATCTTCATTGGTCCCGACGCACTAGGTATGACACCTAGATCGGAAATGAACTCTTTCATCCAGACTCCTTCATTTGCTGCTTTCGAAGCAGCTATATACTCTGCTTCACATGTAGATCCCGCCACGACGCTTTGTTTAGAACTGCACCAACTGACAGCTCCACCGTTTAATAAAAACACATATCCGATTTGCGATTTTGAATCGTCCGGATCAGTGTCAAAGCTTGCATCGACGTAACCATTTACGACTAGCTCTTTGTCACCTCCATATACGAGAAACATATCCTTAGTCCTTTTCAGGTACTTCAGGATGTTCTTGACCGCTGTCCGATGATCCACTCCTGAATTACTTTGGTACCTTCCCGCCAAGCTTATTGCTAAGCATACGTCGTGTCCGGTACATGATTGCATACATGATAGAGCCTATGGTCAAGCATAGGGAACATCTTTCATTTTCTCTCTATCTTCTGCGGTGGTCGGGCATTGAGTCGACTCAATTTCACACCTTGTAACACGGTAAAATCCTTTCTTTGCACGATCCATTTTGAACTTTTTCAAAACTTTATTAAGGTATGTGCTTTGTGAAAGTCCAATCAAGCGTCTTGATCTATCTCTATAGATCTTGATGCCCAATATGTAAGCAGCTTCACCGAGGTCTTTCATAGAAAAACTTTTATTCAAGTATCCTTTTATGCTATCTAGAGATTCTATATCATTTCCAATTAATAATATGTCGTCCACATATAATATCAGAAATGCTACAGAGCTCCCACTCACTTTCTTGTAAATACAGGCTTTTCCAAAAGTCTCAGATAAAACCATATGCTTTGATCACACTATCAAAGCGTTTATTCCAACTCCGAGAGGCTTGCACCAGACCATAAATTGATCGCTGGAGCTTGCACACTTTGTTAGCACCTTTTGGATCAACAAAACCTTCTGGTTGCATCATATACAACTTTTCTTCTGGAAATCCATTTGAAAGATCGTGGATGTCGCCTAGAGGGGGGGGGGTGAATAGACGCTTTAAAATAATTACGGTTTAGGCTTGAACAAAAGCGGAATAAACCTAGCGGTTAATTTGTCAAGCACAAAACCTACAACAACTAGGCTCACCTATGTGCACCAACAACTTATGCTAAGCAAGATAAACTACTAGGTGATAGCAAGATATATGACAAGAACCTATATGGCTATCACAAGGTAAAGTGCATAAGTAAAGAGCTCGGGTAAGAGATAACCGAGGCACGCGGAGACGACGATGTATCCCGAAGTTCACACCATTGCGGATGCTAGTCTCTGTTTGGAGCGGTGTGGAGGCACAATGCTCCCCAAGGAGCCACTAGGGCCACCGTAATCTCCTCACGCCCTCGCACAATGCAAGATGCCGTGATTCCACTAAGGGACCCTTGAGGGCGGTCACCGAACCTGCATAAATGGCAACCCTTGGGGCGGTCACCGAACCCGTACACTTTGGCAACCCTTGGGGGCGGTCATCGGTACCAGTAAAATCGCTCGGGGCGATCTCCACAACCTAATTGGAGACCCAGACGCTTGCCCGGAGCTTTGCACCACAATGATTGAGCTCCGAACACCACCAACCGTCTAGGGCGCCCAAGCACCCAAGAGGAACAAGCTCAAGGCGCCAAGCACCCAAGAGTAATAAGCTTCTCAACTTGTAACTTTCACGAATCACCGTGGAGAACTCAAACCGATGCACCAAATGCAATGGCAAGGGCACACGGAGTGCCCAAGTCCTTCTCTCCCAAATCCCACCAAAGGAACTAATGCTAGGGAGGAAAATGAGAGGAAGAACGAAAGAAGAACACGAAGAACTCCAAGATCTAGATCCAAGGGGTTCCCCTCACTAAGAGGAGAAAGTGATTGGTGGAAACGTGGATCTAGATCTCCTCTCTTTTCCCTCAAGAACTAGCAAGAATCATTGGAGGGATTGAGAGTTAGCAAGCTCGAAGAAGGTCAACAATGGGGGAAGAACGCGAGCTCAAAGGTTGGGTCTCAAGGGGAAGAAGACCCCTTTATAGGTGGGGAGAAAAACCAACCGTTATCCCTCACTCAGCCAAGACGACGCGGTACTATCAAGACGGAGTTGCGGTACTACCGCTGATCGGTCATGCGGTACTATCTTCTGCAGGTTGCGGTACTACCGCAAGTGCTGACGGCCGATGAAGGCTCACATTGCGCAACGAACGGTAGAACCGCCGAGCGGTACTACTGCGCTACTTACGGTACTACCGTAAGGCAGGCAACACTAGTCGCAGAGAAAGCACGGAAGTAAAAAATTACTTCCGTACCTACTTCCGCCGAGGAGGACTGCGCAAAAATCCGCACGGTACTACCAAGACACGAAGAGCGGTACTATCACAGAGGGCGCGGATGTAAAATTACATCCGCCCTACTTCCGCTCATGCCGCTAAGCTGGCGAGCCCACGGTACTACGGCGCTGCGGCACGGTACTACGCAGTAGAGGGCACGGATGTAAAAAATTACATCCGCCCCTACTACCGCTCGAGTAGTCAAGGCGCGTCACGAGGCCGCGGTACTACCGCTTCCCACAGGCGGTACTACCGTGAGCACCTGCGATACTACCGCGGTGGACTGCGGTACTATCGCAAGGGCTGCGGTACTACCGCTCTGGATAGCGATTACTACCGCATGCCCTATTAGCACCACTCGGAGTCCTTCATTTTGCAGAGAAGACAACTGAGGGAAACAATAAAACCAGAACTGCCATAACTTCTACAAATGAGCTCCGAATTGAGCAAACTCAAGCTTGTTGGAAACAAGACAACGAGTAGCATCAAAACAGCGGAGTGAAACCTCCAACAGAGAAGAAACGGCATATCCTCCAACATCGAAAACATCATAGAGGATGCATGCAAACTCCGTTTTCGATGAACTCGAGCTTGTCATAAAAATGACCATCAGCTCCAAAACTCGCAAGGAGAAGAACCAAACAAGAACCAATAAAGATGATGCAAGGATGCAATGGTTTGAGCTCTCTCTGAACGATATGATCAAGCAACTCATCGAGAGCCACCTTGATAGTACGGCAATCGATCCTATAACCCGGTCTCCCACAACTACCATGAGACCGGTAAAATAGAAAACCTATCAAGGGCAAACCTTTGCCTTGCACAAAGTCCACTTGAGCTAGATGATGACGATCTTGACTCCCTCAAGTTGGACCACCTTTCTTGATTGCGTTGGCTCGATGAAGACTAGTTGATTGCTCCCCCATACTCCACTATGGGCGAGCCACTCTTCCGCTCATCTTCACAGGTCCATTGTCACCACAATGGACGACAAGCTTCAAGCACTTGATCTCTTCGTTATGCATCACTTGAACTTGCACTCCGCAACCTAACCCCGCAAAGAACTCTCACGAAGACCATGGGTTAGCACACAAAGCGTAATGGATAATGCTTACCATACCATGGGATCACTTGATCCCTCGGTACATCTTGTGCGCTTTGTGTGATGAATCTTTCCAACTCTCTTCATTTGGATGATGTCTTGAAGGTGGACATGAATGATCACACAATCTTATTCCTCAAGACAAGCTTGCAATAAGCTCAACACTCACATGACCAATCTTTGGATAATTCCTTAATAGCACCTTGGTCAACACATAACCTCCTTGGAACAAACACATGGACTTCAAGAAATGCCTATGGACAAATCCTTCAAATATAACTCAATGCAACCATTAGTCTATAGAGATAGTCATCAATTACCAAAACCAAACATGGGGGCACCGCATGTTCTTTCACCATTCAAGAATGCAGTTTTGACATCCATTTGCCAAATTTCATAATCATAAAATGCAGCAATTGCTAACATGATTCGGACAAACTTAAGCATCGCTACGAGTGAGAAAGTCTCATCGTAGTCAACCCCTTGAACTTGTCGAAAACCTTTCGCAACAAGTCGAGCTTTATAGATGCTTACATTACCATCGGCGTCAATCTTCTTCTTAAAGATCCATTTATTCTCAATGGCTTTCCGATCACCGGCAAGTCAACCAAAGTCCATACTTTGTTCTCATACATGGATCCCATCTCAGATTTCATGGCTTCCACCATTTTATGCGGAATCTGGGCTCACCATCGCTTCTTCATAGTTTGTAGGTTCGCCATGGTCAAGTAACATGACTTCCAGAATAGGATTACCGTACCACTCTGGTGCGGATCTTACTCTAGTTGACCTACGTAGTTCAGTAGAAACTTGATCTGAAGTTTCATGATCAATATCATTAGCTGTTGGGGAACGTAGTAATTTCAAAAATTTCCCTACGCACACACAGGACCATGGTGATGGCATAGCAACGAGAGGGGAGAGTGTCCGTCCCACGCACTCGTGAGACCGAAAGCGGAAGCGTTATAACAACGCTGTTGATGTAGTCGCACGTCTTCACGATCCGACCGATCCAAGCACCGAACGTCACGGCACCTCCGAGTTACGCACATCGCTCAGCTCGATGACGATCCCGGACTCCGATCCAAAGCAAAGTGTCGGGGATGAGTTCCACAAGACGACGGCGTGGTGGCGATGTTGATGCTCCACCGACGCAGGGCTTCGCCTAAGCTCATGACGATATGACTTCTCCGGCGCAGGCTTCGCCTAAGCTCTACGACGATATGACCGAAGTGGAATATGGTGGAGGGGCACCGCACACGGCTAAGGAACGATCCATAGATCAACTTGTGTGTCATGGGGTGCCCCCGCCTCAGATATAAAGGAGCAAGGGGGGGTGCGGCCGGCCCTAGAGAGGCGCTGGAGGAGTCCTACTCCCACCGGAGTAGGACTCTCCCCTTCTCCTAGTTGGACTAGGACTTGAGGAAGGGAAAGAGGGAAGGGTGCGGCCCCTCCCCAGTCCACCCGACCAGGCCATGGGGCGCGGCCTGCCCTAGGCAGCCCTCTCTCTTCCCGCAGGCCCAATAAGGCCCAATACTTCTCCCCGGCGAATTCCCGTAACTCTCCGGTACTCGAAAAATACCCGAATCATTCGAACCTTTCCGAACTCCGAATATAGTCGTCCAATATATCGATCTTTACGTCTCGACCATTTCGAGACTCCTCGTCATGTCCACGATCTTATCAGGGACTCCGAACTCCTTCGGTACATCAAAAATCATAAACTCAGAATATAACCGCCATCGAAACCTTAGCGTGCGGACCCTACGGGTTCGAGAACTATGTAGACATGACCTAGAACTATTCTTGGTCAATAACCAATAGCGGAACCTGGATGCCCATATTGGTTCCTACATATTCTACGAAGATCTTTATCGGTCGAACCGCATAACAACATACGTTGTTCCCTTTGTCATCGGTATGTTACTTGCCCGAGATTCGATCGTCGGTATCCAATACCTAGTTCAATCTCGTTATCGGCGTGTCTATTTACTCGTTCCGTAATACATCATCTCATAACTAACTCATTAGTTACAATGCTTGCAAGGCTTAGGTGATGAGTATTACCGAGAAGGCCCAGAGATACCTCTCCGACAATCGGAGTGACAAAACCTAATCTCGAAATACGCCAACCCAACAAGTACCTTTGGAGACACCTGTAGTACTCCTTTATAATCACCCGATTCACGTTGTGACGTTTGGTAGTACCCAAAGTGTTCCTCCGTAAACGGAGTTGCATAATCTCATAGTTACGAGGAACATGTATGGGTCATGAAGAAAGCATTAACATACTAAAGCGATCAAGTGTTAAGCTAACGGAATGGGTCATGTCAATCAGATCATTCAACTAATGATGTGATCCCGTTAATCAAATGACAACTCATGTCTATGGTTAGGAAACATAACCATCTTTGATTAACGAGCTAGTCAAGTAGAGGCATACTAGTGACACTCTGTTTGTCTATGTATTCACACATGTATTATGTTTCCGGTTAATACAATTCTAGCATGAATAATAAACATTTATCATGATATAAGGAAATAAATAATAACTTTATTATTGCCTCTAGGGCATATTTCCTTCAGCCTCCCACTTGCACTAGAGTCAATAATCTAGTTCACATCGCCATGTGATTTAACATCAATAGTTCACATCTATATGTGGTTAACACCCATAGTTCACATCGATATGTGACCAACACCCAAAGGGTTTACTAGAGTCAAGAATCTAGTTCACATCGCCATGTGATTAACACCCAAAGAGTACTAAGGTGTGATCATGTTTTGCTTGTGAGATAATTTTAGTCAACGGGTCTGTCACATTCGAGTCGTAAGTATTTTGCAAATCTCTATGTCTACAATGCTCGCTTGCGGAGCTACTTTAGCTAATTGCTCCCACTTTCAATATGTATCTAGATCGTGACTTAGAGTCATCCAGATCGGTGTCAAAACTTGCATCGACGTAACCCTTTACGACGGGCTCTTTTATCACCTCCATAATCGAGAAATATTTCCTTAGTCCTCACTAAGGATGTCTTTGACCAATGTCCGATGATCTACTTCCTAGATCACTATTGTACTCCCTTGCCAAATACACGGAGCAAGGTATACAATAGGTCCGGTACATAGCATAGCATACTTTATAGAACCTATGATCGAGGCATAGGGAATGACTTTCATTCTCTTTTCTATTTTACGCCGTGGTCGGGATTTGAGTCTTACTCAATTTCATACGTTTTGCAACACGAGAACTTTTCTTTGGTGTTCCATTTTGAACTACTTCAAAATCTTGACAAGGTATGTACTTATTGAAAAACTTATCAAGCGTCTTGATCTATCTCTATAGATCTTGATGCTCAATATGTAAGCAGCTTCACCGAGGTCCTTCTTTGAAAAACTCCTTTCAAATACTCCTTTATGCTTTGCAGAATAATTCTACATTATTTCCGATTAACAATATGTCATTGACATATACTTATCGTAAATGTAGTGCTCCCACTCACTTTCTTGTAAATACTGGCTTCTCCAAAAGTCTCAGATAAAACCATATGCTTTGATCACACTATCAAAGCGTTTATTCCAACTCCGAGATGCTTGCACCGGTCCATAGATGGATCGTGAAGCTTGCACATTTTGTTAGCTCCTTAGGATTGAAAAACCTTCTGGTTGCATCATATACAACTCTTCTTTAATAAATCCATTAAAGAATGTAGTTTTGACATCCATTTGCCGATTTCATAAAATGTGGCAATTGCTAACATGATTCGGACAGACTTTAAGCATCGCTACAGTTGAGTAAATCTCATTGTAGTCAACACTTTGAATTTGTCAAAATCCTTTTGCGACAAGTCGAGCTTTGTAGATAGTAACACTACTATCAAGATCTGTCTTCCTCTTGAAGATCCATTTACTTGACTTGTCGATCATCGAGCAAGTCAATCAAAGTCCATACTTTGTTCTCATACATGGATCCTATCTCAGATTTTATGGCCTCAAGCCATTTCGCGGAATCTGGGCTCATCATCGCTTCCTCATAGTTCGTAGGTTCATCATGGTCTAGTAACATGACTTCCGAACATGATTACCGTACCACTCAGTGCGGATCTTACTCTGGAAGACCTACGAGGTTTGGTAGCAACTTGATCTGAAGTTTCATGATCATCATCATTAACTTCCTCACTAATTGGTGTAGGAATCACTTTGGGAACTGATTTACGTGATGAACTACTTTCCAATAAGGGAGAAGGTACAATTACCTTATCAAGTTCTACTTTCCTCCCACTCACTTCTTTCGAGAGAAACTCCTTCTCTAGAAAGGATCCACCTCAAAGAACGAATAACTTGCCTTCGGATCTTGTGATAGAAGGTGTACCCAATAGTTACCTTGGTATTCTATGAAGACGCACTTCTCCGATTTGTGTTCGAGCTTATCGGTGAAAACTTTTTCACATAAGCATCACAACTCAAATTTTAAGAAACGACTTAGGTTTACTGTTTTAAACCATAGTTCATACGGTGTCGCCTCAACGGATTTAGATGGTGCCCTATTAAACGTGAATGCAATTGTCTCTAATGCATAACCCCAAAACGATAGTGTAAATCGGTAAGAGACATCATTGATCGCACCATATCAAAATAAAGTACGGTTATTCGATGTTCGGACACACCATAACGTTGTGGTGTTCCGGTGGCGTGAGCTGTGAAACTATTCCACTTTGTTTTAATTGAAGACCAAACTCGTAACTCAAATATTCGTCTCCGTGATCGGATCGCAGTAAACTTTATTTTCATGTTACGATGATTTTTCCACTTCACTCTGAAATTCTTTGAACCTTTCAATTATTTCAGACTTATGTTTCATCAAGTAGATATACCCATATCTGCTCAAATCATCTTGTGAAGGTCGAAAATAACGATACTTGCCACGAGCATCAACACTCATTGAATCGCATACATCGGTGCGTATTATTTCCAATAAGTCAAGAGCTTGTTCCATTGTTCCGAGAACGGAGTTTTAGTCATCTTGCCCAAAAGGCACGGTTACGCAAGCATCAAATGATTCATAATCAAGTGATTCCAAAAGTCCATCAAGATGGAGTTTTCTTCATGCGCTTTACACCAATATGACCTAAACGGCAATTGCCACAAATAAGTTGCACTATCATTATTAACTTTGCATCTTTTGGTTTCAATATTATGAATATGTGTATCACTATGATCGAGATCCAATGAACCATTTTCATTGAGTGTGTAACCATATAAGGTTTTATTCATGTAAACAGAACAACAATTTATTCTCTTCCTTAAATGAATAACCGTATTGCAATAAACATGATCAAATCATATTTATGCTCAACACCAAATAACACTTATTTAGGTTCCACACTAGTCCCGAAAGTATAGGGAGTGTGCGATGATGATCATATCAATCTTGGAACTACTTCCAACACTCATCGTCACTTCCCCTTCAACTAGTTTCTGTTCATTCTGCAACTCCGTTTCAAGTTACTACTCTTAGCAATTGAACCAAGATCAAATACCGAGGGGTTGCTACGAACACTAGTAAAATACACATCAATAATCAGTATATCAAATATACCTTTGTTCACTTTGCCATCCTTCTTATCCGCCAAATACTTGGGGTAGTTCCGCTTCTAGTGACTAGTTCCATTGCGGCAAAAGCACTTAGTCTCGTGCTTAGGTCCAGACTTGGGCTTCTTCACTCGGCAGCAACTTGCTTGCCGTTCTTCTTGAAGTTCCCTTTCTTCCCTTTGCCCTTTTCCTTGAGACTAGTGGTCTTGTCAATCATCAACACTTGATGCTCTTTCTTGATTTCTACCTTCGTCGATTTCAACATCACGAAGAGCTTGGGAATCGTTTTCGTCATCCCTTGCATACTATAGTTCATCACGAAGTTCTAGTAACTTAGTGATGGTGACTAGAGAATTACATCAATCACTATCTTATCTGGAAGATTAACTCCCACTTGATTCAAGCGATTGAAGTACCCGGACAATCCGAGAACATGCTCACTAGTTGAGCGATTCTCTTCCATCTTTTAGCTATAGAACTTGTTGGAGACTTCATATCTCTCAACTCGGGTATTTGCTTGAAATATTAACTTCAATACCTGGAACATCTCATATGGTCCATGATGTTCAAAACGCCTTTGAAGTCCCGATTCTAAGCCGTTAAGTATGATGCACTAAACTATCAAGTAGTCATCATACTGAGCCAGCCAAACATTCATAACGTCTGCATCTGCTCCTGCAATAGGTCTGTCACCTAGCGGTGCATTAAGGACATAATTCTTCAGGCAAAGAATGAGGATAAACCTCAGATCACGGATCCAATCCGCATCATTGCTACTAACATTTTTCAATACAATTTTCTCTAGGAACATATATAAAAACATAGGGAAGCAAAAACATAGGGAAGCAACAACGCGAGCTATTGATCTATAACATAATTTGCAAAATACTACGGGACTAAGTTCATGATAAATTAAAGTTCAATTAATCATATTACTTAAGAACTCCCACTTAGATAGACATCTCTCTAGTCATCTAAGTGATTACGTGATCCAAATCAACTAAACCATGTCCGATCATCACGTGAGGCGGAGTAGTTTCAATGGTGAACATCACTATGTTGATCATATCTACTATATGATTCACGCTCGACCTTTCGGTCTCCGTGTTCGAGGCCATATCTGTTATATGCAAGGCTCGTCAAGTTTAACTCGAGTATTCCGCGCGGCGCAACTGTTTTGCACCCGTTGTATTTGAGCGTAGAGCCTATCACACCCGATCATCACGTGGTGTCTCAAAGACGAAGAACTTTCGCAACGGTGCATACTCGTGGAGAACACTTCTTGATAATTTTAGTGAGAGATCATCTTATAATGCTCTTTGTAAATCAAAGCAAAAAAAGATGCATAAAGGATAAACATCACATGCAATCAATATAAGTGATATGATATGGCCATCATCATCTTGTGCTTGTGATCTCCATCTCCGAAGCACCGTCATGATCACCATCGTCACCGTCGCGACACCTTGATCTCCATCGTAGCATCGTTGTCGTCTCGCCAACTATTGTTTCTACGACTATCGCTACTCCTTAGTGATAAAGTAAAGCAATTACATGGCGTTTGCATTTCATACAATAAAGCGACAACCATATGGCTCCTGCCAGTTGCCGATAACTCGGTTACAAAACATGATCATCTCATACAATAAAGTATAGCATCACGTCTTGACCATATCACATCACAACATGCCCTGCAAAAACAAGTTAGACGTCTTCTACTTTGTTGTTGCAAGTTTTACGTGGCTGCTACGGGCTGAGCAAGAACCGTTCTTACCTACGCATCAAAACCACAACGATACTTCGTCAAATAGACTCCGTTTAACCTTCTCAAGGACCGGGCGTAGCCACACTCGATTCAACTAAAGTGAGAGAGACAGACACCCGCCGGTCACCTTTAAGCAACGAGTGCTCGGGCGGTGAAACCAGTCTCAGCGTAAGCTGCACGCGTAATGTCGGTCCGGGCCGCTTCATCTCACAATACCGCTGAACCAAAGTATGACATCTTTGGTAGGCGGTATGACTTGTATCGCCCACAACTCACTTGTGTTCTACTCGTGCATATAACATCAACGCATAAAACCAGGCTCGGATGCCACTTGTTGGGAACGTAGTAATTTCAAAATTTCCCCACGCACACACGGGACCATGGTGATGGCATAGCAACGAGAGGGGAGAGTGTCCGTCCACGTACCCTCGTGAGACCGAAAGCGGAAGCGTTATAACAATGCGGTTGATGTAGTCGTGCGTCTTCACGATTCGACCGATCCAAGCACCGAGCGTCACGGCACCTCCGAGTTCTCGCACACGTTATTTCGATGGCGATCCCCGGACTCCGATCCAAAGCAAAGTGTCGGGATGAGTTCCGTCGGCCGCGACGGCGTGGTGGCGATGTTGATGCTCCACCGACGCAGGGCTTCGCCTAAGCTCATGACGATATGACTTCTCCCGGCGCAGGCTTCGCCTAAGCTCTACTACGATTTATATGACCGAAGTGGAATATGGTGGAGGGGGGCACCGCACACGGCTAAGGAACGATCCGTAGATCAACTTGTGTGTCATGGGGTGCCCCCCTGCCCCCGTATATAAAGGAGCAAGGGGGGGGGGGTGCGGCCGGCCCTAGAGAGGCGCGCCTGGAGGAGTCCTACTCCCACCGGGAGTAGGACTCTCCCCCCCTTCTCCTAGTTGGACTAGGACGGGAGGAAGGGGAGAGAGGGAAGGGTGCGGCCCCTCCCTAGTCCAATTCGGACCCGAGCCATGGGGCGCGGCCTGCCCTAGGCAGCCCTCTCTCTTTCCGCGAGGCCCAATAAGGCCCAATACTTCTCCCGGCGAATTCGTAACTCTCCCAGTATCTCAAAAATACCCGAATCATTCGAACCTTTCCGAACTCCGAATATAGTCGTCCAATATATCGATCTTTACGTCTCGACCATTTCGAGACTCCTCGTCATGTCCCCGATCTTATCCGGGACTCCGAACTCCTTCGGTACATCAAAAATCATAAACTCATAATATAAGCATCGCCGAAACCTTAAGCGTGCGGACCCTACGGGTTCGAGAACTATGTAGACATGACCTAGAACTATTCTTGGTCAATAACCAATAGCGGAACCTGGATGCCCATATTGGTTCCTACATATTCTACGAAGATCTTTATCGGTCAAACCGCATAACAACATACGTTGTTCCCTTTGTCATCGGTATGTTACTTGCCCGAGATTCGATCGTCGGTATCCAATACCTAGTTCAATCTCGTTACCGGCAAGTCTCTTTACTCGTTCCGTAATACATCATCTCATAACTAACTCATTAGTTACAATGCTTGCAAGGCTTAGGTGATGAGTATTACCGAGAAGGCCCAGAGATACCTCTCCCATAATCGGAGTGACAAAACCTAATCTCGAAATCGCCAACCCAACAAGTACCTTTGGAGACACCTGTAGTACTCCTTTATAATCACCCGATTCGTTGTGACGTTTGGTAGTACCCAAAGTGTTCCTCCCAGAAACGGAGTTGCATAATCTCATAGTTACAGGAACATGTATGGGTCATGAAGAAAGCATTAACATACTAAACGATCGGGTGCTAAGCTAATGGAATGGGTCATGTCAATCAGATCATTCAACTAATGATGTGATCCCGTTAATCAAATGACAACTCATGTCTATGGTTAGGAAACATAACCATCTTTGATTAACGAGCTAGTCAAGTAGAGGCATACTAGTGACACTCTGTTTGTCTATGTATTCACACATGTATTATGTTTCCGGTTAATACAATTCTAGCATGAATAATAAACATTTATCATGATATAAGGAAATAAATAATAACTTTATTATTGCCTCTAGGGCATATTTCCTTCATTAGCTTCCTCACTAATTGGTGCAGTTGTCACAGGAACCGGTTCTTGTGATGAACTACTTTCCAATAAGGGAGCAGATACAGTTATCTCATCAAGTTCTACTTTTCTCCCACTCACTTCTTTCGAGAGAAACTCCTTTTCTAGAAAGGATCCGAATTTAGCAACGAAAATCTTTCCTTCAGATCTGTGATAGAAGGTGTACCCAATAGTCTCTTTTGGGTATCCTATGAAGACACATTTCTCCGATTTAGGTTCGAGCTTATCTGGTTGAAGTTTCTTCACATAAGCATCGCAACCCCAAACTTTAAGATACGACAACCTTGGTTTCTTGCCAAACCATAGTTCATAAGGTGTCGTTTCAACGAATTTTGATGGTGCCCTATTTAACGTGAACGCGGCCGTCTCTAAAGCATAACCCCAAAACGATAGCGGTAAATCAGTAAGAGACATCATAGATCGCACCATATCTAGTAAAGTACGATTACGACGTTCGGACACACCATTTCGTTGCGGTGTTCCGGGTGGCGTGAGTTGCGAAACTATTCCGCATTGTTTCAAATGTAAACCAAACTCGTAACTCAAATATTGATGAGGACATAAATACCATTGTTACATCCACAGCCCCTACTGCTACATATACTGGACCAATTACTAGAGCTCGCGCACGCCAATTAAATTATCAGGTACTTTCGTTTCTTGGTAATGATTCTAATGTTCATGAGAATATGATGTCTTGCCTAAATTGGATACATTTGTTTTGCTTACAAATGAAGGCCCTAGCTTGGAGAAGGATGGACATTGGAGCAAGAACAAGCATGGAGATAATGCCATGCTAAGGGGAACAAGAACGGAGTTACAAGTGATGATTTCGGGACTTTGAAGCCACCATAATGGGTGCATGAAGCCTTGGACGAAATATACAAGATGCCACTTCATAATATTCGTCCATAGGCTATTCTAGGTGCTCGTCACCTTATTATTGGGCCAGGCCCATGTAATTTCGAAATACTTAAGTATAGGCTGTTTTAGAGTCCGTATGTGTGGGGAAACAAGAGTTAGGGATGGTTTGGACCCTTCCTCAAGGGCCACGAAATTCCCTCCTCTTCCTCCATATATACAACCCTTAGGGCGTCGTTTAGACTTTGGGTTTTGTTTAGATTAAAAGTTACGCCATAGCTGCAACTTCACGTGCCGTTTGTGTTCAACGACCGGACAAAGGCGTCCAGTAACCCCACCTTGATCAATAAAGCTTTCATCTTATATTCGCAATATCCAGATTGCAATCTCGGTTTCTTGCTTGTTCTTCGTTTGCTCGCAGGAAAGCAGACCCTCGTGGTCGAGTTGATCGTGCTCGGCGTGGTCAATAACCTCTCGGAGCTGGTTTAGCGATTGCTAAGGCGCGACGTCCTCGCACGTTTGTAGTCGGATCATCAAAGTCGACTTCCTCCAAAGCGAAAACCAACATCTCATCGAAAGACGGGACACCTTGGCCTCTATCAAGTGGTATCAGATTTCCAGGTTGCTCGGTGAGATTTTACAGTTTTTCGTAGTTTAGATCGAGTCTTTTCTTCATACCTATAGTCCACGAAAAAGCCACAAAAAAATTAGGGTTATTTCATCATATCCGAACCAATCTCGAGCCTTTGCATAATCTTTTTAGGGTCTTGCTTTGTTGAATTTGCAGTTGCATCGTCGTGTCTAGTTGCTGGTCTTAGCGTCTAGTCTTTAAGAGTTTCGAGTTCTGGTCATAAGTTGTCACGCCGCCACCGCACCATCATCATCGCCCCGGCCACCTACCACCACCGCTCCGAGTCCGTATCCATATACCACCACCAATCCGTGTCCATATACCACCACCGATCCATATCCATATACTACCACAGCTGCCATATACCACCACCATATATCCACCACCAATCCGAAGTTCTTCTCATATTAGGTTTGTTTTCGAGATCCATCTAGTTTCCGATTCGTGTTTCCTTGCGGAGTAGGTTTCGGAAAAAAAAGAGTCTGAAACCACTCTCCGTTTAGGCCCAAAATTTTCCGAAAACGCAATTGTCGAAAAATTTTCCGCTATCCTGTTTTAAGTGTTTCTAAGCGTATTGAGACAAATGCCATTATAGAAAGTTTTTTGACCCGTTCCCTGTTTTTGGGTCCGGGCCGCCTAAAAAAAAAATAATTTTTGGTCGAAAAAATTTCTTGCCCATCCTGTCAGTTTGACCTGGGAAGAGTTTTGAGACACTCGCCATTATAGTGATTTTTCGCAAAAAAAAAAAAAACAAGAGCAGCGCAAAAAAAAAGAGCGAAAAATAAAAAAATTCCAGAGTGTGCTTTTCCGTTGTTTCCGTGCAGCGCCGTGATTTTGTTAGTGTTCTAGGCTCGCGTCTCTAGCACGGTCTAGCCTAGGACCCGACCGATCTGCGTCGTTGAGCGTTTATTCAACTTTGCATCTCTGAATTGATTATTGCTGACCCTTTTTGCTACCATATTATAAGCCTTCCCAGCTCCACATACATCTACATCGTGCGTTTGACTCCCCCTGGTAATCGCTCTATCCAAGCTTTGAGAGTTTTGACTACATCGGTTGCCGGTCACCGCCTTTCTTTGGGTAAGAACTGGTAAGAATTTGAGATTTGCTTGACGGATTTGATCGTCCACCACACAACCACCACCACTTCCTAGTAGTCTGTCGAATCATATTCTTGTGTGTTTCTATTGTCGCTAACCATGGCAGGATCACAAGCCGACGAGACCGACCGGGAGAACATGACAAACAAAGCGCTACATGATAAGTTTCAACAAATGATGAGTGGGCAGGTGGACGATGTGCTAAATAGATTTGAAGAGGCCATGGAGAAGATAGATGGCATTGAGAAGGCGTTCGAAACAAAGCTCGATACCAAGTTTAATGAATTGCTCGCGCGTCTACCACCACCACCACCGGCGGCACTTAACGCACCTCTACTACAACAACAAGGACTACCTCCACATCGCGAAACAGCCCTCCGCCGAGCTTCCCGTGTCCCTCTTCAGCCTGGCCAAGCTGCTTTGGTCTTCTGTTGATACTTCGTGGCTCCTGCTGCTGCGGTGGGGAGGATGATTATGTGAGAGATTACGAGGATGAGGTTGATCAACATCGATTTTCGTGCAACCACCGGCACCACAACCACCGGTCGTCCACATGCAAATAATGGCAATGTTCGGGCTCCCCTTCAGTGCGAGATCATGACCATCTCCCTAAACTGAAATTGAATATTCCACCATTTGAGGGTAGATATGTTCGATATATATCTTACTTGGGAGTTAGAAACTGAACAACGATTTACATGTTTACAATATCCCGAGGAGAGACGTGTTCCTCGTCATTGCTTGTGCTTTCACTAGCTTTGCATGTGTTTGGTGGTCTCGAACATTGTAGATTATATCCTGTTCCAGCCTACTTGGGCTGCTTTGAAAACTGCTATATGCGTGCTCGTTGGGTTCCACCATATTATCAACGTGAATTACTTCAAAAATTGCAGCGCTTAAGACAAGGAAAAAATTCGGTAGAAGAATATTATCGTGAATTACAAACCGGCTTGATTAGATGTGGTATTGTTGAGGAGAATGAAGCTATGCTTGCACGTTTTACGGGTGGATTAAATAGAGATATTCAGACCATTCTAGACTACAAGGATTATACTAATATAACTCGATTATTCCATCTTGCTTGTAAAGCTGAGCGTGAAGTGAGGATCGGCTGAGCGTTGGCGCGGACTAACTTTTCTGCAGTCGACCTTCATCATGGACACCACGTGCATCATCTACTTCCACACGTTCTACTACACTGGCACCTCCGTCGGCTGCCACCTCCAACCGTGATACAAGAAAGCGGGCACAACCACCACTATCTGCCAAGAGCACACCTGCTTTGGGCCTACACAGAGCTCTTCTTCTTCCATGGCGTCAGCAGGCACACAAGTGATATTATTTGTAAATGCGTTGTAAGGGAAGAGGACATTTCTTGAGAGAATGCCAATCTCGGCGTGTGATGATTGCTACCGAGGATGGTGGGTATGAGTCCGCTAGTGACTATGATGAAGAGACTTTGGCTCTTATTACACATGAAGAACATGGTGGAGATGATTACGATTATGAGACGCAATACATGGCTGTCAAGATGCTGACAGTATGAATGTTTAGTTGCTCAACGTGTTTTGAGTGTGCAGGTTACACAAATTTGAGCAAAATCAGAGGCATAACTTGTTCCATACAAAGGGAGTTGTGAAGGAACGTTCTATTAGCGTCATCATAGATGGAGGGAGCTGCAACAACTTGGCTAGCATGGATATGGTGGAGAAGCTTTCTCTCACCACAAGACCACATCCACATCCTTACTACATCCAATGGTTCAACAACAGCGGCAAGGTTAAGGTAACACGTCTTGTTAGGTGTGCATTTTAGTATCTCTACATATGCTTTTTATGTTGATTGTGATGTGGTACCTATGCAAGCATGTTCCTTTTTACTTGGTAGACCATGGCAATTTGATAAAAATTCTGTACACCATGGTAGAAACAATCAAGATACTCTTGTTCACAAGGATAAAAATATTACTTTGCTTCCTATGACTCTGATTCCATTTTGAAAGATGATATTAATAGAGCTAATTAAGCAAAAAAGGAGAAAAATAAGAGTTAAAATCAGATTTTGGCAAAAGAATTTGAGCAACAAATGAAGCCTCATAATAAACCATCTAATGTTGCTTCGAAATTAAACTGAAAAGTGCATGTTTATTTGCCACCAAATCTGATATTGATGAGCTAGATTCTAGCAAATCTGTTTGCTATGGTTTTGTGTGCAAAGAGGCATTATTTTCATTCGAGGACGTGCCTTCCTCTTTGCCCCTGCTATCACTAACATTTTGCGGGAGTTCACGACGTCTTCCCACAAGGCGTGCCACCGGATTACCACCTATTCGAGGGATTGAGCATCAAATTGACTTAATTCCCGGTGCATCGCTACCCAACCTTGCACCATACCGTACCAATCCAGAGGAGACGAAGGAGATTATGCGTCAAGTACAAGAGCTGCTCAACAAAGGTTATATACGCGAATGTCTTAGTCCTTGTGCCGTTCCTATTATACTAGTGCCTAAAAAGGATGGTACGTCACGTATGTGTGTTGATTGTAGAGGCATTAATAATATTACTATTCGTTATCGTCATCCTATTCCTAGGCTAGATGATATGCTTGATGAATTGAGTGGCTCTACAATATTCTCCAAAGTTGATTTGCGTAGTGGATACCATCAAATTCGTATGAAATTGGGAGATGAATGGAAAACAGCATTTAAAACTAAGTTTGGATTATATGAGTGGTTAGTCATGCCTTTTGGGTTAACTAATGCACCTAGTACTTTCATGAGATTAATGAACGAAGTTTTACGTGCTTTCATTGGACGATTTGTGGTAGTTTACTTTGATGATATCTTGATTTATAGCAAATCTTTGGAAGAACATTTGGAACATTTACGTGCTGTTTTAATGCTCTCGTGATGCACGTTTGTTTGGTAACCTTGGGAAGTGCACCTTTTGCACCGACCGAGTATCTTTTCTTGGCTATGTTGTTACTCCACGAAATTGAAGTTGATACGGCCAAGATTGAAGCTATTGAGAGTTGGCCGCAATTTCAAAACGGTCACACACAAGTGAGGAGTTTTCTTGGACTCGCTGGTTTTTATAGGCGTTTTGTGAGAGACTTTAGCACCATTGTTGCACCTCTCACTGAGCTTACAAAGAAGGATGTGCCTTTTGTTTGGGGTACCGCGCAGGAAGAAGCCTTCACGGTATTGAAAGATAAGTTGACACATGCTCCTTTACTCCAACTTCCTGATTTTAATAAGACTTTTGAGCTTGAATGTGATGCTAGTGGAATTGGATTAGGAGGTGTGTTATTACAAGATGGCAAACCTGTTGCATACTTTTACGAAAAATTGAGTGGGCCTAGTCTGAACTATTCTACTTATGACAAAGAATTATATGCTCTTGTTAGGACTTTAGAGACATGGCAACATTATTTATGGCCCAAAGAATTTGTTATACATTACGATCATGAATCTTTGAAACATATTAAAAGTCAAGCTAAACTGAATCGTAGACATGCTAAATGGGTTGAATTCATTGAGACTTTCCCTTATGTCATTAAACACAAGAAGGGTAAAGAAAATGTTATTCTTGATGCTTTGTCTCGTCGATATACTATGCTTTCACAACTTGACTTCAAAATATTTGGTTTGGAGACCATCAAAGATCAATATGTGCATGATGCTGATTTTAAAGATGTAATGCAGAATTGTAAAGAAGGAAGAACATGGAACAAGTTCGTTATTAATGATGGTTTTGTGTTCCGTGCTAACAAGCTATGCATTCCTGCTAGCTCTGTTCGTCTTTTGTTGTTGCAGGAGGCGCATGGAGGAGGATTAATGGGACACTTTAGGCGTGAAGAAGACGGAGGATATACTTGCTACACATTTCTTTTGGCCAAAGATGAGGCGGGATGTTGAGCGTTTTGTTGCTCATTGCACTACATGTCAAAAAGCTAAGTCACGACTCAATCCTCATGGTTTATATATGCCTTTGCCGGTGCCTAGTGTTCCTTGGGAGGATATATCTATGGACTTTGTTTTAGGTTTACCTCGAACAAAGAAGGGAGGTATAGCATATTTGTTGTCGTGGATAGATTCTCGAAAATGGCACACTTTATACCATGTCATAAAAGTGATGATGTTATTAATGTTGCTGATTTGTTCTTTCGTGAAATTATTCGCTTGCATGGTGTGCCAAATACTATTGTTTCAGATCGTGATACTAAATTTCTTAGCCACTTTTGGAGATGTTTATGGGCTAAGTTGGGGACTAAACTGCTTTTAGTACTACTTGTCACCCCCAAACCGATGGACAAACCGAAGTAGTCAATAGAACATTGTCTACTATGCTTAGAGCTGTTTTGAAGAATAATAAGAAAATGTGGGAAGAATGCTTGCCTCATATTGAATTTGCTTATAATCGTTCATTGCATTCTACTACTAAGATGTGCCCTTTTGAAATTGTGTATGGCTTCCTACCTCGTGCACCTATTGATTTGTTGCCTCTTCCATCTTGGAGAAGGTTAATTTTGATGCTAAAGAACGTGCTGAATTGATTTTAAAAATGCATGAGATAACTAAGGAAAACATTGAGCGTATGAATGCTAAATATAAAGCGTCTTTGGAGATAAGGGTAGAAAACATGTTGTCTTTGCACCGGAGATCTTGTTTGGTTACATTTGCGTAAGGATAGGTTTCCTAGTTTGCGCAAATCAAAGCTAATGCCACGTGTTGATGGTCCATTTAAGGTGTTAGAGAAAATAAATGATAATGCATATAAACTTGAGCTACCCGCAGATTTTGGGGTTAGTCCCACTTGTAACATTGCAGATTTGAAGCCTTATTTGGGTGAGGAATATGAGCTTCCGTCGAGGACGACTTCATTTCAAGAAGGGGAGGATGATGAGGACATCAATACCATTGTTACATCCACAGCCCCTCTTTGCTACATATACTGGACCAATTACTAGAGCTCACATGCCAATTAAATTATCGTGTACTTTCGTTTCTTGGTAATGATTCTAATGTTCATGAGAATATGATGTCGCCTAAATTGGATACATTTGTTTTGCTTACAAATGAAGGCCCTAGCTTGGAGAAGGATGGACATTGGAGCAAGAACAAGCATGGAGATAATGCCATGCAAGGGGAACAAGAACGGAGTTACAAGTGATGATTTCAGGACTTTGAAGCCACCATAATGGGTGCATGAAGCCTTGGACGAAATATACAAGATGCCACTTCATAATATTCGTCCATAGGCTATTCTAGGTCTTCGTCACCTTATTATTGGGCCAGGCCCATGTAATTTCGAAATACTTAAGTATAGGCTGTTTTTAGAGTCCGTATGTGTGGGGAAACAAGAGTTAGGGATGGTTTGGACCCTTCCTCAAGGGCCACGAAATTCCTCCTCTTCCTCCATATATACAGCCCTTAGGGCGTCGTTTAGACTTTGGGTTTTGTTTAGATTAAAAGTTCGCCATAGCTGCAACTTCGCGTGCATTTCGTTTGTGTTCAACGACTGCATAAAGGCGTCACGTAACCCCACCTTGATCAATAAAGCTTTCATCTTATATTCGCAATATCCAGATTGCAATCTCAGTTTCTTGCTTGTTCTTCGTTTGCTCGCAGGAAATGCAGACCCTCGTGGTCAGGTTGATCGTGCTCGGCGTGGTCAATAACCTCTCGGAGTTGGTTTAGCGATTGCTAAGGCGCGACGTCCTCGCACGTTCGTAGTCGGATCGTCAAAGTCGACTTCCTCCAAAGCGAAAACCAACATCTCATCGAAAGACGGGACACCTTGGCCTCTATCAAATATTCTCCTCCACGATCAGATCGTAGAAATTTTATTTTCTTGTTACGATGATTTTCCACTTCACTCTGAAATTCTTTGAACTTTTCAAATGTTTCAGACTTATGTTTCATCAAGTAGATATACCCATATCTGCTCAAATCATCTGTGAAGGTGAGAAAATAACGATACCCGCCGCATGCTTCAACATTCATTGGACCACAAACATCGGTATGTATGATTTCCAACAAATCAGTTGCTCGCTCCATAGTTCCGGAGAACGGCGTCTTAGTCATCTTGCCCATGAGGCACGGTTACATAAGTACCAAGTGATTCATAATCAAGTGATTCCAAAAGCCCATCAAGATGGAGTTTCTTCATGTGTTTTACACCGATATGACCCAAACGGCGGTGCCACAAATAAGTTGCACTATCATTATCAACTCTGTATCTTTTGGTTTCAACACTATGAATATGTGTATTACTACTATCGAGATTCAATAAAAATAGACCACTCTTCAAGGGTGCATGACCATAAAAGATATTATTCATATAAATAGAACAACCATTATTCTCGACTTAAATGAATAACCGTCGCATCAAACAAGATCCGGACATAATGTTCATGCTTAACGCGGCACCAAATAACAATTATTTAGGTCTAAAACTAATCCCGATGGTAGATGTAGAGGTAGCGTGCCGACCGCGATCACATCGACTTTGGAACCATTTCCCACGCGCATCGTCACCTCGTCCTTAGCCAATCTTCGCTAATCCGTAGTTCCTGCTTCGAGTTGCAAATATTAGCAATGTAACCGATTATCAAATACATGTGTACTACTGCGAGGATTAGTAAGGTACACATCAATAACATGTGGATCACATATACCTTTGTTCACTTTGCCATCCTTCTTATCCGCCAAATACTTGGGGCAGTTCCGCTTCCAAAGTGTCGATGCCTTGCAGTAGAAGCACTCAGTCTCAGGCTTAGGTCCAGACTTGGGTTTCTTCTCTTGAGCATCAACTTGTTTGTTGTTCTTCTTGAAGTTCCCCTTCTTCTTCCCTTTGCCCTTCTTCTTGAAACTGGTGGTCTTGTTAACCATCAACACTTGATGCTCCTTTTTGATTTCTACCTCCGCAGCTTTTAGCATTGCGAAGAGCTAGGGAATAGACTTGTCCATCCCTTGCATATTATAGTTCATCACGAAGCTCTTGTAGCTTGGTGGCGATGATTGAAGAATTACATCAATGACACTATCATCGTGAAGATTAACTCCCAGTTGAATCAAGTGATTATTATACCCAGACATTTTGAGTATGTGTACACTAACAGAACTATTCTCCTCCATCTTGCAGCTATAGAACTTATTGGAGACTTCATATCTCTCAATCCGGGCATTTGCTTGAAATATTAACTTCAACTCCTGGTACATCTCATATGCTCCATGACGTTCAAAACGTCATTGAAGGCCCGGTTCTAAGCCGTAAAGCATGGCACATGAACTATCGAGTAGTCATCACTTTGCTCGCCAGACGTTCTTAACATCGTCAGTTGCATCGGCTGAAGGGCTGGCACCTAAGCGGTGCTTCCAGGCGTAATTCTTCTGGCAGCAATGAGGATAATCCTCGAGATTACGGACCGGTCGATTGTAATTGCTACCATTATCTTTCAACTTTGCTTTCTCAAGGAACGCATTAAAATTCAACGGAACAACAACACGAGCCATCTATTTACAGTAAACATAGACAAGCAAAATACTATCAGGTACTAAGTTCATGATAAATTTAAGTTCAATTAATCATATTACTTAAGAACTCCCACTTAGATAGACATCTCTTTAATCATCTAAGTGATTACGTGATCCAAATCAACTAAACCATGTCCGATCATCACGTGAGATGGAGTAGTTTCAATGGTGAACATCACTATGTTGATCATATCTACTATATGATTCACGTTCGACCTTTCGGTCTCCGTGTTCCAAGGCCATATCTGTATATGCTAGGCTCGTCAAGTTTGACCTGAGTATTCCGCGTGTGCAACTGTTTTGCACCCGTTGTATTTGAACGTAAAGCCTATCACACCCGATCATCACGTGGTGTCTCAGCACGAAGAACTTTCGCAACGGTGCATACTCAGGGAGAACACTTCTTGATATTTAGTGAGAGATCATCTTATAATGCTACCGTCAATCAAAGCAAGATAAGATGCATAAAGGATAAACATCACATGCAATCAATATAAGTGATATGATATGGCCATCATCATCTTGTGCTTGTGATCTCCATCTCAAGCACCGTCGTGATCACCATCGTCACCAGCGACACCTTGATCTCCATCGTAGCATCGTTGTCGTCTTGCCAACTATTGCTTCTCGACTATCGCTACCGCTTAGTGATAAAGTAAAGCAATTACATGGCGTTGCATTTCATACAATAAAGCGACAACCATATGGCTCCTGCCGATTGCCGATAACTCGGTTACAAAACATGATCATCTCATACAATAAAATATAGCATCACGTCTTGACCATATCACATCACAACATGCCCTGCAAAAACAAGTTAGACGTCCTCTACTTTGTTGTTGCAAGTTTTACGTGGCTGCTACGGGCTGAGCAAGAACCGTTCTTACCTACGCATCAAAACCACAACGATAGTTTGTCAAGTTGGTGCTGTTTTAACCTTCGCAAGGACCGGGCGTAGCCATACTCGGTTCAACTAAAGTGAGAGAGACAGACACCCGCCAGTCACCTTTAAGCAACGAGTGCTCGCAGCGGTGAAACCAGTCTCGCGTAAGCGTCTGGCGTAATGTCCGTCCGGCCGCTTCATCTCACAATACCGCCCGAACCAAAGTATGACATGCTTTGGTAAGCAGTATGACTTGTATCGCCCACAACTCACTTGTGTTCTACTCGTGCATATAACATCAACGCATAAAACCAGGCTCGGATGTCACTATTGGGGAACGTAGTAATTTCAAAAAAATTCCTACGCACACGCAAGATCATGGTGACGGCATAGCAACGAGAGGGGAGAGTATTGTCCACGTACCCTCGTAGACCGTAAGCGGAAGCATTATGACAACGCGGTTGATGTAGTCGTACGTCTTCACGATCCGACCGATCCAAGTGCCGAACGTACGGCACCTCCGAGTTCAGCACACGTTCAGCTCGATGACGATCCCGGACTCGATCCAAAGAAAGTGTCGGATGAGTTCCACAAGACGACGGCGTGGTGACGATGATGATGCTCTCTCAGCGCAGGGCTTCGCCTAAACTCCGCGACGATATGACCGAGGTGGAATATGGTGGAGGGGGGCACCGCACACGGCTAAGGAACGATCACGAAGATCAACTTGTGTGTTGTGGGGTGCCCCCTTGCCCCCGTATATAAAGGAGGGAGGGGGAGGTGCAGCCAGCCCCCAAGGGGTGCGCCTGGAGGAGTCCTATTCCCACCGTCTTGCCTTGTTGGAGAAGGAAAGGGGGAAGGGGAAAGAGGAAAGGGGGGCGCCGCCCCCCTCTCCTTGTCCTAATCGGACTAGGGGGAGGGCGCGCCTGCCCTGGCCGCCCTCCTCTTCTCCCTCATGGCCCACTAAGGCCCATTATCCCCCGGGAGGGTTCCGGTAACCCCCCGGTGTTCCGGTAAAATCCCGATTTCACCCGGAACCATTCCGATATCCAAATGTAGGCTTTTGATATATCAATCTTTATGTCTCGACCATTTCGGGACTCCTCGTCATGTCCGTGATCACATCCGGGACTCCGAACAATCTTCGGTACATCAAAACTTATAAACTCATAATAAAACTGTCATCGTAACGTTAAGCGTGCGGACCCTACGGGTTCGAGAACTATGTAGACATGACCTAGAACTATTCTCGGTCAATAACCAATAGCGGAACACGGATGCCCATATTGGTTCCTACATATTCTACGAAGATCTTTATCGGTCAAACCGCATAACGACATACGTTGTTCCCTTTGTCATCGGTATGTTACTTGCCCGAGATTCGATCGTCGGTATCCAATACCTAGTTCAATCTCAAGCATCGCAAGTCTCTTTACTCGTTCCGTAATACATCATCTCGCAACTAACTTATTAGTTGCAATGCTTGCAAGGCTTATGTGATGTGTATTACCGAGAGGGCCCAGAGATACCTTTCCGACAATCGGAGTGACAAAACCTTTTCTCGAAATACGCCAACCCAACATGTACCTTTGGAGACACCTGTAGTACTCCTTTATAATCACCCGATTCGTTGTGACGTTTGGTAGCACCCAAAGTGTTCCTCCGTAAACGGGAGTTGTATAATCTCATAGTTACAGGAACATGTATAGGTCATGAAGAAAGCAATAGCAATATACTAAACGATCAAGTGCTAGGCTAACGGAATGAGTCATGTCAATCACATCATTCTCCTAATGATGTGATCCCATTAATCAAATAACAACACATGTCTATGGTTAGGAAACATAACCATCTTTGATTAATGAGCTAGTCAAGTAGAGGCATACTAGTGACTATATGTTTGTCTATGTATTCACACATGTATCATGTTTCCGGTTAATACAATTCTAGCATGAATAATAAACATTTATCATGATATGAGGAAATAAATAATAACTTTATTATTGCCTCTAGGGCATATTTCCTTCACAAAGTTTCCCAAGTATTGTGGCCAATAAACTTGAAAATAACACTTCTACTCTTGCAGGTGCTCGATATGTCAACTTGTCGGAATGTCACTCATGCGGGAGTTTCATCGATTAATGAAGGCAAGTGCCAAATCTCTTGGAATTGAATCGGTCGTCTTCTTTGGAATGTAAGTATCTAATTGTAGTAGCATCATCCGGCATAACTTGACCTTCTCGGTTGTTTTACATTCTTCTTTTGGCAGGTTACTCCATCTATGGGAAGATGCTTCCAAATGCTTCCTAAATTGCAGACCTTGAAATTGGAAGGCTGCAAGTTCATGGCTGATGGACTAAAATACATTGGAATTTCTTGTGTCTCTTTAAGAGAGTTGAGCCTGAGCAAGTGCTCAGGAGTGACAGACATCTTGATCATCTATCGTTGTGTCAAGGCTAAAGGATTTGTCAAGCTGGACATTACTTGCAATCGCAATATTACCGATGTTTCATTAGTCGCCATCACTAGCTCATGCCCATCCCTCATCTCCCTAAGAATGGAGTCCTGTAGTCATGTCCGTAGTGAAGGGATGCCTCCTCGAATGATCGTGCCATGAGACCGTGGACAAGGTCGGCACGGCGGTGGTAGTCGACCAAGCGCTTCTTGAAGCGGGTGTACCGACAGGAGAACCAGTGGCGATGAGCTGCCGGAGCATGGCGTTAGGGGTGAGTGCGTCTTCCCGAGCTCCAGCCACCACAGTGGAGATATGCGATTAATCGCACTTAACATCCAAAGATTACTGAGTTAATTAGAGAAAACGGCAGGGTGTTTCTTGCAAAAGTGCAGGCGAAGACCGGTCAAGCCACCTGGCTGCCACTTGCCGAGCTGTGGTAGGCCGGGGACTAAATCATCACATCCCGTGCAAGTTGGGATATGGTGAAGTTGCATTTTGCAAGTTTGGGACTGAATCATCATATTCCATGCAAGTTAGGGTACTTAGGATGCTTTTACCTCTTCCAAAAAGATAAATGGAGTATTGGAACAAGACCAGGCAGCAGCCCGGACCGGGCGCCTCAGACTTCGCACCGTCACATGACCTGTCTCTCCACATAGTCGTCGCATCCATCTCCCATCTCGGGCCACTCCACTAGTCTATTGCCAACTCGCGCGCACCCAGCTGTAGGCGCGCGCGTGCACTGGCCTCGCCTCGATCTGCCTGCGGTTCAGCGTGGCCTGCCTTCCGAGACCTGCATGCCGCTTAGAATTCTCGCCGTTGCCGGTGTCAGTGACGACTAGGATATCTCTTCTTCAGGCTTCAGCTCATAGTACTACTAGTTTTTGGCCAAAGTGATCGGTCGTGCTGGCCCTTCGCGTACGACGCCTCTCGGCGAGTACCGAAACCAGGAGCTGGATTTTAATAGAAGGGGCTGCTCGAATCTGCCGGTGCGTGACTCTGACGCGTCTCCGGACTAGTATAATGTTGGAGGTGGTTTTGTGCGCGCTGTGCACATGTGACATGGACATAGAAGAAGCGGTTTGCTAGCTCCAACTCCAGCTGGCTCAAGCATGGAACAAACTAACGGCACGGGTATAGCATATCTCAAATTCCAAATGCATGGATCAGGATGACCGGGGGCTCGTAGTTATAGTACTATGAACCTGTGTAGTAATTGCCAATTGGCGTCTCAAAAGCAATTGTGTCCGTACAGTAATAAGATATGATCGCTGCTTGGCTTTGCAGTCAAATGGCCTCGACAGCAGGTACTAAACCATTTTAACCTTATCCTGTGTGTCTGGCTTGCCATTCTTTTTCTTGGCCAAAAAATGTTGACAGGACAAGATGCATGCAAAAAATGTTGGACTACTAGCCGTGCTGAGATGTACGGACCATTCAACAGATCTAGTAGCGTCCATACGGCTTGACCGTACGCTCCAAGTACATTGTACGGTACACACGAAATGAACCGAACGGATGCATGCACCAGCAGGTTTCTTTGTACAGTACTCCCTTCGTTCCTAAATAATTGTCTTTCTAGAGATTTTAACAAGTGACTACATACGGAGCAAAATGAGTGAATCTACACTTTAAAACATGTCTACATACATCCGTATGTTGTAGTTCATTTGAGGTGGCTAGAAAGACAATTATTTAGGAACGGAGGGAGTACTAACTTATTTTGTTGTTGATTGATGCTATTAGCAAGTTTCAGCGAAGGCACGACGAAGGCGTATCATGTCGTGTAATGCACTCGTGCGTGCAACGAGTACGAGGCGACCCTACCATCTAGGAGGAGGTAAAAGCACCCCGGTACCCTAACTTGCATGGAATGTGATGATTTAGTCCTAAACTTGTAAAATGCAATTCCACCATATCCCAACTTGCATTGGATGTGATGATTTAGTCCCCGGCCTATCACAGGGCGACAAATGGCAGCCAGTTGGCCGGATAGGTCGTCACCTGCACTTTTACAAAAAACACCCTGCGTCTATTATAATTAACCCCCGCTACAAATCTGTCTGAAATCACGCAGTCACCAACTTCCGCCCACTCGCGGATGCTGACCCCGACGCCGCCGCCGAGCTCTGCTTCCTCGCTGCATGCTCCAAGGTCGAGGTTGTCGACATGCTGCGCAAGCACACCTACTTTCGACGAGCTCGCCCAGAGCAAGCGCGCCTTCGCCGCGTCGGCCACGCTCTCCGTGCCCACCACCTCACGCGTTGGGCATGGTTCGCCCCCTCCCCCGCCGCCGCGCGCAAGCACCTCTTCGACAAGACGGTCACGTCCAGTGACGTGGGCAAGTTGAACAGGCTAGTGATAGCAAAGTAGCACGCCGAGAAGCACTTCCCGCTCCGGCCCGGTCATGGCGGCGAGAGCGAACTTGCTCTCGAATTTCGAGGACAGCGCCGGCAAGGTGTGGCGGTTCCGCTGCTCGTACTGGAACAACAGCCAGAGATATGTCCTCACCAAGGGCTGGAGCCGCTTCGTGAAGGAGAAGGGCCTTGGCGCCGGCGACGTCGTCGGGTTCTACCGCTCCGCCGCCGGCAGCACTGGTGAAGGCACCAAGTGTTAGAAAATAAACGGTGACGCGTGTGAGTCCGTGGTCACCAGCGTGTGTGCGTGTGTATGTCTAGGTCTTCACCGGACGCCGGTGCCTGGCTGCGTGGGTGCTCGAGTTCGAGCCGCAGTCCATTGGCGTCGTGCGCGCGTAGAGCTAGCTAGTTAGTTGGATACGTCGTGCGCGCGGTTGTATCAAGCTAGTTAGTTAATGTGTAGCGTGCATGCAATAGTCAGTTAGTGCATGCATGTAGATATCCATTGGTTGCCAGCCGAGACGTACGCGTACGAGCGCGCATCGTGGGCGCTGGTGAGTGCGGATTGCATGCAGCGGCCAAAGTGGGGTGCGGCGTCGGCGGGTGAGCACTCGAGTACAAACTCTCCCTGGCTTGTGTATTGTAACGTGGTCTGTGCCAAACAGTTTGTGCTGAAGAAAATAGTAGGTCGTGCGAGCGGCCGAGGCGCCGTTTGTGCGGTATGACGTTTGTCGCCGGAAACACTTTGTGTCCATCGTGTGTCTCCTTGTTCTTCTCCTTCCCACCTCCATATGCCCTGTGTGTGAGAGAGAGGTTCGCCCGGCGTTTGTGTCGCCGGAGACTACTCGGCGTTCGTCGCCGGACCGGGTTTGTTTCAACTAGGGGCGAAGCTACAGGGTGGCCAGGGTGGGCCGCGGCCCACCCTGAGATTTTGGGTCAGTCAAGATATCTATAGATCTCTAACTGGGCCAGAGAAGACAAATGCCCAATAACGCTTACTGTTGACCCAATACGAACGCAGCCACACCACGCCTCGTCGACAACGAGCCAGGGAGTGCATCGAGACCAGCCGCCTCGTCCCGAGTCCCGACCTACTGCCTCGCCATCGCTGGCTTGCCGCCCTCGCCGGTCGCCGGCCGGAGCCCACCTTCAAGGAGTATCCCGCCTCTCTTTCCCACCCCCTTCAATCTGTGCGCGCCCCTGCCCGTCATGCCCGGCTGTCCCCGACCGCCTGAGTCCTCAAAGTAGGCGACCGCCGCCTTGTGCCCCAGTGCTCCAGTCCGGCATAGCAACTCAGCCCTATTTAAGGAGTATCAAATTCCCAAGTTCTGATCCCCGTTTCTGATTTGATTTTTTTAAACTATGATATGCTATCCAGTAGCTTATTGATAGAAAGTAGTAATTCGTATTTTGCAGGTTAATGTAGTATGTACTATGTAGGTTTTTTTATGTAAAAGTTTGACTTGATTCAGATTTTTAGTGTCTTTGTAAGACCATGTTGATATATTTCTATGTGATATTGGTAATTAGTTAGAACGTTCACATGTCATTTTCTTATCAAAAAACTTTTTAGGGGCGGACCACCCTGTTCTCAAATGCTAGCTCCGCCACTGGTCCCAACACCAAGCTCTTCATTGACTGCAAGCTCCGACCGAACACCAACAGCACCGCCCTCGCGAACCCCATCGATCAGCCGACGCCTATGCAAAAGGCTGTGAGACTCTTCAGCATCGACCTTCTGACGGTGCCGGTGTCCTTGGCGGCGCCGGAGTAGGGGATGCCGAGGTGCAAGAGGGCCAGAGACTTGGTGAAGTCGCCACCTCCGAAAGAGGCGTTCAAGAACGGAAAATACCAATGGAGGCCGAGCATCAGGTAGGCCTTAATCCTGGCCGTTGGCGTGCTATAGGGATTTGAGCTTCCCCAGTATTCTAGCGTGCTGTCCCCTTGTATCGCTGCACCGCAGCGTGTATTGAGGGAGAAAGAAGGCTGCATTAGGTAGGGAATCTAGCTCTTGCAATAGGCCCTGACAATGTTCCAGGTTACGCACGCTCCCTCTCTGCCAACCATGCTACTGTCTCAACTGTAGCAGTCCATCGTAATATTAGTCTCTCTCACTGGACGCTTACTCCTGATGGTTCCACGTAAACACTCAGAGATAGAACATGATCCGCATGATAATAGTGGGTTTATTTAATGCTGTAAATTACAAATTAACAATAAACCTGCAACGTGCCGACGCATAGCACTCTTCGAATGTGAATCTATGAAAAAGGTGGTTTATTCCATCTCTGTCAACCTGGGAGGTGACGAAATTTCATCCCACGGTGCATTGGTTAGCACATGAAAATCCTAAATTCAGTCATTGACAAAGTTTAGCCAAATGACAGCGTACTTGATTTTTTTCAATACAAAAAAATAAAATGCACAATTGTGTTTTTAGGTGTGACCAGAAGAAAACATCAGCAAGTAACTCGTCTGTGCCACCAACGCGGCCTCTAACACATATTTGTATAGGCCGACACCTACAACAAAACGAGTCCCGATGCCATGCGCTCCTAATATCCCAGAATTTGCAAATCACCTTCATATCAAGTACCAAGCATAGTAAGCACTGAGAGGGTGCTTGGATACATTTTAGTCCCATGACTAAAAGTAGTGGGACTAAAACTTGCTAGCCTCACCCATGCTTGGATACAAATACTAAATAGGCTAAAATGAGTCAATGAGCATTTATTATCCTCCAAACCCTCCAATCCCGAACTCGCATGTGTTAAAGGAGAGGAGTTAAATAAAGAGAGAGGACTAATCCATATTTTAGTAGGGTTCCTGACTAAAAGTTTTAGTCTTAAGACTAGTTCTAGCCTCTCTTTAGTCAGGGGTGATTGGAACTTTAGCCTTTAAAAGAGACTAGTTTTAGTCAGACTAAAAATAGTCCCTTGGATCCAAGCATGGCCTGAACAATCTATAACATATCGGGGGAACTACATCTAGCTAGTCTTAGTATCTAATTTCATTTTGCACCTAAGCAGTCCGGAGAGAAGCTTGGGATACTTCCCACTTGGTTATAAATGACCTAATTGACATTTCCAAAGTACTCATTCTGTTTGGATCGACCTCACGCTTCACTGCTGCTCTCAACATCCCAAACCTGGAAAAAAATGAACAATTTGCTCAACAAAGGTAGCCAAGCAGCAAAAGCATAGAGTACTAAATTTTTTAGAAAAGCTATAGCGAAATATAAAAAACAATTATTGAACACTCCAAAATTGAAAACTGATGCACTATAAACATAGTTGACATGTCCTTGACTTAAAAGAAGTAACAAAAAATATGTTTATGGGAGTGCCTAGAACTCATTTAGATGAGATATAATTTGGTCTCATTCACCTTGAAAACAAAAACAGATATAACCCACGTCAGCACACACGCATCTTATAGCATCACATCCAATAGCTATAAAAGGTGAATGAGACCAAACTATATCGATCTAGATGAGTTTTAGCAAAACTGTTAATTAATTCATGGCTTGGGACGAAGTATGGATGCCTGAAAGAGGCAATCCCTATCGTCGTTCTGATGTTTGGGGTACAAGGCAGGGACACTTGATCTGGCTTGCTGTCTGAATCATGCTGTACGTATGTACGAAGTGCATACATGGCAGGAGTACATACTAGGCGATCGAGTGAATGTTTTTTGGGCGTGATGCTCATGAAGTTAAGAATGGAGAGAATCCGTGCTTCCCACGGCTCCAAAGCTAAGCTGATCCTGGCATATGATATCGATCGCGCAACGACCAGTAGGTAGTGCAGCTACCTGATTTACGATCGACGGGACGGAGCAGCCTTATAGTACTCGTACTAGTATGAGAAGCTCTCTCTCTCTCTCTCTCTCTCAAAAAAGACGTACTTACCAGATTTTTGTGTTGCGTCGTAAAAGACTGAAAACGCGTAACCCCATGGGTGGGTGCGCAACAATCTGCAGTCCTGCACGACGAAGGTGGTCGCGGCCTTTTCATGGTACTCCTAGCAGCAGAAGCAGGCAGCACCCGGCACAGGGCTATTGAATCATAATCGGCACATGCACCCACCTTCTGCCCTCCGTAGCTTTGATCATCTGGTCAAACCCTGCAACAGCGCACAGCCAACTGACAAGCAGGAGAAGAGACGAGGCAAGATGGGATCCACCCCACTGACACCACACACACAGTATGTTATCGCAACTAACGCAAACGCGGATGCCTGATTTGCTGGTGTTATTAAATTACGTGCTTAGTAGTAGCAGCCCAACTCGATGAAGGTGTGCATTTCTTTTTGTCATTTTTTGGACCGTTAGATGCTTGGTTTGTTTAACACTCCTGTCCGACTACGTGCATGAGGTGGCCATGGCCAATGAGCGCTCTCCCGGTCAAAAGGAAGAACAACTCCCGTTAGATGCATGATGATTTTTGTCATATTGGAGGAGTAGTACACGTGGAAAGAGTACCGTGCCGTGCATGCATAATGATGCTTTCTGCGACAAGACGAGCATCAACCTGAATATAAAAGGAGAAAATTAGCTTTGTCCTCTCCTCGAACCTTTGTTAGCTGCCGCAGCTCGATCGGGGTTCGATCGATTTGATTGGATGACACGTGGGGCACACACGATTACTTCTACGTAGTACCGATTAGTTAGGGTTTCATATCGTGAAGCAGCAACAGGCGGGCCTCTGCTCCCACCGACAGCTAACCTGGCGTGGCACGTGCAGGGCGGGACATGCGCCATGACTGGGTCTGGGTGTACGTACGTAAGTAGTCCCTCCGTCCCATAATGTAAGACATTTTTTAAAAAACGTCTTATATTATGGAACGAAGGAAGTACGTCGAGGGGTTCCACACGTGTGTGCATGGATCGGATGATGATGATCCACGCACGCACGCACCTGGGCTGATTGGAATCTTGCGACCGCCCGTGGTGGCGTGCGTGCTTGCATTGGTGCTGCATGCGTCGCAGCGCACCCCGGCCAAGGCCCAAGGCGATGCATGCATGCATGCATCATTGCCTCGATTGGACACATGCAATGCAAGCAAGCTGGCCGATAAAACGTTGCGGAGGCCGGTCTGCAGGTAGCTCGGAATCCCCTACGCCGAACCAGCATAGGGATGTGTGCTGCCAGCCGTATTGCCTTTTCCAGCGTGGCATGAACGTCCGTATATCAGCGTATTCCTTGGTAGGCCCTCGTGGGAGGGACAGGTATCGGACATGGACGAAGCTGGGCTGATTAGTGATTTGATGGGGCCATTACTTCCTTTTGCAGGTCGCCACTGTTGAGACGGTTGATGAAGGAGAGTTTTGTCAGGGAGGGTTTCTTGAAGATCCACGTTTATTAGCACCCTAATCACAGGTCCTGTAGACATGCCGACAAAACAGTTTTTTTAACGCTACTTTGGGAGATTAGCGATGTGAAAATAGAGAAACACTTAAAAGGAAAACTAAACAGATGAACTACAGCGTCGTATGTGGTGCCTGATGAACAATACTTTCAATTGTGGTAGTTAGTTCGATCAAGATCTAACATCTAATTGTACCGGCAGGGTTTGGATGTAATGCTCGCTCAAACCCACACCCATCTCAATATTTTTTGTCCAAATCCGTATCCGTACCCACATCCCGGGTTCCATATTGTTCTCATACCTATACCAGGCCACGAGCGGGTAATACCAATTAGTAAAAATATCCATCTCGGTCATCTTTCAATTCACATTTTGCCATGTGTAATTTCAGCATTTCAGTATGTAAAACACAACATTTCATCATTTTAACACATCTTAGCATTTTAGCACATATATTTCAACATTTAAACAAACATATCAGCATTTCATCACATACACACAATATTACAACATTTTAGCATATATATTTCAACACATAAACATGTCACATTTCAGCATTTCAGCACACACACATAGTCATTTCAACCACTTAAAGTTCATCATACAAATAACTTCAACAAAAAAAATAAGTTAGGCCACAAATAGGTTCAACATAGAAATGAAAAATTGGTTCATGACACAAATAAGCATATGGATATGTGGGTATGGGTAGGCTTACCGATGGTTATTACCTTTTTCCTATTTATAAACCCATGACTAATTATTTTTCAAACACTTAGGGCATTTCCAACGCCGATCAACAAACGGACGCATTATTTGTCTGAAAACCGATCCGGACCGGTGTCTGGGCACTGATATGGGAGCCGGCCATCCAACCTTATCCGCATCCATTTGAAAACAATTAAGTGTTTAGTAAGACAAATCACTTTCAGCCAAATCCCAAATGTTCTTCGTGTTGCTTATCTTGGTAAAATAAAACACATGCACACCTTCCGCCAAATCAACTTTGGTTAAATATTACCTTCCACCAAATCATATGCACACCTTCCGCTAAATCAACTTTGTTAAAATATTAACGTCCGCCAAATTACATGCACACCTTCCGTCAAATTACACATATGCTTAGCACCGCTAATCTATAGTTTCCACCAAACATTATGTGGATTAAAAATAGTTTCCGCCAAACACTGCATGGATAAAAAGTAGTTCCTGCCAAAGCAAAAGAAAAAAAAAGGAGCGTCCTTTCGTCATCCGGACATGCTTTTGATTGGCTAGAAAGATGTTTGCTCCCGCAAAGCCCCTCTTTATTTGTCTCCGATTTATAAAAAAACAAATGTCCGGATGCATCGGTGGACCGGTGCGGGATTACGTTGTATGGCAAACTATAGCCGGACAACGTGATCCAGACAATTGCGGAAGATTCGAGGGTCCGCTTTGGAGATGCCCTAACTAGATTTTTTATTCATTAGGTAGCATATGTACCCATTGCTATCGTGAATTGTACACTAATTAGAGGGTTTTTGCCTTAAATAAATAAAATACGCAGACTGCAATAGAGAGTCGCCCAGAACAGCCAGCCATGGCTGTAACAGATAGCGACGGGTAAGACGTCTGGACGCTTATAAAATTGATACTTTTTGCTGCCTGCCGTATTGATTTGGAAAGGTCAAGTCACCTTCACCACGCCCATCAAACAACATCGTCTCATTAACTCGAGCCGTCTAGGGAGCAAGCATACGTTCGTACTATTCCCGTATACCTCAGAAAAGCCTGACAGAAGCTAATTGCAAAGCATATTCCCAACAAGGGGATGCCGAGCTACCTGACGCTCGGCCTCTGCGACGCCACACTCGCAAGCTGGCGCCGTATTTGAGTCGAACAAGGTCCGCGAGTGTCTGTCATTCTGCACTTCTAGATGGCTCGTGCACAGCCACCTCAGGAGGTGACAGTACGTACGGTAACACGCGGAGGGCTGGACCATCGATCTGCACCGCGCCAATCGCCACGCATGTATGGTGGCATGCGTCATCAACCCGCGCGCTTGCTTGGGCGATGGATGCACCATGCTCATGCATGCGTGGGAGCAGTAGCAAGTTGCTGGGCGCCGAAGAGGAAGAGTGGCCAAGCCAAACCTGAGGAGGAACAGAGCTCGGAGCAGAAAACAGTGACAGTACAAAGTGGCGTGCCGTGCGATACAATGTTAGTAGTAGTATATTTGCCTCGTACGAAACGACTTTGCATTGGTTAAGTTACTTTGTAGGGTGCTTCTTTCGCAACGACTACGAGCTCTCTGTTCGCGAAAGGCAAGCAAAATGCTGCGACTCGGCGAGGAGCTAATTTTCGCCTACGGCAGATGCTGCGTGGCTTATTTGGTTTGATGCCAATATTTAACATGTCAACTGTTGGTAAGTGTGCTAGAAGCAACTGTTGCCAAGTCCAAAATGTTGGGCATTTATTTATTTATTGCGGAAAGAACCAAATCTATTGTAAAGATTTACCGAAAGTATAAAGCACATCAAACATAATAAAATTACATCGAGGTCCATGGACCACCGAACAATATTGTCGCCACTAGAAGGAGTCACGAAGCGCCACTGTCTTTTTGGGTCATTTGTTGTCATCAGCAGGAGGATCTCCCACTTGAAGCACGATAACATAAGCACAAGTATAACATTTCTTTAGGAAATAATTTCTCCATTCTCATAGCATTTATGTGCTATGAAAAAACATAAAAAATAAAGAAGAGGTGCTTAAGAAGAAATATGACTTCATTTAGCAGGAAAAGGAAATGAGTGAATGATGGTGCTGGGATGGAGTTGAGATCCCTTAGGGATGGGCATGCCTCTCCTTGTAGGTGTGTAGCCGTTGAAAGGATCGATATGGTTGACTAGAGGGGGGGGGGGGGTGAATAGGCAACTAACAATTTTTAAGCTTTTCTTTACCAATTTAAACTTTGCAATAATAAAGGTTGTCTAGATGTGCAACTAGGTGGACAACCTATATTATGCAACAACACTAACACGAACAAGCAAGGATAAGAACACAAATAAGCTTGCACAAGTAAAGGGATGAGATAACCAAGAGTGGAGCCAAGGAGACGAGGATGTGTTACCGAAGTTCCTTCCTTTTAGGGAAGTACGTCTCCGTTAGAGCGGTGTGGAGGCACAATGCTCCCCAAGAAGCCACTAGGGCCACCAGATTCTCCTCACGCCCTCACACAATGCGAGATGCCGTGATTCCACTATTGGTGCCCTTGAAGGCGGCGACCAACCTTTACAAGCAAGGTTGGGGCAAACTCCACAACAACCGGAGGCTCCCAACACAACAACACCACGAAGCTTCACCACAATGGAGTATGGCTTCGAGGTGACCTCAACCGTCTAGGGTGCTCAACACCCAAGAGTAACAAGATCCGCAAGGGATAAATGGGGGGAATCAAATTTCTCTTGGTGTAAGTGTAGATCTGGGCCTTCTCAACCAATCCCGAGCAAATCAACAAGTTTGATTGGCTAGGGAGAGAGATCGGGCGAAAATGGAGCTTTGAGCAACAATGGAGCTTGGGGGAAAGAGGTAAGTCAACAAGGAAGAAGACGACCCCTTTATATAGTGGGGGAACACATCCAACCATTAACCCACTAAACAGCCTCAAGACAGAAGCGGTATCGCCCTTAAGGAAGGGCGGTACTACCGAGGGCAGTACTACCGCTCCTACCTAGCGGTACTACCGCGCTTAAAGAGGGAGGCAGGCCATCGCCCTGAGCGGTACTACAGCGGGAGTAGAGCGGTACTACGCTCGAGCGGCACTACCGCTCCCATCGCCGCAACTAGTGCCGCAAAACCCGACACGAGAAAACATCGCCTCGAATCGAGGCGGTAGTAGGCGCGGCATACTGAGGTAGTATAGTCGAAGCTCGCGAGCGGTATTACTGGAGCGGTATTACTACCGCTCTGTGGAGCGGTACTACCGCTTAGCTTCAGCGGTACATCACCAGAAGTCACGGGTATACTACCGCACAGTGAAACCGAACGAACAAGAGAGGGGCAACTCCAAAGATGCGAAAGGAAAACGACGGGTGATAAGGATGTGTACGTGTTGATTCCACCCTAGTCTTACCAAAGCGGATCCCTCTTAATAGTACGGTGACTCCTCTGAAACTAGTCCACCAACAACGAACCGCAGAAGCTACACCGTCTTGAATAAGAACACCGAGAGGAGGAAATCGTCTCGTGCCAATGGATGATCTTTCTGAAAGAACCTGAACGCATTAATGCATTAGTCCGCAAAAGCATTGCCATCAATCACCAAAACCACTAGGGAATAAATATGCCCTTACAATCTCCCCCTTTTTGGTGGATTGATGACAATACGGGATTTGCATAAACGCGATATATAGTAAGCATACAAACCCGACGGTCCTAACATGTAGTCGGGCTCCCCCTCGATGTGTGCTATTTAGATAAGTGCTTTGGACTGCATAGCACACATACTCGGATCAAAGCTCCCCCTACATTTTAGAGACTAAAAATCTAAGCATGGTGAATGAGAGCAACATAGATGAAATAACAAGAAAAGCACGCAACTCATGAGCTAGATAGACATAGATAATGATACTGAAGGGGTAGGGTAGCATATGTCTCACACCATATGACTCGAACTTAAGTCTCACAGACAAACCAACCAAAGCAAGCCAACTAAAACACGAATAAGACAAGCCACACGAAACGAAAGAGACACAACTCAAGAAATCCCTAAGCTCTCTCCCCTTTGGCATCGAGACACCAAAAGGAGAGGGAGCGCCACGGCCCCTGTGAGAGCAAATGGGGACACACGCATCGAGCCAGCAGAATCATCGGCACCACCGTCGCCACCGAAGTGCTCGGTCTCAGAATCGGTCCATGGGCGGTCTTTGTTGAATCCACTCCACCTCCTCGAAGCTGGTCCTCGGATCCACTGGATCAGAAGCGCCTAACCCGACGCATGAGCTCCTTGTGACGACCTCGGGCCTTCTTCTCAGCCACGTGAGCCATGTAACGACCGTGAGACTCCATGCAGAGCTTCTTTACCTTGGCCTTGAGCTTGGGCCCAAGATGGCTCATCCCATAGGGCACGTAGTCATCATCCTCATCCTCGACCTCGGCCTCCTCGTGGGTCTCCATAGCAGCAGCAGATGACGGAACACCAGTTTTAGGGGCTTGAGTGCCCCAGTTATCCTTCTTCCTCAGACGCTTGACATCGTGAGAAACCAAGTCTCCAAACTCCAGTGCCACCTTGGGATAGACCTGATCCTAGGCCTTCTCAATGAGCAGCATAATGAACGGACCATAAATCGGGCACTTGCGCTCGGAGATCGCAGAAACTAGCTCGCACCACATAACATGAGAGATATCCAAGGACTCTCCGGTGCTCGCCCCTTCTCCCGGACAGAAGATAAGCATGTCCACAAGATAAGAGTGAACTGGTCCAGATTCGATGCGAGGAAAAGAGTCTCTCTGAAGATACGGTGAAGTATATCCAGATAGGCAGGCAGCTCATAAGTCTCCTTCTTTGTATCAGGGTTGATCTTCAGAGTGCAGTAGGGCCACAGAGCTTGCTTGTGAGTGGCCGTGGCTCGACGGTGGGGGCGTAATCCGACGGAGACTCAAGTCCAAGATCTTGCACCCCAATCAACTGCATGAAAGCTTTCCACTTGACCGATAGCAACTTCCCATTTGTCATCCGTGTCGAGTCCTGTCCTCATCGATCCCAAGGTGAACCGTGGCATAGAATCGAGCCACAACATCAAAGCATCATAGTCCTTGTTGAATTGCATGATCCCGAGAATGTTCATTTGAGTGCACATCTCAAGAGCTTCACCAAAGTAGTCGGGATCACTCTTCATATGCTCGATGTCGATGGAGTGCATGTTGACATAGAGATTCTTCTTGGCCTTGAGAACATCAAAGAAGGTGGCAACTGGAACTCGTTTCGAGCAGACGGTTGACCAAAGTGGGATCTTGGTCAACCTCATACTGGTTCTTGCGCCTTGCCCGTAACTCCTTAGGTGGCATCTCCGCAGTTTGCCCGGCTTTGACTTGGCCATGGGCTTCTTCTGCATTTGGGGAGGAGGTGGAGCACTAGAAGATCCTCCGTGAGCTCTCGGCAGTGGCGCTTGGACGTAGCACGACCGGGGTTGACACGACGAGCTTGAGGCTCAGGAACCTCATCACCTGGAACCACACACACAAAACACGCAAACAACCAGAAGAAACAAGTATAAGCCACAAAAACGAACAAAGAAGATCACGAAGAGGGAGGAGTAAGATGGAATTTGGTAGAGGGCGGTAGTACCGTGACCCTTGAGCGGTAGTACCGCTCTAGAGAGCGGTAGTACTGCTCTCAGCGGTAGTACCGCTCGGGCAGAGCGGTAGTACTGGCTTCGGGCGGGAAACAGCCGTTTCCTACTACCATGGTCAGATCCGGTACTTCCGTCCTACCAAATTCAAAAATACTCCAACCAAACACTAATCCAAACTGCCTAGAAGCCTTCTCCATCCTACTCAAGCCTAGATTTGGCCAAAAATATAAGAATGCAACCGCTAATGCCCCTAAGAAGCTAGATTGAAAACCTAGACAAAAAGAACAAGAGAACGGGGGCAATACCGACATCCATGGCAAGAGGACGAGGTGGGGATCGACTCCACCGAAGGGACTGGAGAGGGACGGCCCGGAGAGGGAGATCCGCCGGAGCCCTCATGGCGCCGGCTTCGGAGAGAGACAAAGCGAGGGGCGGCGAATGGGTATGGGGAGAAGGAACTCCCCGCCTCAAGCATAACCCCCGCCACGCCTCCAGTAGTGATACCGGAGGGCGGTACCGCTTGGAGCGGTAGTACTGGCTACCAAAGAGCCAGTAGTACCGCCAAAGAACCAAAAAGAGAGGCCTCTTAGGCAAACAAAAGGAAGAAAATACACGAAAGGAGCAGGAAGGCAATGACAAGAGAGAGACCAGCAAAACAAAACACACGAAACACGAACCGAACCCACTCCTTCAAAGCAAACAACACAAAAGGAGCAAGCTCAGCCTCTCTCAAGAGAGGGCGGTGGCCGGAGCCACCTATGTTTGAGTCAATTGATATGGCACCGCGAAGAATTATCCTTGGGTCCATGACCAAAACTCCTCTTTGAAGCACAAGCGCCATCAACAATGGCTAAAGTGAAAGAGTTGATCGTTTTATGCATAAAAAGGGGGGAGGGAGAGTTCATTAAGAGAACAACACTCCCCCTATGTCCATGCCTACACCTAAACTAGACATCACATTGAGTGTGGTGGGAGTTGCACGGGTTCAAGTCACATTGCTCAAATCAATGATATTTAGCTCATGCCTTAACTCATGAAATCTTGCTTCATCCAAGGGCTTCGTGAAAATATCTGCAAGGTTATCATGAGTGTTGACATACTTGAGCTCGATCTCCCTCGCCTAATGTGATCCCGGATGAAGTGATACCGAATCTCAATGTGCTTCGTCTTGAAGTGTTGCACCGGGTTGAGAGAAATCTTGATGGCACTTTCATTATCACACCAAAGAGGCACTTTGTCACAGTTGACACCGTACTCCTTTAAAGTTTGCCTCATCCATAGGAGTTGAGCACAACAACTACCCGCTGCCACATACTCCGCTTCGGTGGACGAGAGAGACACACAACTTTGCTTTTTGGAAGACCAACTCACCAAAGAGCAACCAAGAAATTGGCACCCTCCTGGAAGTGGACTTCCTATCCACTTTGTCTCCGCCCAATCGAATCCGAAAATCCTTCAAGCTTGAAGTTTGCTCCTCTTGGGTACCATAAGCCAAAGTTTGGGGTATGAGCCAAATATCGAAGATTCGCTTGACCGCCACATAGTGACTTTCCTTCGGTGCGGCTTGAAACCGTGCACACATACCCACACTCAACATAATATCCGTTCTAGATGCACAAAGGTAAAGCAAAGATCCAATCATGGAGCGATATACCTTTTGATCCACCGCTTTACCATTGGGATCAATGTCAAGTTGGCACTTGGTAGGCATTGGTGTAGTAGCCGCTTGACATCACTTAGCTTGAATCTTTTGAGCATGTCTTGAGTGTATTTGGCTTGGTTGATGAAGGTTCCTTCTCTTCTTTGTTTGATGTCGAAACCAAGGAAGAACTTCAACTCTCCCATCGAAGACATCTTGAACTTGGAGGTCATGAGAGCGGCAAATTCCTCATTGAAAGCTTTGTTAGGAGAACCAAAGATAATATCATGAACATATAGTTGGCATACAAACAACTCCCCATTGACCTTCTTAGTAAAAAGAGTGGGATCGATTTGCCCCACTTCAAAGCCACGATCTTGTAGCAACTCGGTAAGGTGGTCATACCACACACGTGGGGCTTGTTTAAGGCCATAGAGTGCCTTATCGAGTTGATACACATGATCCGGAAAGTAGGGGTCCTCGAACCCGGGGGGTTGCTTGACATAGACCAACTCATTAATGGGACCATTAAGAAAAGCACTTTTCACATCCATTTGTTGCAACTTAAAGTTGTGATGGGAAGCATAAGCAATCAACAAACGAATGGATTCAAGACGAGCAATGGGAGCAAAGGTTTCACCGTAGTCGATACCCTCGACTTGGGAGTAGCCTTGTGCTACCAATCTTGCCTTGTTGCGAATGATGTTCCCATGAGCATCTTGCTTGTTCTTGAAAATCCACTTGGTTCCAATGACGTTGTGGTTCTCCGATGGCCTTGGCACCAATCTCCACACTTTGTTGTACTCAAAGTTGTTGAGTTCTTCATGCATGGCATTGAGCCAATCCGAGTCTTCAAGCGCCTCATAGACCTTTTGAGGTTCAACACAAGAGATAAACACGTGATGTTCACAATAGTTTGCCAATTGTCTACGAGTGCTTACCCCTTTTCTTAGGCTTCCAACCACATTCTCCATGAGATGGCCTTTGGTTGTGAGTTTGGAAGCAATCTTGGCGGCACGACGCTCTAAATCCTCCTCGGAGGTGAGATGAGGAGGGGTGACTTGATCATCTTGAGCGCCGTCTTGAGCATGAACTTCATCTTGAGCATCCTCGGGGGAGAGAACTTGACCTTGGGCATCATTTAAGGTGATATAAATGCGTCTTGAGCACGATCTTTCCCTTGGTCTTGTTCTTGAGGTTGAGGGCCTTCACTTTGTTCTTCGAGCGTGTGGGCCTTGGGTTGGTGATGGCTCCACTTGAGTGGAGCATTGTCCTTCTCCTTTGGCCACAAGGGGTTCCTCAATGGGTAGGATGAAGCCAACTCCCATTCTTCTTATGGCTTGGGGAGGAATTTCATCACCTACATCACAAGTGCCACTTTGCTCCACTTGGGAGCCGTTATTCTCATCAAACTCCACGTTACACGTCTCCTCAATAAGTCCCGTGGATTTATTGAGGACACGGTAAGCATGAGAGTTTGTAGCATAACCAACAAATATGCCCTCATGAGCTCTAGCTTCAAATTTAGACAAACGAACACCTTTCTTGAGAATGAAACACTTACACCCGAACACCCGGAAGTACTTGAGGTTGGGCTTGTTGCCGGTGAGTATCTCATAAGGAGTCTTGTTCAAGCCTTTGCGGAGATAGAGCCGATTGGATGCATGACAAGCGGTGTTGATGGCTTCGGCCCAAAAATTGTATGGAGACTTGAACTCCGCCATCATGGTCCTCGCCGCATCCATCAACGTCCGGTTCTTTCTCTCCGCCACACCATTTTGTTGAGGGGTATATGGTGCAGAATATTGATGCTTGATTCCCTCATCACTAAGAAACTCATCCAAGGTGTAGTTCTTGAACTCGGTGCCGTTGTCACTTCTTATAGTCAAGATCTTTGCATTATGTTGACGTTGAGCTTCATTTGCAAAGTCGATGACGGTTTGTTGGGTCTCACTCTTCCTCTTGAAGAAATATACCCAAGTATATCTTGAATAGTCATCCACGATCACCAAGCAATACTTTCTTCCTCCAAGACTATCAAATGATGGTGGCCCAAAGAGATCCATGTGAAGGAGCTCCAAGGGTCTCTTTGAGTATATGATAGTTGTGGGAGGGTGAGCCTTCTCATGAAGCTTTCCTTCAATACAAGCAATCGCAAGCACGGTCTTTGGCAAAACTAACATTTGTTAGTCCACGAACATGGTCCCCTTGAGAAGACTTTGCAAAGATCTCATATTGACATGGGCTAAACGGCGATGCCAAAGCCATCCCACGTCAACTTTAGCCATTAGGCATGTCGCGGTCTTAGTGGGTCGCTCCAAAGTTAATCACATAGAGACCGTTTCGACATGCCCAACAAAGGCTACTTTAAGAGTCTTGCTCCACAAGAGGGCCACAGTATCAATGTCAAAGAAAGTAGCAAAACCCATGACTGCAAGTTGACGAACGGAAAGCAAATTGTATGCAAGGGACTCAACAAGCATGACTTTCTCGATCGTAAGATCATGAGAAATGACGACCTTGCCGAGACCCAATACCTTAGAATGTGATGCATCACCCCACTCGACATCGGTGGGCATAGATGGAATCTCTTGCACGTCCACCACCATGTCCTTGCTTCCGGTCATATGATTTGTTGCTCCACTATCAAGCAACCATGATCCCGCACCGGAAGCAAACCCCTACAAGAGATCAATGCTTGGTTTTAGGTACCCATTTGGTAATGGGTCCTTTGATGTTAGTAACGAGGGTCTTAGGAACCCAAATAGACCATTCAATGTACTCATAAGAAGAACCAACAAATTTAGCATAAACATGCCCATCACTAGCACGGCACAACACATAAGAGGGGTTAAAGTCGCCGGCTATGTTCATGGGGATGACGTTGTTCTTCTTGACATTGCCACCCTTTGCACGGTTCTTCTTCTTCTTGGAAACACCCTCTCCCTCCCTCACAAAATTTTGCTTGAGAGGGGGAGGTTGCTTGGTCTTGTCATTCTTCTTCTTGTTCTTGGGGTTGGGCGCGAACCCAATCCCCTCCTTGGCCACTACTTCCTTTTGATTACTCAAAAGGTCGTTAAGGTTCTTCTCACCTTGAATGCATGTGGCAAGGCCCTTTTCAAGTTGCTCCTTCAACTTGGCATTCTCCTCAACAAGATGCACATGCTCGCAACAAGGGTTAGTAGCATTTGCATTATCAATCAATATCATATGAGGAAAGGTGGCTTTCTCCCTGGTTAGCTTCACTTGGAGTTGATCATGAGACTCTTTGAGACTAGCATGAGCACCCTTCAAGACTTTGTGAGCCTTGTCGAGAGTGTCAAAGTCCTCGTTGAGTCTAGCAAGATCAACTCCAAGCTTTGCCTTCTCGGAACTAAGCACACGAGACACAACAAGAGCATGATCAAGGTCTTTCTTTAATTTAGCGTGATCATCGGTGTGTGTGACTCCTCAAGAGCCAAACGAAGGCCACGCTCTTCCTCAAGAGCATTGGAAAGATCCGAAATCTCATCGGCATAGTCACGACTATGCCCTTCCATCTTAAAGATGGTTTCTTCATGAGTCTCGATCATGACATTGGCTTCACCAAGTTGTTCCAAGAGAGCAACGAAGTGCTTCTTGGATTTGCCCTTGAGTTTACTCATAAAGATCTCAAATTCATTTTCCTCTACATTAGTCCCCTCATGTTCATCAATGCAATCCGTCAAAGAAGAATGATTGATGATGGTAGTTTCGATGTTGGGGGTTACCTTGTTGGTGGCTTTAGCCATGAGGCACTTGGCGGTGATGTTTTCATTGGGTGAACCGAAGAGAGACACCCGAGGAGTCATTGCAATAGCCACGGAGGCCATGGCAACCGGTTCACCATCTTCATCATCATCATCATCCTCATTGTACTCTTCTTGAACCACCAAGGCTTTGTGAGGAGTCTTCTTTGGAAAGTTGCTCTTGTTGGGGAAAGACTTGGCCTTGTCCTTACGGATGAACTTGCCACCATTGTCTTCCCTCTTCTCATATGGACATTCCGCAACAAAGGGACTCACATTGCCACAATTGAAACACGTCCTTACTCGTTGCTTGCCCTTAGGGCCACTTGAGTTGCTCTTGTTGAAGTTGGGCCTTGAGTTCTTCTTGCTCCAAAATTGTCTTGAAGCAAGGGCCATGTGTTCATGATAATCATACTTAGTATCTTCGAGGTTGCTCTCTTCTTCTTCCTCCTCTCCATCTTCTTCGACACAAATCTTGGCCTTCAAAGCGAGGTTGGGCTTCTTTGCTCTTTGGGAGCGAAGCACCGCATTGTCGGCAGTCTTGTCCAATATGCTCATAGCCACAAACTCATCCAACATATCACTTGAGGACAAGGTCTGGAAGTCCGGTCGTTGACGGATGACGGAGGACATGGCTTTGTGGTATGGCATCATTGCCTTGAGAAATTTGCGCTTGATCCAGTTGTCATCAGTGTCCTTACTTCCATGATCCCGGAGGGAGACGGCAAGCTTGGTTACTCTCCGATAGAGCTCACGAGGTTCTTCTTCTTCCTTCATTGCAAACTCATCGGCTTCGTCTTGGACCACTTCATAATTGGAACGTTGAATGCTTGCGCTTCCTCGATACATGGAAACCACCTTGAGCCAAGCATCTTTGGCACGGATGTAAGGCCGGAGATGAGGGAGGTCTTCGGAAGGATTGCTTCTTGGATGATGAAGAGAGCATTCTCATTGAATTGATGGTCCACGACCTCTCTTGGAGAAAAGTTGCTCGGATCATGCGGATAGAAACCTTCTTCAATGATTCTCCAAAGGTTAGTGTTCACATGATTTAAATGACGCTTAAAACGATAAACCCAAGAATCAAAATCCTCCTTTTTATCAATCTTAGGTGGTGGACCGGCATGATTCAAATGAGTGGAAGGAATCGGTCCACCATAAACGGGAGGTTGCACATGGGCAAAGATGAAGGTGCCATTCTTACCACTAGACTAGGGGTCTTTCTCACTAGTAGCTTCCCCTTATCGGAGTTAGCATCCGCTCCCGTGTTGGCGGGATCACCCACTTTCACGGGTGCGGTGGAAAGTTTAAGCCCTTCTAGGAAATCCTTAAACATGTCCTTGACCTCGCTCGTCATGGAGGTTTTCAATGTGTCCAACGCCACATTGAATTCCTCACGAGAGATCGAGGTACTCCCATCTCCCGTAGATGATGTCGGATTCGCACCGGAGTGCTTCCCCACATCATCTACGACGTCAACCATACTCTTGGACGGTAAAGTCCTTAAAAAGAGACGAGGCTCGATACCAATTGAAAGGATCGATATGGTTAACTAGAGGGGGTGAATAGGCAACTAACAATTTTTAAGCTTTTCTTTACCAATTTAAACTTTGCAATAATAAAGGTTGTCTAGATGTGCAACTAGGTGGACAACCTATATGATGCAACAACACTAGCACACGAGCAAGCAAGGATAAGAATACAAATAAGCTTACACAAGTAAAGGGATGAGATAACCAAGAGTGGAGCCGGTGGAGACGAGGATGTGTTACCGAAGTTCCTTCCTTTTGAGGGGAAGTACGTCTCCGTTAGAGCGGTGTGGAGGCACAATGCTCCCAAGAAGCCACTAGGGCCACCGTATTCTCCTCACGCCCTCACACAATGTGAGATGCCGTGATTCCACTATTGGTGCCCTTGAAGGCGGCGACCGAACCTTTACAAGCAAGGTTGGGGCAAACTCCACAACAACCGGAGGCTCCCAACACAACGACACCACGAAGCTTCACCACAATGGAGTATGGCTTCGAGGTGACCTCAACCGTCTAGGGTGCTCTCAACACCCAAGAGTAACAAGATCCGCAAGGGATAAATGGGGGAATCAAATTTCTCTTGGTGGAAGTGTAGATCTGGGCCTTCTCAATCAATCCCGAGCAAATCAACAAGTTTGATTGGCTAGGGAGAGATCGGGCGAAAATGGAGCTTTGAGCAACAATGGAGCTTGGGGGAAAGAGGTAAGTCAACAAGGAAGAAGATTTACCCTTTATATAGTGGGGAACACATCCAACCGTTACCCCACTAAACAGCCTCAAGACAGAGCGGTATCGCCGCTAAGGAAGGGCGGTACTACCGCTAAGGGCGATTACCGCTTCCCTACCTAAGCGGTACTACCGCTAAAGAGGGAGGCAGGCCATCGCCACAGAGCGGTACTACCATGGGAGTAGAGCGGTACTACCGCCAGAGCGGCACTACCGCTTCCTATCGCCGCAACTAGTGCCGCAAAACCCGATAAGAGAAAACATCGTCTCGAATCGAGGCGGTAGTAGGCGCAGTACTATCGAGGTAGTATAGTCGAAGCCATGAAGCGGTACTACCGCTCATTGAGCGTATTATCATTGCCGGGAGCGGTACTACCGCTCAGGAGCGGTACTACCGCTTGGGGGCTTTGCGGTATTATCACAGTAGTCATGATACTACCGCACAGGCGAAACCGAACGAACGAGAGAGGGCAGCTCCAAAGATGCGAAAGGAAAACGACGGGTGATAAGGATGTGTACGTGTTGATTCCATCCTAGTCTTACCAAAGCGGATCCCTCTTAATAGTACGGTGACTCCTCTGAAACTAGTCCACCAACAACGAACCGCAGGCTACACCGTCTTGAATAAGAACACCGAGAGGAGGAAATCGTCTCGTGCCAATGGATGATCTTCTGAAAGAACTTAACGCACACGATTAGTCCGCAAAAGCATTGTCATCAATCACCAAAACCACTAGGGAATAAATATGCCCTTACAGCCGTGTGCCCCCATTGATGAGCAATACGCCGCAAAAACAGGGGCGCAACTATGTCTCGCCCATGCAAAACTAGGGAGATAAAAAAAACTATGTCTCGCTTGACGCGAGACGTAGGGCCGCCTTGCCCGAGGGAGCGTGAGACTGGGCGGGCATAGCTTGTGGGACACTACAACCTCGTTTTTTCCTGTTTTTTTCTCACTTATTTTGGTTTTTGCTCTATTTTCTTTGTGTTTTTCATACTTCCAAATATTCTAAATATATATTGCAAAAAACACTCTATAGAAAACACTTGAAAAATATTAATCTACCATCTGTAAAATCTTAAATGTGTATCGAACAAAAAAGTTCTTCCTGTAGGCAAAAAATGTTTACAAAAATAAAAAATATCTATGAAAAAAGGTAATCATGTATTCTAAAAGTGTTAATCGGGCATTTGAAAATTTATTAATCAAGTATTTTAAAATTCTTTCATCATATGTACGAAAAAGGTAAAATGCGTATGAAAACAAATTACCCGTCAAAGAAAAAATGTGAAAAAATTTAAGCATCTATTTAGAAAATATTAAACATGTATGAAAAGATATTCCTGATGTATACAAAAAATGTAGAACTTGTATTAAAAAATTCAACGTACGAACAAAGTATTTCGACAAAAATGTTGACCATGTATCATGAAACTGTTATCCTTGTACCAAGAAAATGTTAATAATATATTTAATTTTCTAACCATGTATAGAAAAATGTTACTGATATACCAAAAATGTACAATACGTTTGAAAAATTAGTCAGCAAACGCAAATATTCGAAAAAAATGTCAATCATCTATTTCAAAAAAGTAAAACATGTAGAATAAATGTGGGTCGTGTATTACAAAAAATAATATAAAAAAATTAAATTTTTAAAAATGTTATTCATGTATAAAAAATGTTAGTCATATATTTGAAAAATGTAAAACATGTATTAAAAATAGTTGCTGATATATACCAGAAATGTACAACATGTACGAGAAAATTGGTCATCAAACATATTTTTAAAATAACAATCATGTATTTAAAAAAATTTAATTATATATAGAAAATATTCCTAATCTATAGGTAAAATTTATGAACGTGTACGAAAAATGTAGTCATGTGCTGAAGAAATTGGAAAAACAATAAAAGTGGTAAGAACAGAAGAAACAGAAGAATGAAACACCACAAAAACGAAGAAAAGCTGAGAAGCCAAAGAAGACTGTGAAAACCCATGAGAAAACGAAGAAAAACAGAACCGGAGAAAACTGAAGAAAACTAATGAGAACTAAGAAAGAAACAGAAAACGGATAAAAATAAACTAAAATAGGAAACAAAAAACCAAGGAAAAAGGAGAAAAAAGAAAGAACACTAAAAACCAAGAAAGAAACGAAAAAGCAGTGAAAAACATTGAAAGTATAGAACAAAAAAAGGCGCCGAAACAAAAAACCAAAAGACAAAATAATTAGAGACAAAAGGAAAAAACCTGAAGAAAAGACGAAAAGAAAAAAAAGGCCGGAGTAAACCGAAGCAAACAGCATAAACCAACGGCGAGCGAGCGAGGTATGCACGAATATGGGCTGAACCAACACTGTAGCTCACAGGAAATCCTCCAGGCGAGGCTTGCTTCCTTCTCGCGTTGAGCGTGATATAGTGCTGACGCAAAAACTATATCTCACCTATTGCATGACGTAACACTATCTGTTCTTGAGCCAACTTAAGGAGACATGGTGACGTAATGAAACTGATTGCAAATGTTACTCCTCATCTCCTCTGATGGCGACAAACGATTTGACAAGTCACTGCAAGTTTTTCTTATAAGTGGGAGATGGATGGAAGGGTTGGTATGTTTTTGTTAGATCATATTTTACAAAAGGAAATATTTCTGAGTGCAGGCGTTCAAAATGTGAACCACGTTCTGTTCCTTCTGTGATCTTCAAAATATATCGCATGGTTATAGGCTTGGACGTACTATTTTCTAGCAATTAACATGTACTCCCTCAATGCAGCGAAGTACAAGTGTGCTCCATACTGTAACTTGTACTCCCATGATTTTCTACAAAAAAGCCACAATGTGCTAGTACTCGGGAAAATCACGTAAAATTTAAAAAAAGAGAGGAGAAAAGGGCCCATGCCTAGCGTCTAGTCGCTACAATCGCGGTGACCTCTCACCTCTCCAACGTCTTTGGCGCCTGTTAGCGGACATGCCTCGGATGCAACTGTAGTGGCCACGTTAAAAAGTCATTAGCTCAGTCTCCTCAATAGGATCTCTCGCTCAGGCACGCTCTACATTAGCTGATGTTGCTACTCTGCTAGTTTTTCTAAAACGGGTTACTAGTAAAAACATGTTTACTAGCAAAAAAACTGGATTCTAAAATATATAAAAATGGTGGAATTAAAATGGTTTGCGAGTTTGGAAAATTGTTCTCGAATTTGACAAACAAATCTCAAAGCGTCAATAAAAAAAAGTTCACAAACTTGAGAAAAGTTTGTGAACCTTAACAAGCTCATGGATTAAAAAAATGTTCACACATTTAAATTTTTTAAGAATTTCAAAAAAGTTCGCAATTTTCTAAAAAGTTGCTGAATTTGGTAAAATGTCCATGAAATTTTAAAATATTGTGAATTTTTAAAAAACATGAAGTAAAAAAAAGGAAAACAAACAAAATCCATCCTTGGAAAACCAATGAAAAATGCACCAAAAAAAACTAGAAGGTTTCCAAAACCGTGAGAAAAGAATACCTTACATGGCCTGGCCCAATAGGAGCCTTCCAGAAGGTTCCCAAAACCATTAGAAAAGAATACCCTACATGGGCTGGCCCAAATAGGAACCACATTAGAGGAGTTGCGTAAGTACTATGTGCTGATTTTATAGCAAAAACTAATGAAAATCTTATGTAAAACTTAAAAAAATTTAAGCTATGAAATTGCTCTAGTACTTCATTATATCTTTTTGAGCACGGGGTGGTTTAATTAAAAAAAATACTTTCATGCTTCACTTATACTATTTTGAGAGTTAGTACAATTTTAAAGAAATATGATCTCATGCTTCACTTATATTATTTTGAAAGATGAAAGTTTTGAAGAAATATTTATGCTCTCATGCTTCACTTAAATTTATTTTTGAGCTAGTTAGTAGCAATGGTAATATATGAAATTAGTCCCAAAGTGATAGATATTTAAAGGGGATATATAAAAACTTTCATGAAGATCATTGGATGTTATAAAGTTGATTCCTTATAATAGTTTTGCAATATAGAGATAGTAATATGTGAGTTATATTGGTGAGTAATTATGCTTTAGTAAGAATATTGGTGTTAATGTTTGTTATTCCCTATGCAAGAACGAAAGTCAATAGTTATGCAATGAAGTTACTGAAGGAAATATGCCCTAGAGGCAATAATAAAATTGTTATTTTATATTTCCTTATTCATGATATATGTTATTATTCATGCTAGAACTGTATTGATCGGAAACCTTAATACATGTGTGAATAAATAGACAAACACTATGTCCCTAGTGAGCCTCTACTTGACTAGCTCGTAGATCAAAGATGGTTAAGGTTTTCTAACCATAGACATGAGTTGTCATTTGATAACGAGATCACATCATTAGGAGAATGATATGATGGACATGACCCATCCGTTAGCTTAACATATTGATCGTTTAGTTTTATTGCTATTGCTTTCTTCATGTCAAATACATATTCCTTCGACTATGAGATTATGCAACTCCCGGATACCGGAGGAATACCTTGTATGCTATCAAACGTCACAACGTAACTGGGTGATTATAAAGATGCTCTACAGATATCTCCGAAGGTGTTTGTTGGGTTGGCATAGATCGATATTAGGATTTGTCACTTCGAGTATCTGAGAGGTATCTCTGGGTCCTCTCGGTAATACACATAATAAAAAGCCTTGCAAGCAAAGTGACTAATGAATTAGTTGCGGAATGATGTATTATGAAACGAGTAAAGAGACTTGCCGGTAACGAGATTGAACTAGGTATGAAGATACCGACGATCGAATCTCGGGCAAGTAACATACCGACGACAAAGCGAATAATGTATGTTGTCATAATCGTACGACCGATAAAGATATTCCTAGAATATGTAGGAGCCAATATGAGCATCCAGGTTCCGCTGTTGGTTGTTAACCGGATAGGTGTCTCGGTCATGTCTACATAGTTCTCGAACCCGTAGGGTCCGCACGCTTAACGTTCGATGATGATTTAGTATTATATGAGTTATGTGATTTGGTGACCGAATGTTGTTCAGAGTCCCGGATGAGATCACAGACATGATGAGGAGTCTCGAAATGATCGAGAGGTATAGATTGATATATAGGATGATAGTATTCGGACAGCGGAAGTGTTCCGGGTAGTATCAGGTATTTATCGGAGTACTTGGGGGGGGGGGGGGGTACCGGAACCCCCGGGGGGAAGATATGGGCCATAAGAGGGGAGCACACTAGCCCACAAGGGGTGGCGCGCCCCCCTTAGGCATGTGGCCGAATTGGAGAAGGACCAAAGGGGGTTCGCCCCCCTTTCCTTTCTCCCTTCCCCCTTCCCTCTTTCTCTCCGGAAATAAGGAAGGGGGGGAGGCCAAATTGGGAGAGGACCCTTGGGGCGCCCCAAGGCTGCTCCCCTCCCCCTTCCACCTATGTATACGTGGGAAGGGGGCGCCTAGAACACGCACCAACAATTGTTAGCCGTGTGCGGTGCCCCCCTCCACAGTTTACGTCTCCGGTCATATCTTCGTAGTGCTTAGGCAAAGCCCTGCGCGGATCACTTCACCATTGTCGGTGTCAAAACCGGCAGATCTCGGGTAGGGGGTCCCGAACTATGCGTCTAAGGATAGAAGGTAACAGGAGACAAGGTACACAATGTTTACCCAGGTTCGGGCCCTCTTGATGGAGGTAATACCCTACTTCCTGCTTGATTGACTATGATGAGTATAGGGGTTACAAGAGTTGATCTACCTCGAGATCGTAATCGCTAAACCCTAGATGTCTAGCATGTATGATTATGATTGCCTCTACAGACTAAACCCTCTGGCTTATATAGACATCGGAGGGTTCTAGGGTTGTATAGAGTCGGTTTACAGAGAGAGGAATCTTCATATTCGAACGCCAAGCTTGCCTTCCACGCAAAGGAGAGTCCTATCCGGACACGGGGAAAGCCTTCTGTCTTGTATCTTCATGGCCCATCAGTCCGCCCATGTTACATAGCCCGGACGCTCGGGGACCCCCTAATCCAGGAATCCCTCAGTAGCCCCTGAACCAGGCTTCAATGACGATATGCCCGGCGCGCAGATTGTCTTTGGCATTGCAAGGCGGGTTCCTCCTCCGAACACTTCAAGTTAGTCTGATCAACAAGAACTATATCCGGCTCTGCTTAACAGTTACAACCCATTATCACAGGAAAAAACTCAACAACAAGTTACGTCTATCAACAACCCTTTTTTCAGCGTGACATTTACGCTGGGCTTCATTATTATCATGAACCGTTTTTAGCCTCTCACTTCGCGTTTCGAGGCACGACCCGCATCGATACGTCTTGTCCAAGCAAAGATCTCGTCCCCTTATTGCGGGATTCTCATTAATACTGGTTTGGCATAATCCAATCGTGCCGTTTGTACGACCCCTTGGGGACAGACGAGTTTTAAGGCTTGTGAGGAGGCGCTTGGTATTCATTGCCTTTATAAAGGGATAAAGACCAAAATTTCTCCCCTGTGCCTTTCTTCTTCCCAGCCTTTCCATCCCTGAGCTCCAACGCCCAAGTATCGACTTCCTCTGTCACCACCAAGCACTCCGGCCATGTTCGGGTCCGGCTCTCAAGGCAAGTGGGTGGACTCCTCCGTCACCGAGGAGGACATCGCGGGGCTCCGGGAGGCGAGGTGCCTGACTGCGGAAATCCCACACAGACTCCCCGCCGAAGGGTAGGTCATTCCCACACCAAAAGCCTGGCGAGAGGGTTGTGTTTATCCCTCACTTCCTTCGCAGGTTAGGGTTTGCCCTTCACCCCTTCGTTCGCGGTCTTATGTTCTATTACGGGCTAGATTTTCACGATCTAGCCCCGAACTCGTTCCTCCATATCTCGGCGTTTATCGTCATGTGTGAGGCTTTCCTCCGTATCCCCCCGCACTTCGGCTTGTGGCTCAAGACCTTCAACGTGAAGCCGAAGGTGGTTGACGGGGAGCACGCGGAGTGCGGCGGCGCTATGGTGAGCAAACTTGCCAAAGTTACCTGGCCACAAGGAGTCTTCATGGAAACCATCAAGGTATGGCAGCAGGAGTGGTTCTACATCACCGAACCCCGCGGCACCAAATGGGCGGCCGCCCTGCATTCAGATCCGGTCCTCCACTACAGCTTGCATCTTGGATCAATAAGGGTCTGGACTGGGGATCGTCCGATGCGGTGTTGACGCTGCAAAAGCATATCAAAAGCATCATCGATAAAGACACCCAACTTACCAACATGATCCAGGTGATGCTTATCCGCCAAACCCTTCCGTGCCAGTGATGGTCTCTCCGTATGTGGGAGTTTAATCCGGAAGGGCCGCAGACCCTGCAGTAGTTCTTTGGCACAACGCACGAAGGGATTTGGAAATTGCTCTTCAAGACTCAAAAGTCATGGACGGATACATCTGAGGACATCGGCCTCGACTGCAACCATCCGGACACCCCTGTAAGTGCTTATAGCTTTAGTCTATTAATCTGGGGTGATGTACTGAGAATTCCACCTTTTTAATCAGGGTTGGATAAAGAAAGCGGAGCGAATACGGTGTTCAGCAACTCTTCCCGAAAACGCAGTTGATCCTTCGTTAATGAGGATGCTGGTCCCGGCGCCGTATCAAGCGCCGACGAAGAAGGTCAATAAGAAGAAGAGCAAGAAAGCTGAAGGTGGCCTTCACCTTAAAGGTACATCAGACGCTAACCCCGGGGGGACCGAGTATCCCTCCTCCAAAGGTGAAGACAAAGAGGAGGAAGAAGGTGAGAACTCTCCTCCCCAGGGAAGGAAGAGGGCGGACTCCGAAGACCTGGGGGTGGAGGTGCCCAAGAGGGAAAAAATAACTCTGTCGGATGGCGCTGATTCTGAAACCGAAGCCATCCTAGAGCACCGCCCCAGGGTCAAGCCCCTCGCCGAATCGTAACTAACTAAGGACGCTCTATACACATCCAGTTTCTTGCGGGAATAATATTAAATTACGTGTTGCAGCCCGGCCCACGATCTCCCTCAAGTATCATCGTCATCAGGGGATCTACCACCGGAGATGATGGAGAGCGAGATGCCACCACAAGCTTCCCCGCCCCCAAGGGAGGACGGCATTGAGGTATCATCCCGGAGGACTTCTCCTGATCGCCGAGAGGCACAAGGGACCCTCAACACGGCACCGGAGGGGAATGCCTCGGTTGGTGGGGGCATAGGGGGCGCGGCCCCCGTGAAGCCAACGATGGGGGCACTAGATTGTTCGGCCCCTAGCCGAACACCGCTCCGGAGTCAGGCGAGCGGCCCTCTACAAAGGAGGGAGCGCCTAATACTACGGCGACCTCCATGAAACCAGAGGCGCCGAATATCCTGATGGACGTACTGCATAGTGCGTCCGTCAAGGAGGAGCACCGTACCTTGATGGGTACGGTGGTTGAGAAGATTCAGTCTGCAAAAAGTGGGCTGAATGAAGCCTTCACGAGCCTACTAACAGGCTTCGAGGTATGCGATGTAATGTCTTTAGCCGCCTTGCATATGAACAAATACGCCTGTATATAGATAGTAGCCCCTGAGACTCTGGTGGTCCATGAAAAAGGGCGAACACAGGATCTATAGGTATCTGAGGGAAGTAACATGCTGATACGTCTCCAACGTATCTGTAATTTTTCTATTGTTCCATGCTGTTTTATTATCAATATTGGATGTTTTATAATAATTTTATATCATTTTTGGTACTAACCTATTGACATAGTGCCAAGTGCCAGTTGCTGTTTTTTCCATGTTTTTTACATCGCAGGAAATCAATATCAAACGGAGTCCAAATGTCAGGAAACTCCACGATGATTTTTATGGGCCAAAAGAAAGGCAATGGGCCCTAGTTGCACCTGGGGGGGGGGGTGCCCCGAGGGGGGCACAACCCACTGTATGCCGCCAGAGGCCCAGGCCCGCCTTGGTGGGTTGTGCCCACCTCGGGTGCCCCCCGGACCGCCTCTTTGCTCTATAAATACCCCCAAAATACCAGAACCCTAGAAGTGTCGGCGAAATATTCATCCAGCCGCCGCAGAGTCCAGAACCACCAGAACCAATCTAGATACCATCTCGGATGCGTGAGTAGTTCTTTGTAGACCTTCGGGTCCATAGTTAGTTGCTAGATGGCTTCCTCTCTCTCGCTGAATTCTCAATACAATGGTCTCTTGGAGATCCATATGATGTAACTCTTTTGCGGTGTGTTTGTTGGGATCGATGAACTTTGAGTTTATAATCAGATCTATCTTTTTATATCCATGAAAGTATTTGAGTTTCTTTGATCTCTTTTATGCATGATTACTTATAGCCTCGTATTTCTTCTCCGATATTTGGGTTTTGTTTGGCCAACTTGATCTATTTATCTTGCAATGGGAAGAGGTGCTTTTTAGTGGGTTCGATCTTACGATTGCTTGATCCCAAAGTGATGTAAAGGGAACCAACACGTATGTATCGTTGCTACTAAGGATAAAACGATGGGGTATATCTCTACATAGATAGATCTTGTCTACATCATGTCATCATTCTTATTGCATTACTCAGTTTCTCCGTGAACTTAATACACTAGATGCATGCTGGATAGCGGTCGATGTGTGGAGTAATAGTAGTAGATCCAGGCAGGAGTCGGTCTACTAATCTTGGACGTGATGCCTATATAATGATGATTGCCTGGATATCGTCACGATTATTTGAAGTTTTATCAATTGCCCAACAGTAATTTGTTCACCCACCGTTTGCTATTTTTCTCGAGAGAAGCCACTAGTGAAACCTACGGCCCCGGGTCTCTTTCTCATATTATTTGTCTTTGCGATCTATTTTCCTTTGCTTTTATTTTCAGATCTATTAAACCAAAAATACAGAAATACCTTGCTGCAATTTATTCTCTTTTAGTTTATTTGGCGTTCGATCTATCAATCTACTACAATTTTATTCACGCCCTCATTTGCCCATCTTGGGCGCCGCCATACCGAAAGGGATTGACAACCCCTTTTACATGTCGGGTTGCGAGAAGTTGTTATTTGTGTGCATGTGTTGTTTACGTTGTGTTTCTTGGTTCTCCTACTGGTTCAATAACCTTGGTTTCAGATCTGAGGGAAATACCTATCGACGATGTGCTGCATCATCCCTTCCTCTTTGGGGAAATACCAACGTAGCTTCAAGCCGCATCAAAAGGAATTTCTGGCGCCGTTGCCGGGGAGGATCTTCAACATATACCAGGTTTCTAATCACAAATCTCATCTCCTCGCAATTTACATTATTTGCCATTTTCCTCTCCCCCACTTCACAAAAAATTGCCGTTTTATTCGCCCCTCCTTTTCGTTCGCCGTTTTCTCGTCCGATCTATCCTTTGCTTGCAATCATGAGTGATTTCGGTATGGCACCGACTGATGATGGCTTTACTCCTAAGATTGGATGTACGGGCAATCTAGATGCTAAAGCTTTTATCTTGGGGCAAGGGAATGTTATGGGAAAAGAACGTATCCAAGAATTTTTCAATTGTGTTGGAAATTTAAGTCTTGATGATGCTCCTATACTTAAGACTACAAGATCTTATGCGGATGCTATCTCGGCACTAGTTCTGAAACTTGAAAGCAAATTTATCTGTACTCATCCTAGTTTGTAAAGATTGTTTTTTGAGCTCCCTGTTATAAAGAATCCTAAGGCTAAAAAGTTGGCCACTCTCGTTCTTATGATTGAGTTTGACTACATAATACGGGAAGCTAGGGAAATCTTTTATTTTTACGAAACGAATCGTGACAAACCCATGATAGATGAAATCCTTTATAATAGTGATTATGTTTTAAGACATTTGCTTGGGGATAATAAAATCTTTGATGAGAATCTTAAGAAGGAAGTCCCCGTTTAGATATAATCCAACAAGTTTTCAATAATGTTAATCAACATTACTCTTGGATTGTTGCGGGAAATCAAAGGGGGTATGATGAAAACCAACTTAGGAATGCTAAGGTTTCTATGGGTAATATGTTTTATGTTGTGTTTACAAAACACCATGATGTAAACACCTCTAAGAAAATTAAGAAGAAAGATGACAAAACTTAAATCCTTGCTTTATGCCTAGCTAAGGGCGTAGAACTATAGCGCTTGTTGGGAGGCAACCCAATGAACAAAATTTATTTTTGCTTTTTGCTTTCTGTTCTTGAGTGTTAACACAATTATGCTACTGTTATGATTGATTTCTATGTTTTAATTAGTGTTTGTGCGAAGTAGAACTAAATAGATCTTCTTGGGTGATAGTTGTTTGATCTCGCTGAAAAAGACAGAAACTTTGCGCTCACGAGAAAAAATTCTTATTTTTATTCAGAAAGAGCTTTTGCCCTGATTCTTTTTGCAGAAGATATATACAAATTGCTCAGGTCGTGATATTTTTTCAGAATTTTTGGAGTTCGGAAAGTTGGCGTTTAAGTCAGATTACTACAGACTGTTCTGTTTTGACAGATTCTGTTTCCTTTGTGTTGTGTGCTTATTTTGATGGCTCTATGGTTTTCTTTGATGAGTGTTTGCCATAGAAAAGTTGGAATACAGTAGATATAATACAAAAACAAAATATGAATTGGTTTAATACAGTACTTATAGTAGTGGTTTACTTTCGTTCACTAACGGATCTCACGAAGGTTTTGTTGAGTTTTGTGTGATTGAAGTTTTCAAGTTTTGGGTTCTCTTACGATGGATGAAGGAAGGATGTAAGAGCCTAAGCTTGGGGATGCCCCGACATCCCAAGCTATTATCCAAGAATGAGCAACCAACTAAGCTTGGGGATGCCCCCGAGTGGCATCCCCGCTTTCTTCCAACAACTATCGGTATTTTATTCGAAGCTATATTTTTATTCGTCACATGATACGTGTTTTGCTTGGAGCGTCTTGTATGATATGTGTCTTTGCTTGTTTTATTTTGTGTTTTAAGTCATCAATCCTTGCTGGACACACCCTTTTGAGAGATCCAAAATTATATCATGTCTTGTTAGAATTGCTCTCTATGCTTCACTTATATCTTTTAGGAGCTAGGACTTGCTCTAGTGCTTCACTTATATCTTTTTGAGCACGGTGTGCTTTGTTATTTTTGAAGAAATGCTCTCTTGCTTCACTTAGATTTATTTGAGAGTTAGTAAAATTTTGAAGAAATTCTCTCTTGCTTCACTTAAATAATTTTGAGAGAAAGAAAATTTGTTATGCTCATGATCTTCACTTATATTTGTTTGAGCTTATGAAAAGCAACACATGAAAATTAGTTCCAAAGTGATAGATATCCAAGAAGGATAAAATAAATAAAAATACCATGAAGATCATTGGACAAAATAAACTTGATTCTTAGTAATAGTTTTGAGATATGACGATGTGATATCTGAGTTATGTTGATGAGTAATTGTGCTCTAGTAAGAATATTGGTGTTAAGATTTGTGATTCCCTATGCATGCATGAAAGTCAATAGTCATGCAATGAAAATTATATCCTACTTGTGGTGCATTATTCGGTGTTAATTATTCTTAATGCTTGCTTATGAGATTATTCGTTTCTTGGTTGGTCACTTCCCAATCTTTTGATAGCCTTCATTTTGCACTAAGTATGACCTCTACTTGTGCATCCAAAATCCTTTAAACCAGTTTTGTCACATGAGTCCACTATATCTACCTATATGCGGTATTCTTTTTCCTTCTAAGCAAATTTGCATGTGCCATCTCTAATTTTCGAAAATAAACTTCTCTTTTGTGTGTTTGTTTTGGCTCATGAACGATAACGGGTGGCTAATATTTTCCATGCTAGATGTGTTATTCTCAAGATGAGTGTTTATTCACTTGTCATTGCACGAGAGTAAGGCAAAGGTCTTAGGGATGCCTAGTCCCGAAATGCAAAAAAAGAAATGAATTTACTTTATGTTGTCAAATAATAAATTCCTTGGAAAGTGTTGGTATGGAGGGCACCCGTGGATACAGTTAGCCATGGAAAGTGAAAGAATGGTGGAAAAAGGAATAAACTTTATTTTCTGTTTGGGAACCGCCTATGGCATATCTAGCATGGAAAGTGTTTGGAACTCTGAGTCGTTAATGTTTTTACCTCTAATTTTTTTCGCTTTGAGCTCTGCGAAGGGCCTTTCTTTTACTTTATGCAATTTTTCTTTTGAAATTTGAGTCTCCATCTTCTCTCATAAAAAGCACCAACTAGGAGGCAATATGATCGTGCTCAAGTATTGGGTGTAGTTAATATTCGAGTGTGTTTCATGAATGGATCAATGTTTGAGCATGATGGGCTAGGGATAACTTATTTTAGCGTTGATATTTTGAAAGACATGGTTGCTTGTTGATATGCTTGAGTATCTAAATTATTATGTCAAAACTAGACTATTGCTTTGAATCACATAAAAGTCCAAATGTCCATGCTATAAAGAAAAGAATATGTTATGACTTCATGAACAACACTCCACATCAAAAAAATTGTTTTTATCACTTACCTACTCGAGGACGAGTAGGAGTTAAGCTTGGGGATGCTGATACGTCTCCAACGTATCTATAATTTTTGATTGTTCCATGCTGTTTTATTATCAATCTTGGATGTTTTATAATCATTTTATAGTCATTTTTGGTACTAACCTATTGACATAGTGCCAAGTGCCAGTTGCTGTTTTTTCCATGTTTTTTATATCACATGAAATCAATATAAAAACGGAGTCCAAATGCCACGAAACTCCATGATGATTTTTATGGGCCTGAAGAAAGGCAATGGGCCCTAGTTGCACCTGGGGGTGCCCCGAGGGGGCACAACCCACCAGGGCGCGCCAGGAGGCCCAGGCATGCCCTCGTGGGTTGTGCCCACCTCGGGTGCCCTGATACGTCTCCAACGTATCTATAATTTTTGATTGCTCCATGCTATATTATCTATTGTTTTGGACTATATTGGGCTTTATTTTCCACTTTTATATTACTTTTGGGACTAACCTAACCGGAGGCCCAGCCCAAAATTGGTGTTTTTTTGCCTATTTTAGTGTTTCGAAGAAACGGAATATCAAACGGAATGAAATCTTCGGGAACGTGATTTTCTCATCGGATAAGACCCAGAGACTTGGACCCTTCGTCAAGAAAGCTCCGAGGCAGCCACGAGGGTGGAGGGCGCCCCCCCTAGGGCGCGCCCCCTACCTTGTGGGCCCCTCAAGGCTCCACCGACATACTTCTTCCTCCTATATATACCCACGTACCCCCGTCAGATCAAAGACGGAGCCAAAAACCTAATTCCACCACCGCAACTTTCTGTATCCACGAGATCCCATCTTGGGGCACATTCGGCTTCGGCGGAAGGATTCCACCAAGGAGGGCTTCTACATCAACATCATAGCCTCTCCGATGAAGTGTGAGTAGTTTACCTCGACCTTCGGGTCCATAGTTAGTAGCTAGATGGCTTCTTCTCTCTTTTGGATCTCAATAAAATGTTCTCCCCTCTCTCATTGAGATCTATTCGATGTAATCTTCTTTTTGCGGTGTGTTTGTTGAGACCGATGAATTGTGGGTTTATGATCAAGATTATCTATGAGCAATATTTGAATCTTTTCTGAATTCTTTTATGTATGATTGAGTTATCTTTACAAGTCTCTTGAATTATCCGTTTGGTTTGGCCAACTAGATTGGTAGTTCTTGCAATGGGAGAAGTGTTTAGCTTTGGGTTCAATCTTGCGGTGTCCTTTCCCGATGTGATGAGGGGTAGCAAGGCACGTATTGTATTGTTGCCATCGAGGATAACAAGATGGGGTATTTATCATATGGCATGAATTTATTCCTCTACATCATGTCATCTTGCTTAAGGCGTTACTCTGTTTTCATTAACTTAATATTCTAGATGCATCTTTGGATAGCGGTCGATGAGTGGAGTAATAGTAGTAGATGCGAGGTGAGTCGGTCTACTTGTCTCGAGACGTGATGCCTATATACATGATCATACCTTGATACTCTCATAACTATTCTCAATTACATCATTTGCTCAACAAGAATTCGTTCACCCGCCGTAAAATACCTATGCTCTTGAGAGAAGCCACTAGTGAAATCTATGGCCCCTGTGTCTATTTTCATCATATTAATCTTCCTACGCTTTATTATTGCTTTGCTCTTTACTTTGCCTTTTTATTTTACTTTGCATCTTTATACCAAAAATACCAAAAATATTATCTATCATCTTGTCACGCCCAAGATGCGACCCTATCCTAAAGGAACTCGAAGGTCCCACCAAGGATAGAAGCGCACCTTGAAGACGCTTTTGCAAGGTGGATATCATTACATCGACATTACGTAATAGATAGGGATACATACAAAAGGCACAAATGCCACAAGAATACATCAACATCATATACAAGAGAACAACATCCGACTACAGATGAAACATAAGCAGGAACTCAAACGACATCCACCCTGCTAGCCCAGTGCTGCCGACACAGAGCCTATCCCCGATCGAAGAAGAAGCGGAAGAAGAACTCCAAAACAAGCAAACATCGCTCTCACGTCATGATCATCGCATAACCTGTACACCTGCAATCGTTGTTGTAGTAATCTGTGAGCCACGAGGACTCGCAATCCCATTACCATGGGTATCAAGACTAGCAAAGCTTAAAGGGAAAGGATGGGGTAAAGTGGTGAGGCTGCAGCAGCGACTAAGCATATATGGTGGCTAACATACGCAAATAAGAGCGAGAAGAGGGCAAGCGGAACGGTCGTGAAGCTAGCAATGATCAAGAAGTGATCCTGAACTCCTACTTACGTCAAACATAACCCAGAAACCGTGTTCACTTCCCGGACTCCGCCAAAAAGAGACCATCAAGGCTACACACGCGGTTGATGCGTTTTAATTCGGATCTGGTGTCAAGTTATCTACAACCGGACATTAACAAATTCCCATCTGCCTATAACCGCAGGCACGGCTTTCGAAAGATTATACCCTGCAGGGTGTCCCAACAGCCCATGATAAGCTCTCGCGATCAACGAAGGATATTCCTTCTCCCGGGAAGACCCGATCGGTCTCGTAATCCCGGCTACAAGACATTTCGATAGTAATAAAACAAGACCAGAAAGCCGCCCGATGTGCCGACAAATCCCGATAGGAGCTGCACATATCTCGTTCTCGTGGCACACCGGATAGGCCAGCCTCTGAGTAAAACCAGCCCTCGAGTTGCCCGTGGTGGCCCCTTGATCTGCCCGTTTTGGACCGACACTCGAAGGAGCACTGGCCCCGGGGGGGGGGGGGGGGCTAAAAAAAAGATGACCCATGGGCTCCGGAAACCCCAGGGAAAAGGGGGATAGGGGTGGCAAATGGTAAAAACAATTTTGGGCCTTCTTTGGAGGAGTCTTATTCAAAGCGAATCGTCAAGGGGTCCCATAAATCACCCAACAGCGTTAGGGGCGCAAAATGCTGGGAACATAATACCGATATATGACAAAAACTAGGGCGGAAAGAGTGGAACAAAACACGCATAAGGCCGAGCCTTCCACCCTTTACCAAGTATATAGATGCATTAATAATATAAGAGATATTGTGATATCCCAACATAAACATAATCCAACATGGAGCAATCTTCATCTTCACCTGCAACTAACAATGCTATAAGAGGGGCTGAGCAAAGCGGTAACATAGCCAAACAACGGTTTGCTAGGAAGGGTGACAAAGGTTAGGGGTTCATGGCAATTTGGGGAGGACTGAAGAGCAAAAGATAGGTAGCGCAGCAAAGCGATGGAACGAAGCAACTAGCATAGCAATGATAGTAATGAGATCCAAGGTGACGGTCATCTTGCCTGAAATCCCGCAAGGAAGAAGAAAGAGTCCATGAAGAATATGAAGCCACGAAGACGAACCAAGCGTAGACGAACGAATCCTCACGATCGCAACGAAACGGGAACTATCGAGAAGAAGCACACAACATGGTGAACACACCACACATGAACAAGACATGATGCTCAACCAAGTATGATGCATGACAAAGCTACATGAAGCTACTCATGGCAAGAGACGATGCAAACAAGAGCAACACATCAAAGCAAGTTTAAATGAGGCCGGGAACAACATATAACAATTCCGGTAAGTCCTCATATGCAAATTTTGAAATTGGTCCAGAACTGAATAAACCTTATGTTTGAGTTTTTAAACAGCAATTTAAGATGCACCAAGATGATCTACACGAAATTCTAGTCAAGTTACATATAAAGTTCATTAGATTCGAGACTCGGCCTAGAAGATATGAGCAAAACAAGTTAAACATGGCATTGATGCAAAATGCATACAAACATCAATCAAACACATCAAAACAAGGATGCAACATGATAATATGAAACTACATGCAATTCTAAGCAAGTTTCATATAGAGCACACTCAAAAGCGAACAGCGGTTCAACACATACACCCTATACAAGTCATGACAACAATCATCCAAAAGCGACAACTAGGCATATTGCAAGCATCAAAACACTATGCTACATCATCTCAACGTGCAAAAAAGGCATGAGCTTGAAGTACAGGTAAAACATGACAAAACATGAACACTGAGCTATCTCCAGAAATCACTAGAACATGCTCAAAATGACATGGCAAGATTGCAAATACTAACAGTTTCAGACTTTGCAGAAATTAACATCAGGTTGCAATGTTTAGAGCTATCAAAAAACATGCTACAGGAACTTATCATGGAAAACAAAGGCATGTCATGAATCTACTAAATTCATAGAACAAATGTCATTTAGTGACCATGAGCCAAAAAGGACCAGAAGATATGATGGCACCCATGTAAACATGGCAAATGATATGACAGCTTCATACATGGCAGGAACAACAACAAGTAGGCATGTTGGTGAGCTTGAACCAATCACCACAGAGCAAAACATGGCATGTCAAGGCAACTAACAGTAAGAAGACATGTTTATGAAGCTAAAGATGGCAAGAGAAAGTTCATAGAGTGCATGGATCACTAGCAAAACACATGGCAAAACTGAACTTAATGTTGACAGGCTGACAGCAACATTATTTAGTAACTTTGGAGCAAGATTACAATAAGATACAGAAGGCTATAAATGCAACCAGGGGCATGGATGGATATATCATAACATTTATAACAAAATATCCTTAGTGAACATCTCCATATTATGCACAGAATGACCTGTAGCAGCAGGTTTACATAGCATCACGTAATAACAGATTCAGTCTAGCAAAACAGTAACAGCAAACACCCTACTTAACAAGCTTGATGCACTCACTACACAACTCACATAAATACATGGATGGCACCCCTGTAAAGATGGCATGGCATAGTTCACAACTGATGTAGGACTCATACTCATAGGATGCACACATCAAATGCAACAAAAATGACAAATCATCAAGTTCTGATAACAGGCAGCAGTTAACATCATATAGCACTCTTGAAACGAAGATTCGGGCATCAAGATGAACTCAAATGAACATGGCACAATGGAATGAAATGAATTACTCGCTGGGACAAACAATTTAACATATTACATGCACAAAACGGAGCAGTATGCATCAAGTTATGATGCGATGAACAAGGCATGATAATGTCAAAATATCAGGGGCAGTGGAATCGGGGCCAGCCTCCGAAAACGAATCTGGATCTGGCGCTGTGGCACGGACTTCGAGGTGGGGCCGGACTCTCGCCGGAGGACTTGCCGGAGAGGGAAGGGCGGCCGAGATGGGAGTCGCCGGATCCAGCCCTCCCGCTGCCGGATCTGCCGGGCGAGAGGCCCGCGGGAGAGGCGGCAGTGGTCGCGGCGCCCGCCATCGGCGGTGGAGGCGGAGGCGCTTGAGCACGGGCGCTGGAGGAGCTGGAGGTCGCGGGCGGCGGCGTGACGGCGGCGAAGGCGAGGGCGCCGGAGGCGTTGCGTGCCGCGGGCGGTGGCGAGCACGGGCGGACGGGCGGCACATGGGCAAGACGGGTCACAAGGGCCAGCCATGGCCAAAGCGGGCCGGACGGCGGAGGCGGCGGGAGTGCCATGTGGCGCCTGGTTGGGCGAGGGGCGGCGGCGTGACGGTCCGGCCGGGCGGACATGTCCCACATGAGGAAGAAGGGGGCTAGGGTTTGGACTGCGATTTTGGACGGGGAGGTCTAATTTATAGGTAGGAGGAGCTAGGAGTGTCCAAATGGAGTGCGGTTTTCGGCCACTCGATCGTGATCGAACGACCGAGAGCATGGAGGGGAGTTAGATGGGTTTTGGGCGAGTTTGGAGGGGGTGTTGGGCTGCAAACAAAAGAGGCCTTTGCGGTTACCCGGTTAACCGTTGGAGTATCAAACGACCTCCAAATGACACGAAACTTGACAGGCGGTCTACCGGTGCTATACCAAGGCCGCTTGACAAACCTCGGCCCATTCCGAGGAAGTTTAACACCCACACACGAAAAGAGGTAAAGTGGGCGCCAGAGGACATAGGAGTGTCGGATTGCAAAACGGACAACGGGGAAAATGCTCGGATGCATGAGACGAACATGTATGCAAAATGAAATGCACATGATGACATGATATGAAATGCAGATGATGACATGGAAAAATGCAACACGCAAGCACATGGCATGGCAACGACGGCGAATAACTGGCAGACACCTAGCGCATCGAATCCGGGGCGTTACACATCTCTATCAGATCCGACTCTCGTAAGTGACTGTGAAGGGATTGCCAACCCCTATTTGCGTTGGTTGCTAGGAGCTATTTGTTTTGTGTAGGTACGAGGGACTCGCGTGTGGCCTCCTATTGGATTGATACCTTGGTTCTCAAAAACTGAGGGAAATACTTACGCTACTCTGCTGCATCATCCTCTCCTCTTCGGGGAAAACCAACGCAAGCTCAAGACGTGGCAGAAGGATTTCTCGCCCGCTGTCGGAGAGTCTATGCAAAAGTCAACATACCAAGTACCCATCACAATCCCTTATCTCTCGCATTACATTATTTGCCATTTGCCTCTCGTTTTCCTCTCCCCCACTTCACCCTTGCCGTTTTATTCACCCTCTCTTTCCCAATCTCCTCCTATCTTTTCGCTTGCCCTTTTTCTGTTTGCTCGCGTGTTGGATCGCTTGCTTGTCGTTATGGCTAGTCCCTTATCCACTCTGTTGTCCCCTGAGTTTGAAGTCTTTAACTTCAAACAAAGACAAGTAGAAAACTTAAAAGATGTCTGGTTGAGAATAATGGAGTCTTATCGTAATTGTACCCTTGAAGTAAATCTGAGAATTTTGCTTCGCAATTTTTATGTTGGATTAAATATGTCTCATAGACAACTTTTGGATTGCGTTGCCAAGGGCAACTTTATTGAAATTGATCCACATATTGCGCTTGAAATTATGGAAGGTATAGTGGGAACACTACCTCAGCAAAAGGGGACTCATCCTACCCAGAAAGAGACACAAATCCTTGAATTTTTTTGTGAAGTTACTAAGAATTTACAAAAGTCTCTTGAACCTCTCAAGAACGTTGGCGGAAATATTCACCGCATGAATATGTTGATTACTCTTTGCAATAAGTGGTTGGATTCTTTAGATCTAAAAATTTCGGAATATGAAGTGAAACATAAAGAACCTCCTGGATTCGAGCTTGATTCCGCTAAAAAGTTGAAAACCAAAGATGGCAATACCTAGATCTATCCTTGCTTTTATGCCTAGCTAGCGGCGTTAAACGATAGCGCTTGTTGGGAGGCAACCCAATTTTATTTTTAGTTTTTTGTTTTTGTTTCTGTTTAGGAATAAATAATCAATCTACCTTCTGTTTAGATGTGGTTTTATGTTTTAATTAGTGTTTGTGCCAAGTTAAACCTATAGGATCTTCTTGGATAATAGTTATTTGATCTTGCTGTAATTTCCACAAACTTTCGGTTCACGAAAACAATTATTAAAAATCACCAGAACATGATAAAATAGTGATTCTAATTTCTGCTGATCAATAAACAAATTTCCTAGGTCATCCTAGTTCCAGAAGTTTGCGTTAGTTACAGATTACTACAGACTTTTCTGTTTTTGACAGATTCTGTTTTTCGTGTGTTGTTTGCTTATTTTGATGAATCTATGGCTAGTAAAATAGTTTATGATCCATAGAGAAGTTGGAATACAGTAGGTTTAACACCAATACAAATAAAGAATGAGTTCATTACAGTACCTTAAAGTGATCTTTTGTTTTCTTTCGCTAACGGAGCTCACGAGAATTCTGTTGAGTTTTGTGTTGTGAAGTTTTCAAGTTTTGGGTGAATTTTTTTGATGGATTATGGAACAAGGAGTGGCAAGAGCCTAAGCTTGGGGATGCCCATGGCACCCCAAGATAATCCAAGGACACCAAAAGTCAAAGCTTGGGGATGCCCGGTAGGCATCCCTCTTTAAATCCACTTCCATCGGTAACTTTACTTGGAGCTAGATTGTTATTCACCACATGATATGTGTTTTGCTTGGAGCGTCTTGTATTATTTGCGTCTTTTCTTGTTAGTTTACCACAATCATCCTTGCTGTACACACCTTTTGAGAGATCCATACATGAAGTGGAATTTGTTAGAATACTCTATGTGCTTCACTTATATCTTTTGAGCTTGATAGTTTTGCTCTATGTGCTTCACTTATATCTTTTGAGCCTTATAGGTTTACTCTATGTGCTTCACTTATATATGTTGAGCTTGATAGTTTTGCTCTAGTACTTCACTTATATCTTTTAGAGCACGGTGGTGGATTGTTTTAAAGAAACTATTGATCTCTCATGCTTCACTTAGATTATTTTGAGAGTCTTAAATAGCATGGTAATTTGATTAGTAATAATATGCTAGGTATAATAAAAACTTTCTTATGAGTGTGTTGAATACTAAGAAAAGTTTTGCTTGATAATTGTTTTGAGATATGGAGGTGATAATATCAAAGTCGTGCTAGTTGAGTAGTTGTGAATTTGAGAAATGCTTGTGTTGAAGTTTGCAAGTCCCGTAGCATGCACGTATGGTAAACGTTATGTAACAAATTTGAAACATGAGGTGTTATTTGATTGTCCTCCTTATGAGTGGCGGTCGGGGAATGGCGATGGTCTTTTCCTACCAACCTATCCCCCTAGGAGCATGCGCGTAGTGCTTTGGTTTTGATGGCTTGTAGATTTTTGCAATAAGTATGTGAGTTCTTTATGACTAATGTTGAGTCCATGGATTATACGCACTCTCACCTTTCCATCATTGCTAGCCTCTTGATTTACGTGCATTGCCCTTTCTCACATTGAGAGTTGGTGCAAACTCCGCCGGTGCATCCAAACCCCTTGATATGATACGATCTTTCACACATAAACCTCCTTATATCTTCCTCAAAACAGCCACCATACCTACGTATTATGGCATTTCCATAGCCATTCCGAGATATATTGCCATGCAACTTTCCACCATACCGTTCTTCATGACACATTCATCATTGTCATATTGCTTAGCATGATCGTGTAGTTGACATAGTATTTGTGGCAAAGTCACCGTTCATAATTCTTTCATACATGTCACTCTTGATTCATTGCATATCCCGGTACACCGCCGGAGCCATTCATATAGAGTCATACTTTGTTCTAGTATCGAGTTGTAATCATCGAGTTGTAAATAAATAGAAGTGTGATGATCATCATTATTAGAGCATTGTCCCATGTGAGGTCAAATAAAAAAGAGAGGCCAAAGAGCCCACCAAATAAAAAAAAGAGGCCAAAGAGCCCACCAAAAAAATGAGAGAAAAAGAGAGAAGGGACAATGTTACTATCCTTTTACCACACTTGTGCTTCAAAGTAGCACCATGTTCTTCATATAGCGAGTCTCGTATATTGTGCTTCAAAGTAGCACCATGTTTTTCATATAGAGAGTTTCATATGTTGTCACTTTCATATACTAGTGGGAATTTTTCATTATAGAACTTGGCTTGTATATTCCAACGATGGGCTTCCTCAAATTCCCTAGGTCTTCGTGAGCAAGCAAGTTGGATGCACACCCACTTAGTTTCTTTTGTTGAGCTTTCATACATTTATAGCTCTAGTGCATCCGTTGCATGGCAATACCTACTCCTTGCATTAACATCAATTGATGGGCATCTCCATAGCCCGTTGATTAGCCTCCTTGATGTGAGACCTTCTCCTTTTTTGTCTTCTCCACATAACCCCCATCATTATATTCTATTCCACCCATAGTGCTATGTCCGTGGCTCGCGCTCATATATTGCGTGAAAGTTTATAGGTTTGAGATTACTAAAGTATGAAACAATTGCTTGGCTTGTGATTGGGGTTGTGCATGATGAGAGAATTCTAGTGTGACGAAAATGGAGCATGACTAAACTATATGATCTTGTAGGGATGAACTTTCTTTGGCCATGTTATTTTGAGAGGACATAACTGCTTAGTTAGTATGATTGAAGTATTATTATTTTTATGTCAATATGAACTTTTGTATTGAATCTTTCGGATCTGAATATTCATACCAAAATTAAGAAGAATTACATTGAAATTATGCCAAGTAGCACTCCGCATCAAAAATTCTGTTTTTATCATTTACCTACTCGAGGACGGGCAGGAATTAAGCTTGGGGATGCCTGATACGTCTCCAACGTATCTATAATTTTTTATTGCTCCATGCTATATTATCTATTATTTTGGACTATATTGGGCTTTATTTTCCACTTTTATATTACTTTTGAGACTAACCTATTAACCGGAGGCCGAGCCCAGAATTGCTGTTTTTTGCCTATTTCAGTGTTTCAAGAAAGCGGAATATCAAACGGAGTCCAAACGGAATGAAATCTTGAGGAACGTGATTTTCTCATCGGATAAGACCCAGGAGACTTGGACCCTCCGTCAAGAAAGCTCGAGGCGGCCACGAGGGTGGAGGCGCGCCCCTAGGGCGCCCTACCTCGTGGGCCTCGAGGCTCCACCGACGCATTTCTTCCTCCTATATATACCCCACGCACTTCGTCGAGATCGAGACGGATCCAAAACCTAATCCCACCGCCGCAACTTTCTGTATCCCCGAGATCCCATCTTGGGGCCTATTCCGGAGCTCCGCCGGAAGGGGATTCCACCACGGAAGGCTTCTACATCAACATCATAGCCTCTCCGATGAAGTGTGAGTAGTTTACCTCAGACCTTCGGGTCCATAGTTAGTAGCTAGATGGCTTCTTCTCTATTTTTGGATCTCAATACAATGTTCTCCCCTCTCTCGTGGAGATCTATTCGATGTAATCTTCTTTTTGCGGTGTGTTTGTTGAGAACGATGAATTGTGGGTTTATGATCAAGATTATCTATGAGCAATATTTGAATCTTTTCTGAATTCTTTTATGTATGATTGATTTATCTTTACAAGTCTCTTCGAATTATCCGTTTGGTTTGGCCAACTAGATTGGTAGTTCTTGCAATGGGAGAAGTGTTTAGCTTTGGGTTCAATCTTGTGGTGTCCTTTCCCAGTGAAAGTAGGGGCAGCAAGGCACGTATTGTATTGTTTCCATCAAGGATAACAAGATGGGGTATTTATCATATGGCATGAATTTATTCCTCTACATCATGTCATCTTGCTTAAGGCGTTACTCTGTTTTCATTAACTTATACTCTAGATGCATGACGGATAGCGGTCGATGAGTGGAGTAATAGTAGTAGATGCAGGCAGGAGTCGGTCTACTTGTCTCGGACGTGATGCCTATATACATGATCATACCTAGATACTCTCATAACTATGCTCAATTCTCATCAATTGCTCAACAAGAATTCGTTCACCCACGTAAAATACCTATGCTCTTGAGAGAAGCCACTAGTGAAATCTATGGCCCCCGGGTCTATTTTCATCATATTAATCTTCCTTCGCTTTATTATTGCTTTGCTCTTTACTTTGCCTTTTATTTTACTTTGCATCTTTATACCAAAAATACCAAAAATATTATCTATCATCTCTATCAGATCTCACTCTCGTAAGTGACCGTGAAGGGATTGACAACCCCTATTCGCGTTGGTTGCGAGGAGCTATTTGTTTTGTGTAGGTACGAGGGACTCATGGCGTGGCCTCCTACTGGATTGATACCTTGGTTCTCAAAACCGAGGGAAATACTTACGCTTACTCTGCTGCATCATCCTCTCCTCTTGGGAAAACCAACGCATAGCTCAAGACGTAGCAAGAAGGATTTCTGGCGCCGTTGCCGGGAGTCTACGCAAAGTCAACATACCAAGTACCCATCACAATCCCTTATCTCTCGCATTACATTATTTGCCATTTGCCTCTCATTTCCCTCTCCCCCACTTCACCCTTGCCGTTTTATTCGCCCTCTCTTTCCCAATCTCCTCCTATCTTTTCGCTTGCCCTTTTTCTGTTTGCTCGCGTGTTGGATTGCTTGCTTGTCGTTATGGCTAGTCCCTTATCCACTCCGTTGGCCCCTGAGTTTGAAGTCTTTCACTTCAAACAAAGACAAGGAGAAAACTTAAAAGATGCCTGGTTGAGAATAATGGAGTCTTATCGTAATTGTACCCTTGAAGTAAATCTGAGAATTTTGCTTCGCAATTTTTATGTTAGATTAAATATGTCTCATAGACAACTTTTGGATTGCGTTGCCAAGGGCAACTTTATTGAAATTGATCCCCATATTGCGCTTGAAATTATAGAAGGTATAGTGGGAACACTACCTCAGCAAAAGGGGACTCATCCTACCCAGGAAGAGACACAAATCCTTGAATTTTTTTGTGAAGTTACTAAGAATTTACAAAAGTCTCTTGAACCTCTTAAGAACGTTAGCGGAAATATTCACCGCATGAATATGTTGATTACTCTTTGCAATAAGCGGTTGGATTCTTTAGATCTAAAAATGTCGGAATATGAAGGGAAACGTAAAGAACCTCCTTGATTCGAGCTTGATTCCGCTAAAAAGTTGAAAACCAAAGATGGCAAGACCTAGATCTATCCTTACTTTTATGCCTAGCTAGCGGCGTTAAACGATAGCGCTTGTTGGGAGGCAACCCAATTTTATTTTTAGTTTTTTGTTTTTGTTTCTGTTTAGGAATAAATAATCCATCTACCTTCTGTTTAGATGTGGTTTTATGTTTTAATTAGTGTTTGTGCCAAGTTAAAACCTATAGGATCTTCTTGGATAATAGTTATTTGATCTTGCTGTAATTTCCAGAAACTTTTGGTTCACGAAAACAATTATTAGAAATCACCAGAATGTGATAAAATAGTGATTCCAATTTATGCTGATCAATAAACAAATTGTCTAGGTCTTCCTATTTGTGCTGAAATTTTGGAGTTCCAGAAGTTTGCGTTAGTTACAGATTACTACAGACTGTTCTGTTTTTGACAGATTCTGTTTTTCGTGTGTTGTTTGCTTATTTTGACGAATCTATGGCTAGTAAAATAGTTTATGATCCATAGAGAAGCTGGAATACAGTAGGTTTAACACCAATATAAATAAAGAATTAGTTCATTACAGTACCTTAAAGTGATCTTTTGTTTTCTTTCGCTAACGGAGCTCACGAGAATTCTGTTGAGTTTTGTGTTGTGAAGTTTTCAAGTTTTGGATGATTTTTTTTATGGATTATGGAACAAGGAGTGGCAAGAGACTAAGCTTGGGGATTCCCATGGCACCCCCAAGATAATCCAAGGACACCAAAAATTCAAAGCTTGGGGATGCCCCGGAAGGCATCCCCTCTTTCGTCCACTTCCATCGGTAACTTTACTTGGAGCTATATTTTTATTCACCACATGATATGTGTTTTGCTTGGAGCGTCTTGTATTATTTGCATCTTTGCTTGTTAGTTTACCACAATCATCCTTGCTGTACACACCTTTTGAGAGATCCATACATGAATTGGAATTTGTTAGAATACTCTATGTGCTTCACTTATATCTTTTGAGCTTGATAGTTTTGCTCTATGTGCTTCACTTATATCTTTTGAGCCTTATAGTTTTACTCTATGTGCTTCACTTATATCTTTTGAGCTTGATAGTTTTGCTCTAGTACTTCACTTATATCTTTTAGAGCACGGTGGTGGATTTGTTTTAAAGAAACTATTGATCTCTCATGCTTCACTTAGATTATTTTGAGAGTCTTAAATAGCATCGTAATTTGCTTAGTAATAATATGCTAGGTATAATAAAAACTTTCTTATGAGTGTGTTGAATACTAAGGAAAGTTTGATGCTTGATAATTGTTTTGAGATATGGAGGTGATAATATGCTAGGTACGAGGGACTCGCGCGTGGCCTCCTACTAGATTGATACCTTGGTTCTCAAAAACCGAGGAAAATACTTACGCTACTCTGCTGCATCATCCTCTCCTCTTCAGGGAAAACTAACGCAAGCTCAAGACGTAGCATGCCCCCCGGACCGCCTCTTTGCTCTTTAAATACCCCCAAAATACCAGAACCCAAGAAGCGTCGATGAAATATTCATCCAGCCGCCACAGAGTCCAGAACCACCAGATCCAGTCTAGATACCATCACGGAGGGGTTCACCACTTTCATTGGTGCCTCTCTGATGATGCGTGAGTAGTTCTTTGTAGACCTTCGGGTCCGTAGTTAGTAGCTAGATGAATTTCTCTCTCTCTCTCTCTCTCGCTGGATTCTCAATACAATGGTCTCTTGGAGATCCATATGATGTAACTCTTTTGCGGTGTGTTTGTTGGGATCTGATGAAATTTGAGTTTATGACCAGTCATCTCTTTTTATATCCATTAAAGTTATTTGAGTTTCTTTGATCTCTTATATGCATGACCTCTTATAGCCTCGTATTTCTTCTATGGTATTTGGTTTTGTTTGGCCAATTTGATCTATTTATCTTGCAATGGGAAGAGGTTCCTGGTAGTGGGTTCGACCTTACGGTGCTCGATCCCAGTGACAGAAGGGGAAACGACATGTACATATCGTTGCTACTAAGGATAAAAACACGAGATCTATATCTACCGCCATATAGATAAACGGATCTTGTCTACATCATGTCATCGTTCTTATTGCATTACTCCGTTTTTCCATGAACTTAATACACTAGATGCATGCTGGATAGCGGTCGATGTGTGGAGTAATAGTAGTAGATGCAGGCAGGAGTCGGTCTACTAATCTTGGACGTGATGCCTATGTAATGATCATTGCCTGGATATTGTCATAATTGTTTGAAGTTCTATCAATTGCCCAACAGTAATTTGTTTACCCACCGTTTGCTATTTTTGTTGAGAGAAGCCACTAGTGAAACCTACGGCCCCCGGGTCTTATTTCTCATATATTTGCCTTGCGATCTACTTTTCATTTACATTTTTATTCAGATCTATTAAACCAAAAAAATACAAAAATACCTTGCTGCTCTTTATTTATTTGCAATCTATTATTTCAATCTATTACAATTTACCTCATGCCCGCTTGCCAATTTCTGCCGCCGTTACCCGAAAGGGATTGACAACCCCTTTAACACGTCGGGTTGCGAGGTGTTGTTATTTGTGTGCAGGTGATGTTTACATTGTGTTGCTTGGTACTCCTACTGGTTCGATACCTTGGTTTCATAACTGAAGGAAATACTCTACCGTCAATGTGCCACATCATCCCTCCCTCTCTGGGGAAATACCAACGTAGTTCTAGCTACCATCACAAGCTTATTTTTTGGAAAAACGGGCTTCACTGTTAGCGGCAACCTCCCAGGCCGCGGAGGTTTCTGAACTAAAGCAGAAACTGAAGCTGGCCGATGAGGACATTGTCCTTATTAACAAGCGGCTCGACAAGGCGCAAGGTATTCTTCGAACACTCCTTTTATGCCTATATGAATGTATGAATACTAGTTTGGAAAGCAAATGCTATAACTGCAGATGGTGCTGTTGCGGTTGAGACCCTCAGGGGTGAACTTTCCCTGGCCAAAGAACAGGCTAGGGTGAGCAATGCGGCCGCCGGTAAAGCGGTTGCGGACTTGAAGGCCGAACAAGCCACCCGGCGCCAATGCGAGGACCGGACATCTGTCGTAGAGCAAGAGCTCAAGGACGCCGCCCGCAAGTGTGAGTCCCTCGAGAAGGAGAATAAAGTCAAGGCAACCGAACTCGACAAGGCCCTTCAGGAGGCAAAAAACGCGCGATCCGAATCGAGAGCGGCTCGCGAGGAGATCCGGCAGGCCAGACAGATAGCGGCTGGTAAGCCCTTTCTTTTACAGACTAAGTTTGGCGATCATAGATATGCCTTGCTTAACTGACCGTGGAGTTGTCCAGACGCCTTCACGGATCTTCCGAAGAGTGCCGCCGATGCCGCACAATTTTTCCAGATTCAGGAGGGATACGTGATGGAGAAGCTATTCTGGGCACTGTTCGCGGCGTAGGAGTGCCCGACACTGCTGAACGACCAAATGGCGCAACGGGCCGAGCTACATAAGATATCCAGAGTGGCCATGAAGGATGTTATAGTTTGGCTGTGGCCAACCGAACCCCTTCCGGGCTGTTATTTCGGCATGGTACGGCGACTGGTCGATGTCGTGCCGCGAATTGACGTCGTCAAGCGGTAGGTGTGAATAGAAGGTGCGCGAATGGCCTTCGCTCGCGTCAAGATGTACTGGGCGAAGATGAAGGCCGCCAATGTTGCCACTAAGGGCCCTCCCGGAGGCAAGGACCACCGTATGCCGGAGCGCTATTTAGACGACGTCCTAGAGGGCGCTCGCTTGATAGAGGGGCAGTGCTCCAAGGACATTATGTTCGAATGAATGTACCTGAACCGCTTGGATGTTTTTATTATGCATTAAAGCTTTATGATATATTTGCATCTTTATCTGAAAGTTTTATCCTCCTGTGCGGCCGTGTTTGTATTCCTGAGAGTTTTCCAGTCGTCGGCTTTAGCCCCCACGTAGGTACTACGGGGGTGTTCAGAATAGCACATGTTCACACTTGATGCAACGTCTTGGTCCGTAAAGGAGGTGTTAGTGCGGTGAACCAGGCAATCGGACTATGGGGCTTTATCGCTCTCACTTAGCCATAGGAGTTTGACGATGGGTCTACGAGATAGCCCCTGGTATGTATGCGGTTATCCCAATGCGGATGCGCTACATACGTGACCGACAAGCAATCCTTCGTGTAATACGGAAAAAATCGCTAAAGATTTTAATAAGTCGCCGAGCGGCTGACCAACTCTTGCCGCATCATGACAGTCAGTTTTTGGCTTTCTCTAATGAGGTGCTTAACCGGACGAACCAGAAACACAATCGCAGTAGTTATCCCTTTACTACCCTAGCCGATCAGACGGAACGTAAGGTAGAAAACATAGGAGGCGGGCAACCCAACTATTTACCAAAGACATGCTTCGAAGCCGATGCATATAGTGCCGGACTTGGGACGCCGAATTGTGCTGCAAAGCTGTTCAGACTTTTGTTTGGCAACACATGTGTTGTCATACAGAGCCCCTGGCAATTTGTGCCGAGGTGTGTGCATGAGCCAACTGAAGAGACGGAATAAAGTCTATAAATAAAGACGATACGGAATAAGAATTTGGTTCACTGGAATCTGATTGATACGTTAAAACGTAATCTTACAGAGGGTACCATAATCACCAAGGCCATTTTACATGCCGGGGGTCTGAGGCTAAGGGGAAAAGCTCTATACAGGTTCTTGAGTGAAGTTGTGGTCTACAAAATCCTTTGCACCTTCCTGCCGCACGTCTGCGCCGCTTTCGCCTGAGTAAGAAAGATTCCTTGAGACGAATGGTCTTCAACTATTTGTACGAAACCGGGCTCGGAGAGAGTCCTTGTGAGTCTGTAGGATGAGTAGGTTTTGATTCACCTGTGATAAAAGAGAAGAAATAATTATAGAAAGGGGAAGGCCGTATAGGGTCAAACCATATTATAGGCCTGCCCGTATTTTGCCTCCGCTGATGCCCAAGGTATTTTAAGTGCGTATTTATGCACGCGTAGTATGGAATCCGCGGATGTACATGCTGACCGACGGAGGCGAAACCGCTAATCCAGCCCTGGAATTGCCGAGCTATTAGCATGCGGAATTGGCCGGCCTTGTGTAATGGAGCCCGATGGCTTAATAGCCGATGAGGTGTGCGGCTTGAGAGGGTCGCTTCGTACTTCGGCCGTGATGGCCATGGTATGATCCTCAGTAAGGAGGGAGCGTTCCATGTTTCCACTGATTGTAATGACGCCAAGTGGACCGGGCATCTTGAGCTTTAGGTAAGCGTAGTGCGGGACCGCGTCGAAGCGAGCGGACGTGGTTCGTCCGAGCAGTGCGTGGTAGCCACTTCGGAAAGGGACGATGCCGAAGATCAGTCTTCGCTTCGGAAGTAGTCCGGCGAGCCGAAAACAACCTCTAATGTGTTTGAGCCCGTGCAGCGGGCCTCTACACCAGGTATTACTCCTTTAAAGGTAGTTTTAGTGGGCTTGATTGTTGATGGATCAATGCCCATTTTGCGGATAGTGTCTTGGTAAAGTAGGTTGAGACTGCTACCGCCGTCCATGAGGACTCGCATGAGGTGGAACCCGTTGATGATTGGATCAAGGACCAGAGCTGCCGAACCTCCATGACGGATACTGGTTGGGTGGTCCTTTCGATCAAAGGTGATCGGGCAAGCCGACCATGGGTTGAATTTTGGGGCGACCGACTGTATGGCGTAGACGTCTCGTAATGCATGCTTGCGCTCCCTCTTAGGGATATGTGTGACATATATCATGTGACGCCCTCGATTCAATCGTACACTAATCATGCACGCAAATGTGTACGGCCAAGATCAAGGACTCACGGGAAGATATCACAACACAACTCTAGACACAAATTAAAATAAATCAAGCTTTATATTACAAGCCAGGGGCCTCGAGGGCTCGAATACATAAGCTCGAATACACAAGAGTCGCCGGAAGCAACAATATCTCGAAACACAATCATGAGTTAAACAAGTTTGCCTTAAGAAGGCTAGCACCAAAGCAACAACGATCGAAAAGGCAAGGCCTCCTGCCTGGGAGCCTCCTAACTACCCCTGGTCGTCGGCGGTCTTCACGTAGTAGTAGGCATCGATGGTTGGCATCTGGCCCCTGGGCTCCGACATCTGGTTGCATCAACCGGAAAGAAGAAGAAAAGAGGGAAAAGGGGGAGCAAAGCAACCGTGAGTACTCATCCAAAGTACTCGCAAGCAAGGATCTACACTACATATGCAACATTATCAAAGGAAGGATGTATATGTGGTGGGCTGCGAAATGCCGAATAGAGAAGGCCTAGTCCTATCGAAGACTAGCATCTTCTGAAACCACCATCTTGCAAAGAACCGGAGGGAGTAGAGTAGCATAAAGTAAAGTAGTAGAAGTGTTATCAACCTCGGCCGTAGATCCTTTCTCGACACCTGCGAGAAAGCAATCCCGAAACCATACTATCCAGTTATCATCACAATCCATTTCTCATATCCATGTCTCATCATAGTCCATCTCTCATCTCAGGTATCCAGTTCTAGTTGAATCGATCGGGATACAACTCCAAGTGTCCGTTACCGTAGGACAGGCTATCAATAGATGTTTTCTTCCCTGCAGGGGTGCACCAACTTACCCACCATGCTCGCTTAACTTCGGCCGGACACACTTTCCTGGGTCATGCCCGGCCTCGGCCAAACAATACGCCGCAACCCGACCTAGGCTTAATAGAGAGGCCAGCACGCCGACTAAACCTATGCCCCGTGGGTCATGGGCCATCTCCCGGGAACTCCTGCCACGTTGCGTCTGTGACGCGGTGAGCAGACCTAGCTACCTCCTTCAACAAGGCAGCGCCACGTTAGTCCAACCCAGCGTGCGCCACTCAGTCGCTGACGTCTATTAAGCTTCGGCTGATGTATACGATGCAGAACGCCCATACTATGCCCACGTGATGGTTAGTGCTATCAGGCCAGAGGCCCCTCGGATCAAATATCCAAGTCGTAGTGGATTAGGAACGCACGGTAACAAGCAGAGACTCACGAAATATGTGACCCGGTTGCCCCGTCTCGAGGACTTGCGGCAAGGGCTAGGAATGCCCGGCCACGCCTCGTATTTATCTCGCGGGAACCCTCCAGGTCAACCCGTCTCCACATCACTCGCAATTAAGCTCGCTGGTACCCCTCGTGGTCGACCCGTCTTTCCAAGTAACAGTGGTAAAGTCCAAGTATCCGTGTGTCCAAACATCAAGGGAAAACCGAGGAATCACCCCGATGAATTCCACTAGATGTAATCATCGTGGTGAACGTAAGAGGAATCACCCTCGAGGTTCACACTTGAGGGGTTACCTGACAGTCGTGTCGGAAGTGGTTAAGGAGGAAATCACCCTCGATGACCACGACTGAATGACTGCACTACAGGGTTAACATCAGAAGTGCTGAAGAGGTTCACCCTCGGTACTCGATAGTAACCCAGTAGTGTCGAGCAACTAAGGGGAAGTGATGTGCGGTGCCGGGGCCTGGTCTTCGATCCCGTTGATCGGGTCTTCGATGATGAAGCGGGGGCAACAAGGACAAGGTGGGGGGTCAGCGATGGGTCTCTAACCAACCTATACTAAGCGGTTTAGGGTAGCGGTAGGTAACAAAAGCAGGTTACAATAAACAAAGGCTATGCAAAGAATAGGAGCAAACAATAACAGTAGCAAAATCTAGTGCAAGCATGAGAGAACGGAATGGGCGATATCGGGATGATCAAAGGGGGGGGGGCTTGCCTGGTTGCTCTGGCAAGGAGGGGTCGTCGTCGACGTAGTCGATCACAGGGGCGGCATCGGTCTCGGGGTCTACCGAAGAGAAGAGGGGGGAGAAACAGTAAATACAAATCAAACATAGCATAACAAGATAATAAGCGGGGCTAGAGGTGTTCTAACGCAGTGCTAGGCGATACTGGCGAAGGGGGAATTCAACCGGGATGTTTTCCCGGTTTCGGACTTGTGTCAGACAGATGAACGGAGGGGAAATGTTCCATGTTCAGATAGTTAGAGGCATCGGCGGAGTAAACGGATCGCGTATTCGGATTCGTCTTGTCGTTCTGAGCAACTTTCATGTAGAAAACATTTTCATCCGAGTTACGGTTTAATTTCTATTAAATTACAAAGATTAAACCATTTTCTGGATTTATTTATATTAACAAAAAAATGAATTATGACGCGTCAGAGTGTCGTGAGTGTCAGCAGGTCAACAGACTGGCTGACTGGTCAAACTGACCAGTGGGTCCCACCTGTCATAGACAGTGGACTAACAGAACTTTAAACTAACTAAAAAGAGGTTAAATTAACAGCTGGGCCCCTTATGGCAGTGGCAGATTAGATTACTAATTACTTTTAACTATAAAAACATTTTAATTAGCTTAATTAAGCGGTGGGGCCCGCACGTTAGTGGCTGGGGCATCGATCGGCCATTGACCGGTCAACCCGGTCAATCGGCCCGGCCGGCAGCGACCACAGGGTGGCCCTAGGTCGGCCACGTCGGCGGACGGCGCCGGAGTTGCGCCGGCGAGTCCGCCGGAGAGGCTCGGATCTTCGCTACAGAACACCAAATCACGCGTTTTCACTTGCGTTCGACAGCGTCTTTGTCGCTGGCGTCAGTGGTGCCCTTTGGACCGACCGGAGATGGCCGGAACAGGAGTTGCAAGGTCGCCGGCGGCGGTGGTGTACTGATAGCTTCGGCGAAAACGAAGAACTAAGCGCGCTCAAGCGATCTAAAGCGTTAGGTCCGCATTGGAGTGCCCCGAGCACGATGGTGTGCTCGGACGGCCATGGCACCGATGGAAGCGACGACGATGAGCGGCACGGCGGAGCTGAGCTCGGTCGTCCATGGCGGTGACGTTATGCGCAGCAGAACGAGGGGAAGGCAGGGGGAGAACGTGCGGTGCTCACCGTCTTGGCGCAAGGAGGCCCGTGAGTGAACGGGAGCGCAGAGGAGGTCGAATCGACGACGACGGCGTCCGACGACCAGCGGAGGAGGAAGAAGGGATCCGACGCCGGTGCTCCCCATCCCCAGCTGAGGCCACCGGTCGATGGAGAGGGCAATGGCGGAGGTCATCGACAAGGTCAGCGGGCGCTGGGGCCGCTGGTGGCCGCGACAACGATGGAGGACGGCGGCGAGGGCGCTCGGGCCACGGATCTGGAGGAGAGGAGGGCGGAGCGAGCGAGGGAGAGGGAGGGAGAGTGGGAAGTGGGCGAGTGGGAGGCGAGGGGCCGAGGCGTCGGGAGGCGCAAGCCTTCTCCCCTCGGCCAAGGCGTCGCCGGGCGGGTCCGTGAGGACGGCGCCCTATGTGGCCGCACTAGGGGAAAAGGAAGGGGGCGCGGTGCGGGGAGCTGGGCCGACTGGTTGAGGTGGGCCGAGGCCCATGGGGGGCACGGTGGCGAGCTGGGCCAGTCGGCCCAGTTGAGGGGGGGGGGGCTTTTCCTTTTTCTTTGTTTTTTTTAAATTTCCATCAGCAATTTGCCTTTTCCTTTTAGCCATTAGGACTTTGCAATATTATGTCATTGGTCAAGATAATTTCAAGGAATTATTGTGCACTGCCACAAAAAGTTTTTGCAATTTTGGAGTTCATTTGAATTTTTCATAAAGAGGATAGCATTTAAGAAAAATGCTGAAATGATGTTGTTATAATTGCTAAAGCTCATCTTTGCACAAGAGTGATGTTGTGTTCCTTACAAATAAATGTTATGGAATATTTATCAAATGACGGACATTTTTCTAGCAAGTTTTGAGCAAACTCATTTTGCATTGTGACTTTGAATTGTTTTCAGAGAGGAATTTGAAATGAGATATTATCCCAACATGATTATCATTGCAATTCACAGTAGCTTAGCATCATCATGGTGGGTTAGTGTAGCATGATCCTCGAGGTGTTACGAATCTCCTCCACTACAATAAATCTCGTCCCGAGATTTAAGTGGGGAAGTAAAGAGTAAATTCGGGAGAACTGGCCCTTATAGGGTTAATTATCTGGTGCACAATTCAAGGAAAGTGGCAGATGTGCCTCTCGAGTTGAAACTTAAGGAAACATCGAGAGCAATATATGAAGGTACAATAGGAAGTTTCAAGCGAACGGACAAACGATCGATACCTAAGCAGTGTGAGAAGGGGTTTAGAGCATCGAATAGATCATCTCTCGAAAGGTGGCTCGTGACATGATACGAAGCCAAATGTAAGAATATTTCGGAATCAAAGATATACATGAGAGTCAGGTTCCGATCCTGTGGAACTATGGGTTATGGGCCCACCATGTGGGTTAAAAGTAGAAGGGAGCCGATAGCAAGGCATGCCAGATGATAGATTGTCAGTTATGTTGCCAACAATGTTGGTACCAAGGGCGAGGGACGAAGAGAACCATTTTCCTGCTCGTTGAACGAGGCGGACCAATAGGCAAAGTTCTCGTCCATCGGTGGTTACCGGAATGTCAACAGCAATAATAACAAGGTCTTACTGACAAATTGTACACCGAGGTGTTTTCATAAGCAGGGAACTAATACTGCTTAGTTATAGATCACAAGTAGGTTTAAACAAACCAATGGGAAGGAAAAGGCGATCACTAGATTAATCAGAACACTGGAAAGAAAATGTGTTTACACACAAGAATTGGGAGCATATCCTTCCTAAGGGGAAGCGGAGCAGGATATACATTATATGACAGCAAGTTCAAAAGCATTTAGATAAAGGGGGCGAGGGAAGAATCATGATATTACCCATACAACGGTGTTTGGATAATAGATCAAGAAACATTCGACAATGTGCTTCCAATGTTCCTGTTGATATTCGGAATACCTCAGTCATGCTTCGAGGTAGTATTAACATGGTGTTACAAGTAGGGGTTGGGGTTGAAGATCACAATAAATACACAAGGGAACAATTGCAGGAATAGCAAGGAGTCCAAGGTATAACCAATACATGATAAAACATGTGTTGGAAAGAAGACAAGGGGGTTGTCGATGATAGCTTAAATCATCGAAGGTAAAGGATGGTATTTCTCACCATGAATTCAATTGTCATCTCAACAGTCAAAATGTTGATGCTGATCATGACGCATTTGTCAAGAGGCTCTATGAAGATGCCATCGAGGAGAGATGCCATCAAGCAACAAGAAGGATGAAGTGAAAGGCTATTGGAACCACGGATACGACACAAGCTCGAAATCAAGTTTGTTGTTCGAGGTGAAATGATAAGATAAAGGAGATCGACGTAAGCTTAGCTCATCGTCGGAAGTTGCTCCGGGAAGGACCGGGTAGCACGATTAAAATTAGCTCGATAATGATATAGCCGATCGGGATAGGAATGATGTGATGGAGTATCATTCCAATGAGAATTCACAAGAGGTAGTGCAATGACACAATATCCTTGAGATATCAAGGGACAATACTCGAGGTAGATCAAAAATAGAGGTTGGACAGATGAAATGATCTGCAGAAGACAAGTATTTTAACTTGTCCAGGAAATGGAATTAAGGAGAAACTATGGTCGGAACCATGACTGCAAAGAATCAATGAGTTTGTGCCAAAGAAATAATTACTTTCACGAGCAGCTTCCATGATAAGTTCTACATCGGGTCCATGGGCATGAACACAAAGTTCAAGGTCGACTCCCACTTCTTCAATGCATAACCTTCCATTCACTTCTCGCCTTCGAAGAAGTTGTAGTGTTGTAACTATATCTGGCAAAACACCAGAAGAGTATGATTCGTGAAAACTCTCGGGTTCACACGGATTAGAGAAGGCATAGGTCCAACCCATCGGGGCATCTTAGGGACATTTGCAAAACTTCAGAGGTAATTAACTCAAGCTCAGAAGTAGAGCATGGTTGACAAAGCAGAGAATACAATTTACCAAAGGCAATATGTATTAGGGGAAGAGCGCACAAAATTTAGAATATGAAGGAAACTGTCGGATAAAAAAAATCCAACAAAGGATTCAGCGGTCCTTCATGGATCTGATGTGAGTATTAGTACTCAATCAGAAGAAGGGAGGAATGCAAAGGCATTGGATTATAGAAACATCTGAATAATTCGATGCTTAATCCAAAGAAATTATGATTTCCAAATTAGAAGATCAGAAGCAGACACTCTGATCAAAAGACAAGTTGAATAGATATAGATCGACAATCAATTAAGGTTTGGTTTGCGAGAACCAGCTCATGTCCGGATTGACGTCTGAGCCGAAATGATCATTTAAACGGATCAACTGATGATTGCGCGCATTCGCTCACATGTTGAATCAATAGGATCAAAATGATGGTGTCAAAGGATACTAATGAATATTGCTACACATATGGAAAACATCCATAATGCAAGCAGACAAGTATTTGCAGAGCAATAGTTACTAAGGATTTTCAGAAGATCGAATAGTATTTTGAAGAATTTTGTGAAGCACAAGAACAACTAGCAGGATGAGCGAATACTCGATAAGTGCGAGGAATTATCTGTAGGGGTATTCATGTAGTGAAGAACTGCAAGGCAGTAAGCTCAAAGGATTCTCGGGGTAACGGAGAGTATTTCGGGGCATCTTGTAAAAACAAGAGCAACAGGGAATGACTGTATGAATGGCAAGTGTACATAGTTATCCATAAGGATATATCGGTGCTAGGGAATTGAAAAAGTGACGGGCACAAAGTCTCAAGAGAACATTGTAGAGTATCTTAGGAATCTTCTGGTGCAGCAGGCGATCATCTGTAATAAGGGGCTCTCCGGGAGGAAGTAGTTACGAGATCCGACTGTTAGGGTTAGCAAAATCGTTTAACCTGAAAGGAAGAGAGATTAGAGTCCCAGAGTATACACGAGGAATAAAATATCCTAATACCACCCAATTGGCGACGTGGGCCCGTAAGCCACACAACCAAGTTAGTAAAACAATTTTTTGGTTTCTAGACTCAACTTCGGCCATAGGAGTTGGAAGGGGGGCTACCTACAGGCAGTTGGCTCTGATACCAACTTGTGACGCCCTCGATTCAATCATACACTAATCATGCACGCAAATATGTACGACCAAGATCAAGGACTCACGGGAAGATATCACAACACAACTCTAGACACAAATTAAAATAAATCAAGCTTTATATTACAAGCCAGGGGCCTCGAGGGCTCGAATACATAAGCTCGAATACACAAGAGTCAGCGGAAGCAACAATATCTGAGCACAGTCATGAGTTAAACAAGTTTGCCTTAAGAAGGCTAGCACAAAAGCAACAACGATCGAAAAGGCAAGGCCTCCTGCCTGGGAGCCTCCTAACTACCCCTGGTCGTCGGCGGTCTTCACGTAGTAGTAGGCATCGATGGTTGGCATCTGGCCCCTGGGCTCCGACATCTGCTTGCATCAACCGGAAAGAAGAAGAAAAGAGGGAAAAGGGGGAGCAAAGCAACCGTGAGTACTCATCCAAAGTACTCACAAGCAAGGATCTACACTACATATGCAACATTATCAAAGGAAGGATGTATATGTGGACTGGGCTGCAGAAATGCCAGAATAGAGAGAAGGCCTAGTCCTATCGAAGACTAGCATCTTCTGGAAACCACCATCTTGCAGCAACCGGAGGGAGTAGAGTAGCATAAAGTAAAGTAGTAGAAGTGTTATCAACCTCGACCAGAGATCCTTTCTCGACACCCTGCGAAAGCAATCCCGAAGCCATACTATCCAGCTTATCATCACAATCCATTTCTCATATCCATGTCTCATCATAGTCCATCTCTCATCTCGGTATCCAGTTCTAGTTGAATCGATCGGGATACAACTCCAAGTGTCCGTTACCGTGGGATGGCTATCGATAGATGTTTTCTTCCCTGCAGGGGTGCACCAACTTACCCACCATGCTCGCTTAACTCCGGCCGGACACACTTTCCTGGGTCATGCCCGGCCTCGGCCAAACAATACGCCGCAACCCGACCTAGGCTTAATAGAGAGGCCAGCACGGCCGACTAAACCTATGCCCCAGGGGTCATGGGCCATCTCCCGAACTCCTCAAGACGCTATGTGACGCTGGCCGGTGAGCGGACCTAGCTACCTCCTTCAACAAGGCAGCGCTTACGCAGTCCAACCCGGCGCGCCACTCGGGCCGACGCCTATTAAGCTTCGGCTGATGTATACGATGCGTAACGCCCATACTATGCCCACGTGATGGTTAATGCTATCGGGCGAGGCCCCTCGGATCAAATATCCAAATCGTAGTGGATTAGGAACGCCGGTAACAAGCGAGACTCACGAAGATGTGACCCGTTGCCCGTCTCGAGGACTTGCGGCAAGGGCTAGGAATGCCCGCCACGCCTTTGTATTTATCTCGCGGGAACCCTCCAGTCAACCCGTCCACATCACTGCAATTAAGCTCGCGGGTACCCCTCAGGGTCGACCCGTCTTTCCAAGTAACAGTGGTAAAGTCCAAGTATCCGTGTGTCCAAACATCAAGGGGAAAACCCGAGGAATCACCCCCGATGAATTCCACTAGATGTAATCATCAGGGTGAACGTAAGAGGAATCACCCTCGAGGTTCACACTTGAGGGGTTGCACGAGTCGTATCGGAAGTGGTTAAGGAGGAAATCACCCTCGATGACCACGACTGAATGACTGCACTACAGGGTTAACATCAGAAGTGCTGAAGAGGTTCACCCTCGGTACTCGATAGTAACCTAGTAGTGTCGAGCAACTAAGGGGAAGTGATGTGCGGTGTCGGGGCCTGGTCTTCGATCCCGCTGATCGAGTCTTCGATGATGAAGCGGGGGCAACAAGGACAAGGTGGGGGGGGGTCACTGATGGGTCTCTAACCAACCTATACTAAGCAGTTTAGGGTGAGCAGGTAGGTAACAAAAGCAGGTTACAATAAACAGGCTATGCAGCAGAATAGGAGCAAACAATAACAGTAGCAAAATCTAGTGCAAGCATGAGAGAATGGAATGGGCGATATCGGGATGATCAAGGGGGGGCTTGCAGTTGCTCTGGCAAGGAGGGGTCGTCGTCGACGTAGTCGATCACAGGGGCGACATCGGTCTCGGGGTCTACCGAAGAGAAGAGGGGGGAGAAACAGTAAATACAAAGCAAACATAGCATAACAAGACAATAAGTGGGGCTAGAGGTGTTCTAACGCAGTGGTAGGCGATACTGGCGAAGGGGGAATTCAACCGGGATGTTTTCCCGGTTCCGGACCTGCGTCAGACAGATGACCGGAAGGGAAATTTTCCATGTTCAGATAGTTAGAGGCATCTGACAGGTAAATGGATCGCGTATTCGGATTCGTCTCGTCGTGCTGAGCAACTTTCATGTAGAAAACATTTTCATCCGAGTTACGGTTTAATTTCTATTAAATTACAAAGATTAAACCATTTTCTAGATTTATTTATATTAACAAAAAAATGAATTATGACGTCAGGAGAGTGTCAGCAGGTCAACAGACTGGTTGACTGGTCAAACTGACCAGTGGGTCCCACCTGTCATAGACAGTGGACTAACAGAACTTTAAACTAACTAAAAAGAGGTTAAATTAACAAATTTGGGCCCCTTATGGCGGTGGCGTATTAGATTACTAATTACTTTTGACTATAAAAACATTTTAATTAGCTTAATTAAGCGGTGGGGCCCTACGTTAGTGGTGGGGCTGCCCGATCGGCAGTTCTTTGGGTCAACCCGGTCAATCGGGCCCGTGGGGCCATGACCACAGGGGTGCCCTAGGTCGGCCACGTCGACGGCCGGCGCCGGAGTTGCGCCGGCGAGCTCTCCGCGGCGGTGAGTCCACCGGAGAGGCTCGGATCTTCGCTACAGAACACCAAATCATGCGTTTTCACTTGCGTTCAAACGCTGACGCTGTCGCGCGTCGAGTGGTGCCACTGGACCGACCGGAGATGGCCGGAACAGGGAGCTGCAAGGTCGCCGGCGGCGGTGGTCTCTGATAGCTCGGCGAAACGAAGAACTAAGCGCGCTCACAAGCGATCTAAAGCGTTAGGGCCGCATCATTGAGTGCCCCGAGCACGATGGTGTGCTCGGACGGCCATGGCATCGATGGAAGCGACGACGATGAGCGACACGGCGGAGCTGAGCTCGGTCGTCCATGGCGTCGAGGTTATGCGTAGCAGAACGAGGGGAACGCAGGGGGAGGACGTGCGGTGCTCACCGTGCGGGCGCAAGGAGGCCCTGTGAGTGAGTGGGAGCGCAGAGGGAGGTCGAATCGACGACGACGGCGTCCGACGACCCGCGGAGGAGGAAGAAGGGGATCCGACGCTTCGGTGCTCCCCATCCCGGTGAGGCCACGGTCGATGGAGAGGGCGATGGCGGAGGTCACCGACAAGGTCGTGGCGCTGGGGCCGGTGGCTGCGACAACGATGGAGGACGGCGGCGAGGGCGCTCGGGCCCTGGATCTGGAGGAGAGGAGGGCGGAGCGAGCGAGGAGAGGGAGGGAGAGTGGCAAGTGGGCGAGTGGGAGGCGAGGGGGCCGAGGCGTCGGGGAGGCGCAAGCCTTATCCCCTCGCCCGGGCGTCACCGGCGAGGCGGGTCCGGCGGGGGCGCGCCCTGTGGCGCGCACAGGAACAGGAAGAAGCGCAGTGCGGGAGCTGGGCAGTTGGTTGAGGTGGGCCGAGGCCCATGGGGGGGCCACGGTGGCCAGCTGGGCCAGTCGGCCCAGTTGAGGGGGGGGGGGCTTTTCCTTTTTCTTTGTTTTTTTTAAATTTCCAGCAGCAATTTGCCTTTTCCTTTTAGCCATTAGGACTTTGCAAGATTATGTCATTGGTCAAGATAATTTCAAGGAATTATTGTGCACTACCACAATTTTTTTTGCAATTTTGGAGTTCATTTGAATTTTTCAGAAAGAGGATACCATTTAAGAAAAATGCTGAAATGATGTTGTTATAATTGCTAAAGCTCATCTTTGCACAAGAGTGATGTTGTGTTCCTTAACAAATAAATGTTATGGAATATTTGTCAAATGACGGACATTTTTCTAGCAAGTTTTGAGCAAACTCATTTTGCATTGTGACTTTGAATTGTTTTCAGAGAGGAATTTGAAATGAGATATTATCCCAACATGATTATCATTGCAATTCACAATAGCTTAGCATCATCATGGTGGGTTAGTGTAGCATGATCCTCGGGGTGTTACATATCATATTTAATGTATTTACCTCGGGGGGAAATTTCTTTTGTCCCCCTGTGCTCGGTGGACGAGGCTCCTCGTCATCGTCCTTGCTGGGCGGCCCTTTTCCCTTGTGTTCGGCATTGAGTTTGCCGGCCTGTTTGAAGACCCAACAATTTCTGTTGGTGCGATTGGCAGGCTTATCGGGGGTGCCATCAATCTGCCAGGGCAGATCGAGTATTCTGTCTGAACTAGATGGACCATTTCTGTTTCCTTTGAACGGCTTCTTTCGTTGGCCGGGTTTGGGGCCACTAAATCTGGTGTTGACCGTCGTATCTCCGGTACCATCATTATTGACCCAACGCTTGTGCTTGCTGCGTCGTGGCTTGCCATTGCCATCCCTGGCCTCGGAGGTGAGTGCCGGGGTTGCTGGTGTGTTCGCACACGAACACGTCACGTGTACCCTCGACGACGGGGGTGATGCACCGCAGCTCACGTCGAAGGAGACCCGTCCAGAAGCGCGGTACCCAAGCAATCCGGCGGGCGCTTTTGAAGACCCGAAACCCCACACGCCCGGGAGGGACCCCGCCAGGGCACGCGGAGGCTATGGGTTGCCCTAGGTTGACTTGATCGCCCCTAGGGCCTCGAGGTTCGCCGCCGCAACAAGAAGAACAGACGAAGAACGAGGAAGAAGAAGAACAAGGGAGAAGATAAAAGTAAAGGTAAAAGTGGTAGATGATCTGTTCGATTGTGTGTTGTTCAATCGGCCGTCACCCCTTAGGTATATAAGAGGCGGCTGGACTTCCCGTGTAAGGAAAAGGCTTGGATTCATGTCCAAAACCCTAGTCAAATTCGGATTGGTTTTGTCCGAACTTTCCAAAACTGTTCGGTTTAAACTGGCTGCACCTTGCGGGTAAATTTTGAGGTGGTAAATGACCTCGGATGGAAACAATCCCAAAAGCAATCTTGAACGTTTCGACGAGACGAACAACTTTCATGTTGAACGCTTTTAGTTGCTCACGAATTGTGTCAGACATCCATCAACATGTGTCTGATGTCCAGCGTAATATATTGATCCCTAGCTGGTCCACACCATATTGATTGTAACTTTTGCATACAAACTCGGGTTGAGATGATTTATATATGAAAATAGATCTCCTCGATGATACAAATACAATTCCTTTAGAGTGAATCTTCATCCGAGGCCATCTTGAGGGTGGAATCAGCCGAATAGTGTTCTAGATACAAAATCCCACTACTTCAAACACAACTTCGGCCTTAGAGATGAGACCGGATGGCTATGACCCAAATATCAAAGTTTCTCCTTTTGAAGATACGGAAGTTCCTCACTTTGAGCACTTTCGCATTTGAGGCCTTCTTAATTATGTTTTCGATCATGCCAAAATCAGGTGTCAACACATGCCCCCCTGTTTTTTGACAAAACTTGTGTGCCGAAAAATAGCTTTCACAAAGTTTGTTCTAAGCGCGATGTCAACACTTCATCGGCCATTTGTATGTGCTTAGGACGATAGGTATATATCGTCCATTTAGATTAGCAACAAAGTGAAGCTAATTGAACATATGATGATTTGGTAATACCGTTTCATGATGTAAAAAATTATATTGCATCCATGGATTAAAATAAGCCCATTGAGGGTAACCAATGATACCTGATGAAGAATTCCATGGAATATGCATCAACGACATAGTTGAAGAATATGGATAATGTGTGGACCGAAGATGTTGAAACCTTCGGCTGGGTCCTTCATAGTTTTCACTCTTTTCCTTCTTCATCTTTGCTGCACTTCGTGTAATGGATGCTTTCACATAATTCTTATTTTGAGTACTTCCTTTAGGAACCCATGCCATGTTCCTTTTTTCAAGTTCTTGTGCACTAAGCTTTTGTAATTTCTTCTTTTGCCAATATGATAAGCCGAGTGAGTGCCCTGGCTATGATTTTGTTTGAACTAATGACAATTCTTGTTTTACCTTGTGCACTTTCAACTTCTTTTCTTTAGATTTGACACTTTGATTCTCGACAATTGATTGCTTCATCTCATTGCCTTTAGTAGCCAATGTTAACACTTTAATTGGCTCTTTATCCTTTAAGATCAAATCTGAACTGGCACTCTTGCGACCATCTTTTTTAACTTGATATACTTGTTTGATCACCTCTTCCTTCTTTCTTGAGCTCCGGACCGACTCTTTCTTATTGAAACAGTCTTGAACATATGACAGCTCACTGAACGTTGATCTTCTTGGAGCTGCATAACAATGGTGAGATGGTCTAAAATATGATGGAGAATGTGCCATTGTATCATACCTGTCCCATGATGAATATCGATCTACATGAGCATAGGGAGGCATCCACGACATTGGCATTGGCGGCCCAAAATAAGGATATGAACATGTTGCATTAAAATTCTCTTCTTGCCAATACCGATCCTTGGATTTGCGCCTAGGGGGTGATCTTGATGCTTTTGCATTAGTTGGTCGATAAGCACAGTTCTCCTCTCTTATCTTTTGATATTTTTCCAATAGTTGCACGAAAGTGACTTTCGGCTTCTTACCTTTGTGCTTACGTCGGCCTTTGTTTTCTTTGGTTGTGCTTGCACTGGTCTTTGGATTTTCTTGTTGCCCCCCAGTCCTTGGCGTCTCCATTTTAGCTTTGATGGAATTCTCGCCCTCAAGATTATGTTCAATATGCTCTTTAACAACTTCTTTACTTGAAAGCTTGATCCCATCACCTGCAGTTTTTACCTTCTCTTTAAATGGATCACCTTGAATCAGCCGATGCAAAAACCTTTTACCATCAGGACCAATTGGAATAGACTCATTATCTCTTAGTGTCTCAACAAATTTCAATCGTCCTTTATCAATGGCCGATCTAACTATTTGACGAAACATATTGCAATCCTCAATACTATGCTTGAATGAATCATGCAACTTACAATAAATTCGTCCTTGGATAGATGGCTTGACATGGTGATCAAGAATTCTAATGTAATTATTTTTCAACAACAAATCAAAGATTTTATCGCACATGTTTGAATCGAAGGTATACGTTTTGTTTTTTAGCCGATCTTGGTGTGCGAATGGCTTTGGAAGTAAGCAAATGAATGGTTCAGATTTAGAATCTCCCCATTCGGCTATTGTAACACCCCGGATGTAACTTTCCATATTTGTAACTCCAACTCTTGCCATTTTCGGCATTGTGATATGATATTCCCTCCGTGGTTGGGTTTTTCTTCATTTTTGCATTTTGTCCATGTCATGCATTTCATATCATGTCATCATGTGCATCGCATTCGCATACGTGCTCGTCTCATGCATCCGAGCATTTTCCCCGTTGTCCGTTTTGCAATCCGGCACTCCTATGTCCCCCGGCGTCCCCTTTTACATTTTTCCGTGAGCGGGTACTAAACATTCTCGGAATGGACCGAGGTTTGTCAAGTGGCCTTGGTACACCACCGGTAGACCACCTGTCAAGTTTCGTGCCATTTGGAGGTCGTTTGATACTCCAACGGTTAACCGCATAACCGCAAAGGCCTCTTTTGGGTTGCAGCCCAAAACCCCTCCAAAACAGCCCAATAACCCATCTAAGTCACTTCCATGTCCATCGCCGTTCGATCACGATCGTGTGGGCGAAAACTACACCTCATTTGGAGCTTCCTAGCTCCTTCTACCTATAAAAACACCTCCTCCCTCGAAATTCCGGATCAAATCCGTCCCTAACCCTAGCCCCGCTCCTCTCGCCGCCGCCGGACACGTCCGGCGGAGCCGGACGCGTCCGCCCGCCGCCCCGGACCACTCGCGCGCCGCCACGTGGCGGGCCGCGCCCACCTCGCCGCCGCCTCCGCCGCGGGCCCGCAACCGGCCCTCCCCGGCCCGAGCCGGCGCCTCCCGGCCAGCGCGCCCGCCGACCCGCCGTCGCCCGTCGCCGCGCCTCCCTCCTCCCACGGTCGCCGGCCGCCTAGCGCTGCCGCTCGAGGCTCCACGGCCTCCCGTGGCCGCCCGCGCCCGTCGCCTCCTCGCCTCACGCCCGGCCGGATCCGGCGAGATCCGGTCGGCCCGCACCTCCCCCGACCGTCTTTCTCCCCTCCGGCACCAACTCCGGCGAGGCTCCGGCCTGCCTCGAAGCCCGTGCCCGGATCCGATCTAAGGTTGACTTTCCCCGAGTCCGGAAATCGTCGAAGTCATTTTTTCTGCAGATATTTTGTTGCATGTTCATCGCATCATAACTTTGCACACGTGGCACCGTTTTGGGCGTGTGTCATACCGTATTGTTCGCCGCGCCGAGTACATCATTTCATATCATTGCATCATTTTCATTTTGGCTCATATTGGTGCCCGAAATTCTATTGGAAGAGGGCTATGTGATGTTAGTTTCAGATTCTTATAAGAACATGCACTTTTGTCATTTTTGCCATGATTGATGTGTGCATTCTATGAACTTGAGTCCTACATGTGTTTTGTAATATGTCATGCCATCTTTACAGGGGTGTATGTCATGTATTTTTGTGATCTCTGTGGTGACTAGCACAAGCATGCAAACTAGGCTTCATGATGTTGCTGATTTCAGCCCCTGTTTTGCTGATATTTTCATGCCATGTAAACTTGATGCTACCGAGAGATCCATGCATATTTTGAGATACTTAAGTAAGGATGTTTTGAACATATGGTTATGATCTATCCATCCATGCCCTGGTTTGCAATTATGGAGTGGCATAGCTTGAGTCAATCGAGCTCTACATTTGCTATAAAATGTTTCCTCGCAAATTGTTTACATGTTATTCAATTTTGCCAAGGTTGTTGTAGTTGATCCGTAAATGCTATCATATTGTTCTTGCCATGTATAGCTTCTATGCAATGTTTTCTTCATGGATGCATGCTTATTTTATCACGAAATACTCTGTAGTGAGTGTATCAAGCTCGCGAAGATGCCTACATAATTCTGTCAATGTCATGCCCTGTTTGCTGAATCTGTTAACGAAACTTGCTATATTGGCATGGGTGCTATAGCATTTTCTGATCCCTTTTGGCTCATGGTCAGTAAGGGACTTTTGTTCTATGCTTTGATTTGATTCATGCCATGCCTTGTTTTGCTATTATAAGTTCCTGTAGCATGTTGTTTGCTTGCTCTGAACATTGCTTCCTGATGCTGATTCTGTGAAGCTGATATATTTTGCACTTTTTCCATGCTTGTTTGGACCTGTTATGGTGTGATTTAGCCGTAGCTCAGTGTTCATCTTTTGTCAAGCATCTTGAGTAGATCACTTTCATATGCTTTTCTGGTACGTTTGGGTGCAGTAGCTTAATTTCTTGTTGCTTGCTAAGTGGTATCATGCTGTTAATGGCAGAATTGTGTCATTCTTGTTTTGCTTGTCATTTGCAAACCGTGCATCCGATTCCGGTGATCTTTATATCGGTTTCAACCGAAATCATCTCACCTTTCCAGCGGCATACTTGGTTTGCTAAGTTGATGCCTTGTTCGTCAGATTCCTTCCGGAGCACGCATATGCATTGCATCTCACATCTCGCATATCATGCCATGTTTTGCATCATGTTGCTTGTGCATTGCACCGTGATTTATTGTGGTTCCATTGTTTGTGTTCTTGCTTTGGGTAGAGCCGGGAGACGAAATGCGTGAACGAGGAACCTGTTGAGAACGCTTACGAGAATCAAGCTTTCGACAACTCTGAGAACTTTGCAGGCAAGATGACCATACCCTCGAAATCACTTCTATCTTTGCTTGCTAGATGCTCGCTCTTTTGCTATGCCTATGCTACGATGCCTATCACTTGCTTATCATGCCTCCCATATTGCCATGTAAAGCCCCTAACCATCCTTTCCTAGCAAACCGTTGATTGGCTATGTTACCGCTTTGCTCGGCCCCTCTTATAGCGTTGCTAGTTGCGGTGAAGATGAAGTTTGTTCCTTGTTGGAACATGGAGATGTTGTTCCTTGTTGGAACATGTTTACTTGTTGGGGATATCACAATATCTATTGTTTAATTAATGCATCTATATACTTGGTAAAGGGTGGAAGACTCGGCCTTATGCAGTGTTTTGTTCCACTCTTGCCGCCCTAGTTTCCGTCATACCGTGTTATGTTCCTTGATTTCGCGTTCCTTACACGGTTGGGTGATTTATGGGACCCCTTGACAGTTCGCTTTGAATAAGACTCCTCCAAAGAAGGCCCAACATTGGTTTTACCATTTGCCACCTAAGCCTTTTTCCCCGGGTTTTCGCGAGCCCGAGGGTCATCTTTATTTACCCCCGGACGGTGCTCCTTCGAGTGCTGGCCCGAACCGGCAGATCATGGGCCACCACGGGCAACTCGAGGGCTGGTTTTACTCGTAGGTGACCTATTCGGTGTGCCACGAGAACGAGATATGTGCAGCTCCTATCGGGATTTGTCGGTAGCGCATCGGGCGGCTTTCTTTGGTCTTGTTTTATTGCTGCCGAAATGTCTTGTAGTCCGGGATTCCGAGACTGATCGGGTCTTCCCGGTAGAAGGAATATCCTTCGTTGACCGTGAGAGCTTATAATGGGCTAAGCTGGGACACCCCTGCAGGGTATTTATCTTTCGAAAGCCGTGCCCGCGGTTATGAGGCAGATGTGAATTTGTTAATGTCCGGTTGTAGAAAACCCGAAGTTGACCTTAATTAAAATACATCAACCGTGTGTAACCGTGATGGTCTCTTCTCGGCGGAGTCCGGAAGTGAACACGGTGTTGGAGTTATGTTTGACGTAAGTAGTTTCAGGATCACTTCTTGATCGCTACTAGCTTCACGACCGTGCCTTGCTTCTCTTCTCGCTCTCTTTTGCGAATGTAGCCACCATATATGCTAGTCGCTTGCTGCAGCTCCACCTCACAACTCTGTCCTTCCTATAAGCTTAAATAGTCTTGATCTCGGGTGTGAGATTGCTGAGTCCCGTGACTCACAGATTCTACCAAAACAGTTGCGAGTGCCGACGATGCGGTCTGAGATGACGCAACCGAGCTCAAGTGGGAGTTCGATGAGGAACGTGGTCGTTACTATGTGTCTTTTTCCTGATGATCGATGAGTGGAGCCCAGTTGGGACGGTCGGGGATCTGTGTAGCATTTGGGGTAGTCTTCTTTTATTTTGGTTCCGTAGTCGGACCTTGAGTGTAATCTGCATGATGGATGTTTATTTATGTATTGTGTGAAGTGGCGGCTGTAAGCCAACTATTTATCTCTTTCCATTATGTATTACATGGGTTGTGTGAAGATTAACTCACTTGCGACATTGCTTTCAATGAGGTTATGCCTCTAAGTCGTGCTTCCCGACACGTGGGAGATATAGCGCATCGAGGGCGTTACAAGTTGGTAATCAGAGCCATCCCGACTTAGGAGCCCTCGCTTGATTGTTTCTTTGGCGTTGTTGAGTCTAGAACAAAAATGTTTTGAGTCTTAGGATTATATATATCGGAGAGTAGGATTCTTTTTATTCCCCAGTCCCTTCGTCGCTCTGGTGAGGTCTCCTGACGTAGAAGTTTTGTCTCTCCTCTCCTCAAATTTCACTAATTTTTTTTAGGATCACGCGGGTATCTTGGAATCGTTCCGATGGTTTTGTGACGAGAACATTGTTCTTGGTGCCTCCTGACATTTAGGGGTTGTGGCAGTGTCCCGGGGAGTTGAGCTCCGAGGTGTTGTCGTCACAATTTGATCGTTGCAATTCTGGAATACCTGAGCTTTGCCGACATCGAAAATCTCTTTTGTACAGTTGTTGGTGAGATAACCCCGATAACCTAGTACTGGGGCGAGCTCGGGTGTATTGCCATGACTCGTATGACGGATGTTTTTTGAAGGTCGAGGTACACGATTTCCGAAGGTTTCTTGGTTATGTGTTGACGGATGGATACGGCTGGATCTAGGTATTGTTAGTTTGGGTGATATATTTTGTGTCCCCTGTATCCCCAACACCAGATTGCATAACCAGAAAGTTTCGGGAGTTATATGTGGGATTCAAGTAGCTCTTAGCATTTCTTCCCGCAGATATTTGGTTTGTGATTGGGTAATCCTTACCACTTATTTGTTCCAGTCGTACCTTGTTATTTTTCATCAACCCTTAATCAAGTGGCTTCTCACCTTAATGGACGTGTGATGTTAACTTTGGAATTCATTCGTTCATCCTTGTTCGAATGTTTATTGTGAAGACTATATGTTGCAATTTCTATCCGTTGATTCAACTTGTCTATCTGTCTATCAAAGTGCTAATGGGTGTCACCCTCTTCAGGATGGCTCCGCCAACGCGTCTGAATCCGGAACGAAATGATGGGAGTCAGTCGAACCCTCCACCTCCACCTCCGCCTCCGGAGGCATGGCAAGCTATCATGGCAGCCACCAACGCAAATGCTCAGATGATTTTGCAACTCTTGCAAGAGCGTACCCAAGGACAAGGCAATCAAGGAAATCAAGGCCAAGGCAACAACCAGCCGCACTTTGCTACCCTCAATCAGTTCCTCGCTAATCAGCCGAAGTCTTTCAGCACGTGTCGAGGCCACAGGCGCCGACGATTGGCTTGTGGACATCTGCAAACATTTTGAATGTAGCAATGTCAGACACGAGGACTTTGTCAAGTTTGCTTCATTTCAACTCAAGGACCAAGCTGCCGAGTGGTATCGACAATACAAAGATTCCAGAGGAGGTCGTAATTACAGGATGAGTTCCGCCGAGACTTCAAAGCTCACCACATTCCGCAAAGTGTTGTTGAGAGCAAGCGTGAGGAGTTCCGCAATCTCAAGCAAGGCAACATGTCTGTGTATCAATACAATATCCAGCTCCAGAAACTCGCTCGCTTCGCTAAGCAAGATGTCCCTGATGAAAAGAGTATGATCTATCAATTCAGAGGTGGTCTCAGAGAAGATCTGCAATTAGCTCTCGTTCTTTTTGAGCCAGAAAAGTATGATGAATTCTACAACATGGCACTGAAGCAAGAAGCTGCCCAACTCAAGTGTGAGGCTTCTAAGAAGAGAATCAAGGATGCAGTTCAGTCTTCTTCTTCCTCTCAAGTGGCAGCTAAGCAGCAAAAGTTCTACCTTCCTCCTCCTCCGTTCCGTCAGCCTTATCAGCAAAAGAACTCAGGTGGTCGTGGATCTTCCCACCCACACAACCCAAGCTATCAGAACAAGTCAAATTCTCAAGCTCCAAGGTCAAATGCTCCTTATCACCATCCGCTCTCAGAGGTGACTTGCAACAAATGTCAGCAGAAAGGTCACTACGCGAACAAGTGCTTCAACCAAAGGCGCCTTCCGCCTCCTCCTCCCGTGAGATCTTCCAGCAATGCAGTGGTCAAGCATAATCCCAAGTCTGCAAAGGTGAACATGATGAATGCAGCACAAGCAGAGGATTCTTCTGACGTGATTATGGGTAATCTTCCAGTTAATCATATTCCTGCAAAAGTTTTATTTGATTCTGGTGCATCGCTTTCTTTCATTTCGAGACCTTTTGTTGCCAAGCATGAGTTTGTGACGGAAAAGATTCCTATTCCGTTGAAGATTGTGTCCCCGGGTAAGCAAATGACATCTAATATTTGCGTCCGGATGTTTCTATCAAGATGGGCGACTATAGATTTCTGGCTAAACCATTTGTCCTTGGTGACTCGGATATTGATCTAATTCTCGGGATGGATCGGCTTTCTCGACAAAGCTCGGCTTGATTGTGCTGCCAGAAATTCTATTGACTCACTCTTGAGGATGTGATCATCTATGCCGCTCGTGATGAAACCATTCGGTTGTTTTCTCTCAATGAGAAGGGCGAGTTGGATGCTATCTCTCGATTCCATCGTTTGTGAGTATCAAGATGTCTTTCCGTAAGAGCTTCCGAGAATGCCTCCTCACCGCCAGCTTGAATTTGTTATCGATCTTGAGCACCGCATCGAACCCGTTTGCAAGCGTCCATACAAGCTTGGACCTAATGAGCTGAAGGAATTGAAGAAACAACTCGATGAACAAGAGCGTCTGGGTTTGATCAGACCGAGTTCATCTCCTTGGGGTTGTGGTGTTCTATTTGTCCAGAAGAAGGATGGCATGGAACGACTTTGCGTCAATTACCGTCCATTGAATAAGAAGACAATCAAGAACAAGTATCCACTTCCCAACATCAATGAGCTTTTCGAGCAACTCAAAGGTGCCAAAGTGTTCTCCAAGCTTGACCTTCGTATGGGTTATCATCAAATTCGCATTCGTGAACAAGATATTCCCAAGACAGCATTCGTAACAAGCTTTGGTTCTTATGAATATCTTGTCATGTCTTTCGGCCTTGTCAATGCTCCTCCAACATTCTCTCGAATCATGAACTTCATCTTCAACCCCTACACCAATGAATTCGTCTTGGTCTATCTCGATGATATTTTGGTCTTCTCCAAGAATAAGAAGGATCATGCCAAACATTTGCGATTGGTGCTCGACAAGCTCGAGAGAGCATCAATTCTATCTGAAGTTTTCCAAATGTGAATTTTGGCTTGATGAAGTGCTTTATCTTGGTCATATCATCTCCGCCAAGGGCATCATTGTTAACCCCGAGAAGGTGTCCGCAGTTGTGAATTGGGAACCTCCTCGAATGTCAAGCGACTTAGCAGTTTTCTTGGACTTGCAAGCTATTCTTTGAAGATTCGTTGAGAATTTCTCCAAGATTGCAAAGCCTCTTTCCAACCTCCTCCAAAAGCATGTGAAGTATGTCTGGTCTCCTGAGTGTGACGTTGCTTTCAACACCCTCAAAGAGAAACTCGTCACAGCTCCTGTCTTGACTCCTTCTGATGAATCCAAGCCATTTGAGGTTTTCTGTGATGCTTCTCTTCAAGGTCTCGGTGCTGTGTTAATGCAAGAGAAGAGAGTTGTGGCCTATACCTCTCGTCGGTGAAGCCCAACGAGAAGAACTACCCCACTCATGATCTTGAGTTGGCGGCGATTGTCCATGCATTAATAACATGGAGACATCTCTTGTTGGGAAGGAAAGTGGACATATTCACCGATCACAAGAGTCTCAAGTATATCTTCACTCAACCCAACCTCAACCTCGTGCAAACTCGATGGGTCGAAATGATTCAAGAGTACAACCCAAGTATTGAATATACTCCGGCAAGGCCAATGTGATTGCAGATGCTTTGAGCAGGAAGGCTTATTGCAACAGCTTAATTCTCAAGCCTTTCCAACCGGATCTTTGTGAAGCTTTCCGCAAGCTGAATCTTTAAGTTGTTCCTCAAGGCTTTCTTGCCAACCTCATAGTCTCTCCTACTTTGGAAGACCAAATTCGTGAGGCTCAACTCCTGGCTACCATGGTGAAAAAGGTGAAACGTGGTATCGACAAGGGCATTTCCAAATACAAGTGCTTCCACATTGATGACAAAGATACTCTTTTCTTCGAGGACCGGATTGTGGTTCCTAAGGGTGATCTACGTAAAGTCATTATGAACGAGGCACACAATTCCCTTCTATCCATTCATCCGGAAATGCGAAGATGTACCATGACCTCAAGCGATCGTATTGGTGGACTCGAATGAAGCGAGAAATTGCTCAATTCGTGAATTTGTGTTATGTCTGCAGAAGAGTGAAAGCAGAACACCAACGACCAGCTGGTCTCCTCCAACCTCTTGCTATTCCAGAATGGAAGTTTGATCATATCAAAATGGACTTCGTGACTGGATTTTCAAAGTCCAAGCGTGGAAATGATGCTATCTTCGTTGTCATTGACAAGCTTACCAAAGTGGCTCATTTTCTTCCTATCAAAGAATCTATCACAGCAGCTCAGTTGGCGAGTTATACACCTCCGAGATTGTCTCCTTGCGGCATTCCACAATTGATCTCTTGAGACCGTGGCAGCATCTTTACCTCCAAGTTTTGGGATTCTTTTCGAAGGCCATGGGCACCAACATTCGTTTCAAAGACAGCTTTCCATCCTCAAACAAGTGGCCAAGTCGAGCGAGTCAATCAAATCCTTGAAGATATGCTCAGGGCTTGTGTCATTTCCTTCGGTATGAAGTGGGAAGATTGTCTTCCATATGCCGAGTTCTCCTAAAACAACAGCTTCCAAGCGAGTTCGGGCAAGGCCCTATTCGAAATTCTCTATGGCAGAAAGTGCCGTACTCCTCTCAATTGGTCCGAGACAGGTGAACGCCAACTTCTTGGCAACGACTTGATCACAGAAGCCGAAGAAATGTGCAAAGTCATTCGTGAGAATCTCAAAGCCGCGCAATCGCGCCAGAAGAGCTATTATGATGACAAGCACCGTGATGTGGCTTTTGAAATCGGAGACCATGTCTACCTCCGCGTCTCTCCAATGAAAGGCACTCGTCAACCCGGTATCAAAGGGAAGCTTGCCACTAGATACGTGGGTCCTTTCAAGATCATTGGCAAAAGAGGCGACCTCGCCTATCAACTTGAGCTTCCGTCCAACTTCGCGAACGTGCACGATGTGTTTCACGTGTCACAGCTTTGCAAGTGCTTCAAGACTCCTGAGCGCACTATCAACTTCGAAGAAATTGACCTCCAAGAAGATCTCTCTTATCATGAGCACCCCGTTGCTATTCTTGAAGAAACCGAGCGCAAGACTCGCAACAAGTCAATCAAATTCCTGAAAGTGAAGTGGTCACACCATTCCGACCGAGAAGCCACACAGGGCGCGAGGATCACCTCCGTTCGAATATCCGGAGTTCTTTCAGTCCTAGATCTCGGAGGAGATCCTCTTGTAGTGGTGGAGTGTTGTAACACCCCGGATGTAACTTTCCATATTTGTATCTCCAACTCTTGCCATTTTCGGCATTGTGATATGATATTCCCTCCGTGGTTGGGTTTTTCTTCATTTTGCATTTTGTCCATGTCATTCATTTCATATCATGTCATCATGTGCATCGCATTTGCATACGTGTTCGTCTCATGCATCCGAGCATTTTCCCGTTGTCCGCTTTTGCAATCCGCACTCCTATGTCCCCGGCGTCCCCTTTTACATTTTTCCGTGAGCGGGTACTAAACTTTCTCGGAATGGACCGAGGTTTGTCAAGTGGCCTTGGCACACCACCGGTACACCACCTGTCAAGTTTCGTGCCATTTGGAGGTCGTTTGATATTCCAACGGTTAACCGCATAACCGCAAAGGCCTCTTTTGGGTTGCAGCCAAAAACCCCTCCAAAACAGCCCAATAACCCATCTAAGTCACTTCCATGTCCATCGCCGTTTGATCACGATCGTGTGGGTGAAAACTACACCTCATTTTGAGCTTCCTAGCTCCTTCTACCTATAAAAACACCTCCTCCCCCGAAATTCCGGATCAAATCCGTCCCTAACCCTAGCCCCGCTCCTCTCGCCCGCCCTTGCCGCCCGGACCACTCGCGCGCGCCACGTGGCAGGCAGCGCCATACATCACCGCCGCCTCACGGGCCCGCATCAGTCCTCCCGGCCCGAGCCGGCGCCTCCCGGCCCCGCCGACCCGCCCGTCGCCCGTCGCTGCGCGTCTCCTCCTCATGATCGCCGGCCGCCCTAAGCGCCCGCCCGAGGCTCCCAGCCCGTGGCGCCTCCCCGGCCGCCCGCGCCCGTCGCCTCCGCTCACGCGGCGCCGGATCCGGCGATATCCGGTCGGCCCGCACCTCCCCCGGCCGTCTTCCTCCCCTCCGGCACCAACTCCAGCGAGGCTCCGGCCTGCCTCGAAGTCCGCGCCCGGATCCGATCTAAGGTTGACTTTATCCGAGTCCAGAAATCGTCCAAGTCATTTTTTCTGCAGATATTTTGTTGCATGTTCATCGCATCATAACTTTGCACCCGTGGCACCGTTTTGGGCGTGTAGCATACCGAATTGTTCGCCGCGACGAGTAAATCATTTAATCTCATTGCATCATTTTCATTTTAGCTCATCTTGATGCCCGAAATGCTGTTGGAAGAAGGCTATGTGATGTTAGTTTCAGATTCTTATCAGAACATGCACTTTTGTCATTTTTGCCATCATTGATGTGTGCATCCTATAAACTTACGGCCTACATGTCTTTTGTAATATGCCATGCCATCTTTACAGGGGTGTATGTCATGTATTTTTGTGATGTCTGTGGTGACTAGCACAAGCATGCAAACTAGGCTTCATGATATTGCTGATTTCAGCCCCTGTTTTGCTGATATTTTCATGCCATGTAAACTTGATGCTACCGAGAGATACATGCATATTTTGAGATACTTAAGTAAGGATGTTTTGAACATATTGTTATGCTATATCCATCCATGCCCTTGTTTGCAATTATGGAGTGCCATAGCTTGAGCCAATCGAGCTCTACTTTTGCTATAAAATGTTTCCTGGCAGATTGTTTACATGTTATTCAATTTTGCCAAGGTTGTTGTAGTTGATCCGTGAATGCTATGATATTGTTCTTGCCATGTATAGCTTCTATGCCATGTCTTCTTGATGGATGCATACTTATTTTATCATGAAATGCTCTGTAGTGAGTGCATCGAGCTCGCGAAAATGCCTACATAATTCTGTCAATGTCATGCCCTGTTTGCAGAATCTGTTGACGGAACTTGCTATATTGGCATGAGTGTTATTGCATTTTCTGTTCCCTTTTGGCTCATGGTCAGTAAGGAACTTTTGTTCTATGCTTTGGTTTGATTCATGCCATGCCTTGTTTTGCTATTATAAGTTCCTGTAGCATGTTGTTTGCTTGCTCTGAACATTGCTTCCTGATGCTGATTCTGCCATGTTCAGTATTTTCACCAAGTCTGTGAAGCTGATATATTTTGCACTTTTTCCATGCTTGTTTGGACCTGTTATGCTGTGATTTAGCCGTAGCTCAGTGTTCATCTTTTGTCAAGCATCTTGAGTAGATCACTTTCATATGCTTTTCTGGTACGTTTGGGTGTAGTAGCTTAATTTCTTGTTGCTTGCTAAGTGGTATCATGCTGTTAATGGCAGAATTGTGTCATTCTTGTTTTGCTTGTCATTTGCAAACCGTGCATCCGATTCCGGTGATCTTTATATCGGTTTCAACCGAAATCATCTCACCTTTTCAGCGGCATACTTGGTTTGCTAAGTTGATGCCTTGTTCGTCAGACTCCTTCCGGAGCACGCATATGCATTGCATCTCACATCTCGCATATCATGCCATGTTTTGCATCATGTTGCTTGTGCATTGCACCGTGATTTATTGTGGTTCCATTGTTTGTGTTCTTGCTTTGGGTAGAGCCGGGAGACGAGTACGTGAACGAGGAACCTGTTGAGAACGCTTACGAGAATCAAGCTTTCGACAACTCTGAGAACTTTGCAGGCAAGATGACCATACCCTCGAAATCACTTCTATCTTTGCTTGCTAGATGCTCGCTCTTTTGCTATGCTTATGCTACGATGCCTATCACTTGCTTATCATGCCTCCCATATTGCCATGTCAAGCCCCTAACCATCCTTTCCTAGCAAACCGTTGATTGGCTATGTTACCGCTTTGCTCAGCCCCTCTTATAGCGTTGCTAGTTGCAGGTGAAGATGAAGTTTGTTCCTTGTTGGAACATGGAGATGTTGTTCCTTGTTGGAACATGTCTACTTGTTGGGGATATCACAATATCTATTGTTTAATTAATTCATATATATACTTGGTAAAGGGTGGAAGACTCGGCCTTATGCCTGGTGTTCTGTTCCACTCTTGCCGCCCTAGTTTCCGTCATACCGGTGTTATGTTCCTTGATTTCATGTTCCTTACATGGTTGGGTGATTTATGGGACCCCCTTGACAGTTCGCTTTGAATAAGATTCCTCCAGCAAGGCCCAACATTGGTTTTACCATTTGCCACCTAAGCCTTTTTCCCCCGGGTTTTCGCGAGCCCGAGGGTCATCGTTATTTACCCCCCCCCCCGGACCCGTGCTCCGTCGGGTGCTGGCCCGAACCGGCAGATCAAGGCCACCACGGGCAACTCGAGGGCTGGTTTTACTCGTAGGCTGACCTATCCGGTGTGCCACGAGAACGAGATATGTGCAGCTCCTATCGGGATTTGTCGGCGCGCATCGGGCGGCTTTCTTTGGTCTTGTTTTATTGCTGCCGAAATGTCTTGTAGTCCGGGATTCCGAGATCGATCGGGTCTTCCGGTAGAAGGAATATCCTTAGTTGACCGTGAGAGCTTATAATGGGCTAACTTGGGACACCCTGCAGGGTATTTATCTTTCGAAAGCCGTGCCCGCGTTATGAGGCAGATGGGAATTTGTTAATGTCCGGTTGTAGAAAACCCGAAGTTGACCTTAATTAAAATACATCAATCGCGTGTGTAACCGTGATGGTCTCTTCTCGGCTGAGTCCGGGAAGTGAACACGGTGTTGGAGTTATGTTTGACGTAAGTAGTTTCAGGATCACTTCTTGATCGCTACTAGCTTCACGACCGTGCCTTGCTTCTCTTCTCGCTCTCTTTTGCGAATGTAGCCACCATATATGCTTGTCGCTGCTGCAGCTCCACCTCACAACTCTGTCCTTCCTATAAGCTTAAATAGTCTTGATCTCGCGGGTGTGAGATTGCCGAGTCCCGTGACTCACAGATTCTACCGAACAGCGATTGCAGTGCCGACGATGCGGTCAGATGACGCAACCGAGCTCAAGTGGGAGTTCGATGAGGAACGTGGTCGTTACTATGTGTCTTTTCCTGATGATCAGTAGTGGAGCCCAGTTGGGACGGTCGGGGATCTGTGTAGCATTTGGGGTAGTCTTCTTTTATTTTGGTTCCGTAGTCGGACCTTGAGTGTAATCTGGATGATGTATGTTTATTTATGTATTGTGTGAAGTGGCGACTGTAAGCCAACTATGTATCTCTTTCCCTTATGTATTACATGGGTTGTGTGAAGATTACCTCACTTGCGACATTGCTTTCAATGCGGTTATGCCTCTAAGTCGTGCTTCGACATGTGGGAGATATAGCCGCATCGAGGGCGTTACAGCTATGCATTGTGTTTTACACCCTATCTCCTATGTATTTGGATAAGATATTATATTAGCATCGGATTTCTCAAAATAATTTGACCTTGCCTTTAAATTTCTGAAACGAAAATAGTTATAATACACATGTCTCAATTGAGACCAAGTGCAAGCCAAGTAAGAAACAAGAAAATCTACCCAATTAGATATAAAATTTTGATTAAATAATGGGGAAAACTTTGGCTGCAATAATAGGTCACTATTGGTCTTTATAAATGACACAATAGATTGACCGATATGTTCTATAATAGTTTTATTGCTAACAAGTAAATTTCCCTTCGTGATTGGTCTTTCAAAATTACTGACGAGAATTTCTCTTATAGAAGCATCAACAATAAAGTTGCGACCAAATCGGAAGATAGGTAAATCACTTGCTAGACATACATTTTCAAACACGTTAGGAGAGCATGATGGTTGCGTTACGTGAACGATAGGTTGTTCCTCTTTCGAATAGCTCCCCAACACCTTGTCATCCTTTTTTTCTAGAATAAATTCGGCATACGTAATATTTGATTCTGTCTTTTCAATAGCCGAATTAACTTTGTTATCCGAATCACCATCTTTTTTGATAATTCTATCAACACCCAATGCTTTCTCTTTTTGACATAATCTAGCTTGAATTGCAGCAGAATTAATAGGCTTTCCTCTTTTATTAATTCATGTAGAACAACATTGCATTCGTCCCAAAAAGACGTAAGATTTTTCTTAATGACCCAATCTGGATAGAATTGCCCCCCGACACTTTTAGACTCTTTTGGTAACGAGATGTCACCAAAATTCTGTAATTTTGCAGGGGAAACATTGTATACTATGATACTAGGTGAAGACACATGTGATCCTATAGAATTTTCACTTATTCGGCTATTAGCGTGAAGGTGCGGTTAATTATGAATACCCATAGTTGCATATGGTGCCAAACAATTAGTAGCATGAGGTGTAGCATATGATGATTGAGGGTAATTGGCCGGATAACTAGTAGTAGCATGACCAATTCCTGTATCCACCGGCATGTTTTGATTAACATATTGCAAGCTAGTTGCCGATGAATAAAAAGGTGAAACACTTTGTTGCATACTATCAGAAGTTCCTATGTGAAGTGTTTCAACTTGATTAACGGAACTCATCATGTTGTTCATCGGCATATGGATTTGTGGGGCTGCCGATGCATGGGAGTTCGTATACATATGTTCCATGTTGCTAAAATTATATGAGGTAGAAGCATGGTGATTTTGTTGCATTGGCTCTTGCACATAATTAGATGCATGATTGATAAAGCTAGGGGTAGCCGATACATTATGCTCATTAAATGATCTAGCAACAACATATGCGTTATTTGCATCTACATAAGTGAATTGGGTATTCATGTTACCTTTGTAGATTGCAAACCCTAGATGACGATCTCTTCGTAGCAAGAACGGGCGGAGACCGTTCAAAGCTTAAATCCCAGTAGTCGCCAAAAAGTGTGTTCGCACACGAACACGTCACGTGTACCCTCGACACCGGGGGTGATTCACCGCAGCTCACGTCGAAGGAGACCCGTCCGGAAGCGCGGTACACAAGCAATCCGGCGGGCGCTTTTGAAGACCCGAAACCCCACACGCCCGGGAAGGACCCCGTCAGGGCACGCGGAGGCTATGGGTTGCCCTAGGTTGACTTGATCGCCCCTAGGGCCTCAAGGTTCGCCGCCCTGCAACAAGAAGAACAGACGAAGAACGAGGAAGAAGAAGAACAAGGGAGAAGATAAAAGTAAAGGTAAAAGTGGTAGATGATTTGTTCGATTGTGTGTTGTTCAATGGGTCGTCACCCCTTAGGTATATAAGAGGCGTCTGGACTTCCCGTGCAAGGAAAAGGCTTGGATTCACGTCCAAAACCCTAGTCAAATTCGGATTGGTTTTGTCTGAACTTTCCAAAACTGTTCAGTTTAAACTGGCTGCACCTTGCGGGTAATTTTTGAGGTGGTAAAAGACCTTGGATGGAAACAATCCCAATAGAAATCTTGAACGTTTCGATGAGACAAACAACTTTCATGTTGAGCGCTTTTAGATCTGAGATCATCTTCAATGGCTAATTGCTCACGCATTGTATCAGACATCCATCAACATGTGTCTGATGTCCAGCGTAATATATTGATCCCTAGCTGGTTCGCACCATATTGACTGTAACTTTTGCATACGAACTCGGATTGAGATGATTTATATATGAAAATCGATCTCCTCGACGATACAAAGACAATTCATTTAGAGTACTCCTTCATCCGAGGCCATCTTGAGGGTGGAATCAGCCGAATAGTGTTCTAGATACAAAATCTCACTACTTCGGACACGACTTCGGCGTTAGAGATGAGATCGGATGGCTATGACCCAAATATCAAAGTTTCTCCTTTTGAAGATACAGAACTTCCTCAATTTGAGCACTTTTTCATTTGAGGCCTTCTTAATTATGTTTTCGATCATGCCAAAATCAGGTGTCAACATGGTGCTGTTGCTTCTACGGGCTAGTCAGCTGTCTTCTCCCGGGAAAAAGCGGGTCATGAGTGCGGTAAGGATTGCCATGGACTTCAGCTTTTCTTGGCCAAGGTGACTGGCGAGCCATTCATCCCGGACGCTATGTTTAAAGGCCGCAAGGGCTTCGGTGTCCGGGTAGTCTACAATTTGATTCTTTTTAATTAAGAACCTGGTCCAGAGTTTCTGGGCTAACTATCCGGGTTGCTGGACTATGTGATTGAGGTCATCGACGTCTGGGGGCCATACATAGGTACCTTGGAAGTTTTCCCTAAAGGCATCTTCCAAATCCTCCCAGCTGCCGATGGAGTTTTCTTGCAGGCTGTTTAGCCAGTGCCGTGCCGGTCCCTTAAGCTTTAGGGGTAGATATTTGATGGCATGTAGATCGTCGCCGCGAGCCATGTGAATATGGAGAAGGAAGTCTTCAATCCATACTGCGGGGTCCGTCGTACCATCGTATGACTCGATGTTCACGGGTTTAAACCCTTCTGGGAACTGGTGCTCCATTGCCTCATTGGTGAAGCATGGGGGGTGTGCGACGCCTCTGTATCAGGCAATATCTCGACGCAGTTCGGATGAGGTTCGTATGCGGTTTTCTGCCCGGGTGAGATTGTGCTTGTCGGGCCAGGCCTGATGGCTGTCTTCTCATGCTGGGGCACGCCCCCTTGATCCGTAAATTGATCTAGTCTGACCGGCTCTATTGTCCAGATCCTGTCGTAGGTCGTAGGTGTATTCTGGAGCCACTATTTCTGTAACTCTGCAGCGAGGCGGTGCAGGCTGGTGTTCGGCTTGAGTTGCCGCCCCGTCCCGGCCACGTGGTGGTCGGTCCGGTCTGTCAACAGCATCACGCGTTGGCGGTACGGGCTCTATCGCCTCATCGTCAAATTGGGGTAGCAACTTGCGCTTTGGGTAACTCTTAGTTGGGCGTTCGAGGCCGCATTCCTTGGCTGCCAGGATGTTAGTCCACCTGTCATTTAGCAGATTTTGATCAGGTTGAAGCTGCTGCTGCTTCTTTTTCAGGCTTCTTGCGGTGGCTATTAGCCTGCGCTTAAAGCGCTCTTGTTCGAGGGGTTCCTCTGGCATGATAAAATCTTCGTCGCCAAGGCTCGTATCCTCTTTGGAGATCGGTAAGTAGTTACTGTCCTCCAAATCCCCGTCCCCGTCAGGATCGTCGGGGTTTACCTGCCCGTCCTCCCAATCATCCTGTTCGGATGTTGGCTCTATGGGGGCTTCTGGGTCTTCGACATTCTCCGGAGTATTACCGTCTTCGGTTCCAGTATTGCAATCTTTTCCGCGACGCGATTTAAAGCAGCGCCGCTGACGTCGATGTTTTGGTGGCATCTTAGGAGGTTCATCCTCGACTGGATCCTTCTCATCGTCGCCATCGCCTGTCGGTGTCAAAACCAGCGGATCTCGGGTAGGGGGTCCCGAACTGTGCGTCTAAGGCGGATGGTAACATGAGGCGGGGGACACAATGTTTACCCAGGTTCGGGCCCTCTCGATGGAGGTAATACCCTACTTCCCGCTTCATTGATCTTGATGACATGAGTATTACAAGAGTTGATCTACCACGAGATCGTAGAGGCTAAACCCTAGAAGCTAGCCTATGATTATGATTGTCGTTGTCCTACGGAGTAAACCCTTCGGTTTATATAGACACCGGAGGGGCTAGGGTTACACAGAGTCGGTTACAAGGGAGGAGATCTACATATCCGAATTGCCAAGCTTTCCTTCCATGCAAAGGAGAGTCCCACCCGGACACGGGACGAAGTCTTCAATCTTGTATCTTCATAGTCCAACAATCCGGCCAAAGTATAAAGTCCGGCATTCCGAGGACCCCCTAATCCAGGACTCCCTCAGTAGCCCCTGAACCAGGCTTCAATGACGATGAGTCCGGTGTGCAGATTGTCTTCGGCATTGCAAGGCGGGTTCTTCCTCCGAATACTCCATGGAAGATTTTGAATACAAGGATAGTGTCCGGCTCTGCAAAACAAATTCCACATACCACCATAGAGAGTATAATATTTCCACAAATCTAATCTGCTGGCAACTTTTCATAACGTGGCATCACGCCATGGCCCGGTCATTATTCGAACCGTTTTTCTCAACCAGCTACTGCACATATTGCGAGGCGGTTTTCTTGGCACGTCTTGTCGAAGCAGAGATCGTGTCCCCTTATCACGGGATTCTCATCAATACAGGTGTGGGTAACCCAACCGCGCCATTAATCACGACGCTTGGTGAATAAGCGAGTTTACCAGGCAAGTGGGGAGGCACGCAGTTTCTACCGCCCTTATAAAGGGACAAAGACTCCTCCTTTTCACCCACGCCTTCTTCTTCCCTACCCATCCGTTCTCGCGCACCCGAGATCCAGCGCCCAAGTTCGCATTTTCTCCGCAAAACCACTCCAAACATATCCGGAGCGGGAGGCAAGTGGACGGTCTCCTCCGTTACTTAGGAGAACATCACGAAGCTCCGGGAAGCCGGATACCTGGCCGCAGACATCGCGCACCGGCTCCCAGACGCGGGGCAGATCGTCCCTACTCCAGAACCCCACGAGAGGGTTGTATTCCTCACCCACTTCGTCCGCGGGCTGGGATTTCCCCTCCACCCATTTTTCAGCGGGCTCATGTTCTACTACGGGCTAGATTTCCATGATCTGGCCCTAATTTCATCCTCAACATCTCGGCGTTTATCGTCGTGTGCGAGGCCTTCCTCCGCATCAAGCCCCACTTCGGCCTGTGGCTGAAGACCTTCAATGTTAAACCGAAGGTGGTGGTCGGCCAGCAAGCGGAGTGCGGAGGCGCCATGGTGGGAAAAATGCCCAACGTCACCTGGCTCAAAGGCTCCTATGTGGAGACCGTGAAGGGGTGGCAATCGGGGTGGTTCTACATCACCGAGCCGCGCGACACCAACTGGGTGGCGGCCCCCGAATTTCGATTCGGCATCCCCATGCGGCTCACCTCTTGGAAAGAGAAGGGCCTATCCTGGGGTTCATCGGTGGAGCTGACCGGACTCCAGAACTGTGTTTAAAACATGATAAGCAAGAAAATCAAGCTTGTCAACGTGGTCCAGGTCATGCTCTTCCGTCGGATCCTCCCGTGTCGGACATTCAATATGTGGGAGTTCGACCCGGCTAAGCACCAGACGCTGCAAGAGCTCTTCGATACGACGCACCAGGACATCTGGAAGGTGCTGTTCAAGTCCGCCGAGGTACCTTATCACCTTACCGAGGATCGCAGACTCAGCGCAAAGCACCCTGCCAATCCGGTAAGCTCCTTATATCTCATAAGATGTTTCTTTCCCCAGTATAATCATGTGGGGGATCTAAGCCTCCACGCCTTTTAACAAAGGCGGAGTCGCGGCGATTGGAGCGGATCGATTGTCCGCCCCACCGCCCGAAAGATCCAGCAAGGGCTCTTTAACGGAGATGCTGGTTCGGCGCCCTATGAGGCGCCGGAGAAGAAAACCAAGAAGAAGGCCACGGGGACCAGGAAAGGTCTCTGGCGCAAGGTCGTGTCGGACTCATCGTGCGATAACACCGGCGCCCTCCTCCCAAAACAAGGAGGAGGAAGAGGAAAGTTCTCCCCGGCCGGGGAGACAAGAAAAGGAAGGCCGACCGATGCAGGAGGCGAAGGGTCCAAGAAGGAAGGACTCTCCTTAGGACTACTCCACAATGACGCTTTTAGCGACGAGGAGTGGTTACCCAGGGACAAGCCCCTGGCAAAGTTGTAAGTATCTGGATACCATAATAGTTCTTGGTATTTTTATTTTATTGCTTCTTATCATGCCGAACATGATCATGCAGTCCATCCAGAGCCCATATCGACGTATCCTCTTCGGATGAGTCTTTGGGTCCGCCGGAGATGAACCGCGATTCACTTCCGACCGCCTCCTCCCCCCGCCCTACAGACGATGTCGAGGTGTTGTCTCAAAGGGCACTGAACCAAGGGGAGACAGTTCCAGAGGCGCCCCAAGGCAACATTACAGGCGCTGGGCGCACGAGGGGCAAGACTCCCATGGGATCTAATGCCGGGGGCAGCAAGTCTAGCCCCCAGCCGAATACCACGTCAGAACCTCCAGTGGTTCCGGATTATGTCAGGCGACCCCTCGCCAAGGGGGGCAAGCCGTTTGTGCCGATGTCCTCTGTCCATCTAGAGGCATCGGACAATTTGCTGGAAGCGCTTCGTGGCGCTTCCATTGACGAAGAGCACCGCACTATCATGAGTGCGGTGGTCAAGAAGGTTCGGTCCGCAAAAAGCGGACTGACTGAAGCCTGTGCTAGCCTCCTAACAGGCTTTGAGGTAAGTAATCAAATTATGAGAAAATGTTACAGCATAGACAGTAGCCCCTGATGCTCTATTTGGTGTTCGCGAAGAAAGGCCGAACAGAGGATCAAATAATAATCACAGGAGTCTAATCAGAATATGTCTATGTGAATAAGCAGGCTTCGCTGCTGGCAGCCCGCCATGGCGGAGGTCTCCATCAAGCGGGACCTTGAGCGGTCCGAGGAAGAGCTCGGCCTTACCAAGAGGCAGCTCGAAGAGAACAAAGGTAAGTAATGCCCCGTCTGTTTATTGATAAAGAAAAAGGAAGGTGTTTGTTAGATCACAGGATCGTCATGAATTTTGCTAGGGGCCACGACCGAAGTGGCGGCCCTGAAGAAGGCGCTGTCCGAGGCCGAAGGCAAGGTGGCCAAGGAGCGCGCGGAGCGCGAGAAGCAAGAGGCCTGAGTCGGCGAGGTTCAGCTAGAGCTCCAGGAGTTTGTCAAGAAGTACTTGTCCTTGGAGCGTGACTCTGAGACGCAAGGGCCCGAGCTTGCGAAGGCCCTCCAGAACACAAAAAATGCCAAGGCCGAAGCCAAAAGGCCCTCCAGGAAATTGAGGCAGTCAAGAAGATAGCGATCGGGTAAAGCAAGCATGTGAAGAAAACTTTCCTTTTACTTACCCGAATTCGGAGCTCTCCAGGAGCGTTCGCAGATCTACCCAGTAGTGTGTCAGATGCCGCGGAGTTCTACCGGGCCGAGGAAGGGAGCTCGACGGAGAAGTTGTTCTGGTCTCAGTATACTGGGACCGAACATCCGATGCCCTTGAGCGACCAGTTGAAGCAACTGGTCGAGCTTCACAAGGCGGCCGAACTGGCCATGAAGGGCCTCATAGTCCGGATGTGGCCTGGCGAGCCCCTGCCTGGCAGCTATTTCGGCCTGGTAAGGCGGCTTGTGAACGCCTGCCCATGGTTTGAAGTCATAAAGCGGTCCGTCTGCATTGAGGGTGCGCGCAGGGCTTTCGCCCGGGCGAAGATGGACGCTGAAAAGCTGGTGAAGGAGGGGCCGCCGGAGGGCAAGGAGCACCGCCACCCCAAAAATTATTATGAAGGTGTCCTGAAGGGTGCTCTCCTTGTGGCACAGGAATGTGCTAAGGATGTAATATTTGAATGAATGTACTCATGTGATCCTGTAATGTGAAACGAATTCATGTGCGTTATGTAACGCTTGTTAATTTAAAATATTACCTTACATGCGGCCGTTTATAAAATTTGAGAGTTGGCCGTCAAACTTCGCCCCCATGTAACTAGTAATCTTGAGGTGTTCGGGATAAACCTGATCACTCTTTATCCCAGTTTTGGGTCCTTCGAAGGAGGTGTTCAGCACAACGAACTAGGCAATCAGACTATAAAGCTTTATCACTCTCACTTAGCCATAGAAGTCTACAATTTTAAATTTTGGCGAAGCCCCTAGTATTCGGAAGGCCGAACTTGGGGCGCTATGTACGCCTAAATCGGACAAGGCCGATTCCTCGCCCGAAGCGGAAAAAATCTTCAAGGATTTGAGACCTCTCGAACAGCGACCAGCTCTCGCCTTATCATGACAGTCAGTTTTCGGCTTTCTCTACTGAGGTGCTCGTCCGGAAGAACCGGGACACAATCGCAGTAGTTCTCCCAATGCTACCTTAACCGATATAGCGGAACGTAAGGTACCAAAACATGGGAGGCGGGCAAACCCAACTATTGACCCAAGACATGATTCGGAGCTGATGCATATAATGCTATATGTTCGGGGTGCCGCACTGTCAAAAGTGTTCGGACTTTTCATGCCGTGTTATGGGGTACACTGAAGCCCCTGGCGCACTGGACGTATCAGAATGTACGAGTGCGATTTGTCGTAAATAAGTAGACATGGAAAAAAGATAAATGAATGCATTAATGAGTGAATGATGTACATTGTTATTTAAATGATACGTCAAAGCGTATGCATACATGTTGTGCAATAAGTAAAAAAGAGGACTATTTGACATGTCCTATCCAAGGTCAAGCTGCATGTGGGTATGCAAAACAGGTATATCGATCGTTATCAGATACCACCTGAGGATTCCCTTGTACGTCAAAGCTTCTTGCTTCCTTGGTGTTTCCTTCCCATGACGGGTCCGATAATCAGACGATCGGAGAGGGCCTTTAGAGACTAGGGGCCTGAAAGGAAGAAAATGTTAAAGGTATCACGGGTCTGAAGCGGTTGAGCCGCATTGTGGGCGATGCCATGGCCGATGCCTCCGCCTATGCCCATGGTATCTTGAGTGCGTAATTATGTACGTGCGGCGCAAATTTAAATCGCTTGATTTGGGACTAGGACGGAGGCCGAATTGCTAGGCGAGCTCTAAATGTGCCTGGCGATCCTCTTGCAGGGTACTCCGGACTCGCTTGAAGGTGTCCGGGGTCTTTTTCGCCGAATTGGCGGTTTGCCTCATATGGCTGCTTAGCGCTTCTGCTGCGAGGGCTGTAGTGTGCTCCTCTGTGCGGAGCGAGCGTTCTGTGTTTCCATTAACTGTTATAACCCCGCGAGGTCCTGGCATTTTGAGCTTGAGGTATGCATAATGCGGTACCGCATTGAATCTGGAAAATGCGGTTCGTCCGAGCAGTGCGTGATAGCCACTGCGGAAGGGGACGATATTGAAGATTAACTCCTCGCTTCGGAAATTGTCCGGAGATCCGGAGACCACTTCCAGTGTGATTGAGCCTGTGCAACAGGCCTCTACGCCTGGGATGACACCTTTAAAGGTGGTTTTGGTAGGTTTGATCCTCGAGGGGTCTATACCCATTTTGCGCACTGTATCCTGATAGAGCAGGTTCATGCTGCTGCCACCGTCCATAAGGACTCGAGTGAGGTGAAATCCGTCGATGATGGGGTCAAGGACCACTGCGGCAGAACCGCCATGACGAATACTAGTGGGATGGTCCCTGCAATCGAAGGTGATCGGACAAGAAGACCATGGGTTGAACTTTGGAGCGATTGGCTCCATCGCATAGACGTCCCTCAGTGCACGCTTCCGTTCCCGCTTGGGAATATGGGTTGCGTATATCATGTTTACCGTTTTCACTTGGGGAGGAAATTTCTTCTGTCCTCCAGTGTTCGGCGGCCGAGGCTCGTCCTCGTCGTCGCTATGCAGCCCCTTTTCCTTGTTTTCGGCATTCAACTTGCCGGCCTGTTTGAACACCCAGCATTCTTCGTTGGTGTGGTTGGCTGGTTTATCGGGGGTACCGTGAATTTGACACGAACAATTGAGTATGCGGTCCAAGCTGGACAGGCCCGGATTGCTTCTTTTGAACGGCTTTTTCCGCTGACCGGATTTAGAGCCATTGAATCCGGCATTAACTGCCGTGTCTTCGGTGTTGTCGCCGTTGTCGCAGCGCTTGTGTCTGTTGCGACGTGGCCTGCCGTTGCTATCTTTGGCATCTGAATTGCCAGGGTTTCTTGATGTGTTGTTGCTACGAGCCAGCCAGCTATCCTCGCCCGCACAAAAGCGGGTCATAAGTGTCGTGAGGGCTACCATGGACTTCGGCTTTTGTTGGCCGAGGTGTCGGGCGAGCCACTCATCGCGGATGTTATGCTTAAATGCCGCTAAGGCATCGGCATCCGGACAGTCGACAATTTGGTTCTTTTTAGTTAGGAACCGAGTCCAGAATTTCCTGGCTGTTGGGTTATATGACTCAAGTCATCGGCATCCGGTGGTCGCACATAAGTGCCCTGGAAGTTGTCAAGGAATGTGTCGTGGTTTTGTCAATGCAGATGTCCTCGTGAAAGGACTTAGTCGTGGAGCCATCGCTACGGGTTAGCTTAAAGGGGTTAAAGTGGACAAGGGACGCAAGAGAGTTTTATACTAGTTCAGCCCCTTACGATGAAGGTAAAAGCCTACGTCTAGTTGTGATGGATTTGATAGGGTTTCGATGACCAGGGAGCGAATACGCTTTGCCTGAGTCTCGAGTTGTTGTCTGTTTTCCTGAACCGCCGTCGGGTCGTCCCCTTATATACATGGGTTGACGCCCATCTGTTTACAGAGTCCCGAGGCCGGCTCATAAATGTGTCCGGCTCGGTCTCCGCTTGAGGGAGTTCCGGACTAGGGGGTGTCCGGATAGCCGAACTATCATCATCGGCCGGACTCCAAGACTATGAAGATACAAGATTGAAGACTTCGTCCCGTGTCCGGATGGGACTTTCCTGGGCGGGGAAGGCAAGCTTGGCGATCCGGATATGTAGAGCTCCTACCCTTGTACCCGACTCTCCGTAACCCTAACCCTATCCTGTGTCTATATAAACCGGAGGGTTTTAGTCCGTAGGACGAACAACAATCATACCATAGGCTAGCTTCTAGGGTTTAGCCTCCTTGATCTCATGGTAGATCCACTCTTGTAACAAACATTATCAATATTAATCTAGCAGAACGTAGGGTTTTACCTCCATCAAGAGGGCCCGAACCTGTGTAAAACATCGTGTCCCTTGTCTCCTGTTACCATCCTCCTCCTAGGCCTGATTCGGTACCCCCTACCGAGATCCGCGGTTTTGACACCGACATTGGTGCTTTCATTGAGAGTTCCTCCGTATGTCGTCACCGATAGGCCCTGATGGCTCCTTCAATCATCAACAACGACGCGGTCCAGGGTGAGACTTTTCTCCCGTACAGATCTTTGTGTTCGGCGGCTTTGCATCTTGGGCCAATTAAGCAGCCATCCGAGCAGATCGAAGCTTCGCCCGCCGTCGGGTCAGATTTGGAAGTTTAAACTATACAGCCGATATCCGCGGAGACTTGATCTTCGACGGATTCGAGCCGTAAGCTGCCGCCGCGACCGTCTCGATGGGCATGATCTAGCTCTGCGGCGAGCGATTGCCACGAGGCCGCACCGATATCCGCTCCGACCTTAAATCCGGGCGGATTCCCCGACCGAGGACGAGTGGTTGGACACCGCCTCGGGCTACAATCTCTGGTGATCGAGCGAACTCTATCCACTGTCCTTTGCGAAGACCTCGACTCGGTGCGGACTCCTCTCCGGACTCCGAACCCTCCAGCGCCCTTGCCAATCGAATTCGATTGGGCGCCCGTTATGGAGTTCACGGCCGCGGACGTCTTTCAGCACTCGCCCTTTGGCGAGATCCTGAATTCACTAAATTCTCTCTCTTTATCCGGAGAGCCCTGGCCGGACTGCGGTTAGGACGGTTGGGATGCGGACGACGAAGAAATTCAAAGCCCACCCACCAACCACTTCATAGCCAGCCCTTTGCCAGCTTACACGACATGCTCGATTTCGACTCAAGACATCGACGGTATGGACGGCGATGTAGGAGACAACAATGAACCAGCACCTATAGGATGCTAGACAACCTCATCTCATGATGTATACATGGTGGATACACCTAAAGGAAATGAAGAGCGAGGAACAACGGGACGCTACGAAGGATAAATCCCTCGAAAAGCAGCCAAAACGGCAACGTAAACGCCGAACAAAGTCCCGCCTCAACAAAGACCCAACCATAGAGCAGGGCGAACACGCGGACAACGAACAAGCTATCGAAGAATCGCCCGAACAAGACAATTTGGATAAACAACCTGTCCCCGGCGAAGACAACAGTCCGTACGACCTCACGCCGGACAAACCATTGGAGCAAGATAACCTCCAGAAAAGGCTCGTCGCCACCACGCATAGCCTGAAAAAGCAGAAGCGGAAGCTCAAAACAGCGGAAGATACACTCAGGATCAGATGGAGCAAAGTATTCAGCACCGCGAACAAGTAATGCGGCGATCACCGAACAAAGAGCTACCCGAAAAGAAAGCTACTGCCCGAATTCGACGAGGAGGCCTTAGAGCCCCCACAATTAGAAGGCCACCCGGTCGGATGGACGACCTCATGGCAAAAAGAGAGCAGCATATGGCGCCGCACACAAGCCAATATGCGATCCGCATAAGGATTCACATCAAGAGGATGGCCCAGTTAGGTCCATCTATGGGCCAAGAAAGCAGGCTCGTCAAAGCAATGCAATACGCCAAAATTCTGAAGATCACGGCACACCCAAATATCGGGGCGCCGCACACCCCCTATGTTTCACCGATGAGGTGCTGGATCATGAATTTCCAGCGGGATTCATACCCGTAAACATAGAGGCATACGACGGAACAATGACCACTGGAGTGCGGATCGAGGATTACATCCTCCACATACACATGGCTAGAGGAGACGATCTCCACGCCATAAAATATTTACCCTTAAACTCAAAGGGCCAACTCGGCATTGGCTTAAAAGCCTCCCGAAAATACCATTGGAAGGCTGGGGAGAGCTCGAGGATGCATTTCGGGAAAATTTTTCAGGGGACTTATGTCCGCCCTCAGGATCTGAGACGATCTAAGTCACATAACTCAATAGCCCGGAGAGTCAGCCCGGAAATTCTGGAACATGTTCCTTACTAAAAAGAACCAAATAGTCGACTGTCCGGACGCCGAAGCCTTAGCAGCTTTCAAACACAACGTCCGAGACGAATGGCTCGCCAGACACCTCGTCCAAGAAAAGCCAAGAACAATGGCCGCATTAACAAGCCTCATGACCCACTTTTGCGCGGGAGAGGACAGCTGGTTGGCTAGATGCAGCACCAGCGACCCAAGTACATCCGAAATCAGGGATGGAAATGGGAAATCACGACGCCGAAAAGATCAGCGCCGGAATAAGGAAAATGGCCCAAATAGTACGGCGGTCAACGCCGGATTCAAAAGCTCTTGGCCAAACAACAAAACAATGCCCCTAAAGGATAACAGTGACGAGCTATCCAACCTAAACAAGATATAGGATAGACTGTGTCAAATACATGGTACCTACGGGAAGCACGCAAACCATACCCACAGAGATTGCTGGGTCTTCAAGCGATCCGCCGACTTAACGCCGAACACAAGGGGCTCGACACACCAAATGCGAGTGTGACGAAACCCAAAGCAGCACTAAAACGAAAAACTTTCCCAGAGGAGGTTAAAACAGTAAACTCACTTCACGTGATCAAAGGGAAAAACAAAGCGGCGCCCCCTAAAAGGCGCGCTGCACACTGGTTGTCAAAACCAATCACCTTCGACCATAAGGACTATTCTGATAATATCCGGAACGCAGGATGGACTGCCTTGATATTGGATCCTATAATCGACGGACTCCAACTTACACATGTCCTCATGGATGGCGGAAGTGACATAAACCTGATATATCAGGACACAATCCGCAGGATGGGGATAAACCCGACCAAAATTCGCCATAGCAACACCTCCTTTAAAGGAGTACTGCCAAGCCCATACGCCCTTTGCACGGGCTCCATACTGCTAGAAGTTGTGTTTGGTTCATCCGACAACTTCCGTCGCGAAAGGTTACTCTTCCATGTCGCCTTTAAAAGTAGCCATCAAGCACTATTGGGACGCAAGCTTTCGCCCGCTTTAACGCAATACCGCATTATGCATCTCTAACACTTAAAATGCCGGTCCACGCGGCATCATCTCATTGAAAGGAAGTATTAAGTGTTACTCGAAAGCGCGGAAGAAGGGGAGATCTGCATCGACAGCTCCACTATCCGCTCCACTAGGCAAAGAACCTGCAATAGGTCATTCAAGCCCCGGATACGGCTAGACGAGTCCGGCACCAACTAGCGGCATACCCCCATACAAGGGGTTGCATGCATGTATAACAAGAGACAATAAAGCTCAAATTTTATTCACTTCTTCGAACCGTACTTTGTTTATTTAAATATTAAGTACATCTTTCGCACGATCCTTTTTTCTTTTAAAACTAAGTTCCTCTCTTTTACGGATGAACAACGTGCTACACCCGTCCGAGGATACGGCTGCGCGGAGACACAGGCGCAGACGTGCAGTAGGGGCCCGTTGCAAGGATTCTTTTCAGATTAAGACCCTGCGTAAACCTTTTTTCACTGTCTCTTGTTGATACACATCCCCCCGGTTCCTTAATATAACCGAGGAGGAGGCTGGTGCTTTGGCATTGGCCGCACCAGAATTTTTGCGCGTACCTAGACACCAGGGGTTTAGGGCATTATTCTGCCCATTTTCATAAAGACCGAATACCTTAGGGAGTATTCGGCGTCTCGAGTTAGGCCTTATATGCATCAGCTCCGAATCATGTCTTTGGTCAAATGTTGGGTTGCCCGGCTCACGTGTTTTGCTGCCTTACGTTCGTTTTCACGGCTAACGGCACTAGTAGAACTCTTTGCGATTGTGCCCTGGTTCGGTAGGCGAGCACCTCAAGAGAGAAAGCCGAAAACTGATCACATGATATAGCGAGACTGGTCAACCACTCGATGACTCACAGAATGTCTAGAATTCCTCCGGTTAACGAAGGACCGGTTTTGATCGGGCACATACACACCTGCAATTCGGAGAGTGCGGTGCCCCCAGGGGCTATATAGTAGCCCCACCCTCGAACTCCTATGGCTAAGTGAAAGTGATAAAGCATTATAGTCCGGTTGCCTGGTTTGCTACGCTATCACCTCCTTAACAGGACCAAGACGTTGGATTAAGAGTGAAAAAGCGCTTCTTTTCGCGAACACCCCCGCACTATGTGCGTGGGGGGCTGAAAGCCAAGGACTGCCATCTTTCGTTATATACACATATACATAAACGGCCGCACAGGGAGTAGTTTACTACTTGAACGCACAAGTATAAAAAGCACTCATATTACATTGACACATTGTTTTCACAAATCATACATGTCATTCCAACATAATATCCTTCGAGCACTGCGTCTCTATTAAACGAGCGCCCGGCAGGACTTCTTCAAAGTAGTGCTCGGGAGGTACTCGGCTTCATCGAGTCTTGGGATGCAATGTCGGTGGCCTTCATCTCTGCCCGGTATGTCTTGACACGGGCAAGAGCCATCCAGCGCTCCTCAATACACGCCGATCGCTTCATTGCGTCCATACGCTGACACCGCACCAAGAAACTGGCCTGTACTACACCAAAATAGCTCTTGGTGGGGTCCGTCCGGCCACAAGTGAGTCAAGACATGCTTCATGGCCAATCCGGACAATCGATTCAGCTCGGCCCATTCGCCAACCGATCGGTCAGCGGCAGAGGACGCCCGGACTATGGAATTGCGACCAATATAGTTCTTCCTTCGTGCCCTTCGGCGGAAGTGCTCAACCGCGTCCTGGCGCTCGCCGCCAAGTCCAGATAAGCATCCTCTGAACTCCATAATTTATCCAACGGAGCATACTTTGGATCTGTATATTTCCTCCGCAGCAGAAACGGTTTTCCAGCCGCAATTGCCCTGGCCTGACCCAGCTCCTCCTTGGTAGCTCTCAAAGCCGATTGGGCGTTTTTGGATTCAGTGGCGGCCTTCTTTAGGCCCTCTTGTTCCGCTTGACGCTCTTTTTCAAGAGTCTCGCAGCGATCGGCAACATTCCTTAACTTTTTGGCCATCTCGGCCATCTCCTCTTTGCTTCGGCAGTGAGCAGCCCGTTCAGCTTCTAGCTCTTCGGCCGCCTTTAAAGCGGCCGCGTTACCGCTCCTGGCTTGCTCTTTCGCTCGGGCAAGTTCTGCCCGCAGCTCCTCAACGGCAACGGCACCATCTGCATTAAGCATACACATAGTAAAGACATGGGCGTCAAGCTCCCTTACCAGGTGTCCGCATAGAAGTCGCATACCTTGTGACTCGTCAAACCGTTTATTGACCCGGTAGCGATGTCCGTATACGCCTCGTCAAGTTGCCGCTTTAGTTCGGCATATTCATCAGTCCGGCTGGCCTTTGGACGCTCCGCCACCTGTTTAGAAGCGGCGATATGTTAAAACTGAGAATTTGATCCTCGGAACGTTGTCAATTTTGACAACATACCGAGTCTCAGGGGCTACTATCTATACAGGGTGCATTTTATATGCATAACTGTCAGAAGGTACATCATTTTTTGCGTACCTCAAATCCTGTCAGTAAGCTTCTGACGACTTCATGCAATCCGCTCTCCGCGGATGCAATTCTTTCAATCACCATACCCATTAGAGCACGGTGATCTTCTAAGATAGCCGCTCGCCCGAGCAGATCCTTCAGATCATCCGACCGCACACCACTTGGCGCCGGACCTTCCGCCCCCGCCGGACTTGGGGGAACCCTCCGCGACGACACCTCCGGGTCGTCCGCTTCACATTAGGGTGCGACAGGTGGAGGCGTTTCGCTCTCCATCATCTCCGGAAGAAGATCCCCCGAAGACGAGCTCTGCTGAGAAGGGCTGAGGTCCGAACTACAAGGTACAATTTCGGTTATCTTCACAAATAAATACAGGGATGTTCCTTATTTACAAGACCCCTTCTTTTTACTTACGGCTCGCTGGAGGGCTGATCCCCTTGGGAAAATAGTGCGGCTGGGCTACTTCCTAGCGCCGAACTCTCCGACGAAGATTCCCTTCCTTTCTTTGAGGCCTTGACCTCCGGATCTTCTGAAGCGGTCCTCTTCTCTCCTCGGAAGGTGGGACTCTTAATCCCTCCTTCCTTGATAGCCTCCTTCGCAGAGGCGGTTGCTCCCCACTCCTCCCTTCGCCTTCTTCAAAAGGCGCGACCTTCAACATCTTGGTCAACATGGGATCCGGCGTGGTCTCTGGGAGGGGAGCCGGATACCTTATCAACTTTGCCTTGGCAATCCACTCCTATTCAAGAAACGGCTCCTTTAAAGGGCATATCTTTAAAATAAATGAATGAACGGCTGGTCCGGTTATAGGACTACTTACTTGAGTATCTGGGCGATTGCAGCTTAGTCCTGCATCCTCGGTCAAGTCCGGACACTTCTCTTGTGATCCGAAGAATAGTTTATACATCTCCATGGGCGTCGTGCCCATAAAATTTTAGAGAGCTCGTGGTCCCTCCGGATTGAATTCCCACAGGCGGAGGCGGCGTTCTGCAGGGCTGAAGACGCCGGATCACCATAACCTCGCCACTGCAACCAGATTGATCCCTCTTTCTGGAGGTCTCGAATACGGCCCTCTGCAGGGGAACGCCCTGGACGACCCCAGTCGAGCCCCTTTGTCGACCCATGACGCCTTGGCCGTGGTGGACCTGAGCGGAAGGCAGGGAGCGCCGCCCATTTGGTGCCCCTGGGAGCGGTGATATAAAACCACTCCCGTTGCCACAAACCAAGCTCCTCTTGAAAAGAGCGCTCGGGCCACGGAGCATCAGCACATTTGCTTATGAATGCCCCTCCGCACTCTGTTTGCCGCCCCTTGATCGCTTTTGGCTCCACCTTGAAGGTCTTGAGCCACAATCCAAAGTGAGGGGTAAGATGGAGGAAGGCCTCACATACCACAATGAATGACGAGATATGGAGGATGGACTCCGAATTCAAGTCATGGAAATCAAGCCCATAATAAAACATGAGCCCCCGCACAAAGGCGTCCATCGGGAAGCCTAAACCTCGACGGAAGTGAGACACGAACACCACGTTCTCGCCGGGCTCAGGAGTGGGAATGACCTGCCCGGGCGGGCAGCCTATCTGATATCTCGCCGGTTAGATACAGCGTCTCGCAGCTTTAGCACGCCTTCTTCTTACAGAACGGAGGAAGACACCCGCCAGCCATCTTGGTCGGAGCCGGACATCGTCGAAAGTCGAAGCGCTGAATCTGAAGCTTTGGGGTGTTGGAACTCGAAGCGAGGCGAACTCGATAGAGGGTGTAAAAGGAGAGGGCCTTGGTCTCGTTATAAAGAGGTTGAATACCAAGAGCCCACCCGTGGTCGATTAGGACTCGCCTTTGATAGAAAAGGCGGGCCAACGGGCACGCAGTTGGGTTACCCACGTCCGTATTGATGAGAATCCGGAATAAGGGGCACGATCTATGCTTTGATAAGGCGTGCCAAGGAAACCGCCTCGCTAAACACGCTGAGGTGGAACAATAAAAAAGCGATTCATATGAAGGCCTGGCCGTGGTGTGATGTCACACCGCTGAATACGTCAGCAGATCTGTGCAAAAACTATTCTCTCTCACGGTGTTATGTGGAACTTGTTTTGCGAGCGGACACTATCCTGGTGTTCACAATCTTCTATAAATTATTCGGAGGAAGAACCCGCCTTGCAATGCGAAGACAATATGCGCGCCCGGACTCGTCGTCATTGAAGCCTGGTTCAGGGCTCTTGAGGGAGTTCCGGACTAGGGGTGTCCGGATAGCGAACTATCATCATCGGCGGACTCCAAGACTATGAAGATACAAGATTGAAGACTTCGTCCGTGTCCGGATGGGACTTTCCTTGGCGTGGATGGCAAGCTTGGCGATCTGGATATGTAGATCTCCTACCATTGTAACCGCCTCTATGTAACCCTAACCCTATCCGGTGTCTATATAAACCGGAGGGTTTTAGTCCGTAGGACGAACAACAATCATAACATAGGCTAGCTTCTAGGGTTTAGCCTCCTTGATCTCGTGGTAGATCCACTCTTGTAACACACATTATCAATATTAATCTAGCAGGACGTAGGGTTTTACCTCCATCAAGAGGGCCCGAACCTGGGTAAAACATCGTGTCCCTTGTCTCCTGTTACCATCCGCCTAGACGCACAGTTCGGGACCCCCTACCCGAGATCCGCCGGTTTTGACACCGACACTGCTCTTTCTACCTCACAATCCAAGTTACATGTTAATGCTGGTTTATAGCTACAGGCCTTAAACCGGTTCTGGGCCTTGGGCCTTTGCTCAGCGTCACCGTCTGTCTTCATAGGCTTCAAGTTAATCCGGCCTCTCCTGGCCAGTTTACGCCTAGTAGTAATATCCCCAACATTAGGCCCAGACTGATTTGAACTGGTTCATGTCAGTCCTTAAGAAAACTTCGTCTTCAACATTTTCACATAATTTTGTAAACCGCCGTGACATCATCTTCCCAAATCATGGTAAACCGTCGTGACGTCATCTGTTAAACTGTGCATGACACATCTTCATTAATGAGTCTCCAACAATCGAGGCGACAGCTCCGCTTTCCAAATTTTTGGCTCCTCGATTTTCGCGCCTGACACTTATCCCTTGCCTTTATAAATACAACCGAGGGGTCATTTTCACCTTTCCCCCTCGTGCCTCTTCGCATCGTCGTCTTCCTTGCGCCGCTCAACCCTTGGAGCTCCGCCGCCACCGTCGACCGTCGCCTCTGCCTCGACTCTGGCCGCTGCATCACCCTGAACGTACCAGAAAACTGCGGCACCCCTCCGCTTCCTCATCAGCACAGGTAAGCTTCTGCTCTTTTCGCCATAGATCCGTTCTAGGGTTTCGGTGTTCGTCGTTGTTCTTCGGTGTTCATCAGAGTCCATTACCTGCATAATAGGGTTTTGGTCCTAGACCTTGATAGTTATCTTGTCCAATGATAGTCGTAGCTCTTTTCCCATCTAATGCGCCTTGCTAAGATAGAAGATCCCATCTGAACCTTCCTCCACTGTTTCAGCACCACTTCTTAAATCTGAATATATTTTCCTTTTCTGACATGCCACAGATCCAAAATTGTAATACCAGCTTGTGAAATCTATTTTCCTTCACTTATACATCTGCAGTCTTGACTCTTGAATGTTTAGACTAGGCGGTTTAACTTTGTAGAAAAAATGACAACCCGGTATATACCATTAGTCCCCTTGTTGAACCGCCAATATATTTCCACTTATCACCTCCACTGGTGTACTACGTTACTGTTGAACTCCGGTTTGTTAATAGCTGACTCCGGTTTAACAATATACTTTTGTCTTGTATCACTGTATAGCTGTCCAACATAAATCTTAAACCGGAAATCATTATATTGTAGATCTTCATTGCCATGGCCAAACAAGTGTATGAATGCAATTGGGTCCCTTCTCGAGTAACAGAGGAACAGTTAGACAATCTTGTCAAAACGGGTGCCTTAAACACAAAAGATGTCATTCCTTTGGAGGGTCCTCGGCCGAATATCCTCCTACTCCCAAAGACGGAGAAGTTGTTGTTTTCTTTGATCACCTAATCCGGGTTTCAACCCTCCGGTTCAAAATTCTTCCGGATGTCTTGGCCAACTTCCAATCACGCCCACAAGATATTGGCCCTAACTCAGCAACCAACATCTCGCCACTTTCAAGTGTTTTGTGAGGTTTACCTTCAAGAGGAACCTTGATAGAGCTATTCAGGGACTGCTTTCATCTCAAACGCCGCACGTAGTTCAAAGATGGGCTTAACACAGGCTGGCGGGATGGCAATTCAGAAAAGGAAAGAAGTCACCTTTCCTCACGCCAATCTCCACAGTCACCCCAAAGATTGGAACCAGACCTGGTTTTACTTCAAGGACACGTCTCCAGTTGATGAAAACCCCCTGCCGGGTTACCGTCCTGAACGTCTGAGCAACACACACCCTTTTCCTCAAAGGCCGACTACTAAAGAAAGAAGCAAATATGCTCCTCAACTATCCAAGCTTAGGGCCTTTTTGGCCAATGGTTTAACAGGAGTTGACTTTGCACGCTGCTGGATAAGTTGGAGCGTTTTGCCTTTGAGCCAACGCCCCGGTTTGATGTGTGAGTATACATGAGAATTGAATGATGCTCAGAGGCACATTGATATTCAGCTAACAGATGACGAAGTCACTGAGGCTGTAAAAAAGATGCTGAATGAACCAGAGGCTACCTGTGCTCAAACCAGACTCCCCCCTTTCTGCACCATCAAAAAACCGCCAGCCGTAAGATTCATACTATCCGTTTTATCTGAAATTGCTTCTGTCCTGATGTGTTCTGAAAATGTGATGACCTTTTGGCAGGACAATGATCCGTTCTGGAGCAAGAAACCTCCGCAAGACAAACCGGCGAAGCCAACCCGCCAAAAGACCAAAGTTGTGAAAATACCAGCTAACCGGAAGAGAACCACTGCATCCTCCGATCCACCGGTTGATGATGATGTGGGTAACTCGGATTTTGAGGTAGAACTTGACTCACTTGGTTCATTTTTCATACGCCTTATTGATGATGATTATTGCCAGGACGACGCTGAAGTCAGTCATGCCGATGCTGTAGAGGTAATCATCCTTTCCTCCAATTCAAACCCTTTGCCTTCACTAAAAACCCGTCGAGCAAACCGGAAAATTAAATTTTCACATCCTCTTGCTTATTTGGATCCAAACTTTCTTATGAAGACACAACAGCACGAGGCTCGCCGCACAACCCGGCATAGCGGCCAGGTAGTTACCTCCACCGGTTTACCGAACAGCCCGGTTCAGAAACGACTATCAGAGGTCTCTAATTCCCTTGACATGTCATGCCCCAAAGTAGGATGTTTTCGTCAACCTCTTAATCCGTCTGACTCCAATTATCAGGGCACTTCTCATTGCTCCTCTGGCGAGTCGCAAGCCACCAAACTTCCACCTCTCAAAACGGTTATTGGGTAAGCTTTTCACTTGCCTTATTCTTGATATGCATTTTATATGCTATACTGACCTTCGTGTTTTTACTTTGTCAGCGCTAAGCCCAGACCAAGCAAGAAAGCTCGCCTGAACAAATCGTCAGAAGAAGATACAACTGCTGAACCGGAGAAAAATCCAGATCATGTAGAAGCCCACCTTGATGATGTGCTGAATGATCCACCACCTCAAGACGATGACTTTGTAACTGAACCGACAGACATCGACACCACATGCCATGCTGACGAACCGGCCCGTTCTCCTTGTACTGACAAAACGGCAAGTCCAGCAAATAATATCAACAAACCGGCAACCCCAGTACGAGCTGCTGCTGAAAAGGATGATGACGTTCTGATTACTGGCGTTGGCTATACAGATCCGAGGAATCACAGCCGCTTTTTCGAAGCATACCGCCAAGGAGGAATTTTCTGCAATTGGTAAAGGCAAGTGGAAAGCCCATCTGTCCACCTATACCCATCTGAACGCTCAAGACCTTCATTCCGGCTATCTGAACCGTGTGTTCACGAGCCGTGACTATGAAGCCGGTCTGGCCAATATGATGAAGGAAAAATATGAGGTAACTTTATTCATACTTCTCTTGCTGTATTGTGTTTGCATTTTATCAACTGTAGTAGCCCCCAAGTGACGGTTTAAGATAGCAACTTAAACCGGGACTTTGATAGCAATCTTCGGGCTTGCAACAATGTATTTTAACTTCACCGATGTAGTCTCCAAAGGCCGGTTTAACTATATAGAGATGAAGCAGGACTTTATAGAAGAATTCCCTTTTTAGCAAGTTACGAGCAAATACACATTAGCCCCCAAGTGCCAAGCTTAATACTTGTATTGTGCTTTGGGACTTTGAAAATTGTCTGATAGAGCAAATATGCATTAGCCCCCAAGTGCCAAGGGCATAACTTGTTATAGGCTTGGTACTTCAAGTATTCTTGTTACACGACCATATATTTGTCCCTTTGTAGGCTGAAATTTGAGCAAAAGGAGAGCCAAACTGCTGACCTTCAAGAAAACCTTAAATTGCAATAAGGTGAAACCTCCAAGGCAAAGGCAGAGCTGACCAACGCTTTAGGCGCTATGGAGAAACTGAAAGAAGGCTTCAACAAGGAACGGTCGGCTTGGGAAAATGAAAAATCTGATTTGATCAAAAGGGCTGAGAAAGCAGAAGCTGCTCTTAAACCGGTGGTTGATGAACTGACCAGCATAAAGCGGCAGGTTCATGCCATGACCGCAGCCGTGTTTGGTAAGCATCCGTAACTCCCGATTTTACCATATTCTTTCATGTATCTGCCGGTTTACTAACCCTTGCAATGATATATGAACTCGTATTGGCCACTTGGGATTTGACATTCAGAAGAAGTTAAAAGCAGCATATACTCTGATAGAGCAGCTCTATACCGGCGCGCAACAGATCATATATACTGCTTCTCACAACAATCCTCCTCCCACCTTGATTAAAGATACTTTAGAAAGGTTATCCATGCTACCTGCTCGGGCTGATGAACTGAAAAAGTCTGCTGCTAGGATGGGTGCTTTGGCTGCACTGACCCGGGCAAAGGCATGGGTGCCTGACTTTGATCCAATTGAAGCGGCTCAAGGCTATCCCAGTTTGAAGGAAGACGGGACAGAATTCGGCGAAGATGATCTCCGGATCATAAACCGGGAGGTACGCCCATTGGCTTGTCAACTAGTTGAAGAAGCGGACCTGTCATACTATCAAGCAAACTATGATGACAAGAACAAGCAGGTTGCTGCACCAATCCCCGAAGCTCAGAATCTCATCCCGTCAATTCGTAAGCACACTTATGCCCCTGACATTGAACCGTCGACGCTGATAAGTGATGAAGCTGTATTCCAAGCCCTAACTGGAATCGACTGGGCAACTGTTGATTTCCAGCCACTGGGTAGAGAAGAAGAAGCTGATCCGGCGCGGGATGACCCGCAACCGTCAGGCCCAGCTGGTGACCAAGCATGAACTGGAGGCCGGTTTAGCCTTCTATATGCCGCGACATGTATTTTGAGAAAACAATGATCCTGTTGGGCACTGGAAAGCCTTGTTGTCGGTGTCAAAACCGGCGGATCTCCTGTAGGGGGTCCCGAACTGTGCGTCTAGGTGGATGGTAACAGGAGACAAGGTACACGATGTTTTTACCCAGGTTCGGGCCCTCTCGATGGAGGTAAAACCCTACTCCTGCTTGATTAATATTGATGATATGGGTAGTACAAGAGTAGATCTACCACGAGATCAGAGAGGCTAAACCCTAGAAGCTAGCCTACGGTATGATTGTTGTTCGTCCTACGGACTAAAACCCTCCGGTTTATATAGACAACAGAGAGGGTTAGGGTTACACAGAGTCGGTTACAATGGAAGGAGATCTATATATCCGTATCGCCAAGCTTGCCTTCCACGCCAAGTAAAGTCCCATCCGGACACGGGACGAAGTCTTCAATCTTATATCTTCATAGTCCAGGAGTCCGGCCGAAGGTTATAGTTCGGCTACCCGGACACCCCCTAATCTGGGACTCCCTCAGTAGCCCCCGAACCAGGCTTCAATGACGACGAGTCCGGCGCGCAGATTTGTCTTCGGCATTGCAAGGCGGGTTCTTCTCCAAATTCTTTGTACCTGTTGAATAGTGTCCGGCCTTTCGTGAATATTGCGCTCCTTGGCTTCCATGCCCAATAACGGCGGTCTTCCACGTGTCAAACGAATGCGAAAAGCCAGGGTGTTTTTACTTTTACCCCCCTAGCTTCGCAAATAAGCTGCCTTATAAAAGAGACGCGGATTTAGATCCGAATCACACCATCTCCCCTTCGCGAGCATTCATCGGAGCGCATCTGACAGTAATCCATTCCATCATGGCCAGTCGACGCGACTCCTCCTCTCGCTCTACCAGCCCTCAGCCTGGAGATTGGGAGAGATGTTCCTTCCCACACAGCGAGCTAGTGATGCTCCAAACCAAGGGATTTCTTCCCCCAGCCTTCATGGTCCCGGTTCGAGCCGAACTCGCCACCTATAATGGCGGAAAGCAGGCGGAGAGCGTCCCCAATCCCTCCAAAGGAGAGCGGGTATGCCTTGTCCCTTACTTAATAAGAGGGCTCGGATTTCCAATTCATCCGTTTCTCCGGGGGCTCCTGGAGTTCTACGGCCTCTAGCTGCACAACCTTACTGAAAGCACAAGTGCCCCCTAGGTGGTTTTGGTAATTAATGTCAACATATCTCTTGTTGGACTAACACTTTTATCTAGTATGTTTCAGATAAGTTCAACAATGGAGTGGCATGGATTAAAGGATGTGGGAACTCCTTGAAGATGCTAAGGACAAAGGATTGGCTCAAGCTTCAAGCTCAAGACTCTTCATTTTACAATTTAGTGATCCAAGATCACATTGAGTCTATAGGAAAAGCCAATACTATCAAGGAGGGATGAGGTGTTGCTTAATGAGCCTCTTGCTTCATGTGCTTAGTGATATGCTCCAAAACCCTCAACTACTTTCCCACTTCCACACAAATGTCCTAAACCTAAAGTCAAACTCAGCTCCACTGATTCTTCCTATCCGGCGCCAACGAGTTTGGATGCCTTAGCCACTGCCACAAACCCTAGGCAAATCGGTCTCACTGATAGGGATCTCGGTCTCACCGAGATGGGATTGTAATCTCTTTGTGTATTTCCATTATCAAAGTCGGTCTCACCGAGTTTGAGAATCGGTACTACCGAGATTACAATGCAAACTTTCTGGTTGACTCATTATCAAAATCGGTCCCACCGAGTTTGAGTAATCGGTCTCACCGAGTTTGCCTGACCAACTCTCTGGTTAGCTAATTACCAAAATCGGTCTCACCGAGTTTGTGTAATCGGTCTCACCGAGATTATGTTATGCCCTAACCCTAACCATGTCGGTCCTACCAAGATGCAAGTCAGTCCCACCGAAAACCCTAACGGTCACTAGGTTAGTAAATCGGTCTGACCGAGTTTGTTGATTCGGTCCCACCGAGATTGGTAAATTGTATGTAACGATTAGATTTTGTGTGGAGGCTATATATACCCCTCCACCTCCTCTTCATTAGAAGAGAGAGCCATCCGACTGAACCTACACTTCCAGCATCCTATTTCTGAGAGAGAACTACCTACTCATGTGTTGAGACCAAGATATTCCATTCCTACCATATGAATCTTGATCTCTAGCCTTCCCCAAGTTGCTTTCCACTCAAATCTTCTTTCCACCAGATCCAAATCCTATTAGAGAGAGTTGAGTGTTGGGGAGACTATCATTTGAAGCACAAGAGCAAGGAGTTCATCATCAACACACCATTTGTTACTTCTTGGAGAGTGGTGTCTCCTAGATTGGCTAGGTGTCACTTGGGAGCCTCCGACAAGATTGTGGAGTTGAACCAAGGAGTTTGTAAGGGCAAGGAGATCGCCTACTTCGTGAAGATCTACCGCTAGTGAGGCAAGTCCTTCGTGGGCGGCGGCCATGGTGGGATAGACAAGGTTGCTACTGTGGACCCTTCGTGGGTGAAGCCCTCCGTGGACTCACAAGAACTGCTACCCTACGTGGGTTGAAGTCTCCACCAACGTGGAAGTACGATAGCACCACCTATCGGAACCACGACAAAAACATCCGTGTCTCCAATTGCGTTTGATTTCTCCAAACCCTTCCCTTTACTTTCTTGCAAGTTGCATGCTTTACTTTCCGCTGCTCATATACTCTTTGCATGCTTGCTTGTTATGTATTGAAAAAGTTAAACTTGTGCCTAAACTCCACTTAAACTTTAATAAGGTTAAAAACTGCAACTTTGGTACTTAGTGTCTAATCACCCCCCCTCTAGACACCTCTTCTCAAGATCCTACAAGTGCTATCAGAGCATTGGTCTCCATTGCCTTGGTTTAATCACCATTGGAGGAAGATGGATGAGTCTACATTGGGGAGTCTTAGACATAGAGTGCCTATTCTTGATGGAGAGTATTTTCATGAGTGGAAAATGATATGCTTGTAATTTTCAATCAATATCATTTGAACAAGTACATTGCTAGCCCTTGTGCACCTCATGTTGATTCTATGCATCCCACCCTTGATGAATCTATTGACATGACTAGGAATCTTAGAACTGTTAATCTTATCACTGGAGGCTTGCCTAGAAACTTAATTAGAATCCTTCCTACTCTTGAGTGTGCCACTATATGGAAATTTCTTGAGGAATGCTTTCCAAATTATTCCTTGAAAAATCTAGATGAAATTCTCTATAAGTCTATTGCTTTGAGTAAGATGAATACTAGTGATCCTATGTTTGGTGATCGTCTATTTGAACTTACCGACCTTATGCGTGCCAAAGGAGATGTTGGTATTATTAGTGATATTATTTCCGAAGCTATAAGAATTCATAAGCAAGATCATTGTCAAACTCACTCTAATGAATTACCCTCTCTAGGATTTGATCCTCCACATGACGATGTTGAGCATGGATACTATGATGAGGATGATGATAGTGACTTCGATCTTGATGATGCAATGAGAAACTTTGGTCTTATGGCGAATCTTTGGGGATATGTGTCAGGAGGAAAGGAATGGATTCTTGACAGTGGATGTACCGATCACATGACCGGAGATAAAGACATGTTTCGTGAGCTTGCTGAAAATGATGGTCCTCGAAAGTTTGTCACTTTCGGTGACAACTCAAAGGGTAAGGTGGTTGGCCTCGATGGGTGGCCATCTCACATGATAGCTCCATTCAAAATGTCATGCTCGTTGAGTCTCTTGGGTACAACTTACTTTCAGTATCTAGACTTGCTGATTTCGGTTTCAATGTCTTATTTACTGAAGTAGACTGCCAAGTGTTTCATCGAGACAATCATAAAATGGTCTTTACCGGTATATGTAGAGGTGATCTATACATTGTTGATTTCACTAAAAAGGCTCAACCTAAAACTTGCTTCATTGCTAAATCCACAAAAGGTTGGTTATGGCATAGACGATTAGGTCATGTTGGTATGCGAAACCTTGACAAGCTTATTAAAGGGAATCATATCCTTGGTGTCAATGATGTCATATCTGATAAGGATAGACTTTGCAGTGCTTGTCAAGCAGGTAAACGGGTTGGAGGAAGGCATCCCGTGAAGAACATTATGACCACAAGGAGGCCACTCGAGCTACTTCACATGGATCTCTTTGGTCCCAACTCCTACAAGAGCCTCGGTGGAAATTCTTTTGGTCTAGTTATAGTTGATGATTTTTCAAGATTTACGTGGGTGTTCTTTCTCGATGATAAATCGCAGGTCCAAAAGATCTTCAAAAACTTCGGTAGGAAGGCCCAAAACCAATTTGAAGTGAAGATCAAGAAGGTTCACAGCGACAACGGAACGGAGTTCAAGAACGCAAATGTGGACACCTTTCTTGACGAAGAAGGGATTTCACACGAGTTCGCGGTTACGTACACACCTCAACAAAATGGAGTTGTTGAGAGGAAGAACCGGACGCTCATCAAAATGGCGAGAACGATGCTTGATGAGTACAAGACACCAAAGCACTTTTTGGGCGAGAAGCGGTGAGACAGCTTGTCATGCAACAAATCGCTTGTATCTTCACAAGCTACTCGGCAAGACGGCATACGAGCTCCTCACGGTAACAAACCCCAAGTTGGAGACTTTCGAGTATTCGCTCAAAGTGCTACATTCTTGATAAGCATCGTCGTTCTAAATTTGCTCCTAAGTCTCATGAAGGTTTCCTACTAGGTTATGGCTCAAACTCTCACACTTACCGTGTCTACAATAATTTCACCCGAAAGGTTGAAGAGACGGTAGATGTGAAGTTTGATGAATCTAACAGCTCGCAAGTAGAGCAATTGCCAATTGATGTAGGAGACAAAGATCCTTCGGAAGCAATCCAAGACTTGTCTATTGGCAAGGTCCGTCCAACGGAGGTGAAGGAGAGTACCTCGTCCGTCCAAGTGGAAGCTTCTACTTCATGACAAGGTGAACCAAGAGTTGAAACGGAAGCATCCACAAGTGGGACACACCAAGATGAAGAAAACGAGGAAATGCATCAAGATGAACGTCAACGACCTCCTTCTCCACCACGACAAGAGAACGACAACGCCAACAATGAAGAAGGCCAAGAAGAAGAACAAGATGAAGAAGATGTTCAACGAAGACCCAAGCAAAAGCTTTCACGAGTTTGAGCAAGAATTGCTAAAGATCATCCCGTCGAGCAAATCTACAATGATATTCAAATCGGGAGAATCACTCGCTCTAATACTCGTTTAGCTAACTTTTGTGAAAACTATTCTTTCATATCTAGCGTTGAACCTATGAAGGTTGAAGAAGCATTGGAAGATCTGGATTGGATAAATGCTATGCATGAAGAGCTACACAACTTTGAGAGGAACCAAGTTTGGACATTGGTTGAGAAGCCCGACAACAACCACAACATCATCGGTACCAAATGGGTGTTTCATAACAAGCAAGATGAAGATGGACAAGTAGTTCGCAACAAAGCACGTCTAAATGGCCCAAGGCTACACACAAGTCGAAGGTATGGACTATGGTGAGACTTACGCTCCCGTTGCTAGACTTGAGTCCATTCGCATCTTACTTGCCCATGCTAATCATCATGATATCACCTTGTACCAAATGGACATTAAAAGTGCTTTTCTAAATGGTGAAATAGAGGAGGAAGTTTATGTTAAGCAACCTCCCGGCTTTGTCAATCCTAAGGGCCTGTTCGGTAGCCCTCTGGCTTCTCAACTCCACAACCCCACGTCTGGAGCGCACCCGAACGGTCCAACTCCTGGCGATGCGATTGAGAAGCTGGCTAACCATGCAGTGCAAATTTGGAGGAGTCGTGGAGTTGAGAAAATGGAGCTCCACAAAAATAGAGAAGCGAGAGTTGGCAGAAATTACATAGGCATGCCACCGCCAAGTGAGACTGCGTACCGATTCGCTCGACCCTTTTCTATTCTGCATGACGCCGACGCTGCTCCCTTCCTATCTCTGTCGTTAGTTATTCCATCCCACCGTGAGCAGCCCACCCATTATGGTCCGATTGGGCCAAAAGCAACGCTTCGGCTGGAAGAAAACAATCGAGCAAAGAAGCTATGCCCCCGAACGATTGGCTGACTCCGGGATTTTTCTGGAGAAGCTAGCTGCCGGATCTTGGCTACGGAGTCGTGGAGTTTGAGGCTCTGGAGGGCTACCGAACAGACCCTAAGAAACCCAATCATGTTTACAAACTTCACAAAGCTCTTTATGGTCTTAAACAAGCTCCTAGAGCATGGTATAAATGCTTGATGAAGTTTCTTCTTGAAAAAGGCTTTGAAATTGGGAAAATTGATTCCACACTTTTTACTAACAGGGTTAATGGAGAATTATTTGTATGCCAAATTTATGTTGATGATATCATATTTGGATCAACTAACCCTCTTTTTAGTGAAAAGTTTGGAAAGCTAATGTCGGAGAAGTTTGAGATGTCAATGATGAGTGAACTCAAATTCTTTCTTGGGTTGCAAATCAAGCAAACTAAGGAAGGTACCTTTGTCTCTCAAACGAAGTACACTAAGGATTTATTCAAGAAGTTCAATATGCAAGAATGCAAAGGTATGACTACACCCATGCCTACTAGTGGACATCTTGACTTAACCAAAGATGGTGAACCGGTTGATCAAAAGGTTTATCGCTCTATGATTGGTTCATTGTTATATCTATGTGCTTCACGTCCCGATATTATGCTAAGCGTGTGCATGTGTGCATGATATCAAGCTGCTCCTAAAGAATGTCATCTTAAGGCCGTGAAAAGGATAGTGAGATACTTAATCCATACACCAAATTTTGGCATTTGGTATCCTAAGAGGGCCTCTTTCGATCTTGTTGGCTATTCCGACTCGGACTATGCGGAGACAAGGTTGATAGAAAGTCCACTTCGGGTACTTGTCAATTTCTTGGTAGATCTCTTGTGTCTTGGTCCTCCAAGAAACAATACTCGGTATCCTTATCCACTGTCGAAGCGGAATACATTGCCGCTGGTTCATGTTGTGCTCAATTACTTTGGATGACCCAAACTCTTAAAGATTATGGGATATATGTGAAACATGTTCCATTGCTTTGTGACAATGAAAGTGTTATCAAAATTGGTCATAATCCCGTGCAACATTCTCGAACTAAGCATATTGAAGTTCGTCATCATTTCATTCGAGATCATGTTGCTAAGGGAGACATTGATCTTAAACATGTTCGCACAAAAAAGCAATTAGCGGATATATTCACTAAACCTCTTGATGAGAAAGTGTTTTGCAGGTTAAGAGGAGAATTGAACATCATTGATGCTTCAAACTTGGAGTAGAAACTCCATTGGATACATGCAAGACATGATCTTATGCCTAATCCTTGATATCTCTCTTATGATGGAAATCTTATGTCTTGGATATATTTGTATCTTGCATGTTATCTAACCCATGTAGGTACTTGGTTGAATCAAATTCCATGAGGTTGTGACCTACTCATATCTTGAGCAATCTCTACATCACCAAGTCTCTACACAAGGTGGTTGAAGCCAAGGAAGCACAAAACCATTTAAACATATCCTTTTGACAAATTCTATGATTGAGCTTCATGATTGTCACTGTTGGATACACAAGTGCTCTTCCTTGCACGAACTAACCCATGTAGGTAGATGGACTCAAATTCCAAGTGGTGCTCCAAATTCTTGATGAGCTACATCAACCTTGAGCAACCCACACCAAGTTCAACTACATGGACGACGCCACCAACCAAGGTATGTTATTCCATCTTAGAGAAGCTTTACTCCAAGTCATGAGTTAAAGCAACTCGACAAGATGTGAATACATCAAGATGCTTAAACGAAAAATGGCAACCCCATTTTGAGCTTAAACGATGAGTATGACCTATGATCAAGTGATCTCACTTGACTCCTAAGTCAATATACTCTAACATAGGTGACTTTGTCGCCGACCATCTCTAGATGAAGTTCTCTTGTGTTCTTTTCTGAGTTCTTGCAGTTGTCTCATACATATGTGTTTCCCCTTTCAAAAAAAAACTTCATCTAGATTTCTTTCTGTTTGCTCTGCATTTTGTGCATTCCAATTCATTGCATATCATTCAGTAAATTCCTTGCAAATCTTTGTGAGATCTTATTAGTCGAGTGTGCTGAGGTGACAAGTGTTTTCACTGCGATGAACTCGGTTACACCAAGTTGTAATTTTCGGTCCAACCGAAAACTTTTGGTACCACCGAAGCATACCACTCGGTGCCACCGATTTCACAACAGGAAAATTAGTTTGCCACTTATTCTAAGTTTCTTCTGATCCAGCTCCACTCAATGAATCTTGTCCTCTACAAGCATCACAATTTTATCATTGCTTTATGTTATGACTCAAGGATCAAACTCATTCACGACAAATTCCAGCGGGGAGAGAGAGCTCAAATTTTTTATCTAGCCCTTCTTGGAAATTGATGTCAAAGGGGGGGAGAGAGATCACATCAAAGCTTATCACTTAAAAAGATCACATCAGAGAAGGAGAGAGAGATCCTTCAGGGGGAGAGAGAGAGATCTCGTGGGGAGAGAATACTAGTAGAGAGTATTTCTCAAGGATCCCAGATGCTTGGTGTTCAAGAGGACAGATGCCACATGTCTTCTTGAGGGGAAAGACATGTTCATGTGTGCTTATTTGCATTATCTTGCATTAGCTATGTTCATTTATATCTTTCAGCTCTGATTTTCTGCTCCCTATCTTCTCCCAGTATTCCATGCTAGATTCAAGGGGAGCAAGACATCTAAGGGAAGAAATCATCTAAATTCATTGCATATCTTTACTCTTGGGGACATGTCTAATCCAATGTAGTACTCATTACTCACTCTCTACATGTCATCCCAGTCTTGGTATTCTTGTGGTTTCTTTTGTTTGCTCTGGCTAGTAGGTGCATCAGTGTTATCTAACCTTGTTTACGCAGGTTCATTCCATCCTAAGCCAACTCAAGACTACAAGGTAAGTATATGCATCACAATCATGTGTATGAGTAATTCTTGCTGATGTACATACTGTTTGCAAGAAGGACTCGTGGGCATGAAAGTATTTTCTTAAATATTCTTTGCTCTAATGCATATGACCAAGATACATGTAACACATTGCCTGCTCTATCATGGTTATGCTATCACATGCTTCTATATTCCATATTCACATGGCTGCATACATGTAGGGGGAGCCTATGTCTGTTACATGTCTTTCCAAAGCTTTACTTGCTATTCTTTATATCTTTATCTAAAGCTTTGATGTATGTTGTCATCAATTACCAAAAAGGGGGAGATTAAAAGCACAAGTGCTCCCTAGGTGGTTTTGGTAATGAATGTCAACATATCTCTTGTTGGACTAACACTTTTATCTAGTATGTTTCAGATAAGTTCAACAATGGAGTGGCATGGACTAAAGGATGTGGGAACTCCTTCAAGATGCTAAGGACAAAGGATTGGCTCAAGCCTCAAGCTCAAGACTCTTCATTTTACAATTTAGTGATCCAAGATCACATTGAGTCTATAGGAAAAGCCAATACTATCAAGGAGGGATGAGGTGTTGCTTAATGAGCCTCTTGCTTCATGTGCTTAGTTATATGCTCCAAAACCCTCAACTAGTTTCCCACTTCCACACAAATGTCCTAAACCTAAAGTCAAACTCGGCCCCACTGATTCTTCCTATCCGGCGCCACCGAGTTTGGATGTCTTAGCCACTGCCACAAACCCTAGGCAAATCGGTCTCACCGATAGGGATGTCGGTCTCACCGAGATGGGATTGTAATCTCTCTGGGTATGTCCATTATCAAAGTCGGTCTCACCGAGTTTGAGAATCGGTACTACCGAGATTACAATGCAAACTTTCTCGTTGACTCATTACCAAAATCGGTCCCACCGAGTTTGAGTAATCGGTCTCACCGAGTTTGCCTGACCAACTCTCTGGTTAGCTAATTACCAAAATCGGTCTCGCCGAGTTTGTGTAATCGGTCTCACCAAGATTACGTTATGCCGTAACCCTAACCATATCGGTCCCACCGAGATGCATGTCAGTCCCACCGAAAACCCTAACGGTCACTGGGTTTACTAAAATCGGTCTAACCGAGTTTGTTGATTCGGTCCCACCGAGATTGGTAAATTGTGTGTAATGGTTAGATTTTGTGTGGAGGCTATATATACCCCTCCACCTCCTATTCATTAGAAGAGAGAGCCATCAGACTGAACCTACACTTCCAGCATCCTATTGCTAAGAGAGAACTACCTACTCATGTGTTGAGACCAAGATATTCCATTCCTACCATATGAATCTTGATCTCTAGCCTTCCCCAAGTTGCTTTCCACTCAAATCTTCTTTCCACCAGATCCAAATCCTATGAGAGAGAGTTGAGTGTTGGGGAGACTATCATTTGAAGCACAAGAGCAAGGAGTTCATCATCAACACACCATTTGTTACTTCTTGGAGAGTGGTGTCTCCTATATTGGCTAGGTGTCACTTGGGAGCCTCCGACAAGATTGTGGAGTTGAACCAAGGAGTTTGTAAGGGCAAGGAGATCGCCTACTTCGTGAAGATCTACCGCTAGTGAGGCAAGTCCTTCGTGGGCGACGGCCATGGTGGGATAGACAAGGTTGCTACTTCGTGGACCCTTCGTGGGTGAAGCCCTCCGTGGACTCGCGCAACCGTTACCCTACGTGGGTTGAAGTCTCCACCAACGTGGAAGTATGATAGCACCACCTATCGGAACCATGACAAAAACATCCGTGTCTCCAATTGCGTTTGATTTCTCCAAACCCTTCCCTTTACTTTCTTGCAAGTTGCATGCTTTACTTTCCGCTGCTCATATACTCTTTGCATGCTTGCTTGTTATGTATTGAAAAAGTTAAACTTGGTCCTAAACTCCACTTAAACTTTAATAAGGTTAAAAACTGCAACTTTGGTACTTAGTGTCTAATCACCCCCCCTCTAGACACCTCTTCTCAAGATCCTACACTTACGCCTGCCTCCATATTGCATATCGCGGGCTTCGTAGCCCTTTGCGAGCTGTTCTTGGGCGCCGAGGCTCACTTCGTGCTGTGGAAGAAGTTGTTCTGCCTTGTGCCCCGTTCTCAGGAGGGATCGATATATCAAGTGGGCGGAGCCTAATTATGGCGCATCGCGGGGACCGGGTATCTATCTAGAACCCCAAAGAAGGCATCCGAAGACTGGCCTTCAGAATGGTTTTATATAGAAGATGTCCCCCTGCTTTGGATCTGTCTTGGATCGGCCTTCCCGAAGTTCAATAATGCTCCTCTGAAGAAGCGCCTAAGCTGGTGCCCACGGAGCCCTCGGAAGGAAAATGACAGGACATCCTTTACCGATGAGCCGGATAAGATTACTAGCTCATTCCGGATCGACCATGATCGGGGTCATGGCCACATGCATCATGCGGGGTGCAGCCGCTTCAAGATAGAGGCCACCCCATGTGGGATTTCAATGGGGAGGATGATGCCACCGCTGCGGCCGTAAGGGGCGGGATCGATTCTTTGCTTTCGACGAAGGCCTTGTCCGCATTATACAAGGGAGAAGAGGAGGATTTCCTCCGCGTCAATCCACAGGGCAGATTTTCTATGTACGACCCTCCAAGCTGGGTAAGCGGACACTTCTTTATGCCCATCCGTTCCATATTCCCGTAGTTAGGTACCTTATTCTGTGATTTCGACGCAGGAATTGTGTCGGGCTGTAAAGGATATAAACAACCCTCCTCCACAACCCGAGGATCCGGAAAGGTCCCTCGATCCGGCCTCCCAAGAGGATCCGGACATATCCGTGGAGCTGATCGATGGGGTATTTTACCAACTGAGCATCGACAATGCCTTGGTCGCCATTACGGCCGATTACCCTGGAATATCCAGCCTCACAGGTAACTGAGACCGAAGTCCCAATACTTTGAAGATGATCGACCCGTGCTTATCTTTGATCACCGTATATCAATGGTGTTTTGCAGGGGGAGCCCTTGAGGCGGAAGGCCGAGCCTGCAGTGGCTAATCAACAAGGGGAAGCAAGGCCCAGCAGGCTGAAAAGAAGTGCGGTCCGGATTGAGACGCCGGCGCCACGATATGGCATGCCGCCTTTTTCCCAGGTTTTATTCCCGGAAGGTATACTAACGCTCGTGCTCTCTTCAGGAAAAAGAGCGCTCGCCGGACTATATCCGGAGAGGCTGCCAATCGAGCCTCCACCAGCCATGCTCCAAAGCCAGGTCCAGAGGCGGAGGCGAACACGAGGCGTGCGTCGGACACTCCTCCGACAGAGGATGCCGACGGACTATCTGCCACCAATTCCGAGGTGGAGAGTGCCATGAATCACAGGCGTCGCCGGACTGTTCTTCGTGATGCATGTTTCTCCCAAGAGGCATTGGATGCCTTCAATTCGGGAGATGCGCACCTCCGTGCCGCTCAAAATGGTCTAGCCAGAGCCACGGAGCAGTATGTGAAAGACATACGGGTGAGAAAATTTGATGGTTATATATACCAAGTATCCCCGAGACTTGAAATAGTTAGAATAACTGATTTAAGGATCATTTATTATGCAGGATCTTACAAAAAAGAATACCCAACTGTCCCAGGAGCTGGAAGAGTGCAAAGCCCAACTTGAGGCTGCACTAGCCGCTGCAGGGGAGGCCAAGGAGACCCCCTCTGGTAATATACGCTTCGAAAGATAAGTATGTTGTGAAGTGCGACGTATGTGTAAATCTGACAATATCATTGCAGATGGCGCCGGAGTAGATCCGGACAAGCAACAACTCTTGCGCCGGTTAAAAGCCGGGGAGAGCGTGCTTACGAGGGTGAGGCAGGAGAAGAATAATCTCCAAGATGCCAACACCCAGCTGGGAGAGGAACTCAAAGATGTTCGTGCCCAGCTGGCGGACTCCGTGAAGGAGAATCGACGGCTTCGACGCGGCATTTTTAGTAAGTGCTTGAACAAACTTTGAACAAAGAGTTCGGCGAAGAATTCGACTAACAGAGTTATGTCTGTAGGTATGCTCACAGGTCGTCCTGCAGAGGAAATGCCCGGTTCTACGGGTGACCTTCTTCCCGAGCTCTTACAAACACGAACGAGTTCGGCAGGTGATGAAGGGCGTCGCCCAGAACTTGTGGCCATCTGTCTCCTTGCCCGAAGGCCTTGGAGAGCTTGCAGTGAGGCTAAAGGGGGCGCGATGGTGCTTTTGACTATGGAAGATATCGGCCTGCCGTCAAGGCGCCAGGGAGGCCTGGGCCATGGTGAAGACGCGGTACACGAAGGCTGACCCAAACCACATGGCCGAAGTCGGACCTGTGGGGCCCGATGGGAAGGAGATCCCTGTGAGCTTAGTGTACGGCCAAGTAGAATTGGCATAAAGTATTCCAACAGGACTGTAAACTAGACAGCCTATTAGATGGTATTGAGGAGGAATACACCCAGTCAATTTGACTATGTAATTTAAGATGACATGTAAAAATGCCTTCTAGCTGGATTGTAGATCGTTTGTCATGGCGGACCTTTTCGCTTCAACCTTGGGACCCTATAGTCCGGAGTGTGTCCGAATACCATCACGGTTATGTAAGAACCGGGGTATGCATGGATACCAGGCGTAGGGGTCATTAGTGCTTTAATAGACAAGTGCCCAACTAGTTATGTTATATTACATGGTTAGTAAGAAACATCTTCCAGGGAGAATAGTTCCGTTAGGGGTTCCTTTCCCTGGGAGGCATGCCTTAAAGTGCATGTCTGGGCTGCGGAAAAGCGTAAAAGCATCCGGGGCGTATAAATAAATAAGTGAGGAATCATCTTTAGTTCACCGACCGAATATTCCCTTAAGAATGCTAGCTTTCGGCTTCACCCACCGAGGTACACATCCGGCCGACTGGCGGTAACAATCGCAGAGGTGCTCCCTTTACCACCTAGCCGAACAATCGGGAACATAGGGGTAAGCACAGGAGCCAGGCAACCCAGCTTGGCCAAAACTTAAGTCATATCGATGCATATAATGGTGAATAAAAGGTACATGTGGAAGCATTACACATGTGTTAGGCATAGAGCACAGAAATAAGCTTCGTTAAAGAAGCTCCAGTATAATGAGCGGATAAGCGCGCGTCAAGTGTGTGCGAACAATGCGCGAATGAGCCTTTAAAGGCTATAAGAGAAAAAGAGGGAGAAGGAGAGAAATATAAGATAGCTAATGTGTAAAATCTTCGGAGACGGGCTGCGTTCCATGGGTTCGACTCGAGTCGATTATCTGATGCATCTCGCAGACGGTACGCTCCACCGGTCAGGACTTGGTTGATAATAAAGGGACCTTCCCATTTGGGCTTGAGTTTGTCCTTTTTCTTGTTCGGCAGGCGTAGAACTAATTCGCCAACATTGTAAGTTTTGGCTCGTACTTCTCTGCTTTGATATCTTTGAGCCTGCTGTCGATAGAATGCGGAACGGGCTTTGGCCACGTCACGCTCCTCCTCCAAGGCGTCCAAACTGTCCTGCCGATCGAGCTCGACTTCTCTTTCTTCATATATGCGCACGCGAGGTGAGTCATGAATTATGTCGCAGGCGTAACTGCTCTGCTACCAGTATACCATAAAGAATGGTGTGAATCCGGTGGTGCGATTCGGGCGTGGTCCGCAGCCCCGTAGTACGGAGTCGAGCTCCTCTACCCAAAGGCATGTTAGATTCCTTGAGGGACCGCACTAACCTGGGTTTGATGCCGCTCATGATTAGACCATTTGCTTGTTCGACTTGACCGTTAGTTTGAGGGTGATAGACTGAAGCATAGTCGAGCTTGATGCCCATGTTTTTGCACCAAAGTTTGACATCGTCGGTCGTGAAGTTTGTGCCGTTATCAATGATGATGCTGTGGGGGACGCCGTAACGGTGTACGACCCCTGATATGAAGTCTATCACCGGTCCGGATTCGGCCGTCTTAACGGGCTTGGCCTCTATCCATTTGGTGAATTTATCCACCATGACCAGTAGGTATTTTTGCTTGTAGATTCCTCCTTTAAGGGGTCCAACCATGTCAAGCCCCTGCATCGCGAAGGGCCGGTGATGGGTATAGTTCGAGGGCGGTGGGTGGCATGTGGCTTTGATTAGCAAAGAGTTGGCAACCGACGCGTCGTTGGACTAAGTCCTGAGCATCTGCCCGCCGTCGGCCAATAGAATCTCAGACGGAAGGCCTTGCTTACAAGGGCCGGGCTGCGGCGTGGTGCCCGCCGAGTCCGGCATGAATTTCAGCCGGAAGATTCCGCCTTCCTCTTCGGAGATACACCTTTGAAGGACTCCAGTGGTGCTTTTCTTATAAAGCTCTCCCTCATGGACTTTGTAGGCTTTAGATCGCCGCACTATGCAGCGTGCCTCATTTTGGTCCTCGGGAAGTTCCTGCCTAGTTAGGTAGGCTAGGAATGGTTCCGTCCACGGGGCAATGACTGCCATTATTACGTAATGAAGATGTTACTTCGTTGGCAGGGCCTCCAATTGTGTCAGAATGTTCGGTGTCGGGCAGTGCCGTTGGGTCCGGGCTGTTATTTCCGGACTCCCCTTCCCATGATACGGATGGCTTGAATACCCTCTCTAAGAAGATATTGGGGGGACGGCATCGCGCTTTGCGCCAATGCGTGCCAGGACGTCTGCTACCTGATTGTTTTCCCGGGCTATATGGTGAAATTCGAGCCCTTCAAACCGAGCTGACATTTTTAGGATGGCGTTGCGATAAGCTGCCATTTTCGGATCCTTGGCATCAAAGTCTCCATTTATTTGGGATATCGCGAGGTTTGAGTCCCCGCGCACCTCTAGGCGTTGAATGCCCATGGATACTGCCATCCGGAGACCATGTAGAAGGGCCTCGTATTCGGCTGCGTTGTTGGAGTCTGTATACATTATCTGGAGTACGTATTGAACTGTATCTCCTGTTGGGGACGTCATAACGACACCAGCCCCCAGACCAGCCAACATTTTGGAGCCGTTGAAGTGCATGATCCAGTTGGAATATGTGCCGTACTATTTAGGGAGTTCAGCTTCAGTCCATTCGGCGACGAAGTCGGCCAAAACTTGCGACTTAATTGCTCGTCGTGGCTTATAGGTTATGTCGAGCGGAGGAGCTCAATGGCCCATTTGGCGATCCGCCCGTCGCGTCGCGGTTGTTTATAATGTCATTAAGAGGTACTTCAGAGGCTATCATATCGAACACTCTTGAAAGTAGTGTCGAAGCTTCCGGGATGCCATAAACACCGCATATGCTATCTTTTGATAATGCGGATACCGTGACTTGCATGGAGTGAGGACAGTGGACACGTAGTAGACTGGTTTTTGAAGGGGAAACTTGTGTCCATCCGTTTCTCGTTCGACAACGAGCACCGCGCTTACAACTTGATGGGTTGCGGCGATATATAATAGCATTGGTTCGCCCATGTTGGGCGCGGCCAGGACCGGGTTTGTTGCCAATATAGCTTTTATTTCTTCGAGTCCGGCCGTGGCGTCACACGTCCACTCGAAGTGTTCGGTGCGCCGGAGGAGGCGATAGAGGGGTAATGCCTTTTCTCCTAGACGGGAGATGAAGCGGCTTAGAGCCGCCACGCATCCAGTCAATTTCTGTATTTGTTTGAGGTCCTTTGGGATATCCAATTGTGACAGAGCTCGGATCTTGGCTGGGTTTGCTTCAATTCCTCTACCGGATACAATGAAGCCCAAGAGCTTTCCGGGTACCAAAACGCATTTTTCCGGGTTAAGCTTGATGTCATATGTTCGGAGATTATCGAATGTGAGCCTCAAGTCGCCTACTAGAGTTTCGACATGCTTGGTTTTGACGACCACATCATCTACGTATGCCTCCACCGTTTTGCCGATCTGGTTTGCCAAACATGTCCGAATCATGCTGATATGTTGCACCGGCGTTTTGAGCCCGAAGGGCATTGTGTTGAAGCGAGAATGGGCCGTATGGGGTGATAAGTGCCGCTATGCTTGATCAGGTTCTGCCATCTTAATTTGATGGTAGCCGAGTATCGTCGAGGAAACACAACGAATCGTGTCCTGCGGTAGCGCGTCGATAATTTGATTGATGCGGGGAGGGAAGGGATCCTTTGGGCAAGCCTTGTTGAGGTCCTTGAAATCGACACATAGGCGCCAGGATTTGTCCTTCTTTGGTACCATCACCAGGTTTGCTAGCCAGTCCGGATGTTTTATGTCTCTGATGAACCCGACCTCCAATAGTTTGGCTAGCTCCTCTCCCATGGCCTGTCTCTTAGGTTCGGAGAAACGCCGAAGAGCCTGTTTGACTGGCTTGAATCCTTTTAGGATGTTTAGGCTGTGCTCGGCCAGCCGGCATGGGATTCCTGGCATGTCTGAAGGGTGCCAGGCGAAAATGTCCCAAATTTCGCGTAGGAATTCTCGTAGTGCGGCGTCTCCATCAGGGTTAATTGTGCCCCAATGGAAGCCGTTTTTGTAGGGTCTGTTGGGTGGACTTGGAATTTGACTATTTCATCTGCTGGTTCAAAGGAGGTGGACTTGGATCTTTTATCGAGTATCACATCGTCCCTGTTCACCGTGGGAGCGAAGGCAATGGGTTCCTCGGCCGCTAGGGCTTCGGATAGTGCCTCAAGGGCCAGTGCGGCTGTCTTATTTTCGGCGCAGAGTGCTATGTCCGGGTCACTAGCAAGAGTGATGATTCCGTTGGGCCCGAGAACTTTGAGCTTCATGTACCCGTAATGGGGTATAGCTTGAAAAATTGTGAATGCCTCTCGCCCTAATAGAGCGTGGTATCCGCTGCTGAACAGGGCCACTTGGAACATGACCTCCTCGGAACTGTAATTGTCCGGGCGCGAACACCACATCCAAAGGTGATTTTACCTATGTAGCTCGCTTCCGATCGGGATTATTCCTCTAAAGGTTGTGCTGCTTCGCTCAATGCGGCTCCAGTCTATTTCCATTTTTGAAGGGTTTCCTCATAAATGAGGTTCAATCCGCTGCCACCGTCCATGAGTACCTTCAGAAGGCGAAAGCCGCCCACTATTGGACCGAGGACCAATGCTCTTTGGCGCTCGGGCTGTTCGGAATTTAGGTTCATCACTGGCATTAAAGGTAATAGCCGTGTCACTCCATGGATTTATTGTTGCTACTTGGTAGAGTTCAGCAAGGCTGCGGAGTGTTCGTTTTCGCATATTGTTTGATGCGAAAGTCTCGAAGACTGTTAATACCGTACTGGTATCCTTGGGCTGGTGCTCTATGGATGTTGGGGTTAGAAGCTCCTCGCCGCATTTGGCCACCTGCCGGAGTATCCAACATGCTCTAAGGCTATGAGTTGGTGTGGCGCCCTCTGTGCTATGAATTTTACAGGGTCCGTTGAGCCATCCCTCCAGTACGGTTCCATGCCCCGTGGTTTTTTTTGTTTTTTGGTGTTTAACCCGGGCGATTGGCGATAATGCACCCTTTTGTTTCGGACTGGGTTTGTATTCGGGGCCGGATTGTCCCAAAATCTTACTTCGGTTTTCCAGGCGCTTTCCATCGCACAGTACTTTCGTACTATGGACGCCAAGTCAGCAAACCGTGTAATTTCACGGCGACCTATGGCGTTGAGGATTCCCTTGTCCGTGCAATTATTGCATAAGAATGAAATTGCGTCTTCCTCGCGGCAGTCCTTTATCCTGTTCATAACCAGGAGGAATCGCCCAATAATGATGTATCGCTTTCTTCGTGCTCTTGCCTAATATTGGATAGATCACCTATGTTCGGGTGGGTGGGTGGAATTAGATCTGAAACCCCACCCAATCTGAGGCTCAAGGGCCAAGGAGTTTCCGAACTCGGAAGCTTGGATTCTTGGATGTTGTCCACTGAATCTAGCCCGTTGCCTGACTCTAGGTTCAGGTCTTGAGTGGCGCCCTCCCCTCCGGGTATCCGGCTTGGAGGGATTGGGAACCCGGACATAGTTAGTCCTTAAGATAGATGAAGGGTCGCCGTGTTGTTCCTCCACCACATCAACGTGATGGGTGACCTGGGGAGAGTTAATCTCTCTCAGATCGGGTTTAGGCCTAATCTGATCGTAGTCTGTAGCGACTCCCAGGGCGGTGATGCGATCCAAGAGCTCGTTTAAAGAAGAGAGCTCCATTGGATATAACTGCTCGACGAGTTCCGAGCTGACGTGAAGATTGCTTTTGATGACCTGAGAAGTCATCGTCGGCGCGGCGGCCGAGCAGACGGTCATAAGAAAACCACCTAGCCGGAGAGTTTGGCCGATAGCCAAAGCTCCTTTAGCAACAGAGTCGTCTTTAAAGACGGGATGAGGCATCCTTCCTGATGGCAACAGCACAGCAGAACTCTCAATGAAAACACCAATGTCGGTGTCAAAACCGGCGGATCTCGGGTAGGGGGTCCCGAACTGTGCGTCTAGGCGGATGGTAACAGGAGACAAGGGACACGATGTTTTTACCCAGGTTCGGGCCCTCTTGATGGAGGTAAAACCCTACTCCTGCTTGATTAATATTGATGATATGGGTAGTACAAGAGTAGATCTACCACGAGATCAGAGAGGCTAAACCCTAGAAGCTAGCCTACGGTATGATTGTTGTTCGTCCTATGGACTAGAACTCTCCGGTTTATATAGACACCAGAGAGGGTTAGGGTTACACAGAGTCGGTTACAATGGAAGGAGATCTATATATCTGTATCGCCAAGCTTGCCTTACACGCCAAGGAAAGTCCCATCCGGACACGGGACGAAGTCTTCAATCTTGTATCTTCATAGTCCAGGAGTCCGGCTGAAGGTTATAGTTCGGCTATCCGGACACCCCATAATCCGGGACTCCCTCACTTGTAATAGGCTTAGTTAAAATATTTGTTCTGGTATGCCTTTGTGCATACTAATCTGCAATTGGCACCGGCTTGATTTGTCATACATAAGATATGATCCATATATTTATTTGTCCAAGCTGTTTCTGCAGACAAGAAGCTTAAAGCGCCCGGGCGGTTTACCGCCGGGCGGGTCATGATACCCATATATATATATATATACATCTGGGCTATTCTGTTACGCGTAATAAAATATTATTCTGTTACCCTTTTTGAACTGACGGATTCAGGTGGTTGTACTAATGTTTTTGAAGCGGTTGAACTGATGCTTTCAGTTGTGTTTAACAGATCGTCTTCTTTAGTTCAGAAACTTTTTGTAATTTTTTTGTCGGAACGGGGCGTGTAATATATCGTTGAAAAGCTCTTGACAATAATATTTCAAGTATATTGAACGTTTTTGCAAAATCATTATGGTTTAAGAGCAGTTTTGAAAAAACCGTTTTTTTCAAAACCGAAAACGTGAATCGTATTTTGAACTCAATTTTCAAACGGTTGGTCGGAATTGAGCAAATAAGATGGCGTTAGAAAGCTGGTGAAAATCCGCATATTCCATATATGTATTGTTTTTTCTAATTCTATATGATTTAAAAGTAATTTGAAAAACGGTGAAATTTTGGGCGGAACGTATTTTCGCGATTTTTTGCAAATGGTTTGTCGGATTGATGCAAATGATATGGCGTTGGAAAGCTATGGAAAATGCGCAACTTTTGCGTATAGAAAGTTTTTTCTAATTCCTTACGGTTTAAATACAAATTCAAATACGGTTAAAATTGGTTTCGAACGCGGTTTTTTAAAAGTTTGTCGAAATGGGGCAAATAATATACCGTTGGATAGCTATCGAAAATGCGAAACTTAGTCATGTTGGACGTTTTCTTTACTTCGCAACTGTTTAAGAGTAATTTCGAATACGGCATGATCGATCCTGCTGTTTTCTCATCTGAAAAACAGAGTAGTCGTATTGATATACGTGTATGTTTGCACCAAGCTATTTTTTGTACAGTAGTTTTGAATGATTCCAAAAAAGTATATTTGTACTGAAGTTTGCACGGGTTTGTATTAAACGTGTTTTCACTAACTAGATTTTGCTCTATTTTTTGGGTAATTTTGTTTCATAAGTTTATAACAGTGTACTGTATCCTAACCCCGAACTTGCATGGTTTTTATTGTTGAACTGAATGTAATTTTTTGCCAATTTTTTTTTTGCGTGTTTCTTTTTTTTAAGTCAATTTTTTTGCAACGGATGTTCTATATTTCTCTTGTTTTCCAACTTGAACTTTTTACCATTTTAAACTTTTACCAACTTGAATTATCATGTGTGGATGAGCACTTGAACTTGTAGAATTTAAAATTTTCTGTTTTAGTTCTTATTTGTTTTCTTGTCCGAACTTATGGTACCATTTATCACTGAACCTGCATGGTTTCTGTAGCTGAACTAAAATCCATGTTGTCTGTGAAAACCAGGAAAATTGCATCTACTCAATGGGCCATGATGCAAGCATCGCCGCCGGCAATACTTGGCGCACCAGAGAACCCGCACTGCTGGATTTGTCGAGAGAGAACTGAGGGCAGCACATCCCATGCCTTTTTTCTGCAGCAGCTACACTTGGTTTACCAACTCACACACACACAAAATTGATAACAAGTTGGCACACGACCTGATAACAAGAGCACACATGAACTGACAAACAAGAGCACACCGGTGATTAACATAATATAAATCCATTGTCGTTTTTTCCATTTGTTAAGTTTCTTTTTTTCTTCGAACCTTTACTGCTATGATTTTTTTGCAAATTTGTCTCCTTGAGTCAGAACTTAGGTAATTCTTAATTTTTAATTTATGGTACTTATGGTACTAGAGAGTTTGTACTTCTCAAAAAATAATCACTCGATGTTCTTTTAGTTTTAGTTTTTAATTTTCTTTCTCATCCTTATCCTTACTGTCAATGTCATCACCATCATACTTTTATGGTTTATATAGTTGAACGGACTTACATTTTTACCATTCCTTCTTTTAAAAACTTATGTTTTCCTCTCCAAAACTTCCTACCTGGCGAGAATATTCATGAACTAACAATATTTCTTCTATGTGGAATACACAAGATCTCCTCTATGGGCCATGATGCAGGCATCACCGCAGGCAATACTTGGCGCACCTGAGAACATGTACTGTTGGGTTTGTCGAGACAGGACTGAGGGAACACATCGGCACTGTGGTGGCGGATGCAAGTATTGGAGTTCAGCCTAAAATCACAAGAGAATGGATCAAAATGTAATTTTAAATCTTAATACTGACGACTATTTTATCCAGTTTCCTTTACATACAAGATTCATTCAGTCCTACACAAGTAATGCCCGACCACCTTCACTTGAAACAACCAAAGCAGCCACAATCATTGAACTCAACTGGAGCACAAACTCCACCTCTAAAACAATCTGGTGTCCCAGTTTGTTTACCATATTCATTACATTACATTGCAGAAAAACAATTCCATCCAGCTAGTTCGGTTCATGTCAAGCATCATCAAGCAACAGGATCATGTGTGGAAGATTTATGGGCGGCTCAAGATGCGGCTTGAACTGCTCACGGCCACCGATGGCTATCAAACATGCAAAATCTTGACCAAAAATCACATTTTTCACATGAAACCAAACTCTTGAACTTGCGCCACGACAATCTTTGAACCTCCTACAACAACAAAGATATATATCATACATTATTTTTCTCTCTTTGTTCAATCATGCACCCAAAAAATTAAAACACAACAAAGTACCAGTTGTTTGGCTCCCAAACCTCCTGCATATTTTTTTGAACTGATGTTCTTTCTGTCATTTTACTATTGTTGAACAAACCACTCCGCTGCCAAGACTGCACCCTTCAAGTACCTGCATGAGTACAATTTTTTTAGAATAGTACAAGATAGTAAGGTTGCAAGTTCAAATTGTCAATAAAAATATTAGGTTTTGAACTGCTCATGAACATGCATCAATAAAAAAAATTAGAAGAGCAAATCTCGAGAGCTTAAAGTTCACATTTAGAAGAATTCTAGTCTTTTACAATAGCATATATAGTAACTTTTATGCCAAGTAACTTCAAAACAGAACATGAATGAAGCTTTTGCAAGAATAGAATAGAATATATGCTACTTTCCATCCAGATAAGGTTTCTCATGAGAATAACAACAAACAACTTGAGGGCACTCAGGGCAACAACAAGAACAAGCAACAAATTTGAACGAATTTGAGAGAGGAGAGATATTTAGCAGCAAGAATGTTCAGACTGCCGTTTAAACAATTATTTGGACAGCTACCAAACTTCCGTTTAGACAACTACTTGGACTGTTGATACGCATAACTCTTTGCCTTAGTAAACTACATTTTTTTAGTACAAACTTATAACCTTTTGCCTCAGTAAACTACAGACAACAACTATGTACTCTACCCTTGGTAACAACAACTCACAATGGGCGTGGAAGCTAGAAATTACACAACTAGTACCGAATTCAGTAGCAGGAATGTTCAGACTGACGGTGTTATTATTTTGTGTTTGTTTGTAAGCAAGGTTTTGGGGTTAAAACAAACAAAAATGGAAGATTTTTTTATGTCAAGGCAGCACGTCTTGCCAGAGAGCCTGCAAATGTGGGAGAGAGCAGCGGTCTCGAAGAAGGTGAGCACCAACCTCTGGTGTGGTTTCCAGCGAGTAGGATCCAACTAAAAATGGACGACCATGCAGGAGGTTGCATATGGATGAACTGACGACCCATTGAGATCACAAAGAGCACTCACTGCTTTCTCTACAGAGTCCAGGTTATAGGAAAAATGATCAAGACAGAAGAACAGTGATGACTTGTACTGATTGGATAATAACAAGCAAACTTATAGCATTTGATCATTCGAACTTGTCACTATAGAAATAGAGAATTATGTACACGGATACAACTTGCATCATCAAAATTTAGAGTTCTTTTAACTCCGTAATGCTTCCACAGGACATTCAAAACCCAAAAGCAAAATAACAAAATTAGTGTAACTTTGTAAAACTTAGTTAAAGTAGAATTAATTTTGTTTTATAACACCACATACTTGAGTGCTTGTGCCCGTTTAAATCTGAATAAAAAGAATATCATTATCTTAGGACTTTATCCGATTTTCATCACTAGTACACAGTTCAGACGTGTTGTTCTCCCATAGGCATTAACACAAGCACCATGCGTGCTAGGAAGAACAGGGCACTTGAATCAAAATTGACACCAAAGAAACTCGCCACAAATCACTACTTATTCAGGTGATATATCTAAACTTACAGAAACTGAATCCTGTACTAACGTTTTTTTTCACACGCATAAACTATTCTGTGTTTTTTCAAGGACTGACAACAGAGTACACACCGAACTAATGTTAAGTTTAGTACAAAAATTCTCTGTTCATGAACTGACAGTATTTCTCCCTTTGGACTGAAGAAAAGCACACTCCTAGGCACGCAGCGGCCGTTTCAAGCTCTGACCCGGCGTCGAGGAATTCAAGCGAAAACCTTGAGGTAATAGGAAATGAACATATGACGAAGAATTGAACATAAAAGAAAATATTTTTGGAGAAGGAAGAAGATGTCAGGAGGATCTGGTGAACCTGCTACGCATACTCCTGCGGACTTACGGTTCCGGTGAAGTGGAGCTGATGGAAGAGGGGATCACGAGCAGCGGCCGGATGGTCGGCACTGGAGCTCGTGGCGAAGTGGACCCGTGGTGCGGCGGCAATGTTGGCAGCTGGCAGTGGGCGACGGAGGTAGGCAGTGGGCGATGTTGTTCTTCGGTATTAAAAAATGTTTTCTACATTAACAACAAACACCTAAAGAGCATCATGTTTTCTGCATGTATATATGAACTTTTGAGTAGAACTTACCGGCCATCCACACTTGCATTGAAGACATTTAAATGAACACAAAACGAACCTCCTAGCATTTATTTTGTGAACTTTTCACAAGGTACACATGTTTCCAAGTTGATTTTCTGAACTTTGAACTTATATGGAACAAAAAGTGAAGGATTCTGGACTGAAGAAATAATCCAAAGGAGCAAAACAAGAAGCGCAAGCTAGTACCTTTATACCTTAGCTAGCATCACACTAGAACTGACATAATAATAAGTTAAGTTACCGGTAGTGATCCATCGATAACACGTCAATCCCTCCCTATGCTTGAGCGCAATAGAACTGAAAACAAATCAATGTTAGGTTCAGTTTGGTAGCAGTAGCAGATATCGATGACTGCATAGCAGTACTACATCCTTTGTTTAAAATCACTACAACCAGCAGGGCAAATCATCGATGTAGACCCAAAAAAATGGCCAATTTTTAGAAGCATGTAACTTACAGTTGTGGCAGCCGCCCGTAGCGACATAACCTGCACTTTTATCCACCATTTTTCTTGTTGTTAGAACACGAAAAATCACCACAAACCTGTCAGTATAATTACCTAGTCAACATCATCCTTCAGTTTTTAATTTTTTATCTTAGTCCCAAATCAGCACGAACCTGACAGGTTAATTTATTAGTTGCCTGCATGAGTAAAAGTGTCGATATTGGAAAGAAGTTTAGATTGTTGAAGCTCGTTCATGAAGGAGAATGGTAGGAGGATCTCGCGACAAGGACCCCGACTTCCGCGAAGATCCGGATATATTTATAATGTTTGATGATGGAGTCTTTTATCAAGCGAGCCTTGATGGCTCGGAAGTAGCTATTATGGCCGACTACCCCGACCTCCTCTCTTTCTCCAATGTAAGTATTCAGAGATCATCCTCAAAAAGGAACCCCCACTTGCGTCTCACGCATCACACTGAATCGTGCTTCATAGGATCCGCGCTCAGCGAGTCGCACCCCATCGAGGGTGGCCCCTAGGAAGGTACCATGTATGCAGAGTGAGCCTTCAAAACGAAAGGAAACCGGGAGCATCGTCGAGCCCCCTCCTTCATCAAAGAGGTATAACCTTTAATATATGCCTAGGGATAAGACCAGATTGTAATATTTCTCCTCCCATCTTATTTCAGGAGGAGCACACGGTGAACCGTGTCCAAAGTCCTAGTTAGCCGATTGTCAGCTAATACGGCGTCGGGCTCATCAACCAGGACAAGAGCCGATATGGATGCAACGCCAACTCCTCCACCTCATGAGGATTTGGATGACGTATATGTCACAAATTCCAAAGTGGAGAGCGTGATGAATCATCGACGACTGAAAGAGACTATGCGAGCTCCAATTTTTACTGAGCAGGAATTTACTGCCCTCGGCACCATGGATGCATATATCCGAGCTGCCCGGGACGGACTTGATGGAGCTGCTCACCTGTTTTCAAAAGATATGTAGGTAATGGTTTGTGTAATTTTTAATAGATATGTGCCAGTAGCCCCCGAGACCTGAAGCGGTTTAGACCGACCGATTTAAGGATCGTTATGACCGCAAGTTCTCAAAGACAAGAACAATGCATTGTCCCAGGAGCTTGAGACGAGCTGGACAAAGCTAAATGCCGCCACCACAGAGCTAGAGGAGATGAAGAATGTCACGATGACCACTGAGCAAAAGAACAAGCTGGAGGAGGAAAAGGATAGGCAAGCCAAAGAGATAAAGAGCTTAAAGGCTCAATTATCGGATGCACAAAAAGAGAATGAGAAGTTGAAAGGCGGCATATACGTTATGACCTTTGAAGCATCGAGAGGAATCATATTATCCCGTAATTCAGAGTGTTATAATGCTGTTCTTGCAGGCCTATTAACCGGACGTCCTAAAGAGGAAGTATCCGGATTCCGAGGCGACGTTTTAAAAGAGCTATGTGTAGTGCATGAGCAGGCCCGGAAAGCCATGAAGAGTATGGTCAAAGCCTTATGGCCGTCTGATGCCCCTCCAGAAAGTATGGGGGGGGGGGGGTTGGCGAACCTGTTCAAAGGTGCCCAACGCCATTTTGAGCTATGGAAGGCCTCAGCATGCTGGGAAGCTGCACGGGAGGCATGGGCGATGGTGAAAACACGCTACACCGGGCTCGATCCGAATGAAATGGCCCGGGTTGGACCTCAGGGACCAGGCGGAAAAGAGATTCCGGTGAACTTAGTGTATGACCAAGTGATGATAGCCGCGAAATATTCACAAGAAGACTATAGTTTAGACAGTCTTATAGATGGCATAGATAAAGAGTAGGCGTTCAATTCAATGTGTCAATGTACTTTATCATCGAACTTATCTCCAACCGAACTTGGAAAAATTTGTCATCGCAGGCCTTCGGCTTCAATCTCTGAACCAAGAAGTTGGAGTGTTTCCGAATACCATGTTGGAATGTAATAAACATTCATTATGTCCGGAAACCAGGCAATCCGGTCATAGTGCTCAAACAGACAAAATTTGTTCGGAGAGTTATGTTATATTACTATTTAACATAAGAAACATCTTCCAGGGAAAATAGTTCCGTTAAGGGATATGCATTAGAGACAGATGCATTCATGTTTAATAGGGCACCGTCTAAATCCGTTGAGACGACACCGTATGAACTATTGTTTGGCAAGAAACCTAAGCTGTCGTTTCTTAAAGTTTGGGGTTGCGACACTTATGTCAAATGCCTTCAACCTGATAAGATCGAACTCAAATCGGAGAAGTGCGTCTTCATAGGATATCCTAAGGAAACAATTGGGGTACACCTTTTACCAAAAATCCAAAGGCAAGATATTTGTTGCCAAGAATGGAAACTTTCTAGAGAAGGAGTTTCTCTCGAAAGAAATGAGTGGGAGGAAAGTAGAACTTGATGAGGTAATTGTACCTTCTCTCGAATTGGAAAGTAGCTCGTCACAGAAAGCCATTCCCGTGATGCCTAGACCAACTAGAGAGGAAGCTAATGATAATGATCATGAAACTTCAGATCAAGTTACTACCAAACCTCATAGGTCAACCAGAGCACGTTCCGCACCAGAGTGGTACGGTAATCATGTTCTGGAAGTCATGTTACTAGACCATGACAAGAAGAAGCAATGATGAGCCCGGATTCCGATAAATGGCTTGAGGCCATGAAATCTTAGATAGGATCCATGTATAATAACAAAGTATGGACTTTGGTAGACTTGCCCGATGATCGGCGAGCCATAGAGAATAAATGGATCTTCAAAAATAAGACTGACGCTGATGGAATGTTACTGTCTACAAAGCTCGACTTGACGCAAAAGGTTTTCGACAAGTTGAAGGAGTTGACTACGATGAGACTTTCTCACCCGTAGTGATGCTTAAGTCTGTCCGAATCATGTTAGCAATTGACGTATTTTATGATTATGAAATCTGGCAAATGGACGTCAAAACTGCATTCCTTAATGGATTTATTAAAGAAGACTTGTATATGATGCAACCAGAAGGTTTTGTCGATCCTAAAGGTGCTAACAAAGTGTGCAAGCTCTAGCGATCCATCTATAGACCGGTGCAAGCATCTCGGAGTTGGAATATACGCTTTGATGAGGTGATCAAAGCATATGGTTTTATATGGACTTTCGGAGAAGCCTGTATTTACAAGAAAGTGAGTGGGAGCTCTGTAGCATTTCTAATATTATATGTGGATACATATTGTTGATTTGAAATGATATAGAATTTCTGGATAGCATAAAAGGATACTTGAATAAAAGTTTTTCAATGAAAGACCTCGGTGAAGCTGCTTATATATTGGGCATCAACATCTATAGAGATAGATCAAGATGCTTAATTGGACTTTCACAAAGCACGTACCTTGATAAAGTTTTGAAGAAGTTCAAAATGGATCGGTCAAAGAAAGGGTTCTTGCCTGTGTTACAAGGTGTGAAATTGGATCAGGCTCAATGCCCGACAACTGCAGAAGATAGAGAGAAAATGAAAGTCATTCCCTATGCCTCAGCCATAGGATATATCATGTAGGCTATGCTGTGTACCAGACCTGATGTGTGCCTTGCTATAAGTTTATCAGGGAGGTACCAAAGTAATCCCGGAGTGGATCACTGGACAGTGGTCAAGAACATCCTGAAGTACCTGAGAAGGACTAAGGATATGTTTCTCGTTTATGGAGGTGACAAAGAGCTCGTCGTAAATGGTTATGTCCGTGCTAGCTTTGACACTGATCTGGATGACTCTAAGTCACAAACCGGATACGTATTTATATTGAATGGTGGAGCTGCCAGTTGGTGCAATTCCAAGCAGAGCGTAGTGGCGGGATCTACGTGTGAAGCGGAGTACATAGATGCTTCAGAAGCAGCAAATGAAGGAGTTCATATCCGATCTAGGTGTAATAACTAGTGCATCAAGGCCAATGAAAATCTTTTGTGACAATACTGTTGCAATTGCCTTAGCAAAGGAATCAAGATTTCACAAAAGAACCAAACACATCAAGAGACGCTTCAAATCCATCTGTGATCAAGTCAAGGAGGGAGACATAGAGATTTGCAAAATACATACGGATCTGAATGTTGCAGGCCCGTTGACTAAGCCTCTTCCACGAGCAAAACATGATCAGCGCCAAGACTCCATGGGTGTTAGAATTTACAATGTAATCTAGATTATTGACTCTAGTGCAAGTGGGAGACTGAAGGAAATGTGCCCTAGATGCAATAATAAAATTGTTATTTTATATTTCCTTATTCATCTATTATTCATGCTAGAATTGTATTGCTCGGAAACCTTAATACATGTGTGAATACATAGACAAACATTGTGTCCCTAGTGAGCCTCTACTTGACTAGCTCGTTGATCAAAGATGGTTAATGTTTCCTAACCATAGACATGAGTTGTCATTTGATAATGGGATCACAACATTAGGAGAATGATGTGATGGACATGACCCATCCGTTAGCTTAGCATATTGATCATTCAGTTTTATTGCTATTACTTTCTTCATGTCAAATACATATTCCTTCAACTATGAGATTATGCAACTCTCGGATACCGGAGGAATACCTTGTGTGCTATCAAACGTCACAACGTAACTGGGTGATTATAAAGATGCTCTACAGGCAGTGGCGGATCTAGAGTTTGAGATCAGGATGGTCCGTGCCCAAAAAAATTCATAAGAAATATCACATGTGATTATGTGAATGTTTTAACTAAACAATATCACATAGAAATAGATCAATATGGTCTTTCAAACACACGAAAATTCTCAATTAAGTCTAATTTTTTCATAAACATGGCTACATAGTACATACTACATGGACCAGTACATACCTTGAGAAGTTCTTCCATTAATTCTTTGGCCACATATGGTATAGCCCCTGCCTTTTTCTTCCCTATCTTCATAGCTTCTCTTTGAAAAAGAGAAACAATGTCTCCGGTCCTCTTCATTCATCAACAGTTCTGGAATAAGAATTTCTATCATTAATGCTATTTGGAGCCAAAATTATGTGCAAAATAATGCATGTGTTCAGTTCATCCATCGGATAGGATAGCACAACAAAAACACAAACCCTAAATTAGAAATCGGGGAAGCAGAAAATTAGTATTTGATAACTTCAATTGAGCTGACTTGTTGACTTGCTGCTGCCGGAATGGGGCACTCGGCGGCCGCTGCCGGCTGTGCAGCCACGCAGCCGGCAAGGGCGCGACGGTGAAGGGCAAGGGCAGGGGCGCACACAACTCGCTTTCACACGGGGGCGGAAGGACTGAAGGAGAGGCGGGATCCTCCTCGGCAACTGGGCTCCGGCCAGCGACTGGCGAGGGCGAGGCAGAGCACGACCGCGTGGCTCCGGGCGGGCATCGGGATGAGGCGTCTGTGCCCTCGCTCGTTGTGAACGACAGGAGGACAGCGTGGCTTGGGCTGCGTTTATCCGTGGGGTCATCAGGCAAAGTTTTATTGGGCCAACTGTTTTTATCTGGCCTAGTTAAAAATTCCTAGGTATATAAGAGGATCCAAAATCCCAGGGTGGGTCGCGGCCCACCCTGCCACCTCCGTAGCTCCGCCTGTCTCTGTGTATCTCCGAAGGTGTTTGTTGGGTTGGCACAGATCGAGATTAGGATTTGTTACTCCGAGTATCGGAGAGGTATCTCTGGGCCGTCTCGGTAATGCACATCATAATGTATGTTGTCATAATCGTTCGACCGATAATGATCTTCGTAGAATATGTAGGAGCCAATATGAGCATCCAGGTTCCTCTATTGGTTATTAACCGGAGAGGTGTCTCGGTCATGTCTACATAGTTCTCGAACCCGTAGGGCCCGCACGCTTAACGTTCGATGACGATTTAGTATTATAAGAGTTATGTGATTTGGTGACCGAATGTTGTTCGGAATCCCGGATGAGATCACAGACATGATGAGGAGTCTCGAAATGGTCGATAGGTAAAGATTGATATATAGGATGATAGTATTCGGACACCGGAAGTGTTCCGGGTAGTATCTACTTATCGGAGTACCGAGGGGGGGGGAGGGGGTTACCGGAACCCCCGGGGGGAAGATATGGGCCATAAGAGGGGAGCACACCAGCCCACAAGGGGTCGCCCCCCCCCCCCTAGGCATGTGGCCGAATTGGAGAAGGAGCAAAGGGGGTTCGGCCCCCATTTCCTTTCTTCCTTCCCCTTCCTCCGGAAATAAGGAAGGGGGAGGCCGAATTGGGAGAGGACCCAAGTAGGATTCCTCCTACTTGGGGCACCTCAAGGCTGCTCCCCTCACCCTCCCACCCATATATATATATATGTGGGAAGGCGGCGCTGCTACTTCTTGAGCTTGCGTTGGTTTTTCCCTTGAAGAAGAAAGGGTGATGCAACAAAGTAGAGATAAGTATTTCCCTAAGTTTGAGAACCAAGGTATCAATCCAGTAGGAGACAACGCACAAGTCACCGAATACCTGCACAAACAAACAACAACTTGCACCCAACGCGATAAAGGGGTTGTCAATCCCTTCACGGTTACTTGCAAAAGTGAGATCTTATAGAAATAGATAAACGGTAAAGTAAATATTTTTGATATTTTTGGTTTATAGATCGGAGAGTAAAAGATTGCAAAAGTAGTATACCGGAAACTAATATGATGGAAAATAGAACTTGTATGATGGAAAATAGACCTAGAAGCCATAGGTTTCACTAGAGGCTTCTCTCAATATAGTAAATAATACGATGGGTGAACAAATTACCGCCGAGCAATTGATATAAAAGTGCAAAGTTATGACGATATCTAAGGCAATGATCATGAATATAGGCACCACGTCCGTGTCAAGTAGACCGGAACGATTCTGCATCTGCTACTATTACTCCACACATCGACAACTATTCAGCATGCATCTAGAGTATTAAGTTCATAAAGAACGGAGTAACGTATTAAGCAAGATGACATGATGTAGAGGAATTAACTCAAGCAATATGATGAAAACCCCATCTTTTTATCCTCAATGGCAACAATACAATACGTGCCTTGCTGCCCCTACTGTCACTGGAAAAGGACACTGCAAGATTGAACCCAAATCTAAGCACTTCTCCCATTGCATGAAAAACCAATCTAGTTGGCCAAACCAAACTGATAATTCAAAGAGAATTACAAAGATATCAAATCATGCATATAAGAATTCAGAGGAGATACAAATAATATTCATAGATAAGCTTATAAGAGTATATATAGGCGAAAGAGTTAGGTCAGGAGGTGCACGGGGGGCTCAAAAGGGTGGGGGCGCGCCCTCCGTCCTTGTGGCCGGCTCGTGGCTCCTCCAACTTCATCTCCAAGTCTCCTGGTTGTCTTCTGGTCCAAGAAAAATCATCGAGGTTTTATTTCGTTTGGACTCCGTTTGGTATTCCTTTTCTACGTAACTCAAAAACAGGGAAAAAACATGAACTGACACTGGGCTCTAGGTTAATAGGTTAGTCCCCAAAATATATAAAATAGCACATTAAAGCATATAAAACATGCAAAACAGATAATATAATAGCATGGTACAATAAAAAATTATAGATACGTTGGAGAGTGTGGCAGGTAATAGGGATGCTCAGTGCCGAAATGTTTTTTTTACTTATGTTGTCAATAATAAATTCGTTGGAAAGTGTTGGTATGGAAGGCATCCATGGATACGGCTAGCCATGATTGTGAAAGAATGGTGGAAAAGGAATAAACTTTATTTTATGTTTGGGAACCGCCTATGATTTATCTAGCATGGAAAGTATTGGGAATTCTCGGTCGTTTTCGTTGACAATAAAAGCATGCCTCTAAAAAAATATATCTCAATTTAAGCTTTGAGCTCTGGCACCTCTACATATATCTGCTTCTCTCTGTGAAGGACCTATCTATTTACTTTTATGCAATTTTTATTTTTATTGAGTCTCCATCTTCTCTTTTGAAGCACCAACTAGGGAACACTATTATCATACTTGTGCATTGGGCGTAGCTAATATTTGACTGTGTTTCATGAATGGATCAATGATTGAGCATGATGGGCTAGGGATAGCTTTCTTTCTCGTTGACATTTTGAAAGACATGGTTGCTTGTTGATATGCTTGAGTATTGATGTCCTCATGTCAATTATAGACTATTGCTTTGAATCATTTAAAGTCCAAATGTCCATGCTAACAAAGAAAAGAATATATGATGAATATGTTAGGCAACATTCCATATCAAAAATTTTGTTTTTATCATTTACCTACTCGAGGACGAGCAGGAATTAAGCTTGGGGATGCTGATACATCTCCAACGTATGTATAATTTTTGATTTTTTTAATTTTTGATTTTTTCATGCTGTTATATTATCAATCTTGAATGTTTTACATTCATTTACTAGCTATCTTATATCATTTTTTGGGACTAACCTATTAATATAGTGCCCAGTGCCAGTCGCTATTTTTTACTTTGCAGAATATAAATACCAAACGAAGTTCAAATGCCACCAATTTTTTTGGAGATTTTTTCTGGCAAAAGACACCCACGGAGCCAAATGAGCACACGGGAGGAGTGTCGTGGGGCCCACTAGGCACCAGGGCGTGCCGGGGGCCCAAGCGCGCCTTGGTGGGTAGTGGAGCTTACGGGAAGCTTCCTGACCTACCTCTACCTATATAAATACTCTTAAATCCCCCAAACTCTAGGGAGTCGATTTAAACACTTTTCCAAATTACCGCAAGTTCCAGAACCATGAGATCCAATATAGAGGCCTTCCGGCATTCTGTCGGAGGGGGCAATGATCATGGAGAGGTTCTTCATCATCCTTGTTGCCTCTCCGATGATGCGTGAGTCGTTTACCACAGACCTATGAGTCTGTAGCTAGTAGCTAGATGACTTGTTCTTTCTTTTTGATCTTCAATACAATGTTCTCCTCGATGTTTTTGGAGATCTATTTGATGTAACTCTTTTTTGCTCTGTGTTTGTTGGGATCCCATGAATTGTGGGTTTATGATCAGTTCTATCCATGAATATTATTTGAGTCTTTGCCGGACTCTTATATGCATGATTGTTATAGCCTCGTATTTCTTTTTTGAAATTTGGTTTGGTTTGGCCAACTAGATTGATTTTTCTTACCATGGGAGGAGGTGCTTTGTGATGGGTTCGATCTTGCAGTGCTCAATCTCAGTGACAGAAAGAGACATGACATGCATGTATCGTATGGCAGCAACTACGGCCGAGACTTTTGGACTTAATGTAATATATATAATTTTAAATTTTAATTATTATTATAGTTTTTTTAATTTATGTTTCAGATACAGACATTTTTTGCAATGTGTTTGCCATATTGGGTGCACTACACCACGACAAAATCAGACATTCTAATCCGCTCAGCCGACTCAAATAGAAAAAATAAATAAATAAAAGAGACGTCTGTTTAGGTCGGCTGGTTGGAGTTGACCTAAGAGCCTCGGGGAAATGGAGAGCCTCATCAGGATTTAAGTGGACGAGGCATCAGCGACTCGAGCTGTGCTTGTTCTCTCTTCAATCAAGAAGAAACAAAAGGTGTTTTTTTTTCTCTCTTTAAAAAAAAAAGGTCGAGTCGCAGACCAGAGAACGTCTCCCGGCTGTCTGATCCTTTGCAAGCGTACTTGTAATAATGTCGCTCATAGCCTTGCTGCTTTTGGCTATCGAGCTGGGGTTATGTGCTCCTGGTGGAAGGACCAAGCGCCTGAATTTGTACGTGACTCGGTTGCCAGCGATTCCGCTGTGCAGGGTTAATTAGTGGAATGAATTTTCCAGCTTAAAAAAAAAGACACAAGTTTCACCTGCAGCGCGCGGAACCGCTCACCGCCTCGGTTGCATGCCCGCGTAAAACACGAGCTCCAGTCCAGTGCTCCATCCCCGCCGAAAGAAACGACAGTACGGCACCGTCCGTCAACACTGATAGATACCCATCGGTCATCGGTCTGATCCACCACCTTCCGGAAACCTCCTGCACCAGGTTGTGTCAGTGCACTCCAATCCCCAACCACCAGCCAACCGCGTGCGTGCTTTCTCGTGCAAACCATGGAGCAGGGGAGCAATAATCCGGATCAGCTCCTCTCCCCTGCGCCGGCGGCTGCGGCTTCTTCGGCTCCCCGGACACCGGCGGCCTCTGCTCCAAGTGCTTCCGCGACAGCCTCCGCCGCGCCGAGGCCCAGGCCCAGCTGCAGGCGGCGGCGGCGGCGGCGGCGTCCAAGGAGGCAGAGGAGGAGGGGCGCGGAGGGCAAAGGCAAGGGGCAGGTGCGCGTCGTGCGGGAGGAAGGTGGGCCTGATGGGGTTCGAGTGCCGGTGCGGCGGCGTGTTCTGCGGCGAGCACCGCTACTCGGACCGGCACGACTGCTGCTACGACTACAGGGCGCCGGCCGCGACGCCATCTCCCAGGCCAACCCCGTCGTCAGGGCTGACAAGGTCGACAAGTTCTGAGCTCTTATAAGTTTGGGTTCCCTCGGCTCCAATTATGGATCGATGGTGTGGTACGTGTCATCGATGGTTTGTACTCCTGAGTTCCGGATACAGAATCCAAATGGACGATTCTGTCATTCTGTGTGGTTTCTTTCGCTAGTACTACATGTGTTGCATTTCCCCGTCTTATTTTTGTTTTTGTTTAGCTGTGTCACTCTGTATGATACTCGTTCCACTGTTCCACGAGATCGTGTGATCTGGGCATGCATGGTACTATCACTGAAGATGGTTATTCAGTCAGTTTGAAGCCTGAATAGGAGAGCAACAATTATCGGGTAGTGTGTGCTACTGACGTGAAAAAACGAATGCTCTATCACTTCCTCCCAAATAGGCAAGGGAAATTTCTACAGTACAAGTTTACAAAGCGTGTTATGCCACTCGCGCCCTTGGTATATTAGCATAATGATATACTCAGTATTAGCGTAATCCTGCGTACTAATCAGCCAGCGCATCTGGTGTAGTGGTATCATAGTACCCTCCCACGGTACTGACCAGGGTTCGATTCCCTGGATGCGCAAATCCATTTTTCCATTTCCTGTTTCCCATGCGCATTCCCTGTCATGTCATATGTCCGTCAAATAAAAGAAGTCCTCACTAATCTTGGTATTTTTAATTTAACAACGCATTTTCATTTATTTATTTTCATTAAAGAAATCGCCATATAGTACCTCTTTTTCAAGATATATGACGATGCCTACCAAAAGGGCATATATTTTGGAAAGGAGGTAGTACTTTTTACAAAGCAACAACCAAAACATAAATGAAAAGAAATCAAAAGCAACAACTTAATACAAGTATACTGTCCGGGGGGCATTTAATTTTTTTTCCATGTGATTTCCCTTTTGTGTGATATTTCAGTTAAGAATAATTGTCCTCATTCTTTGCTTTTTTTTTTAATTTAGAAAACCTTTCATTTATTTCCTTCCATTAAAGAAATATAATTTTTACAAAGCAACAACTAAAACATAAATGAAATAAAGTTGAGACGTTCGTTTTGGGACGGATGGAGTAAACTGACCACGCGGAACACGACTCTAGACTTGAACACCATAAGATCAACGAGCAAAGACTATCAATTTATTTTCAGTTTCTTGTTTTCCATGCGCTTTCTCCTCCTCTTACATGTGATATTTTGGTCAAGAAACATAATCCTCAATTATCATCGGCTTCTTTATTTACTAACGCGCTTCGTCGTCGTTTTTCATTAAAGAAATCGTAATATAATTTTTACAAAGCAACAACCAAAACATAAATGGAAAGGAATCAGAAGCAACAACTTAATAGTACTTCCTCCGTCTTAAAATTCTTGTTTTAAATTTATCTAGATACGGATGTAGAGTTTCCATGCGCTTCCCCTTACATGTGATTCCATGCGTGATATGGAGTGAACTGACCATGCGGAACACAACTCTATACTTGAACACCATAAGATCAACGAGCAAAGACTATCAATTTATTTTCAGTTTCTTGTTTTTCATGCGCTTTCTCCTCCTCTTTCATGTGATATTTTGGTCAAGAAACATAATCCTCAATTATCATCGGCTTCTTTATTTACTAACGCGCTTCTTCGTCGATTTTCATTAAAGAAATCGCAATATAATTTTTACAAAGCAACAACCAAAACATAAATGAAAAGGAATCAGAAGCAACAACTTAATAGTACTTCCTCCGTCCTAAAATTCTTGTCTTAAATTTGTCTAGATACGGATGTAGAGTTTCCATGCGCTTCCCCTTACATGTGATTCCATGCGTGATATAGCGGTCAAGAAAAATAGTGTTCACTAGTCATTGTTTTTTTAATTTAACAAAGCCTTCTCATTGATTTCTTTACAAATCAACAACCAAAATATAAATGAAAAGGAACCATAAGGAACAACTCAATACTACTACCTCCGTTAACTTTGTACTAAATCAAGTAAAAGAAACTTTATATTAAATCTATGACACTTATTTGGGGACGGAGAGAGTAGTAAATTGGTCACCCAACATTTCCTGTTTTCCATGGGATTTTCCTTTTTCCGTTTCCCATTTTCCATGCGCATTCCCTTTCATGATATATTTCGGTCAAGAAAACTAGTCCTCGTTAATCTTCGGTTTTTTAATGTAACAAAACCTTTTCATTGATTTCCTTCCATTGAATAAATTTCCATATAATTTTACAAATTAACAAACAAAGCAAAAAATGAAAAGGAACCAGAAGCAACAACTTAATACTAGTAAACTGCCCACACAATGTTTTATGTTTTCCATGCGATTTTCCTTTTGTGTGATATTTTAGTTAAGAAAAATAGTCCTCATTCTTCGATTTTTAAATTTAACATGTCTTTTTATTGATTTCCTTCCATGAAAGAAACATTATATGATTTTACAAAGCAACAGCGAAAACATAAATGAAAAGGAACCAGAAGCAACAATGTAATAGTAAACTTGCCACACAAAACACAACTTTAGACCTGAACACCATAAGATCAACGAGCAAAGGCTCTCAATTTTCTCTCTCGCTTTTCATGCACTTCCCCTTTTAGGTAATATTTTGGTCAAGGAAAATAGTCCTCATTAATGTTTGTGTTTTTACTTAATATTTTAATGACACGCCTTGTCGTCGATTTCCACTACAAAAATTTATAATGTTTAGAAAGCAACAACGAAACATAAATGGAAAGGAACTGAAAGCAACAACCTAATAGTAAACTAGCTACGCAAAACACAACTCTAGACCTGAACACCATAAGATTAGCGAGCAAGTATTATCAACATGCAACACTATTTTAGGCCCAGCCAACACAACCAAGAAAATGGCGGGGTACGAACTGAGCATAGCGTAGATGGTTAGCTTCCTTGTGGTGAAACCAGCCCACCAGAGTTCAAGTCCTAAAATTGGCACTGATGCTCGCTATTTCCTGTATTTGTTCCAGGCTTTCCGGTGATGTTCGTTCAGTGTGAGTAAATGTTCCCATCGACTACAATGCGCCTATGTTGACTTTGTCAATCTCAGAAGGTTGTGTCAGCTCAGTATCTTAAAGGTGCTCATAGGGGTAGGATGTGTATGTGTGTTCATACGGGTGATTGTATCTACGTATATGTGAGCATCTGCAATTGTACCCTGTTAAAAATGACAGAGTCCCCACAAACAAATGGGTCAGAAAATCCAATAGTTTAACACTAGACATGCAATTCTAAAACCACACCATCTAGCAAGAACCAGGATATCCCCGTAGCGAGAGAACATCCACTAGAAGATGTAGCAATTTTCAATCCATCACAATTCTCCTAACCAAAGAATTATATTCATGGCTTCTATCATAAATCTCCTCGAGCACTTTTTTTATCGTCTTCACACATTGTTTAGTACTTCCTCTATCTCAGTTTTTCTGCAAAATACTAACAAGTTGTATATTGCGTGAAATCTCCTATCAAAGCATGCACTATTTTTACTTTACAACTAGTCCATCAAATGCCCCCCCCCCTCCCGAACTAATATTCTTTGATTTCTACGGAAGATTTTAATCCATTTGCCAACCAAATCATTGATTCTCTGGGTATCTTAGCTATGCAAAAGCACACATCACCACATACAAAACCAGTTTAACAACACTACATTAAAAGAAACATGATTCCAAGTCCAACCCCTCTTCAAGAAGTTTTCCTTGGTTAAGATGCTACTTATAAGCATCAATGTAGCAAATTTATTGTTTTATGTGGAAGTTTCAGCTTTCATACGGACGACTATCAAACCAATGTAGAAGCTTTCAAGTGTAAGTACATGTCCTTCACCACAGATATATTTTTGTTGTTTAGAGTCAAAATCACTCTGTCCTTGCAACCTTTCAACTCCGCCATATCTACCAGATGTTTCAAATCTTCGCATGGATCTAAACTTTCATCATCTAGGGTTCTTCTAAAGTCCACTCCATCAATACCTTTGTTTTTAATAAACCGCACAATGGTGAAGGACATGTAGCCATTCAAATTTCTCAAGACCCCTTTTGGAGCTTCCAGGAAAAATAGCATGAACAAAGGGATTTCACTTAGGGGAGAACTCACTAAAGGGACCCTGTCTCCATTAGATAGCAAATTATCTTTTCAGCCAACTATTTTTTCCCTATCTTCTTCTCCACTGTGATCTTGAGAATAGTTGAGTCTCTTAGCATCCACATGCATCCCTAGATATTTTAAAAGCAAGGTCCCAAAATCACAAGAGAAAGTTTCCCTGCAATCCTTCTCTCCAATAACAACTTCACCTAGACAATATATCCCACTCTCATCAGAATTAATCTTTAGCCCGAAACCTGCTCAAATATGCAAAGAATAAACTTCAGGTTCCTTGCATTATCAAAATCATCTTGCTAATAGGAATATGGTGTCATTAGCATATTGTAATAATGCCATCCACCATCCAATCGAATTAGGAACCAAATCAGAGAACAAACCCTGATTTTGATCTTTCTTCACCAAAGAAGGCCAACCCATCAGCAACAATATTAAACAACAAAGGAGATAGAATATCTCATTGTTTGACACACCTCCCCGAGAAAGTGCTGAACTGAGCTCGAGCTTAGATACGCTCGTTATCTCCCCCGTCGTTTCTCTGCAAGATTCGAGCAGGCCAGTGTATAAGCGGCTGTATTCCAAATAGTATATGTCCCATCAACCTGTTGCCTGGCCCACTATGGCCCAACATTTATTAAGCCTGTTGCCGTTAGATAGAGTCGGGACAGATGGATCGCTAACAAGCTGAGCCATTTTCTTTCGACCCCGAGCCCTTCTACGCCTGGCCTCGCCGCCAATTGTTCCTTGTCTTCCGTCAAAAAAAAATTGTTCCTTGTCTTAGAATTCAAAACAGAGCACGAATTCGATCCTAACCAATTTCTGCCTAGAGATCACACGAGTAACGCTGCCACGTACAAAAATACAGTCCACACAGGAAACAGGGGACCATTACAACACAAATAACACACGCACGTTGCCATACAAGTATTTTTTTAACTCTAAAATGTTATACAGTTTCATTCTTTTAGGAGTATGTTATACAGTTTCATGATGCCATTGCTGGCAAATTTCAACAGCAACTCAATTGCTCAAGTTGGGATTAGGCCCAACAATTCCATAACTAAAAACTCTTTGCGATGCACAACTCGAGAGAATTCGAGTCCTACTGTCTAACCATTTGACATGAAGGCCGACTCAAGTCCCTGCACCCAGTCTCAATTCAGCCGGCTTGTACAATTTTTCCTCGGTTGACCTCAGACACCATGGTTCTTGCAGCAATCAGGTTTGCGTGGTCTTCCTATCTCTTTTATTTTTGCAGGCGCCGACAGTCCGCTAACTTGTTCCGCATATAGAAACTGAAAGGTTGTCTCCACTAACTGCAGCTGCCCATTAAACTTCAGTGCCAAGGCTGCCCTACTTCTTTATCCACCTGAACCACTGCCCATTTTCTGCTAGACGATCTTCCAGTCCTAGTCCTTCACAGGTCTCAACATCTGCCATATTAGATTTGAATAAAGCTATGGGCCCATCATAAGCATCGACACTAGTGTCACCGAGTCGAACCAGCTCCATTGTGTGCATATACATGCTCAGGTGTCGTCTATAAGAGAACGGGTTACGATCCATATTATTCCTCTGATAATAAAAAAGTTGAGCAGGCGAGCATCTTTCGTCCACCGCTTCACTATATGCTGCCTCTAGATGGTCTCGCTGATCCAATATGAATCCTGCTCATAAATTACACCCCAGTTTAGTCAGACCGCACCATATAACTTACACACTGTTGTTTCATATCCAGCTTCAAGCACAAGAACGAGTCAGTGTACTTCCAAAAGAAATGTATTGCATGCACATAGCGTTTCTTAAATACCTTAATCAATATACAGTTCCACTACATTTGATTTTTGGTAATCACCAAATCACAGAATGCTTATTTCAGGAGGTTATTGCTACTTCAGTTCTGACATGAAGGGACATACATCCTACAAGCAATGCCGCAGCTTGAGCCCTTCAAAAAATCTGTACGAGTAGCATTTCTATTTCAATGGTTTGTAGCTTATAACCTAGAAATTACAAAGTGCAACCTGATGTCCTTCAAAAAGTTACAAGAATTCTTCTGAACATATTTCACTAGTGTCTTTTTTTTTCTATTTAAAAGGGAGTTTTACCGGTTGGCCACTCTGCAGCCCAGCTTTCCTCAATACAAAGTCAATATAACTGGCTGCCGCTACAGATTTCTGTCCAAAATGCATGAAACACCTTCTAAGTACATTCCATACCACACTGCAATAATAAATGTTTTCGCACATCTACTAAAATTATTATGTCGAGCACTAACCTCCTTGCCCACCATGGTTCTTGCGGACCGAGCTTCCCTCAAGCATTACATGTCGTCCACCTCCTCAATCAACGGAAATCTGGCGAGAACTTGGTTTCAATCAACACTGGTGCAAAGTGCAGTTTCAGATCTGAAAAAGTACGATCCGAGAGAGAAGAACATGTACTCACCAGCCGTACACATCAATGTGCTTTTGCGAGGCTAATGGAACGTCTCACCACAATTCAGTGAAAGGGAATGGTTGTGACTCTCCCTGTGCTCTGCAATGCACCACCATTGTCCTCTAACTGTAGCAGTCTTGTTATATCCAGGCATTCGCAATGATAAGACCTCGTGTTCTCAACAGCAGCTTTACCCTACATATGTATTCATTTTATCAGAGCAATAACAATCATGAATCAATTAAAAATCAACCCCAACTAAATGAATGCCAAATACGTAACCATAGTGCTCCATATGTCATAATGCATCGAGCATCCGCATACTATTTTCTGCATGCATTTCGTTCCTTAAACATTCAACCTGCTCTTTCCAAATCCAATCCAAAACCCCCATTCCCAAGAATACAAGTTCTATAAATCGTACGCCTTACCAAGTGAGTAGAAAATTGTCCCAAGCGCTAGAGTGATAACATTGTCAGTCGGGTTCTCTGCAAACACCCTAACTGCCTTCTTGAAAGAGCTCACACGATATGGGCAAGGTGCCATGCTTGGGGCAGCAACACCAATCCGCAACCTGACTGCTTGCCTCAGTTAACTGAAACCAGTAAACAATATGCTGCACTCCCAATAAATAAATTACTAGACCATCCAAAACTGTTATTTTCAGTAAACAACACCCATCATTCTAAATGGACCTTCCAGGCAGGACTTTAGAAGTAACTTTCAGTTGCCTCAATCAACTGAATGAACTGAATCCAGTAAACAACATGCTGCACTCTCAATTAATGAATTACTATACAGTGCAAAATTCTTGTTCCAAGAAACAAGATCCATCAGTCTAACTTGACCATTCTTGCAGGATTTCAAAAGCAACTTACGTTGTTCTGGATTGTAAATGGACAAAATTAACTCTTAAGCAGCTAAATAAAATAAAAATGAAACATATTTCCCTCACCTCTAATCCCAGCTAGGGGCCTGTGGATTCATCTTTCCAGTCCAGAGCTCCGAGGACTGACGCGAGCTGTCCCTCTTCACCACCAACGATGCGTCCATTGCGTGGATCCGTGCTTCCGCACTCACTGCCGTAGGCTGTTCCTGTGTCACCTCGACGACTGTCTGTGCAGTGCCATTCGCCGGTAATTCGGCTCGCACCAGACTCTTCCCAACGTCCTCAATTAGAGTGGAGCTGACATAGGAAACTCCTAGATTGCAACCAAGTATGCTGATCGTCGATAGTTACGAATCGACATACCTCCTAAATGGCTGCATTACAAACTCCATCGCCGTCAATAACTCTGCTTCCTATCCCTGCCGCCCATTCTCCTACTCCTCCGTTTCAGAATGCCGTCCGTACTGGGGGGAAAAGAGACCTAGTCCTGCATTTAATTCATGTCTACAACCATCCGACAGAAAGCGATTTTCCTGAGCCATGGACACTACCTTGTGTTCTTTACACCTGCTTTACCCTGCATCAGGTTATGTACAATTTTTTCATTGTCTAGCAAGATAAAAATGTCTACTCGAATGCATCCGATTTACTGACCATACATGACTGATAGCAAGAAATTGTACTCACCGAGCAGCCACAGACTATTTTCTGCATGCATTTGGTCCTCTCGACATTTAGCCGGCTCTTCCTGTACTGTATGCCAAAACCATTTTTCCATGAGTTCAGATTGTAGAAGTCGTAAGCTTCGGCCAAGGAGTCGAATGTAGCGCCAAGAACAGGTGTGATCACAATTCCAGCCGGGTTCTCTCGCAAAACACTGACGACCTTCTCAAACACACTGATTCGAAGTCAGCACGGTGTCCTCGATTGGTGCGGCAACACCAATCCTCAGCCTGCAAACACCAACCACTCACCATGAATTATCTGAATGCAGTGTACTAACTCTGAACCCGTAAAGCTGTATCAGCCTAATTTCTTCAGTGTTGTCAACTAAAATCATGAATTTCTGAATGTAGTGTACTAACTCCTCTGAAGCTATATCTGCCTAATTTTTCAGTGATGTCACTTTTTCTGAAATAAAATCTTTGCATCTCAGAGCAGATCTCACATGGGAAAAGCAATCGCACTCAATCAGGTAAGGCAACGCCCCCAAAAAACAGACAACCTCAGCGACGAAGAAAGGATCCACAAACCTGCCAATCGGTTGCATAAAAAAATCCATGGTGGATCGCCGCCGCTCCTGACCTCTATCTCACAGTCGTCGCCTTGAAGAGCATGCATTCAATTCGAGCCCGGAGCGGCAGGCGGTAAAGCGCACTTCTCGATCCACGGATCAGACGGCAGCTCCGAACCTGATCCATGGAACACCTCTCCAGCGGTAAACTGCCATCCACCCAAGCGTTAATTCTTGCCACTGTGCTCCGTCAAGTTAGCCCACTACCCGTCGCTGTCGCATACGTATTTCGCCACAGCGATCGATTTCTGGAAGACAACCAAAGCTCGTATAAAATATTGGCACACATCAAGAGACGCTAACCGACGCTGCTGATAACGGGCGCATTTGAGCTCGCGTGCAGTTACTCCCGCCCCCCTTGAATTGTGGAAATAAGGACCAATAAGATCATTCACCTTTATAGCAACTCTCTGTCATATGCCAATTTTCATAATCCGGTCGCACCACTTTCCGGCAAAACCCTTGGCCAACATCATCTAATATAAAAAGGCCATTTCACCTTGTCATATGCTTTCTAAAAAATCAATATTGAGGAACACCCCTGCTTTTTTGTTGACTGGATCTCATGGATAGTTTCATATATTAGCACCATACCTTCCATATTATACCTGTCTTTAATGAAGGCTATGTCTTGCAGAAATCATCCATCAATTACCGATCCCAATATAATTGCTAAAATCTTAGCCAATATTTTATAACTGACATTTAGCAGACATATGGGTCTGAACTTCTGAATAACCTCAGCATGAGGCGCCTTTTGAATCAGCACAATAGTACCATGGTTCAATCTATCAACTTTCAACCCTCCCCTATGAGAAACATCAAAGAGATTTTCCAAGTCATATTTTATATCACCCCAGAAACCTCTGAAAACTCTGCATGCAATCCATGAGGACATGTAGCTTTATTGTGCTTTAGACCAATGCAATCTCCTTGACATCCTCCAGTCCAACTTCGGTAGTTAGAAATTTTCTACCCTCTCTAGACAACTGATTGCATTGAAAACCATGCAATTCAATGGAGGTTACTTAGGTGCATCAGACAAATCCTTATAGAACTTTGTAATGTGCTTCACAAGCTCAACATCTTCTACAATCTCAACTCCATCTGTATGTAGCACTGCAATATGTTTTTTTTCTACCACTTGCTTTCAAATGAAAGCATTTGGTATTTCCGTTCCTTCTAATAAATCTATTTCCTTAGCCCTCTGCCTCCATTTCATTTTCTCATCTTTTAAGTTTTTTTCAAAATTGATAGCTAAAACCAATCTAAGCTCCCTTTGTCGAGGGAACAGAACACTAACCTCACTCTTTTTGTCTAGCTCATCAAGTTTACTTAAAATCTCCACTTTAAGATTTCTATAAACCCCGTTAACTTTAATGTGCCAACATTGAGATGCATCCTCAACCTTCTAGCCTTGTCTTTCTGTTTGTCCAAGTCGTAAATACAAAAAGTTGATGCATGTCAGCTCTTCTGCGTCGTTTCTTGGAACCCTTCTTTCTCTAACAAACAAGTTCCAAATCTAAAAAAACACCACTAAGGAGGTGGAACCCCAATACTCAGATGCAATGACACATGATCAAAAAGTTCTCTATTCAACCCAACAACAGTTGCTAATACCCTAAAAAAACAGTTGCTAATGGATAGGCAAGACACCGTTCTTAGGAAACCAACACCTTATCTAGTTCTCAAAATGGGCACCTCCAAGTTCTTGGCCCATGTGTATAATCTTCCATGTAGCTGCACTTCTCTCAAACCAACTTCAGTGATTGAATTAAAAGTGTGGCTCCATTTGGGGAAGACACGAGGCTTGTTTTGCTCACTAGTTTTCCTGATGATAAATAAATCACTTCCATAACTACAACCCCCTTGCATTTGTTGCATACACTAGCAAGCTCAGCTAGGAACTCATCTTTACCTTAGCTGTGGGCTAGGCCTTTAAACACAACCAGTTGCTAGTCCAAGACCCCCCCCCCCCCCCTAACTTGCATACTGGTGTTGTGCTTTTCTACCTCAGAGCCAACTACCTTATTCTTGTCTTTATCCATACCCAATAAAAGGCCACTTGACCTACCAGTAGGATCAAGGTGTCACCAAAGAAATCCTTATGAAAGTTATCCGATCCAGTTGAAGTCATGTATCATAGTCTATTTGTTAGGGCGCCCCAAACTCATGCAATTCCAGAAGATTCCTGACATAATTGACACTTTTCCTTCCCCTTTTTTAGCTAGCTCAACCCTGAACACAACTTGAGGAATTTACCAACTGAATGCAATAATTTAGCTCATCGTAAAAAAAGAATGCAATAATTTAGCTCTTTTTAGGGTATCATAAACACTAGAAGTTTTTTCATCCTCACTATCTGAACCAAAATCATCACTACTCAAAAAAAAAAAACTCCCAGAATTCCCACATAAAAAAGAAAAAAAATGATGTCTCGGACAAACTTAGCATTAATGTACCAGTTTCTGAGCTTTGCATGTGCTCCTTAATCCTCCACTCAATACAGCATGGAAACATTTTTCTTGTCTAATAAGTACTCCATTCGTTTCTAAATGTAAGTCTTTTTAGAGATTTCACTACAAACTACATACAGATGTATATAGACATATTCTAGAGTATAGATTCACTCATTTTGCACCGTATGTAGTCTATAGTGCAATCTTTGAAAAGACTTATATTTAGGAACGGAGGAGTACTAGTAATACACATTGAGAACAATCAACGCATAGCTGATCATTCCAGTAATGTTCGTTCATAGTCTATCCACGACGTGTGGTCGTGTGATCATCACCTTACGTGGGACACAATCAACACGTAGCTGACCTCTGGACGTCGTACTTTTGGTACCCGTCCTAACCAAATACATACCTTCTGTATACTCACATTTCCTTGACCCGTTTCTGTATATTAATATGGGACATCACATGGAGTTGGAACCAGCAGCAGCGGTGAGCTCGGCATCGACAAATTCTGTGATCCTCTCGAGGAGCAGGTCGAAGTCGTCCTGGGACTTGATGAGGCTTATCCTCGTGTACCGGCTGCTGGCGTCGTTCCAGACGCCGGACCGTGTGATTATCTTGGCCTTGAGCAGCACGTCGGAGCAGTCACCGTCTTCCTCCTTCTCACACTTCACCCACGCATAAGCTGCATGCCCACCGAATTAAACATCAACCATAGTTTCAAAATCTTAACGTGTTTCAGCAAGTCGATGCGTCACCTGGGGATGGCCCCCTGATCTTGTCGAAGTAGGTGCAGTACTGCGGAGGGATGTTCTGCAGCGAGATCCGGCGGGAGCGCGACACGACGGCGCTGAGCTTGCGCCATTTGGCTCTCATCACGTCGTGCCCGAAGGCGAAGATGTCCTCCTTGCCGTGCAGGTTGGCCAGTATGGCCTTAAAGATGGCAAGCATCCGGAGCTGGGTGTCGCGGGACGCGCCCATGGTGTTCTGCATCATGTAGTCATTGACCCTCTTGGCCACCTTCTGGTCCCTTATCAGCGCCCACCTGCGCAGCGCATGCAGAGCGGAGTTGGTCGCAACACAACTATATGTGCGTGCAGTGTGTCTGTTGATTTTGGCGTGGCGTGCGTGGCGTACCCGAATCGACTGCTGGCATGGCCGGAGAGCTTGGAGGTGGTGAAGAGCATGACGTCCTCGTCGGAGGGCGCGGGGATGTGCGTGAAGTGCGGCCAGAAGTAGGCGTGGTCGAGGATCGCCGACGAGCCGCCGACGACGGGCTGGTGGAGCAGGGCGTCGGGGTTGTTTGGCGACGTCACGAACTCAATGACGTCCGCCTTGGCGGTGGAGTTCCCGACGCTTTGGCCCACATGGAGGTGTTCCCGGCCCATTTGTACTCCCGGCTGTCGAACAGCACGATCTGCGTTCTGTAAGCCTGCATGGTGTACCAACAAACAGAGTAGCAGTAGATTAGATCGATCCCTGGCTAATGGTTTAGAAAAAGACACACATCAAATCAGCACAGACCGGGTAGTATGGCGTGGTGGCGACCACGCTGGCCGTGGAGCCGGAGTTACTGTCCGGGGACAGGGCGTACACCAACGCGTTGATCAGCTGCGCGGAGCCGGTGGCGAAGACGATTTGCTTGTCGTCGGCGACGGCGTTGCCGACGGCCGCGTGCAGCCGCCTGATGCAGCGCTCGAGCTCCACGGACTGGAAGAGGCCGTCGGTGGTTCTGTAGCTCATGCGGTGCCACCCCGAGACCACCACGGCGCTGGCCTCCGCGTGCCGCATCCAGTACGGCTCCAAGAACATCGGGTCCCCGCTGCGCAAATTATCAAGAAAACCAGTACCCTGACATTAGCACGTTGACTGTTTTTTTTTAAAAGAGGCCCTCAAAACTCCGGTATACGTTCAACCAGATTATTTAGAGGGTGTTTGTTTTCAGGGACTTATTAGCTTAGGGACTTAAAAAAGTCCTTATAAGTCCCATCTAAACCAAATAGAAGGGATTTATAGGGACTTAAAATGGGCATTTGGGACTTATAAAATAAGACTCTTAAGGAGGGACTTATAGAGACTTATAGTTGTAATATGGTCTTATAGGGACTTATAAGTCCCAGGAACCAAATAGGTAGGGACTTTTTAGGGACTTATGACTTATAAGTTGGGACTAAAAAAAGTTCTAGGACTTATGAACCAAACAGGGCCTTATTCAATTTTGCAATCCAACACGGTCTAATACATGAAATGGTCCGGACATCTGTTTTTCGGTCAAACCACGACAAACATAGGAAGCTATACCAAAGTTTGGACATCCACTTGACCAACTAAAATCCTCCGTCTGGTCCTCCTCTCTTTTCTCTCTTCTCATGCATGGTCCCCCTCTTCTTGCTCTCCTTCCGACCGGCGCCACATCATAATATTCTACTCCTTCCGACCGGCGCCACATTATAATTTACGAGGCGTCCCACGAGAAAAAACTGGAAGATGCGCGAAGCTCTCAACAACGATGCGTGGGTCTCGAGAATATGCATCCCAGACTCTTTTTCGCTGAATCACTTGCGTCAGTTTGTCACCCTATGGACCACGCTTCGTGGCTTCCATCTCAAGGCGGATACCGAGGATGATATTGTGTGCAAGCACACCGCTGGCGGGCAATACACGGCCGAGTCGGCATACAAAGCGCAGTTCCTTGGCACAATCAAATCCATTATGGAGCACACTTTGTGGAGGGCTTGGGCTTCCCCCAAAGTCAAGTTCTTCGCTTGACTGGCTATTCAAAACAGAATTTGGACAGCGGACAGATTGAAGAAGCGTGGATGGCCAAACTATGGCCTTTGTACATTTTGCAAGCGGGAGCAAGAGTCTGTTGACCACCTTTTCTACAAATGCGGCTTCCCTATCCGCCTATGAGGATTAGTCAAGGACTGGCTGCAACTGGTGAGCATCGATACATCCTCATGGCACCTCTCGGATAACATCGAAGAGTGGTGGGTGGGCCTCTCCGACACATCTTCCCCCAACAGGAAGGCGATGGCCTCGTTCATCATGCTCGTCGCCTGGACCATTTGAAACGAGCGGAATGCGCGAGTGTTCCGTCAGAAGAATGCCCCACCGACGGTCCTACTCGCCAACATCAAGAAGGAGGCCATGCTTTGGGTAACTGCGGGTGCTAGAAAGTTAGGATGCTTGATGACGCGAGAGTAATTGGTCACCTTCATTTGTGTTGTTGCAGCGCTGTCTGTGTTGTAACACAATCATAAACTCTATTCCTCTTATTAAATGAATGAGGCAAATCTTTTGCCGCTCTTCTAAAAAAATAATAATATCCTACTTTCTCTGTAAACTAATATAAAAGCGTTTAAATCATTATTTTAATGATCTAAACGCTTTTATATTAGTTACGTTTATGTCATTATTTTAATAATCTAAAGGCTTTTATATTAATTTATGGAGGAAGTGCCATATATATGATCTCCACCTACTTTCTCTCCTCAACGGAAGTGCCATATATATGATCTTCACCTACTTTCTCTCCTCAACCGAATACTTTGTGAATAATATTGGATGTCTCTCCCCGCACGATCTCCACGGACCATCTCCCGACATAAAACGACATTTACCGAAGTGCCATGACGGTAGAGTGTACGTTCCGATCGCATCGGATGCGGCAAACACTATGATGTGCGACACGACCATGCAAAATTGCTGTAACACTGGGCCACTCTGGACACTGCATGCATGGTGGTTTGAATTGAGGCCACGACCCACGAACGGGGACAAATTAATTGAGATGGTAATGGTTAGGCTCTGTCGCTAGAGTTTTTTAAGGAGCACGTGAAAGTGTTGATAATAAAACAACGTGTGCTCTGTGCTGTTAGGTTGGATTGAGCCCTAGCTAAACTACATTGTCGAACTAACAGTAGAATATTCAAACTGGATGGTATAGCTTTTTTTTCCGGGAACTGGATGGTATAGCTGTGCGGCCACTGACCACCACCGAACAGGGATTTATTAGTACTAGTAACATGTGTTTACTTTTGTTCCTAAAAAAACATGTGTTTACGTTTGAAGTGATAAACATAAAAAATTGGGTTAATTTGATAAATGCCACTCTAAATCTGGCGATTCCTAGAAATGTCACTTCAATTTTCAAACTTTGAAAAATGCCATTTCATGCCATTTCCAGTGGCATTATTCGAAGTCTGGAGAGTGGCATTTTCTAAAGTTTGGAAATTGCAGTGGTATTTTTATGAAACGCCATAATTGACGTGGCATTTATCTGATTAACTCTAAAAAATTACTGCAGTAATGGAGGAAAGTCCAGACAAAAAAATGAAGCTAGAGACGAACACTTTAAAGCATTTTTCAGAGAAAAATAATGATGTATTTTATCAATGTTGTAATTTTTGGTTTTTATCAACAATATTTGTTGTTTATGTTTCTTTCGATGTCTTTGATCTGACGTGTTCTATTTCAACAAGCAATAATCATTTGCTCAAAAAAAAATGTTTGCGCAAATGGTAAGCACACGCTCTACATTAATTCTTTGAACAAAAGATATTATGCATGGTCCGATTAGCAAGCTAGCAAGCCATGGGATAACACTCTTGTGCGTTATATTTACTATTATGAGAATGAAAACATTTTTCTCCCCAAGTATTGCGAAAGTCTAAGCTTTGTTCTCAAATCTATATTTGATATTTTGTTTACCAAATTTCCAATATCTGTGTAGATTTGGTCGTCGTTTGCCTAGCTAAACCAGTTTAGACCATAACATTTCAGAGGAAATTCAGAAAGTATAAGAAAAGCAAAAAAAAAAAAAACCATGGAAATTACTGCAGATTTTAGGAAAATGCAAATAATTCAAAAAGTACAATAGGAAAACATATATTTTGATAATTATTCAAAATGGTCCATGTTAGATGTTTGTTTTTGTTTGATTCCTAATATTCCAGTAAATTTCATGTGATAATATTCTAAATTTCATAAAACAAATTGGTATCCAATTTTTAAATTTTTGGTTAACAACATAAAGAGAGGGTGATGTTTCTTCGGTGGGACACAACATTCCTGTCGACTACGAGTCACTATGCTGAATTCCTCAATCTTAAAATTGAAGGAAATATGCCCTAGAGGCAATAATAAAGTTATTATTTATTTCCTTATTTCATGATAAATGTTTATTATTCATGCTAGAATTGTATTAACCGGAAACATAACACATGTGTGAATACATAGACAAACTTAATGTCACTAATATGCCTCTACTTGACTAGCTCATTAATCAAAGATGGTTATGTTTCCTAACCATAGACATGTGTTGTCATTTGATTAACGGGATCACATCATTAGGAGAATGATGTGATTGACTTGACCCATTCCGTTAGCTTAGCACTTGATCGTTTAGTATGTTACTATTGCTTTCTTCATGACTTATACAAGTTCCTATAACTATGAGATTATGCAACTCCTGCTTACCGGAGGAACACTTTGTGTGCTACCAAACGTCACAACGTAACTGGGTGATTATAAAGGAGCTCTACAGGTGTCTCCAAAGGTACATGTTGAGTTGTCGTATTTCTAGATTAGGTTTTGTCACACCGATTATCGGAAAGGTATCTCTGGGCCCTCTCGGTAATGCACATCAATATAAGCCTTGCAAGCAATGTAGCTAATAAGTTAGTTACGGAATGATGCATTACGTAACGAGTAAAGAGACTTGCCGGTAACGAGATTGAACTAGGTATTGAGATACCGATGATCGAATCTCGAGCAAGTAACATACCGATGACAAAGGGAACAACGTATGTTGTTATGCGGTTTGACCGATAAAGATCTTCGTAGAATATGTGGGAGCCAATATGGGCATCCAGGTCCCGCTATTGGTTATTGACCGGAGACGTGTCTCGGTCATGTCTACATAGTTCTTGAACCCATAGGGTCCGCACGCTTAACGTTTCGTTGACGATATAGTATTATATGAGTGATGTATGTTGGTGACCGAATGTTGTTCGGAGTCCCGGATGAGATCATGGACATGACGAGGAACTCCGGAATGGCCCGGAGATAAAGTTTGATATATGGGATAATAGTGTTTGATCTCCGGAAGGGTTCCGGAATTCACCGGAAGGGGTTCTAGATGTTTCCTGAAATGTTTGGGTATGAGAACACGTTATTTGGGCCAAAGGGGAAAGCCCACGAGCCTTTTGGAAAGTGCACAAGGAAGTTTTGCGGAGACCAGAGGCTAGACGCCAGGAACCTTGGCGTCTAGGGGGTAGACTCCGGGAACCCTGGCGTCGAGGGGGTAGACGCCGGGAACCCTGGCGTCTAGCCCTGGAGTCCGTGTAGGACTCTTGCCTTTCGGGCAAAACCGACTTTGAGGAGGCTTTTACTCCAAGTTTCGACCCCAGGGCTCAACATATAAATAGAGGGGCACCAAAGATACATCAAGAAACACCAAGCCGCAGTGCCGACAACCCCGTCCCTCTAGTTTATCCTCCGTCATAGTTTCCGTAGTGCTTAGGTGAAGCCCCGGAGATTGTTCTTCACCAACACCGCCACCACGCCGTCGTCTGCCGGAACTCATCTACTACTTCGCCCCGTCTTCTTTGGATCGAGAAGGCGAGGACGCTATTGAGCTGAACGTGTGCGTAACTCGGAGGCGCCGTATGCTCGGTACTTGGATCGGTCGGATTATGAAGACGTACGACTACATCAACCGCGTTGATAAACGCTTCCGCTTAGCGATTTTCAAGTGTATGAAGATACGCTCCCCCTCTCGTTGCTATGCATCCCCATGATCTTGCGTGTGCGTAGGAATTTTTTTGAAATTACTACGTTCCCCAACAGTGGCATCCGAGCCTGGTTTGAGATGTTATATGCACGAGTAGAACACAAGTGAGTTGTGGGCGATACAAGTCATACCGCTTACCAAAGATGTCATACTTTGGTTTGGCGGTATTGTTGGATGAAGCGGCCGGACCGACATTACGCAGACGCTTACGCGAGACCGGTTCTCCCGACGTGCTTTGCACAGAGGTGGCTAGCGGGTGTCAGTTTCTCCAACTTTAGTTGAACCGAGTGTGGCTACGCCCGGTCCTTGCGAAGGTTAAAACAACACTAACTTGAAAAACTATCGTTATGGTTTTGATGCGTAGGTAAAAACGGTTCTTGCTAAGCCCGTAGCAGCCACGTAAAATTTGCAACAACAAAGTAGAGGACGTCTAACTTGTTTTTGCAGGGCATGTTATGATGTGATATGGTCAAGGCGTGATGCTATATTTTATTGTATGAGATGATCATGTTTTATAACCAAGTTATCGGCAACTGGCAGGAGCCATATGGTTGTTGCTTTATTGTATGCAATGCAATCGCCCTATAATGCTTTACTTTATCACTAAGCGGTAGCGATAGTCGTAGAAGCATAAGATTGGCGAGACGACAATGATGCTACGATGGAGATCAAGGTGTCGCACGGTGATTTATGGTGATCACGACGGTGCTTCGGAGATGGAGATCACAAGCACAAGATGATGATGGCCATATCATATCACTTATATTGATTGCATGTGATGTTTATCCTTTATGCATCTTATCTTGCTTTGATTGACAGTAGCATTTTAAGTTGATCTCTCACTAATATCAAGAAGTGTTTTCCCTGAGTATGCACCATTGCGAAAGTTCTTCATGCCGAGACACCACGTGATGATCGGGTGTGATAGGCTCTACGTTCAAATACAACGGGTGCAAAACAGTTGCACATGCGGAATACTCAGGTTAAACTTGACGAGCCTAGCATATACATATATGGCCTCGGAACACGGAGACCGAAAGGTCGAGCATGAATCATATAGTAGATATGATCAACATAGTGATGTTCACCATTGAAAACTACTCCATCTCACGTGATGATCGGACATGGTTTAGTTGATTTGGATCACGTGATCACTTAGATGACTAGAGAGATGTTTGTCTAAGTGGGAGTTCTTAAGTAATATGATTAATTGAACTTAAATTTATCATGAACTTAGTCCTGGTAGTATTTTGTAAATTATGTTGTAGATCAATAGCTCGCGTTGTTGCTTCCATATGTTTATTTTGATATGTTCCTAGAGAAAATTGTGTTGAAAGATGTTAGTAGCAATGATGCGGATTGGATCCGTGATCTGAGGTTCATCCTCATTGCTGCATAGAAGAATTATGTCCTTAATACACCGCTAGGTGACAGACCTATTGCAGGGAAGCGTATGCACGGGCGTTATGAACGTTTGGCTAGCTCAATATGATGACTACTTGATAGTTTAGTGCATCATGCTTAACGGCTTAGAATCGGGACTTCAAAGACGTTTGAGGCCATGGACCATATGAGATGTTCCAGAATTGAAGTTAATATTGCAAGCAAATACCCGAGTTGAGAGATAGTAAATCTCCAACAAGTTCTATAGCTAAAAGATGGAGGAGAATCGCTCAACTAGTGAGCATGTGCTCAGATTGTCTGGGTACTACAATCGCTTGAATCAAATGGGAGTTAATCTTCCAGATAAGATAGTGATTGACAGAGTTCTCTAGTCACCATCACCAAGTTACTAGAACTTCGTGATGAACTATAGTATGCAAAGGATGATGAAAACGATTCCCGAGCTCTTCGTGATGTTGAAATCGACGAAGGTAGAAATCAAGAAAGAGCATCAAGTGTTGATGATTGACAAGACCTCTAGTTTCAAGAGAAGGGCAAAGGGAAAGAAAGGGAACTTCAAGTAGATTGACAAGCAAGTTGTCACTCCCGAAGAAGCCCAAAGCTGGACCAAAGCCCTAAACCGAATGCTTGTACTTTGCAAAGGAAATGGTCCAGAAGTGGAAATGCCACGAATATTTGGTAGATAAGAAGGATGGCAAAGTGAACAAGGGTATATTTGATATACAGGTTATTGATGTGTACCTTACTAGTGTTTATAGTAACCCCTGGGTATTTGATACTTGTTCGGTTGCTAAGATTAGTAACTCGAAACAGGAGTTATAGAATAAACATAAACTAGTTGAGGGGAAGTGACGATGAGTGTTGGAAGTAGTTCCAAGATTGATATGATCATCATCACACACTCCCTATATTCTCGAGATTAGTGTTAAACCTAAATAAATGTTATTTGGTGTTTGCGTTGAGCATAAATATGATAAGATCATGTTTATTGCGATACGATTATTCATCTAAGATAGAGAATAAATTGTTATTCTGTTTACATGAATAAAACCTTCTATGGTCATACACCCAATGGTGATGGTTTATTGAATCTTGATCATAGTGATACACATATTCATAATGTTGATGCCAAAAGATGCAAAGTTAATAATGATAGTGCAACTTATTTGTGGCACTGCCGTTTAGGTCATATCGGTGTAAAGCGCATGAAGAAACTCCATAAAGATGGATTTTCGGAATCACTTGGTTGTGAATCAATTGATGCTTGCGAACCGTGCCTTTTGGGCAAGATGACTAAAACTCCGTTCTCCGGAACAATGGAACGAGCCATCTTGACTTGTTGGAAATAATACATACCGATGTATGCGGTCCAATGAGTGTTGATGCTCGTGGCGAGTATCGTTATTTTCTTACCTTCACAAATGATTTGAGCAGATATGAGTATATCTACTTAATGAAATACAAGTCTAAAACATTTGAAAAGTTCAAAGAATTTCAGAGTGAAGTGGAGAATCATCGTAACAAGAATATAGTTTCTACGATCTGATCGTGGAGGAAAATATTTGAGTTATGAGTTTGGTCTTAAATTAAAACAATGTGGAATAGTTTCACAAATTTGTGCCACCTGGAACACCACAGCATAATGGTGTGTTCGAACATCATAACCGTACTTTATTGGATATATAGTGCAATCTATGATGTCTCTTACCGATTTACCACTATCGTTTTGGGGTTATGCATTAGAGACAGCTACATTCACGTTAAATAGGGCACCATCAAAATTCGTTGAGACGACACCTTATGAACTGTGGTTTGGCAAGAAACCAAAGTTGTCGTTTCTTTTGGGGTTATGATGCTTATAAGAAAAAGTTTCATCCTGATAAGCTCAAACCCAAATCGGAGAAATGTTTCTTCATAGGATACCCAAAGGAGACAGTTGGGTACACCTTCTATCACAGATCCGAAGGCAAGACATTCGTTGCTAAGAATGGATCCTTTCTGGAGAAGGAGTTTCTCTCGAAAGAAGTGAGTGGGAGGATAGTAGAACTTGATGAGATAATTGTACCTGCTCCCTTATTGGAAAGTAGTTCATCGCAGAAACCGGTTTCTGCGACACCTACACCAATTAGTGAGGAAGTTAATGATGATGATCATGAAACTTCAGATCAAGTTATTACTGAACCTCGTAGGTCAACCAGAGTAAGATCCGCACCAGAGTGGTACGGTAATCCTGTTCTAGAGGTTATGTTACTAGACCATGAAGAACCTACGAACTATGAAGAAGCGATGGTGAGCCCAGATTCCACAAAATGGCTTGAGGCCATGAAATCTGAGATGGGATCCATGTATGAGAACAAAATGTGGACTTTGATGGAGTTGCCCAATGATCGGCAAGCCATATTGTATAAATGGATCTTCAAGAGGAAGACAGACGTTGATAGTAGTGTTACTATCTACAAAGCTCGACTTGTCACAAAAGGTTTTCGACAAGTTCAAGGTATTGACTACAATGAGATTTTCTCAATCAGAGCGATGCTTAAGTCTGTCTCAATCATGTTAGCAATTGCCACATTTTATGAAATCGGCAAATGGATGTCAAAATTGCATTCCTTAATGGTTTTCTTAAAGAAGAGTTGTATATGATGCAACCGTAAGGTTTTGTCAATCCTAAAGGTGCTAACAAAATGTGCAAGCTCCAATGATCCATCTATGGACTGGTGCAAGCATATCGAGTTGGAATATACGCTTTGATAAGTTGATCAAAGCATATAGTTTTATCTGAACTTGCGGTGTAGCCTCACATTTACAATAAAGTGAGTGGGAGCACTACCGCCTTTTCCGATAAATATATGTGAGTAACATATTGTTGATCGGAAATGATGTAGAATTTTTCTGGAAAGCATAAAGGAGTATTTGAAAGGAGTTCTTTAAAAGAAAGACCTCAGTAAAGCTACTTACATATTGAGCATCAAAATCTATTGAGATAGATCAAGACGCTTGATAAGTTATTCAAAACTACATACCTTGTCAAGATTTTGAAGTAGTTCAAAATGGAACAGTCAAAAAAAAAGTTCTTGCCTGTGTTGCAAAGGTGTGAAATTGAGTAAGACTCAAATCCCGACCACGGCAGAAAATAGAAAAGAGAATAAAAGTCATTCCCTATGCCTCAGTTATAGGTTCTATAAAGTATGCTATGCTATGTACCAGACCTATTGTATACCTTGCTCGAATTTGGCAAGGAGTACAATAGTGATATAGGAGTAGATCATCGGACATTGGTCAAGAATATCCTTAGTGAGGACTAAGGAAATATTTCTCGATTATGGAGGTGATAAAAGAGCCCGTCAGAAAGAGTTACATAGGTGCAAGCTTTTACACCGATCCAGATGACTCTAAGTCTCAATCTGGATACATATTGAAAGTGGGAGCAATTAGCTAGAGTAGCTCCGTGCGAGCATTGTAGACATAGAATATTTGCAAAATACATACGGCTCTGAATGTGACAGACCCGTTGACTAAGCTTCTCTCACGAGCAAAACATGATCACACCTTAGTACTCTTTGGGTGTTAATCACATTGCAATGTAAACTAGATTATTGACTCTAGTAAACCCTTTGGGTGTTGGTCACATGACGATGTGAACTATGGGTGTTAATCATAAACAGATATGAATATTGGTGTAAAATCACACGGCGATGTGAACTAGATTATTGACTCTAGTGCAAGTGGGAGACTGAATGAAATATGCCCTAGAGGCAATAATAAACTTATTATTTATTTCCTTATTTCATGATAAATTTTTATTATTCATGCTAGAATTGTATTAACCGGAAACATAATACATGTGTGAATACATAGACAAACTTAATGTCACTAGTATGCCTCTACTTGACTAGCTCATTAATCAAAGATGGTTATGTTTCCTAACCATAGACATGTGTTGTCATTTGATTAACAGGATCAAATCATTAGGAGAATGATGTGATTGACTTGACCCATTCCGGTAGCTTACACTTGATCGTTTAGTATGTTGCTATTGTTTTTTTCATGACTTATACAAGTTCCTATAACTATGAGATTATGCAACTCCCATTTACCGGAGGAACACTTTGTGTGCTACCAAACGTCACAACGTAACTGGGTTATTATAAAGGAGCTCTACAGGTGTCTCCAAAGGTACATGTTGAGTTGGCGTATTTCGAGATTAGGTTTTGTCACTCCGATTGTCGGAGAGGTATCTCTAGGCCCTCTCGGTAATGCACATCAATATAAGCCTCGCAAGCAATGTAGCTAATAAGTTAGTTACGGAATGAAGCATTACGTAACGAGTAAAGAGACTTGCCGGTAACGAGATTGAACTAGGTATTGAGATACCGATGATCCAATCTCGAGCAAGTAACATACCGATGACAAAGGGAACAACGTATGTTGTTATGCGGTTTGACTGATAAAGATCTTCGTAGAATATGTGGGAGCCAATATGGGCATCCAGGTCCCGCTATTGGTTATTGACCGGAGACGTGTCTCGGTCATGTCTACATAGTTCTCGAACCCATAGGGTCCACACGCTTAACGTTTCGTTGGCGATATAATATTATATGAGTTATGTATGTTGGTGACCGAATGTTGTTCGGAGTCTCCGATGAGATCATGGACATGACGAGGAACTCCGGAATGGTCTGGAGAGAAAGTTTGATATATGGGATAATAGTGTTTGATCTCCGGAAGGGTTAGAATTCACCTAAGGGGTTAGGATGTTTCCAAATGTTTGGGTACGAGAACACGTTATTTGGGCCAAAGGGAGAGCCCACGAGGCTTTTGGAAAGTGCAAAAGGAAGTTTTATGGAGACGAGGCTAGACGCCAGAACTCCTGGCGTCTAGGGGCTAGACGCCGAACTCCTGGCGTCTAGCCCTCGAGTCCGTGGTAGGACTCTTGCCTTCGGGCAAAACCGACTTTGAGGAGGCTTTACTCCAAGTTTCACCCTGTGGCTCAATATATAAATAAAGGGCAGGGCTAGCACCAAAGACACATCAAGAAACACCAAGCCGCAGCCGACAACCCCGTCCCTCTAGTTTATCCTCCGTCATAGTTTCCGTAGTGCTTAGGCAAAGCCCTGCGGAGATTGTTCTTCACCAACACCGTCACCACGCCGTCGTCTTGGAACTCATCTACTACTTCGCCTGTCTTCTTTGGATCGAGAAGGCGAGGGCGTCATCGAAATGAGCGTGTGCGTAACTTCGGAGGTGCCGTGCGTTCGGTACTTGGATCGGTCGGATCGTGAAGACGCATTTACTACATCAACCGCGTTGATAAACGCTTCCGCTTAGCGATCTTCAAGGGTATGAAGATACACCCCCCCTCTCGTTGCTATGCATCACCATGATCTTGCGTGTGCGTAGGATTTTTTTTGAAATTACTACGTTCTACAACAAAAATATGTCGGCTCACTCTCTCCAAGGTGCTCATAGAGATTGGGTATGGGTATGTATTGTATATGAGCATCTAGAATAGCCTCTATTTCTTAAAAAATGATTTGCCCTTTTTATATTTTTATTATATCAGTCATACATGTGTTTTTTATAGAAAAAGAGGTTAAACCCCCGGCCTATGCATCAATCGATGCATGCAACTATCTTTATTAATTATTTCATAAATGTCTGACAAGAACATACATCAATCTACCCGAAGCCACCACTCATACCTACAAACTCGATAATATGGAGTGCTCTCACTCCCCATATCTAAAACTAGTGTCATCGGCGATCCATCCACATAACGTATCGGGACCAACAGCCTGTGCAGCAGACCTAAAGTGCACACCATATGCACACGTTTTAGAAGCAGCCATCGTCACCGGACCATTGACCCATCTTCATAAGAGAGACCCACATCATCCTTGCCAGTCTGGACACCCGTCAACTCCACCACGGCGCTCAATGGCGCCACCGCCCTGCGCTCGTCCGTCTAGACACGAAGACTCAGGACGATCTGTCGTGCCTAGCACCTGTCAGCCAGGCATGACTCTGCGTAGCACCTGTTGGCTAGCCATGGCTTGACAGCTCCACCGAAGCTCCGTGCAATATGAAGTCGCTCCACCTCCTGCCTATGTCTTCCAAAGTTGCTCCACAAACGATATTTCCAAGAGGAAAGCGGCACTGTAGTACCGCCATCGTCTGATCCGAAAGACCAGATCCTGGGGTTTCCATCGAAGCAGTACGAGTGGGTCGACAACAGTTACACGACGATGCCTTCATCAAGGTAACGACGCAAAACGCCGCTATCGCCCGCCCACGGCTCGGTTCTCACCGTCAACTATGTCTCCCCGACTCGTAGCCGGGACTAGATGATGAATCTCGAGATCCGACCACCCATTTGCAGGCCGACCACCTACGACGGAAGAGATGACCACCACCGCCGGCTGCACATGCCAGATCAGATCTGACCGGAGGTGCCGCCGACGCATCCATCAGGCCCTCAATGCCGCTGCCGCTAATCCAAAGGCAGATGGCGCTCTGCCGCCGCCGTCCGAAAAGGGCTGGCCACCGCGCCCGCAGCCCGGGCCCCGACGCCGCCGCGCCGCAGCCATCATCGTCGCAGATCGGATCGGGCGCGCCTCCACACGATTCGGGGCCCCGCACAACCCCAGAGACGCGGTGTCCTCCGTCGCTGCCGTCGTCCCCCGGGGTTAGGCCGGCGGCGGCGGAGGGAGGGGAGGAGGGAGTGTGCGCCCCGGCGGCTGGGTTTAGGGCACTGCCCGAGTTGCCCAGAACAACATGTGTGTCTCATGTTATTACATAAACTATTACTAATTTATAGTATCACTTTCATGCTTCATTGTACTCCCTCCATTTCAAAATAAGTGTGTATTTAAAAAGGAGGGACTAGTTTATAATTTTGTAAAGAAGTTAGTGGTTGATATTTTTTTTTTCTGAGGGGGGAACGTACCTGTCAGATTATAATTAGTATTATAGACGTCACGAGAAACTCATTTGAATATCCGCCCCCACGGATGTAACATGGATTTCTTTTTTCCCTTGCCTGAATGCGACATGGAAGTTGACCCCTCTCTGTCCTCGCATCAACTAAAAGCTAGGGTGCATATGTAGTGTAAACAAGTGTGGCGTATCACTATGAATGCTTACAACGAAGCTAGTTCCATGAGGGTATTAATTTATAAACGCTTTGAAAAATCAAATGATGCGTACCTATAGTTATAATTCAGTCGTGGATGGAGCGAGTACCTAACGCATTATTTTTTAACGACTCTTCCCAACTTGCCCACTGATACCCGATCAATTGTTGCGTGTTGGTATCTAATTAGAACCATGCGTTTAACGGCGTCCTTGTGACTTATGGAGACTGAACGGAACAGTGCAACAACGACAGACCAGTATTAACCGGAGATGATTACTGTGCATCTAACGGTGTCCTTCCAAATGATGCCATCATCAATGGAGAAAGAACTTCGCAACAAGGTGAGCAAACGCACGCCCACTATGCACGACAACGAAGGAAGGCGAGCTGAGGCGTGAGGGGGAAATCGAAGCATGCATATCAAGAGCGAGGAGTCGGGTCGGTCACCTGTCGGCGTCGACGGTGCAGTCGGGCGTCCGGACGGAGCAGTCCGGCCCTTCGAAGCAGGTGTTGCACTCGCACCCGGGCCGCCCGTCCTCGCCGACGATGCCATCCAGGAACACGCGGCCGTGGCCGGAGCATCCCGCCGCGGCCACGGACTCGGCATCCCTGGCCGCCCGTAGCGCCCAGCTCAGCGCACCGCCGTTGTTGGCCTCGCTGACGACGCTGAGAAGCGGGGACGGCGTCGGCGGGGCGGAGAGGAAGTGGTGCGCGAGGAAGAGGGCGTTGAGGAGCAGCGATGAGTAGAGGAGGACATGGAGCCCGAGCCGCGCAGCTGTTGGAAAGGCGGACTCCATTGTTTGGCCGTGCTCCAGCCGGGACCCGGGGTGACAGGCAGGTTTATAGCGTGCGCGCCCGTGGAGCGAGTGGCCCAGCTTTAAGACGAGCTTGATTTTCACCCACTCTCTCTCTCTCATTTTCTCAATAATTCATGTAGTTCAGTACCCAACGCCCTCTCAAGTAATTTGATGTCGAGGTAGGTAAGCGCTCCTACCATTTAAAGGACCAATGTGCAAGCAGTCAACATGACTTATATTTGCAGATTCAGATCTGTTGTGAAGCTAGCTAAGCGCTTCCATTATTTCCAGGGACTTAATACAATGTATACGCAGTCAACACAATTTTTTACACGCACAACTACTAAGAAAAACCTTATACTACATAGAATCTTAGCAACAGCACGGTACAAAGGAGGCGCTACTGCTAATTAGCAGTAGCGCGGGAACAAAACAAGCGCTACCGTTAATCACTTAACAGTACCGCGGCTCGATGGAACCACACTGCTACTAAAATCAACCGACGGTTCCCGCCACTCTAGGTTTAGTAGTAGCGCGCTCTTACTAACCGCGCTACTGATAAAGTAATAGTAGTAGCACGCTTTTTTTGGTGGCGCTACTGCTAATTTTAAAACTGGCCACATGACGGGCCCTGCTTAGCAGTAGCGCGTGTAAAGGAAGCACGCTGCTGCTATGTTATTAACAGTAACGCGGTTTACGACCAGTGCTACTGCTAAGACGCATCATATACCACCTTTTCCCTCCCCTCTCCCCTTCCCCATCCTCTCTTCCTCACTTTCCCCTACCTCCCACCTCCTCTCTCCTCACTTTGCTTCTTCCTCACTACTTCTCCCCCCATTACTCTCCTTCTTCTACCCACCTTTTTCTCTCTTTATTACTCCTAGCTAACTTACACCACCTCCATTAATGCATCTCCTTTCTCTTTTTCCTTCCCCCTCCACTAGTTAAAGTTGTCTCCTCCCAAATTAGTTGGCTAGGTAGATGTAGCATTTAGTGAAGTGACCTACGTACCCCCTAACTAGATCTAGCCTTGTCAAGAAGAGCTTTGTCCACTTTTGGTCTCTGTCGTGGATTTGTCACGGCAGATGTCCTTAGTGTCAAGACTTAGTCGCGAGGCCAACGCATCTATGTGGTAGCTTGAGAGGGGTTGAGCGGAATCGAGAGACACAACACAAGACAAGGATTTAGACAGCTTCGGACCCCGGGAAACATCATCCGGTAACAACCCTACATGCTGTTTGAGGGTAGGTCTCATTATAATCACGAGGGAGTCGCCGGTAAACCGGCTCTTTTTGTCTAGCCCTAGAGATTGTTTTTTCTTGCCTCCTAGCTTGTCCCTCTTTGGGGAGCCCTGCCCCTCCTTATATATGTTGAAGGGGCGGTTTACATGTGGAGTCCTATTAGGATTAGGACTAGTCTATCTCTAATACAAACCGGATACAAGTCCAGGTCTTAACTCCTTGTATGACAAATATTCCTCACGCCTTTCCTCTTAAACCGCCTACCATAACATGAACTGCCTTCGGGCCTTGGGCCTTGTCACCGTCTCATCCGCCTACCGGGTTCCCAAAGTGAATCATAATGTTCAACAGTCTTGTAAACCGTCACAGTGCATGTGGTCATTGGTGAATCGCCAGGTGTTAGCAGGGTCTCAAATAAACCGCCAAGTCCGGCCGGGTTATACTTCCGGCCGGTTTACACCGCGGGGTATATCCCCGACATTAGCCCCTAGTTTAATTTGGATTTATCCATGTTAAACTGATCATGTAAAACAAACACATGAACAAATTTGACCCTGCTTCTCCTCTCGAGCCCCGCGACCACGCCCCTGCCGGCCCCGCGCCCGGCCTCCGCAACACCACCTGGAGACCAACTCCGGTGGCCCCGTCGCCTCTGTAGCGCGAGCACCTTGGCAACCAACTCTCGTCCCGTCCTGCGGCCCCTCCTCGTCGCCTCCGCGCCACCAGCCCGGCCATCGGAGCCGCCACCGCCCGGATCTGGCTGCCTCGCCAGGTCCTCCCTGCCGGCTCCGTCGCCCTACTGCAGCCCCTTTGCAGGAGCAGCCCTTGCCCGATCCTCGCATCTCCGACCTCGTCACCATCGACCCGCAGAGCTCCGCCTCCACCGCTTCACGCCAAGGCCGAAGACACCGTGGACGTCAAGACCAAGTACCCTTCGCTTCGGCAATACCGCAAGTTTAGAAGATCCCAAGTACCACTACGACCCGAGAACGTCTACTTCCATCTACTTCCCTCGGCGAACTTCGCTCCGCCCGAAATGCATGCTTCAAGGTATAACCACGAGACGACCGCCGTGAACGAATGCATGTGTTGTATGAGATACTCATGTTCAAACCGTGGTTCGAGTTGTTCCTTGCGCGTTCCTCCTCGGTTGCCATGCCGTCGACCCATGGGAACCCGGTATCCGGATCACCCCACCATCTTTTGCATGTTGTGCACATCCACACTTTCCTTTGCACCGCATCTCAATCGAAGTTATCGGAACCGGAATGTTGCCGTGGCACCATTTCCGCTGTCATTGCCGTGGCACCCTTTTTCGCTTCCGCCATGACGACAAATGCTTCATAACATGCTCATGTCGACATTTTCATAAAAATTGCTTAAAACTTGCACATGTCATCCGTGATCATGATAACAACATTTAAATGTTTATATTTGTTGTTTCCATTAATTTGCTAAATGCATATGGGGATTTACCGGATTGTTGTTTGTTATATCCGGCCCCATTTAAATTGTTTAGATGGTATAGTTTTGTTATGCTTCACCTCTTGCCATGTTAACCAATATTTAATATTGTTGAGTACCTAATCGGGAGTGAACTAAATAATTGATGTGGTGTTTAAGTCAATATGCAACTCGTTGCATATTGGGCTCCATTTAACTTGTAGTTTTGTTTGTGCATATTGCCATGCCATGCTATTTAAACCGGACATGCATCATACTTGGTTGTGCATCATGCCATGTGTATGTGATGGTTGTTTACTATGTTGTTTGCTTCTTTCCGGTTGCTTCTCTCGTTAGCTTCGGTTTTCGTTCCGGAGTTGTGAGGATTCGCTCGACTTCGTCCGCTTGTCTTCTTCATGGACTCGTTCTTCTTCCTTGCGGGATCTCGTGCAAGATGACCATACCCTCGAAATCACTTCTATCTTTGCTTGCTAGATGCTCGCTCTTTTGCTATGCCTATGCTACGATGCCTATCACTTGCTTATCATGCCTCCCACATTGCCATGTCAAGCCCCTAACCATCCTTTCGTAGCAAACCGTTGTTTGGCTATGTTACCGCTTTGCTCAGCCCTCTTATAGCGTTGTTAGTTGCGGTGAAGATGAAGTTTGTTCCTTGTTGGAACATGGAGATGTTGTTCCTTGTTGGAACATGTTTACATGTTGGGATATCACAATATCTCTTATTTAATTAATGCATCTATATATTTGGTAAAGGGTGGAAGGCTCGGCCTTATGCCTGGTGTTTTGTTCCACTCTTGCCGCCCTAGTTTCCGTCATACCGGTGTTATGTTCCCGGATTTTATGCTCCTTACACTGGTTGGGTGATTTATGGGACCCCTTGACGATTCGCTTTGAATAAGACTCCTCCAAAGAAGGCCCAACCTTGGTTTTACCATTTGCCACCTAAGCCTTTTTTCCCTTGGGTTCTGCAGACTCAAGGGTCATCTTTATTTTAACCCCGTGCTAGTACTCCTCCGAGTGCTGGTCCAAATTAGAGCCACTTATGCGGTGCCGCCGAGGCAACTTGGGGTATCTTCGCTGTCAGACGTAGTGTTCATCCGGTGTGCCCTGAGAACGAGATATGTGCAGCTCCTATCAGGATTTGTCGGCACATTCGGGCGGCTTTGCTAGTCTTGTTTTACCATTGTCGAAATGTCTTGTAACCGGGATTCCGAGACTGACCGGGTCTTCTCGGTAGAAGGAATATCCTTCGTTGACCGTGAGAGCTTATAATGGGCTAAGTTGGGACACCCCTGCAGGGTATTATCTTTCGAAAGCCGTGCCCGCAGTTATGAGGCAGATGGGAATTTGTTAATGTCCGGTTGTAGAAAACCCGTAGTTGACCTTAATTAAAATACATCAATCAAGGTGTAACCGTGATGGTCTCTTCTCGGCGGAGTCCGGGAAGTGAACACGGTGTTGGAGTTATGCTTGACGTAGGTTGTTCTAGGATCACTTCTTGATCATAGTTGTTCGATCGTGATTTTGCCTTCTCTTCTCGCTCTCATTTGGGTATGTTAGACACCAGATATGCTAGTCGCTTGCTGCAGCTCCACCTCACTACCTTCTCCTACCCATAAGCTTAAATAGTCTTGATCTCGCGGTGTGAGATTGCTGAGTCCCCGTGACTCACAGATACTTCCAAAACCAGTTTGCAGTGCCGATGAAACCGTGCAGGTGATTTAACCCGAGCTCAAGGAGGAGCTCGATGAAGATCTTGTTCATTGTGTTGTTTCGTTTCAGCTTGATCAAGAGTGGAGCCCAGTTGGGACGATCGGTGATCATGTAGCATTTGGGGTAGTCTTCTTTTATTTTGGTTCCGTAGTCGGACCTTGAGTGTAATCTGGATGATGGATGTTTATTTATGTATTGTGTGAAGTGGCATTCGTAAGCCAACTATGTATCTCTTTCCCTTACGTATTACATGGGTTGTGTGAAGATTACCTCACTTGCAACATTGATTTCAATGCGGTTATGCCTCTAAGTCGTGCTTCGACACGTGGGAGATATAGCCGCATCGAGGGCGTTACAAGTTGGTAATCAGAGCCATCCCCGACTTAGGAGCCCCCTGCTTGATTGTTTGTCATGTTGTTGAGTCTAGAACAAAAATGTTTTGAGTCTTAGGATTATATATATCGGAGAGTAGGATTCTTTCTAGTCCTCAGTCCCTTCGTCGCTCTGGTGAGGTCTCCTGACGTAGATGTTTTGACTCTTTCTCTTCTCAAATTTCACTAATTTTTTTTTTAGGATCACGCGGGTATCTTGGAATCGTGCCGATGGTTTTGTGATGAGAACATTGTTCTTGGTGCCTCCTGACATTTAGGGGTTGTGGCAGTGTCCCGGGGAGTTGAGCTCCGAGGTGTTGTCGTCACAATTTTATCGTTGCGATTCGAATACTGAGCTTTGCCGACATCGAAAATCTCTTTTGTACAGTTGTTGGTGAGATAACCCGATAACTTGATCTTGAGGCGGCGAGTTCGGGAGTATTGCCATGACTCGTATAACGGATGCTTTTCAAGATCGAGGTAAACGATTTCGAAGGTTTCTTGGTTATGTGTTGAAGGATGGATACAATTTGGATCTAGGTATTGTTAGTTTGGGTGATATATTTTGTGTCCTCAGATCCCCAACACCCGATTGCATAACCAGAAAGTTTCGGGAGTTTATAAGTGGGAATTCAAGTATCTCATAGGATATCTTTCCAACAGACACATGATACAATATGGGATCTATCATATGTTTGTTTCCGGCTTATTCCGCAAGCCAAATCCTTTGTTTTTGTTTTGTTTTTGTGGTATTCAAGTTGCTTCAATGCCAAGTGTTGATTCCATACCTTATTCTAAACGGTGTTCTCATATTTCTATGTGGATGCTAATCCTTCTTGTTCATCAAGGTCGTCTTTTCAATCCTTTCCAACCGTGTGCTTCTCTCCAATTAAATCCGATCATTCCAACATTCGCAAGATCAATTCTAAGCTTTTTCTCAACGGTGTTCATTTCATCCGACCCAAGTTGCCTTTGTTTTCCCACCCTCCCACCCCTTTTTCTTCAAGGACTCAGATTTCTTAATCAAGTATCCATTTTATTGAGGGAAGTTTCTTCATTCTTTTCCTTTAAATGTTTTATCCGATGATTTCTCATGAAGACGCTAAGGAAGCTTCAACCTTATCATTGTTCCATTCTAATTTTCTTCTCCGGCGGACTCAAGTCAAGTTTTCAGTGTTGATCATATTCCCTTCCTCGTTTCAAATGTTTTCTCATGCCGGTGCACCTCTTAATTTTTCACTTCTTGTTATTCATTTGTTCCGGAGTGCCGAAGATATCTCAGAAGATTCGTGTTTCCATTCTTAATCCGTTCAAGTTATTTCGAGATTGTTATCTCATTCAAGCCATTTAATTCAATCGGTGCATTCTCTCTTTTCAAACAATCGTTCAACGGTGGTTCTTTTGAGTGGGCCCTAACCCATAGGTCTTTTCCCAGGATCTTACCTTACTCTTCTAATTTTTTCCGGAGCTTCTAAAATTCTTTTCTAAGTTTGACGTAAGAATGGGTTTTCATCAGTCATGGCTTTCTCCAAGATCTTTCAAATTCTTTTCGTCTTTGGTTCAACCTTTCTAATTTTCATTCCGGAGTGCCTCAACAATTCATGGTGGTGTTTCTCGTCGTCATTCTCGAATTTTGGAGACCGAAGAAGAGTTTCTCTTTAATCTTGCTCCATTCTCTTCAAGATTCATGGTTCTAGCTTCGTGCCATCCTCATAATTGTTTTGATTGTGAGAATTCTTTTCACCCATCCAGAGCAATTCAGGAGTCTTTTCAGTTTGGTTCTTCTCAGCCCATCATCTTAGAATTATTCATTCCAGCTTTCAGCTCTCGTTCTCCAAATCTTATCGGTGCATCATTCAAGTATTCTCTAGTCAGCTTGTCATCTCTTCAATCTCTTATATCTAAATTCTCTCAAGCATCTTCGTTCTTTTCTAATTCTTCCCGACGATTCGTTCTCTTTTCTTCAATTGTTTTCAAGTTATTACGGTGGTTCGTTCAAGATTTCACTTCCTTCGTTATCATATTAATTCATTCGTTGTTTCCAAATTCCACCGGTGGTTCCATCAATACCTTCTCAAGTTTGCGCCATATCTATATTAATCCTTTCTACAAGAATAAGTAGTGTGCCAAATCTGTCGCTTATCATCAATTTAAATGGTGAAGGATACGCATAACATAATTCTTGTTCTTGTTTCTTCCAAGTGATTAATTCCTTCTTTCGGAGTTTGTTCATGATGAATAAATTCTCGGTTTCAATTGTTTCATCTTTTCTTTTCCCGGAGTTCCAAGCTCTCATCACCAGGAAGATCCATCTAAATCATTGCAAGGCTTCACCTTGTGTTTTCAACCTCTCTTTCTTTCTACCATCCTTTTATTACCGGAGTTCTTCATGGAGGCTCTACATGGTGCTTCGTCAAGGATTCCTTTCATTCTTTAATTGTTCTTCAAGATTTCTCTTGGAGTCAAGGTCCGCCAAGCTATACTCTAAAATAAACATGGTGTTCAACACATGTTTTGTTTGGAGGAGTTCAAGCATTATTCATCTTGCATTCCGAAGTGCAATTCTTTCTACCTTATCTTTTGAGATGGTGTTATGTCATCCTTGGCAATTTCTCCTCGTGCTTCATGATTCACATATTGTCAAGAATGAGGTATTTTAAATCCATCAATCTCTTCTTTGGAGTTATCTTGGTATAGATTTCACCTAAAGCTTTCCCTAAGGAAAGTTGCTATTTGTGGTGCTTATCAATGATCCAAGTTTTCTCCTATTCTCTCGGCGAATCAAGTTTTCATCTCCGTGTTGCTCTCAAGCAATCAATTGTTTTTCGTAGTGGCATGTATTCACCTGTAAGTTTTGATTTGTTTCCATAAGCCCACTACAAGTTTATTCTTTTCATTGTTGATTTTTCAACAACTCCGTTCTAGCCTTCCTCGTAAGGATGTTTCTTTCAAATTCATTTGTGGTAGAAGTTGTCATTTTCTTCTCCGTCCCTTTATCCCAACAATCTAGATTCTATTCTTTCGTTCCGAAGGCATTGTGATGTTGCTCTTTTCGACCCATCATCTTGTTTTGTCAAGATCATGTTCTTCTCCTTGCTTCTCTGTTTAGTCGGAGTGTCATGTTTTCATTCGAGTTCTCTCATCTTATCAAGTTTTGCCTACTTCCTCAACCGGAGAGCTGTCTGAAATCTTTCTTACCCCTTGTGCCACTCTTTCAATAGTTCCGGAGGCAGTGTGTTGTTGATTTCATCAAGTATCATCCCATCTTTTCAAGTTCATGTTCAATTCCTTCCATTTACAGTCGGAGTGCTGCCAAAATTATATAGTTCTTATTCATTCTTATCTCGTTTCAACCAGAGTGGTTCCAATTCCTTCTTGTCCATTGTAATCGTCATTCATAGCTTTGCAAACCCCAAGGTTCACATGGTGTTCCTTGTTTCTATTTTCTACTGGAATGCTCCCAATTTCGTTCAACTCTATTGTGTTATTCTTTCAAGTTTTCAACCTCTCGAGGTTCATTGGTTTCACTCGTTTGTCAAAGAAGCAACTTTGTCTTACCTCTTTCTCTTCCGCTTCTCTCCGGCGCCATCCTAGATCTCGGGACGAGATCCTCTTGTAGTGGTGGAGTGTTGTAACGCCCCGAGATCGACGCTCCAGAAGACTTCCAGCTATTCCGAGTTTCGCCGTGTGTTTCTTTTGTGCTTGCTCTTTTATTTTTGCATTGCATCATGTCATCATGCCATCATGTCATTAACCTTTGCATCTCAACCTCAACTAAATAAATGGCATGGATCTTTGATCCATTTAAATCGAGGGAATTCACCTGGTGATTCTCTTTAAAACATATCCTCTCGATATTTAGAGAGTTATAGTAAATATTCCAATTATTCGGATTTACCGCAAACACACTTACAAAATATCCTAATGCCTTTGTTGTCTTAACTCTTGATCTCCAACTTTGCCATTTATTCTTTCATCATTTTCCGGAGCCCCACCGAAATCCTCAACATTTTTGGACCTTCCTTTTATCAAGTCCTAGTTCAAACCCATTCAAATGAGTTTGAATTTACATCTTTCAATCATGGGTTTTTTCTATTTTCTCGGAACAAGCATATTTTTGTGAGTCCGGGAAAATAATCCCCATGCCCAAACTCTTCTCCTAGCCTTTCTTTTTTTTTTCTGCTAAGAGATTAGAGAGAGAGTGAGATGCAGCCAGCCCACCAGTTGGCCCAAGGCCCCGTCGACCCCCTCCTAACCCTAGCCGCCAGAGAGCCCGATCCTCCCGCATCTCTCCCTCGATCCATCTCCTCCTCCTCCTCGTTCCCACGCAGCGCTCGATCCCCTCCTCCCTCGTTGCGCCGTCGCAGAGAGAGAGAGAGAGAGAGAGGAGCCGCTGACCTCGCCCTTCCTCCTCCTGCATCGAGCGCCTCGCTCCACCTCGCCCTGCCGTCCCGTGCAGGACCTCCTCGCCCTTCTCCTCGCCTCAGTGCGCCCGACGTCGCCCGTCTCCGCTCGCGCGCCTGCTTCTCCTCCGAGCCCGTGACCACGCCCCTGCCCGGCCCGCCTCCGCCTCAACACCACACAGAGACCAACTCCGGCCCGTCGCCTCTGGGCGCGAGCACCCTTGCGCCCAACCGCCTCGTCCGTCCCGGCCCCTCCTCGTCGCCTCCGAGCCACCAGCCAGCCACCGGACCCGCCGCCGCCCGGATCTGGCATGCCTCGCCAGGTCCTCCCCTGCCGGCTCCGTCGCCCTGCAGCCCCTTTGCAGGAGCAGCCTTTGCCCGTCCTCGCATCTCCGACCTCGTCACCATCGACCCGGCAGGAGCTCCGCCTCGCTTCACGCCAAGGACGAAGACACCGTGGACGTCAAGACCAAGTACCCCTTCGTTTCGGCAATACCGGCAAGTTTAGAAGATCCCAAGTACCACTACGACCCGAGAACGTCTACTTCCATCTACTTCCCTCGACGAACTCGCTCCGCCCGAAATGCATGCTTCGAAGGTATAACCCTGAGACGACCGCCCGTGAACGAATGCATGTTTTGTATGAGATACTCATGTTCAAACCGTGTCCGAGTTGTTCCTTGCGCGTTCCTCCTCGGTTGCCATGCCGTCGACCCATGGGAACCCGCATCCGGATCACCCCACCATCTTTTGCATGTTGTGCACATCCACACTTTCCTTTGCACCGCATCTCAATCGAAGTTATCGGAACCGGAATGTTGCCGTGGCACCATTTCCGCTGTCATTGCCGTGGCACCCTTTTTCGCTTCCGCCATGACGACAAATGCTTCATAACATGCTCATGTCGACATTTTCATAAAATTGCTTAAAACTTGCACATGTCATCCGTGATCATGATAACAACATTTAAATGTTTATATTTGTTGTTTCCATTAATTTGCTAAATGCATATGGGGATTTACCGGATTTGTTGTTTGTTATATCCGGCCCCATTTAAATTGTTTAGATGGTATAGTTTTGTTATGCTTCACCTCTTGCCATGTTAACCAATATTTAATATTGTTGAGTACATAATCGGGAGTGAAACTAAATAATTGATGTGGTGTTTAAGCCATTAATATGCAACTCGTTGCATATTGGGCTCCATTTAACTTGTAGTTTTGTTTGTGCATATTGCCATGCCATGCTATTTAAACCGGACATGCATCATACTTGGTTGTGCATCATGCCATGTGTATGTGATGGTTGTTTACTATGTTGTTTGCTTCTTTCCGAGTTGCTTCTCTCGTTAGCTTAGGTTTCGTTCCGGAGTTGTGAGGATTCGTTCGACTTCGTCCGTTTGTCTTCTTCATGGACTCGTTCTTCTTCCTTATGGATCTCGTGCAAGATGACCATACCCTCGAAATCACTTCTATCTTTGCTTGCTAGATGCTCGCTCTTTTGCTATGACTATGCTACGATGCCTATCACTTGCTTATCATGCCTCCCACATTGCCATGTCAAGCCCCTAACCATCCTTTCCTAGCAAACCGTTGTTTGGCTATGTTACCGCTTTGCTCAGCCCTCTTATAGCGTTGTTAGTTGCGTGTGAAGATGAAGTTTGTTCCTTGTTGGAACATGGAGATGTTGTTCCTTGTTGGAACATGTTTACATGTTGGGATATCACAATATCTCTTATTTAATTAATGCATCTATATATTTGGTAAAGGGTGGAAGGCTCGGCCTTATGCCTGGTGTTTGTTCCACTCTTGCCGCCCTAGTTTCCGTCATACCGGTGTTATGTTCCCGGATTTTGCGTTCCTTACGCGGTTGGGTGATTTATGGGACCCCTTGACAGTTCGCTTTGAATAAGACTCCTCCAAAGAAGGCCCAACCTTGGTTTTACCATTTGCCACCTAAGCCTTTTTTCCCTTGGGTTCTGCAGTCTCAAGGGTCATCTTTATTTTAACCCCCGTGCGGTGCTCCTCCGAGTCCTGGTCCAAATTAGAGCCACTTGCGGTGCCGCCCCGAGGCAACTTGGGGTATCTTCGGTTGCTGTACGTAGTGTTCATCCGGTGTGCCCTGAGAACGAGATATGTGCAGCTCCTATCAGGATTTGTCGGCACATTCGGGCGGCTTTGCTGGTCTTGTTTTACCATTGTCGAAATGTCTTGTAAACCGGGATTCCGAGACTGATCGGGTCTTCCCGGGAGAAGGAATATCCTTCGTTGACCGTGAGAGCTTATAATGGGCTAAGTTGGGACACCCCTGCAGGGTATTATCTTTCGAAAGCCGTGCCCATGTTATGAGGCGTATGGGAATTTGTTAATGTCCGTTGTAGAAAACCCAAGTTGACCTTAATTAAAATACATCAACCGCGTGTGTAACCGTGATGGTCTCTTCTCGGCGGAGTCCGAGAAGTGAACACGGTGTTGGAGTTATGGTTGATGTAGGTTGTTCTAGGATCACTTCTTGATCATAGTTGTTCGACCGTGCTTTTGCCTTCTCTTCTCGCTCTCATTTGCGTATGTTAGACACCAGATATGCTAGTCGCTTGTTGCAGCTCCACCTCACTACCTTCTCCTACCCATAAGCTTAAATAGTCTTGATCTCGCGGGTGTGAGATTGCTGAGTCCCGTGACTCACAGATACTTCCAAAACCAGTTTGCAGTGTGCCGATGAAACCGTCAGGTGATTTAATCCCGAGCTCAAGGAGGAGCTCGATGAAGATCTTGTTCATTGTGTTGTTTCGCTTCAGCTTGATCAAGAGTGGAGCCCAGTTGGGACGATCGGGGATCCGTAGCATTTGGGGTAGTCTTCTTTTATTTTGGTTCCGTAGTCGGACCTTGAGTGTAATCTGGATGATGGATGTTTATTTATGTATTGTGTGAAGTGGCAATTGTAAGCCAACTATGTATCTCTTTCCCTTATGTATTACATGGGTTGTGTGAAGATTACCTCACTTGCGACATTGATTTCAATGCGGTTATGCCTCTAAGTCGTGCTTCGACACGTGGGAGATATAGCCTCATCGAGGGCATTACACTAAGGACATCTATCGTGACAAATCCACGACAGTCTCCCTACTACATCATTATCTCCACCGTGTGCTCGATCTCAAGATAGGTGATTAAAAGTTTATGCTTTTGCAAGAATTGAAATATTTGTATGTGTGTGTGATATGACATAATCAGGCGATATGATGGAAACTGTGTGTGTGGCATGAGTTGACACCGAATTGTGCTTGTGAGTTGTCTATGTTTTGCCGAAATGTCTATTTATTTCCGTTTAGGCGAATTCTGGGCAAACTCTAGATCTATATGTCCTATTTTTAGGGAAGGTCGTGCTGAATTTTTTTATGACTTTGATGCATGCACACATTTTTATAATCAATTTATTTTTTATTACCATGCAGGCGTTTATGATGGTCAGTGGAACGATGGCGGACAGGTGGTTGCGGTCGGCGGTGCAGGACATGAAAGAAAATAACCTGACAGAGGTTTTATGTACGTGTCGAAGATGCAAAGGAATAGTTTGGCTCGACCCCTATGACGATGGTTGTGTTGAAGCGCACCTGCTCATGACTGGTTCCATGGATGGCTATACTCGGTGGATAACTGAAGATGAGGATGATCATGTTGAGGACGCCGACGGGGCAGGCAATGACGACACGGGGCAAGATGAAGAGATGATCGATAATGGCGGCGGGGAAGAGGCCATACATGGCGGCGGAGAAGGGGCCTGACATGGCGGAGGAGAAGGGGCCGGACATGGCGGTAGAGAGAACGTGGACTCCACGCCGCAGAGTTCATCGGTACTAAGTTCAATTGTGCGGGACCCTCATGTTCAAGCACTGCTTCGCAAGGAGACGAGTACTGAGAGAGCTGCTTCTAGAGAGGAGGCTAAGCTACAGCAACTGGTGGTAGACTCGAACACTCCATTGTATGATGGTTGCAATCCTGAGGTGACCCACTTGAGTTTCATGCTCCAACTCCTGAAGACGAAGGCTAAAGCAAATGGACCGACACTAGCCTCGATGAGCATCGCAAGTACCTAAAGGATGTTCTTCCCGCGGGGAATCTATGTCCTACTAGTGTGGATGAGGCCAAGAAGATCGTGTGCCCTCTTGATCTGCCACACGTTAGATACCATGCATGCTTCTCGATACAAGAAGGCCGGGAAGAAATCTCCCCAGAAAGTTGTATGGTACTTACCGATCACTCCCCATCTCCAGCGGTATTTCATAGATCCCAAGGAAGCAAAGCTCATGCGCTGGCACGAGGAGAGGAAGAAGCCCGACGATGGAGATGATTTGAAGCAGAGACATGTCAAGGATGGAAGCCAATGGAGAGCGTTGAACAGCTTCTATCGGTATTTTGAATGTGATGCAAGGAACATCGTGCTCGGCGCGTGTACTGATGGCATGAATCCGTTTGGCAACCAGAACACCAACCATAGCACATGGTTCGTGTTTGTATGGATGTACAACCTCCCCCCTGGTTGTGCATGAAGTCGAAGTACATTCACATGAGCATGCTGATTCAAGGGCCGAAACAATCAGGAAATATTAATATGTATCTGGGGCTACTTCAAGAGGAGTTAGACACGTTATGGAAAACACCGGCCAAGACATGGGACGACAACAAAGGTGAGTATTTCTACATGACAGCCGCACTCATCACGACGGTGCACGACTATCCCGGTTAAGGATATGTTGCAGGCCAGATGTGCCATGGATATTGCGGATGCACGCGGTGCATGGATGACACGACGTCTCAGCAGCTAACGTCAAGGAAAGATAGCGGGTCTGGGAAAATTATGTACATGGGGCATCAAAGATTGCTCGAGAAGGGCGACCCATGGAGACACCGTGGAGATCTATTCAATGGTCACACTGAGCATCGAGGACCTCCACATAAGCGGAATGGCACCAAAATCGATGAGATGTTGAAAAACTGAAAGTGCCCCGCACCGGGAAAGACGATGGAAAGGCGCCGGAGCCGCTGCTGAAGGTATGGAAGACGAGGTCTGTATTCTGGGACTTGGAGTACTGGCATAAACTCGACACGCCTCATTGCCTTGATCAAATTCATATCTGTAAGAATGTCCTTGAGAGCTTGCTCACGACACTGATGAACATGCCGGATAAGACCAAGGATGGGCCGGAGGCAAAAAAAGACTTGCAAGATTTGAAAATCATGGAAAATTTGCACATGCCGCCCCATAAAAAGTTAGACGAGACAGAGACGAAGACAGAGGCGCAGGAGAAGAAGGGCAAAAAAGTAAAGAAAGAGGATTATTGCCCCCTTCTTGCTTCACCTTAAGTCCGGCTGAGATCGATCAATTCTTTAAGTGCCTTACCGGAGTCAAAGTTAGTTCAAGTTACTGTGGCAAGATAAACTGATATCTTGACACGAACAAGAAAAGGTTCAGCGGGATGAAACATGACTGTCATGTGATGATGACGCGGATACTACCTGTTGCCCTTAGAGGGATAATGGACAAGCACATCCGTGACACGCTTATTGGTGTCTGCAATTTTTTCGACGTCATCTCTCGAAAGTCGATCAGTGTGCAGCAGCTCCGAAGGCTACAGGAAGAGATCGTTGTGATGCTGAATGAGCTTGAGATGTACTTCCCGCCCGCGTTCTTTGACGTCATGGTGCATATGTGTGTCCATATTGTGGACGATATAATAGACCTGGGGTCGTCATTCCTGCACAACATGATGACGTTTCAGAGGATGAATGGGATCATCAAAGGATTCGTTCGTAACATGTCTCGTCCAGATGGAAGCATTGTCCATGGCTATCTGACACAAGAGTGCATCTCTTTCTGTGATAATTTTCTATATGGCGCAGACCAGCCGCCTGGTGTTGGTGTTGGTTTGCCCATTAACAAGCACGATGGGAGGCTCGAAGGAGAAGGTCACTCCAACGGTCACAGGGAACTGCGCGTGGCATACTCAGATCGACGCAACGACTTTGACAGAGAAAACTTGGTAGTTCTAGAACACCTAGGCGAGGTAGATCCTTTCGTGGCACTGCACAAAGAAATTATCGCAAAGAAGTATCATGACCGAGGGGTATGCAGGACGGACGCCGAAGTTACTAGAGAGAACAACTCCACTTTCCTGCATTGGTTCAAAGAGCACATTATTGCTAATCCCCCGGAAGAGGGCTCTAAGGACGGATTGCTAATATACGCCTTAGCACATGGCCCGTCGCCCAACCTCGTCACCTATCAGGCATACGATATCAACGGATACATGTTCTACACAGAGGCCAAAGATATGGACAATGATGATCAAAACTCAAGGGTGACGATGGAATGCATGACCGACAGCGACAGCGGCGCAACTGAGAGATTTTACGAAAGGGTCGAGGAGATCTGGGAGCTTGACTACTCTGGAATGCACAACGCGACGATGTTCTATGTTAGATGGGCTAAGAATGTCAAAAGAGAAAACCGGTATTTCACTACCATGACTATACCTGACGCCAAGAGCGCTACCGTGAACGCTATCGCAAAAAACAAGCCATGGGTACACGCTAAGCACGTGACACAATGCTTCTTCATAACCGACCTGTGCAATCCCAGCCGTGTTGTCGTGAGGAGAGGCAAAAGGAACATCACTGGAATGGATGGAGTCACCAACAAGGAAGACTACGACCAATACAACAACCCAACGAGGGAAGATGACGATGACGATGAAGTATACGTCAAAATAATATTCAATACTACATTACCTAAGAAAGATCGTACTCCATGGAAAAGGAAAAGTCACAATGAGGGGCTCAATTATTCTTCAACGAACAAGAAGGGAAAGAAGCTCACTCAAAAATGAAAACGTCAACGCTGAGGAACCGTTATCGGTCAAATGATGTAATATATATGTTCCTATTTTGTGTACACACTTAGCCATTATGCATGGGTCAAATGATGTAATATATACGTTCCTATTTTGTATACATACTTAGCCATTATGCATGGGTCAAATGATGTAATACGTATGTTCCTATTTTGTATACATACTTAGCCGTCAAATGATGCAATATATATTGCCTTAGTTATATACATTGCATCACCTTCCCTTCGCTCACCGCTTCTCGGAAAAAGGAAAAGAAAAGAAAAGAAACGGGGGAGAAAATAAAGGAAAAGAAAATAGAAGAAACAAACGAGAAAACTGCTATATGTACTGGTTATAGCAGTAGCGCTTTTTCTAAAAAAGAGTTATAGCTAGTCAAGTTAGTAGTAGCGCTATACTGGTAAAAACGCTATAGCTACCTGCGATAGCAGTAGCGCTTTCTTACTAAACGCACTATAGCTAAATATCCCCACTCTGCTTCTTCCCGCCTCAGCTTTTCCCCCCAAATCCCCACTCTCTTCCCCGTCAGCCGGGCGGAGCCCTCGCTCGCCGCCCTACTTCGCCCCGACACGGCACTTTCGCCGCAACCCCGGTGCTCGGCCCGTCTGGCGCCGCCCCGACCCGGCCGACCCGTCTCCCGACCACAGCGACCCTCGGTGTCGTGCCGTCTACCTGACCCCGCCCGACCCTGCCTCGTCTCGATGCCGCGCCGTCTCCCCCGACCCCATCTCTCTTTGCCCTCTGTAAGCCCTCTCCCCTCCCCTCTTCTCTGCTATTTAGTGCTAATTAGTATGAAATAGTATGAACCCTAGGCTATTTTTAGTGTAATAAAAATAGAATTGATTATATAGGTTTCTTGTATTTTTAGTTAAAGCAATTGTTGCTATTTAAATTTTATAGTGCTAGTTAGTTAATTAGAATTACTACGAAACCTAGGACAGATTAGTTAAATCAACTGTTGTTATTTAATTTTTTTAGTTAAAGCAATTGTTGCTATTAAAAAACAGAATTTGAAGTGGACAGATTAGTTAAAGCAATAGTTGCTCCTTTTTAGTTGCAAATTTCAAGTGGACATGTGATATGTGGATATGTGATTTGGAAATGTCATATTTTGAATTTGGACATGTGATGTTTTCGACATGTCATATTTGGAAAATGATGATTATGTGCAGGGTAAATGATCCGAGTGGCCTATGTTTCGCCGGAATGTTAATTCATTTCCGTTCCGGTGAATTTCAGGCGCTCGATATGTCCACTTTTTAGCAAAGGTCATGCCTAAATTTTCCATGAATTTTGGCATGACTTGTGATAGAAAGTAGGCATATCGAGTGTCGGGAGTTGCTGGGAAACGACATTCCGGCTAACATCAATCTTTTTTATGTCATTTCTCATTTTTTTATAGTTTAGAATTAAACGAGGAGACTTAATCATAGGAAACATGTCAGACAATGAAGAAACCGGGCCTTCTGACCAAGATGCAGACGAGATGGATTATGAGGTTGAACATGCTGGGGAACGTAGCATGCAATTTCAAAAAATTTCCTACGATCACGCAAGATCTATCTAGGAGATGCATAGCAACGAGAGGGGGAGAGTGTGTCCATGTACCCTCGTAGACCAAAAGCGGAAGCGTTAGGTTAACACGGTTGATGTAGTCGAATGTCTTCACGATCCAACCGATCTAGTACCAAATGTACGACACCTACGAGTTCAGCACACGTTCAGCTCGATGACGTCCCTCAAACTCTTGATCCAGCAGAGGGTCGAGGGATAGTTTCGTCAGTACGACGGCGTGGTAACGGTGATGGTGATGTGATCCGCGCAGGGCTTCGCCTAAGCACTACGACACTATGACCGGAGGAGTAAACTGTGGAGGGGGCACCACACACGGCTAAGAGAACAACTGTTGTGCTTTGGGGTGCCCCTGCCCCCGTATATAAAGGAGGGGAGGAGGAGGCCGACCACCAAGGGGGCACGCCAAGGGGGGAGTCCTACTAGGACTCCACTCCTAGTAGGATTCGACCCCCCTCTTTTTCCTTCTCATGGAGGGGGAAAAGGGGGAAGGAGAGGGAGGAGGAGAAAGAAAGGGGGCATGCCCCCTCCCCTAGTCCAATTCAGACTCCCCATGGGAGGGGGGCGCGGCCACCCCTTGTGGGCTGCCTCCTCTCTCCCCTATGGCCCATGTAGGCCCAATAATTCCCTGGGGGTTTCGGTAACCCCTCGATTCTCCAAAATATACCCGAACCATTCTGAAACCATTCCGGTGTCTGAATATCATCGTCCAATATATCAATATTTACCTCTCGATTATTTCGAGACTCCTCGTCATGTCCGTGATCTCATCCGGGACTCCGAACGATCTTCAGTCACCAAAACACATAACTCATAATACAAATCGTCATAGAACGTTAAGCGTGTAGATCCTACGGGTTCGAGAACTATGTAGACATGACCGAGACACATCTCCAGTCAATAACCAATAGCGGAACCTGGATGCTCATATTGGTTCCTACATATTCTATGAAGATCTTTATCGGTCAAACTGCAATAACAACATATGTTATTCCCTTTGTCATCGGTATGTTACTTGCCCGAGATTCGATCGTCGGCATCATCATACCTAGTTCAATCTCGTTACCGGCAAGTCTCTTTACTCGTTCCGTAATGCATCATCCCGTAACTAACTCATTAGTCACATTTATTGCAAGGCTTATAGTGATGTGCATTGCCGAGAGGGCCCAGAGATACCTCTCTGATACTCAGAGTGAAAAATCCTAATCTCGATCTATGCCAACCCAACAAACACCTTCGGAGACACCTATAGAGAATCTTTATAATCACCCAGTTACTTTGTGACGTTTGATAGCACACAAGGTGTTCCTCCGGTATTCGGGAGTTGCATAATCTCATAGTCAGAGGAATATGTATAAGTCATGAAGAAAGCAATAGCAATAAAACGTAACAATCATTATGCTAAGCTAACGGATAGGTCTTCTCCATCACATCATTCTCTAATGATGTGATCCCGTTCATCAAATGACAACACATGTCTATGGTCCGGAAACTTAACCGTCTTTGATTAACGAGCTAGTCAAGTAGAGGCATACTAGAGACACTCTGTTTTGTCACACATGTACTAAGTTTCCGCTTAATACAATTCTAGCATGAATAATAAACATTTATCATGACATAAGGAAATATAAATAACAACTTTATTATTGCCTCTAGGGCATATTTCCTTCAGTCCCCCACTTGGACAACAGTCAATAATCTAGATTACATTGTAATGATTCTAACACCCATGGAATCTTGGTGCTGATCATGTTTTGCTCATGGAAGATCTGCAACATTCAGATCTGTATGTATTTTGCAAATCTCTATGTCTCCCTCCTTGACTTGATTGCGGATGGGGTTGAAGCGTCTCTTTATGTGTTTAGTTCTCTTGTGAAATCTGGATTCCTTCGCCAAGACAATTGCTCCAGTATTGTCACAAAATATTTTCATTGGACCCGATGCACTAGGTATTACACCTAGATAGGATATGAACTCCTTCATCCAGACTCCTTCATTTGCTGCTTCCGAAGCAGCTATGTACTCTGCTTCACACCTAGATCCCGCCACGACGCTCTGCTTGGAACTACACCAACTTACAGCTCCACCATTTAATATAAATACGTATCCGGTTTGTGACTTAGAGTCATCCAGATTAGTGTCAAAGCTTGCATCGACGTAACCATCTACGACAAGCTCTTTGTCACCTCCATAAACAAGAAACATATCCTTAGTCCTTTTCAGGAAATTCAGGATGTTCTTGACCAATTTCTAGTGATCCACTCCTGGATTACTTTGGTACCTCCCTACTAAACTTATAGCAAGGCACACATCAGGTCTGGTACACATCATTGCATACATGATAGAACCTATGGTTGAGGCATAGGGAATGACTTTCATTTTCTCTCTATCTTTTGCAGTGGTCACGCATTGAGTCAGACTCAACTTCACACCTTGTAACACAGGCAAGAACCCTTTCTTTGACTGACCCATTTTGAACTTCTTCAAAACTTTATCAAGGTATGTGCTTTGTGAAAGTCCAATTAAGCGTATTGGTCTATCTCTATAGATCTTGATGCCCAATATATAAGCAGCTTCATCAATGTCTTTCATTGAAAAATTCTTATTCAAGTATCCTTTTATGCTATGCAGAAATTCTGTATTATTTCCAATAAACAATATGGCATCCACATATAATATTAGAAATGCTATAGAGCTCCCACTCACTTTCTTGTAAATCTGAGGCTTCTCCAGTCTCAGTATAAAACCATATGCTTTGATCACACTATCAAAGCATATATTCCAACCCCGAGAGGCTTGCACCAGTCCATAAATGGATCGCTGGAGCTTGCACACTTTGTTAGCACCTTTAGGTTGACAAAACATTCTGGTTGCATCATATACAACTCTTCTTTAAGAAATCCATTAAGGAAGGCAATTTTGACATCCACTTGCCAAATTTCATAATCATAAAATGCAGCAATTGCTACATGATTCGGAGAGACTTAAGCATCGCTACGGGTGAGAAGGTCCCTTCGTAGTCAACTCCTTGAACTTGTCGAAAACCTTTCGCAACAAGTCAAGATTTGTAGAAAGTAACATTATCGTCAGCGTCAGTCTTCTTCTTGGAGATGCATTTATTTTCTATGGCTTGCCGATCATCTGGCAAGTCAACCGAAGTCCACACTTTGTTCTCATACATGGATCCCATCTCAGATTTCATGGCCTCAAGCCATTTCACGGAATCTGGGCTCATCATCGCTTCCTCATAGTTCGTAGGTTTGTCATGGTCTAGTAACATGACTTCCAGAACAGGATTACCGTACCACTCTGGTGCGGACCGTACTCTGGTTGACCTACGAGGTTCGGTAGTAACTTGATCTGAAGTTTCATGATCATGATTATTAACTTCCTCACTAATTGGTGTAGGCATCACTCGAACTGATTTCTGTGATGAACCACTATCCAATTCGGGAGAAGGTACAACTAACTCATCAAGTTCTACTTTCCTCCCACTCACTTCTTTCAAGAGAAACTCCTTCTCTAGAAAGGATCCATTCTTAGCAACAAATATCTTGCCTTCGGATCTGTGATAGAAGGTGTACCCAACATTTTCTTTTGGGTATCCTATGAAGACACATTTCTCCTATTTGGGTTCGAGCTTAGTAAGTTGAAGCTTTTCCACATAAGGATCGCAGCCCCGAACTTTAAGAAATGACAGCTTAGGTTTCTTGCCAAACCACAGTTCATATGGTGTCGTCTCAATGGATTTAGATGGTGCCCTATTTAACGTGAATGCAACTGTCTCTAAAGCATAACCCCAAAACGATAGTGGTAAATCGGTAAGAGACATCATAGATCGCACCATATCTAATAAAGTACGGTTACGATGTTCGGACAAACCATTACGCTGTGGTGTTCCACGTGGCGTGAGTTGCGAAACTAATCCACATTGTTTCAAATGAAGACCAAACTCGTAACTCAAATATTCGCCTCCGTGATCAGATCGTAAAAACTCTATTTTCTTGCCAAACGACTTATGTTTCATTATGTATTATTTCCAATAAGTCAGTGGCTCGCTCCATTGTTCCGGAGAACAGAGTCTTAGTCATCTTTCCCACGAGGCTTGGTTCGCAAGCATCAAGTGATTCATAAAAGTGATTCCAAAAGCCCATTAGCTTGGAGTTTCTTCATGCACTTTACACCAATATGACCTAAACGACAGTGCCACAAATAAGTTGCACTATCATTATTAACTCTGCATCTTTTGGCTTCAATTATGAATATGTGTATCACTACGATAGAAATTCAACAAAAATAGACTACTCATGAAGGGTGCATGACCATGAAAGATATTATTCATATAAATAGAACAACCATTATTCTCTGATTTACATGATTAATCGTCTTGCATCAAACAAGATCCAGATATAATGTTCATGCTCAACGCTGGCACCAAATAAGAATTATTCAGGTCTAAAACTAATCCTGAAGGTAGATGTAGAGGTAGCGTGCCAACGGCGATCACATCGACCTTGGAACCATTTTCGACGCGCATCGTCACCTCGTCCTTAGCCAATCTTCGTTTAATCCGTAGCCCCTGTTTCGAGTTGCAAATATGAGCAATGTAACCCGATTATCAAATACCCAGGCGCTACTACGAGCTTTAGTAAGGTACACATCAATAACATGTATATCAAATATACCTTTCACTTCGCCATCCTTCTTATCCGCCAAATACTTGGGGCAGTTCCGCTTCCAGTGACCAGTCCCTTTGCAGTAGAAGCACTCAATTTCAGGCTTAGGTCCAAACTTGGGCTTCTTCTCTTAAGCAGCAACTTGCTTGCTATTCTTCTTGAAGTTCCCCTTCTTCCCTTTGCCCTTTTTCTTGAAACTAGTGGTCTTGTTAACCATCAACACTTGATGCTCCTTCTTGATTTCTACCTCCACAGCTTTAAGCATCACGAAGAGCTCGGGAATTGTCTTTTCCATCCCTTACATGTTATAGTTCATCTCGAAGCCTTTATAGCTTGGTGGCAGTGATTGAAGAACTCTGTCAATGACACTATCATCAGGAAGATTAACTCCCAGCTGAGTCAAGTGGTTATGGTACCCAGACATTCGGAGTATATCTTCATTGACAGAACTATTCTCCTCCATCTTGCAGCTACAGAACTTGTTGGAGACTTCATATCTCTCAACTCGGGCATTTGCTTGAAATATTAACTTCAACTCCTGGAATATCTCAAATGCTCCATGACGTTCGAAACGTCTTTGAAGTCCTGATCTAAGCCGTACAGCATGGCACACTGAACTATCGAGTAGTCATCAGCTTTAGTTTGCTAGACGTTCATAACGTCCGGAGTTGCTCCTGCTGCGGGCCTTGCACCTAGCAGTGCTTCTAGGACGCAATTCTTCTGTGCAGCAATGAGGATAATCCTCAAGTTACGGACCTAGTCCGTGTAGTTGCTACCATCAACTTTCAACTTAGCTTTCTCTAGGAACGCATTAAAATTCAAGGGAACGGTAGCACGGGCCGTTGATCTACAACAACATAGACATGCAAAAACTATCACGACTAAGAGCATGATAAATTTAAGTTCAGTTAATCATATTACTTAAGAACTCCCACTTAGATAGACATCCCTCTAGTCATCTAAATGATCACGTGATCCATATCAACTAAACCATGTCCGATCATCACGTGAGATGGAGTAGTTTTCAATGGTGAACATCTCTATGTTGATCATATATATATGATTGACGTTCGACCGTTCGGTCTCAGTGTTCCAAGGCGATATCTGCATATGCTAGGCTCGTCAAGTTTAACCCGAGTATTCTGCACGTGCAAAACTATCTTGCACCTGTTGTATGTGAACGTAGAGTTTATCACACCCGATCATCACGTGGTGTCTCGGCATGACGAACTGTCGCAACGGTGCATACTCAAGGAGAACACTTATACCTTGAAATTTAGTGGGAGATATCTTATAATGCTACCGTCGTACTAAGCAAAATAAGATGCATAAAAGATAAAGATCACATGCAATCAAAATATGTGACATGATATGGCCATCATCATTGTCGGTGTCAAAACCGGCGGATCTCGGGTAGGGGGTCCCGAACTGGGTGTCTAGGCGGATGGTAACAGGAGACAAGGGACACGATGTTTTACCCAGGTTCGGGCCCTCTTGATGGAGGTAAAACCCTACGTCCGCCTTGATTAATATTGATGATGTGTGTTACAAGAGTGGATCTACCACGAGATCAAAGAGGCTAAACCCTAGAAGCTAGCCTATGGTCTGATTGTTGTTCGTCCTATGGACTAAAACCCTCTGGTTTATATAGACACCGGATAGGGTTAGGGTTACACAGAGTCGGTTACAATGGTAGGAGATCTACATATCCTTATCGCCAAGCTTGCCTTCCACGCCAAGGAAAGTCCCATCCGGACACGGGACGAAGTCTTCAATCTTGTATCTTCATAGTCTTGGAGTCCGGCCGATGATGATAGTTCGGCTATCCGGACACCCCCTAGTCCGGAACTCCTTCAGTAGCCCCCGAACCGGGCTTCAATGGCCGAGTCCGGTAGCATATTGTCTTTGGCATTGCAAGGTGGGTTCTTCCTCTGAATAATTTATAGAAGATTGTGAACACCAGGATAGTGTCTGGCTCTGCAAAAATAAATTCCACATACCACCATAGAGAGAATGATATTACACAAGATCCATCTGCTGACGTATTCCGTGGCGTGACATCGCACCACTACCAAGCCTTTACTCAAATTGTTTTTATTGTTCCACCTTAGCGCGTTTAGCGAAGCGGTTTCCTTGGCACGTCTTGTCGAAGCAGAGATCGTGTTCCCCTTATTCCGGGATTCCCATCAATACGGACGTGGGTAACCCAACCGCGTCATTGAGTGTGGCAACAGGAGATAAGCGAGTTTTACCCGGGCGGTGGGGACACATGTTTTGTCCGCCCATATAAGGGATAAAGATCCAACCCTTTTACCTGCGCCTTCTTCCTCCTTGGCTTATCTATCTCCGCGAACTCGAGCTCTAGCGCCCAAGTCCGCACTTCTCACCTCAACCTTCTCCAACTATGTCCGGAGCGGGAGGCAAGTGGATGGCCTCCTCCGTCACGGAGGGGCAGATCCAGAAGCTGCGCGACGCCGGATATTTGTCCAGCAACATCGCGCATCGGCTCCCCAATGAGGGAGAGCTCGTCCCCAACCCCAGGCCCCATGAGAGGGTGGTATTTCTTCCCCATTTCCTCCACGGACTGGGCTTCCGGCTTCATCCCTTTGTCCGGGGGCTCATGTTCTACTATGGCCTAGATTTCCATGATCTGGCCCCGAATTTCATCCTCAACATCTCGGCGTTTATCGTTGTGTGCGAGGCCTTCCTCTGCATCCAGCCCAACTTCGGCTTGTGGCTCAAGACCTTGATGTCAAGCGAAGGTTGTGAAGGGCAGCCAAGCGGAGTCTTGAGGCGCCATGGTGGGCAGGATGTCCCATGTTACGTGGTGGAGGGCAGTTTCGTGGAAACCATCAAGGGGTGGCAATCGGGGTGGTTCTACATCACCGAGCCGCGTGACCCTGATTGGGCAGCGGCCCCCGAATTCAGATGTGGCATCCCTACAAGGCTCACCTCCTGGAAAGAGAGTGGCCTGAAGTGGGGGGATTCGGACGAGCTATCCGGACTCCAAACATGCGTCCGAAACCTGGTGGACAAGAATCTCAGGCTTGTCGACGTAATCCAGGTGATGCTCATCCGCCGGATTCTCCCATGCCAACAACGGGCCTTCAATTTGTGGGAGTTCGATCCGGCACAACACCGAACCTTGAGCCGGCTCTTCGATACTACGTACGAAGATGCCTGGAAGGTGCTGTTCAAGGGCGCCAAAGCCCCCTCATCCGCTAACAAAGATCGCGGATACAGCTCGCGTCGTCAAGCCGGCGAGGTAAGTTATTTTAACCTTTACGGGACTCTTTTTTCATAGATTGACTCTACGTGGGATCTAAAAACTCCCTATTCTTTGACAGGACTGGCTGAAGACGTTCGGACAGATGAACTGTCCGGCTCCTTTGCTAGAAGACCCAGCGGACGCCCGATTGACGGGGCTGCTGGCTCTGGCACCCCATGTGGTGTCGGAGAAGAAGGCCAAGAAGGAGGCCACGGGAACTCGAAGGAGCTCCCGACGCTAGGTGCTGTCGGATTCTGAAGCAGAATCTTCTCCTGAAGATGAGGAGGAAGAAGAAGAAGCTTCTCCCCCAGCGGGGGAGGAGAGGAAAAGGAAGGCCGCCCCAACTGGGGAGGCCGGAGGGTCCAAGAAGGGAAGAACCCTTCCTCCGGACTTCTCCACCAACGTCGATGACGACGAGGAGGATTGGCCTACAAGGGCCAAGCCCCTGGCGAGATCGTAAGTGTCCGGATACCCATGGCTTTTTATTATTGCAGTGTTCTCTAATGTCGAACAATCGTGCAGCCCGCCTAAAAGCGAAGTTCGCCGATTCATCGAGCGGGTCCACAGGCTCGTCGGAAATGGAGAGTACTTCGCTTCCGACCGCCTCCTCGCCTCACGCTGCGGACAACGCCGCGGTGGGGCCCCAAGGGGGGCTTGGTCACGAGGAGGTGGCGCAGGAGGTGCCACAAGGCAACCTCCCGGACTCCAGGCGCGTGGGGGGCAAGACCCCCAGGGGCTCTAAGCCCGACCTTTGTCCGGACTCCATGCCGGAACCTTGAGCGGTTCCGGAGTCCGGCAAGCGATCCCTTCGCAAGAAGGGTAAGACGCCGGTGTCCTCCGTCCAACCTGAGGCACCGGATAGCTTCTTGAGGCGCTCATGGCGCCTCCATCGAAGGAGCACCGCCTTTGTTATGAGTGCGGTGATCCGACAGATTCGATCCGCCAAGAGCGGGCTGACGAAGCTATACCAGCCTTCTAACAGGCTTTGAGGTAAGAATTTCAATATATGTAAAATGGTACCGCATAGACAGTAGCCCCTGATGCTCGGTTCGGTGTTCGGAAAGAAAAGCCGGACTGAGGATCTTTTAGAAAGATAAACGCAGGAGTCATAAAAAATATGTCAATATGGGACTGCAGGCTGTGCTGCTGACCTCCGCCGCACTGACTGTGGAGGTCAATACTTTGAAGGAAAACCTCGAGCGGTCCGAGAACGAGCTCGGCCATGCCAAGAAGCAGCTCGAGGAAAAAGAAGGTGAGTAATACCTTATGAAAATTGTACCTTCTGAGAAAAGGATTTGGTTGCAAGAAAAATGACAAGGATAACGTGGGTATTGTAGGGGCCACTAACGAGGTGGCGACCACAGAAGGAGGCGGTGGCCAGCGGCCGAACGCATAATGCGGCCATGAGCGCACCGAGCGAGAAAAGCAGGAGGCGCGGGTGGCGGAGGTAGAGCAAGAGCTCAGGATCTCGTGAAAAAACATGAGAGCTTGGGCGTGACTCAAGACTCGAGTCTCGATCTTGCAACGGCTCTTGAGAGTGCCAAAGCCGCTAAGGCCGAAGCCTACAAGGCCCTCAAGAGATTGAGGCGGTGAAGAAAATAGCAGCGGGTAAGGCATTTTTCATGCAAAGTAAGCATGTGAGTGTTAATTACTGTTGCTTACCCGGTCGGATCTCTCGGGGCGTTCGCAGATCTTCCTCATGGCGTGTCCGATGCTGCCGCATTCTACCGGGCCGAGGAGGGAGCTCGGACGGAGAAGGTCTTCGTCTCGGATGTCGAGGCCGGACATCCAGTGCCCTTAGCGACCAAGTGAAGCAGCTAGTCGAGCTCCACAAAGCGGCGAGCAGGCCATGAAGGGCCTCATAGTTCGTTGTGGCCTAAGGAGGCCATGCACAGGAGCTACTTGACTGGTCTGCGGTGATGGATGCGTGCCCATGGGTAGAAGTCATCAAGCATTCTGCTTGTATTGAGGGTGCCCGTCGGGCCCTTGCCCGCGCAAAGGTGCACTGGGACAAGATGGATGCCCAGAAGCTCGTGACGGACCCGCCACCAGAGGGCAAGGAGCATCGCACGCCCGAGATATATTATAAGAGTGTGCTGAAGGGCGCCTGCACTATTGCGGGTGAGTGCTCCAAAGATGTAATATTTGAGTAGACTCGTATTTTGTTATCCTGTGCGCTGAAAACTCAGTTCATATGCGCTAAGCAACGCTTGTTAATTTAAAATATTACCTTCTGTGCGGCTGTTTATCAAATCTGAGAGATGGCAAGTGGTCGGCTTCAGCCCCCATGCCACGAGTGCTGGTGTGTTCGGGATAAACTTGAGCGCTCTTGTTCCCATATTTGGGTCCATCTAGGGAGGCGCTCAACACAGCGAACAAGGCAACCGGACTTATAATGCTTGAACACTCTAACTTATCCATATACTTCTATAGTTTTAAATTTGGTGAAGCCCCTAGTCTTCGGAAGGCGAATTTGGGGCGCTATCCACGCCTTGGCGGACGATGTATCCGGCTCCTCGCTCTAAGCGGCATAAGTCTTTAAGGACTACTTAAAAACACCTGTCGAACAGCGACCGGTCTCTCGCCTCATCATGACGGTCAGTTTTAGCTTTCTCCACTGAGGCGTTAACCCAGCTCAACTGGGGCAGTATCGCAGTGGTTCTCCCAGTGCTACCTTAGCCGATATAACGGAACGTAAGGTACCAAAACATGGGAGCCAGGCAAACCCAACTATTGACCCAAGACATGATTCGTAGCCGATGCATATAGTGCTATAAGTTCGGGGTGCCGCACTTGTGAAAGTGTTCGGACTCATCACACCATAATGCGGGAAACATAAGCCCCTGGTGTATATTAGCCGTACCAAAGTGTACGGATGCGACATGCCGTGAATGAACATATGTATAAAAAATAAATGCAATTATAAGAAAAAAGGTGCTGCATTGTTTTATTCAATAAGTGATGCTACAAATGCAGAACGATACAAATAGTGCGGTAAGCAAGGTATGGGACTATTAAACATGTTCCCCTCCAGGGGTAGGCTGCAGATTGGTGTATAAAAATGCTCGTAATGGAGACCACCTGTATATTCGTTGTAGCCTTTATCCATCCCTGGCTGTTGCATCATGAGTTCGGCAGGTCTGCTGACGGACAGGGCCTCTGACAAACGGAGTCCTGTGGGTAAAAAGTAAAAGGTAAAAAGAAAAGAAAAAAGGAACGACACACTTGAGAGCCCCTGGTGTGGTTGAGCCGCGATGCAGGTTTGTTGTGGTCGTGCCCTCTCCCCATGCCCATGGTATCTTGAGGCGTAATGGTGTATGCGAAGGACCTGCTTCGACGTTTCGCGGGACACAGGGGTTGGGGCCGCACTGCTCTGGCGTGCTTTCGGAGCGTGCCAGTGGTCTTGTTGTAAGTTACTCCGGGCGCGCTTAGCTGTGTCCGGCCGCTTAACGGCCGGACTCGAGAATTGCCTTAAGAGGCTGCATTGCACTTCTGCCGCGAGAGCCGCTGTATGTTCCTCCGTGCGGAGAGAACATTCAGTGTTTCCGTTGACCGTGATGACTCCTCGAGGGCCTGGCATCTTGAGCTTGAGGTATGCGTAGTGCGGCACCGCGTTGAACTTTGCAAGCGATGCGTCCGAAACAAGGCATGATAGCCGCTGCGGAACGGGACTATGTCGAAGATTAACTCCTCGCTTCGAAGTTATCCGGGATCCGAAGACCACTTCCGGTGTAATTGAGCCTGTACAATTGGCTTCTACACCTGGTATGACGCGCTTTAAAGGTCGTTTTGGTAGGTTTAATCCTTGAGGGTCTATGCCCATTTTGCGCCGTATCCACGGTAAAAGCAGGTTCAGGCTTTGCCGCCGTCCATAAGGACTACGGTTAGGTGAAATCCATCGACGATTGGGTCTAAGACCGGTCTGGCCGAATCCGCCGTGGCGGATCTTTGGTGGGGTGGTCCCTTCGGTCAAAAGTGATCGGGCGGGAGGACCATGGATTGAACTTGGGCAACTGGCTCCATCGCGTAGACATCCACGAGTGCGCTTCCGCTCCCTTTTGGGTATGTGCGTTGCGTATATCATGTTCACCGTCCGCACTTTTGTGAAACCCTTCTGTCCTCTATTGTTCGGCGGTTGGGTCTCGTCCTCATCATCGCTATGCAACCCCTTGTCATTGTTTACGGCAATTAACTTGCCTGCCTGCTTGAATACCCAACAGTCCCTGTTGGTGTGGTTAGCTGGCTTTTCGGGGGTGCCGTGTATATGGCACAAGCGGTCGAGTATTCGGTCCAAATTGGACGGACCCGGAGTAGTTCTTTTGAATGGCTTTTTCCCTGACCGGTTTAGAGCCTCTGAATCCGGTCTTGATTGCCGTATCCTCCATATTATCGCCGTTAATGCGGCGTTTGTTTTATTCTGACGCGGCCTGCCATTTTGGTCCTTGAAGTCCGGACTGCGGAATTTTCTTTGAGGTTGTTGCTGCGTGCAAGCCAGCTGTCCTCACCATGCAAGCGGGTCATGAGTGATGTGAGGGCTGCCATGGATTTCGGCTTTTCCTGTCCTAGGTGCCGGGCAAGCCACTCGTCGCGGATGTTATGCTTGAAGGCCGCGAGGGCCTCCGCATCCGGACGGTCGGCGATTTGGTTTTTCTTGGTTAGGAACCGTGTCGGAATTGTCTGGCGATTCGTCTGGCTGCTGAATTATGTGGCTTAGGTCATCGGCGTCTGGTGGTCGCACATAAGTGCCACTGGAAGTTATCGAGGAATGCGGCTTCGGGTCCTCCCGACTCCCAATTGACTCTGCTGGCAAGCTGTTGAGCCAATGCCGGGCTGGTCCTTTAAGCTTAGGGGGAGGTACTTGATGGCGTGAAGATCGTCACCGCGGGCCATGTGGATGTGAAGGAGATAGTCTTCGATCCAAACCGCGGGGTCTGTTGTGCCATCATACTATTCAATATTGACGGGTTTAAACCCTTCGGGGATTTGATGATCCATTACTTAAATGCATGAAGCATAGTGGGTGTGCGACGCCTCTGTCTTTGGCGATATCACGACGGAGCTCAAAAAACTTTGTCTGCATTTTGTTCGGCCCGGCGGACTTATCGTGGTCCGCGCGACGGTTGTCGTCACGTGCAGTGGGCGCCCACGTGATCCATAGATCGATCTTGATTGTCTTGCCTTGTCCTCCAATATATCTCGCAGGTCCGGGCGTTCCCACAATGGCCGTGTGCTTTTTGAGCGATGCGAGTGCGGTTCTAGTGAAGGGCCTAGAGGCCTCTCTGTCGCGACCACGGGGTGGTCGCGATGCAGATATTGTCTGGTGATGCGGGTTCGTAAGCCTCCTCCTCTAGTCGGGGAGCAGCAGCTTGCGTTTAGGGTAGCTTTTGGAGGGCCTTGAGCTCCTGCTCTTCGACCGCGAGGACTTGATCCATCATCGGCTAGCAGATCCTGATCAGCTCTAAGTTGTTGTCGCTTTTTCTTGAGGCTGTTTGCCGTGGCCATAAGCCCACGCCTAAACGCTCTTGTTCGGCCAGGATCCTCAGCACGACGAATTCATCATCGTCGAGGCTTGCTTCGTCTCCGGAGGGAGGCATATAATCCTCTACCTCTTCTTCCTGCCGCTCTCTCGTGAGGTGGCGTCTCCATCCTCCTGCGCTGGATCTTGCTTTGGAGTGGATTGTCTTGACCTTTGTCCGGTGTATTGTTATCTCCGGTGCCGGAATCTTCATTCTTGCTGTGGCGGGATTTAGAGCGGCGCCGCTGACGCCGGCGCTTGGGCTGCTTTTTGGAGGGGTCATCCTCCGTTGTTCCATTGTCGTTCCCATCTTTTGGGATGTCCACCATATAGATGTCGTATGACGAGGTGGCCTTCCAGTGCCCTGTAGGCGATGGGTCTTGTTCGTCTCCGGCATCGTCGTCCATACCGTCGATGTCTTCGGAGTCGTGGTCTAGCATGTCGGTTAGATCGTCGACGGCGGCTACCAAGTGGGTGGTGGGTGGGTTTTGAATTTCTTCGTCGTCCGCATCCCAACCGTCCTGACCGCAGTCCGGCCAGGGCTCTCCTGATAACGAGAGGTACTTTAGTGAATTTAGGATGTCGCCAAAGGGCGAGTGCTGAAAGATGTCCGTGGCCGTGAACTCCGGGCGCCGTGTCGGATTCGATTGGCAAAGGGCGCGGAGGTTGAGTCCGGCACCACAGGTCGAGGTCTTCGCAAAGGACAGGGTAGAGTTATTTCGATCGCCGTAGAGATTAAAGCCCCGGCGGTGTCCAACCACTCGTCCTCGATCGGGAATTCGGCTCGGATAAAAGGTCGGGCGGATTCTGTCTGACCTCGAGCCTTTATTTATTTGCAGAGCTAGATCATGCCCATCGAGGCGGTCTTGGCGGCGCTTATTGCGGCTCGAATCCGTCGAAGATCAAGTCTCCGCGGATATCGGCCGTATAGTTTAGACTTCCAAATCTGACACGACGGCGAGGCGTAGCTTCGATCTGCTCAAGATGGCCAGCGAATTGGCCCATGATGCAAAAGCCGCCCGAACACGAAGATCTATTCGGGAGAAAAGTCTCACCCTGGACCGCGTCGTTGTTGATGATCGAAGAAGCCATCAAGCCTATCGGTGGCGACCACGGAGGAACTCTCAATGAAAGCACCAATGTCGGTGTCAAAACCGGCGGATCTCGGTAGGGGTCCCGAACTATGCGTCTAGGCGGATGGTAATAGGAGACAAGGGACACGATGTTTTACCCAGGTTCGGGACCTCTTGATGGAGGTAAAACCCTAAATCTGCTTGATTAATATTGATGATGTGTGTTACAAGAGTGGATCTACCACGAGATCAAAGAGGCTAAACCCTAGAAGCTAGCGTATGGTCTGATTGTTGTTCGTCCTATGGACTAAAACCCTCCGGTTTATATAGACACCAGATAGGGTTAGGGTTACACAGAGTCGGTTACAATGGTAGGAGATCTACATATCCGTATCGCCAAGCTTGCCTTCCACGCCAAGGAAAGTCCCATCCGGACACGGGACGAAGTCTTCAATCTTGTATCTTCATAGTCTTGGAGTCCGTCCGATGATGATAGTTCGGCTATCCGGACACCCCCTAGTCCGGAACTCCCTCAATCATCTTCTGCCTTTGATCTCCATCTCCAAATCACCGTCATGATCTCTATCGTCACTGGCTTGACACCTTGATCTCCATCATAGCGCCGTTGTCGTCTCGCCAACTATTTTTCGGTGCAATAGACCCCGGGTATGTTGCCCAACTGTCCACATGTACAGGATCAAGATTGAAACAACAGCTCATGATAGGGATTGAAGAATCAAGAGACTTGAAGAATCAACATGCACCTCGGAGAGATCGAGATCAAGCCAAAGGAACAAGATATTGGCAAGAGAAGGGCCTCCCTCGCCGGGCAGGCGAGCCCGGCAAGGGGCCAGGCCACCACAAGAAGCAAGCAACCAAGACTCCCCAGCAGTGCCTGCCGGGGTTTGCGGGGCCTGAACCACCCCGCCAACCGTGCAAGTACGACCCACGTCGTCAATCAGTGCGGTGTCAAGCCGCAAGGTGATTAAGTGGCAGCATTTGCCACATGGCAGCCATCTTCTACAGAAGAAACCCACAGGTGACACCCGTCCAGCGACATGTCAAGAGAACAGGTGCGGAGTTGGCGAGATAAGCCCGACAGGCCTTGCCGGGCAGCTAGTGATGTGACACTGAGCGGTGCATTTAATGCACCCTGCCAGCCCGCAGAGTTACGTATGATAACACTGTTTGCTATCATATCAGTGGGTAATGACTGTTCTGCCACTGTGGTGACCCCTTAATCTATAAAAGGAGGCCCATGGCAATCGTAGGAGGGGGTTAGAGGTTTGGAAACTTGACAAAACACAAGGCACCATACGCTTGTGGTAACCGTAGCCCTGAGGCAGGCCTTGCCAGGCAAGTGTACCACGCACCACCACGATCATTTCCACCATCAATCCACCAAAGCAGGAGTAAGGTCTTACGCCTCGCGGCGGCCCGAACCTGGGCAAATTGCCTGTGTGCTCTCTGTCATGCTACCGCGCGCTGATCTGCTCTTTTTGCAACGCGACATCCCCCGCCGAACCTGCAAGGGGCCGCCTGGTCCCATAGGTGGCTGCGGATATCCCATGACATCTTTGGCGTGCCAGATAGGGGGGCTCGCTTGTGCGAACCTGAAAGCGTGCGCAACGCATCATCTTCGTCGCCATCTTCGTCTTCAACGACGCCATCAACCATGGCGCCCAAGAAGAAGAAGTCCGACCCTTCGGCCCAGCCATCTACCTCGAAGGCTCCTCCGCTCGCGACCTCAGATGCCGTGGGGGATGCGGGAATGAGTGAGGACGTGAGCGTAGCTGGGGGCGTGGCAGGAGTAGGTGGTGCCATCGCCACTCCCCCTGCGGTCGACACGGGGGCTGAAGGCATCAGAGGAGAACAACTTTAGCAGCATCTTGACGGTCAAGCTCTTCCAGGTATGGACGGGAGGGTGACTCCGCTTACATCCCCTCCTCCCACCAACGGGCGCAGCCACAACAACGATGCTCGGTCCGGGATGAGCCACCGTGCTCCGGCCATCCCTGCCACGGGGGTGGCCGCGGCACGTGTGTCTCCTCCCGGGCGAGCTGACCCAACCACTGCACTCGACGGAGCCGCGGACCCTCGAGCGCCATCACCGCGTGACCCTGGTGCCTAGGTGGCCGCCCCACCGCATCACGGGCGTGCCACCGCCGCCGCCGCCGCCGCGGGCACCGTCAGGAGCCAGGCGACGGTGCGGTCGAGGTCATCAACTTCCATGCCAAGCACAACCACAGAGGCTATGTCGCGGGCCCAGCTACTACTAAGGTTCCCGCCAGCAGCCGAGCAAATGGATGAATGGCGTGCCACCATCCAGAGTCTGCTCGGTTTTGCTGAGGCTGGGGGCTCGCGGCGCGCTGGCCCACCACGACCTCCCCCAGTGATGATGATTGCCCGTACTGCTGGTCGAACGGAGGGGGCTGTCCCCACCGGTAAGTCCCCACCATGACAGCAGGCGCGGGCGCAGCAAGAGCAAGATCCCGACGACGTCTCGATGGCCTCTTCTTACCCTCGAGCACGTCCGAGCCAACGGCGAACCCCAGAGGATAGGCGGCGGGGAGACGCGTGCGTCATCGTGGGATGGCCTCTCGATGACCCCCGCCAGACCGACGGGTGCGGCGGCCTCAACATCGACGAGCCTGCGTTCGGTGTTGGTGGGTGCCTACCTTCCGAGGTCGGCTGCCCTGCCTTTACACGCTAGCCGTGGCATGTCCATTGGCCATCCATCCGCACGTTCAAGCCGGAGATACCCGAGAAATACGATGGGAGGCTGAACCCGGCAGAGTCCTGAGCATCTACACCATCGCTGTTCAGGCTGCCGGGGGAAGAGACGAGAAGGTGTTCGCCAACTACTTCCTGTTTTCTCTCAAGTCCAACGTGAGATATTGGCTCATGCACCTGCGGGAGAACTCCATTTCATCATGGGCAGACCTATGCCACGAGTTCATCGGTGCCTTCACCGTTGGCCACCAGGAGCCCGGCACGCCCGGCGAGCTGCAGCTTCTCCAACAGAAAGAAGGAGAAACTCTCCATAAGTATTTACAAAGATTTAGCAAAGTCCATAGGAATATTCCGAATATCCATCATGCAGTTGTTATAGAAGCCTTCCAGTCCAATGTGCGCAACTGTCACATTCGTTCTAAGATGAATGTGCGGTTGCCCAAGACTGTGAAGGAGCTGTACACACTAGTGGATAAGTGTGCTCGGATGGAGTAAGTAAGGAAGTTTCCCGGGGAGGAGGATTGCATCAATGTTGATTCAGAGGAATAAGATGAATCAACCAGTCAAAGAAAGGGCAAGAAGTGCAACAAGAAGCCAAGAGATAAAGGCAGTGATAGTATGGAAGGTTACATGCACGCCTAATCTTGGCAAGAAAGCCAAGGCGAGGCCCCGGCAAGAGAAGTTGCCGCGTGCCTTTGCCTCTTAGGGAAGCTGCCAGCGGAAAAACCCGGGAAAGGTGATGGGCCGTACTGCAAGATCCACCGAACCAAGGGCCACGACCTCCATGAATGTTATCAAGTTGAGCAGCTTGTCAAGAGACAGAGAGTAGAGTATAATAAGCGTGATAAGGAGAAAGGTCATAATGCTGCTGGCGGAAAGGGCCGATGCGATGAAGCAAACCGCCCTAACAAACCCTTTCGGAACCAAGGAAAACCCGCTAGGGGACCAGAGAAGGAAACCTATGATGATTTGAGTGATGGAGGGAATGAAGAGGAAACCAGTGAGCAGGAATTTTAGAGGGCCACTAACGCCCTATGCATTGATGGGGGTGCATCTTTGCACTCCTCCCATCGCTAGTTCAAGCGATGGGCACGAGAGGTCAATGTTGTGGAGCCAGCGCCAGAGGCCCGGAAGCCGCTCAAATGGCCCCGCACGCCCATCATCTTTGATGAGGAGGACCACCCTTGCTGCATCATCGCGGTAGGGTGTTTGCCGTTGTTGGTCTCCCCAACAATTCACAACCTCAAGGTCACAAAGATGTTAGTGGTTGGCGGGGCGGGGTTGAATCTAATTTCTCCAACAGTTATTAACAAGCTTCGGATAGGAAAGGAAGAGCTGGAGGTTACCGGCACGTTTCAAGGAATCAATCCCGATAGGAGCCGTCCCAAGGGAAAGATTACGTTGCCGATGACATTTGGGCGAGAGTTGAACTATAGGACTGATAAAATTGTGTTTGATGTGGTTGAGCTCCCCCTGCCGTATAATGGGATTCGTGGACGACCGACCTTATCCAAGTTCATGACAGCATCCCACTATGCTTACAACACTTTGAAGATGCCTGGGCCGTTTGGAGTCATCACCATCCCCTCAGATGAGAAGGATGTGATTATCTGTGTGGACATGATGTATCGGGATGCCGCCGCGACAGAGGCTGCGGCAGCAACGGTCCCCGCCAAGGAAAGCAAAGGAAAGAAGAGGGATTGTAGGACCTCCGGCAATGAGTCCGGGAAGCGTGCCCCCTCCGAGTGCACGACACCCGTTGACGACGTGCCGGAGTGTTCCAACAGCAAGAGATCCAAGGTTGCAACACCCCAAGTGAAGAAGGTCCCGGCAGGGCTGGCTGGCGCTGATGGTACTTTCACCATCAGCGCCACCCTTGATGACAAATAGGAAAGCGCGCTCGTGGCCTTCCTGCGGGCGAATATCGATGTGTTTGCCTCGCAACCATCCGATATCCCCAGTGTTCCCAGGGAGGTAATCGAGCACCACCTTGCTGTCTGCCCACATGCCCGACCCGTCAAGCAGAAAGTTAGGAAGCAAGCCTTGGAGCGGCAGCAGTTCATTGCCCAGGAAATCAAGAAGTTAGAGGCGGCTGGATTGGTCAGAGGAGTACTGCACTCTACATGGTTGACAAACCCAGTGGTAGTTCGGAAGGCGAATGGGAAATGGAGGCTTTGCATTAATTTCACAGATCTCAATAAGGCTTGCCCAAAGGACCCATTTCCCTTGCCGCGCATCGATAAGATTGTTGATTCTACTTCAGTGAGCTGGCGTGCTTCTTGTTGCCTCCTCCGGGGAGCACCTGAAGTACATCATCCAAAAGCACGTTGCCCAGGAAGATGTTGGGTAAACGCAATAATTTTAGAAAATTTCCTACGATCACGCAAGATCTATCTAGGTGATGCATAGCAATGAGAGGGGAGAGTATTGTCCACGTACCCCCGTAGACCGAAATCGGAAGCGTTTAGTAAGGCGGTTGGTGTAGTTGAACATCTTCGCGATCCAACCGATCCAAGTACCGAATGTACGGCACCTCCGTGTTCAGCACACGTTCAGCTCGATGACGTCCCTCGATCTCTTGATCCAGTTGAGGCTGAGGGAGAGTTCCGTCAGCACGACGGCGTGGTGACAGTGACGATGAAGCTACCGGCGCAGGGCTTCACCTAAGCACTACGACGATATGACCGAGGTGTGTAACTGTGGAGGGGGGCACCGCACACGGCTAAACAATCAACTTGTGTGTCTATGGGGTGCCCCCTGGCCACGTATATAAAGGAGGGGAGGGAGGAGGTGGCCGGCCCTAGGGGGTGCGCCAGGTGTGGGGAATCCTATTACGACACCCCAGTCCAAGTAGGATTCCCCTCCTCTTTCCTATTTGGAGTAGGAGAGAAGGAAAGAGAGGGAGAGGGAGAAGGAAAGGGGGGCCGCGCCCCCACTCCTTGTACAATTCGGTTTGGGCAAGGGGAAGGCACACACCACCTCTTGGCCCTTCTCCCCTCTCTCCACTAAGCCCAGTAAGGCCCATTACTTCTCCGTGTGAATTCCCGTAACTCCTCGGTACTGCGAAAAATACGCGAATCACTCGGAACCTTTCCGATGTCTGAATATAGCCTTCCAATATACCGATCTTTACGTCTCGACCATTTCGAGACTCCTCGTCATGTCCATGATCTCATCCGGGACTCAGAACAACCTTGGGTACATCAAATCACATAACTCATAATACCAATCATCATCGAACGTTAAGCGTGCGGACCCTACGGGTTCGAGAACTATGTAGACATGACCGAGACACATCTCTGGTCAATAACCAATAGCAAAACCTGGATGCTCATATTGGCTCCTACATATTCTACGAAGATCTTTATCGGTCAAACCGCATAACAACATACATTGTTCCCGTTGTCATCGGTATGTTACTTGTCTGAGATTCGATCGTCGGTATCACCATACCTAGTTCAATCTCGCTACCGACAAGTGTCTTTACTCTTTCTGTAATGCATCATCCCACAACTAACTCATTAGTCACATTTCTTGCAAGGTGTATAGTGATGTGCATTACCGAGAGGGCCCAGAGATACCTCTCCGACAATCGGGGTGACAAATCGTAATCTCGATCTATGCCAACTCAAAAAACACCATCGGAAACACCTGTAGAGCATATTTATAATCACCCATTTACGTTGTGACGTTTGATAGCACACTAAGTGTTCCTCCGGTATTCGGGAGTTGCATAATCTCATAGTCATAGGAACATGTATAAGTCATGAATAAAGCAATAGCAACAAACTACACGATCATCGTGCTAAGCTAACGGATGGGTCATGTCAATCACATCATTCTCTAATGATATGATCCCGTTAATCAAATGACAACTCGCGTCTATGGCTAGGAAACTTAACCATCTTTGATTAACAAGCTAGTCAAGTAGAGGCATACTAGTGACACTCTGTTTTGCTATGTATTCACACATGTACTAAGTTTCCGGTTAACACAATTCTAGCATGAATAATAAACATTTAGCATGATATAAGGAAATATAAATAACAACTTTATTATTGCCTCTAGGGAAATTTCCTTCAGTCTACCACTTGCACTAGAGTCAATAATCTAGTTCACATTGTCACATGATTTCACACCAATAGTTCACATCTTTATGTGATTAGTTCACATCTCCATGTGATTAATAACCAAAGGGTTTACTAGAGTCAATAATCTAGTTCACATCACTATGTGATTAACACCCAAAGAGTGATCATGTTTTGCTTGGGAGAGAAGTTTAGTCAACGGGTCTGCCATATTTAGAGCCGTATGTATTTTGCAAATTTTCTATGTCGACAATGCTCTGCAGGGAGCTACTCTAGCTAATCGCTCCCACTTTCAATATGTATCTAGATCGAGACTTAGAGTCATCCAGATCGGTGTCAAAGCTTGCGTCGATGTAACTCTTTACGGCGAACTCTTTGTCACCTCCATAACCGAGAAACATTTCCTTATTCCACTAAGGATAATTTTGACTGTTGTTCAGTGATCCACTCCTGGATTACTATTGTACCCTCTTGCCAAACTCATGGTGAGGTACACAATGGGTCTGGAACATAGCATACTTTATAGAACCTATGACTGAGGCATAGGGAATGACTTTTCATTCTCTTTCTATTTTCTGCCGTGGTAAGGTTTTGAGTCTTTACTCAACTTCACACCTTGCAACACAGGCAAGAACTCCTTCTTTGACTGTCCCATTTTGAACTACTTCAAAAACTTGTCAAGGTATGCACTCATTGAAAAAATTTACCAAGCGTCTTGATCTATCTCTATAGATCTTGATGCTCAATATGTATGCAGCTTCACCGAGGTCTTTCTTTGAAAAACTCCTTTCAAACACTCCTTTATGCTTTCCAGAAAATTCTACATCATTTCCGATCAACAATATGTCGTTCACATATACTCATCAGAAAGGCTATAGTGCTCCCACTCACTTTCTTGTAAATACAGGCTTTTCCAAAAGTCTGTATAAAACTATATGCTTTGATCAACTCATCAAGGCATATATTCCAACTCCGAGATGCTTGCACCAGTCCATAGATGGATCTCTGGAGCTTGCACACTTTGTTAGCATCTTTAGGATTGACAAAACCTAGTGGTTGCATCATATACAACTCTTCTTTAATAAGTCCATCAAGGAATGCAGTTTGACATCCATTTGCTAGATTTTATAAAATGCGGCAATTGCTAACATGATTCAGATAGACTTAAGCATCGATACGAGTGAGAAGATCTCATCGTATTTCAACACTTTGAACTTGTCAAAAACCTTTTGCGACAATTCGAGCTTTGTAGATAGTAACACTACCATCAGCGTCCGTCTTCCTCTTGAAGATCCATTTATTCTCAATGGCTCGCCGATCATCGGGAAAGTCAATAAAAGTCCATACTTTGTTCTCATACATGGATCCCATCTCAGATTTCATGGCTTCAAGCCATTTCGTGGAATCTGGGATCATCATCGCTTCCTCATAGTTCGTAGGTTCGTCATGGTCTAGTAACATGAATTCAAGAATAGAATTACCGTACTACTCTGGTGCAGACCATACTCTGGTTGACCTACGAGGTTCAGTAGCAACTTGATCTGAAGTTTCATGATCATCATCATTAGCTTCCTTCACTGATTGGTGTAGGAATCACTGGAACTGATTTCTGTGATGTATTACTTTCCAATTCGGGAGAAGGTACAATTACCTCATCAAGTTCTACTTTCCTCCCATTCACTTCTTTCGAGAGAAACTCCTTCTCTAGAAAGGATCCACTCTTAGCAACAGAGATCTTGCCTTCGGATCTGCGATAGAAGGTGTACCCAACAGTCTCCTTTGGTTATCCTATGAAGTAGCATTTCTCTGATTTGGGTTCGAGCTTATCAGGTTGAAGATTTTTAACATAAGCATCGCAGCCCCAATATTTAAGAAACGACATCTTAGGTTTCTTGCCAAACCACAGTTCATATGGTGTCATCTCAACAGATTTAGATGGTGCCCTAATTAACGTGAATGCAGATGTCTCTAATGCATAACCCTAACACGGTAGTGATAAATCGGTAAGAGACATCATAGATCGCACCATATCTAATAAAGTACGGTTATGACGTTCGGACACACCATTACGCCGTGGTGTTCCAGGTGGCGTGAGTTGCGAAACTATTCCACATCATTTCAAATGAAGACCAAACTCGTAACTCAAATATTTGTCTCTGCGATCATTTCGTAGAAACTTTATTTTCTTGTTATGATGATTTTCCACTTCACTCTGAAATTCTTTGAACTTTTAAAATGTTTCAGACTTATGTTTCATCAAGTAGATATACCCATATCTGCTCAAATCATCTGTGAAGGTCAGAAAATAACGATACCCTGCCGCAAGCCTCAACACTCATCGAATCGCATACATCAGTATGTATTATTTCCAGTAAGTCAGTTGCTCGCTCCATTGTTCCGGAGAACTGAGTCTTAGTCATCTTGCCCATGAGGCATGGTTCGCAAGCATCAAGTGATTCCAAAAGCCCATCAACATGGAGTTTTTCATGCGCTTTACACCAATATGACCTAAACGGCAGTGCCACAAATATGTTGCACTGTCTTTATCAACTTTGCATCTTTTGGCATCAATATTATGAATATGTGTATCACTATGATCGAGATTCAATAAACCATTCACCTTGGGTGTATGACCTCAGAAGGTTTTATTCATGTAAACAGAATAAAAATTATTCTTTGACTTAAAGGAATAACCGTATTGCAATAAACATGATCCAATCATATTATTCTCAACGCAAACACCAAATAACATTTATTTTAGGTTCAACACTAATCCCGACGGTAAAGGGAGTGTGCGATGGTGATCTGATCAACCCTGGAATCACTTCCAACACACATCGTCACCTTGGCCTCAACTAGTCCTTGTTCATTTTGTAACTCCTGTTTCGAGTTACTAATCATAGCAACTGAACCAGTATCAAATACTCAGGGGCTACTATGAACACTAGTAAAGTACATATCAATAACATGTATATCATATATACTTTTGTTCACTTTGCCATCCTACTTATCCGCTAAGTATTTGGGGCAGTTCCGCTTCCAGTGACCATTTCCTTCGCAGTAGAAGCACTCAGTTTTAGGCTTGGGTCTAGCTTTGGGCTTCTTCATGGGAGTGGCAACTTGCTTGTCATTCTTCTTGAAGTTCCCTTTCTTTCCCTTTCCCTTTTACTTGAAACTAGTGGTCTTGTCAACCATCAACATTTGATGCTTTCCTTGATTTCTACCTTCGTCAATTTCAGCATCACGAAGAGCTTGGGAATCATTTTCGTCATCCCTTGCATATTATAGTTCATCACGAAGTTCCAGTAACTTGGTGATAGTGACTAGAGAACTCTGTCAATCACTATTTTATCTGGAAGATTAACTCCCACTTGATTCAAGCGATTGTAGTACTCAGACAATCTGAGCACATGCTCACTGGTTGAGCTATTCTCCTCCATCTTGTAGGCAAAGTACTTGTCCGAGGTCTCATACCTCTCGACTCGGGCATGAGTCTAAAATAGCAATTTCAGCTCTTGGAACATCTTATATGCTCCGTGGCATTCAAAACATTTTTGAAGTCCCGGTTCTAAGCCGTAAAGCATGGTGCACTAAACTATCAAGTAGTCATCATACCGAGCTTGTCAAAACGTTCATAACGTTCATACTGCTCCTGCAATAGTTCTATCACCTAGCGGTGCATCAAGGACAATATTTTTACGTGCGGCAATGAGGAAAATCCTCGGATCACCGGACCAAGTCTGCATCATTGCTACTAACATCTTTCAACTTATATTTCTCTAGGAACATATAAAAAATAAACGGGGAGCTACATCGCGAGCTATTGATCTACAACATAGATATGCTAATACTACCAGGAGTAAGTTCATTATAAATTAAAGTTCAATTAATCATATTACTTAAGAGCTCCCACTTAGATAGACATCCCTCTAATCATCTAAGTGATCACGTTATCCATATCAACTAAACCTTGTCCGATCATCACGTGAGATGGAGTAGTTTACAATGGTGAACATCACTATGTTGATCATATCTACTATATGATTCATGCTCGACCTTTCGGTCTTAGTGTTCCGAGGCCATATCTGCATTTGCTAGGCTCGTCAAGTTTAACCTGAGTATTCTGCATGTGCAAAACTGGCTTGCACCTGTTGTATGTGAACGTAGAGCTTATCACACCCGATCATCACGTGGTCTCTCAGCACGAAGAACTGTCGCAACAGTGCATACTCAGGGAGAACACTTTATACCTTGAAATTTAAGTAAGGGATCATCTTATAAAGCTACCGTCGTAGGAGCAAAATAAGATGCATAAAAGATAAACATCACATGCAATCAAAATATGTGACATGATATGGCCATCATCATTTTGTGCCTTTGATCTCCATCTCCAAAGTACCGTTATGATCTCCATCGTCACCGACATGACACCATGATCTCCATCATCATGATCTCTATCAACGTGTCGTCACATGGTCGTCTCGCCAACTATTGCTTTTGCAAGTTTTGCTATCACATAGCGATTAAGTAAAGCAATTATATGGCACTTGGATCTTATGCAATAAAGCGACAACCATAAGGCCCATGCCAGTTGCCGATAACTTTATCAAAGCATGATCATCTCATACAAAAGTTTATATCTCATCACGTCTTGACCATATCACATCACAACATGCCCTGCAAAAACAAGTTAGACGTCCTCTACTTTGTTGTTGCAAGTTTTACGTGGCTACTACGGGCTTCTAGCAAGAATCGTTCTTACCTACGCATCAAAACCACAACGATTTCTCGTCAAGTGTGCTGTTTTAACCTTCAACAAGGACCGGACGTAGTCACACTCGATTCAACTAAAGGTTGAGAAACTGACACCCGCCAGCCACCTGTGTGCAAAGCACGTCGGTAGAACCAGTCTCGCGTAAGCGTATGCGTAATGTCGGTCTGGGCCGCTTCATCCAACAATACTACCAAATCAAAGTATGACATGCTGGTAAGAAGTATGACTATCATCACCCACAACACTTTGTGTTCTACTCGTGCATATAACATCTATGCATAGACCTGGCTCGGATGCCACTTTTGGGGAAACGCAGTAATTTCAAAAAAATTCCTACGATCACCCAAGATATATCTAGGTGATGCATAGCAACGAGAGGGGAGAGTGTTGTCCACGTACCCTCGTAGACCGAAAGCGGAAGCGTTTAGTAACGCAGTTGATGTAGTCGAACATCTTCGCGATCCAATCGATCCATGTACCGAATGTATGGCACCTCCGCGTTCAGCACACGTTCAGCTCGATGACGTCCCTCGATCTCTTGATCCAGTTGAGGCTGAGGGAGAGTTCCATCAGCACGCGGCATAGTGACGGTGATGATGAAGCTACTGGCGCAGGGCTTCGCCTAAGCACTACGACGATAAGACCGAGGTGTGTAACTGTGGAGGGGGGCACCGCACACGGCTAAACAATCAACTTGTGTGTCTATGGGGTGCCCCCTGGCCATGTATATAAAGGAGGGGAGGGAGGAGGTGGCCAGCCCTAGGGGGCGCGCCAGGTGTGGGGAATCCTACTAGGAGTCCCCAGTCCAAGTAGGATTCCCCTCCTCTTTCCTATTTGGAGTAGGAGAGAAGGAAAGAGAGGGAAAGGGAGAAGGAAAGGGGGGGCGCCCCCACCCTTGTCCAATTCGGTTTGGGCAGGGGGGAGGCATGCTACCTCTTGAGCACTGCGTTGGTTTTCCCTTGAAGAGGAAAGGGTGATGCAGCAAAGTAGCGTAAGTATTTCCCTCAGTTTTTTAGAACCAAGGTATCAATCCAATAGGAGACTACACGCAAGTCTCCTCGTACCTACACAAACAAATAAGAACCTTGCAACCAACGCGATAAAAGGGTTGTCAATTCCTTCACGGCCACTTGCCAAAGTGAGATCTGATAGAGATAATAAGATAAATATTTTTGGCATTTTTTATGATATAAATTGGAAGTAAAGATTGCAAAGTAAAAATAGATTGGAAACTTATATGATGGAAAATAGACCCCGGGGCCATAGGTTGGACTAGTGGATTCTATCAAGATAGCATAAGTATTACGGTGGGTGAACAAATTACTGCCGAGCAATTGATAGAAAAGTGCATAGTTATGAGAATATCTAGGCATGATCATGTATATAGGCATCACGTCCGAGACAAGTAGACCGACTCCTGCCTGCATGTACTACTATTACTCCACACATCGACCGCTATCCAACATGCATCTAGAGTATTAAGTTCATAAGAACAGAGTAACGCATTAGGCAAGATGACATGATGTAGAGGGATAAACTCAAGCAATATGATATAAACCCCATCTTTTTATCCTCAATGGCAACAACAAAATACATGCCTTGCTGCCCTAACATCCTTTGAGGAAAGGACACCACAAGATTGAACCCAAAGCTAAGCACTTCTCCCATTGCAAGAAAGATCAATCTAGTTGGCCAAACCAAACTGATAATTCGAAGAGACTTGCAAAGATAACAAATCATACATAAAAGAATTCAGAGGAGATTCAAATATTGTTCATAGATAATCTTTATCACAAACCCACAATTCACCGGATCTCGACAAACACACCGTAAAAAGAATTACATCAAATAGATCTCCAAGAAGATCGAGGAGAACTTTTTATTGAGATCCAAAGAGAGAGAAGAAGCCATCTAGCTAATAACTATGGACCCGAAGGTCTGTGGTAAACTACTCACACATCATCGGAGAGGCTATGGTGTTGATGTAGAAGCCCTTCGTGATCGATTCCCCCTCGGTGAGTGCTTGGAAAAAGCCCCCAAGATGGGATCTCATGGGTACAGAAGGTTGCGGCAGTGGAAAGAGGGTTTCGTGGTGCTCTCGGATGTTTTCGGGGTATATGAGTATATATATAGGCGAAAGAAGTCGGTCAGGGGAGCCACGAGGGGCCCACGAGGGTGGGGGCACGCCTACCCCCCTGGGCGCGCCCTCCTGCCTCTTGGCCTCCTCGTTCCTTTCTTGACCTCCACTCCATGTCTCCTGGATTGCGTTTGTTCCAAAAATCACTCTCCCGAAGGTTTCATTCCGTTCGGATTCTGTTTGATATTCCTTTTCTGCGAAACACTGAAAAAGGCAAAAAAAACATCAATTTGCACTCGGCCTTTGGTTAGTAGGTTAGTCCCAAAAATAATATAAAAGTGTATAATAAAGCCCATTAAACATCCAAAACAGATAATATAATAGCATGGAACAATAAAAAATTATAGATACGTTGGAGACGTATCAAGCATCTAAGCTTAATTCCTGCTCGTCCTCGAGTAGGTAAATGATAAAACAGAATTTTTGATGTGGAATGCTATCTAGCATATTTTTCAATGTAATTTTCTTTATTGTGGCATGAATGTTCAGATCCGAAATATTCAAGATAAAAGTTTAACATTGACCTAAAAAAATACTTCAAGCATACTAACTAAGAAATCATGTCTTCTCAAAATAACATGGCCAAAGAAAGTTCATCCCTACAAAATCATATAGTTTGGTCATGCTCCATTTTCTTCACACAAGAATGCTCTCATCATGCACAACCCCGATGACAAGCCAAGCAATTGTTTCATACTTGAGTAATGTCAAACTTTTTTCAACTTTCACACAATATATGAGCGTGAGCCATGGATATAGCAGTATGGGTGGAATAGAATATAATGATGGGGGTTATGTGGAGAAGAAAAAAAAGGAGACAATCTCACATTGACGCGGCTAATGAACGGGCTAGGGAGATTCCCATCAATTGATGTTAATGCAAGGAGTAGGGATTGCCATGCCACGGATGCACTAGAGCTATAAATGTATGAATGCTCAACAAAAGAAACTAAGTGGGTGTGCATCCAACTTGCTTGCTCACGGAGACCTTGGGCATTTGAGGAAGCCCATTGTTGGAATATACAAGCCAAGTTCTATAATGAAAAATTCCCACTAGTATATGAAAGTGACAAAACAAGAGACTCTCTATCATAAAGATCATGGTGCTACTTTGAAGCACAAGTGTGAAACAAAAAGGATAGTAGCATTGTCCCTTTTTATTTCTTTTTTTGGGCCTTTCTTTTTTTTGGCCTTTCCTTTTTTTCTTCTTTTTTTAATTTGGGACAATGCTCTATATGATGATCATCACACTTCTATTTATTTACAACTCAATGATTACAACTCGATACTAGAACAAAATATGACTCTATATGAATGCCTATGGCGGTGTACCGGGATGGGCAACGAATCAAGAGTGACATGCATGATAAATTATGCATGGTGGTTTTGCCACATATACGATGTCAACTACATGATCATGCAAGGCAATATGACAATGACGAAGTGTGTCATAATAAATGAAACGGTGGAAAGTTGCATGGAAATATATCTCGGAATGACTATGGAAATGCCATAATAGGTAGGTATGGTGGCTGTTTTGAGGAAGATATAAGGAGGTTTATGTGTGATAGAGCGTATCGTGTCACGGGGTTTGGATGTACCGGCGAAGTTTGCACCAACTCTCAAGGTGAGAAAGGGCAATGCACGGTACTGAAGAGGTTAGCAATGATGGAAAGGTGAGAGTGCGTATAATCCATGGACTCAACATTAGTCATAAAGAACTCACATACTTAATGCAAAAATCTACAAGTCATAAAAAACTAAGTAGTACGTGTCGTGGTTCTAAGTCTGACACTAGAATGGGGGTAGGAATGTAGAGGCAAGATCCTAGCTACGGATAAGTTGTACACACAAGTTTTACGAGTTCAGGCCCTTCTTAGAAGTAGTAACAGCCCTACGTCTCGGTACCCGGAGGCGGTCAACTGGATTATATGAGTGTGTGTTACAGGGGGTGCGAACCCTTGTGCCTGTGGAGGGGGGTGGCTTATATAGAGTGCGCCAAGACCCCTGCCAGCCCACGTTACATACATCAAGAGAGGGACGTTACTAGTAACTGTTGGAAATATGCCCTAGAGGCAATAATAAAAGGATTATTATTATATTTCCTTGTTCATGATAATTGTCTTTTATTCATGCTATAATTGTATTATCCGGAAATCGTAATACACGTGTGAATACATAGACCACAATATGTCCCTAGTGAGCCTCTAGTTGACTAGCTCGTTGATCAATAGATAGTCATGGTTTCGTGACTATGGACATTGGATGTCAATGATAACGGGATCACATCATTAGGAGAATGATATGATGGACAAGACCCAATCCTAAGCATAGCACAAGATCGTGTAGTTCGTTTTGCTAGAGCTTTTCCAATGTCAAGTATCTCTTCCTTAGACCATGAGATTGTGTAACTCCCGGTTACCGTAGGAGTGCTTTGCGTGTACCAAAGCGTCCACAACGTAACTGGGTGACTATAAAGGTGCACTACAGGTATCTCCGAAAGTGTACATTGGGTTGACACGGATCAAGGCGGATTTGTCACTCCGTGTTACGGAGAGGTATCACTAGGCCCACTTTCGGTAGTGCATCATCATAATGAGCTCAAAGTGACCAAGTGTGCGGTCACGGGATCATGCATTACTGATGCGAGTAAAGTGACTTGCCGTGCTTGAGATTGAGCGAGGTATTGGGATACCGACGATCGAATCTTGGGCAAGTAACATCTTGATTGACAAAGGGAATTGTATCTGGGGTTGTTTGAATCCTCGACATCGTGGTTCATCCGATGAGATCATCGAGGAGCATGTGGGAGCTAACATGGGTATCCAGATCCGCTGTTGGTTATTGCACTGAGGCGTCTCGGTCATGTCTACGTGTCTCCCGAACCCGTAGGGTCTACACATAAGGTTCGGTGGCCTTTAGGGTTGTATGAATATGAGTATGCAGTAAACCTAATGTTGTTGAGTCCGGATGAGATCCCGGACGTCACGAGGAGTTCGGAATGGTCCGGAGATAAAGAATTATATATAGGAAGTATTGTTTTGACCATCGGGAAAGTTTGAGGTCACCGGTATTATGTCAGGACCACCAGAAGGGTCCCGGGGGTCCACCGGGTGGGGCCACCCATCCCGGAGGGCCCCATGGGCTGAAGTGGGGAGGGGAACCAGCCCATAGTGGACTGGTGCACCCCCCTTGGCCCACCCCCTGCGCCTAGTGTTGAAACCCTAGGGTGTGTGTGTGTGTGTGGGGCGCCCACTTGCCTTGGGGCACTCCACCCCTTGGCCGCCCCCTTGGGAGATTGGATCTCAAGGGCGCGCCCCTGAGGGCCTATATAAAGGGAGGGAGGGGCAGCCGCTGCTGAAGTTCTGGCGCCTCCTCCCGGCTACACCTCTTCCTCCTCCGTCCACGAGCTTGGCGAAGCCTGCCGAGAATCTTTGCTGCTCCACCACCACCACGCCGTCGTCTTTGCTGCTGGAGCCATTTTCCTCAACCTCTCCTTCCCCTTGCTGGATCAAGAAGGAGGAGGCGTCATCCGCTCCGTCGTGTGTTGAGCAGCGGAGGTGCCGTCCGTTCGGCACTTTCGGTCATCGGTGATTTGGATCACGGCGATACGACTCCATCATCCACGTTCGATGAAGCGCTTCCGCCTGCGATCTACAAGTGGTATGTAGATGCAATCATTCTCCCATGACTCGTTGCTTAGATGAACTCATAGATGGATCTTGGTGAAACCGTAGGAAAATTTTTAATTTTCTGCAACGTTCCCAGAGAACCAGTCCCAGAGAAGGACCGCTAGGTGATGCACCCATCCCAGAGAACCAAGACATTATGAATGCTTGGCAATCTCGTGCTGATGATTACTCCCTCGTTCAGTGCGGCATGCTTTACAGCTTAGAACCGGGGCTCCAAAAGCGTTTTGAGCAACACGGAGCATATGAGATTTTCGAGGAGCTGAAACTAGTTTTCCAAGCTCATGCCGGGTCGAGAGATATGAAGTCTCCGACAAGTTCTATAGTTGTAAGATGGAGAAAACAGTTACATCGGTGAGCACATACTCAAAATGCAGGTTGCACAACCGCTTTGTCCTAGCTGGACATTAACCTCCCGGACGAGGCGGTCATTGACAGAATCCTTGATCGCTCCCACCAAGCTACAAGAGCTTTGTGACGAACTACAATATCTGAGGATGGTGAAGACCATTCTGAAGTATTCTCAATCTTTGAAGTCAGCGAGAGGTTGAAATCAAGAAAAACATCAAGTGTTGATGGTCAATAAAACCACTAAGTTCAAGAAGGGCAAGGGTAAGAAGAACTTCCAAGAAGGGCGGCAAGGATGTTGCCGCGCCCGTAAGCAAGTTGCCGGGAAGAAGTCAAAGAATGGACCCAAGCACGAGACATAGTGCTTTTATTGCAAAGGAAGAACCCTTTGAGCGGAACTGCCCCAAATACTTAGCGGACAAGAAGGCCGGCAACACTAAAGGTATATTTGATATACATGTAATTGATGTGTACCTTACCGATTACTAGTAGTAACTCCACAGGTATTTGATACGGTGCCGTTGCTCATATTTGTAACTCACAGCGAGAGCTGCGGAATAAGCGGAGGCTGGCGAAGGACAAGGTGACGATCTTGGCGTCGGGAATGGTTCCAAGGTCGATGTGATCGCCGTCGGCACGCTACCTCTACATTTACCTACGGGATTAGTTTTAAACCTCAATAATTGTTATTTGGTGCCAAGTTTGAGCATGAACATTGTATTAGGATCTCGTTTAATGCGAAATGGCTACTCATTTAAATCCGAGAATAATGGTTGTTCTATTTATATGAGAGATATGTTTTATGGTCATGCTCCGATGGTCAATGGTTTATTCTTAATGAATCTCGAACGTAATATTACACATATTCATAGTGTGAATACCAAAAGATGTAAAGTTGATAACGATAGTCCCACATACTTGTGTACCGCCGCCTTGGTTGGTGTCAGCGCATGAAGAAGCTCCATTACGATGGACTTTTAGAGTCTCTCGATTATGAATCATTTGACACATGCGAACCATGCCTTATGGGCAAAATGACCAAGACTCCGTTCTCGGAACAATGGGCGAGCAACCAACTTATTGGAAGTCATACATACCGATGTGTGCGGTCCAATGAGCGTTGAGGCTCATGGAGGATATCGTTATCTTCTCACTCTCACGAACGACTTAAGTAGATATGGGTATGTCTACTTGATGAAACACAAGTCTGAGACCTTTGAAAAGTTCAAGGAATTTCAGAATGAGGTAGAGAATCGGTGTGACCGAAAAATAAAGTTCTTCTGATCGGATCGTGGAGGAGAAAATTTAAGTCACGAATTTGGTACACACTTAAGGAAATGTGGAATCGTTTCACAACTCACGCCGCTGGAACACCTCAGCGTAATGTGTGTCCGAGCGTCATAATCACACTCTATTGGATATGGTGCGATCTATGATGTCTCTTACCGATTTACCGCTATCATTTTGGGGATACGCTCTAGAGACAGCTACATTCACTTTAAATAGGGCCTTTGTATAAATCCGTTGAGGCGACACCGTATGAATTATGGTTTGGAAAGAAACCTAAGGTATCGTTACTAAAAGTTTGGGGATGCGATGCTTATGTCAAGAAACTTCAACCTGAAAAGCTCGAACCCAAGTCGGAAAAATGCGTCTTCATAGGATACCCTAAGGAAACCATTGGGTATACCTTCTACCTTAGATCCGAAGGCAAGATCTTTGTTGCCAAGAACGGATCCTTTACGGAAAAAGAGTTTCTCTCGAAAGGAGTAAGTGGGAGGAAAGTAGAACTCGATGAAGTACTACCTCTTGAACCGGAAAGTAGTGCAGCTCGGAAAATGTTCTGTGGTGCCTACACCCTCTTGGAGAGGAAATTAATGATGATGATCAAGGTACTTGGATCAAGTTGCTATTGAACTTATTGGTCCACAAGGACACGTTCCACACCAGAGTGGTATGGCAACCCTGTCACGGAAATCATGTTGTTAGACAACGGTGAACCTTCGAACTATGAAGAAGCGATGGCGGGCCCAGATTCCAACAAATGGCTTGAAGCCATGCAATCCGAGATAGGATCCATGTATGAAAACAAAGTATGAAGAAGCAATGGCGGTCCCAGATTCCAACACATGGCTTGAAGCCATGCAATCCGAGATAGGATCCATGTATGAAAACAAAGTATGAACTTTGACAGACTTGCCCGATGACCGGCGAGCGATAGAAAACAAATGGATCTTTAAGAAGAAGACGGACGCGGATGGTAATGTCACCATCTATAAAGCTCGACTTGTCGCTAAGGGTTATCAGCAAGTTCAAGGAATTGACTACGATGAGACTTTCTCTCCCGTAGCGAAGCGTAAGTCCGTCCTAATCATGTTAGCAATTGCCGCATACTATGATTATGAGATATGGCAGATGCTGCGTCAAAACAGCGTTCCTTAACGGTTATCTTAAGGAAGAGCTGTATATGATGCAACCGGAAGGTTTTGTCGACCCTAAGAATGGTAACAAGGTATGCAAGCTCCAGCGATCCATTTATGGGCTGGTGCAAGCATCTCGGAGTTGGAACATTCTCTTTGATGAGATGATCAAAGCGTTTGGGTTTATGCAGACTTATGGAGAAGCCTGCGTTTACAAGAAAGTGAGTGGGAGCTCTGTAGCATTTCTCATATATATGTAGATGACATACTTTTGATGGGAAATGATATAGAACTCTTGGATAACATTAAGGCCTACTTGAATAAAAAGTTTTTCAATGAAGGACCTTGGAGAAGCTGCTTATATATTAGGCATCAAGATCTATAGAGATAGATCGAGATGCCTCATAAATCTTTCACAAAGCACATACCTTGATAAGATTTTGAAGAAGTTCAAAATGGATCAGTCCAAGAAAGGGTTCTTGCCTGTCTTGCAAGGTGTGAGATTGAGCTCGGCTCAATGCCCGACCACGGCAAAAGATAAAGAAGAGATGAGCGTCATCCCCTATGCCTCGGCCATAGGATGTATTGTGTATGCCATCTTTGTATATGAGACCTGATGTAAACCTTGCCGTAAGATTGGTAGGAAGGTACCAAAGTAATCACGGCAAGGAACAACTGGACAGCGGTCAAGAATATCCTGAAGTACCGAAAAGGACAAATGACATGTTTCGTTTATGGAGGTGACGAAGAGCTCGTCAGTAAAGGGTTACGTCGGCGCTTAGCTTCGACACGCATCTGGATGACTCTAAGTCACAAACCGGATACGTGTATATGTTGAATGGTGGAAGCGATGGCTGGTGCATTTGCCAAGCGAGGCGTCGTGGCGGGATCTACATGTGAAGCGGAGTACATGGCAGCCTCGGAGGCAGCACATGAAGCAATATGGGTGAAGGAGTTCATCACCGACCTAGGAGTCATACCCAATGCGTCGGGGCCGATCAAACTCTTACTGTGACAACACTGGAGCTATTGCACTTGCCAAGGAGCCCAGGTTTCACAAGAAGACCGAGCACATCAGCGTCGCTTCAACTCCATCCGTGAAAATGTTCAAGATGGAGACATAGAAATTTGGAAAGTGCATACGGATCTGAATGTCGCAGATCCGTTGACTAAACCTCTTCATGAAAGCAAAACATGATCAACACCAGAACTCAATGGGTGTTCGATTCATCACAATGTAACTAGATTATTGACTCTAGTGCAAGTGGGAGACTATTGGAAATATGCCCTAGAGGCAATAATAAAAGGATTATTATTATATTTCCTTGTTCATGATAATTGTCTTTTATTCATGCTATAATTGTATTATCCGGAAATCATAATACACGTGCGAATACATAGACCACAATATGTCCCTAGTGAGCCTCTAGTTGACTAGCTCGTTGATCAATAGATAGTCATGGTTTCACGACTATGGACATTGGATGTCAATGATAGCGGGATCACATCATTAGGAGAATGATGTGATGGACAAGACCCAATCCTAAGCATAGCACAAGATCGTGTAGTTCGCTTTTGCTAGAGCTTTTCCAATGTCAAGTATCTCTTCCTTAGACCATGAGATCGTGTAACTCCCGGTTACCGTAGGAGTGCTTTGGGTGTACCAAGCGTCACAACGAATTGGGTGACTATAAAGGTGCACTCTGAGATATCTCCGAAAGTGTACATTGGGTTGACCTGGATCGAGGCGGGATTTGTCACTCCGTGTTACGGAGAGGTATCACTGGGCCCACTCGGTAGTGCATCATCATAATGAGCTCAAAGTGACCAAGTGTCTGGTCACGGGATCATGCATATGAGTAAAGTGACTTGCCGGTAACGAGATTGAACGAGGTATTGGGATACCGATGATCGAATCTCGGGCAAGTAGCATACCGATTGACAAAGGGAATTGTATACAGGGTTGTTTGAATCCTCGACATTGTGGTTCATCCGATGAGATCATCGAGGAGCATGTGGTAGCCAACATGGGTATCCAGATCCCGCTGTTGGTTATTGCCTGAGAGGCGTCTCGGTCATGTCTACGTGTCTCCCGAACCCGTAGGGTCTACACACTTAAGGTTCGGCGACGCTAGGGTTGTATGAATATGAGTATGCAGTAAACCGAATGTTGTTCGGAGTCCCGGATGAGATCCCAGACGTCACGAGGAGTTCCAGAATGGTCCGGAGATAAAGAATTATATATAGGAAGTCTTGTTTCGGCCATCGGGAAAGTTTGAGGTCACCCGTGTTGTCTGGGACCACCGGAAGGGTCGAGGTCCACCGGGTGGGGCCACCCATCCCGGAGGGCCCCATGGGCTGAAGTGGGGAGGAACCAGCCCATAGTGGACTGGTGCGCCCCCTTGGCCCACCTGCGCCTAGGGTTGAAACCCTAGGGTGGGGGGTGCCACTGCCTTGGGGGCACTCCACCCCTTGGCCGCCCCTTGGGAGATTGGATCTCCAAGGCGGCGCGCCCCTGAGGCCCTATAAAGGGAGGGAGGGGCAGCCGCATCTGAAGTTCTGCGCCTCCTCCCTGCTACACCTCTTCCTCCTCCGTCCACGAGCTTGGCGAAGCCTGCAGAATCTTTGCTGCTCCACCACCACCACGCCCGTCGTGCTGCTGCTGGAGCCATCTTCCTCAACCTCTCCTTCCCCTTGCTGGATCAAGAAGGAGGAGGCGTCATCCGCTCCGTCGTGTGTTGAGCAGCGGAGGTGCCGTCCGTTCGGCACTTTCGGTCATCGGTGATTTGGATCACGGCGTGATGCGACTCCATCATCCACGTTCTAGTGAATGCTTCCGCACGCGATCTACAAGTGGTATGTAGATGCAATCACTCTCCCATGACTCGTTGCTTAGATGAACTCATAGATGGATCTTGGTGAAACCGTAGGAAAAATTTTAATTTTCTGCAACGTTCCCCAACAGTAACGTCCATAATAAAGTACTATAAATGGCTGTAACATCCATAATAAAGTACTATAAATGGCTATTAAGTCTAGGAGTTAATGCTCGACCGTTGCTATGCAGAATGACTTTAGTTCTTCTGTCCGTCGAGTTCTCTTGTTGCAGTCGAGTGACCTTGATTCTTCCGAGTGGAGATATTATCGGTCGAGTGGATGATGGTATCCCTCGAATGTTGCTGGCTTTAGAGTGAAGTCCTTGGGGAGGGTATTTAGGTCAGGCCTAGTGACCCTACCCTAGGTACATGTCCTCATCATTAGCCCCCGAATAGATCGGGGTTTGAGTGGAGAAGGAGTTGAAAAATACTCCCTACTCATTTTAGCGCTTCAGATGCGTCTTGTTTCGGATTGGTGGACCGAGGTGGTGACACCAACTTCTTTTTCAGTCACCTTGATCCATTCCTGATTTTGTCGAGTGAACTTTTGTTGGAAGAGGTCCGAGCGTCAGATGTGGAGGAGATCTTCCATCTGACAAGTTGTTTTGTTGTCCGCGGATTTCGCGGGATTCGGATTTCGGGAAGCGCGCGGGGCAGAGGAGGGCACGATAATCGGACTGGATAAGGCAAGGTCGCCTCGATTCCCGCGCCGCCTTTTTTGCCACGTATCGCCCGCGACTGTTGCGAGATTTGATAAGATTGCCCGGGCCTACAGGTCAGTCACTCGGAAGCAACCCCATATAAGGCGTCGGACCGGGGTTTTTGAATAGTGCGCCCTCATTCACCTTCCCCCTCCTCAGTTTCCCCACCGCGCCTGCTCCTGCTCCAGTGTCGCCGCTCCGTTCGAGCTTCGTCTGCGGCGATGGGGAAAGAAAATATGGTGGCTCTGGAGCGCGCGAAGAAGGCGACGGCGAAGGCGAAAGGGAAAAAGTCCAGCCGGGGTGGCTCCTCGTCGCAGTCTGGTTTGCCGCGCGGCTGGATCGAGGGCGACTGGATCTGGTCGATGATCCGCCAGGACGACCTCAACGATCTGGCGGAGGAGGGGCTGATTCCTCACGAGTCGGCGCGCCTCCCGGGGGATGAGACCGAACCTCGACCGCGGGAGGGTGAGTGCGTCCTCCCCGCCACCCACGTCGATCGTGGATTTTCTTTGCCTCCGCATCCTTTTTTCCGGGCTTTCTTGAACTTCTTTGGAGCGCAACTTCATCACTTTACCCCCAACACCATCATATATCTTGCCGCTTTCGTGTCTCTGTGCGAAAACTTCTTGGGTTGTCGACCACACCGGGGTCTCTTCAAGCACATTTTCACGTGTCGCTCCCAAACGGTCAAAAAGGCCAACCCGAGTGACGAGAATACCCAAGTGATCCAGATGTGTGGGGGTCTTGGGGTTCAGATGAGGGGTAAGAGCTCTTTCCCAGCCATAGTTCTTCCCGAGTCGGTGCGAGGGTGGCAGTCGACCTAGTTTTACTGCAAAGACCATCCGACTCCAGGTCAGTCGACTGGACTTCCTCCTTTTTCTATGGCTCGCGTAGAGAAGCCTTCCGCCTTAAAAGTGACTCCAGTTGAAAAGCAGAAGTGAAAGTGTTGGGCGTGCGAGTAGTCTATCTCATCCGTGAGGGCGTAACTGGAATGGATCTGCTGGAAGTCTTCCTTAGATGACGCATTCAGCCACTTCAAGCCCGAGACCATCCGATGTGGATGTATTCGGGCATTGAAGATTCCACTCGGGTGCACCCAGAAGAAGTTGACGAGGATACGGTGGAGAAGTGGTTGAGGAGTATCACTGGCAACAAGGATAACCCCAGGGGGGCCAGGAGAATCCCTCCACTCGACCAATCCTACGAACCAGACAAGGTCCAATTCTGAATTACCGAGTGTCATCTAGTTTTAACATGCAACTGTCTATGCTTCACTGACCGACTTTGTCTTGCTTGTTTTCTTCTAGGTCCTTACTGAAATGTATTCGATGCCCAACAGAGAGCAGGAGCAGGACCCAGAGGGGGAGGCAAGCGGAGGTGAAAGCGACGAGTGGCATTCCGACGGGGAGGGGGACGAGGAGAGCGACAACCAGAGTGATGAAGAAGAGGTCGAATCTCCTCCTCGTAGGGAAAGGCGATCCAAGCTTACTCAAGACCTAGCGAGTGCCCGCGAAAAGGTGACCGTCCAGGCTGGGCAGTCGTCAAAGCGTCCTCGGACGTCCTCTCCGGCACCCACTGAGAAAGCCCCAAAGCAGTCTAAGGTTGTCGTGCAGAAGACTCGGAAGGCGCTGCCGAAAATCAAAATTGATGTTCCTGTTGCTTCTGCGTGAGTGCCCTCCCTTCGCTTTTACTCGACGTTCTGTGCTGCATATTTTTCCCTTGGTTTGACCGAATGAATCTTGAAACTGACAGTGCCGCTACCTCTGGGACCTCTGCTTATAGGAACGAGGATGAGGAAATGGAAGACGCGGTCAATTCCAATCCAGGTACAATCTTCATGATTTTGTCTTTGCTTTGTCGATTCAACTATGATATATCCAGTCAGGTGACGAAATTTTGGCGACAGATCTTCTTACAGCTCTCAATGTCATTTACCTCCCCGACGACAATGAGGACGAGCCGCAGAGGCCCTTTGGGAGAAGAAACAGGAAAACGCCCGCTGGTAAGACGCCTCAGTCGACGCTGGTGTCGGAACAGGTAGTTCAGGATGCAGGCGATGCCAGTCGGACTTCCGTCTCCTTCGCCATACCGCTGTCGAGTGCTCGGCCTTCTTCGTCAGCTGCACAGGCTCCCGCCGACCCACCTTCACTTTTTTTTACACATCTCATCCCAGAGGACCAAGTGGGTGCTGCCAAAGAGGCTATACGCCAGGCGGGCATTATGATCGAGAAGATGAAGATGGTGCGGGAAGCTAGCCAAGCTGCTTATGATGCTAGCTCCGCTCTCCAGAGCAACGTCCAGGTTAGCAGATCATCGATTGACTCTTCTGGCTTGTTCTGTTAGGATATGGTACCTGAAAACTTTCTTTCCAAGAATCTTTGTATCTGTCTGTCCTTGCATATGTACACCCACTGGGTGTTTGCATCTGTACACCCACTGGGTGTTTTGATTTGTCACTGAACATATTCGCACTTTGAGCTGATAATGTTGTTTGTCGATTGAACCTTTCGACCAGTGGGGGCACGCTGAGTTTACCCACTGGGTGTAGTCCTCGAGACCATAATTGACTGTGGGCAGTCGACTGTGGTCTGAGTATCGGAATTTCTTCACAAGGCCAAGGATGACGCCGCTGGTAAGAAAGACTTGTCAACTGGTTTATCCCTGAACTGTATTTCATTCTGCTTTTTCTGAATCAAGCATTATTTCTTTCAGAGAAACTGAACCAAGCTCTGGCGAAAAAGGATCAAGATCTGGCAGCCGCGCAGAAAAAAGCTGATGAGAAAACCGCTCTAGCTGAACAGAAGTTGACTTCAGTCGGCAATTTGGAGGAAGAGAACACCAAGATAAAAGCTGCTCTGGAAAAAGCTAATAAGGAAGTAACTCGCTTGAAGAAGGACAAGGTCAATCTGAACGAGAAGATGGAAGGTATTGCCTGCAGGAGGAACAATCTGGAGAGTTATCTGAGGAGCCTTGCTAAGAAGTTGTTCGTCATGCTTGAAGGTATTTTCTTTGATTCGACAGGTTCATTCTCGTCGACTCGGCATATAACCATTGACTCACCCTTGAATTGTGCATGCAGAGTTTTTCTGGGACTTTGAGGAAGAGACCGGGAAAATTGAACCAAGCTTGGACCTCATCAACTCTCCAGTGAAGGATGAAGCTGCCATGAATGTGCTCCGACTGGAATCTCGCATTGGTGGTGTTGTTGATTATCTTGCTCGACTGAAGGTTGCAATGTCGCGGATCGACACAGCACTCTGGCCGAGGGCAACGCTCCAGAATGACCTTGAGTCTCTGATGACTCGACTTAACGAGATCCCTGGTCGAGTGCAAGAATGGAAGAAGTCTTCTGCCCGGTGCGGTGCTGATGTGGCTCTGTCTTTGGTTTGTGTCCATTGCATGGAAGCGCGAGAAGTTAAGTTGGCAGCGATCAAGGTTGCCAACACCAAGAAGCATGATTTCCAATCTTTCATGGAGACTTTCATTGCTGCCGCCACTCGGATTGCCGACGGAATTGACCTGGACGAATTCGTCGAGCCTGCCAGCCCTCCTCCTGCGGAGTGAACAAACTTTTATGCTCCACCTTAAATTTGCCTCGGGATGCTGAGTGATTTTCGTAATCATTAAACTCCTTTGGGCTGAATGCCCGAGTACTTTGATCCATGGTCCAACACTTTAGGATTTATCCGAACTTGGTTTATCTCTGAATATGCTCGTGCTAGTCGTCAAATGGATCTTATTCTTTGTTTAGAATAATCTTTGTGCTTGAAATGCAGCTTTGAGGAGGAGGCAGTCGACCTACACCTCGCCGTCTTTGCAGAAAGGGACGGAGCGCACATTGTATCAGTGGCATAGCTCCGAAGGAGAAGGTTGCAGCCGGCCTGCACCTCCTCGTCCTTGTGGATAGGGACGGAGCGTACATTGTATTTGTGACGTAGCTCCGAAGGAGAAGGTTGCAGTCGACCTGCACCTTGTCGTCCTTGCGGATAGGGATGGAACACACATTGTATTTGTGGCACAGCTCTGAAGGAGAAGTTTGCAGTCGATCTGCACCTCCTCGTCCTTGCAGATAGGTATGGGCTTCAAACTTAGGCGAGTACTGGACTGCTGCTAAGCCTCCGAGTGGGAGGGTTGCTCACCACTCAGTAGGGTTTTTTCGAACTTAGGCGAGAACTGGACTGCAGCTAAGCCCCCGAGTGTGAGGATTGCTCACCACTCGGTAGGATTTCTCAAACTTAGGCGAGTACTGGACTGCAGCTAAGCCTCTGAGTGGGAGGGTTGCTCACCACTCGGTAGGATTTTTTAAACTTAGGCGAGTACTGGACTGCAGCTAAGCCCCCGAGTGGAAGGGTTGCTCACCACTCGGTAGGATTTTTCAAACTTAGGCGAGTACTAGACCGCAGCTAAGCCCCCGAGTGGGAGGGTTGCTCACCACTCGGTAGGATTTTTCAAACTTAGGCAAGTACTGGACCGCAGCTAAGCCTCCGAGTGTGAGGGTTGCTCACCACTCGGTGAGGATTTTTCAAACTTAGGCGATCTTGGACCGCAGCTAAGCCCCCAGTGGGAGGGTTGCTCACCACTCGGTAGGATTTTTCAAACTTAGGCGATCTTGGACGCAGCTAAGCCCCCGAGTGAGAGGGCTGCTCACCACTCGGTAGGATTTTTCAAACTTAAGCGAGTACTGGACTGCAGCTAAGCCTCCGAGTGAGAGGCTTGCTCACCACTCCGTAGGATTTTTTCAAACTTAGGCGAGTACTAGAGTGCAGCTAAGCCCCCGAGTGAGAGGCTTGCTCACCACTCAGTAGGATTTTTTCAAACTTAGGCGAAACGGATTCGTAGCAAAGTCACCCACTGGGGGATTTCAGAAGCAAACAAAAGCAACAACAATCTTTTAAGAAGACTGTAAAGATCTTGTCTTTGATAAACAAACTACAAAGGTATTTCTTATTACATCTCATTCGAATGAGTACTTAAGTATAAAAGGGGCGGAGCAGCTCCGCATTCCAAGCCCGTGGCTTGTCTTTTTTATGCTCGACATTGTAAACATGGTATGCTCCATTGTGGAGAACTCTGGTGACGATAAAGGGACCTTCCCAAGCAGGGGCAAGCTTGTGTGGTTTCTACTGATCCACTCGAAGAACCAAGTATCCCTCTTGAAAGGCTCGACCCCTCACGTTTCTGGCGTGAAATCAACGCAAGTCTTGCTGATGAATGGTCGAGCGGATCAAGGCCATCTCTCTTTCCTCTTCTAGGAGATCAATTGCATCTTGCCGGGCCTGTTCTGCTTCATCTTCAGAGAAAAGTTCGACCCGGGGTGCATTGTGAAGCAGGTCACTCGGTAGAACAGCTTCAGCTCCATCGACGAAGAAGAATGGAGTTCAGCCAGTCGACCGATTGGGAATTGTCATCAATCCCCAAAGAACTGATGGAAGTTTATCGACCTAGGTGCCTGATGCGTTCTTGAGATCACGCATTAGTCGGGGTTTCAGTCCTTTGAGAATCAAGCCATTTGCTCTTTCTGCTTGTCCATTCGACTGGGGGTGGGCGACAGAAGCATAGTCGACTCGCGTGCCTTGGGAAGCGCAGAAAGCTCTGAACTCATCAGAGTCGAAGTTTGACCCGTTGTCCATGATGATGCTGTGTGAAACTCCATATCTGTATGTCAATTCTCTGATGAAGCTGACGACAGTACTGGCTTCAAGATTGTTGATATGTTGGCTTCAATCCATTTGGTAAACTTGTCTACTACTACAAGCACATGAGTGAAGCCACTCCTACCAGTCCTCGGCGGTCCAACCATATCTAATCCCCAAACAGCAAAAGGCCAGACGAGTGGAATGGTCTTCAGGGCTGACGCAGGCTTGTGGGACATATTGGAGTAAAACTGGCAGCCTTCACATTTGTCAACTATATCCTTCGCCATCTCATTTGCTCGTGGCCAATAAAATCCGGCTCGGTATGCTTTGGCCACAATGGCCCAAGAGGATGCATGATGGCCACAGGTCCCCGAGTGGTTATCGTTGAGGATCAGTCGACCTTCTTCTGGCGTTATGCATTTCTGGCTGACTCTAGCCACACTTTCCCTGAACAGCTGTCCTCTTATCACAGTAAAGGCTTTGGATCGACGGACGATCTGTCGAGCCTCCTCTTCATCCTCCGGGAGTTCTTTCCTAAGGATATATTCAATATATGGCACTGTCCAGTCGGGAGTGATGACTAAAGCTTCCATGATCAGGTCGACCACGGCTGGGACCTCGACTTCAGTCGGATCTGTAGCACTCTTAGGCTGCGGGGGTTCTTCAGTGAAAGGATCTTCTTGGACCGAAGGTGCATGAATGTGTTCCAAAAACAAATTGCTGGGAACGGCTTCTCTCTTGGAACCTATCTTTGCCAAATCATCAGCTGCTTGATTTTTCAGTCGGGGTATATGATGGAGCTCTAACCCTTCAAACTTCTTTTCCAACTTCCTTACCGCATTGCAGTAACCAGTCATAGCTGGGCTTATGATGTTCCACTCCTTCATCACTTGATTGACTACCAAATCTGAGTCGTCGTAGACCATGAGGCGACGGACACCGAGGGAGATGGCCATACGTAACCAATATAAGAGTGCTTCATATTCTGCTTCGTTATTGGAGGAATCCAAGTGAATCTGGAGTACATATCTGAGCTTGTCTCCTCGGGGGGATACCAGTACTACCCCAGCACCGGAACCATTCAGCATTTTGGACCCATCAAAGAACATGGTCCAGTGCTCCGAGTGGACTTGAGTCGGCAATTGCTGTTTGATCCACTCGGCGAGGAAATCTGCTACTGCTTGGGACTTGATAGCTTTCTTTGCCTCAAACTTGATATCCAAGGGAAGGAGTTCAATCGCCCACTTTGCCACTCGTCCAGTTGCATCTCTGTTGTTCAGAATCTCTGATAATGGGGCGTCGCTGACGACTGTAATGGAGTGGTCAGAGAAATAGTGCGCAACCTTCTTTGTGGTCATATAAATCCCATGAACAAGCTTTTGATAATATGGATATCTTTGCTTTGATGGAGTCAACACTTTAGAAACATAATATACAGGGCGCCAAACTTTATAGGCTTTTCCTTCTTCTTCCCGCTCGATCGTAAGTACTGTACTGACGACTTGTCCAGTGGCTGCAATGTAAAGCAGTAAAGGCTCTTTGATGATTGGGGCAGCAAGCACCGCCTGGGTGGAAAGCAGGGCTTTGAGCTCTGCAAACGCTGCATCAGCTTCAGGAGTCCACTCGAACTTGTCAGACTTCTTCATCAGTCGGTAAAGAGGCAATGCCTTTTCACCGAGGCGAGAAATGAATCGACTTAAGGCGACCAAACAACCAGTAAGCTTCTGGACATCGTGCACACGCATGGGGCATTTCATTCGGAGACTGGCACCAACTTTCTCTGGATTAGCGTCGATTCCTCGTTCGGAAACGAGGAAACCGAGTAATTTTCTGCCTGGAACTCCGGATGTGCACTTAGATCGATTAAGCTTGATATCATACCTTCTGAGGTTGGCAAAAGTCTCAGCAAAGTGAGCCAGTAGGTCGGAACCTTTTCGTGACTTGACCATGATGTCATCCATGTATGCTTCCACATTCCGACTGATTTGAGTGAGTAGACACTTTTGAATCATCCTCATGAATGTGGCTCCGGCGTTCTTCATGCCGAATGCCATGGTTACATAACAGAAGCACCCAAATGGAGTGATGAAAGCTGTTTTTATCTCATTGGGTCCATACAGTCGGACTGATGATACCCGGAATAAGCGTCCAAGAAGAACAAGCGCTCGCACCCCGCAGTTGAGTCGACTATCTGGTCGATGTGGGGGAGAGGAAAGTGATCTTTCGGGCAGGCCCCATTGATATGCTTGAAGTCAATGCACATGCGAAGTGAGTCGTCCTTCTTGGGGACCATGACAACATTGGCTAGCCACTCGGAGTGATAAATCTCTCGGATAAACTCAGCTGCTAGGAGTCGAGCTACTTCTTCACCAATTGCTTTTCTCTTCTGAACGGCGGACCGTCGAAGATGTTCTTTGACTGGTTTCACTTTTGGGTCGAGTCGCAAACGGTGCTCAGCCATTCCCCTGGGTACACCAGGCATGTCAGAAGGTTTCCATGCAAAGATGTCCCAGTTCTCACGGAGGAACTGGATGAGCGCTTCTTCCTATTTGGAGTCGAGCGTTGTTGAAATGTGAGTCGGAGCAGCATTGGGATCGGTCGGGTGAATATGAGTCGGCTTCGTCTCACCAGACGACTGAAATGCTGAATCTGTGGCAGGCTTCTTAGCTCGCAACAGATCACTCGGATCTGCATTTTTCTGATATTCCTGTAATTCCACTACTGCCATTTGTGCACCGGCGATCTTTGAGCCTTTCTGGAAGCACTCTTCTGCCTTCTTCCGATTGCCAGTGATAGAGATCACTCCTTTGGGACAAGGCATCTTCAATTTGAGGTAAACGTAACATGCTCGAGCCATGAAACGTGCATAAGCCGGCCTGCCCAGAATAGCGTGCTAAGCACTCTGGAAATCCACTACTTCAAACGTCAACTTTTCTTTGCGGTAGTTCTTGGAATCACCGAAAACCACATCAAGGGCAATCTGGTCGAGTGACTCAACCTTCTTGCCAGGAATAACTCCATGGAAACTCATATTGATTTCAGTGAGTCTAGACATCGGAATGCCCATTCCCTTCAAGGTCTCCGCATACAGTATATTCAGGCCACTGCCACCGTCCATCAGAACCTTAGTCAACCGAGTGCCTTCGACGACTGGGTCAACCACCAACGCTTGCCTCCCAGGGGTGGCTATGTGCATTGGGTGATCAGACTGGTTGAATGTAATGGCGATGCAGGACCACTTCAAATAAGCGGGTGTCATGGGGCGACCATGTTCACTTCTCTGTTGATGACTTTTAGTTGACTTTTGCTCTCAACATCAGCAGAAATCATCAGAGTGGAATTGACATGGGGTAACCATCATCGTCCTCTTCCTTATCCTCAACCTTGTCCGACTCTTTCTCCTTTTCTTTGAGCTGTTTCTCTCGGGCTACTTTGGATTAGGAGCCGACATCGTCGAAAGTGGTATGTTTCGGGTAAATGAGATTACCCTCCTCATCTTTTTTGGTGTGAATGTGGCATGGTAAATCCAGCACATCATTTCCATCTTGATCTTTTACTTTCTTGGGGTTCCATGGCCCTTTGGGCTTCCCCTTGAATTTTCCTTGAGTCACGGCTAAGGCTTCTCCAGGAGCAGCTGGCTCGGCTTTGCGCTTCTGCTTCCGACTGGAGTTCCCACCTCCGGTTTAGTGGACGACTGTTTTGTGCTTGCCACTCCAGAGCCGATCCTCCTCTTCACCATTAGCATACTTGGTGGCAATTTCCATCATTCGACTCAGAGACATATCTCCGGTCCGACCGAATTTCAGATTCAACTCTCGATACTTGACACCTTCCTTGAAGGCACAAACTGCTTGGTGATCTGACACATTTTCTACCGTGTGGTGCAACGTGATCCATCTCTGGATATAGTCCCTCAAGGTTTCATTCGGTTTCTGCACACAAGATTGCAGCTCCGTTAGCCCTGCTGGCCGTTTGCATGTACCTTCAAATGTCCTAACAAACACTCGGGTGAGTTCCTCCCAACTGTAAATGCTGCCTGGCACTAGCTGAATGAACCACGCCCTGGCCAAGCCCTCCAACATCAAAGGAAGGTGCTTCATGGCCACTTCATCATTGCCGCCACCGATCTAAACAGCCACTCGGTAGTCCTCAAGCCAAGTGCCAGGCTTGGACTCACCAGTGAACTTGCTGACTCCAGTCGCCAACGTGAAGTTGGGAGGAATCACGGCGGCCCTGATGGCTCTGCTGAAACACTCGGGACCTGAAACATGCACTCTGCTGCCGGTCGGGTAATCCCTATCGTGGCCATCCCTATGAGCTCTATTCCTGTCAACCAGACCTTGAACGAGAATGGATCTCGCGTCAAAGCCCGGCTCCCAGGGGTCGACTGGAATCCTTCGTGCACCACTTTGAGGGCGTCTGTCATCGTGTTGCCGAGGCGCGTATGACCCACTCCTCGGGGGAGGCGTGCGTACTCGACGGCGATCATACTGCTCATGGTTTCTGCATTGATCCTGTCGATCTCCACGCCCCTCACACCTTGGAGGCGATCTTGGGCTGTGAGCCGACTGAACTGTATCTGCCATTACAGATCTACTATGAATCCTATTCCGAGAATGTGATACTGCTGTGTTCTACTTTCCCACCGCCTGGATCAAAGCCCGGATCTGCATCAAACCTCTACCAGCCTCTGACTGAGAAGGCTAAATTGACTCTGCTATTCGGGCAGCAGCTGTGAGATTCTGGATTGGAGTTCGATATACCTGGGTTGGAGGCGGAAAAAGTTGTCGTCCACTGGATTCAGGAACTCGCTGCCGAGCACGCTCGTCGAGTGCGTGCTGGAGGTTCTCCAGTCGAGTGCGCTCAGCCAAATTGGTCAGGCGCGCCTCCTCCAAGGCCCGGTCCTCGGGGGTTTCTCCAACGATAGGAGTGTGAAGTGCATCCATGTTATGGCGACGAAGCTCTTCCCTCTGCTGCGAAGAGAGGGGCTCGGGGCGGTACTCCTCGTGGACACGCGACGGATCAACTCCGCCATCGCCACCGTTGTTGCGGGGGAAGCCAGGAGGACTGCACGGTCTGTTCACCATCAGGACTTCCGCCGTTGGATCGCTGCTGTCGCACTCGGATGTTGTCTCAACGGAGCCAGTCGAACAGGCCGTAGAGAGTTTCGTCGGGCTCGATTGCCGCGACCTGGGGGGGGGGGGTGGCCGACTGGCGAGCCACCGCATGTCTCACCCACCGCTGGAGCCTTGACCGACCGGAACGCTTGCGCCGGCTGGCAGCAGGGAGCGAAGACGACACGGGAGCCGACCGATACTGAGTCGACGGCTACCGCAGGAGGACGCCTCGGACGCACGCGCGAAAGTGCGTTGCCCTGCGGACGAGGAGCGCCTCGACGTCGAGTGGTGCTTCTTGGAGCCAAGCGGAGTCGTCGGCGACGAACACGAGCGCGTCGAGATGGATCTTGTGGCCCTCGGCCAATCCTCCGCCCGAAACCATGTTGATGGGGATCGGAAAAAATTTCAACTTCTCCAACAAGTCGCTAAGACACCCGCCCCATGGTGGGCGCCAACTGTCGTGGTTCTAAGTCTGACAGTAGAATGGGGGGTAGGAATGTAGAGGCAAGATCCTAGCTATGGAGAAGTTGTACACACAAGTTTTACGAGTTCATGCCCTTCTCAGAAGAAGTAACAGCCCTACGTCTCGGTACCCGGAGGCGGTCGACTGGATTATATGAGTGTGTGTTACAGGGGTTGCGAACCCTTGTGCGTGTGGAGGGGGTGGCTAATATAGAGTGCGCCAAGACCCCTGCCAGCCCACGTTACAAGGGAGTTAAGGTACATCAAGAGAGGGACGTTACTGGTAACGTCCATAATAAAGTACTATAAATGGCTATTAAGTCTAGGAGTTAATGCTCGACCGTTGTTGTGCAGAATGACTTTAGGTCTTCTGTCCGTCGAGTGTCTCTTGTTGTGGTCGAGTGACCTTGATTCTTCCGAGTGGAGATATTATCGGTCGAGTGGATGATGGTATCCCTCGAATGTTGCTGGCTTTAGAGTGAAGTCCTTGGGGAGGGTATTTAGGTTAGGCCTTGTGACCCTACCCTAGGTACATGTCCTCATCACTACGCGCATGCTCCTAGGGGGATAGATTGGTAGGAAAAGACCATTGCTCGTCCCCGACCACCACTCATAAGGATGGCAATCAAAGAACACCTCATGTTTCAAATTTGTCACATTACGTTTACCATGCATGCATGCTATGGGACTTGCAAACTTCAACACAAGTATTTATCAAATTCACAACTAATCAACTAGCACGACTCTAATATTACAATCTTCATATCTCAAAACAATCATCAAGTACCAAACTTCTTATAGTATTCAATGCACTTTTTATGAAAGTTTTTATTATTCCGATCTTGGATGCCTATCATATTAGGACTAATTTTATAGCCAAAGCAAACTACCATGCTGTTCTAAAGGACTCTCAAAATAATATAAGTGAAGCATGATAGATCAATAATTTCTATAAAATAAAACGACCACCGTGCTCTAAAAGATATAAGTGAAGCACTAGAGCAAAATTATCTAGCTCAAAAGATATAAGTGAAGCACATAGAGTATTCTAATAAATTCCGATTCATGTGTGTCTCCCAAAGGTGTGTACATCAAGGATGATCGTGGTAACCTAAAAAGCAAAGACTCAAATCATACAAGACGCTCCAAGCAAAACACATATCATGTGGTGAATAAAAATATAGCATCAAGTAAAGTTACCGATGGATGAAGACGAAAGAGGGGATGCCTTCCGGGGCATCCCCAAGCTTAGGATTTTGTTTGTCTTGAATTTTACCTTGGGGTGCCTTGGGCATCCCCAAGCTTAGGCTCTTTCCACTCCTTATTCCATAATCCATCAAATCTTTACCCAAAACTTGAAAACTTCACAACACAAAACTCAACAGAAAATCTCATGAGCTCCGTTAGTGCAAGAAAACAAACCACCACTTTAAGGTACTGTAATGAACTCATTATTTATTTATATTGGTGTTAAACCTACTGTATTACAACTTCTCTATGGTTCATACCCCCCGATACTAGCCATAGATTCATCAAAATAAGCAAACAACACACGAAAAACACAATCTGTTAAAAACAGAACAGTCTGTAGCAATCTGTATCAAACTTATACTTCTGGAACTCAAAAAATTCTGAAATAAATTGGTGCATGTGAGGAATTTGTCTATTAATCATCTGCAACAAGAATTAACCTGAAAAACTCTCCACTAAAAATTTGTAGCTAATCTCGTGAGTGCTAAAGTTTCTGTTTTTTACAGCAAGATCATAAAGACTTCACCCAAGTCTTCCCAAAGGTTCTACTTGGCACAAACACTAATTAAAACATAAAAACGCATCTTAACAGAAGCTAGATGAATTATTTATTACTAAAAAGAACCAAAAATCAAGAAATAAAAATAAAATTGGGTTGCCTCCCAACAAGCGCTATCGTTTAACGCCCCTAGCTAGGCAATATAATTTTAATGATGCTCACATGAAAGACAAGAATTGAAGCACAAAGATAGCATCATAAAGCACGTGACAAACACATCTAAGTCTAACATACTTCCTATGCATAGGCATCTTATAGGCAAACAAATTATCAAGGCAAGCAAAAACTAGCATATGCAAGGAAGCGGAAAGAAACAATAGCAATCTCAACATAACGAGAGGTAATTTAGTAACATGAAAATTTCTACAACCATATTTTCCTCTCTCATAATAATTACATGTAGGATCATAAGAAAATTCAACAATATAGCTATCACAAAATATATTATCAACACGATCCACATGCAAGCGAAGTTGACACTCTTCCAAAATAGTGGGATTATCATTAACTAAAGTCATGACCTCTCCAAACCCACTTTTATCAAAAAATTCATAAGATTGAACATTCTCCAAATATGTGGGATCTAAAGCTGACACTCTTCCAAACCCACTTTCAATAATATTGCAAACACTAATATCAATCTCATATTCATCATGGGGCTTAAATAAATTTTCAAGATCATAAGAAGAATCACCCCAATCATGATCATTGCAACAAGTAGTAGACATAGCAAAACTAGCTTCCCCAAGCTTAGGGTTTTGCATATTATTAGCACAATTGACATCAAGAGAATTTATAGTAAGATCATTGCAATCATTCTTTTCATCGAAGGAACTATCAAGTATGGGTGCAATAGTAATGATCTCATGTTTAACATAAGGAACTATAGCAAATTCATCTTCATAAATATTGGCATCATGGCCACAAGAATAGCAAACATCATGTTCATCAAGGGATATTTCAATCAAATCATCGGAATCATAATTATCTATAGATTCATGCATATCATTATTTTGTTCAGAAGCAACGGTCATTCTTTCAATAAATTCTTTGACATAGACATTATGAGCATATTTTTCATAGCAATATTTAAGTATGTCAAAATTTTCAGATTCGTAGAGAGTAATATCATACTTTTCAATCAAAAGAAGCAACTTCATAAGCACCCTTAAAAGCAACAAATTCTTCAGTTTGTTTGACATCATAGTAACTATAAACACCCTTTGCATAAGAAGATAAGATTTCATTATCATTAAACTCACATAGGTAGGGGAGGTGTTTTTTAGGGTTCTTAGAGAAACAAGTAAAATCGTAAATTTCACAAAGATTCCAAGCATAACACATCAATTTGTTTATTTTATCCCATAAGAGTCTCCCTTTTTCAGACAAACGATGACGCACAAAATGAGCGTGCTCATCTAAAGATTTCCCATCAACTAGGCTAGTTGGGGTTTCAAAGACGAAAGCATAAGGATCGAAGATGATCCAAGTAGAACACTTTAAGTGGATCCATATCAACAGATTTTTAGCAAGCAAAGATGCAAGCTAATAGAAGGCACATGGAAACACAAACAAAAAGACATATGTGAAGAAGGCGAAGAAAAGGCAAAGGTGAAGTGGGGGAGAGGAACACGAGAGGCAAATGGCAAATAATGTAATGCGAGGGATATAAGTTTGTGATGGGTACTTGGTATGTCTTGACTTGAGCGTAGATCTCCCCGGCAACAGAAAAAGAAATCGCATGTTGGCAAGAGATCAAATCTTTACTTGACTTGGTGTAAGCCTCCCCGGCAACGGCGACAGAAATCCTTCTTGCTACCTCTTGAGCACTGCGTTGGTTTTCCCTTGAAGAGGAAAGGGTGATGCAACAAAGTAGCGTAAGTATTTCCCTCAGTTTTTGAGAACCAAGGTATCAATCCAGTAGGAGACTACACGCAAGTCGCCTCGTACCTACACCGACAAATAAGAACCTTGCAACCAACGCGATAAAGGGGTTGTCAGTCCCTTCACGGCCACTTGCAAAAGTGAGATCTGATAGAGATAATAAGATAAATATTTTTGGTACTTTTTATGATATAAATTGAAAGTAAAGATTGCAAAGTAAAATAGATTGGAAACTTATATGATGGAGAATAGACCAGGGGGCCATAGGTTTCACTTGTGGCTTCTCTAAAGATAGCATAAGTATTACGGTGGGCGAACAAATTACAGTCGAGCAATTGATAGAAAAGTGCATAGTTATGAAAATATCTAGGCATGATGATGTATATAGGCATCACGTCCGCGACAAGTAGACCGAAACGATTCTGCATCTACTACTATTACTCCACACATTGACCGCTATCCAGCATGCATCTAGAGTATTAAGTTCATAAGAACAGAGTAACGCATTAGGCAAGATGACATGATTTAGAGGGATAAACTCAAGCAATATGATATAAACCCCATCCTTTTATCCTCGATTGCAACAATACAATACGTGCCTTGTTGCCCCTGTTGTCACTGGGAAAGGACACCGCAAGATTGAACCCAAAGCATAGCTGTCGGTGTCAAAACCGGCGGATCTCGGGTAGGGGGTCCCGAACTGTGCGTCTAAGGTGGATGGTAACAGGAGGCAAGGGACACAATGTTTACCCAGGTTCGGGACCTCACGATGGAGGTAATACCCTACTTCCTGCTTGATCGATCTTGATGATATGAGTAGTACAAGAGTTGATCTACCACGAGATCGTAGAGGCTAAACCCTAGAAGCTAGCCTATGGTACGATTGTTGTTCATGTCCTATGGGCTAAACCCTCCGGTTTATATAGACACCGGAGGGGGCTAGGGTTACACAGAGTCGGTTACAAAGGGAGGAGATCTACATATCCGTATCGCCAAGCTTGCCTTCCATGCCAAGAGAGTCCCATCCGGACACGAGACGAAGTCTTCAATCCTGTATCTTCATAGTCCAACAGTCCGGCCAAAGGATATAGTCCGGCTGTCCGGATACCCCCTAATCCAGGACTCCCTCAGTAGCCCCTGAACTAGGCTTCAATGACGATGAGTCCGATGCGCAGATTGTCTTCGACATTTCAAGGTGGGTTCCTCCTCCGAATACTCCACAGAAGATCTTGAACACAAGAATAGTGTCCGGCTCTGCAAAACAAGTTCCACATACCACCATAGAGAGAATAATATTTCCACCAATCTAATCTGCTGACACACTTGATATCCTGACATCATACCATGGCCCGACCATTATTCGAACCGTTTTTCTCAACCAGCCTTGGCGCATATCGCGAGGCAGTTTCTTTGGCACGTCTTGTCGAAGCAGAGATCGTGTCCCCTTACCATGGGATTCTCATCAATACGGGCGTGGGTAACCCAACCACGCCATCAATTACGACGCTTGGGGAATAAGCGGGTTTTACAGACTAGTGAGGGCGTATAGTTGCATCCGCCTCTATAAGGGGATAAGGATTCACCTTTTTTCACCCACGCCTTCTTCCTCCTTGCCCATCCATTCTCGCGCACTCGAGCTCCAACACCCAAGTTCGCACCTTTCTCCCCACACTGCTCCAATCATGTACGGAGTGGGGGGCAAGTGGATGAAATCCTACGTCACAGAGAAGGACATCAAAAAGCTATGGGGAGCCGGATACTTGGACGCGGATATCGCGCACCGGCTACCCAATGCGGGGCAGACCGTCCCTACTCCAGAGCCCCATGAGAGGGTAGTTTTCCTCACCCACTTCGTCCGCGGACCGGGATTTCATCTCCACCCATTTGTCCACGGCCTCATGTTCTACTACGGGCTGGACTTCCATGATCTGGCCCCAAACTTCATGCTCAACATCTCGGCGTTTATCATCGTGTGCGAGGTCTTCCTCCACATCCGGCCCCACTTCGGCCTATGGATGAAGACCTTCAATGTCAAGCCGACGGTTGTAGGCGGCCAGCAAGTGGAATGCGGAGGCGCCATGGTGGACAAAATGCCCAACGTCACATGGCTCGAGGGCTCCTATGTGGAGACCATAAAGGGGTGGCAATCGGGGTGGTTTTACATCATCGAGCCGCGCGACACCAACTGGGTGGCGGCCCCCCGAGTTCCGATCCGGAATCACCATGCGGCTCACCTCCTGGAAAGAGAAGGGCCTATCCTGGGGTCCTTCGGCAGAGCTGACCGGACTCCAGACTTGCGTCCAGAATATGGTGAGCAAGAAAATCAAGCTCGTCAACGTGGTCCAGGTCATGCTCCTCCGCCAGATCCTTCTGTGTCAAAGACGGGCGTTTAATTTGTGGGAGTTCGACCCGGCCGAGCACCAGACGCTGCAGGAGCTTTTCGACATGATGCACAAGGACGTCTGGAAGGTTTTGTTTAAAGGCGCTGAGATACCTCCTCCCCTTACCGAGGACCACGGACTCAGCACAAAGCTCCGCGCCAATCCGGTAGGTTTTTACACATCACAAGATGTTTAGTTTCTTTAATCATATGCAAGATCTAAGCTCTCATGCCTTTGACAGGACTGGGTGGAGACGGCCGAGCAGATCGACTGCCTAGCCCCCCTGCCTGAAGATCCAGCAGAAGCTCTCCTGATGGAGATGTTGGCTCCGGCACCTTATGAGGTGCCATCGAAGACGGCCAAAAAGAAGGCCACGGGGACCCGACAGGGTCTCCGGCGCAAGGTTGTGTTGGACTCATCGTCCGAACACTCCGAGGCGCGCTCCTCCCATGACGACGAGTAGGAGGAAGAGCAAAGTTCTCCCCCCCCCCCAGCCAGGGGAGACAAGAAAAGGAAGGCCGCCCCAACCGGGGAGGCCGAAGGATCCAAGAAAGGAAGGACCCTCCTTTCGGACTGCTCCACGGCCGCCGCCGACAGCGAGGACGAGTGGTTGCCCAGGGACAAGCCCCTGGCGAAGTCGTAAGTATCCGGATACCATAATAATTCTTGATATATTTTATTGCACTACTTCTCATCACGCCGAACATGATTATGCAGTCCATCCCGAGCCCATATCGACGTACCTTCGTCGGACGGTTCTTTGGACCCGTCGAATATGAATAATGATTCACTTCCGACCGCTACCTCCCCTCGCCCCACGGACAACGTCGAGGTGTTGTCTCAAAGGGCACCAAGCCAAGGGGAGGTAGTCCTGGAGGCGCCTCAAGGCGACCTTCCAGACCCTCGGCGCAAAGGGAGCAAGACTCCCACGGGCTCCAAGTTCGGCCCTCAGCCGAACACCGCGTCGGACCCACTAGTGTTCCCGGACTCCGGCAGGCGACTCCCCACTAAGAGGGGCAAGCCGTCCGTGCCGTGACCTCTGTCCACCCAGAGGCACCAGACAACTTGTTGGAAGCGCTTCAGGGCGCTTCCATCGCCGAAGAGCACCGCACTATCATGAGTGCGGTGATCGAGAAGGTTCAGTTCGCCAAAAGCGGACTGACTGAAGCGTGCACAAGCCTCCTAACAGGCTTTCAGGTAAGTAATCAGATTATAGGATGACTGTATAGACAGTAGCCCCTGATGCTCTGTTTGGCATTCGTGAAGAAAAGCTGAATAGAGGATCGAATAATGATCGCAGGAGTCTAATTATAGTATGTCTATGTGAATATGCAGGCTTCACTGTTGGCCGCTGCCGCACGTACTGCGGAGGTTGCTGCACTGAAGCAGGACCTTGAGCAGTCCAAGGAGGAGCTCAGCCTTGCCAAGAGGCAGCTCGAGGAGAACAAGGGTAAGCAATACCTTGTCAATATGAAAAAGAAAGAGTTGGATGCAGAATAATAGGATCATCATGAATTTTGCCAGGGGCCGTGACCGAAGTGGCGACCCTCAAGAAGGCGCTGTCCGAGGCCGAAAACAAAGCGGCCAAGGGGCGCACTAAGCGAGAAAGACATGAAGCCCGGGTAGGCGAGGTGCAGCAAGAGCTCCACACACTCGTCAAGAAGCATGAGTCCCTGGAGCTTGACTCGAGGACGCGAGAGTCCGAGGTTGCCCAGGCCCTCGAAAACGCAAAAAATTCCAAGGCCGAAACCCAAAAGGCCCTCCAGGAAATTGAGGTGGTGAAAAAGATAGCGGCGGGTAAGGCATTCATTATGCAAAGTAGGCATGCGAAAGAAAATTTCCTTTTACTTACCCGAGTTCGGAGCTCTCCAGGAGCGTTTGCAGATCTACCCCGTAGTGTGTCTGACGCCGCGAAGTTCTACCAGGCCGAGGAGGGAAGCTCGACGGAGAAGTTGTTCTGGTCTCAAAGATATCGGACCGAACACCCGATGCCCGTGAGCGACCAACTGAAGCAACTGGTCGAGCTCCACAAGGCGGCCGAACAGGCCATGAGGGGCCTTATAGTCCGGATGTGGCCTGATGATTCCCTTCCCAACAGCTACTTCGGCCTGGTGAGGCGGCTTGTGGATGCCTGCCCACGGCTGGAAGTCATCAAGCGGTCCGTCTGCATCGAAGGTGCTTGCAGGGCTCTTGCCCGTCCGAAGGTGCACTAGGCAAAGATGGAAACCGAGAAGCTCGTGAAGGAGGGGCCGCCGCAGGGCAAGGAACATTGCCACCCCGAAATTTATTATGAAGGTGTCCTGAAGGGTGCCTGTCACATGGCGGACGAATGTACCAAAGATGTAATCTTTGAATGAACTTGCTCATGTGATCCTTGTTTTTATGAAAACTAGTTCATGTTCGTTATGCAACGCTTTTGTATTTAAAATATTACCTTCTGTGCGACCGTTTATAAACTCTGAGAGTTGCTAGTCGTCGGCTTCTGCCCCCATGCAACTAGTCTTTGGGGTGTTCGGGATAAATCTGAGCACTCTTTTTCCCATTCTTGGGTCCTTCGAGGGAGGTGTTCAGCGCAACGAACCAGGCGATCGGACTATAATGCTTTATCGCTCCTAGTCTTCGGAAGGCCAAATTTGGGGCGCTATACACGCCTAAGCCGGACAAGGCCGGCTCCTCGCCCGAAGCGGAAAAAGTCTTTAGGGACTTGAGACCCCTCGAACAGCGACCAGCTCTCGCCTCATCATGACAGTCAGTTTTAGCTTTCTCTACTGAGGTGCTCGGCCGAAAGAACCGGGGCACAATCGCAGTAGTTCTCCCAGTGCTACCTTAGCCGATATAGCGGAACGTAAGGTACCAAAGCATGGGAGTCGGGCAAACCCAACTATTGACCCAAGACATGATTCGGAGCTGCTGCATATAATGCTATAAGTTCGGGGTGCCGCACTGTCGAAAGTGTTCGGACTTCTCATGCCGAATTATGGGGTCTACGGGAGCCCCTGGCCTATTGGCCGTACCAGAGTGTACGGGTGCTGATTGTCATAGATAAACATATATATAAAAGAATATAGGATGCAATAACAGACAAGTACTATGCATTGTTTATTTAAGAAATGCGTTAAAGCATACTGATACAAGTAGTGCGATAAGCAAAAAATAGGACTATTTGACATGTCCCATTCAAGGGCAAGATGCAGACTGGTATCTCAAAACAGTTATTTAACTCGTTATCTGAGACCACCTGGGGATTCCGCTGTACGACGTAACTTCCTGCCTCCTTGGGTGTTGTATCATGTGTCTGGCTACCGTACTGCCGGATAGGGCTTCCAGAGAGTAGAGTCCTGAAAGAGAGAGAGTGATAAAGGTAGTAAACCCCTAGTGCGGTTGAGCCGCATTGTGGGACGCGCCGTGATCGTGCCCCCGCCTATGCCCATGGTATTTTCAATGCGTAATTATGCACGCGCGGGATGGACTTTGCCGTTGTACTAAGACTAGGGAGGGGGCCGAATTGCTAGGCGAGCTCTGAGCGTGCCAGGCGATCCTGTTGCAGATTACTCCGGACGCGCTTGACGGTGTCCGGTGGCTTGATCGCCGAACTGGTGGATTGCCTCAAAAGGCTGCTTTGTGCTTTTACTGTGAGGGCCGCAGTGTGCTCCCCCGTACGGAGCGAGGGTTCTGTGTTTCCATTGACTGTGATTACCCCCCTAGGTCCTGGCATCTTGAGCTTGAGGTATGCGTAATGCGGTACCGCATTGAATCTTGGAAATGTGGTGCGCCCGAGCACTGCGTGATAGCCCTGCGGAACGGGACGATATCAAAGATTAGCTCCTCGCTTCGAAAGTTGTCCGGAGAACCGAAGACCACTTCCAGCGTGATTGAGCCCGTACAATGGGCCTCTACACCTGGGATGACGCCTTTAAAGGTCGTTTTGGTTGGTTTGATCCTCGAGGGGTCTATACCCATTTTGCGCACTGTATCCTGGAAAAGCAGGTTCAGGCTGCTGCCGCCGTCCATAAGGACTCGAGTGAGGTGATATCCGTCGATGACTGGGTCGAAGACCAATGCGGCAGATCCGCCATGATGGATACTCGTGGGGTGGTCCCGGTGATCAAAGGTGATCGGACAATAGGACCATGGGTTGAACTTTAGGGCGATGGGCTCCATCGCGTATACGTCCCTTAGTGCACGCTTCTGTTCCCTTTTGGGGATGTGGGTTGCGTATATCAGGTTCACTGTCCTCACTTGTGGGGGGAACCTCTTCTGTCCTCCCGTGTTCAGCGGTCGTGGCTCCTCGTCGTCATCGCTGTGCAGCCCCTTGTCCTTGTTTTCGGTGTTTAAGTTGCCGGCCTACTTGAACACCCAGCATTCTCTGTTGGTGTGATTGGCTGGCTTATCGGGGGTGCCGTGTATTTGACACGAGCGATCGAGTATGCGGTCCAAACTGGACGGGCCCGGAGTGCTTCTTTTGAATGGCTTTTTCCGCTGACCGGATTTAGAGCCTCTGAATCCGGCATTGACTGCCGTATCCTCGGCGTTGTCGCCGTTGCTGCGGCGCTTGTGTTTGCTGCGACGTGACCTGCCGTTGTTGTCCTTGCTATCCGAAGTGCCAAGGTTCCTTGATATGTTATTGCTACGAGCCAGCCAGCTATCCTCTCCCGTGCGGAAGCGGGTCATGAGTGTCGTGAGGGCTGCCATCGATTTCGGCTTTTCCAGGCCGAGGTGCCGGGCGAGCCACTCGTCACAGATGTTGTGCTTGAATGCCGCTAAGGCTTCTGCATCCGGACAGTCGAGAATTTGATTTTTCTTTGTTAGGAACCGTGTCCAGAATTGCCTGGCCGATTCCCCTGGCTGCTGAATTATGTGGCTCAAGTCATCGACATCTGGTGGTCGCACATAAGTGCCCTAGAAATTGTTGAGAAATGCGTTTTCCAGATCCTCCCAACAGCCAACGGAGTCTGCTGGCAAGCTATTCAGCCAATGTCGAGCTGGTCCTTTGAGTTTTAGCAGGAGGTACTTGATGGCATGTAGATCATCACCGCGGGCCATGTGGATGTGGAGGAGGAAGTCCTCGTTCCATACCGCTGGATCTGTTGTACCATCATATGATTCAATATTTAGAGGTTTAAAACCTTCTGGGAATTCATGCTCCATTACTTCGTTGGTGAAGCATAGGGGGTGTGCCGCGCCTCTGTGCTGGGCTATGTCGCGATGCAGCTCGTATGAGTCCTGCCTGCTGTATTCGGCCCGTCCGGAATTGCTTTTACTGTATCCGGCGAGGCGGTCACCGTCCCTTGTAGGGGCACGGCCCCGTGATCCATAGATTGATCTTGCGTGTTTTGCCCTATCTTCCAATATGTCTCGCAGGTCTCGCGTGTTTCCCGTTGCCTTGGTATGTTGGCGGCGGGGTGCAGGCTAATTTCCAGGCTGTACTGCCTCTCTATCTCGGCCATGGGATGGCCGATCAGCCGCATCGTACGCTGGTGATGTAGGTTTCTTTGGGTGACCCTTGGAAGGGTGTTCTAGTTCGTACTCCTCGGCCGCAAGGACTTCAGTCCATCTATTTGCTAGCAGATCCTGATCAGCTCAAAGATGTTGCTGCTTTTTCTTCAGGCTATTTGCTGTGGCAATAAGCCGGTGCTTAAAGCGCTCCTGCTCGACGGGATCCTCAGGCATGACGAATTCTTCGTCGTCGAGGCTTGCTTCGTCTTCGGAGAGAGGCATATAGTTGTCGTCCTCCGTTTCTCCCTCTGCTGCTCTCTTAGGAGGGCTAGCTTGTTCATCCTCCGGCTCTTGATCGTGCTGGAGGGGATTGTCATCATCTTCGGCAGTGTCCGGAGTACTGTTATCTCCTGTGCCGGTATCACCCCTTTTGCTGTGGCGAGACTTAGAGCAGCGCCGCTGACGTTGGTGCTGCGGTTGCTTCTTGGAGGGGTCGTCCTCTGTTGTCTTGTCGCCATCGCCTTCTTTGGGTGTGTCCACCGTATATATATCATAAGATAAGGTGGCAGTCCAATGCCCCATGGGTAGTGGTTCTTGTTCGTCTCCTTCATCGTTGTCCATGCCATCGATGTCTTCGGAGTCGAAGTCGAGCATGTCGGTTAACTCGTCGACAGTGGCTACTAAGGGGTGGTGGGTGGGGATTGAATTTCTTCGTCGTCCGCATCCCACTCTAGCCGGACATAGTTCGGCCAAGGTTCTCCAGACAGGGAGAGAGATTTTAATGAGTTCAGTATGTCGCCGAAGGGCGAGTGCTAAAAGATATCTGTGGAGGTGAACTCCATGACCGGTGCCCAATCGGATTCGATAGGTATGGGCGTGGGTGGTACGGAGTCCGTGGACGAGGACGAGTCCAGCAGTTCGGCGACACGGCTCTCGTGAAGGGTGAGGTCAGTACTCGGCTCTATCGCCACTGAGGGTGCGGCCTCCGTGGCGGGGTCTATCCTCGCGTCCTCGGATGGCGCGATCTGCTCCGGACTGAAGGGCGGAGTAGTTGCTGGTGTGATCTCCCGAACACTGTCCGATGGTAGAGCTATATCGTGCTCGTCGTGATCGTGCGGCACACCTGGCATGGGCCCGAATCCGTCGAAGATCAAATCTCCACGGATATCGACAGTGTAATTCAAGTTTCCAAACCTGACCTGATGGCCAGGGGCGTAGCTCTCGATCTGCTCCAGATGGCCAAACGAGTTGGCCCGCAGTGCGAAGCCGCCGAACACGAAGATCTATCCGGGGAGGAAAACCTCACCCTGGACCGCATCGTTGTCGATGATCGAAGGGGCCATCAATCCTTGCAGCAACGACACAGTGGAACTCCCAATGAAAGCACCAATGTCGCTGTCAAAACCGGTCCCGAACTGTGCGCCTAAGGCGGATGGTAACAGGAGGCAAGGGACACAATGTTTACCCAGGTTCGGGCCCTCACGATGGAGGTAATACCCTACTTCCTTCTTGATTGATCTTGATGATATGAGTAGTACAAGAGTTGATCTACCACGAGATCATAGAGGCTAAACCTAGAAGCTAGCCTATGGTATGATTATTGTTCATGTCCTACGGACTAAACCCTCCGGTTTATATAGACACCGGAGGGGGCTAGGGTTACACAGAGTCGGTTACAAAGGGCGCCAAGCTTGCCTTCCATGCCAAGAGAGTCCCATCCGGACACGAGACGAAGTCTTCAATCTTGTATCTTCATAGTCCAACAGTCCGGCCAAAGGATATAGTCCGGATGTCCGGATATCCCCTAATCCAGGACTCCCTCATAAGCACTTCTCCCATTGCAAGAAAGATCAATCTAGTAGGCCAAACAAAACTGATAATTCGAAGAGACTTGCAAAGATAACAAATCATACATAAAAGAATTCAGAGGAGATTCAAATATTGTTCAAATATAATCTTGATCATAAACCCACAATTCATTGGATCTCGGCAAACACACCGCAAAAAGAATTACATCGAATAGGTCTCCAAGAAGATCGAGGAGAACTTTGTATTGAGATCCAAAGAGAGAGAAGAAGCCATCTAGCAAATAACTATGGACCCGAAGGTCTGTGGTAAACTACTAACACATCATCGGAGAGGCTATGGTGTTGATGTAGAAGCCCTCCGTGATTGATTCCCCCTCCGGCGGAGTGCCGGAAAAGACCCCAAGATGGGATCTCATGGGTACAGAAGGTTGCGGCAGTGGAAAGAGGGTTTCGTGGTGCTCTCGGATGTTTTCGGGGTATATGAGTATATATATAGGCGAAAGAAGTTGGTCAGGGGAGCCACAAGGGGCTCACGAGGGTGGGGGCGCGGCTACACCCTTGGGCGCGCCCTCCTGCCTCGTGGCCTCCTCGTTACTTTCTTGACCTCCACTCCAAGTCTCCTGGATTGCGTTTGTTCCAAAAATCACTCTCCCGAAGGTTTCATTCCGTTTGGATTCCGTTTGATATTCTTTTTCTGCGAAACACTGAAATAGGCAAAAAATAGCAATTTGCACTCTGCCTTTGGTTAGTAGGTTAGTCCCAAAAATAATATAGAAGTGTATAATAAAGCCCATTAAACATCCAAACAGATAATATAATAGCATGGAACAATAAAAAATTATAGATACGTTGGAGACGTATCAAGGTGCGCGCCACCTCTTGGCCCTTCTCCCTTCTCTCCACTAAAGCCCAGTAAGGCCCATTACTTCTCCCGGTGAATTCCCGTAACTCTCTGGTACTCGAAAAAATACCCAAATCACTCGGAACCTTTCCGATGTCCGAATATATCCTTCCAATATATCGATCTTTACGTCTTAACCATTTCGAGACTCCTCGTCATGTCCGTGATCTCATCCGGGACTCTGAACAACCTTCGGTACATAAAATCACATAACTCATAATACCAATCGTCATCGAACGTTAAGCGTGTGGACACTACGGGTTCGAGAACTATGTAGACATGACCAAGACACATCTCCAGTCCATAACCAATAGAGGAACATGGATGCTCATATTGGCTCCGACATATTCTACGAAGATATTTATCGGTCAAACCGCATAACAACATACGTTGTTCCCTTTGTCATCGGTATGTTACTTGTCTGAGAGTCGTCGTCGGTATCACCATACCTAGTTCAAGCTCGCTACCGACAAGTCTCTTTACTCATTCCGTAATGCATCATCCCGCAACCAACTCATTTGTCACATTGCTTGCAAGGCTGATAGTGATGTGCATTACCGAGAGGACCCGGAGATACCTCTCCGTTAATCGGAGTGACAAATCCTAATCTTGATCTATGCCAACTCAACAAACACCATCGGAGACACCTGTAGAGCATCTTTACAATCACCCAGTTACGTTGTGACGTTTGATAGCACACTAAGTGTTCCTCCGGTATTCGGGAGTTGCATAATCTCATAGTCATAGGAAAATGTATAAGTCATGAAGAAAGAAATAGCAACAAACTAAACGGTCATCGTGCTAAGCTAATGGATGGGTCATGTCAATCACATAATTCTCTAATGATGTGATCCCGTTAATCAAATGACAACTCATGTCTATGGCTAGGAAACTTAACTATCTTTGATTAACAAGCTAGTCAAGTAGAGGCATACTAGTACACTCTGTTTGTCTATGTATTCACACATGTACTATGTTTCCGGTTAATACAATTCTAGCATGAATACTAAACATTTATCATGATATAAGGAAATATAAATAACAACTTTATTATTGCCTCTAGGGAAAATTTCCTTCATAAGAAGCCGCCAACAATACAGCTGAGTATGAAGGGCTCCTTGCCAAGCTCGGGATTGCAGCAGAATTGGGAATCAAGAAGCTGATCATTCGAGGAGATTCACAGTTAGTGGTGAGACAAGTCAACAAAGATTACCAAAGCCCATTATTGGGAGCATACGTTGAGGAAGTAAGGAGGTTAGATGAGCGCTTTGACGGGTTGCAAACGAAGCATGTACCCCGTGCAGAAAACAACATAGCTGATCACCTGTCAAAGTGTGTTGTGCAGAAGCTTCCTGTGGAACCAGGAACTTTTGTTCTCCACCTCTCTCAACCCTCCGTATTGCCAACCATAATGGCCCGGAAAAGGAGAAAGTTGGACTATGGTAAGCCTCTCCCGATCGAGCCATCCGCTCCTGGCAGAGACCCTGCCGGAAACAACTCCTCACAGCCTGCCGGACCACCCCCTCCAGCCGGGCCTATGGACCCCGCGAACAAGGCTGGTGCTCCCGCAGCCAAGGAGGTGCCGCTAGTCCTCGTTGCCGAGCCTCAGGCTCCAACTTGGCCAAGGCACATCGTCCGCTTCCTCCAAACCAGAGAACTCCCCGGCAACCCAGATGAAGCTGAGAAAGTAGCCCTGAGGGCCAGTATGTATCAGTTTGTCGATGACACTCTGTACAGAAGGAGGCCCAATGGTGTGAAATTGAAGTGTGTCTGCCGGGAGGACGGAAAGGAACTGCTGGCTGAGATTCACAGAGGAATGTGCGGCTCACACATTGGATCAAGGGCATTAGTTGGAAAAGCATTCCAACAAGGATTCTATTGGCCCACAGCCCTCCAAGACGCAGTTGAGCTCATCACGACATGTGAAGCCTGTTAGTTCCATTCCAAGAAAACACACCTGCCTGCCCAAGCTCTTCAGACAATCCCTCTGTCATGGCCATTTTCGGTCTGGGGGCTCGATATCCTCGGCCCCTTCCCCCGAGCAATCGAGGGCTTTGAATTCTTGTTCGTTGCCATCGACAAGTTTACAAAGTGGCCAGAGGTGACTGCCGTGAGGAAGGTGAGTGCTCAGTCAGCTATCAAGTTCTTGAAAGAATTGGTGTGTGGTTTTGGAGTTCCGGCAAGGATCATCACTGACAACAGCACCCAATTCATGAGCCACACCTTCATGCAATATGTTCAAACCCTTAGATGCAAGATGTCATTTGCCTCTGTGGCACACCCCCAGAGCAATGGACAAGCTGAGAGAGCGAACGCTGAAGTGCTTCGTGGACTCAAGACAAGAAATTTTGATATGCTGCAGAAGCACGGTAGGCGGTGGATCGAGGAGCTGCCGGTAGTTCTCTGGTCCCTCAGAACGACACATAATCGAGCTATCGGACAGACTCCCTTCTCCCTAGTCTACGGGGCAGAAGCAGCTATCCCCACAGAACTCATTTACGGGTCTCCTCGGGTGCTTGCCTACGATGAAGTAGCGCAAGATCAGCACCGGTGTGACGACGCTGTGCTACTCGAGGAGAACTGTCTCTGGGCCACTACGCATGTTGCGTGCTATCAACAAGCCCTGCATCGCTATCACATCCACAGGGTTCGTGCCCAGTCTTTTGAGGAAGGTGACCTTGTCCTTAGGCGCGTTCAGTCCGCCAAGGGCACACACAAGTTATCACTGAAGTGGGAAGGCCCTTACCGGGTAGCACGAGTCTCCAGACCTGGCGCAGTCCGACTGGAGACCGGATATGGCACACCATTGCAAAACTCATGGAACATTTAGCATCTCCGTAAGTTCTACCCGTAAGGCGCAGGGGGCCCGATAGCCACCCATTGGACATGGATTTGCCGAAGTTGCATGTAACCCCTTGTACAAGCCAGGGCGATGACCCCGTGCAAGAGAAAATAAAGAAGCATTGTAGGGGGGCCCAACTAAGATTGCATGCATGCACAAGCACACCCTGATCATTTCATAAGCACTTCATGAGCATTTGCATATGCATATAGATAGGATTGCATCCTGCATTCATTCTCATCTGCATGGAGTTGCAGGTTCGTGCCGTGAACCTGGCTTCAACAAAGGACGAGAAGATTGCACGAGACGGTGATCCCCGGCAAGCCAAACAGATAAGTTCACCTCTTGTCCATTAGTATTCTGTAAAGCTACAACTTTACATGAGAATACCTCGCCTCCCTCTTTGAAACTTAGGTGCTCCCATCCATGACTCGAACACTGCTTCGGTCAAGGTGGTCGCAGTGGCCTTTGGGAAAAAGGAGTCGGGGGGCTGTCCCTCTGCTCTGCTCCCCGGCATTTAGTTCTCCCATAGACAAAGAGGGTGCCGGCAGGATATCCTGCCGGGGAAAACTCGTTTATTCTATTAAAGAGGCAGTTTGCCTCTGCATGGACATACACATGTAGTTCCCGACAAGGTTTATCTTTTTCATTCATATGCAGTTACAAGTACAAGCATTACATAATACAAAGATGGACTCGAGAGATTACATTATTTGAATTAAAATTTAGCAATTTCCGGCTAGTTTAAGATTGAAAAAAGATAAGTGCTCCGTAAACTCCTCTCCCTGTTCCTCTTATCCCAGGTATTGTGGTGGGAAGAGAAGAGGGGCCAGGCGTTCTTAAGACTGCGCCACCCGATCCTTGTCGAGGTGGCGAACCCACCGACAGATCGGGAGTGGCGAGGCTGCGAAGGAGGAAGACGTGCGGAGCGCCTCAACGGATCCCTGGTTACCGCCTCCAGGACCGAAAGGAGGGCTCCAGCACAGGCACCGGCAGAGGAAGACGCCGGGGCCCAGTCAGAAGGCCCCAGAAGGCAACGGGAGTACCAGGAGTACAAGCCTTTTCCCGGTGGCCGGAAGAAACGGTGATGACGGTGATGAGGACATAGACCTGGGGTAGGGTAATAGGCCTGACCTATACGTCCTACCTAAGGTCCTTGTCTTAGAAGCAAAGAAGTGCATGAGTAAATAGAGAGGGCCCAACAAAGGTGTCGAGTGCACTCCACTTGACTTACTGTTCACTCGGAGACCCCTCCTTCTTTGGATCACTCAACCACTCAACCATTCGACCATGCAAAAGACCACTCGACGTACATAAGACCTACAACAATGGTCGGATCTTTACTCATAGACTTAATGATCATTTATAACACTTTATTACGGACGTTACCTGTAACGCTCCTTCTTTATGTACATTGGACTCTTGGTAACGGAGGATGGTTGAGGTCCTGGCGCACTCTATATAAGCCACCCTCCTCCTCTGGCACAAGGGTTCACACCCCCTGTAACTCACACACGCATAATCCAGTCGACCGCCTCCGGGCTCCGAGACGTAGGGTTGTTACCTCTTCTGAGAAGGGCCTGAACTCGTAAAACTCGTGTGTACAACTTCTCCCTAGCTAGGATCTTGCCTCTTCATACCTACCCCCCATTCTACTGTCAGTCTTAGATCCATGACAGTTGGCGCCCACCGTGGGGCAGGTGTCTTAGCGACTTGTTGGAGAAGTTGCGATTTTTCTGATTCCCATCATCATGGTTTCCGGCGAGGATTGGCTGAGAGCCACGAGATCCATCTCGGCGCGCTCGTGTTCGTCGCCGATGACTCCGCTTGGCTCCAAGAGGCTCCACTCGACGTCGAGGCGCTCCCCGTCCGCGGGGCAACGCACTTTTGCGCATGCGTCCGCGGTGTCCTTCTTCGGCAGCGATCGACTCAGTATCGGTCGGCTCCTGTAGCGTCCTCACTCCCCGCTGTTCGCCGGCGCAAGCGTTCCGGTCGGTCCGGCTCCAGCAGTGGGTGAGGCATGCGGTGGCCTGCTAGTCGGCCACCCCACAAGTCGCGGCGATCGAGCCCGACATAACTCTCTACGGCCTGTTCGACTAGCTCCGTCGAGACTGCATCCGAGTGCGACAGCAGTGACCCCGCGGTGGAAGTTCTGATGGTCAACGGACCACGCAGTCCTCCTCACTTCCCCCGCGATGACGGTGGCGATGGTGGTAGCGATCCGTCGCGCATTCACGAAGAGTACCGCCTCGAGCCCCTCTCTTCTCAGCAGAGGGAAGAGCTTCGCCGCTGCAATATGGATGCACTTCATACTCCTATCGTTGGAGAAACCCCCGAGGTCCGGGCCTTGGAGGACGCGCGCCTGGCCAACCTGGCTGAGCGCACTCGACTGGAGAATCTCCAGCACGCACTCAACGAGCGTGCTCGGTAGTGGATTCCTGAATCCAGTCGACGACAACTTTTTCCGCCTCCAACTCAGGTATACCGAACTCTGATTCAGAATCTCACAGCTGCAGCCCGAATAGCAGAGTCGATTCAGCCTTCCCAGTCGGAAGCTAGCAGAGGTTTGATGCAGATCCGGGCTTTACTCCGAGCTGCGGGAGAGCAGAACACAACAGTATCTCAGTCATGAAATAGGATTCATAGCAGGTCTATGATGGCAGACACAGTTCAGTCGGCTCACAGCCCAAGATCGCCCCCGCGGCGTGAGGGACGTGGACACCGGCGAGATCAGTACAGAAACCGTGAGCAGTATGATCACGGACTCGACCACGATGATCATCGTCGAGTGCCCACACCTCCCCTGAGGAGTGGGTCATATGTGCCTCAGCAGCACGATGATAGACGCCCTCACAATGGTGGGCGAAGAATTCCGGTCGATCCCAAGGAGCCGGGCTTTGACGTGAGATCTATTCTCGTTCAAGGTTTGGTCGACAGGAACAGAGCAAACAGAGAAGGTCAGGACAGAGATCAACCGACTGGCAGCAGGGTACATGTTTCAGGTCCAGAGTGCTTCAGCAGAGCCATCAGGGCTGCGTTGATTCCTCCCAACTTCAGGTTGGCGACTGGAGTCAGCAAGTTCACTGGTGAGTACAAGCCTGACACTTGGCTTGATGATTACCGAGTGGCGGTACAGATTGGTGGCGGCAATGATGAAGTGGCCATGAAGCACCTTCCGCTCATGTTGGAAGGCTCAGCCAGAGCATGGTTAAATCAGTTAGCACCTGGCAGCATATACAGTTGGGAAGAGCTCGCCCGAGTGTTTGTGAGAACCTTTGAAGGTACTTGCAAACGGCCGGCAGGGTTAACATAATTGCAGTCCTGCGTGCAGAAACCGAATGAGACCTTGAGAGACTACATCCAGAGATGGATCAATTGCACCATACAGTGGATAATGTGTCAGATCACCAAGCAGTTTGTGCCTTCAAGGAAGGTGTTAAATATCGAGAGCTGAATCTGAAATTCGGTCGGACAGGAGATATGTCCCTGACTTGGATGATGGAGATTGCCACTAAGTATGCTAACGGAGAAGAAGAAGACCGACTCCGGAGTGGCAAGCATAAAACAGTCGCTCAGGAAACTAGAGGAGGGACTTCCAATCGGAAGCAGAAGCGCAAGGCTGAACCAGCTTCTCCTGGTGAGGCTTTAGTTGAGGCTCAAGGAAAGTTCAAGGGAAAACCCGAAGGGCCCTGGAACCCCAAGAAGGTGAAGGATCAAGATGGAAATGATGTGTTGGATTTGCCCTGTCACATCCACCTCAAGAAGGATGAAGAGGGTAATCTGATTTACCCTAAACACACCACTCGACAGTGTCGGCTCCTGATCCAGCAGTTCTGAGAGAAACAACCCAAGGAGAAGGAAAAGGAGTCGGACATGGGTGAGGATAAGGAAGAAGATGATGATGGTTTTCCCAATGTCAATTCCACTCTGATGATTTTTGTTGATGTTGAAAGCAAAAGTCAACTAAAAGTTATAAATAGAGAGGTGAACATGGTTGCTCTGACAACACCAAGTTACTTGATGTGGTCCCAGACTGCCATCACATTCGACCAGTCTGACCATCCAGCACGTATAGCCACACCTGGGAGGCAAGCGCTGGTGGTCGACCCAGTTGTTGAAGGCACTCGACTGACTAAAGTGCTGATGGATGGTGGTAGTGGCTTGAATATCCTGTACGCTGAAAGCTTGAAGGGAATGGACATTCCAATGTCCAATCTTACTGAAAGCAACATGAGTTTTCATGGCATCATACCTGGCAAGAAGGATAAATCACTCAGCCAGATCACCCTTGATGTGGTTTTCGGTTGAGGGAGTCCTGGATTAGGGGGCGTCCGGATAGCCGAACTATCACCGTTGGCCGGACTCCTGGACTATGAAGATACAAGATTGAAGACTTCGTCCCGTGTCCGGATGGGCCTTTCCTTGGTGCGGAAGGCAAGCTTGGCGATACGGATATGTAGATATTCTACCATTGTAACCGACTCTGTGTAACCCTAACCCTATCCGATGTCTGTATAAACCGGAAGGTTTTAGTCAGTAGGACGAACAACAATCATACCATAGGCTAGCTTCTAGGGTTTAGCCTGTCTGATCTCGTGGTAGATCCACTCTTGTACTACCCATATCATCAATATTAATCAAGCAGGAGTAGGGTTTTACCTCCATCGAGAGGGCCCGAAACTGGGTAAAAACATCGTGTCCCTTGCCTCATGTTACCATCCGCCTAGACGCACAGTTCGGGACCCCCTACCTGAGATCCGCCGGTTTTGACACCCACATTGGTCCTTTCATAAAGAGTTCCTCTGTGTCGTCATCTTTAGGCACGATGGCTCCTTCGATCATCAACAACGACGTGGTCCAGGGTGAGACTTTTCTCCCCGGACAGATCTTCGTATTCGGCGGCTTTGCACTTCGGGCCAATTCACTTGGCCATCTGAGCAGATCGAAGCTTCGCCCCGCCATCGTGTCAGGTTTGGGAGTTTGAACTACGGCCGATATCCGCGGAGACTTGATCTTGACGGATTCGAGGCACAACCAAGCGCCGCCTTGTCTCGATGGGCACGATCTAGCTCTGCCGCGAGCGATTGCCACGGAGGTCCGCACCGTCGCTCCGACCCTTAACTCGGAGCCGACTCCGCCCGATCGAGGGCGAGTGGCTGGACACCGCCTCGGGGCTACGATCTCTCTGGCGATTGAGCCGAACACCATCTCTGTCGCTGCGAATCCCATGACTCCAAGGTGCGGACTCCTCTCCGGACTCCGAACCTCCAGCGCCCGGCCAATCGAATCCGATCGGGCGCCCGGTCATGGAGTTCACTGCCGGACATCTTTCAAGACTCGTCCTTTGGCGACATCCTGAATTCACTAAAGTCTCTCTCTTTATCGGAGAGCCCTGGCCGGACTACGGTCAGGAAGGTTGGGATGCGGACGACGAAGAAATTCAACGCCCACCCACCACCCACTTTGTAGCCACTGTTGATGATTTAACCGACATGCTCGACTTTGACTCCGAAGACATCGACGCTATGGACGACGATGCTGGAGACGACCAAGAACCAGCGCCTACAGGGCACTGAAAGGCCACCTCGTCATACGACATATACATGGTGGACATCCCAAAAGATGGGAACGGCGAGGGAACAGCGGAGGATGACCCCTCCAAGAAACAGCCCAAGCGCCGGCGTCAGCGGCGCCGCTCTAAATCCCGCCACAGCAAAAACGGTGATTCCGGCACGGGAGATAATAACACCCCGGACAAGGTTGAAGACAACCTCCTCCAGCAGGATTCAGCACAGGAGGAGGGAGAAGCCAGCCCTCATGATAGAGCGGTAGACAGGGAGGTGGAGGACGATAATTATATGCCTCCCTCCAAAGGTGAGGCAAGCCTCGACGACGACGAATTTGTCGTGCCTGAGGATCCCACCGAACAGGAGCGGTTCAAACGCAGGTTTATGGCCACGACAAGCAGCCTCAAGAAAAAGCAGCAGCAGCTTATAGCTGACCAAGACTTGCTAGCTGACAGATGGACTGAAGTCCTTGCAGCCGAAGAGTACGCACTCGAACGCCCCTCCAAGAGATACCCAAAACGCAGGCTGCTACCCCAATTAGAGGAAGCAGCACCCAGACCTACATCACCAGCACATGATGCGGCTGACCGGCCACCCCGTGGTCGCGACAGAGAGGCCTCTAGACCCTCCATTCAAGCCGCACCCCGGCGTCGCTCGAAAAGTACCAAGGCACGGGGAAACGCGCCAGACATGCGAGACATATTGGAGGACAAGGCAAGGCAAACAAGATTGGTCTACGGATCGCATGGGCGCCCCACGACACGCGATGATAACCGTCACGCCGTATACAGCAATTCCGGCCGGGCCGAACACAGTAGACAAAGCTCATCTGAGCTGCGTTGTGATATAGCTCAATACAGAGGCGCGCACACCCACTATGCTTCACAGATGAAGTGATGGATCATCAAATCCCCGAGGGTTTCAAACCCGTAAACATCGAATCATACGATGGCACAACAGATCCTGCGGTTTGGATCGAGGACTACCTCCTCCATATCCACATGGCCCGCGGTGATGATCTACACGCCATCAAATACCTCCCACTCAAGCTTAAAGGACCAGCTCGGCATTGGCTTAACAGCCCGCCACAGATCAATTGGTTGTTGGGAGGACACGGAAGTCCGCATTCCTTGATGACTTCCGGGGCACATATGTACGACCACCGACGCCGATGACCTCGGCCACATAATTCAGCACCTAGAAGAATCGGCCGGACAATTACGGACACGGTTCCTAACCAAGAAAAATCAAATCGTTGATCGTCCGGATGCACGAGGCCCTTGTAGCCTTCAAACATAACATCCATGACGCAGTGGCTTGCCCGGCACCTAGGACAGCAAAAGCCGAAATCCATGGCAGCCCTCACAACACTCATGACCCGCTTTTTGCGCGGGAGAGGACAAGTAGCTAGCTCGTAGCAACAACTTGACCAAAAACCACGGTAGTTCGGATACCAAGGACAAGAATGGCAGGTCGCGTCGCAACAAGAACAAGCGCCGCATTAACGGGCGATAATGCTGAAGATACGGCGGTCAATGCTGGATTCAGAGGCTCTAAATCCGGTCGCCGGAAAAGCCGTTCAAAAGAAATACTCAGGGCCCGTCAATCTGGACCGAATACTTTCGATCGCTCATGCCAAATACATGGCACCCCGAAAAACTAGCCAACCACACCAACAGGATTGTTGGGTCTTCAAACAGGCAAGTTAAATGCCGAACTCAATGACAAGGGGCCGCATAGCGATGACGAGGAGGAGCCCGACGCCCGAACAATAGAGGATGTAAGGGCTTCCCCCCACAAGTGCGGACGGTGAACATGATATATGCAACCCACATACCCAAAAGGGAGTGGAAGCGTGCACTAAGGGACGTATATGCGATGGAGCCAGTCGCCCCAAAGTTCAACCCATGGTCCTCCTGCCCGATCACCTTTGATCGAAGGGACCACCCCACGAGCATCCGCCACGGCGGATTCGCCGCATTGGTTCTTGACCCAATCATCGACGGATTCCACCTCACTAGAGTCCTGATGGACGGCGGTAGCAGCCTGAACCTGCTCTATCAGGATACAGTGCACAAAATGGGCATAGAACCCTCAAGGATTAAGCCCACAAAGTCGACCTTTAAAGGCGTCATACCAGGTGTAGAGGCCAATTGTACAGGCTCAGTTACACTCGGAGTGGTCTTTGGATCCCCGGATAACTTCCGAAGCGAAGAGTTAATCTTCGACCTAGGCCCGTTTCGCAGCGGCTATCACGCACAGCTTGGACGAACCGCATTTGCAAAGTTCAATGCGGTGCCGCACTACGGTACCTCAAGCTCAAGATGCTAGGCCCTCGAGGAGTAATCACGGTCAATGGAAACACCGAACGCTCTCTCCGAACGGAGGAGCACACGGCGGCCCTCACGGCGGAGGTGCAAAGCAGCCTCTCACAGCAATTCTCGAGTCCGGCTATTAAACGTTCGGACACCGTCAAGCGCGCCCGGAGTAACCTACAACAAGACCGCCTGGCACGATCCGAGCATGCGTAGCAATCCGGCCCCAACCCGAGCCCTCGCGAAATTGCGGAGCCAGTACTACGCGTACATAACTACGCTCTGGAGATACCATGGGCATAAGGGGAGGGGCACGACCATGGCACGCCAGTGCGGCTCAACCGCACTGTGGGCTCCCGATTGTGTCATTCTTTTTCTTTCTTCTTTTCTCTTACTTTCTGGACTCCGTTTTCCAGAAGCCCTGTCCGACACTAGAATTGCCGAACTCACGATGCAACAGCCAGGGAAGCAGAAAGCTACGTCGAGTGTCGAGGTGGTCTCTACTACGAGCATTATACCTGTTTTACATACCATCCCGCAGCTTACCCCTGGAGGGGGACATGTTAAATAGTCCCATCCCTTGCTTATCGCACTATTTGTATCGTTCCACTTTCATTGCAGTACCTTTTTGAATAAACAATACATAGCTTTTGCCTATTATTGCACTCCTTTCTTTATCTATATATATGTTCATTCATGACATGTTGCACCCGTACACTCAGGTACGGCCAATACACCAGGGGCTTAAGTACCCCACAAATATGGTGTGATAAGTCTGAACACTTTCACAAGTGCGGCACCCCGAACTTATAGCATTATATGCATCGGCTCCGAATCATGTCTTGGGTCAATAGTTGGGTTTGCCGGCTCCCATGTTTTGGTACCTTACGTTCCGTTATATCGGCTAAGGTAATTTGGGAGAACCACTGCGATTGTGCCCGGTTGAGCTGGGTTGAGCACCTCGATGGAGAAAGCTAAAACTGACCATCATGATAGGGCGAGAGCCGATCGCTGTTCGAGAGGTATTTTCGGGTCCCTAAAGACTTATGCCGCTTAGAGCGAGGAGTCGGCATTGTCCGCCAAGGCGTGGATAGCGCCTCAACTCGGTCTTCCAAATACTAGGGGCTTCGCCGAAATTTAAAATTATAGAATTCTATGGCTAAGTGAGAGTGTTCAAGCACTATAGTCCGGTTGCCTTGTTCGTTGCGTTGAGCGCCTCCCTCGAAGGACCCAAGGATGGGAACAAGAGCGCTCAAGTTTATCCCGAACACCCCAGCACTCGTGGCATGGGGGCTGAAGCCGACGACTCGCCATCTCTCAAATTTAATACACGGCCGCACAGAAGGTAATATTTTAAATTCAAAAGTGTTGCTTAGCGCATATGAACAAGTTTTCAGCGTCTGAGGATAACAAATGCGAGTCTACTCAAAAATTATATCTTTGGAGCATTCATCCGCTATAAGCGAGGCACCCTTCAAGACACCCTCATAATACATTTCAGGCTTGCGATGCTCCTTCTTCGGTGGTGGTCCGTCCGTCACAACCTTCTCGGCGTCCATCTTGCCCCAAAGTGCACCTTAGCAAGGGCAAGGGACCTCTGAGCACCTTCGATGCGCAGCGGAGCGCTTGATGACTTCAATCCATGGACAAAGGCGTCCACCAGCCCAGACTAGCCCGAAGTAGCTCCTGTGCATGGCTTCCTTAGGCCACACCAATTATGAGGCCCTTCATGGCCTGTTCGGCGACCTTGTGGAGCTCGACCAGCTGCTTCAGCTGGTCGCTCAGGGGCACCGGATGTCCGGCCTCAGCATACTGAGACCAGAACACATTTTCCGTCGAGCTCCCCTCCTCGGCGCGGTAGAACGCGGCAAGATCGCATACACCACGAGGCAGATCTGGAATGCTCTGGAGAGCTCCGGATTCGGGTAAGTAATAGATAATTCACTTTCACATGCTTGCTTTGCATAAAGAATGCCTTACCCGCCGCTATCTTCTTTAACGATTCAATTTCCTGGAGGGCTTTTTGGGCTTCGACCTTAGAGGCTTTGGCACTCTCAAGAGCAGAGGCGAGCTCGGACTCTCGAGTCTTTGAGTCATGCTCCAAACTCTCGTGTTTTTCCACGAGAGCCTGGAGCTCGTGCCGCACCTCCGCCACCCACGCCTCCTCCTTCTCTCGCTCGGTGCGCTCCGCGGCCGTTTTGCTTTCGGCCATGGACACCGCTTCCTTCAGGGTCGCCACCTCGTTCGTGGCCCCTACAATACCCACGTTAGTCCTGTCATTTTTGTAACCAAATCCTTTCTATAAGGTATTACTTTAAGAAGGTATTACTTACCTTCCTTGTCCTCGAGCTGCTTCTTGGGAAGGCCGAGCTCGTTTCTCGGACCGCTCGAGGCTCTGCTTCAATGCATTGACCTCGGCAGTCAGTGCGGCAGAGGTCAGCAGCGCAGCCTGAATTCCCATATTGACATACTTGTGTTAGAATCCTGCGTATATCTTTTTAGATCCTTAGTCCGGTTTTTCTTTCCGAACACCGAACTAAGCATCAGGGGCTACTGTCTATGCGGTAATATTTTTACATATTCTAAACTTACCTCAAAGCCTGTTAGAAGGCTGGCATAGCTTCAGTCAGCCCGCTCTTGGCGGATCGAACTTTCGACCACCACACTCATAACAAGGCGGTGCTCCTCGTCGATGGAGGCACCGTTAAGCGCCTCAAAGAAGCTATCCGGTGCCTCCGGATGGATGGAGGTCACCGGCGTTGCAGTCTTGCCCTTCTTCTGAAGGGGCCGCTTTGACTTCGAACCACCGGTTCTCGAGACGGAGTCCCGCACCGGGCCGGACTTAGAGCACTCGGGTGTTCGCCCCTTTGCGCCCGAGTCCGGGAGGTCGCCATGCGGGCGCCTCCAGGACCACCTCCTCCTGGTGGGGTCCCTTTTGGGACTCCACCGCGGTGTCGTCTGCGTCACGAGGAGAGGAGGCGGTCGGAAGTGAAGTGCTATTCACATCCGACGAATCCAGGGAGCCACTCGACGAAGCGGCGAGCTCGTCCTTGGGCGGGCTACATGGTTATATTCGGCGTTAGAAGACACTATGCGACAAATAAAAAGTCATGAGCTATTCCGAAGTCCGGACACTTACGATCTCGCCAGGGGCTTGGCCCTTGGTGGCCACTCCTCCTCATCGTTGTCGGCGTTGGTGGAGAAGTCCGGAGGAAGGGTCCTTCCTTTCTTGGACCCTCCGGCCCCCCCAGTCGGGGCGACCTTCCTTTTCTTCTCTTCACTGGGAGAGGCTTTTTCCTCCTCCTCGCCCTCGGGGAGGATTCCGCCAGAAGTCGTCGGACGATGAGTCCGACAAGACTGGCGCCGAGCTCCTTCGAGTTCCCGTGGCCTTCTTCTTGGTTTCTTCTCCGGCACCACGTGTGGTGCGAGCCAGCAGCCTGGCCAATCAAAGGCGTCCGTTGGGTCTTCTGGCAAGGGGGCCGGACAGTCAATCTGTCCGGACGTCTTCATCCAGTCCTGCCAAAGGTTAGGGAGTTTTAGATTCTGCATAGAGTCAAACTATGAAAAAAGAGTCCCATAAAGGGTAAAATAACTTACCTCGCTGGCTTGACACTCCGAGCTGAATCCGCGATCTTCGGTAGCGGATGTAGAGCCTCGGCGCTTGAATAAAGCACCTTCCGGTCATCTTAAATGCGTAGTGTCAAGAGCCTTGTCGAGTTGGGTGTCTTTGTCGGATCGAACTCCCACAACTTGAAGGCCCGTTGTTGGCATGGGAAAATCCGGCGGATGAGCATCACCTGGATTACGTTGACAAGCCTGAGATTCTTGTCCACCAGGTTTCAGACGTAGGTTTGGAGTCCGGATAGCTTGTCTGAATTCCCCCACGTCAGGCCCGTCTCTTTCCATGACGAGAGCCATGTGGGGAAGCCAGATCGGAATTCGGGGGCCGCCACCCATTGAGAGTCGCGCGGCTCGGTGATGTAGAACCACCCCTCAAGCCATAGGACTTTGGCCATCTTGCCAACCATGGCGCCTCCGCACTCCGCTTGGCGGCCGCCCACTACCTTCGGCTTGACATTGAAGATCTTAAGCCATAAGCCGAAGGGGGCTGGATGCAGAGGAAGGCCTCGCACACGACGATAAACGCCGAGATGTTGAGGATGAAGTTCGGGGCCAGATCATGGAAATCCAGGCTGTAGTAGAACATGAGCCCCCGGACAAATGGGTGAAGTGGAAAACCTAGTCCATGGAGGAAGTGGGGAGAAACACCACCCTCTCATGGGGCCTGGGGTTGGAATGAGCTGCCCCTCGTCGGGTAGCCGGTCTTGTGATGTTGCTGGACAAGTATCCGCCTCCGCAGCTTTTCGATGTGCCCCTCCGTGACGGAGGAAGCCATCCACCTGCCTCCCGCTCCGGACATAGTTGGAGAAGGTTGAGGTGGGATGAGCAGACTTGGGCGCTGGAGCTCGAGTGCACGGAGATGGATGAGCAAAGGAGGAAGAAGGCGTAGGTGAAAAGGTGGATCCTTATCCCCTTATATGGACGGACGAAGCTATGCGTCCCCCGCGAGCCTGGTAAAACTCGCTTATCTCCCAAGCGTCGTAATCAATGGCGCGGATGGGTTACCCACGTCCGTATTGATGAGAAACCCGGAATAAGGGGGCACGAGCTCCGCTTTGATAAGCCGTGCCAAGGAAACCGCTCGCTAAACGCGCTAAGGTGGCACAGTAAAAAAACGATTCGTATAAAAGCTTGGCCGTGGTGTGATGTCACACCGCGGAATACGTCAGCAGATCTGTGCAAAAATTATTCTCTCTACGGTGGTATGTGGAACTTGTTTTGCAGAGCAGGACACTATCCTTGTGTTCAAAACCTTCTATGAAGTATTCAGAGGAGGAACCCGCCTTGCAATGCCGAAGACAATATGCGCGCCGGACTAAATGCGTCATTGAAGCCTGGTTCAGGCTACCGAGGGAGTCCTGGACTAGGGGTGTCCGGATAGCGAACTATCATCGTGGCGGACTCCTGGACTATGAAGATACAAGATTGAAGACTTCGTCCCGTGTCCGGATGGGACTTTCCTTGGCGTGGAAGGCAAGCTTGGCGATACGGATATGTAGATCTCCTACCATTGTAACCGACTGTGTAACCCAAACACTATTCCGTGTCTATTAAAACCGGAGGGTTTTAGTCCGTAGGACGAACAACAATCATAACATAGGCTAGCTTCTAGGGTTTAGCCTCTCCGATCTCGTGGTAGATCTACTCTTGTACTACCCATATCATCAATATTAATCAAGCAGGAGTAGGGTATTACCTCCATCGAGAGGGCCCGAACCTGGGTAAAAACATCGTGTCCCTTGTCTCCTGTTACCATCCGCCTAGACGCACAGTTCGGGACCCCCTACCCGAGATCCGCCGGTTTTGACACCGACAGTCCCCAAGAAGGATGATTCACTTTGCATGTGCATTGACTTCAAGCATATCAATCGGGCCTGCCTGAAAGATCATTTTCCTCTCCCCTGCATCGACCAAATCATCGACTCGACTGCGGGGTGTGAGTTATTGTCCTTTCTGGACGCCTATTCAGGGTATCATCAGATCTGACTGTATGGATCCAATGAGATAAAAACGGCTTTCATCACTCCATTCAGATGCTTCTGTTATGTCACCATGCCATTTGGCCTAAAGAACGCCGGAGCCACATTCATGAGGATGATTCAGAAGTGCCTGCTCACTCAAATCAGTCGAAATGTGGAAGCATACATGGATGACATTGTGGACAAGTCACGTAAAGGTTCCGACCTGCTAGCTGACCTTGCTGAAACTTTTGCCAACCTTAGAAGGTATGATATCAAGCTCAATCCATCAAAATGCACATTCAGAGTTCCTGGCGGAAAGTTACTCGGTTTCCTCGTTTCCGAACGAGGGATCGACGCTAATCCAGAGAAAGTTGGTGCTATACTCCGGATGAAACGCCCTGTGCGTGTGCATGATGTCCAGAAGCTTACTGGTTGTTTGGCCGCCTTGAGTCGATTCATTTCCCGCCTCGGTGAAAAGGCATTGCCTCTTTACCGATTGATGAAGAAATCTGATAAGTTCGAGTGGACTCCTGAAGCTGATGCAGCATTCGCAGAGCTCAAAGCCCTGCTTTCCACCCAGCCGATGCTTGCTGCCCCAATCAGCAAAGAGCCTTTACTGCTTTATATTGCAGCCACTGGACAAGTTGTTAGTACAATACTCATGGTCGAGCGAGAAGAAGAAGGAAAAGCCTATAAAGTTCAGCGCCTAGTATACTATGTTTCTGAAGTTCTGACACCATCGAAGCAAAGATATCCACATTATCAGAAGCTTGTTTATGGGATTTACATGACCATGAAGAAGGTTGCACACTATTTCTCTGATCACTCCATTACAGTTGTCAGTGATGCACCATTATCAGAAATTCTGAACAATAGAGATGCAACTGGTCGAGTGGCAAAGTGGGCAATTGAACTCCTTCCTTTTGATATCAAGTTTGAGGCAAAGAAAGCTATCAAGTCCCAAGTAATAGCAGATTTCCTCGCCGAGTGGATTGAACAACAACTGCCAACTCAGATTCACTCGGAGCACCGGACCATGTTCTTTGATGGCTCCAAGATGCTGAATGGTTCCGGCGATGGGGTGGTTTTGGTATCCCCCGAGGCGATAAACTCAGCTATGTTCTACAGATTCACTTTGACTCCTCCAACAATGAAGCTGAATATGAAGCACTTCTATATGGGTTGCGTATGGCCATTTCACTCGGCGTCGGTCGCCTCATGGTCTATGGCGACTTGGATTTAGTGGTCAATCAAGTGATGAAGGAGTGGGACGTTAGAAGTCCAGCATGACTGGTCATTGTAATGCAGTGAGAAAGTTAAAGAAGTTTGAGGGGTTAGAGCTTCATCACATACCCCGACTGAAAAATCAAACTGCTGATGATTTGGCAAAGATAGGTTCCAAGAGGGAAGCCATTCCCAGGAATGTTGAAAGTGCAACTATCCCTAGGTGGTTTTGGTAATTCATAACAACATATAGCTCATTGAGCTAATGCTATTCCAAGACAAATATTTCAGGAAAGCTCAATGAATGGCATGGCATGGATGATGAAAGTGGATCCCTCAAAATATTAAGGATAAAGGATTGGCTCAAGCTCAAAAGCTCAAGACTCTACATTTTATATTTTAGTGATCCAAGATCACATTGAGTCTATAGGAAAAGCCAATACTATCAAGGAGGGATGAGGTGTTGCTTAATGAGCCTCTTGCTTCATGTGCTTAGTGATATGCTCCAAAAACCCTCAACTAGTTTCTCACACCCATATATGACCTAAACCTAAAGTCAAAATCGGTTCTACCGATTCTTTCTATCCGGCGCCACCGAGTTCAGATGTCATAGCCACTGCCACAAACCCTAGGCAAATCGGTTTCACCGATAGGGATCTCGGTCTCACCGGGATGGGATTGTAATCTCTCTGTTTCCCTTCGTAACGTTTTGGTCTAACCGAAGTGAGCGATCGGTCCCACCGAGATTGCAATGTAAACTCGCTGTTTATCTATAGAAACATTTCGGTCTCACCAAAAAGAGCGAATCGGTCCCACCGAGTTTACCTGACCAACTCTCTGGTTAGCTCATTATCAAAATCGGTCTCACCGAGTTTGTGTAATCGGTCTCACCGAGATTACGTTATGCCCTAACCCTAACCATATCGGTCCTACCGAGCTGCATGTCGGTCCCACCGAAAACCCTAACGGTCACTAGGTTTACTGAATCGGTCCGACCGAGTTTGTTGATTCGGTCCCACCGAGTTTGGTAAATTGTGTGTAACGGTTAGATTTTGTGTGGAGGCTATATATACCCCTCCACCTCCTCTTCATTCATGGAGAGAGCCATCAGAACAAACCTACACTTCCAACTTACATGTTCTAAGAGAGAAGCACCTACTCATGTGTTGAGGCCAAGATATTCCATTCCTACCATATGAATCTTGATCTCTAGCCTTCCCCAAGTTGCTTTCCACTCAAATCTTCTTTCCACCAAATCCAAATCCTGTGAGAGAGAGTTGAGTGTTGGGGAGACTATCATTTGAAGCACAAGACCAAGGAGTTCATCATGAACACACCATTTGTTACTTCTTGGAGAGTGGTGTCTCCTAGATTGGATAGGTGTCACTTGGGAGCCTCCGACAAGATTGTGGAGTTGAACCAAGAAGTTTGTAAGGGCAAGGAGATCGCCTACTTCGTGAAGATCTACCGCTAGTGAGGCAAGTCCTTCGTGGGCGAAGGCCATGGTGGGATAGACAGGGGTTGCTTCTTCGTGGACCCTTCGTGGGTGGAGCCCTCCGTGGACTCGCGCAACCGTTACCATTCGTGGGTTGAAGTCTCCATCAACGTGGATGTACGATAGCACCACCTATTGGAACCACGACAAAAACATCCGTGTCTCCAATTGCGTTTGAATTCTCCAAACCCTTCCCTTTACATTCTTGCAAGTTGCATGCTTTAAATTCCGCTGCTCATATACTATTTGCATGCTTGCTTGAATTGTGTGAAGATTGCTTGACTTGTGCAAATATAGCTAAAATCTACCAAAGTCTAAAATTGGGAAAATGTTAAGTTTTTAATTTGTCAAGTAGTCTAATCACCCCCCTCTAGACATACTTCAAGGTCCTACAAGTGGTATCAGAGCTTTGGTCTCCATTTGCTTTGATTTCCATAGCTTTGGTGGTCATAGCCTTGGTTTCACAACCTAGGAGAGTATGGCGTCTAGCGAGGAAATTATCACCGTAGAGGTCCTTACTTTGATGGCACTAATTTTGCTAGTTGGAAGCATAAGATGAAAATGCATATTCTCGGACATAACCCCGCCGTTTGGGCTATTGTGTGTATTGGCTTGCAAGGTGAATTCTTTCATGGGAGATAACCGAACCGTGAAGCTAGTGCGGAGGAATTGAAGATGATGCAATATAACGCTCGAGCTTGTGATATCCTCTTCAATGGCTTGTGCCCCGAAGAATTCAACAAAATCAGCCGTCTTGAGAATGCAAAGGAAATTTGGGATACTTTGATTGATATGCATGAAGGTACCGACTCCGTCAAGGAATCCAAGTTGGATGTGCTCCAAAGTCAGCTTGACAAGTTCAAAGTGAAGGATGGTGAAGGTGTCGCTGAAATGTACTCTAGGCTTGCTCTTATCACAAATGAGATTGCTGGCTTAGGAAGTGAAGAGATGACCGATGATTCATCATCAAGAAGATCCTAAGAGCATTGGATGCAAAATATGATACCGTGTGCACATTGATCTAAATGATGCCAAATTACAAAGATCTCAAGCCAACGGAAGTCATTGGAAGAATTGTTGCTCATGAGATGTCACTCAAGGATAAGGAGGAACTTCACAACAAGTCAAGTGGTGCTTACAAAGTCTCATGTGAAGCCCCCACATCATCAAGTGAGAAACAAACCTTCAATGAAGAATTGAGCTTAATGGTGAAGAAATTCAACAAATTCTACAAGAGTAGAAGCAAAGAAAGAAGCTCTAAGTCAAGGTCCTACAATGACAAAAGATCTTCTAGTCGAGAGCGCAATTGCTACAATTGTGGAAGGCCCGGACACTATTCCAATGAGTGTACGGCACCCTACAAAAGAAGAGAAGACTCTCCAAAAAGAAGAGGTAGAAGAGAAGAATCACCACCAAGAGAGAGAAGGAGTAGAGATGATCGTTATGAACGAAAACCCTCACGGAGAAGCAAGGATTTGGAAAGGAAAGACAAGTCATCAAAGAGCTACACAAAAGAAAGACATCAAGCTCATGTTGGTGAATGGGTATTCGGCTCCGACTCCGACAATCACTCCGAGAGAAGCTATCACTCCGACTCCGAATATACTCAAGATGAAGGTGTTGCCGGTCTAGCACTTGTGTCAACCAACTCCTACGACATATTTGATTCACCAAATGAAGGAATTGGAAGATGCTTCATGGCTAAAGGCCCAAAGGTAACACACCCCGAGTATGTTGATTTTAATAGTGATGAAGATGACTTGTTGGGTGATGATGATTTACTTATTGACAACTCTAGTGATGAATACTATGATGAAACGTCAATTAATCATGCTAATCAAGATAAAACGAATGACAATTATAAGGATAAGATGGAGCTTCTAACTAAAGAACTAAACACTCTTAAGTTAGCTCATGAAACTATCTTCGAAGATCATCGAGAACTTTTAAGGGCTCATGAGAAGTTACGCTTTGCAAAGCTCAATCTTGAGCAAGAGCATGAGTTCTTAAAGGCAATCAATGATGATCTTCGTAAGAAAAGTTCTTCTTACATTGCCAAGCGTTTACTCTTATCTACTTACATGCCTCAAGTCAAGTCTAGTAACAAGAACAAGAAAGATTCTTCCTCTAGTAGTAACTATAACAATGCTAAATCCAATATTGTTACTTCTAGTAGTTCTCTTGATTCCACTAATGATTCTCTTAGCCAAGTTACACTTGAGCAATAAAACAACTTATTGAAGGGAATTATAGAGAAAGGAGTATACAAGAGCCTTGCCGGGAGTAAGCAATTCGAGGAAATTGTACGCAAGCAAGGAAGGCACCGGAAGAATCGAGGTGTTGGTTTTGAACGAAAGTTCAATGCCAATGTAGTTGAGTGGGAAGAAGATCAATACCCCAAGACGAAGTTTGTTCCTCAACAAGAGAAGTATGATCCTACTTCCTTCAAGGGAACGCAAGCACAAGATGATCTTCCACCACAAGACCACAAGAACAATGGCAAGGAAAAGGTTCAAGAGGAGATTGATGCATTTGAAGAAGCACCTAAGGCCTTGGTCAAGTGGGTTCCCAAGACTACGTCAAGTTCTACTTCATCAAGTACAACTACAACTCCAAGGATTCCCATCAAGATGATGTGGATCCCGAAGAAGAAGAACTAGAGTGTTCTTGAGGGTGACTCCGCCAACATTCTTCACTCTTATCATTATGGCAAGGACAAGTGCAATAAAATTCCATATCTTGCACTAGTTCAAGGAGTCACAAAACCTTCATGTTGGCAAGGGAAGGGACAAGGTAACCTAAGGTTTTCATGAACATCATCTTGTGTGTGCATCACTCTATGTCTATGGATATTCTTGTTTGTTCCTTGTGGGACTAACCCATGTAGGAATTGAAAGTGCAACTCACTCCAAAGGATTGCTCCAAAAGATCTACATCAACATTGAGCATCCACATCTTCAACACCTACATGAAGTCATCATCGAAAAAACCCAAGGTTAGTTCATCCCTCTAAGGGGGGATCTCACATCTAGGGGGAGCTTAACTCTAAAAAATGAGTCAAAGCAACTCTAATGATGTGAACACATAAATGCTTTATGTAAAAGTGGTAACCCCACTTGAGCTTAAACGATGAGTATGACCTATGATCAAATGTTCTCATTTGACCCCTAAGTCAATATACTCATATATAGATGACCTAGTCATCGCCAATTGTTTGATAGATGCTAGAATTGTTTGTGCATGCTTTGTCACATATTTCATTTTTCATTTTATTGTGTGAGCATGTTGGTTGCATATTTTACTCATTTGAGGACATCCACTTGTTGTTTTGATTGATTGGTTTATTTTCTTTGGCCAAGTGGATGGACAAGAATGCCTAAGAACCTTCTCTAGCTATCTATGCTTTACTCATCTCAAACTATATTCTTGCTACATCACAAAATTTGATCAAGTCAGATTCGAACCACTCTGTGTGAGGAGCACTCGGAGTCCCCGATTCGTCATAGACTTAAACTTCCAAAACTTCTTTGTGCTTTCCGGTCTGACCGATTCCTCCATTTCGGTCTTACCGAGATCACTAAGTCGATCTAGGTTTTCATCTCGGTGCAACCGATTTGAACTTTTCAGTCACACCGAGTTGCTATAACTATCAACAGTTATGCATCTCGGTGCCACCGAGTTGTTCCACTCGGTCACACCGGCAGTGTCAGGCTATATATTCACACGGGCAAAATTTTGGAAAACTTTCTCCAAACCTCTTCGCCTCACAAGCATAGCTCGCTTCTGCCTTCTAGGTTTCAGATTGTCGACTTTGTCGCCACCGCCTTCTCGTCGCTGGTCTCCGCCATCAGCTAACGGATTTCATCTCCGCCGTCAGCCAGAAGCGAGTTCATCATCGAACTAGGGTATGAACTCGATCACGGTGCTATCCTCGCCGATTCTCAGCACATTGTGTTCATTATGATTCTTGCCATGATTGAAACACCTCTATCCAAATGTAACAATCCTTAGAATAGATGCGATTAAAAAATTTAGGGTTAGGTTTCCGCCGAAACCATCTCGGACCCACCGAGTTGAAAAACTCGGTCCCACCGATTCGGCTAACGCCATTGCACTAGTAACTCTCGATCTGACCGATTTTAGAACTTTGCGAAACCCTAGCAGTCTCGGTGCCACCGAACTGTGACTCGGTCTGACCGAGTTCACTAGTTTAGGTTCCAAAATTGCTTCGGTATCACCGAGTTTGAAAATCGGTTGATCCGAAATGCTTTCTGTGGAAAACTAAAACTAAGTTTTTGAATCATTCTTTTGCAAAAATCTCTGCATTTTGTGATGCTCATCCACTCTATCTCATCTATAACTATTCACATGGTCAGCAGTCAGTGTGTGTAGCATGTCAGACCAAAGTGACAGCCAGAACAAGTCAGAGGAGCAGCTCAGATGAGGGAAGCAGAAGCACTCCCAGCAATTTGTCCAAAGCTGCCACCAGGACAAGGAAGAAGAGAACCTCAGAATCTGAGGATGAGGATTATGTGGCAATAGAAGATGAGGCCATTTCAAAGAAGAAAATGCTCAAGAAGGAGTATAGCTCAACTGCAGTAAAGCCAGGGATGAAGATTAAAAGGCCTGCAAGAAGGCAACCAATGTCTAAAGCCAGAGCCTACACTCATGCATCTTTGGAATCCCAACCCAAAGAGCCTGCTGCAGAAGGAAAGAAAAGGAAGGAAAGGGTCAAGAAGACCATGGCCAGAGTGATTGGAAAGCCTTCCATGATGGAAGAGGAGGAAGAAGAAGAGGTTGTTGCACCAGCACCCAAGGCACAAAAGCTGATGGGTGATGCTATAAAGTCAGGGGCTGCAACATCAAAGCCCAAAGAAGCACCAAAGCTGCCTCCAAGCCCAAGAGTGCACCTAAGAGGAATACCAGGAGTATACCAAATGCTGAAAAGAACAAGGCCCCAAAGGTGCACGATGTTGTCAGCCGAGGAGGATGATGAAGGACAAGTCCTAAGAAAGCTCAAACCCAAGATTCCAGACCACAATGATGCTCATCCTGTGGCTGAGAACATGAAGATCAGGCGAGACTTAGGGTTGAGGCTATGGAGAGAGTCAGAACCATATGCCACCAGGAGAAGGACTGCTGTTGATTATAGGTTCCACACAAAGGAACAACATGATTTCTATGAGACAATCTTTTTGGACAAGAAGCCCATAGTGTGTGATATGAGGTGGGTCGACTGGACCTACATAAAGGAGAATGAGGAACATTATCCTAGAGTGTATGACAACTTCAGTGCGTGTGGAGTTGCAGACTTTGTTGGGCAGAAGCTCACAAACTGGAATGATGAGCTCATTATGCAATTCTACTCCACAGCACATTTATATCCAGATGGCAGGATAGTTTGTATGTCTGAAGGAACGAGATACCAATCAACTATTTAGGAATGGGCAGGTCTGATCAATGCCCCAAACGAGAGTGAAGATGACTTGGACGTTTATTCCAAGAAAAAGATGGATCACAACTCTATGTCATAGATGTACAAGGAGATCCCAGACAAAGCTCTTGAGACTTTCAAGCTTGGGTCACCCATTTTCTTCCTGTCGGGGCTGCCAAGCGATCAAGCTGGATCCTAAGGCACACTCTTTTGCCCAAATCAGGTGACCACAACATGATCAGAGGGCATGCAATTAATTTGCTACACATATTTGATGTGCCACAGAAATTCAAGGTCATGAGCCTCATGGTTGAGACTATCAAGAGGACAGCAGCAGACCAAAAGGGAAGTTGTGGATATGCCCCACAAATTCAGGCGTTGATTAACTCAAAGATGGGCACAGGAAAGTATCTATTGGATAAGGAACACGTTGTTCTCTATCCTGACTTTGAGGACAATCAAGTTGTGATGAATGAGAATGAACCATCATCAGTACAAGCTCAAGAGAAGAAGGAGAAAGCAAAGAAAGAGAAGGCTGCCAAGATGCCAACACAAGAGGAGGCATCTGAGTACTTTTTGAAGAGCAAGCAGGACCAGCTTAGTTACTTGATAGCATCAACTCTGAGGATTGAGAAAGGGTTGGCCACCCTAACTCAAAACCAGGAGAGCCTGGAAAGAATCATGGAGCAAAAATTCTATGATCTTGATGTCAAAGTAACTGAGATTCAGTCAGTTGTGGAGCAACTACAGGATGACATGCAGGAGAGGAAGGGCAGGACAACTACTGATGCATTTGCCAGAGTGCCTCAAGCTCAGAGACCAGCTGCAGAGCTAGTAATGCACACCGTGAGTCACTTCATCTGCCCAGCTACAGCTCCACAAGAACCAGCTCCAAAGACCAACTCCTTCAGCTCCTTCCACATCAACTGAAGTCTTCGTCCAAGGAGCCATCTCTACGCCACCAACTGAAGACCAAGCCTGAGAGACGATATAGTACTATGCATTTTATAGGAACTTTTTGGTAACTTGTTGCCAAACGGGAGAAAAATGTATAAATCATAGGCTTCGAGAGAGAGAGAGTTTGCTTTTGTTCTCTCTTGTTTTCTTTGTTGAACTTTGTTTGCTTTTGATTGCTTAAGATACTATGCTATTATCTGTGAGACATTGATGATCATGTGTTTGATCATAAGCTACACTTATGCTTGTTAGATGATATTATCTTACTTATCCTTATATGATCATTCACTTTGCTTGGTGATGAGTGCATGTATTCAATGTTTATTATTTTGAGCACTCCACCAAGATGTATGTGACATGGAAGAGTAACCCATGAGCCTAGTTCCTTGTGCATTTGCAGTCCAAAGCAAATCTTAAAATATGCACAAATTTAGGGGGAGCTCTTGCTTATCACATACTTCTCAAAGCGATGATGTTTTTCAATCTTATTATCATTTGTCGAATCTTTGATCTATATGTTGTCATCAATTACCAAAAAGGGGGAGATTAAAAGTGCAACTATCCCTAGGTGGTTTTGGTAATTCATAACAACATATAGCTCATTGAGCTAATGCTATTCCAAGACAAATATTTCAGGAAAGCTCAATGAATGGCATGGCATGGATGATGAAAGTGGATCCTCAAAATATTAAGGATAAAGGATTGGCTCAAGCTCAAAAGCTCAAGACTCTACATTTTATATTTTAGTGATCCAAGATCACATTGAGTCTATAGGAAAAGCCAATACTATCAAGGAGGGATGAGGTGTTGCTTAATGAGCCTCTTGCTTCATGTGCTTAGTGATATGCTCCAAAAACTCTCAACTACTTTCCCACACCCACATATGTCCTAAACCTAAAGTCAAAATCAGTCCTACTGATTCTTTCTATCCGGCGCCACCGAGTTTAGATGTCATAGCCACTGCCAAAAACCCTAGGCAAATCGGTTTCACCGATAGGGATCTCAGTCTCACCGAGATGGGATTGTAATCTCTCTGTTTCCCTTTGTAATGTTTCGGTCTAACCGAAGTGAGCGATCGGTCCCACCGAGATTGCAATGTAAACTCTCTGTTTCCCTTCCGTAACATTTCGGTCTCACCGAAAAGAGCGAATCGGTCCCACCGAGTTTACCTGACCAACTCTCTGGGTAGCTCATTATCAAAATCGGTCTCACCGAGTTTGTGTAATCGGTCTCACCGACAAGATTGTGGAGTTGAACCAAGAAGTTTGTAAGGGCAAGGAGATCGCCTACTTCGTGAAGATATACCGCTAGTGAGGCAAGTCCTTCGTGGGCGACGACCATGGTGGGATAGACAAGGTTGCTTCTTCGTGGACCCTTCGTGGGTGGAGCCCTCCGTGGACTCACGCAACCGTTACCCTTCGTGGGTTGACGTCTCCATCAACGTGGATGTACGATAGCACCACCTATTGGAACCACGACAAAAACATCCGTGTCTCCAATTGCGTTTGAATCCTCCAAACCCTTCCCTTTACATTCTTGCAAGTTGCATGCTTTAAATCCGCTGCTCATATACTCTTTGCATGCTTGCTTGAATTGTGTGAAGATTGCTTGACTTGTGCAAAGATAGCTAAAATCCGCCAAAGTCTAAAATTGGGAAAAGGTTAAGTTTTTAATTGGTCAAGTAGTCTAATCACCCCCCTCTAGACATACTTCAAGGTCCTACAAATGTGTTCTTGGAACATATACATTCACCTTCAGTTTTAGAAGATCCTTTCACTGAACTGCCCCCACAACCAAAGAGTGCCACTGATCCGACTGAAGTCGAAGTCCCAGCTGTGGTCGACCTGATCATGGAGGTTTTGGTCATCACTCCTGACTGGACAGTGCTGTACATTTCATACATTCTCAGAAAGGAACTCCTAGAGGATGAAGAAGAGGCCCGATAGATCGTCCGTCGATCCAAAGCCTTTACTGTGATAAAATGACAGTTGTTCAGAGAGAGTGTGACTGGAATCTGTCAAAAATGCATAACACCAGAAGAAGGTCGAGTGATCCTCAATGACATCCACTCGGGGACTTGTGGTCACCATGCATCCTCTCGGACCATCGTGGCCAAAGCATACCGAGCAGGATTTTATTGGACACGAGCAAATGAGATGGCAAAAGAAATAGTCAACAAATGTGAAGGTTGCCATTTTTACTCCAATATGTCTCACAATCCAGCATCAGCCCTGAAGACTATTCCACTCGTCTGGCCCTTTGCTGTTTGGGGTTTGGATATGGTTGGACCTCTAAGGACTGGTAGGAGCGGTTTCACTCATGTGCTCGTGGCACTCGACAAGTTCACTAAATGGATCGAAGCCAAGCCTATCAAAAACCTTGAAGCCAGTACTGCTGTCAGGTTCATCAGAGATTTAACATTCAGATATGGTGTTCCACACAGCATCATCACTGACAATGGGTCGAACTTCGATTCTGATGAGTTCGGAGCCTTCTGTGCTTCCCAAGATACTCGAGTCGACTATGCTTTAGTCGATCACCCCCAGTCGAATGGACAAGCTGAAAGAGCAAATGGATTGATTCTCAAAGGGTTGAAACCCCGAATGATGCGTGATCTCAAACATCCAGCAGGAGCCTCGGTCGATGAACTTCCATCAGTACTATGGGGACTGAGGACAACTCCCAATCGGTCGGTTGGCCGGACTCCTTTTTTCCTGGTTTATGGAGCTGAAGCTGTACTTCCGAGTGACTTGCTCCACAATGCACCTCGAGTCGAGCTTTTCTCAGAAGATGAAGCAGAATAGGCACGGCAAGATGCAGTTGATCTTCTGGAAGAGGAAAGAGAGATGGCCCTGATCCATTCGACCATCTATCAGCAAGACTTACGTCGATTCCATGCCAGAAACGTGAGGGGTTGGGCATTTCAAGAGGGAGACTTGGTTCTCCGAGTGGATCAGCAGAAACCACACAGGCTTGCTCCTGCCTGGGAAGGTCCCTTCATTTTCACCAGAGTGCTCCACAATGGAGCATACCACCTCTACAATGTCGAGCACAAGAAAGACGAGCCGCATGCTTGGAATGCAGAACTGCTCCGCCCCTATTATACTTAAGCACTCATTCTGATGAGATGTAATAAGAAATACCTTTGTAGTTTGTTTATTAAAACAAGAGCTTTACATTTTTCTGAAACGGTTGTCGTTGCTTATGTTTGTGTCTGAAATCCCCCAGTGGGTGACTTAGCCGCGAATCCAGTTCGCCTAAGTTTGAAAAATCCTACCGAGTGGTGAGCAAGCCTCTCACTAGGGGGCTTAGCCGCGAATCCGTTTCGCCTAAGTTTATAAAATCCTGCCGAGTGGCGAGCAAGCCTCCCACTCGGGGGCTTAGCTGCAGTCCAGTACATGCCTAAGTTTGAAAAATCCTACCGAGTGGTGAGCAAGACTCTCACTCGGGGGCTTAGCTGCAGTCCAGTACTCGCCTAAGTTTAAAAAAATCCTACCGAGTGGTGAGCAAGCCTCTCACTCGGGGGCTTAGCCGCGAATCCGTTTGGCCTAAGTTTATTAAATCCTTCCAAGTGGTGAGCAAGCCTCTCACTCGGGGGCCCTCTCGATGGAGGTAAAACCCTACTCCTGCTTGATTAATATTGATGATATGGGTAGTACAAGAGTGGATCTACCACGAGATCAGAGAGGCTAAACCCTAGAGGCTAGCCTATGGTATGATTGTTGTTCGTCCTATGGACTAAAACCCTCCGGTTTATATAGACACCGGATAGGGTTAGGGTTACACAGAGTCGGTTACAACGGTAGGAGATCTACATATCCGTATCGCCAAGCTTGCCTTCCACGCCAAGGAAAGTCCCATCCCGACACGGGACGAAGTCTTCAATCTTGTATATTCATAGTCCAGGAGTCCGCCAATGGTGATAGTTCGCTATCCGGACACCCCTAATCCAGGACTCCCTCGGAGCCCACTGAACCAGGCTTCAATGACGATTTAGTCCGGGCGCGCATATTGTCTTCGGCATTGCAAGGCGGGTTCCTCCTCCGAATACTTCATAGAAGATTTTGAACACAAGGATTGTGTCCGGCTCTGCAAAACAAGTTCCACATACCACAGTAGAGAGAATAACCTTTGCACAGATCTGCTATCGTATTCCGCGGCGTGACATCACATCACGACCAAGCCATTATACGAATCTTTTTACTGTTCCACCTCAGCACGTTTAGCGAGGCGGTTGCCTTGGCACGTCTTATCAGAGCGGAGATTGTGCCCCCTTATTCCGGGATTCCCATCAATACAGACGTGGGTAACCCAACCGCGCCATTGATTACGGCGCTTGGGAGATAAGCGAGTTTTACCAGTCGGCGGGGACGATAGCTTCGTCATTCATATAATGGGATAAGGATCCACCTTTTAACTTATGCCTTCTTCCTCCTTTGCTCATCCATTTCACAAGACTCGAGCTCCAAATACCAAGTCCGCACATCCCTCCTCAATCTTCTCCAGCCATGTCCGGAGCGGGAGGCAAGTGGATGGTCTCCTTTGTCATGGAGGGACAAGTCAAAAAGCTGCGGAAGGCCGGTTACTTGTCCAGCGACATCGCGCACCGGCTCCCCGACGAGGGGCGGCTCATTCCCACCCCCAGGCCCCATGAGAGGGTGGTGTTCCTCACCCATTTCCTCCGCGGACTAGGTTTTCCACTTCACCCATTTGTCCGGGGCTCATGTTCTACTACGGCCTGGATTTCCACGATCTGGCCCCGAACTTCATCCTCAACATCTCGGCGTTTATCGTCAGGTGCGAGGCCTTTCTTCGATCCAGCCCTACTTGACTTATGGCTGAAGACCTTCAATGTCAAGCCCAAGGTAGTGGGCGGCCGCCAAGCGGAGTGCGGAGGTGCCATGGTTGGCAAGATGGCCAAAGTCCTATGGCTCGAGGGCTCCTTTGTGGAGACCGTGAAGGGGTGGCAATCGGGGTGGTTCTACATCACCGAGCCGCGCGACCCTAAATGGGCAGCGGCCCCCGAATTCAGATCTGGTTTCCCTACGCATCTCACCTCTTGGAAAGAGACGGGCCTGACATGGGGTAATCCGGAAGAGCTGACCGAACTCCAAACCTGCATGCAAACCCTGGTGGACAAGAATCTCAGGCTTGTCAATGTAGTCCAGGTTATGCTCATTCGCCGGATCCTCCCATGCCAACAACGGGCCTTCAAATTTTGGGAGTTCGATCCGGCGCAGCGCCAAACTCTGAAAAGGCTCTTCAACACTACGTACGAAGATGCCTGGAAGGTGCTGTTCAAGGGCGCCGAGGCTCCCACATCCGCTACCTAAGATCGCGGATTCAGCTCGCAGCGCCAAGCTACCGAGGTAAGCTATTTTACCCTTTACGGGACTCTTGTTTTCATAGTTTGACTCTATGTGGGATCTAAACTCCTTACCTTTGACAGATCGGCGTTACACGTCCGGCAGGTTAACTGTCCGGCCCTTGCCGTAAGACTCCAGCGGACGCCCGCTGATTTGGGGCTCTTGGCTCCGGCACCTCACGTGGTTCCGGAGAAGAAGGCCAAGAAGAAGGCCACGGGGACTCGAAGGAGCGCCCGACGCCAGGTGTTGTCGGACTCATCGTCCGACGACTATGAGGCGGAATCCTCCCCTGAGGACGAGGAGGAGGAAAAAGAAGCCTCTCCCCCAGCGGGGAGAGAGAAGAAAAGGAAGGCCGCCCCGATTGGGGAGGCCGGAGGGTTCAAGAAAGGAAGGGCCCTTCCTCCGGACTTCTCCACCAACGCCGACAACGACGAGGAGGACTGGCCACCAAGGGCCAAGCCCCTGGCGAGATCGTAAGTGTCCGGACTCCGGAATAGCTCATGACTTTTTATTTGTCGCATAGTGTCTTCTAACGCCGAATATAACCATGTAGCCCACCCAAGGACGAGCTCGCCGCTTCGTCGAGCGGCTCCCTGGATTCGTCGGATGTGAATAGCACTTCACTTCCGACCACCTCCTCTCCTCGTGACGCAGACGACTCCGCGGCGGAGTCCCAAAAGGGGCCCAGCCAGGAGGAGGTGGTCATGGAAGCGCCGCAAGGCGACCTCCCGGACTCCGGGCGCAAAGGGGGCGAGACCCCAGAGGGCTCTATGTCCGGCCCTGTGCTGGACTCCGTACCGGAACCTTCAGTGGTTCCGAAGTCCGGCAAGCGGCCCCTTCGTAAGAAGGGCAAGATCATGACGCCGGTGACCTCACGATCCGGAGGCACCGGATAGCTTGTTGGAGGCGCTTAACGGCGCCTCCATCAACGAGGAGCACCGTGACTGCTATGAGTGTGGTGATCCGAAAGTTCAGTCCGCCATGAGCGGGCTGACTGAAGCCTGCATCAGCCTTCTAATGTGCTTTGAGGTAAGTTTAGAATATGTAAAAATATTACCGCATAGACAAGAGTCTCAGATGCTTAGTTCGATTGTTCGGAAAGAAAAGCCGGACTGAGGATCTAAAAGATATACGCAGGAGTCTAACATAAGGATGTCAATATGGGAATGCAGGCGCTGCCGATGTCTCACCAGACCGATCATGGAGGTCAATGCATTGAAGCAGAGCCTCGAGCGGTCCGAGAACGAGCTCGGCCTTGCCAAGAAGCAACTTCGAGGACAAGGAAGGTAAGTAATACCTTATTAAAGTAATACCTTATAGAAAGGATTTGGTAGCAAAAATGACAGGACTAACGTGGGTATTGTAGGGGCCACGAACGAGGTGGCGACCCTGAAGGAAGCGGTGTCCACGGCTGAAAGCAAAGCGGCCGCGGAGCGCACCGAGCGAGAGAAGCAGGAGGCGCAGGTGGCGGAGGTGTGGCAAGAGCTCCGTGCTCGTGGAAAAACACGAGAGTTTCGAAGCGTGACTCAAGACTCGAGAGTCCGAGCTTGCCTCGGCTCTTGAGAGTGCCAAAGCCACTAAGGCCAAGCCCAAAAAGCCCTCCAGGAAATTGAATCATTAACGAAGATAGCGGCGGTAAGGCTCTCTTTATGCAAAGCAAGCATGTGATAGTGAATTATCTTGTACTTACCAGAATCCGGAGCTCTCCAGAGCATTCGCAGATCTGTCCCAGAGTGTGTCCGATCCTGCCAGATTCTATCTGCGCCGAGGAGGGAGCTCGACGGAAAAGGTGTTCTGGTCTCGATGTCTGAGGCCGGACATCCGGTGCCTGAGCGACCAGCTGAAGCAATGGTCGAAGCTCCACAAGGTCGCCGAACAGGCCATGAAGGGCCTCATAGTTCGGCCGTGTGGCCTATGGAAGCCATGCACAGGAGCTACTTCAGGCTAGTGCGGCGGCCGGTGGACTCTCGCCCATGGATGGAAGTCATCAAGCGCCTGTCTGCATTGAAGGTGCCTGTTGGCCCTTGCACGTGCTAAAGTGCACTTGGGCAAGATTGATGCTGAGAAGCTTGTGGTGGACGGGCCACCGCCGGGCAAGGAGCATCGCAAGCCCGAAATGTACTATGAGGGCGTCCTGAAGGGTGCTTGCCTTATAGCGGGTGAATGCTCCAAAGATGTAATTTTTGAATAGACTCGCATTTGTTATCCTCAGACGCTGAAAACTTGTTCATATGCGCTAAGCAACGCTTGTGAATTTAAAATATTACCTTCAGGCGGCCGCTTATCAAATTTGAGAGATGGCAAGTCGTTGGCTTCAGCCCCCATGCCACAGTGCTTTGGGGTGTTCGATAAACTTGAGCGCTCTTGTTCCCATCCTTGGGTCCTTCGAGGAGGCGCTCAACGCAACGAACCAGGCACCCGGACTATAATGCTTGAACACTCTCACTTAGCCATAGAATTCTATAATTTTAAATTTCGGCGAAGCCCCTAGTATTCGGAAGACCGAGTTCGGGGTGCTATCCACGCCTTGGCCGGACAATGCCGACTCCTGGCTCTAAGCGGCATAAGTCTTTAGGGACCCGAAAAAACCTCTCGAACAGCGACCGGCTTTCGCCCTATCATGAAGGTCAGTTTTAGCTTTCTCCATTGAGGTGCTCAACCCAGCTCAACCGGGGCTCAATCGCAGTGGTTCTCCCAGCGCTACCTTAGCCGATATAACGGAACGTAAGGTACCAAAACATGGGAGCCGGGCAAACCCAACTATTGACCCAAGACATGATTCGGAGCCGATGCATATAATGCTATAAGTTCGGGGTGCCGCACTTGTGAAAGTGTTCGGACTTATCACACCATATTTTTGGGGTACTTAAGCTCCTGGTGTATTGGCCGTGCCAAAGTGTACGGGTGCAACATGTCATGAATGAACATATATATAGATAAAGAAAGGAGTGCAATAATAGGCAAAAGCTATGTATTGTTTATTCAAAAAGGTACTGCAATGAAAGCAGAACGATACAAATAGTGCGATAAGCCAGGGATGGGACTATTTAACATGTCCCCCTCCAGGGGTAAGCTGCGGGATGGTATGTAAAACAGGTATAATGCTCGTAGTAGAGACCACCTAGACACTCGACGTAGCTTTCTGCTTCCCTGGCTGTTGCATCGTGAGTTCGACAATTCTAGTGCCGGACAGGGCTTCTTGAAAACGGAGTACTGAAAGTAAGAGAAAAGAAGAAAGAAAAAGAATGACACAATCGGGAGCCCCTGGTGCGGTTGAGCCGCATTCTGGGCGTGCCGTGGTCGTGCCCCTCCCCTTATGCCCATGGTATCTCCAGAGCGTAGTTATGTATGCGTAGTAATCGGGCTTCGCAATTTGGCGAGGGCTGGGGTTGGGGCCGGATTGCTACGCGTGCTCGGATCGTGCCAGGCGGTCTTGTTGTAGGTTACTCCGGGCGCGCTTGACGGTGTCCGGACGTTTAGTAGCCGGACTCGAGAATTGCTGTGAGAAGCTACTTTGCACCTCTGCCGCGAGGGCCACCATATGCTCCTCCGTTCGGAGAGAGCATTCGGTGTTTCCATTGACCGTGATTACTCCTCGAGGGCCTGGCATCTTGAGCTTGAGGTATGCGTAGTGCGGCACCGCATTGAACTTTGCAAATGCGGTTCGCCCAAGCAAAGGCGTGATAGCCGCCATGAACGGGACTATGTCGAAGATTAACTCTTTGCTTCGGAAGTTATCCAGGGATCCGAAGACCACTTCGAGTGTAACTGAGCCTGTACAATTGGCCTCTACACTTGGTATGACGCCTTTAAAGGTCGTATTTGTGGGTTTAATCCTTCAGGGGTCTATGCCCATTTTGTGCACTGTATCTTGACAGAGCAGGTTCAGGCTGCTACCGCCGTCCATCAGGACTCTAGTGAGGTGAAATCCGTCGATGATTGGGTCAAGAACCAATGCAGCGAATCCACCGTGGCGGATGCTAGTGGGGTGGTCCCTTCGATTAAAGGTGATCGGGCAGGAGGACCGTGGGTTGAACTTTGGGGCGACTGGCTCCATCGCATATACGTCCCTTAGCGCACGCTTTCGCTCCTTTTTGGGTATGTGGGTTGCGTATATCATGTTCCCCGTCCGCACTTGTGGGGGGAAGCCCTTCTGTCCTCTATTGTTCGGCGGCCGGGGCTCCTCCTCGTCATCGCTATGCAGCCCCTTGTCATTGAGTTTGGCATTTAACTTGCTCTTTGTTTGAAGACCCAACAATCCTTGTTGGTGTGGTTATTGGTTTTTCGGGGTGCCATGTATTTGGCACGAGCGATCGAGTATTCGGTCCAGATTGGACGGGCCCTGAGTATTTCTTTTGAACGGCTTTTTCCGCTGACCGGGTTTAGAGCCTCTGAATCCGGCATTGACTGCCGTATCTTCAGCATTATCGCCGTTGATGCGGCGCTTGTGCTTGTTGCGACGCGACCTGCCGTTGCTGTCCTTGGTATCTGAACTACCAGTTGTTACTACAAGCTAGCCAGCTGTCCTCTCCCGCGCAAAAGCGGGTCATGAGTGTTGTGAGGGCTGCCATGGATTTCGGCTTTTCCTGTCCTAGGTGCCGGGCAAGCCACTCGTTGCGGATGTTATGTTTGAAGGCTGCAAGGGCCTCTGCATCCGGACAGTCAACGATTTGATTTTTCTTGGTTAGGAATCATGTCCATAATTGCCTGGCCGATTCTTCTGGCTGCTGAATTTTGTGGCTGAGGTCATCGGCGTCTGGTGGTCGCACATATGTGCCCTGGAAGTTATCAAGGAATGCGGCTTCCAGGTCCTCCCAACAACCAATTGATTCTGCTGGCAAGCTGGTAAGCCAATGCCGAGCTGGTCCTTTAAGCTTGAGTGGGAGGTATTTGATGGCGTGTAGATCATCACCGCGGGCCATGTGGATATGGAGGAGGTAGTCCTCGATCCAAACCGCAGGATCTGTTGTGCCATCGTATGATTCGATGTTTACGGGTTTGAAACCCTAGGGGATTTGATGATCCATCACTTTGTCTGTGAAGCATAGTGGGTGTGCGATGCCTCTGTATTGAGCTATATCACGACGCAGCTCAAATGAGCTTTGTCTACTGTGTTCGACCCGTCCGGAATTGTTGTATCCGGCGTGATGGTTATCATCACGTGTCGTGGGGCGCCCACGCGATCCGTAGATCGATCTTGTTTGCCTTGCCTTATCCTCCAATATGTCTTGCAGGTCTGGCACCTTTCCCCGTGCCTTGGTACTTTTCGAGCGATGCCGGGGTGCGGCTTGAATGGAGGGCCTAGAGGCCTCTCTGTCGCGGCCACGGGGTGGCCGGTCGGCCGCATCATGCGCTGGTGATGTAGGTTTGGGTGCTTCGTCCTCTAATTGGGGTAGCAGCCTGCATTTTGGGTATCTCTTGGAGGGGCGTTCGAGTTCAGATTCTTCGCTGCAAGGACTTCAGTCCATCCGCTGCCTAGCAAGTCTTGGTCAGCTCTAAGTTGCTGCCGCTTTTCTTGAGGCTGCTTGCCGTGGCCATAAGCCTGCGTTTGAAACGCCTCCTGTTGGCGGGATCCTCAGGCACGACAAATTCGTCGTCGTCAAGGCTTGCCTCATCTTCGGAGGGAGGCATATAATTATCGTCCTCCACCTCCCTGTCTGCCGCTCTATCATGAGGGCTGGCTTCTCCCTCCTCCTATGCTAAATCCTGCTGGAGGGGGTTGTCTTCGGCACTGTCCGGGGTGTTATTATCTCCCGTGCCGGAATCACCGTTTTTGCTGTGGCGGGATTTAGAGCGGCGCCGCTGACGCCGGCGCTTGGGCTGTTTCTTGGATTGGTCATCCTCCAGTGTTCCATCGCCGTTCCCATCTTTTGGGATGTCCACCATGTATATGTCGTATGACGAGGTGGCCTTCCAGTGCCCTGTAGGCGCTGGTTCTTGGTCGTCTCCAGCATCGCCGTCCATACCATCGATGTCTTCGGAGTCGAAGTCGAGCATGTCGGTTAAATCATCGATAGTGGTTACAAAGTGGGTAGTGGGTGGGCGTTGAATTTCTTCGTTGTCCGCATCCCAACCTTCCTGACCGTAGTCCGGCCAGGGCTCTCCTGATAAAGAGAGAGACTTTAGTGAATTCAGGATGTCGCCGAAGGGCGACTGCTAAAAGATGTCCGTAGCAGTGAACTCCATAACCGGCGCCCAATTGGATTCAATTGGCAGGGGCGCGGAGGGTTTAGAGTCCGGAGAGGAGTCTGGCACCTTGGAGTCACGGTCTTCGCAAAGGACAGGGATGGTGTTCGGCTCAATCACCGTAGAGATCGTATCCCCTGAGGCGGTGTCCAGCCACTCATCCTCGATCGGCAGAGTCGGCTCCAAGCTAAGGGTCGGAGCGGATGCTGGTGCGGCCTCCAGGACACTGTTCGGCGGCAGAGCTAGATCATGCCCATCGAGATAGTGCGGCGCGCTTGGCTGTGGCTCGAATCCGTCGAAGATCAAGTCTCCATGGATCTCGACCGTGTAGTTCAAACTCCCAAATCTGACCTGATGGTCAGGGGTGTAGCTTTCGATCTGCTCCAGATGGCCAAGTGAATTGGCCCGCAGTGCAAAGCCGCCGAATACGAATATCTGTCCGGGGAGAAAAGTCTCACCCTGGACCGCGTCGTTGTTGATAATCGAAGGAGCCATCGGGCCTAAGGATGACGACACAGAGGAACTCTCAATGAAAGCACCAATGTCGGTGTCAAAACCGGCGGATCTTGGGTAGGGGGTCCCGAACTGTGCATCTAGGCGGATGGTAACAGGAGACAAGGGACACGATGTTTTTACCCAGGTTTGTGCCCTCTTGATGGAGGTAAAACCCTACTCCTGCTTGATTAATATTGATGATATGGGTAGTACAAGAGTGGATCTACCACGAGATCAGAGAGGCTAAACCCTAGACGCTAGCCTATGGTATGATTGTTGTTCGTCCCCACGGACTAAAACCCTCCGGTTTATATAGACACCGGATAGGGTTAGGGTTACACAGAGTCGGTTACAATGGTAGGAGATCTACATATCCGTATCGCCAAGCTTGCCTTCCACGCCAAGGAATGTCCCATCCGGACATGGGACGAAGTCTTCAATCTTGTATCTGCATAGTCCAGGAGTCCGGCCAATGGTGATAGTTCGGCTATCCGGACACTCCCTAATCCAGGACTCCCTCAACTGGAAAGTGTGCCTTTCTGTGTTAGCAACCTTGAGCTCCGCCAGCTTGTCTTCTTTGACCTCCTTGCAGTGCACTCGGACCAGAGACAGCGCGACATCAGCTCCGCAGCGAGCAGATGACTTCTTCCATTCTTGTACTCGGTCAGGTATTTGATTCAGTCGAGCCATCAGAGACTCGAGGTCTTGAGACAGTTCCGCCTGAGGCCAGAGTTCAGCATCAACCCGAGTCATCGCCGCCTTCAGGCGGGCAAGATAAGCAACAACGCTGTCCATGCGAGATTCTAACCGCAGCACATTCATTGCAACGTCATCTTTGACTGGGCAATTTATGGGATCGAGACCCGTCTCGACCCGCCCAGTTTCCGCCTCAAAGTCCTGGCATAGTTCTGCACAGTCAAGTAAATATTGAGTCGACAATATAATAAGACCTGTCAATCGGCCATAACAAGTTAGTCGAACATCGGTACCTTCAAGCTTTAAGACCAGTTTTGCAGCAATATGGCCCAGATAAGATTCTAACTCACCCTTCTTGGCTTTGAGGCTCCCAATTTTGTCAGTCAGCTTGTCCTTGTCTTTCTTCAGTCGCTCGACCTCCCAATTGGCGTCAGAGACAACAGTCTTAAGTTTGGAGTTCTCTTCTTCCAACTTGCCGACTGAAGCAAGCTTCTTGTCACCAAGTGCCGTTTTCTCTCGCGCCTCCTTCTGCGCGGCAGCAAGATCCAGATCCTTCTTCTCTAGAGCCTGCTTCATTTTCTCTAAATAAATAACTTCCTTCAGACGGGCTTGGAGTTGACGGTTTTCACTACATACATCTACTCGAGTGGAATCACTCGGTTCAAAAAATGGAAAGGAAAAAGTGCCAGTCGTAAGATGGACAGTTGACGATTGGTTACCTCCCATGGCAGCTACTTCATCACGAGCAGTCTTGAGATTCTTCTTGGCCAGTTCCAGATGAAGGTTGAGGCTGATTTGCTGTTTGTTTAGTGTACAAATTTGAGCCCCAAGATCACAAGATTTCTACGGTCAATATATAAGACATATCTGTCGTCAGAAACAAAAGAACATCACAGGGAAGGTTACTCTAAGACTACCGTCGAATCAAACATTCAACGGCAGTCTTGGGGACTACACCCAGTGGGTGCACTTAGCGTGCCCCCACTGGTTTGATTAAACACTGGGCATGGTCTGCCCAGCGCAAGTTGTAAAAAAAAGCCGTTCTCAGACCATAGTCAACTGCCCGCAGTCAACCACGGTCTCGGGGACTACACCCAGTGGGTGCACTTAGCGTGCCCCCACTGATTCTTGTTCCATTCGACCTGGTCCGCCAGGGCCGAGTGACAAAATTCTGATTCTCAGACCCACGATCGCCCGCAGTCAACTATGGTCTCGGGGACTACACCTAGTGGGTGCACTCAGAGTGCCCCCACTAGTTCAAAGATTCAATCCGCCTACACCCAGTGGGTGATCGGACGAGAAATATGATCAATCAAAGATCAACTAACCTGGACATTGGTCCGCAAAGCAGCTCCAGCGTTGAAGGCCACCTGACTGGCCTCATGCACCACTTTCATTTGCCCCATTACAAGATTCAACTGAAGGAGAGCTTCCTTGGCAGCACTCGGTGGGTCGTCTGGAGTTTGATATGCAGTGAAAAGCGATGATGGCAGAGCAGTCGAAGCAGCCGCTGGGTCTGATGCGTGGAGTTGTATTGGTGCAATAGGGGTCTGAGCAGCTGATCCCGATGGGCAATCAGTCGACGGCGGGATAGCGGAAGTAACGTTGGCGCGAGCCGGATCTGTTGATCGCTCGACCGCCGTCTCAGGCATCACAGCCGACTGAGGAACCTTAACCTCAGGCGCTTTCCCACTTAGTTCCTTGTCTCTCCTACTCCTTCCCCTCAGTGGTACTTCTTCTTCTTCATCCGGGAGCACAACAATGTCTCGTGGAGCTACAGCAAACCGAGAAAATCAGAGAGATAGCTGACAAACAATCCAGTCATCCAAATAAATTCGAGTCAGGCAGACTTACTAGCTTTGGAGGTAGCTATGTCCTAGGTTTCCTCGTCGTCTGGGACCTTGTCGATATCCATGTCAGTCGCGGCAGAGGCCGGGCTGGAAAGGTTCATCATCCACTCGGTCAGTAAAAGAGAATCGGTCGGAACAAGAAAATACGAGAAGAACATTTACCCAGAAGCAACAGGAACATCCATCTTGATTCTAGGTAAAGTCTTCCGAGCCTTCGAGGGATTGATCTTGGGCTGCTTGGTGACTTTCTTAGCCAATTCTGTAGTCGAAGACCGATCGCGCTTTTGAGATGGAGCGCTCGAGGCCACAGCCTTACCGCGCCTGCCTGCGGGATCATGGTGCTGCTTGGATCAACGTTCTGAACGAGGCGGTGAGTCGACTACCTCCTCATCATCCGAATCATCACTCTCGTCCTCGTCATCGTCGGCTGGTGACTCCCATTCACCGCTCTCCTCCACGCTGTCCTCGCCCTCATGGTCCTGTTCCAGAGCTTGTTCCCATTGGGCATTGAGTAAATTTCTATATAAATCTACAAGACAAGGAGCCGAGTGGAAATCAGTCGGATTAGCAAATAGTCGGAAAACACATCTAAATACAATCGGTTATAGCAATCAAACCTTGTCTGGCTGGTTGCTATCGCTGAAAGGGTTGACTCTCCTGGCGCCCCTGGGGTTGTCCTTGTTCCCAGTGATGCCCCTCAGCCATTGGGCCACAGTTTTCATGTAAAAAAGACACTCGACAGGTGGCGTCACAGAAACCAATCGACAACTTCTGAATCGATCAAGGCGACTGAAACAAAGCCGAAGTTCTAACATTGGCATCCGTTGAGAGATGAATTCTTGAGAAAGACAAGAGTCAAAGCAAGGTCAACTTCAACCTTCTTTTCACTCGGACCACAATCCATTCGGGGGCTAATGATGAGGACATAGACCTGGGGTAGGGTAATAGGCCTGATCTATACGTCCTACCTAAGGTCCTTGTCTTAGAAGGAAAGAAGTGCAAGAGTAAATAGAGAGGACACAACAAAGGTGTCGAGTGCACTCCGCTCAACTTACCATTCACTCAGAGACCCCTCCTTCTTTGGATCACTCGACCACTCAACCATTCGACCATGCAAAAGACCACTCGACGTACAGAAGACCTAAAGCCATTCTGCGCAGCAACGGTCGGATCTTTACTCATAGACTTAATGATCATTTATAACACTTTATTACGGACGTTACCTGTAATGCTCCTTTTTTATGTACATTGAACTCTTGGTAACGGAGGATCGCTGAGGTCCTGGCGCACTCTATATAATCCACCCTCCTCCTCTAGCACAAGGGTTCGCACCCCCTGTAACTCACACATGCATAATCCAGTCGACCGCCTCCGGGCTCCGGGACGTAGGGCTGTTACTTCTTCTGAGAAGGGCCTGAACTCGTAAAACTCATGTGTACAACTTCGCCATAGCCAGGATCTTGCCTCTTCATACCTACCCCCGGTTCTAATGTCAGTCTTAGATCCACGACAGATGGCTCCGGGAAAATGGGGGAAGACTCAGGCAGATGGGAAGCAGGTCGCCAGTATGACAAGAGCGCATTGATGCAGTCGTGCTCCTACTGGTCGGCCTGCCTCCCATCTTCTCCTTCTCCCCAGGCTTCATCTCCATCAACACCATTCCAGGAGGAGGCCCACACACCAGTGCGGCGCTCTTCCCGGGAAGACGGCGAGCAGCTCGAACGACCAGAGGGCTCGAGGCGCACCGCTCCCCTCCTTGGCGGGCGGGAAGGCGCGCCTCTCTCCGGGAGGGGCAATGTTGGGATTACCAGTGGTCCCTAGCTCCGCCTCTTGGCCGAGATTCAAAGAGATCAAGAGGTTCACCGCACCAAGGACCAGGCTCACTCCTCAGGCGTCAGTGCCAACATGAGGCAGCAACTGCCCCGAACAGAAGCCCGGGGGCTGGCCCCGGGCCCTTCCCTTCGGCATCACCAGAAGAAGCAGAGAACCAGGAAAGAAGGAAGAGAGGGATGCATAGGTGGATGACTTTGCCCTCCTCTGCCCCTCCTTTTATAGGCCGGGCGGGGAAGGGCAACTGCTCCATCAACAGGCAGCCACCGCCCTCCTCCGCCAATTCAAGACGGACGGACCCACTTCAAGATGCACTTTCGCACCACGCGCCTCTGTTACCTACCCCGCGCTATGCATGTGGCATACGTGGCTAAGGATAAGAGCGTGCTATGGGAAGAGTAATTTTGTGGTTTCTACACCGTGCGTTAAAGTCATTCACGGGCCATCACTACCGCGCCCCGACCACTATTGGCTTTGCACCGCGCACGGAGAAATTGGAAACTGCCTCAGAATCAAGACTACCACAGTAGCAACAGAAAACTTCAAAGGGGCCAACTCCTCCAGCAGCCATGCCTGTGCATTTATTAGGCCCTACCCCGCCGACGCTCCGCAACATGATCGGAGCAGGCTCGGGGGCTCTGTCGGTGCAACAGACCCCGGGTATGTTGCTCAACTGTGCACATGCACAAGATCAAGATTGAAACATCAGCTCACAATAGGGATTGAAGAACCAAGAGACTTTAAGAACCAACATGCAGCTCAGAGAGATCGAGATCGAGCCAAAGGAACAGGATATCGACAAGAGAAGGGCAGGCGAGCCTGGCAAGGGGCCAGGCCACCACCAGAAGCAAGCAACCAAGACTCCCCGGCAGCGCCTGCCGAGGCTTGCAGGGCCTGAACCACCCCGCCAACCGCGCAAGTATGACCCACGTCATCAATCAGTGCGGTGTCAAGTCACAAGGTGATTAAGTGGCAGCATTTGCCACATGGCAGCCATCTCCTACAGAAGAAACCCACAGGTGACACTCGTCCAACGACGTGTCAAGAGAACAGGTGCAGAGCTGGCGAGATAAGCCCGACAGGCCTTGCCGGGCAGCTAGTGATGTGACACTGAGCGATGCATTTTATGCACCCTGCCGGCCCACAGAGTTAGGTATGATAGCACTATTTGCTATCATATCAGTGGGTAATGATTGTTTTGCCACTGTGGTGACCCCTTAATCTATAAAAGGAGGCCCATGGCAATTGTAGGAGGGGGTTAGAGGTTTGGAAACTTCACAAAACCCAAGCCACCATACGCTTGTGGTCACCATAGCCCTGAGGCAGGCCTTGCGGGCAAGTGTACCACACACCACCATGATCATTTCCACCATCAATCCACCAAAGAAGGAGTAGGGTCTTACGCCTCGTGGCGGCCCAAACCTGGGTAAATTTCTTGTGTGCTCTCTGTCGTGCTGCCGCGCGCTGATCTACTCTTTGTGCAACACAACGTCCCCCACCAAACCAGCAAGGGGCCGTCCGGTCCCATAGGTGGCCGCGGATATCTCGCGACACTATTGCTTCTAGAACTATCACTACAGAATAGTGATAAAGTAAAGCAATTACATGGCGATTGCATTTCATACAATAAAGCGACAACCATAAGGCTCCTACCAGTTGCCGATAACTTTTGCAAAACATGATCACCTTATGCAATAACTTATATCACATCATGTCTTGACCATATCACATCATAACATGCCCTGCAAAAAAAAGTTAGACATCCTCTACTTTGTTGTTGCAAGTTTTACGTGGCTGCTATGGGCTTCTAGCAAGAACCGTTCTTTCCTACACATCAAAACCACAATGATTTTTTGTCAATTGTGCTGTATTGACCTTCAACAAGGACCAGCCGTAGTCAAATGTGATTCAAATAAATTTGGAGAAACAGACACTCGCCAGCCACCTTTATGCAAAACAAGTTGCATGTCCGTCGGTGGAACCGTTCTCATGAACATGGTCATGTAAGGTTGGTCCGGGCCGCTTCATCCAACAATACCGCCGAATCAAAATAAGACGTTTGTGGTAAGCAGTATGAGTATTATCGCCCACAACTCTTTGTGTTCTACTCATGCATATCATCTACGCATAGAACTAGCTCGGATGCTACTGTTGGGAAACGTAGCATGTAATTTCAAAAAAATCCTATGATCATGAAAGATCTATGTAGGAGGTGCATAGCAACGAGAGGGGGAGAGTGTGTCCACGTACCCTCGTAGACCGAAAGCGGAAGCGTTAGGTTAACACGGTTGATGTAGTCGAACGTCTTCACGATCCAACCGATCTAGTAACAAACGTACGACACCTCCGAGTTCAGCACACGTTCAGCTCGATGACGTCCCCCGAACTCTTGATCCAGCAGAGGGTCAAGGGAGAGTTTTGTCAGCACGATGGTGTGGTGACGGTGATGGTGATGTGATCCGCGCAGGGCTTCGCCTAAGCACTACGATGCTATGACCGGAGGAGTAAACTATGAAGGGGGGCATCACACACGGCTAAGAGAACAACTGTTGTGCTTTGGGGTGTCCCCTACCTCTGTATATAAAGGAGGGGAGGAGGAGGCCGACCACCAAGGGGGCGCACCAAGGGGGGGAGTCCTACTAGGACTCCACTCCTAGTAGGATTCGCCCCCCTCTTTTCCTTCTCATGGAGGGGGAAAAGGGGGAAGGAGAGTGAAGAGGAGAAGGAAAGGGGGGCATGACAATGACATGTACCTAGGGTAGGGTCATAGGCCTGACCTAGACACCCTACCCAAGGACACTACCCTAGAGTCAAGGACATTCAAAGAACAACAGAAGATACATACTGAAATCACCTTGGAGTGCAATCCACTCCACCAGCTATCCCACTCGGATACCCCAATTCCACTCGACCAAAATAGAGTTACTAGACCATGCGAAGAATCACTCAGAGTACAAAAGATCTAAAGCCACCCCAGGATGGCAACGGTCAAGCGTTCACTATGTAGTCTTAAAGGTCACTAGTAGTCATTTATAGCGGGCGTTACCAATAACGCCCCTGTCTTAACTTACATTGAACCCTGTGTAACTAAGGGTTGGAGCGGTCTGGCGCACTCTATATAAGCCATCCCCTCCACTGGCACAATGGTTCGCACCCCTTGTAACTCACACACCATATTCCAGTCGACAAGGGCACCAAGACGTAGGGCTGTTACCTCCTCCGAGAGGGGCCTGAACTCGTAAACTTGTGTGTACAACCTTGTCATAGCTAGGGCCTTGCCTCCTCCTACTATCCCCTATTCTTACTGTCAGACTTACACCCACGATAGTTGGCGCCCACCGTGGGGCAGGCGTCTTAGCGATTTCCGGTGAGGTTGCAATTTTTTTCCGATCTCCATCAGCATGGTTTCTGGCGGTGGTTTGGCTTTGGGCCACGAGATCCGTGTCGGTGCGCTTGTTTTCGTCGCCGACGACTCCGCATGGCTCCAACAGGCCCCCTCGACGTCGAGAGACTCCCCGTACGCAGGGCGACGCACTTCCGCGCATGAGCTCGTGGCATCTTCCTGCGGCAGCCGTCAACCCAGTATCGGTCGGTTCCCGCGGCACCCGCTCTCCCCGATGTACGCCGCGCAAACGATCTGGTCAGTCATGGCTCCAGCAGTGTGTGAAGCATGTTGTGGCTCGCCAGTCGGCCACCCCTCAAGTTGCGGCTATCGAGCCCGACGAATCTCTCTACGGACCATTCGACTGGTTCCGCGGAGACACTTTCCGAGTGCGGAAGCAGCGACCCTGCAACGGAAGTCCTCATGGTCGACACGCGCATAGCCCGCCTGGGTTCTATCGCGGAGGCGGCGGCGATTGCGGCGGCGGCTCGTCGCATGGTCACAACGAATATCATCCCCAAGCCCTCACTTCGGAGCAGAGGGAAGAGTTGCATCGTTGCAACATGGAGGCGCTCCACACCCCCATCGTTGGGGAGACCTCCGAGGCTCGGGCCTTGGAGGTTGCGCGCCTAGTCACCATGGCTGAGCGCACGCGTCTGGAGAATCTCCAACATTCACTCAACGAACGCGCCCATCGGCAGACCCCTGAATCCAGTCGACGGCCACGACAATTGTTTCCGCCTGGACCTTAGGTATATCACACTCTAGTTCAAAATCTTACAGTAGCAGCGCGAATAGCAGAGTCAATTCATCTGTCTCATTCAGAAGCTGGCAGAGGTTTGATGCAGATCCAAGCGCTGCTCCGAGCAGCAGGTGAACAAAACTCGGCAGTTTCTTAGTCGCGCAATAGAATCCATAGCAGATCTGTGGTTGCGGACACGGTTCAGTCGGCGCATAGCCCAAGATCTCCTCCATGGTGTGAGGATCGTGGTCACCAGCAGGATCAGTATCTGGGTTGAGGTCACAGGCAGTAGGATCATCAATTTCCCCGTGATGACCATCGTCAAGTGCCTATGCCCCCTCCGAGGGGCGGATCATACGCGCCCCAACGGTAAGATGACAGGTGCCCGTATGGTGATGAATGTAGAGCTCCGATTGATCCCAGAGAACCTAGATTCGATGCAAGATCAGTTCTGGTCCAGGGTTTGGTTGACAGAGGCAGAGCACACTGTAGGACCTTGAAGTATGTCTTGAGGGGCGGGGGGTGATTAGACTACTTGAGCAATTAAAAACTTAACCTTTTTCCAATTTTAGACTTTGGTAGATTTTAGCTATCTTTGAGCAAGTCAAGCAATCTTCACGCAATTCAAGCAAGCATGCAAAGAGTATATAGGCAGCGGAAAATAAAGCATGCAACTTGCAAGAATGTAAAGGGAATGGTTTGGAGAATTCAAACGCAATTGGAGACACGGATGTTTTTGTCGTGGTTCCGATAGGTGGTGCTATCGTACATCCACGTCGATGGAGACTTCAACCCACGAAGGGTAACGGTTGCGCGAGTCCACGGAGGGCTCCACCCACGAAGGGTCCACGAAGAAGCAACCTTGTCTATCCCACCATGGCCGTCGCCCACGAAGGACTAGTCTCACTAGCGGTATATCTTCACGAAGTAGGCGATCTCCTTGCCCTTACAACCTCATTGGTTCAACTCCACAATCTTGTCGGAGGCTCCCAAGTGACACCTAGCCAATCTAGGAGACACCACTCTCCAAGAAGTAACAAATGGTGTGTTGATGATGAGCTCCTTGCTCTTGTGCTTCAAATGATAGTCTCCCCAACACTCAACTCTCTCTCACAGGATTTGGATTTGGTGGAAAGAAGATTTGAGTGGAAAGCAACTTGGGGAAGGCTAGAGATCAAGATTCTTGTGGTTGGAATGGAATATCTTGGCCTCAACACATGAGTAGGTGGTTCTCGCTTCAGGCTGGTAAGTTGGAAGTGTAGGTTTGTTACGATAGCTCTCTCCACGAATGAAGAGGAGGTGGAGGGGTATATATAGCCTCCACACAAAATCTAACCGTTACACACAATTTACCAAACTCGGTGGGACCGAATCATCAAACTCGGTCGGACCGATTTAGTAAACCTAGTGGCCGTTAGGGTTGTCGGTGGGACTGACAAGCAACTCGGTATGACCGATATGCTTAGGGTTAGGGCATAACGTAATCTTGGTGAGACCGATTACACAAACTTGGTGAGACCAATTTTGGTAATTAGCTAACCAGAGAGTTGGTCAGGTAAACTCGGTGGGACCGATTCGCTCTTTCGGTGAGACCGAAAAGTTACGAAAAGGAAACAGAGAGTTTACATTGTAATCTCGGTGGGACCGATCACTCACTTCGGTTAGACCGAAACGTTATGAAGGGAAACAGAGAGATTACAATCCATCTCGGTGAGACCGAGATCCCTATCGGTGAGACCGATTTGCCTAGGGTTTGTGGTAGTGGCTATGACATTTGAACTCGGTGGCGCCGGATAGAAAGAATCGGTAGGGCCGAGTTTGACTTTAGGTTTAGGTCATATGTGGATGTGAGAAAGTAGTGGAGGGTTTTGGAGCATATCACTAAGCACATGAAGCAAGAGCTCATTAAGCAACACCTCATCCCTCCTTGATAGTATTGGCTTTTCCTATAGACTCAATGTGATCTTGGATCACTAAAATGTAAAATATAGAGTCTTGAGCTTTTGAGCTTGAGCCAATCCTTTGTTCTTGATATTTTGAGGGATCCACTTTCATCATCCATGCCATGCAATTCATTGAGCTTTTCTGAAATATTTGTCTTGGAATAGCATTAGATCAATGAGCTATATGTTGTTATGAATTACCAAAACCACCTAGGGATAGTTGCACTTTCAATCTCCCCCTTTTTGGTAATTGATGACAACATATAGATCAAAGCTTCGACAAATGATAATAAGATTGAAAAACATCGCCGCTTTGAGAAGTATGTGATAAGCAAGAGCTCCCCCTAAATTTGTGCATATTTTGAGATTTGCTATGGACTGCAAATGCACAAGGAATTAGGCTCATGGGTTATTCTTCAATGTCACATACATCTTGGTGGAGCGCTGAAAATAATAAAGATTGAATACATGCACTCATCACCAAGCAAAGTGAATGATCATATAAGGATAAGTAAGATAATAACATATAACAAGCATAAGTGTAGCTTATGATCAAACACATGATCATCAATGTCTCACATGTAATTGCATAGTATATCAAGCAATCAAAAGCAAACAAAGTTCAACCAAGAAGACAAGAGAGAACAAAAACAACAAATCTCTCTCTCGAAGCCTATGATCTATACATTTTTCTCCCCCTTTGGCAACAAGTTACCAAAAAGTTCCTAGAAAATGCATAGAACTATATCGCCTCTCAGGCTTGGTATTCTGCTGGTGGTGTCCGGGGAACTCCAAGAACAAAGGCTTCAGTCGATGTAGATGGAGATCTTGGAGTAGGTGCTGGAGCTGGTGGCGCTGGAGCTGTAGCTGGAGCTAATGAAGTGACTCTGGTGACTGGTACTGGCTCTGCAGCTGATCTCTGAGCTCGAGGCACTCTGGCAAATGCATCAGTTGTTGTCCTGCCCTTCCTCTCTTGCATGTCATCCTGTAGCTGCTCCACAGCTGACGGAATCTTAGTTACTTTGACATCAAGATCATAGAATTTTTGTTCCATGATTCTTTCCAGGCTCTCCTGGTTTTCAGTTAGGGTGGCCAACCCCTTCTCAATCCGCAGAGTTGATGCTATCAAGTAACCAAGCTGCTCTGCTTGCTCTTGAAAGTACTCAGATGCCTCTGCTTGAGTTGGCATCTTGGCAGCCTTCTCTTTCCTTGCCTTTTCCTTCTTCTCTTGAGCTTGTACTGATGGTGGTTCATTCTCAGTCATGACAACTTGATTGTCCTCAAATTCAGGATAGAGAACCAAGTGTTCCTTATCCAACAGATACTTCCCTGTGCCCATCTTTGAGTTAATCAACTCCTGAATCTATGGGGCATATCCATAGCTCCTCTTTTGGTCTGCTTCTGTCCTCATGATAGTTTAAACTATGAGGCTCATGACCTTGAATTTCTGGGGCACATAAAAAATGTGAAGCAAATTAATTGCATGCCCTCTGATCAAGTTGTGGTCACCTGATTTGGGCAATAGAGTATGCCTTACGATCCAGTTGATCGTAGGCAGCCCTGATAGAAGAAAATGAACTGATCCAAACTTGAAAGTCTCAAGTGCATCATCTGGGATCTCCTTGTACATCTGTGACATTGAGTTGTGATCCATTTTCTTCTTGGCATAAATGTCCAAGTCATTTTCACTCTCCTTGGCGGCATTGATCAGACTTGCCCATTCTTCTATGGTTGATTGGTATCTTGTTCCTTCAGACATCCAAACTATCCTTCCATCTGGATAGAAATGTGCTGTGGAGTAGAATTGCATAATGAGCTCGTCATTCCAGTTTGTGAGCTTCTACCCAACAAAATCTGCAACTCCACACGCACTAAAGTTGTCATACACTCCAAGATTATGTTCTGCATTCTCCTGAATGTAGGTCCAGTCGACCGACCTCATATCACAAACTATGGACTTCTTATCCAATAAGATGGTCTCATAGAAGTCCTGCTGCTCCTTGGTGTGGAACCTGTAATCTACAACAGTCCTTCTCCTGGTGGCATACGGATCTACTCTCTCCATAGCCTCAACCCTAGATCTCTCCTGATCTTCATGTTCTCAGCCACAGGATGAGCATCATTGTGGTATGGGATCTTGAATTTGAGCTTTCTTAAGATCTGCCCTTGTTCATCTTCCTAAGCAGCAACATCAGCATTGGGGCTTTGTTCTTCTCGGCTACTGGTATACTCCTGGTATTCCTCTTTGGTGCACTCTTGGGCTTGGGGGCAGCTTTGGGCTTTGAAGTTGCAGCCCCTGATTTTATAGCATCACCCATCAGCTTTTGTGCCTTGGGTGCTGGTTCAGCAACCTCTTCTTCTTCCTCTTCCTCCATCGTAGAAGGCTTCCCAATCACTCTGGCCATGGTCTTCTTGACCCTTTCCTTCCTTTTCTTTCCTTCAGCAGCAGCAGGTTCTTTGGGTTGGGATTCCAAAGAAGCTTGAGTGGAGACTCTGGCTTTGGACATTGGTTGTCTACCTGCAGGTCTTTTGATCTTCATGCTTGGCTTTACTGCAGTTGAGCTATACTCCTTCTTGAGCACTTTCTTCTTTGAACTTGCCTCATCCTCAACTGCCACATAATCCTCATCCTCAGATTCTGAGGTCTTCTTCTTCCTTGTCCTTGTGGCAGCCTTGGGCAGATTCTTTGGGAGTGCTTCTGCTCCCCTCATCTGAGCTGCTAGAGGGACTAGTGCCCTCACTCATGTGAATCTGCTCTTCTGACTTGTTCTGGCTGTCACTTTGGTCTGACATGCTGCACACACTGACTGCTAACCCTGTGAATAGTTATAGATGAGGTAGAGTGGATGAGCATCACAAAATACAGAGATTTTTGCAAACGAATGATTCAAAAGCTTAGTTTTAGTTTTCCACAGAAAGCATTTCGGATCTACCGATTTTCAAACTCGGTGATACCGAAGCAGTTTTGGAACCTAAACTAGTGAACTCGGTCAGACCGAGTCACAGTTCGGTGGCACCGAGTCTGCTAGGGTTTCACAAAGTTCTAAAATCGGTCACACCGATTTGTAATTCTAGTGCAATGGCGTTAGTCAAATCGATGGGACCGAGTTTTTCAACTCGGTGGGTCCGAGATGGTTTCGGCGGAAACCTAACCCTAAATTTTCGAATCATACCTATTCTAAGGATTGTTTTGACTGGATAGAAGCATTTCAATCGTGGCAAGATGCATTACGAACACAATGTGCTGAGAATCAGACGAGGATAGCACTGTGATCGAGTTCATACCCTAGTTCGGCGGTGAACTTGCTACGGCGGCAACGGCGGAGAAGAATTCCGTTGACGGGCGGACACCAGCTGAGGAGGCGGTGGCATTTAAGTCGACGATCCAGAGACCTAGTAGGCAGAGCGAGCTATGCGTGAGGCGAGGAGTTTCGGAGAAATTTTTCCAAAATTTGCCCATGTGAATATATAGCCCGACACTGTCGGTGTGACCGAGTGGAACAACTCGGTGGCACCGAGATGCATAACTGTTAACAGTTACAGCAACTTGGTGTGACCGAAAAGTTCAAATCGGTTGCACCGAGATGAAAACCTAGATCGACTTAGTGATCTCGGTACGACCGAAATGGAGGAATCGGTCAGACCGAAAATCACAAAGACGTTTTGGAAGTTTAAGTCTATGACGAATCGTGGACTCCGAGTGCTCCTCACAAAGAGTGGTTCGAATCTGACTTGATCAAATTTTGTGATGTAGCATGACAAGAGTTTGAGACGAGAAAAGCATAGATAGCTAGAGAAGGTTCTTAGGCATTCTTGTCCATCCACTTGGCCAAATAAAAAGAAGCCAATCAATCAAAACAACAAGTGGATGTCCTCGAATGAGTAAAATATGCATCCAACATGCTCACACAATAAAATGACAAATGAAATATGTGACAAAGCATGCACAACCAATTCTAGCATCTATCAAACAATTGGCGATGACAAGGTCATCTATATATGAGTATATTGACTTAGGAGTCAACTGAGAACATTTGATCATAGGTCATACTCATCGTTTAAGCTCAAGTGGGGTTACAACTTTTACATAAAGCATTTATGTGTTCACGTCATTGGAGTTGCTTTGACTCAATTCTTAGAGTTAAGCTCCCCCTAGATGTGAGATCCCCCCTTAGAGGGATAAACTAACCTTGGGTTTTGTCGATGATGACTTCATGTAGGTGTTGAAGATGTGGATGCTCAATGTTGATGTAGATCTTTTGGAGCAAACCTTTGGAGTGAGTTGCACTTTCAATACCTACATGGGTTAGTCCCACAAGGAACAAACAAGAATATACATAGACATAGAGTGATGCACACACAAAATGATGTCCATGAAAACATTAGGTTACCTTGTCCCTTGCCTTACCAACATGAGGGTTTGTGACTCCTTGAACTAGTGCAAGATATGGAAGATGATTGCACTTGTCCTTGCCATAATGATATGAGTGAAAAATGTTGGCGGAGTCAACCTCAAGAACTCGCTAGTTCTTCTTCTTCGGGATCCACATCATCTTGATGGGAATCCTTGGTGTAGTAGTTGTGCTTGATGAAGTAGAACTTGACGTAGTCTTGGGAACCCACTTGACCAAGGCCTTAGGTGCTTCTTCAAATGCATCAATCTCCTCTTGAAGCTTGTCCTTGCCTTTCTTCTTGTGGTCTTGTGGTGGAAGATCATCTCGTGCTTGTGTTCCCTTGAAGGAAGTAGGATCATACTTCTCTTGTTGAGGAACAAACTTCGTCTTGGGGTATTGATCTTCTTCCCACTCAACTCCATTGGCATTGAACTTTCGTTCAAAACCAACATCTTCATTCTTCCGGTGCCTTCCTTGCCTGCGTACAATTTCGTCAAATTGCTTACTCCCGGCAAGACTCTTGTATACACCTTTCTCTATAATTCCCTTCAATAAGCTGTTTTCTTGCTCAAGTGTAACTTGGCTAAGAGAATCATTAGTGGAATCAAGAGAACTACTAGAAGCAACAATATTTGGTTTAGCATTGTTATTGTTACTACTAGAAGAAGAATCTTTCTTATTCTTGTTACTAGACTTGACTTGAGGCATGTAAGTAGATAAGAGTAAACGCTTGGCAATATAAGAAGAACTTTTCTTACGGAGATCATCATTGATTGCTTTTAGGAACTCATCTCTTGCTCAAGATTGAGCTTTCCAAAGCGTAACTTCTCATGAGCCCTTAAAAGTTCTCGATGATCTTCGAAGATAGTTTCATGAGCTAACTTAAGAGTGTTTAGTTCTTTAGTTAGACGCTCAATCTTCTCCTTATCATTGTCATTCGTTTCATCTTGATTAGCATGATTAATTGACGTTTCATCATAGTATTCATCACTAGATTTGTCAATAAGTAAATCATCATCACCTAGCAAGTCATCTTCATCACTATTAAAATCAACATACTCGGGGTGTGTTACCTTAGGACCTTTGGCCATGAAGCATCTTCCAATTCCTTCATTTGGTGATTCAAATATGTCGTAGGAGTTGGTTGACACACGTGCTAAACCGGCAACACCTTCATCTTGAGTGTATTCAGAGTCGGAGTGATAGCTTCTCTCGGAGTGATTGTTAGAGTCGGAGCCGGGTATTAATATGCATAAAGGATCTGAACATATGATCATCCACCAAATAAACCAACTAGCATCAACTACAAGGAGTAATCAACACTACTAGCAACCCAGAGGTACCAATCTGAGGTTGTGGGACAAAGATTGGATACAAGAGATGAACTAGGGTTGATAGGAGATGGTGCTGGTGAAGATGTTGATGGAGATTGACCCCCTCCCGATGAGAGGATCGTTGGTGATGACGATGGCTATGATTTCCCCCTCCCGAAGGGAAGTTTCCCCGGCAGAACAGCTCTGTCGGAGCCCTAGATTGGTTCCGCCAAGGTTCCGCCTCGTGGCGGCGGAGTTTCTTCCCGAAAGATTTCTTATGATTTTTTCTCGGACGAAAGACTTCATATAGCAGAAGATGGGCATCGGAGGCCTGCCAAGGGGCCCATGAGGTAGGGGGCGCGCCCAAGGGGGTAGGGCGCCCCCCACCCTTGTGGCCAGGGTGTGAGCCCCCTCTGGTACTTTCTTTCGCCAGTATTTTTTATTAATTCCAAAAATAACTTCCGTGAAGTTTCAAGACTTTTGGAGCTGTGCAGAATAGGACTCTAATATTTGCTCATTTTCCAGCCCAGAATTCCAGCTGCCGGCATTCTCCCTCTTCATGTAAACCTTGTAAAATAAGAGAGAATAGGCATACGTATTGTGACATAACGTGTAATAACAGCCCATAATGCAATAAATATCGATATAAAAGCATGATGCAAAATGGACGTATCAACTCCCCCAAGCTTAGACCTCGCTTGTCCTCAAGCGGAAGCCGACAATGATAAATATGTCCACATGTTTAGAGATAGAGGTGTCGATAAAATAGAATACAGACATCAGGGCATCATGATCATTCTTATAACAGCAACATATTTGGATATTGTCATATGATTTCTTATGCTCAAGTAATAATATATTCACAATGTAAAGTATGAATCAAAAACTTCATTGAGAACTAACAAACTATGATCTTGGTCATTGAAACAATTGCAATTTATCATAACATCGGAAAGAGTCAATATAAGAGCTTTTCAGCAAGTCCACATACTCAACTATTATATAGTCTTTCACAATTGCTAGAAATCACGCAATACTTATTGGTATGGAGGTTTAATCGAACACAGAGAAAGATAGGGGCTTATAGTATTGCCTTCCAACCTTTTACCTCAAGGGTAATGTCAATAATAATAGCTCATGCTAACTTACATCCAATTGGATATATATATATATATATATATATATATATATATATATATATATATATATCAGGATCTATCCAGCACAAGGTGCTTTCCAAAGGATAAAATGTAAAAAGGAAAGGTGAAGATCACCTTGACTCTTGCATAAGGTAAAAGACAAAAGTAAAAGATAGGCCCTTCGCAGCGGGAAGCAGAGGTTGTCATGTGCTTTTAGGGTTGGATGCAGGAAATCTTAATGCAAAAGAACGTCACTTTATATTGTCACTTGTGATATGGACCTTTATTATGCAGTCCGCCGCTTTTATTGCTTCCATATCACAAGATCGTACAAAGCTTATTTTCTTCACAATAATAAATCATAGATATTTAGAAAGAAAATTTTTATTGCATACAGCAATGACAACTTACTTGAAGGATCTTACTCAATCCATAGGTAGATATGGTGGACTCTCATGGCAAAACTGGGTTTAAGGATGTTTGGAAGCACAAGTAGTATCTCTATTTGGTGCAAAGACTTTGGCTAGCATGAGGGGGAAAGGCAAGCTCAACATGTTGGATGATCCATGACAATATGCTTTATTTCAGATGTAAGAAAACATAACCATTACGTTGTCTTCCTTGTCCAACATCAACTCTTTAGCATGTCATATTTTAATGAGTGCTCACAATCATAAAAGATGTCCAAGATAGTATATTTATATGTGAAAACCTTTCTTTCTTTATTACTTCCTGTTAATTGCAATGATGACCAAAACTATGTTTGTCAACTCTCAACAACTTTTATTCATCATACTCTTTATATGTGAAGTCATTACTCTCCATAAGATCAATATGATCTCTTTATTTCTTTTTTGTTCTTTCTTTTTCTTTAATTCCCTCAAGATCATAGCAAGATAATCAAGCCCTTGACTCAACACTAATATTTATTATATACAACTCACGGACTCGATTACATTGAAGGATCATAAGGCAAAAATCAGAACTAAATCATACTAAAACTTTATTCTACTAGATCAAGATATTACCAAAAGGGCCGAACTAAGAAAAACAGTAAAGATAGGAGTGTGATGGTGATACGATACCGGGGCACCTCCCCCAAGCATGGCAGTTGCCAAGGGGAGTGCCCATACCCATGTGATTATATTTCTTTTGCCGGTGAAGGAGATGGAGGTGATGATGGATAATCGCACATAGAGCGTAGGAGGTCCTCCAATTTGCGGATAATGCCCTTGAGTGCGATGATATGCTCCTTCAACAAAATATTGTCATGTGTGAGATACTTGTTTTGTATACGAGCTAACTCAATCATCTTGAAAGCTTCAATCTCAGTTGGGGTAAGAAGATTGTGATCAAGTTGAAGGATGTCTTCTGCTGCCGGAACTTGGTCCTCCATGGCCTTCTTGATCCCATCATCCTTATTGATCTTCCCAGGTTCTTCGCTCTTAAGCTTTAACTTCATTAGCCAAGCATCGTTGTCACCATTGTTGGAGGAGGGGGACGACATGATCCCTGGCCTTGACAACTCTGGCAGAAAACGACTCGAAACGAAAACAGAGGATATTTGCAGGATACGGTGGTCAAAACCTTCGGGAGATTATATAATGAATTTTTACCGACCAAAAGAAGTATCATGCAAGAAAACAGAGTCCAGAGGGCACACGAGGTGCCCACGAGGCAGGGGGCGCGCCCTCCACCCTCGTGGACGCCTCGTGTCCTTCCCGGACTAATTTTTATTTTCCTATTTTCTTAAATATTCCAAAACGGAGAAAAATGGCCATTATAACTGTTTTGGAGTCGGTTTACTTACCGTACCACATACCTATTTCTTTCCGGAGTCTGAAACATTCTGGAAAGTGTCCCTTATATATTCCTCCAGGGTTACGATTTCAATAACATTGGTTTCAACATTTATAGGATTACCAGAGATATAATGTTTGATTATTTGACCGTTCACCACCTTTGGATTTGTGCCTTCGAAGTTGTTGATTTTTATGGCACCAGAGCAGTAGACCTCCTCAATAACGTAAGGACCTTCCCATTTAGAGAAAAAATTTCCTGCAAAAAATCTTAAACGAGAGTTGAATAGCAACACATAATCTCCTACATTAAACTCACACTTTTGTATTCTTTTGTCATGCCATCTTTTAACTTTTTCTTTAAACAGTTTGGCATTCTCATAGGCCTGGGTTCTCCATTCATCAAGTGAGCTAATGTCAAATATCCTCTTCTCACCGTAAAGTTTGAAATCATAATTGAGCTATTTAATGGCCCAATATGCCTAATGTTCTAGTTCGAGAGGTAAGTGACATGCTTTTCCATAAACCATTTTATACGGAGACATACACATAGGATTTTTATATGCAGTTCTATAGGCCCATAATGCATCATCAAGTTTCTTGGAACAATTCTTTCTAGATCTATTAACAGTCTTTTGCAAAATTAATTTGAGTTCTCTATTACTCAATTCTACTTGACCACTAGACTGTGGGTGATATGGAGATGCAATTCTATGATTAACATCATACTTAGCAAGCATTTTTACAAAAAGCGCCATGAATAAAATGTGAACCACCATCAGTCATTAAATATCTAGGGACTCCAAACCTCGGAAAAATAACTTCTTTAAGCATCTAAATAGAGGTGTTATGATCAGCACTACTAGTTGGAATATCTTCTACCCACTTAGTAACATAATCAACAGCAACTAAAATATGTGTATACCCTTTAGAGGAAGGAAACAATCCCATATAATCAAAGCCCCAAACATCAAATGGTTCAATAAGAAGTGAATAATTCATAGGCATTTCTTGACGCCTACTAATATTACCAATTCTTTGACATTCATCACAAGATAAGACAAACTTACGGGCATCTTTGAAGAGAGTAGGCCAATAAAAAACGGATTGCAATACCTTATGTACAGTTCTATCTCCAGCGTGGTGTCCTCCATAAGCTTCGGAGTGACACTTGGGTAGGATCTGTTCCTGTTCATGCTCAGGTATACTACGTCTAATAACACCATCTACTCCTTCTTTATAAAGGTGTGGGTCATCCCATAAGAAATGTCTTAAATCATATAAAAACTTTTTCTTTTGCTGGTATGTGAAACTAGGTGGTATAAATTTAGCAACAATGTAATTAGCATAATCAGCATACCATGGAGGAGTGCGAGAAGCATTTATGACAGCTAATTGTTCATCAGGAAAGCTGTCATCAATAGGTAGTGGGTCATCAAGAACATTTTCTAACCTAGACAAGTTGTTTGCAACGGGGTTCTCAGCTCCCTTTCTATCAATAGTATGCAAGTCAAATTCTGGCAGCAAGAGAACCCATCTAATAAGTCTAGGTTTAGCATCTTTCTTTTCCATAAGGTATTTAATAGCAGCATGATCAGTGTGAATAGTTACTTTAGAATCAACAATATAAGGTCTAAACTTATCACATGCAAATACAACTGCTAAAATTTCTTTTTCAGTAGTGGCATAATTTCTCTCGGCACTGTCTAGAGTTTTACTAGCATATTGGACAACATTTAATTTCTTATCAACTCTTTGCCCTAGAAAAACACCTACAGCATAATCACTAGCATCGCACATAATTCCAAAGGGTAAATTCCAATCAGGTGGCTGAACAATTGGTGCAGAAATTAATGCTTTCTTAAGTATTTCAAATGCTTCTACACAATCATCATCAAAGAAAAAAGGAATATTTTTCTGTAAGAGATTAGTCAGAGGCCTAGAAATTTTTGAGAAGTCCTTAATGAACCTCCCATAAAAACCGGCATGACCAAGGAAACTTCTTATACCTTTACTGTCCTTGGGACACGTCATCTTTTCAATAGCATCAACTTTAGCTTTGTCAACTTCAATACCTCTTTCAGAAATTTTATGCCCCAAGACAATACCTTCATTAACCATAAAGTGGCATTTCTCCAAATTCAAGACAAGGTTAGTTTCTTCACATCTCTGCAAAACTCGATCAAGGTTGCTCAAGCAATCATCAAAAGAAGTTCTGTAAACGGAGAAATCATCCATGAAAACCTCAACAATCTTTTCACAAAAATCAGAGAATATAGTCATCATGCATCTTTCAAAGGTAGCAGGTGCATTACATAAACCAAAAGGCATACGTCTATAAGCAAAGTTACCGAAAGGACATGTAAAAGTGGTCTTTTCTTGATCCTCTTTTGACACAGGTATTTGAGAGAAACCAGAATAACCATCTAGAAAGCAAAAATGTGTATGTTTGGATAGTCTTTCTAGCATTTGATCAATAAAAGGTAAATGGTAATGATCCTTTTTAGTAGCTTTATTTAATTCGTGGAAATCAATTACCATTCTATAACCTGTAACAATTCTTTGTGGGATCAATTCATCTTTATAATTAGGAACAACAGTAATACATGCCTTCTTAGGGACACAATGGACATGACTTACCCACTGACTATCTGCGACGGGATAAATTATACCTGCCTCGAGAAGCTTTAGTATTTCTTTCATTACCACTTCTTTCATCTTAGGATTGAACCATCATTGGTGATCAACAACTGTTTAGCGTCTTTCTCCAATTTTATTTTGTGTTGGCATAAAGTGGGACTAATGCCCTTAAGATCATCGAGAGTATATCCAATAGCATCATGGTGCTTCTTCAGAGTTTTCAATAATTTCTTTTCTTCATGCTCTGAAAGGTTAGCACTAATAATAACACGGTATGTCTTTTTCTCATCAAGATAAGCATATTTAAGAGTATCAGGTAATGGTTTAAGCTCAAACATGGGATCACCCTTGGGTGGAGGAGGATCCCCTAGGATTTCAGCAGGCAAGTTGTGTTTCAAGATAGGTCCTTGTTTAAATAATACTTCATCTATTTCCCTTCTTTCATTCATCTACATATCATTTTCATGGTCTAGCAGATATTGTTCTAAAGGATCACTAGGAGGAACGACAATAGAAGCAAGACCAATAATTTCATCTTTACTACGCAATTCCTCATCACGGGGTTGTCTACGAAATTTAGCAAAGTTAAACTCATGATACATATCCCCCAAACCAATAGTAACAACATCCTTTTCGCAGTCTATCCTAGCATTAACAGTATTCAAGAAGGTCTACCAAATATGATGGGACAAAATTTATCTTGTGGGGAACCAAGAACAAGAAAATCAGCAGGATATTTAACTTTCCCACACAAGACTTCAACATCTCTAACAATCCCGACTGGTGAAATAGTATCTCTATTGGCAAGCTTAATTATAACATCAATTTCTTCTATCTCAAAAGTGCAATATCATGCATAATTTCTTTGTATAAGGAATGAGGTATTGCACTTGCACTAGCACCATATCACATAAGCCATGATAACAATGATCTCCTATTTTAACAGAAATAACAGGCATGCCTACAACAGGTCTATGTTTATTTTTAGTATCAGGTCTAGCAATTCTAGCAGTTTCCTCACAGTAGTATATAACATGCCCATCAATATTATCAGCCAAGAGATCTTTAACCATAGCAATACTAGGTTCAACTTTAATTTGCTCACACTACTAGAGAAAAGCCTATACACAGAATCTTAGCAGCAGCGCGGCTCAAAAAGAAGCGCTGCTGCTAATTAGTAGTAGCGGTAATGCGGAAACTTCGCTACCGACAAGTTTTTCGGCGATGGCGGCGCTCGGTGTAAACCGCGCTGCTACAAATATCGACCGACGGTGTCCACCCAACTCCATTTAGCAGCAGCGCGGTGCCGCGAGCCGCGCTACTGCTATGGATGTAGTAGTAGCACGCTTTTTCTGAGGTCGCTGCTGCTAAATTTCAAATTGGCACACTTTTTGGTCCCGATTAGCAGTAGCGCCGTTGCCCAAAGCGCGCTGCTGCTACTTCCTTAGCAGCAGCGCATTTTAACTCCCAGGCCATCGCTAATCCGCACCAACCCACCACCTTTTCCCCACCCGTCCTCCCCTCCCCTCCTCTCTTCCTTTCCCCTACCTCCCACATGCTCCCACTCTCACTCTTCTTCTTCCTCAATACTTCTCCCCATTACTCTCCCTCTTCTATCTACATTTCTCTCTCTTCAATACTCCTACGTAACTAAACCACCTCCATTAATGCATCTCCTTTCTATTTTTCCTTCCCCTCCACTAGTTGAAGTTGTCTCCTCCCAAATTAGGTAGCTAGGTAGATGTAGGATTTAGTTAAGTGACCTATTTGCCCCCTAACTAGATCTATCTTTGTCAAGAAGAGCTTTGTGCACTTTTGATCTCCCTACAACATCATCTCCACCGGGTGCTCGATCTCGAGATAGAGGTGATTAAAATTTCATGCTTTTGCAAAATGGAAATATGTTTATGTGTGTGTGATATGTTTATGGAAATTGTGTGTGTGGCATGAGTTGACGCCAAATTGTGCTTTTGAGTTGCCAATGTTTTGCCGAAATGTCGATTTATTTCCGTTTCGCCTAATTCCGGGCAAACTCTAGATCCATATATGTCGGCGTACTAGAGTAGGGGTACCCTAGTATCCCGAACTTGTGCACGGGCAGTTGCAGCCCTCTCAAGCAAGGCTTGCCGGTGACCGCCAAGGTCCTCCGTGGTTCCTTTGGAGCCATTCAAGAACAAAGTATTCAAGCCGGGGAGACAAGGCCCGGCAAGAGGAGCTTGCCGGGAAGGCCACCCAAGGCACCTAGGAGACAAGGCCCCGGCAAGAGGAGCTTGCCGGAAGGCCCGATGAGCGACAAGCTTCCGGACGCAACAAGACAACAATCATGACAAAGGCGCTTGCCGCGGCATCACCACTCAGACCAAGGCCCAAAGACATCCACTAACGTGTCGCATCAGGACCTTTCCGGCCTTGGCGTGGCGAGAGGTCTGTGCAGCCCGGTGGTGCGAGGTGGCAAGCGGCCGACAAGATTGTCATCGTGGCAAGCGGTGGCGTCCTCGACGGTCCCCGCTCTGCACCGTTAGGGCGACATAGACGGGCATTTAATGCCTTTGTCCCCTGCCGTCGTGGTTAGGTATGATACATCATGCAAGTAGTTGTACCAACCACTCCTTTTCTATTTTTACCCTTGCCTACGTTGCCACCTGCCGGAGACCCTTGAGCATATAAAAAGAGGCCCGTGCAACGTGAGGGGAGGAGAGGGTTCAACACTCTCATGCTAGGTCTCGTTAGCAGCTGGAGTATATCAGAGCTCTCAGCCTCCCTAGCAAGAACACAATACAAATCATACATGCAGCAGTAGGAGTGTTATCTCTCCGGAGAGCTCCGAAGCTGGGTAAACTGCTCGTGTGCTTCGCCTCGATCCGATCTTCGTGCGACCTCCGCTCCCCGCCGAACCAAAAGGGGTCCGGTCCGCCGGTCCCATAGGTGTTCGTGGGCCAGATCAGCAGGAGAAGATAATGGTGTGGACCAAGCGTCGCTCAAGGAAGTCTAGCCTTACCGAGAAGCAAACAACAGAAAAGCTAAGTTGCTAAAGTTTGAGCAATCAGCTTTAAAATTTTTAAGTTATCTTCCTCGAACGACCGTACTTTGTATGGAAAACCTGTGCGCGGAGGAACCAACTCGTAGCTAGTTGCGCCCTTATTTTGTTTCGAGTCCGCTCAACAACTTAAGTGAGCTGCGATGCGCCCTTATTTTGTTTCGAGTCCGCTCAACAACTTAAGTGAGCTGCGATGCGCCTTATTTTGTTTCGAGTCCGCTCAACAACTTAAGTGAGCTGCGACTAGTTGCGACAAGGTTTCTTGTCGGTAGCAGCCCCGCCAAAGAAGCTGGCGACGTCTCAAGACTACGCGGCGCCTGTGCCTGCGCTACCGACAAGTTCCCTAAAAGCGAGGGCAAAAACATACAAAGGAAGGAATCAAGTAAAGGAAATAACATAGCAATTGCTACCCGAAATAGAGCTATATTACAAGATAGCTTGTCGCAGCTCTAATAGATTGTTCTCATAACATGACCAGCGGCGGCAAGAAAAAGAGGAAGCGGGCGGCCTAATCTACGTCGACCGCCGGGGGCTCTCAAGGAAGCAAAGGATGCTGTCGCAGCTGCCGAGGGATCGGCGGTCGGCGTAGCGCCTGGCGCTCCTGCGGCCTCAGGGCCGTCAGTGCGATCGCCGGACCCCTCGCCCACCTGCGGCGGCAGCTTTGGCGGCCTCTTCACGGCCGGGTTCATCGGCGCCCGGCTTCTTCTCCGATGGCAGCGTGGCGTCGTCGATGTGCCAGCGTCCTCCTCATTGGCGACCTCGGTCTCCATTGGCTCTGGGCGGATGGATCTGACGAATCAAAAATGAAGAAAAGTCAAGCAAATATTCAAAAAGAAAATCAGAAGAAGAACGCAAGAGGATTACCCGCTAGGGTCTGCAGTCATGGTCTCCGCCGCCAGAGATCGCTGGTGATGTCCTTGGGAGAATCGCCTTGCCGGAGAAGTCTCCTTCCGGAGAACTCTCCTTGCCGGGAATCCTCCCTTGGCGGTGTAGTCGAAGCGAAGGCATGTCGGAGCGGCTTGTGGCACTCTGGTAAGGCTGCTCTGCTCCTACACAAATTAGCAATCGGATATCAGCAAAGAAAGGGCACCCATGCACGCCTAATGAGGAAGTAAACCATATACTTACGCTGGGGCTGCTGCGATGCCGTGCCTGCTTTGGGCCTGGCCCAACAGCGCTCGGCACCGTGTGTGGCCCAGTTCGGGGCTCCCTCGGTGTACTAGAGTAGGGGTACCCTAGTATCCCGAACTTGTGCACGGGCAGTTGCAGCCCTCCACGGCAAGGCTTGCCGGGTGACCGCCAAGGTCCTCCGTGGTTCCTTTGGAGCCATTCAAGAACAAAGTATTCAAGCTAGGGAGACAAGGCCCCGGCAAGAGGAGCTTGCCGGGAAGGCCACCCAAGGCACCTAGGAGACAAGGCCCCGGCAAGAGGAGCTTACCGGGAAGGCCCGGTGAGCGACAAGCTTCCGGACGCGACAAGACAACAACCGCGGCAAGGCGCTTGTCATGCGGCATCACCACCACTGCACTGCGCTCCAGCACATCCACTACCGTGTCGCCTGACCTTTCGGTAGCAGCGTGGCGAGAGGCTGTGCAGCCCGGTGCCAGGTGGTGTAAGCGGCGCCGACAAGATTGTCATCGTGGCAAGCGGTGGCGTCCTGACGGTCCCTCGCACCTTTATTAGGGCGACGTAGACGGGCATTTAATGCATTTGTCCCCTGTCGTCAGGGTTAGGTATGATACACTGTACAAGTAGCTGTACCAACCACTCCTTTTCCATTTTTACCCTTGCCTACGTTGCCACCTGTCGGAGACCCCTTGAGCATATAAAAGGAGGCCCGTGCGCAACGTAGAGGGGAGGAGAGGGGTTCGAACACTCTCATGCTAGGTCTCGTTAGCAGCTGGAGTATACTGTAGCTCTCAGCGCTCCCTAGCAAGAACACAATACAAATCATACATGCAGCAGTAGGAGTGTTATCTCTCCGGAGAGCTCCGAAGCTGGGTAAACTGCTCGTGTGCTTAGCCTCGATCCGCTCTTCGTGCGACCTCCGCTCCCCGCCGGACCAAAAGGGGCCCGGTCCGCCGGTCCCATAGGTGTTCGTGGGCCAGATCAGCAGGAGAAGATGCATGCACGCATTTTTATAATCAATTTGTTTTATTATTACCGTGCAGACGTTCATGATGGTCAGTGGAACGATGGTGGGCCAGTGGTTGCGATTCGGCGGTGCAGGACATGAAAGAAAATAACCTTATGTCCGTGTCGAAAATGCAAAGGAATAGTTTGGCTCGACCCCTATGACGATGGTCGTGTCGAAGCGCACCTGCTCGTGCTAGTTTCATGGATGGCTATACTCGGTGGATAACTGAAGATGAGGATGACGATGTTGAGGATGCCTACGGGGCAGGCAATGATGACACGGGGCAAGACGAAGAGATGATCGATAATAGCGGAGGGGAAGAGGCCGGACATGGCGGCGGAGAAGGGATCGGACATGGCAGAGGAGAAGGGGCTGGACATGGCGGCGGAGAGAACGACATGGACTCCACGCAGCAGAGTTCATCGGTACTAAGTTCAATCGTGTGGGACCCTCATGTTCAAGCATTGCTTCGCAAGGAGACGAGTACTGAGAGAGCTACTTCTAGAGAGGAGGCTAATTTGGAGCACTGGTGGTAGACTCGAACACTCCATTGTATGATGGTTGCAATCATGAGGTGACCCGCTTGAGTTTCATGCTCCAACTCCTGAAGACTAAGGCTAAAACAAATGGACCGACACTAGCCTCGATGAGCATCTCAAGTACCTAAAGGATGTTCTTCCCGCGGGTAATCTATGTCCTACTAGTGTTGATGAGGCCAAGAAGATCGTGTGCCCTCTTGATCTGCCACACGTTAGATACCATGCATGCATCAACGATTGCATAATTTATCGAAAGGAGCACACGGAAAAAACGAGCTGTCCGGTGTGCAATGCTTCTCGATACAAGAAGACCGGGAAGAAATGTCCCCAGAAAGTTGTATGGTACTTACCGATCACTCCCCATCTCCAGAGGTATTTTGTAGATCCCAAGGAAGCAAAGCTAATGCGCTGGCACACGGAGAGGAAGAAGCCCGACGATGGAGATGATCCGAAGCTGAGACACGTGAAGGATGGAAGCCAGTGGAGAGCGTTGAACAGCTTCTATCGGTATTTTTAATGTGATGCAAGGAACATCGTGCTCAGCGCGTGTACCAATGGCATGAATCCGTTTGGCAACCAGAACACCAACCATAGCACATGGCCCGTGTTTGTATGGATGTACAACCTCCCCCTGGTTGTGCATGAAATCGAAGTACATTCACATGAGCATGCTTATTCAAGGACCGAAACAACCAGGAAATAATATTAATTTGTATCCGCTACTTCTAGAGGAGTTAGTCAAGTTATGGAAAACACCGGCCAAGACATGGGACGCCAAAGAAAGGCGAGTATTTCAACATGAGAGCCAATGATCACGACAGTGCATGACTATCTCGGTTACGGATATGTGGCAGCCCAGGTGTGCCATGGATATTGCGGATGCACGCGGTGCATGGATGATACGATGTCTCAGCAGCTAACGTCAAGGAAAGATGGCAGGTCTGGGAAAATCGTGTACATGGGGCATCGAAGATGGCTTGAACAGGACGACCCGTGGAGAAACCGTGGAGATCTATTCAATGGTCACGCTGAGCATCGAGGACCTCCACGTAAGCGGAGCGGTGCCGAAATCGATGAGCTGTTGAAAAACTAGAAGGAGTGCCCCGCGCCGGGAAAGATGATGAGAAAGGCGCCGGTGCTGCTGCTGAAGGTATGGAAGACGAGGTCTGTGTTCTGTGACTTGGAGTACTGGCACAAACTCGATACACCTCATTGCCTTGATCAAATTCATATCTGTAAGAATGTCCTCGAGAGCTTGCTCACAACACTGATGAACATGCCGGATAAGACCAAGGATGGGCCAAAGGCAAGAAAAGACTTGCAAGATTCGAAAATCAGGGAAGATCTGCACATGCCGCCTCAGAAATGTCGACGAGACAGAGAGACGGAGGACAGAGGCACGGGAGAAGAAGGGAAAGAAAATAAAGAAAGAGGATTATTGCCCCCTTCTTGCTTCACCTTAAGTCAGCTGAGATCAATCAATTCTTTAACCGCCTTACCAGAGTCAAAGTTAGTTCCGATTCTTTGTGGCAAGATTAGGAGATATCTAGACACGGACAAGAATAGGTTCAGTGGGATGAAGTCTCATGACTGTCATGTGATGATGACGCAGATACTACCTGTTGCCCTTAGAGGGATAATGGACAAGCACGTCCGTGACACGCTTATTGGTCTCTGCAACTTTTTCGACGTCATCTCTCGAAAGTCGATCAGTGTGAAGTAGCTCCTAAGGCTACAGGAAGAGATCATTGTGATACTGAATGAGCTTGAGATGTACTTCCCGCCCGCGTTCTTTGACGTGATGGTGCATCTGTGTGTCCATATTGTGGATGACATAATAGACCTGGGGCCGTCATTCCTGCACAACATGATGCCGTTTGAGAGGATGAATGGGATCATCAAAGGATTCATTCGTAACATGTCCCGTCCGGATGGAAGCATCGTCCAGGGCTATTTGACACAAGAGTGCATCTCTTTCTGTGAGAATTTTCTATATGTCGCAGACCAGCCGCCTGGTGTTGGTGTTGGTTTGCCCGTTAACAAGCACGATGGGAGGCTCGAAGGAGATGGTCACTGCAACGATCGCAGGGAACTGCACGTGGCATACAGATCGACGCAGCGACTTTGACAGAGAAAACTTGGTAGTGCTACAACACCTAGACGAGGTAGATCCTTTCGTGGCACCGCACAAAGAAATTATCGCAAAGAAGTATCGTGACCGGGGGATATCGCAAAGAATTATCACAAAGTTGTAGCGTTTTGTCTAAACCGCTACAGCTATTGAAGGTAGTAGTAGCGCATTTCGTATAAACCGCTTCAGCTACTGAAGGTAGGAGCAGCGCGTTTTGTCCAAACGCGCTGCTGCTACGTCCACTTAACCCAAAATTCTCACTCTCCCTGCTTCATCCCGCCTTTTCCCCCCAAATCCCCACTCTCTCTTCCCCCGTCGCTCGCCCTTGACCCCGGCGCCGGCGCTCGGCCCCGACCCCGGCGCTCGCCCCTGACCCGGGGCTTGCCCGACCCGACCCGGCGCTCGCCCCGACCGGCCCTCGCCCCGACCGTCGGCCCTCGCCTCCTCTCCTGCTTCCTCCTCCCAACCTCGGTGGTCGTCGGGCCTGCCTCCTCGCCCATGCACCCTCTGTAAACCCCCCCTCTCTGCTAGGGTTCTTGGTTAATTTACTTAGGTTTTAGTTAGGGCGGTATGTTAATTAGGTTATCTATTTAGTTATGAATTTAGCTAGGTTTCAAAATTAGCTGAATTTATATGCAAATTTGAACTGGACATGTGATATGTGGATATGTCATGTTTTGGACATGTCATGTTTGGAAAATGATCCGAGTGGCCTATGTTACGCCGGAATGTTGATTCATTTTCGTTCCGGTGAATTTCAGGCGCTCGATATGTCCAATTTTTAGCAAAGGTCATGCCGAAATTTCCCGTGAATAAAGGCATGATTTGTGCTACATAGTTGGCATATCGAGTGCTGGCACATAGATTTCTTTTTTATGTCATTTCTCATTTATTCATACTTTTAGAAATAAACGAGGACACTTAATCATAGGAAACATGTCGAACAACGAAGAAAGCTGGGCCTTGACCAAGATGCGCATTTAGATGGATTATGAGGGTGAACAAGAGTACCTCGACTATTTGACAGCTAACCCAGGTTTGCTGGTCAGCCTCGATGATGGTACTTACCCCGACATCGACACCGATGGCGCCGTCACCGATGGCGGCGCCGAGACCGGTGGGGAAGGTACCGCGGGGAAGATACCGGCGGGGAAGGTACCGGCCCGATGCCGCTACCGAAAAGAGGAAGCATAAGAAGCAGAGGATACGAAAACCTAACAAACTAGGGATTGGACGACTTGTGATCACAAAGATGGCACAGCAAGTTTGAGCCGTTAGAGCCAAGAACCTCGCAAGTGCTATGGGAACCAAGTAGGATGCATCCTACGGAATGCGCGAGCATCAACGACGATGACTTAAGGAGTAAAGAACATTTGACGCAGCTTGCTCCTAACGGTTGCACAAGAGATTCAAGTTCCCCGACCGGGATGATAACATAGAACAACCGTGGGATGATCCGAAGATGAAAAAGATTAACAATCACACCATGGGCATGTTCAGCAATGATTTGGCCTCCTGGAAAGGGAGGGTGAAACGAGCTATTGAGGCTGATGAACCCCTGTCCAAGATTCTGGAGGAAAATCCGACACTTACGGAGGAGGAGTTCGAAAAGTTCAAGGACATTTGCGCTACCGAGGCAACCAAGGCTAAGGCTGCAAAATTCAAAAGCCTTCAGCAAAGGAACACGGGGAAGCATCGCCTCGGAAGCCGTGGCTACCTCGGTAAAAGGCCCATATGGGATAAGGAGGACACGGAACGTGAAGCCACGGGTCTCACAGACCCCTTCGCGAAGTTCACCAACCCCTTGGAGCGTGACTTCATCAGGGCCCGCTACAAGTGGGACAAGGAGAAAAAGGTTTTTTACACGGACAAGATCACGAGGAAATTGATTAGACTCTTTGGAGAAGCAACACCAGCTTGCAGCCGAAAAGCCCTACTTCTCCGATGAGGCCCAAGTGGGACACCCCTCTCAACCGGGCCTTGAACGAACTTAAGGGACTCCCTTTGGGCGATGGCCGCAATATGGTCGTGTGCAGCGCCGGAGACGGCAGCGCCACGTGGAAGGTGTTTACAACGAGGGCCCGGAGGCCAAGAAGCGTAAAAGAAGTTTAGTCGGCGGACATCGACGTGAAGGTGAAGCTTGCGGTCGAGAAAAAGCAGTGAGGACGCCAAAAAGCAGCCGAGGACAAATATGAGTTGCTACAAGCAGGCAATCAATGCAATCAGAATCGCCTGCGAAATGATTTCGCTACTAACTTGGTTCCGATTATCATCAATCGGACGAAGGAAAATCCAGACAAGACGGTACATGATTTCCCGTTGCCCGGTTTACGGAGCAACTCCATGAACAACAACACCATTGCACCATCACTTTCTCACGCAACCGAGCCTCCTCTCGTAGCCGCTCCCGCTCATAGCAGCCCGTCCTCAGTCTCTGGCGCGCTAGGTGGGCCTTCGTCTTTGGCTGAGCTCGATGCCGTCACGGTAATTACATGTCGCACCAACATATATATATATATATATATATATATAATATTCCATTATTTTTGCCTTTTGGTTGTTTTACACCACGTACATATGTGTTTGCGGTGAAAAGAAACCCCGTGCACCATACTCTACTTGATCAAAGGCGGAAAGGTGGACGTGGGAAAGGGGATGATAATGGACCCCTCGCAACCCACGTTCCACAACCAGCCGATCCCCGCTGGGCACTTCAGGGTTAGCTTGACCAGTGTGAAATCGAGGCATGAGGATTTGCCTCCTCCAGTACACCATGTGGGAGCGGACGATGAGACCCTGCCGTGGATTGGAAGCTGCAAGGGTTGGGTGCTGCTATGGCCGAAGAATCTTATTCGTCTGGAGCTGGCCGAGAGCACACCAATAAACACACATCAACAAGCATGTGCGGAGACCACCACCCCGCCTACGCAATTACCAGCTCCTGTAGTGCCGGGTGAGAGCGGCATTTACATGATGAAGGGGGTGCAATAGTACTGGCTGATGTAATTTGTAATGTAGAACAGAGAATGGATGATGAGACGGAGGTCGACCCTATGGATTTCCTCAATACAAACGCGTATGGCTGTGACATAGATATGATGAGTCAACCATATGACGAATCGGGCTATCAGCTTGCTAATGAGTATATGGATGATAAGCCCGGGCAGGGTCGTAGCAGGGATTGCAAAAAGTCTCTCTTCATGAAATCCTCACAGGACACGCCTGAAGATGCCGCCTCAACACAGGCTCAACTAGCCGGGCACGAGGGTCATACAAGATTAGCCCGGGAACATCAAGGCGGGGGTTAAGGAAGGGTCTGGAAGGTGTGCCCAAGAAAAAGGAGAGGAAGAGATCAGGGAAGATAACTGCCTCCAAACAAGCCAGAGCACATAGCAGCCAGACGAGGCATTCTGAAGAGCGTGTACCCATGAAAGGAGCGGGCATGTTCCATCTCACGGGCGAGCCGATGCTACCGCCGAAACCGCTGGAGGCACTATCAGGGGATCTTAGGAGACTGCACGACCATGTGATGTCGACTGAGAAATGCCTACTAGCCTCAAAGGATCCAGGATATCCGACATATGCGGCTCGTGTGCCTGAGGGGAAGTGCTACGTCGAGACATGGCCCATGGAGGTGTTCTTCCTGTGGTTTGACCATATCTTTGAGATGTTTCTAACAAAGGCGGCTCGATTTTACAATCGTCGCCTTTTTATGCTTACATATGAGCTCCGTCATGAAGAGTGAAGAAGTCTCGCAAATCTGTGTGGCGGATCTGTACTACATGCATGAGTCTTTCTTGAGTCTCGGCGACTTTGAGTGTGAAACTGCTAGGGAGTACCTCCAAAACTTCATGGTACAGAATAAGGACCGGGAAATTGTCCTCGTGCCTTATCATCCAAAGTAAGTCAGTTCCGGACAACCCTTTCGTACATTTCAATCATTCCTTCTCTCTCATATGGGAAATAATTTGAGGTGTCTTTTCCCCGCAGCAACGGGTGCACCGTCCTTATCGTTCTTTACCCACAAGTCTCCCACGCCGTGTATTTTGACCCTTCCAGAGACTACGAGAAAAAAGACTACACCCACATAATGAATATTCTAGATGATGCTCTCCAAGGCTTCAGCTTTAGAGGTGGCCACGTGCGGTCAGAAACAAATGAACAAGAAGATGGGTTTCACGCATAAAACTAACTTCTCCTGCATCCATGTCCCAAAACCAAGCAAGAAGGATGTATTCTACATCGTCCATCTCATGATTCAGTTCAACACGGATCACCAAAAGCTTCGCATGAGAAGCAGAAATGATGCCCATATCCACAAGTGGTTAGAATATCATGGAGAAGCGGATTATAACCTTAGAGATGACTTCTTTTGCATCCAAAGCGACATTGCAAAGATCATCATGAAAGAAGTCGTCGATGAGAAGGGGATGTTCCACCACGGCCCTATATCGCGAGCTGACATCCGAACTCGCATAGGCAAGCAACGTCTAGACCTCACACCGTTCAAGAAGCTAGGGTCCATCCTCGATGATATGGAAGGATGGAACTTCTAGTGATTTATGATGCCGATGATGATGATATGTGTCGATTGAACTTGTATACTTTTTGTAGCAATGAAACTTTGTGATGTCCACGGTCCCTGCCGAACTTGCGTAACGCTACTTTGTTAGTTTGCGTACGATGACCTGCATACCTCTAGTTAATTAATTTGCGTACTTTATGTTGCATCTAGTTGCTAACCCTTTTTTTCGGTGTTGCTCTAATATATTTTGTTGCATATATATGATTGTACATCCTCTTCATGAACATGCATCTCTAACAGGTACCTAGTTTCTTGATGGTGAGATGGAATTGTTATGTCGTGTACAAAGGGAAGGTTCCGGGTGTACAACGAGTGGCATGAGTGTCAAAGGAAGTGAATGGGTTCATGGGCGCCAGCCATAAAGGCTTCAAAAGCGCATAAGAAGGAGAAGCTAGTTACTTGAGGTTCACGCTAGCGCTGGAGATGGCTCAGAATCGCCACCTCATGTATCGCATAGTTCCGCTCTCACTCATAGTGATAGCTCTTCTTGCGTATACCTTTGTTTAGATGGATGACGTTGTTGTTGTTGCAAGTATTCGAGACTTGCATGTATCGCTATTTTCGAGATGATGACAAGATACCACTTTGTGTTGGATGATGATTATGATGAGACTATTTGTATGTATATGCTATGATTACATTTGTGGTCTCGCAGGCATTTGTATGTGTATCATGATGACATTTCTATGTGCTAAAGATTCTTCTATAAAGCCTGTTCAAATACAAAAAAATATGCCAAAAAATAAATAAAAAACTACTAAAATTAGCAGTAGCGAGTGTATAAAAGTTAGCAGCAGCGCCGCGATAGCAGTAGTGCGTCCAGGCAAAGCGTGCTAGAGCTACTAGCAGTAGCGAGCTTCCACTAAGAGCGCTGCTGCTACATCGCTTGTGAGCACGCGCTACTGCTATGTGTTAGCTGTAGCGCCTTATTAGTAGCGCCACTCCCCGCGCTACTGATACACCTAAAACCCGCGCTGCTGCTAGCCTTTTCCCTAGTAGTGTCAGGGGGTTTGGGTGTCTTAATGTTACTTTTGTTGACCACAGTTGAAGCTTTAGCATGATCCTTTATTCTAACAGGGAAAGGTGGTTTCTCAATATAAGCAGTAGGAACAACAGGATCATTATAAGTGATGGTCTTTTGTTGAACTTTAATAGGTGCAACTACTTTTACATCAATGGGAGGATTATATTTAAACCATTTCTCCTTAGGGAGATCAACATGAGTAGCAAAGGATTCACAAAAAGAATCTACTATCCCAGAGTCAAGTCCATATTTACTGCTAAATTAACGGAAAATATCGGTATCCATAAAAGATTAAACACAATCAAACTTAGGTGTTATACCTGACCCCTTACCTTCATCGAGGTCCCAATCTTCAGAGTTGCGTTTAATTCTTTCCAATAAATCCCATTTGAATTCAATAGTCTTCATCATAAATGATCCAGTACAAGAAGTATCGAGCATGGAGCGATTATTGAGAGAAAGCCGAGCATACAATTTTTGAATAATCATTTCTCTTGAGAGCTCATTATTGGGGCATGAATATAACATTGACTTAAGCCTCCCCCAAGCTTGAGCGGTGCTCTCTCCTTCGCGAGGCCAAAAATTATATATATAATTATGATCACGATGAACAAGATGCATAGGATAAAACTTCTGATTTAATCCCAATTTCAATCAGTTGTAGTTCCATGATCCCATATCATCACATAGCCTAAACCATGTCAATGCCTCTCCCTTAAAAGATAAAGGGAAGACCTTCTTCTTGATAACATCCTCGGGCATACCTGCTGAAAGCACAAGTGCTCCCTAGGTGATTTTGGTAATTAATGTCAACATATCTCTTGTTGAACTAACACTTTTACCTAGTATGTTTCAGACGAGTTCAACAATGGAGTGGCATGGACTAGAGGATGTGGAACCCCTTCAAGATGCTAAGAACAAAGGATAGGCTCAAGCTCCAAGCTCAAGACTCTACACTTTCTATTTTAGTGATCCCATATCACATTGAGTCTATAGGAAAAGCCAATACTATCAAGAGGAGATGATGTGTTGCTTAATGAGTTTCTTGCTCTACAGTGCTTAGTGATATGCTCCAAAGCCCTCAACTACTTTCTCACATCCACATATGTCCTAAACAAAAAGTCAAACTCGGCCCCACCGATTCTTTCTATCCGGCGCCACCGAGTTCAGATGTCTTTGCCACTGCCACAAACCCTAGGAAAATCGGTTTCACCGATAGGGATCTCGGTCTCACCGAGATGCGATTGTAATCTCTCTGTGTATGTCCATTACCAAATTCGGTCTCACCGAGTTTACGGTACTACCGAGATTACAATGCAAACTCTCTGGTTAACTTATTACCAAAATCGGTCCCATCGAGTTTGTGTAATCGGTCTCACCGAGTTTGCCTGACCAACTCTCTGGTTAGTTTATTACCAACATCGGTCTCACCGAGTTTGTGTAATCGGTCTCACCGAGATTACGTTATGCCCTAACCCTAACCATATCGGTCCTACCGAGTTGCATGTCGGTCCCACCGGAAATCCTAACGGTCACTAGATTTGCTAAATCGGTCCGACCGAGTTTACCAATTCGGTCCCACCGAGTTTGGAAAGTTGTGTGTAACTGTTAGATTTTGTGTGGAGGCTATAAATACCCTCCACCCAGTCTTCATTCGTGGAGAGAGCCATCAGAACAAACCTACACTTCCAACTTGTTGTTTCTGAGAAGGAACCACCTACTCATGTGTTGAGGCCTAGATATTCCATTGCTACCATATGAATCTTGATCTCTAGCCTTCACAAGTTGCTTTCCACTCAAATCTTCTTTCCACCAAATCCAAATCCTGTGAGAGAGAGTTGAGTGTTGGGAGACTATCATTTGAAGCACAAGAGCAAGGAGTTCATCATCAACACACCATTTGTTACTTCTTGGAGAGTGGTGTCTCCTAGATTGGCTAGGTGTCACTTGGGAGCCTCCAACAAGATTGTGGAGTTGAACCAAGGATTTTGTAAGGGCAAGGAGAACGCCTACTTCGTGAAGATCTACCGCTAGTGAGGCAAGTCCTTCGTGGGCGACGACCATGGTGGGATAGACAAGGTTGCTTCTTCGTTGACCCTTCGTGGGTGGAGCCCTCTGTGGACTCGTGCAACCGTTGCCCTTCGTGGGTTGAAGTCTCCATCAACGTGGATGTACGATAGCACCACCTATCGGAACCACGACAAAAACATCCGTGTCTCCAATTGCGTTTGAATCCTCCAAACCCTTCCTTTTACATTCTTGCAAGTTGCATGCTTTACTTTCTGCTGCTCATATACTCTTTGCATGCTTGCTTTATATGTATTGTGAGTGTTGAACTTGTGCCCAAACTCCACTTAAACATAAAGAAGTTAAAAACTGCAACTTTTGGTACTTAGTGTCTAATCACCCCCCCCCCTCTAGACACCTCTTCTCGATCCCTTTCACATGCAAGCTTGAATAATCCACAAAGTTCATCCACATAGATTTGGTGCAAATCGGGATGTAATATACCAAATTCGACCACCAAAGGCGCTTCACTCCCCGGCAACAGCGCCAAAAAAGAGTCTTGATGACCCACAAGTATAGGGGATCTATCGTAGTCCTTTTGATAAGTAAGATTGTCGAACCCAACGAGGAGCAGAAGGAAATGACAAGCGGTTTTCAGTAAGGTATTCTCTGCAAGCACTAAAATTATCGGTAACAGATAGTTTTGTGATAAGATAATTTGTAACGGGTAACAAGTAATGAAAGTAAATAAGGTGCAGCAAGATGGACAATCCTTTTTGTAGCAAAGGACAAGACTGGACAAACTCTTATATAGAGAAAAGCGCTCCCGAGGACACATGGGAATTATTGTCAAGCTAGTTTTCATCACGCTCGTATGATTCGCGTTCGTTACTTTGATAATTTGGTATGTGGGTGGACCGGTGCTTGGGTGCTGCCCTTTCTTGGACAAGCATCCCACTTATGATTAACTCCTTGCAAGATTCCGCAACTACAAAAGAAGTATTAAGGTAAACCTAACCATAGCATGAAACATATGGATCCAAATCAGCCCCTTATGAAGTAACTCATAAACTAGGGTTTAAGCTTTTGTCACTCTAGCAACCCATCATCTACTTTTTACTTCCCAATGCCTTCCTCTAGGCCCAAACAATGGTGAAGTGTCATGTAGTCGATGTTCACATAACACCACTAGAGGAAAGACAACATACATCTCATCAAAATATCGAACGGATACCAAATTCACATGACTACTTATAGCAAGACTTCTCCCATGTCCTCACAAACAAATGTAACTACTCACAAATCATATTCATGTTCATAATCAGAGGGGTATTAATATGCATAAAGGATCTGAACATATGATCTTCCACCAAATAAACCAACTAGCATCAACTACAAGGAGTAATCAATGCTACTAGCAACCCACATGTACCAATCTGAGGTTTCAGGACACAGATTGGATACAAGAGATGAACTAGGGTTTGAGAGGAGATGGTGCTGGTGAAGATGTTGATGGAGATTGACCCCCTCCCGATGAGAGGGTCATTGGTGATGACAATGGCGATGATTTTCCCCTCCCGGAGGGAAGTTTCCCCGGCAGAACAGCTCTGCCGGAGCCCTAGATTGGGTCCGCCAAGGTTCCGCCTCGTGGCGGCGGAGTTTCTTCTGGAAATCTTGCTTATGATTTTTTCTCAGACGAAAGACTTCATATAGCATAAGATGGGCACCGGAGGCCTGCCAGGGGGCCCACAAGGCAGGGGGCGTGCCTAGGGGGGTAGGGCGCTCCCCCACCCTCGTGGCCAGGGTGTGGGCCCCCTCTGGTACTTTCTTTTGCCAGTATTTTTTATTAATTCCAAAAATGACTTCCATGAAGTTTCAGGACTTTTGGAGCTCTGCAGAATAGGTCTCTAATATTTGCTCCTTTTCCAAATTCCAAATTCCAGTAGGCATTCTCCTCTTCATGTAAACCTTGTAAAATAAGAGAGAATAGGCATAACTATTGTGACATAACGTGTAATAACAGCCCATAATGCAATAAATATCGATATAAAAGCATGATGCAAAATGGACGTATCAGAGTCCAAGTAGGACTCCCCCTATGGCGCGCCCCCTTGGACCGGCCTCCTCTCCCCCCTCCTTTATATACGTGGGAGGGGCACCCCAAAGGCACACCAAGTCTTCTCTTAGCCGTGTGCGGTGCCCCCCTCCACAGTTATATACGTCGGTCATATCGTCGTAGTGCTTAGGCAAAGCCCTGCGTCGGTAACTTCATCATCACCGTCACCATGCCGTCGTGCTGAGGGAACTCTCCCTCGGCCTCAACTGGATCAAGAGCTCGAGGGACATCATCGTACTGATCATGGTGGTGTCGTACGTTTGGTACTTGGATCGGTTGGATCGCGAGGACATTCGACTACATCAATCGCTTACTAAACGCTTCCGCTTTCGGTCTACGATGGTACGTGGACACACTCTCCCGTATCGTTGCTATGCATCTCCTAGATAGATCTTGCATGATCGTAGGTAAGTTTTTTGAAATTGCATGCTACGTACCCCAACAGTGGTAGCAGAGCCAGGTCTATGCGTAGATGTTATATGCACAAGTAGAACACAATGAGTTGTGGGCGATAATAGTCATACTGCTTACCAGCAACGTCTTACTTTGATTCGGCGATATTGTTGGATGAAGCCGCCCAGACTGACATTACATGACCACGTTCATGAGACTGGTTCTACCGACGTGCTTCGCACACAGGTGGCTAGCGGGTGTCTGTTTCTCCAACTTTAGTTGAATTGAGTTTGACTACGCCCGGTCCTTGTTGAAGGTTAAAACAACACAGTTGATGAAAAATCGTTGTGGTTTTGATGCGCAGGTAAGAACGGTTCTTGCTAGAAGCCCGTAGCAGCCACGTAATACTTGCAACAACAAACTATAGGACGTCTAACTTGTTTTTGCAGGGCATGTTGTGATGTGATATGGTCAAGACGTGATGAGATATAAATTGTTGTATGAGATGATCATGTTTCGTAACAGTTATCGGCAACAGGTGTAGGATCTTGAGAAGAGGTGTCTAGAGGGGGGGTGATTAGACACTAAGTACCAAAGTTGCAGTTTTTAACTTCTTTAGGTTTAAGTGGAGTTTAGGCACAAGTTTAACATTCTCAATACATAACAAGCAAGCATGCAAAGAGTATGTGAGCAGCGGAAAGTAAAGCATGCAACTTGCAAGAATGTAAAGGGAAGGGTTTTGGAGGATTCAAACGCAATTGGAGACACGGATGTTTTTGTCGTGGTTCCGATAGGTGGTGCTATCGTACATTCACGTTGATGGAGACTTCAACCCACGAAGGGTAACGGTTGCGCGAGTCCATGGAGGGCTCCACACACGAAGGGTCCACGAAGAAGCAACCTTGTCTATCCCACCATGGTCGTCGCCCACGAAGGACTTCCCTCACTAGCGGTAGATCTTCACGAAGTAGGCGATCTCCTTGCCCTTACAAACTCCTTGGTTCAACTCAACAATCTTGTCGGAGGCTCCCAAGTGACACTAGCCAATCTAGGAGACACCATTCTCCAAGAAGTAGCAAATGGTGTGTTGATGATGAACTCCTTGCTCTTGTGCTTCAAATGATAGTCTCCCCAACACTCAACTCTCTCTCATAGGATTTGGATCTGGTGGAAAGAAGATTTGAGTGGAAAGTAACTTGGGGAAGGCTAGAGATCAAGATTCTTGTGGTTGGAATGGAATATCTTGAGTAGGTAGTTCTCTCTCAGAAATAGGATGCTGGAAGTGTAGGCTTGTTCTTATGGCTCTCTCCACGAATGAAGAGGAGGTGGAGGGGTATATATAGCCTCCACACAAAATCTAACCGTTACACACAATTTACCAAACTCGGTGGGACCGAATCAACAAACTCGGTCAGACCGATTCAGTAAACCTGACCGTTAGGGTGTTCGGTGGGACCGATATGCATCTCGAAAGGACCGATATGGTTAGGGTTAGGGCATAACATAATATCGGTGAGACCGATTACACAAACTCGGTGAGACCGATTTTGGTAATTAGCTAACCAGAGAGTTGGTCAGGAAAACTCGGTGGGACCGATTACTCAAACTCGGTGAGACCGATTTTGGTAATAAGTTAACCAGAGAGTTTGAATTGTAATCTCGGTAGTACCGATTACACAGACTCGGTGAGACCGATTTGGTAATGGAGATACACAGAGAGATTACAATCCCATCTCGGTGAGACCGAGATCCCTATCGGTGAAACCGATTTTCCTAGGGTTTGTGGCAGTGGCTATGACATATGAACTCGGTGGCGCCGGATAGAAAGAATCGGGGGGGGGGGGGCGAGTTTGACTTTAGGTTTAGGTCATATGTGTGGAAGTGGGAAAGTAGTTGAGGGTTTTGGAGCATATCACTAAGCACTGTGGAGCAAGAAACTCATTAAGCAACACCTCATCCCTTCTTGATAGAATTGGCTTTTCCTATAGACTCAATGTGATCTTGGATCATTAAAATGTAAAATGAAGAGTCTTGAGCTTGAAGCTTGAGCCAATCCTTTGTCCTTAGCATCTTGAAGGGGTTCCCATATCCTTTAGTCCATGCCACTCCATTGTTGAACTCATCTGAAATATACTAGATAAAAGAGTTAGTCCAACAAGAGATATGTTTACATTAATTACCAAAACCACCTAGGGATCACTTGTGCTTTCAATCTCCCCCTTTTTGGTAATTGATGGCAACATACATCAAAGCTTTAGATAAATATATAAAGAGTAGCAAGTAAAGCTTCGGAAAGACATGTAACAACCATAGGCTCCCCCTACATGTATGCAATCATGTGAATATGGAATATAGAAGCATGTGAGAGCAATAACCATGATATAGTTGGCGATGTGTTACATGTATCTTGGCCATATGCATCAGAGCAAAGAATATTAAAGAAAATACATTCATGCTCATGAGTCCTTCTTGCAAACAGTATGTGCATCAGCAAGAATTCCTCATACACATGATTGTGATGCCTATACTTACCTTGTAGTCTTGAGTTGGCTTAGGATGGAATGAACCTGCAAAAACAAGGTTAGATAACACAGGTACATCTACTAGCCAGAGCAAACAGAAGGAACCACAAGAATACCAAGACTGGGATGACATGTAGAGAGTGAGTAATAAGTACCACATTGGATTAGACATGTCCCGAAGGGTAAAGATATGCAATGAATTTAAAATGATTTCTTTCTCTTAGATGTCTTGCTCCCCCTGAATCTAGCATGGGATACTCGGAGAAGATAGGGAACAGAAAATCAGAGCTGAAAGATATAAATGAACAGAGCTAATGCAAATAAGCACATATGAACATGTCTTTCCCCTCAAGAAGTCATGTGGCATCTCTCCTCTTGAACATCAAGCATCTGGGATCCTTGAGAAATACTTTCTACTTGAGTATTCTCTCCCCCTGGAGATCTCTTTCTCCCCCTGTGGAAGTAATACTCTCTCCCTTTTGGAAGTGATAAGCTTTGATGTGATATCTCTCCCCCTTTGACATCAATTTCCAAGAAGGGTCTTCTGGAATTTGTTGTGAATGGGTTTGGTCCTTGAGTCACAACACAAAGCACTGTATAAAAAATGTGATGCTTGTAGAGGACAAGATTCATTGAGTGGAGCTGGATCAGAAGAAAAACTCAGAATAAGTGGCAAGCTAATTTTCCTGTTGTGAAATCGGTGGCACCGAGTGGTATGCTTCGGTTGTACCAAAAGGATTCGGTTGGACCGAAAACAACAAATCGGTGAAACCGAGTTCATCACAGATAAAACACTTGTCACCTCAGCTCACTAGACTAGTAAGATCTCACAAAGATTTACAAGGAATTTACTGAATGATATGCAAAGAATTTGATGCAGGAAATGCAGAGCAACTGAAAAGAAAATAAAGGAATCTAGATGAAGTGTTTTTTGAAAGGGGAAACAAATATGCATGAGACAAATGCAAAAAACTCAGAAAAGAACATGAGAGAACTTCATCTAGAGATGGTCGGCGACAAAGTCACCTATGTTAGAGTATATTGACTTAGGAGTCAAGTGAGATCACTTGATCATAGGTCATACTCATCGTTTAAGCACAAAAAGGGGTTACCATTTTTCGATTAAGCATCTTGATGTATTCTCATCTTGTCGAGTTGCTTTAGCTCATGAATCGGAGTAAAGCTTCTCTAAGATGGAATAACATACCTTGGTTGGTGGTGTTGACCATGTAGTTGAACTTGTGTGGGTTGCTCAAGGTTGATGTATCTCATCAAGAGTTGGGGGCACCACTTGGAATTTGAGTCCATCTACCTACATGGGTTAGTTCTTGCAAGGAGTAGCACTTGTGTATCCAAAGATGTCAATCATGAAGCTCAACATAGAGTTTGTCAAAGGATATGTTTGAAAGATTCCGTGCTTCCTTGTCTTCAACCACCATAGTGTAGAGACTTGGTGATGTAGAGACTGCTCAAGATGTGAGTAGATTACAAGCTCATGGAATTTGGTTCAACCAAGTACCTACATGGGTTAGATAACATGCAAGATGCAAATATTTCCAAGACGTAAGATTTTCATCATAAGAGAGATATCATTGATTAGTCATAAGCTCATGTCTTGCATGTATCCAATGGAGTTTCTACTCCAAGTTTGAAGCATCAATAATGTTCAATTCTCCTCTCAACCTTCAAAACACTTTCTCATCAAGAGGTTTAGTAAATATATTCGCTAATTGCTTTTCGGTGCGAACATGCATAAGTTTAATGTCACCCTTAGCAACATGATCTTGAATGAAATGATGACGAACTTCAATATGCTTTGTTCGAGAATGTTGTACAGGATTATGACCAATTTTGATAGCACTTTCATTGTCACAAAGCAATGGAACATGTTTCACATATATCCCATAATCTTTAAGAGTTTGGGTCATCCAAAGTAATTGAGCGCAACATGAACCAGCGGCAATGTATTCCGCTTCGGCGGTAGATAAGGATACCGAGTTTTGTTTCTTGGAGGACCAAGACACAAGAGATCTACCAAGAAATTGACAAGTACCCGAAGTGGACTTTCTATCAACCTTGTCTCCGCATAGTCCGAGTCGGAGTAGCCAACAAGATCGAAAGAGGCCCTCTTAGGATACCAAATGCCAAAATTTGGTGTATGAATTAAGTATCTCACTATCCTTTTTACGGCCTTAATATGACATTCTTTAGGAGCAGCTTGATATCTTGCACACATGCACACACTTAGCATAATATCGGGACCTGAAGCATATAGGTATAACAATGAACCAATCATAGAACGATAAACCTTTTGGTCAACTGGTTTACCATCTTTGGTCAGATCAAGATGTACACTAGTAGGCATGGGTGTAGACATACCTTTACACTCTTGCATATTGAACTTCTTGAATAAGTCCTTAGTGTACTTCGTTTGAGAAACAAAAGTACCTTCCTTAGTTTGCTTGATTTGCAACCCAAGAAAGAATCTGAGCTCACTCATCATTGACATCTCAAACTTCTCCGACATTAGCTTTCCAAACTTCTCACTAAAATGAGGGTTAGTTGATCCAAATATGATATCATCAACATAAATTTGGCATACAAATAATTCTCCATTAACCCTTTTAGTAAAAAGTGTGAAATCAATTTTCCCAATGTCAAATCCCTTTTCAAGAAGAAACTTGGTCAAGTATTTATACCAAGCTCTAGGAGCTTGTTTAAGACCATAAAGGGCTTTGTGAAGTTTATAAACATGATTTGGTTTCTTAGGATTGACAAAGCCGGGAGGTTGTTTAACATAAACTTCCTCCTCTATTTCACCATTTAGAAAAGCACTTTTAATGTCCATTTGGTACAAGGTGATATCATGGTGATTAGCATAGGCAAGTAAGATGCGAATGGACTCAAGTCTAGCAACGGGAGCATAAGTTTCACCATAGTCCATACCTTCGACTTATGTGTAGCCTTGGGCGACGAGACGTGCTTTGTTGCGAACTACTTGTCCATATTCATCTTGCTTGTTGCGAAACACCCATTTGGTACCGATGATGTTGTGGTTGTTGTCAGGCTTCTCAACCAATGTCCAAACTTGGTTTCTCTCAAAGTTCTATTGCTCTTCATGCATAGCATTTATCCAATCCGGATCTTCCAATGCTTCTTCGACCTTCATAGATTCAATGCTAGAGATGAAAGAATAGTTTTCACAAAAGTTAGCTAAACGAGTTTTAGAGCAAGTGATTCTCCCTGTTTGAATATCATTGTAGATTTGCTCTACGGGATGGTCTTTAGCAATTCCTGCTCGAACTCGTGAAAGCTTTTGCTTGGGTTTTGGTTGAACATCTTCTTCATCTTGTTCTTCTTCTTCTTCTTGATCTTCTTCATTGTTGGCGTTGTTGTTTTCTTGTCGTGGTGGAGAAGGAGGTTGTTGACGTTCGTGATGTTCTTCCTCGTTTTCTTCATCTTGGTGTGTTCCACTTGTGGATTCTTCCGTATCAACTCTTGGTTCACCTTGTCGTGAAGTAGAAGCTTCCACTTGGACAGATGAGGTACTCTCCTTCACCTCCGTTGGACGGACCTTGCCAATAGACAAGTCTTGGATTGCTTCCGAAGGATCTTTGTCTCCTACATCAATTGGCAATTGCTCTACTTGTGAGCCGTTAGATTCATCAAACTTCAAATCTACCGTTTCTTCAACCTTTCGGGTGAAATTGTTGTAGACACGGTATGTGTGAGAGTTTGAGCCATACCAAGTAGGAAACCTTCATGAGACTTAGGGGCAAATTTTGAACGACGATGCTTATCAAGAATGTAACACTTTGAGCCGAATACTCGAAAGTATCCAACTTGGGGTTTGTTACCGTGAGGAGCTCAGATGCCGTCTTGCCGAGTAGCTTGTGAAGATACAAGCGATTTGTTGCATGAAAAGCTGTCTCAACCGCTTCGCCCAAAAGTGCTTGACGTCTTGTACTCATCAAGCATCGTTCTCGCCATTTCGATGAGCATCCGGTTCTTCCTCTCAACAACTCCATTTTGTTGAGGTGTGTACGTAGCCGAGAACTCGTGTGAAATTCCTTCTTCGTCAAGAAAGGTGTCCACATTTGCGTTCTTGAACTCCGTTCGTTGTTGTTGCGAGCCTTCTTGATCTTCACTTAAAATTGATTTTGGGCCTTCCTGGCGAAGTTTTTGAAGATCTTTTGGACCTGCGATTTATCATCGAGAAAGAATACCCGCGTAAATCTTGAAAAATCATCAACTATAACTAGACCAAAATAATTTCCACCGAGACTTTTGTAAGCGTTGGGACCAAAGAGATCCATATGAAGAAGCTCGAGTGGCCTCCTTGTGGTCATGATGTTCTTCACGGGATGCCTTCCTCCAACCTGTTTACCTGGTTGACAAGCACTGCAAAGTCTATCCTTATCAAATATGACATCGTTAACTCCAAGGATATGATTTCCTTTACTAAGCTTGTCAATGTTTCTCAGGCCAACATGACCTAGTCGTCTATGCCATAACCAACCTTTTGAAGATTTAGCATTGAAGCAAGTTTTAGGTTGTGCCTTTTTAGAGAAATCAACAATGTAAAGATCACCTCTACGTATACCGGTAAAGACCATTTTATGATTGTCTCGAAGAAACACTTGGCAATCTACTTCAACAAATAGGACATTGAAACCGAAATCAGCAAGTCTAGATACTGAAAGTAAGTTGTAGCCAAGAGATTCAACGAGCATGACATTCTGAATGGAGCTATCATGTGAGATGGCCACCTTACCAAGACCAACCACCTTACCCTTTGAGTTGTCACCGAAAGTGACATACTTTAGAGGACTATCATTTTCAGCTAGCTCACGAAACATGTCTTTATCTCCGGTCATGTGATCGGTACATCCACTGTCAAGAACCCATTCCTTTCCTCGTGACACATATCCCTGAAGATTTGCCATAAGACCAAAATGTCTCATTGCATCATCAAGATCGAAGTCACTATCATCATCCTCATCATAGTATCGATGTTCAACATCGTCATGTGGTGGATCAAGTCCTAGAGAGGGTAATTCATTAGAGTGAGTTTGACAATGATCTTGCTTATGAATTCTTATAGCTTCGGAAATAATATCACCAATAATTTCAACATCTCCTTTGGCACGCATAAGGTTTGTAAGTTCAAATAGACGATCACCAAACATAGGATCACTAGTATTCATCTTACGCAAGGCAATAGACTTATAGAGAATCTCATCTAGATTTTTCAAGGAATAATTTGGAAAGCGTTCCTCAAGAAATTTCCATATAGTGTAGGCACACTCAAGAGTAGGCAAGATTCTAATTAAGTTTCTAGGCAAGCCTCTAGTGATGAGATTAACAGCTCTAAGATTCCTAGTCATGTCAATTGATTCATCAAGGGTAGGATGCATAGGATCAACATGAGGTGCACAAGGGCTAGCAATGTACTTGTTCAAATGATATTGATTGAAAATTACAAGCATCTCATTTTTCCACTCATGAAAATACTCTCCATCAAGAATAGGCACTCTATGTCTAAGACTCCCCAAAGTAGACTCATCCATCTTCCTCCAATGGTGACTAAACCAATGCAATGGAGACCAAAGCTCTCATACCACTTGTAGGATCTTGAGAAGAGGTGTCTAGAGGGGGGTAATTAGACACTAAGTACCAAAAGTTGCAGTTTTTAACTTCTTTAGGTTTAAGTGGAGTTTAGGCACAGGTTTAACATTCTCAATACATAACAAGCAAGCATGCAAAGAGTATGTGAGCAGCGGAAAGTAAAGCATGCAACTTGCAAGAATGTAAAGGGAAGGGTTTTGGAGGATTCAAACGCAATTGGAGACACGAATGTTTTTGTCGTGGTTCCGATAGGTGGTGCTATCGTACATCCACGTTGATGGAGACTTCAACCCACGAAGGGTAACGGTTGCGCGAGTCCACGGAGGGCCCCACCCACGAAGGGTCCACGAAGAAGCAACCTTGTCTATCCCACCATGGCCGTCGCCCACGAAGGACTTTCCTCACTAGCGGTAGATCTTCACGAAGTAGGCGATCTCCTTGCCCTTACAAACTCCTTAGTTCAACTCCACAATCTTGTCGGAGGCTCTCAAGTGACACCTAGCCAATCTAGGAGACACCACTCTCCAAGAAGTAACAAATGGTGTGTTGATGATGAACTCCTTGCTCTTGTGCTTCAAATGATAGCCTCCCCAACACTCAACTCTCTCTCATAGGATTTGGATCTGGTGGAAAGAAGATTTGAGTGGAAAGCAACTCGGGGAAGGCTAGAGATCAAGATTCTTGTGGTTGGAATGGAATATATTGGCCTCAACACATGAGTAGGTAGTTCTCTCTCGAAATAGGATCTTTGGAAGTGTAGGCTTGTTCGATGGCTCTCTCCATGAATGAAGAGGAGGTGGAGGGGTATATATAGCCTCCACACAAAATCTAACCGTTACACACAATTTACCAAACTCGGTGGGACCGAATCAACAAACTCGGTCGGACCGATGCAGTAAACCTAGTGACCGTTAGGGTTTTCGGTGGGACCGATATGCAACCCGGTAGGACTGATATGGTTAGGGTTAGGGCATAACGTAATCTCGATGAGACCGATTACACAAACTCGGTGAGACCGATTTTGGTAATTAGCTAACCAGAGAGTTGGTCAGGCAAACTCGGTGGGACCGATTACTCAAACTTCGGTGAGACCGATTTTGGTAATAAGTTAACCAGAGAGTTTGCATTGTAATCTCGGTAGTACCGATTACACAGACTCGGTGAGACCGATTTTGATAATGGACATACACAGAGAGATTACAATCCCATCTCGGTGAGCCCGAGATCCCTATCGGTGAAACCGATTTGCCTAGGGTTTGTGGCAGTGGCTATGATATATGAACTCGGTGGCGCCAGATAGAAAGAATCGGTGGGGTCGAGTTTGACTTTAGGTTTAGGTCATATGTGTGGAAGTAGGAAAGTAGTTGAGGGTTTTGGAGCATATCACTAAGCATTGTGGAGCAAGAAACTCATTAAGCAACACCTCATCCCTTCTTGATAGTATTGGCTTTTCCTATAGACTCAATGTGATCTTGGATCACTAAAATGTAAAATGAAGAGTCTTGAGCTTGAAACTTGAGCCAATCCTTTGTCCTTAGCATCTTGAAGGTGTTCCCATATCCTTTAGTCCATGCCACTCCATTGGTGAACTCATCTGAAATATACTAGATAAAAGAGTTAGTCCAACAAGAGATATGTTGACATTAATTACCAAAACCACCTAGGGAGCACTTGTGCTTTCAATTGGCATGAGCCTTATGGTTGTCGCTGTATTGTATGACATGCAATCGCCATGTAATTGATTTACTTTATCACTAAGAGGTAGCGATAGTCGTAGAAGCAATAGTTGGCGAGACGACAATGATGCTATGATGGATATCAAGGTGTCAAGCCGGTGACGATGGTGATCATGAGGGTGCTCTGGAGATGGAGATCAAAGGCACAAGATGTTGATGGCCATATCATATCACTTATTTTGATTGCATGTGATGTTTATCCTTTATGCATCTTATTTTGCTTAGGACGGCGGTAGCATTATAAGATGATCCCTCACTAAATTTCAAGGTACAAATGTTCTCCCTGAGTATGCACCGTTGCTACAGTTTGTCGTGCCGAGACACCACGTGATGATCTGGTGTGATAAGCTCTACGTTCACATACAACGGGTGCAAGCCAGTTATGCACATGCAGAATACTCGGGTTAAACTTGACGAGCCTAGCATATGCAGATATGGCCTCGGAACACTGAGACTGGAAGCTCAAACGTGAATCACATAGTAGATATGATCAACATAGTGATGTTCACCATTGAAAACTACTCCATCTCACGTGATGATCGGACATGGTTTAGTTGATATGGATCACCTGATCATTTAGATGACTAGAGGGATGTCTATCTAAGTGGGAGTTCTTAAGTAATATGATTAATTGAACTTTAATTTATCATGAACTTAGCCCTGATAGTATTTGCATATCTATGTTGTAGATCAATAGCTTGCGATGTAGCTCCCCGTTTATTTTTTGATATGTTCCTAGAGAAAAATATGTTGAAACATGATAGTAGAAATGATGCGGACTGGGTTCGTGATCTGAGGACTATCCTCATTGCTGCGCAGAAGAATTATGTCCTTGATGCATGTAACATCCCAATTTTCAATTTGGATGTTATACATAGGTCATCATATGCATATCTTATTTTATTTGCATTTTTGTTGTGATCCTAGAAATCTTAAGCAACTCAAGGACCCAAGGAGAGAGTTGGAGATTTCACAAATTTTCATATTTGAATTTTTAAAATTTGAAAAGAGGATCAATTTGATTTTAATATTTTTCTCTCCAATTATTTCCCATAATAAAAATAAATGAGAGAAGATAAAATGACTTCTTCAAAAGAGAGGAATATTGGAGAAGAAATTTTAAAATAAAATTATTATTTTATTTGTACTTTATTTTGTATTTTATTTGAATTAGAAAAATATGAATTTTTGGAAATTTGCATTTTAGGCCAGAAAAATGTTCATGTTGTCCTAAATATTTGGTTTGGGCGGTGAAAATTGTTTATGGTATTTTTAGATTTTTTTTATATTCTATTAGGATTTTTTCTTTCGGGCGAAATTTATTTATAAAAAAAACTTCGTCGCCAGACTGGGCCAAAGGCCCAACCGAGCAAGGCCGCCGCCGAAGCCCACCGCCTCGCCTCGACCGACTCTGGGCGGGAGTCCGACCGGCGCACACCGCCGCAGCCGAGTCCGGGGAGGACTCCGCCTCCCGCGATCCCCTCTCCAAGCCGGGCCGACCCCCCCTCTTTATATAGGCGCCGCCGGTGCCCCTCCTCCCCATCACCATCGCCGCAGTCGCAGCCCGCCCAGCCGCTGCCTGGAGCTGCTGCCGCTGCCGCTAGAGAGCCGCCCCACCCCACGTCGCCGCCTTCCCGTTGTCGCTAGAGCCTCGCCTGCCGCTACTGGGGCCGCCGCTGCCGCCTCGCCCGACGCCGCCGTCGATCGGATCTCGTCGCTGTTTTTTTCGAAAACCGGTAATAACCGCAAAGACCGCTCGGTTTTCTTTCGTTTTTTATTCGGTTTACTCCGTTAGATCGGTTTTATTTATTTAGTTCATTAATTAACGAACATTTATCGGTTATTTTCTGTTAACGAACAAATTCCTTCGTCAGTCTCTGTTAGCGAACGTTCGTTCCATAGATTTAAAAAAAAATTGGCCAGGGACCTATCTACGAATAGTTTTATCACAATTAGTTCATGATCTTCAAATCCTCGCTACTTTTTGCTCGTTTATCCAAATCCAGTGAAACCAACGCCAAAATCTTCGTATTATTCCCCTGTTTCCACATAATCAACTTGAACATGGTTTTGACAAAGTAAAATTTGGTTTCAAGCAGATTTGATTTCGAACTTCTATTGATCGTAGTTTGAGTTTCGTTGTTCCGATTTGATTGATTCTTGTTGCAAATCGAAGCTCTTCAGTTGAACATTCTGTTCAGATCTTTTATTTTGAGTTTAACCCTTACATCTTATGCTTGTGTGCTTAGGTATGCTATTGTTTATTCATGATATAGTTTCCGGAGTGCGAGGCTTGCTACTACGAGTCACTAGGGTTTTCAGATCGTCAGCAAGGCAAGTAACGCTTTGATCATATCCCTTTATTACCTAGTTTTATACATTTGTTTCAACCCTCAAACATTGCACGAGTAGGATTGATAACATGTGGGTACTAGGAACTAGTTGATGAGGTCGAACCTATTGTCTTATATTCACACCCTGGGAGTTACTACGTTATGCTTATACTGCTATGCTATGCTCGTAGACGTGGTTTGGTTTGAGTGATTAATGACGGATGTGAGTATTATTATGAACTAACATTTAACTTAAGGTTGCTACTTTAATACACACCTGGGTGGATTGGTTTGTGGGCAACTGGGGAATCCAGTGTTGTCCAAGGAGATCCTGGGGAACCCGTGTGATCATCCTATGGTTTGCCACCCAGGATCAAAGGGGTCATTATCTTATTCATGCTGGAAACTTCCATGTGCAGCCACAAGCTATTATGGGCTCTAGTAGTTGAGTATGCTGTGCGACCTCTTACAGGGGTAGACTAGCAGATGTAGGGGATGTACGTGGTACTGTCTACCCGTCGTAACGAGCTAACGCTTCTGAAAGGCTGTGTCTCAGTCATCCATTTCTCGAACAACAGTAGTGCGAGAAATTCGATGGAGGAGATTGAGTCTTGTGGGGAGAAGTGTGCTAACCTATGCAGAGTGTACAAACTAATCATGGTTAGCCGTGTCCCCGGTTATGGACATCTTGAGCATCTGGTGCTTGAATTATTATGTGATCTCATCACTTTACTTAATTAATTTTGTCGGGTTGTTAACTTTTAATTTGGGATTGAGATGGGGTTACCATTCTCAATGTTTTCAACAAACTTTGTAGTTAAATAAAATATATTCCTTTGTTGTAGGGAAAAACTGGCTTTACGCAAAATGATAACCATAGAGCCTCCACCAGCCTTATATGCGTGTAGTGATAGTAGTTATCTTTTCTTTGCTCTATACTGTTATTTTACCAGCATATTCCATGTGCTGACCTACACAGGCTGCAACATATTATGTTGCAGAGTTTTCATACGAAGAGTAAGGTGCACTAGGTCGTTGTCGTGCACTCAGCTATGCCGTTGGAGTTGATGGTATCATTTACCTTCGAAGCTTCCGCATTTATCTTATTTAGATGGCCTTCAACCATATTATTGTAATAAGTACTCTCTTTGAGTTATTCGACGTAATAAGTGTGTGGTTGCACTCTGTTATAAATCCTCGAGTATTGTGTGTGTCAGCATTACCGATCTAGGGATGGCACTTATGCACAAAGATTTGACCGTCTGAGATCAGAACGCTATAAGATGGTATCAGAGCACACGCTGACTCTAGGACGCGACCCCTAAGATAAGCCATAGGACACTCTTCTCTACTCATTTCTGAATCTTCTTCCTTTTCTACTCTATAGATGGTGGACCAAAAGAACAAGTTTGCTCAAGCGGATGAAAACACACCTTTTGGACGACACTTGAAGGAAGCCACTAGGTACCTGAACATCGGAATACCAAGCTTCACCGGGACCTACACCTCCACTCTACCTGAAGAAGAGCGCTGGACGATTCGAGTTCATGTTCCAGAAGGACATTCACACCGATTCTTGAGCCCATAGAGTTTTCCTTTGATGCACCAACCTGGAGTCTAGGAAAGAGCATGGCAGCCCACATCGCCATGGGACGCATCGGCGAGGTATACCACAAGGATCTTAAGGACACCTTCTACCAGATATGTGGACGATGAGATGAGCAATGGGAGATGATTTGCACCAGGACAGATAAATCCATTGCAGCCTATATCCAGGAGTTAAACCAGCACATTCGTCATCAGGAGAACCAAATGTGCGCCAGCATGTTAGACATGAAGAAAGCGATGACCAGGAACATGGAGCTACAAGAGGAACTCAAGTCTACATGTGATGGCTATGAAGAAGAAATTGCAGTATTACTGGAGAAGAATGAAGACCTGAAGGAGAAGCTAGGAATATTCTTGGGAGATCCCGCACCTGAGGAGGACAATCATCCTGAAGACTACATCATAATCGATGACACCGACTCCGACCCCTGACAGCAATAATGAAGATAGTGATGATGATTATGAAGACGAAGCTGGAGCAGATATCATGGAGTCTTCCGCTGATCAAAATTTCCGGTCGACCACCATTTTATCATTAGTATTTCCCCATGTATATAGTAATAGTACGAGTATTTTGTAAACGGTAGTTTTAGATCAATTGTACGATCTTGTTTGAATTGAGTGGTGTGTAATGATTGTGTTTGTCTCATGTGCGTATGAGTAGTGTTTTCTCCTTAGACCCCACTCTATTCTATTCTCTTCGCCTAAACCTATCAGATGCCTCCGAGACGTAACCCCGGATTTGTCTTCCCACCGGAGCTCACTCAGTTGATCCAACAGCAGAATGCCTTGATGCAGTTGCTAGTCCAGAACCAAGGCAACAACAACAACAACGACAACAATAACAACCCACCGCCACCACCCCTAGTTGACAACTTAGCCCGTTTTCTGAGGTTGAATCCGCCGGTGTTCTTTAGTAGCACCAAGCCGATTGTTGCTGATGACTGGCTCCGCAGGATTGGAAGGGAGATGACCACCGCAGGTTGCACAGATGCTGAGAAGGTTCACTTTGCCGCACACCAACTGGATGGACCCGCAGCCTCATGGTGGGAGAACTACACCACCACCTTCCACGTGGCCAATGTCACTTGGGATCAGTTTCAGCAAGCATTCCGCACTGCACATGTCTCAGCTCGAGCTATGAGTATGAAGAAGCGTGAGTTCCGTAACTTACGCCAGGGGAATCATACTGTGGGGCAGTACGTGGATGAGTTCAGCAAGTTAGCATGCTACGTCCCAGATGATGTGGCCACAGATGCTGCAAAGCAGGAGAAGTTTATGGAAGGGCTGAATGATGAGCTGAGTATGTAGCTAATGGTGGCAACATTCGCCCACTACCGGGAGTTGGTAGACATGGCTCTTATGATTGAAGGCAAGCAGCAGCAGATTGAGAGCCGCAAAAGGAAATATGGACAAGGGAAGTACAACACTGGAGCTCAACAGAAGCCTGTTTTACCCCGAACTTGGGAGACCATACCCACCATAACCATGGAGGCCATACTCACAATGGAGGAAGCTCACACAACCACAGTGGCCCCAAGAATGGAAGTGGGAATGGAAGCAACACCAATCAGAACTGTACCAACCAAGCAAGACCCGCCAAGAAGGATCTGAGTCATGTTACCTGTTACAAGTGCGGGAAGACTGGACACTACGCCAATGATTGTTCTGAGTTGAAGAATGGTAATGGAAATGGAAGATCTGTAAAGAAGCCCAATCCCTTCACCAGAGGTCAGGTGAACCACATCAAAATGGAGGAAGTTGAAGAGCAGCCTGACGCAGTGATCGGTAAGTTTTTGATTAAGTCATTCACCGCTCTCGTTATTTTTGACACAGGTGCATCGCATTCATACATCTCAAGGGGATTTATGGACAATTTTAAATTGCCAACCTTAGCCCTTAGGTCACCCATCTTAGTAAGTTCGCTAGGAGCGGAGTATAGTGCCAACCGATGGTGTGATCGGTTACCTTTAACCATTGGTAGCCATGTTTTCCCCTCAGACCTAAGAATTTTGGAGTCACAAGGATTGGATATAATACTAGGCATGGATTGGCTATCGAAGTACGGAGGAAACATCGACTGTGCTAGTAAGTCAATTTTACTCACCACCCCTGAGGGAAAAGGATCAAGTGTGTATCTAGGCATGCGGCAAGGAGGACCCAAGTAAACTCCCTCTCGGGAGTTGTTCAGGAGGAAGTGCCTGTTGTGAAGGATTACCCGGATGTATTTCCAGAGGAATTACCAGGCATGCCACCAGATCGAGACATAGAGTTTTTGATAGAGTTGTTGCCATGCGTCGGACCAATATCGAAGAGACCTTATCGGATGCCCGCCAATGATCTAGAGGAAATCAAGAAGCAGATTAAGGAGTTATTTGAGAAAGGTTAAATTCGCCGAAGTTCATCACCGTGGGGAGCCCCAGTGCTCTTAGTTCAGAAGAAGGATGGATCCTTGAGAATGGTTGTTGATTATCGTGCATTGAATGAGGTGATGATCGAGAACAACCCCTACCGATGATCAATGATTTGTTTGACCAGCTGCAAGGAGCTAAAGTATTCTCCAAAATCGATCTTCGATCAGGATACCACCAGTTGAAGATCCGAGAACAGGATATACCTAAGACAACTTTTACCACAAGGTACAGGCTATATGAGTACACGGTCATGTCCTTTGGATTAACTAACGCCCCTGCCTATTTTATGAGTATGATGAATAAGGTGTTCATGGAGTTCTTGGATAAGTTTGTTGTGGTGTTCATTGATGATATTTTGGTGTACTCGAAGAATGAAGAGGAACACAAGGAACATCTGCGATTAGTTCTCGAGAAGGGAACATCAGCTATATGCCAAGTTCAGCAAATGTGAATTTTGGTTGAAGGAAGTTGGATTTCTTGGACATGTTATATCCGGAGAAGGTAAAGGTCCAGTCTATCACTGAGTGGTTGGCACCCACCTCAGTTGGAGAGATCCACAGTTTTCTGGGACTCGCAGGATATTATAGGAGATACATTGAGATTTTTTCCAAGATTGCGAAACCCATGACGGAGTTGTTGAAGAAGGACACCAAGTTCAAATGGACCGAGGAATGGAGGCCAGTTTTCAGGAGTTGAAGAAACGTTTTGTTACAGCCCCAGTGTTGATTCTTCCGGGTATACACACGGATTTCCAAGTTTACTGCGACGCTTCTCGCTTGGGACTGGGAAGAGTACTTATGCAAGATGGAAGAGTTGTTTCATATGGCTCACGTTAGCTTCGACCTCATGAGTTGAGTTATGCCACGCATGATTTGGAGTTAGCAGCCGTAGTGCATGCGCTCAAGACCTTGATACATTTCCTTATTGGAAACCGTTGTGATGTGTACACGGATCACAAGAGTTTGAAGTATATTTTCACACAGAAGGAGTTGAATCTCAGGCAGAGGAGATGGTTGGAGCTCATAAAGGATTATGATATGAAGCTACATTATCATCCAGGAAAGGCCAATGTCGTAGCAGACGCTTTGAGTCACAAGAGTTATGTCAATACCCTCGTAAGCGGAGGATTACCACAGGAGTTAGTCGACGTTCTCAAGGAACTTCGTTTGGAGATAGTTCCAAGAGGTTTTGTTGCAGCAATGGAGGTTCAGTCCATGTTACTGGGAAAGCTAAGCGAAAGGAGAAGATGAGCAAAGGAAAAGCCAAGGGTTTTCGTGAGGATGAGAACGAAACTTTATGGTTTGAGGATCGTGTATATGTGCCCAATAATGCAGAGATCAGGAAGTCAATACTTCAGGAAGCTCATGACTCACCATACTCGACTCACCCAGGAAAAACTAAGATGTATTTGGATTTGAAGGAACGTTTCTGGTGGACAGGTATGAAGAAGGATATTGCAGAGTATGTAGCAGTATGTGATGTATATCAGAGAGTGAAGGCAGAACATCAGAAGCCAGCATGATTACTTCTGCCTATGCTGATACCTGAATGGAAGTGGGACAAGCTTGGCATGGATTTCATCACCGGATTATCCAGGACACGATCGGGATATGATTCTATCTGGGTAGTAGTAGATCGCTTAACCAAAGTGGCTCACTTTATCCCCGTGAAGACCACATATACGAGCGCCAAGTTGGCCAAGATATATATGACTAGGATCGCGTGTCTGCATCGAGTTCCGAGGACCATCGTATTAGATAGAGGGACACAATTTACCTCAAAGTTTTGTAATCAGCTGCACCAGACTTTGGGTACCAGGCTAGAGTTCAGTACAACCTTTCATCCGCAGATAAATGGACAGACCGAGAGAGTCAATCAGATTCTGGAGGACATGTTGAGAGCTTGTGCGCTAGATTATGGATCCAGTTGGAATGATAATTTGCCCTACGCAGAGTTCTCATACAACAACAGTTACCAGGCTAGTTTGAAGATGGCCCCTTTCGAAGCCTTTGTATGGAAGAAGGTGTAGGACACCATTGATGTGGGATGAAGTTGGAGGCCGTTAGTTGTTTGGACCGGATTTAATCAAGGAGTCTGAAGAGAAGGTTAAGTTGATTCGTGATAGACTGAAGGTAGCTCAGTCCAGGCAGAAGAGTTATGCCGATACAAAATGCAGGGAGGTAGTCTATGAAATTGGAGATAGAGCATATCTTTGTGTGTCTCCACTACGAGGAGTTAAACGACTCGGAGTTAAAGGAAAGTTAGCCCCGAGATTTATAGGACCGTACCGAGTTTTGGAACGTATGGAAGAAGTGGCCTACAAGTTGGAGTTACCCGAAGGATTGTCAGGAGTTCATGATGTGTTTCAAGTTTCCCAATTGAAGAAGTGCCATGCAGAGATGGCCGATATTCCTCTGAGAGATACAATGCCCCTGGAAGCAATTTAGTTGGAGAGTGACCTAACCTACAAGGAGAAACCCGTCAGAATTCTCGAGTTTGCCAGCCGAGTTACACGCAGCAAAGTTATCAAGTTTTGCAAAGTTTAGTGGAGCCACCATACTGAGAAAGAAGCCACCAGGGAGCGAGAGGAAGACCTACGGAAAGACCACCCACGCTTGTTTTCTAGCCAACCCGAATCTCGAGGACGAGATTCATCTTAAGGGGGGTAGGTTTGTAACATCCCAATTTTGAATTTGGATGTTATACATAGGTCATCATATGCATATCATATTTTATTTTAATTTTGGTTGTGATCCTAGAAATCTTAAGCAACTCAAGGACCCAAGGAGAGAGTTGGAGATTTCACAAATTTTCGTATTTGAATTTTTCAAATTTGGAAAGAGGATCAACTTGATTTTAATATTTTCTCTCCAATTATTTCTAATAAAAATAAATGAGAGAAGATAAAATGAATTCTTCAAAAGATAGGAATATTGGAGAAGAAATTTTAAAATCAAATTATTATTTTATTTGAATTAGAAAAAATATGCATTTTTGAAAATTTGCATTTTAGGCCAGAAAAATGTTCATCGTGTCTTAAATATTAGGTTTGGACGGTGAAAATTGTTTCTGGTATTTTAAGATTTTTTTATATTTTATTAGGATTTTTATTTCGGGCACAATTTATTTATAAAAAACTTTGTCGGCCGACTGGGCTGAAGGCCCAGCCGAGCCAGGCCGCCGTCGTAGCCCACCGCCTCGCCCCGACCGACTCCGAGCGGGAGTCTGGCCGACGCACGCCGCCGCAGCCGAGTCTGGGGAGGACTCCACCTCCCGCGACCCCCTCTCCAAGCCGAGCCGACCCCCTCTTTATATTGCCGCCGCCGCCCCTCCTCCACATCACCACCGCTGCAGCCGCAGCCCACACCGAGCGCTGGCCGCTCGAGCCGCCGCCGCTAGAGAGCCGCCTGCTGCCGCCTTTCCCACCGTCAGCCGGAGCCTCGCCGCCATCGCCGAGCCGCCTACCGACGCCGCCGATCGGATCTCGTCACAGTTTTTTCAGAACCGTAATAACCACAAAGACCGCTTGGTTTTCTTTCGTTTATTTATTCGGTTTACTCTGTTAGATCGGTTTTATTTATTTAGTTTGTTAATTAACGAACGTTTATCAGTTAGTTTCTGTTAAGGAACGAATTCGTTCGTTAGTCTGTGTTAGCGAATGTTCGTTCCGTAGTTTTTCCTTTTTATTTTAATTTTTCGGCCAGGGACCTATCCGCGAATAGTTTTATCACAGATTAGTCCCTCATCTTCAAACCATCGCTACTTTTTGCTTGTTTGTCCAAATCCAGTGAAACCAACGCCAAAATCTTAATCTTGTTCCCCTATTTCCAGATAATCAACTTGAACATGGTTTTGACAAATTAAAATTTGGTTTCAAGCAGATTTGATTTCGAACTTCTTTTGATCGTAGTTTGAGTTTCGTAGTTCCGATTTGATTGATTCTTGTTGTAAATCGAAGCTCTTCAGTTGAACGTTCTGTTCAGATCTTTTCTTTTGAGTTTAACCCTTGCATCTTATGTGTGTGTGCTTATGTATGCTATTGTTTGTTCACGATAGAGTTTCCAGAGTGCGAGGCTTGCTACTACGAGTCACTAGGGTTTTCAGATCGTCAGCAAGGCAAGTAACACTTTCATCATATCCCTTTATTACCCAGTTTTTATGCATTAGTTTCAACCCTCAAACATTGCATGAGTAGGATTGATAACATGTGGGTACTGGGAAGTAATTGATGAGGTAGAACCTATTGTCTTATATTCAAACCCTAGGAGTTACTACGTTATGCTTATACTGCTATGCTATGCTCGTAGACGTGGTTTGGTTTGAGTGATTCCTGACATGTGTGAGTATTATTATGAACTAAGGTTTAACTTAAGGTGGCTACTTTAATAGACAAATGGGTGGATTGGTTTGTGGGCACTTGGGGAATCCAGTGTTGTCCAAGGAGATCCCGGGGAACCCGTGTGATCATCCTATGGTTTGCCACCCAGGCTCAAAGGGGTCATTATGTTATTCATGCTGGAAACTTTTGTGTGCAGCCACAAGCCATTATGGGCTCTGGCATAATTGAGTATGTTGTGTGACCTCTTACAGTGGTAGACTAGCAGATGTAGAGGATGTAGGAGGTACTGTCTACCCGTCGTAATGAGCTAACGCTTCTGAAAGGCTGTGTCTCGGTCATCCGTTTCTCAAACAACTTGTAGTGCGGGAAATCCAACGGAGGAGAACGAGTCTTGTGGGGAAATGTGCGCAAACCTCTACAGAGTGTACAAACTAATCATGGTTAGCCGTGTTCCCGGTTATGGACATCTTGAGCATCTGGTTCTTGAATTATTATGTGATCTCATCACTTTACTTAATTAATTTTGTCAGATTGTTAACTTTTAATTTGGGATTGAGATGGGGTTACCATTCTCAATGTTTTCAACAAACTTTGTAGTTAAATAAAATATATTCGTTTGTTGTAGGGAAAAACTGGCTTTACGCAAAATGATAACCATAGAGCCTCCACCAGCCTTATATGCATGTAGTGATAGTAGTTATCTGTTCTTTGCTCTATAGTGTTATGTTGCCAGCATATTCCATGTGCTGACCTACACAGGCTGCAACGTATTATGTTGCAGAGTTTTCAGACAAAGAGTAAGGTGCGCTAGGTCGTTGTCGTGCACTCGGGTATGCCGTTGGAGTTGATGGACTCATTCACCTTTGAAGCTTCCGCAGTTATTTATTTAGATGGCCTTCAGACAAAGAGTGAACAGAAGTATATATGATATACATGTTATTGATGTGTACTTTACTAGTGTTCATAGTAGCCCCTGGGTATTTGACACCGGTTTAGCTGCTATGATTAGTAACTCGAAATGGGAGTTACAAAATGAACAAAGACTAGTTGAGGGCGAAGTGACGATGTGTGTTGGAAATTATTCCAAGGTTGGTAAGATCACCATCGCATACTCCGTCTACCTTCAGGATTAGTATTGGAACAAAATAAATGTTATTTAGTGTTTACGGTGAGCATAAATATGATTGGATCATGTTTATTGTGATACGGTTATTCATTTAAGTCAGAGAATAATTATTGTTCTATTTACATGAATAAAACCTTCTATGGTCTTACGTATAGTTTAAATGGTTTACTGAATCTCGATCACAGTGATACACACACTACTGCAGGATGCTGCTAACGCGACACTACGATCAGAGACACTTCGAGAAACTGTGTGTGATGCAATAATTGCAAACGGTGCTGTATGAAAACCGTCAGAAATGTGTAAAACGTTTGTGATGACGGATGCATCAAACACGGTTTAGGTTTTAGTTGCATGTGCGATGAAGGGCATACGGTTCAGTTCAATTAACTGTTTGCGATGAGGAGGAACAAAAGAAACGGGAAGCCAGATGAAGGCGTGTGCGATACACAGCATACGGTTCGCTCAGATGAACTGTTTGTGATTAGGCAACACAATAGAAACGGTCAGCCAGATCAAGGTGTGTGCGATATACGGCATGCGGTTCACTCGGATGAACTGTTTGCGTTGAGACATGATAACAGAAACGGTTCAACTTAACAAGATGTGTGTGATACGCGGCAAACCGGTCTGTAATCCGAAATGTCTGTGAAGACCGATAATAACACAGACGGTTGTTGCTAACAAGGCGTGTGTGTTGTGCGATGGGATTGCATACAGAACAACATATATATATATATATATGTGTGTGTGTGTGTGTGTGTGTGTGTGTGTGTGTGTGTGTGTGTGTGTGTGTGTGTGTGCGTGTATAGACACACACACACTTATAAGGACATGCTTGCATAACCAAATTAAACATCCACTTACATAGGTGACTACTACAACCATGGCATTTGCACACACCAAAGTAAACTATTACATGCATAATTACATAGGTGGCTACTGCACACATGACATTTCCACACACACCAATAAAGTAAACTATATATTACATGCATGATTAACTAGCATAAACGATCATCTGATCATCATCTACTTCTTGTGACGCTTGCTCTGCTTGTAGCTCAATCCGGGCTCGTCGATTTGGGTAACGAGGCACTTCCTCATGTCAACGATCCGCCTATGCATCTCGTAGCATGTGTACACGCTCTTGGCCGCAAACCTGAGGTGACGTTCATCCAGTTGCCACATCGAGGCCCCGTGCCAGGATACGAGACTTGTTCTCTGGGCATCCTGCTTCATCTTTTCGTAGTAGGGGTCGATGATGGCCGAGGCGAGTTCGACCAGGGAGTCCTGCTTCGTGCTGCCCCAAACCCTGTAGTGGTCACAGATTTCGACAAGGTTCTTGCAGGCCAAGCCCGTAATACTGAGCGCTTTTACATCGTCTTTGGTTTCCACCATGGCGAACTTGTAGTCGGTGCTGTTGACAAACCTGTTGAAACGGTCGCAAGGCTCTGTGGCCATGCAGTAGTGGTAGATGATGACATGATGGCGCATGCACAACTGGGCGACGGCAACCTTCTGATCTATGCCGGGACGACCGGCGGTGTACTGGAGCTCGATGCCGACCACCTTGTACTTGTCTCGAGCAAACAACTGCTAAACGTTGTTGATGTAGTCGTCCACCACGGCCAGGTCGATGGTGTACACCATTGAGAGATCCGCCTCCCTCGCGTGGGTCTCCACTCTATGCTCGCCGAACTCCATTGGAGCGCTGCTGGACATCCCCTCTCTATGTGTCGTCGTGGGTGTGCTTGTTGTGTTGTGGGGCACGATCGAAAGGTTGAAGAGACTAAGGTTATAATGGCCGCAGGAATTAAAGGGGAAGCCAGACGACCAGGAATATCGGCAGGCCCTGATGGCAGTTCTAATTTGCAGCGCGTAACTCCATCATGCCGCACGTAACTGCATCGCGTGGCAACGCGCGCGGGGCAACCGCATGCATATGGGGCCCCCGACGTGATCGTGCGCATGCCCAACCGCTGGCAGAGCGCATGCGGAGGGACGCGAGTAGAGCGCTCCGCGGTCGCCTCAAGGAAAAGCTGTCCACAAGCCGAGCGCGCCGACGGACGCGAGTAGAGCGGGCCAATGACACGAAAGCAGAAGCGCCAGTGGCGCTTAACGGCGAAAGCGTAGCTTGCCGAGGGACGCGAAAGCGGGACTCGCATGGATACGTGGCAAATAAGACAAACTATGCGAGTGATATCGAAGACATCAAGCATGAATCAGATTAGAGTTGTGTGTGTGATACGTGGCAGACAGTTGATCCATCAGAGCTGTTTGTGATGGAATAAGCCGTGTGTGTTGCGGGAAAACACTTGCTGGTGTATAACCTTAAATATAACCAAAAAAGTGTTAATGCATGTTACAAAAATTGTATAGCTGGAAACTATGTTCAAATACGACTCCAACGATATAATCTATGGCGACATGCATTCGTATTTTATTAGTTAAATCCTACTTATAAACCAGGACGAGGGTATGGTAGGTAATTAAATCACAAATGTTTTTTTATTAACTGTATGTGTACGTGTCCTCTCATCCTCCTCTCGCATGTCTTGTCACCCCGCTGCTGCAGATGGCTTACAGCGCAAGCTTGCGCAGCGTGCGGGGGCGTTCTTTTGGCCAAACGGTGGTGCCAATGAATCGCCGGTGAGCCCGTTCCCATGCAACATCGTACGTTACCGCGCAAGCTTCACGCCCGACTCGGTGAAATCCCCCAAAATCCCAATGCTTGCCGGCCTGCTATAAAAACCCTCATGGCCACCGAGTCCTGCGTCGCATTTTCCCGTCCCACCGTGTAGCTTATCTCGTCTGCTTCTCCCACAATCACCAATGGCACCGGTCCATCGTCGGCACTCAGCCACTCCACCGTCATCAGAGGACAGCTCCAGCTGGGAGGCTACACCGCAGCGGCGGCACAGTCCCCGGCATAATGTAGTGCGCGTGGCGTCCCTTTTGGGTGTGCACGAAACACCCACCACACACTCCACCGCCACTGCCCGTCGGCAGCTGTTGCAGGCCGCCGTTGCCGCCACACCAACGTCGAAAGCCAGGGCCATCTCCCGCTCCGCTGCCGCGACCCGAAGGCGGGAGGTGGCTGTCGTGGCCGCCACCCCACTGCCGGCCACCGTGGCCATCACCCGCTCCGCCACTGCGGCCCGAAGGCGGGAGGTGGTGGTCGTGGCCGCCACCCCATCGTCGGCCACCATGGCCGCCAGCCCACCATTGACCGCTGGGATCATCACCCGCTCTGCCACCGCCGCCCGAAGGAGTGAGGCGGAGGTGGAGGCCCCCACGTGTGTCAGCGACCTTGCGCACTACATCGAGTTCCTGCGGGAGGAAGAGGAGCGCCTCGTCGAGCATGCAAAGAGCCTTACCGCAGCCGTGGCCGCAGCACACGCCGACGTAGAGGCGAGGAATCAGGAGATCTACGAGCAGTCCAGCCGCTTCGAGAGGGATCGTCTGGAGCGGCAGTGGGCGTTCGAGCTGGTGAGCGTCGCTGAATGTGCAGCAGCGGCAGGCACCTTATCGCATTTGTCCAGCTCGTCGGTAGGCTCCTCCTCCTCATCTGCCTCTTACTGAGCGCACTCAGCAGAGGAGAGGCTGCCGGAAGTAGCACAAAGCCCCTCCATGGTAGTAGTAGTATTTAGAGGCTATTTTGTTCAGTTCATCTGACTATATATGTGTGGTTGAAATGTACAACGTACTTAAAATTATCTAGTATATATAGTTGAACTAGCTATTTGAGTACATGGTTGGCAACAATTGGGGAGAAGTTTGGTCGGTTCAGCTATCGAGTTGAACTGTTTGTATAAACTAAGAACGACTGCTTAATCTATGATTGAAATCTATGCTTAATTAATGAATTTTAGTTGCAAAAATTACATAGTGCTAATGATTTCTAGCTGCATATTTTGACAAATCACAGTGTTACAAGGATTGACAAATGGCAACGTTACCAGATCAACAAATGTAAATCTTTCCAGTTTGACAAATGGCAACATACCCGATATGACAGATGCAAATCTTACCAAATTCTTTGTACGTGGTTGCACACGGGTCATCCAAAAAAACCGTTTGCGTTGAAGGGATGATCAAATCTTGCACTGCTCTCACTTTTTATACGTGTATTCTATCTAAATCGTTTGTGATCAAGAGCTGCAGAAATCTTGCTCAACACATTATCTCTTGGCTTCCTTGGGAAGTTGTCGATTTGCATACGGGTATTCTAACTAAACGTTTGCGATGAGTTTTTTATATTTAAAAAGCGAATTAAACTACGGCTTGGGCGCCATGGAAGTCAAAGGGCTCGCTTCCCAGTGAGCCTGCGCAGCGTACAGCTCGCACGCTTCGCGGTGAGCCTCCGCACTGGAGGACAACTTGCATGCCTCTCGGTCAGCCTGCGCTCCGGACGGTGCTCGCACGCCTCCCATTCAGTCAACGTCAAGGCTGTTCGCACGGCACCTCCTACAGCCATTAAAATCAAGACACATTGCGTCACGTCAATGGTTAACAGAATTTTGGATTTACTAGAATTTAAAAACCAGGCATCTCAATGTTTCGCCTGCAATCAACGGTGCCCTAGTGTTTGAAATTCATTCCCATTTCTTGCATGGGACCTAAGCATGCACCGAAGGACACAAATTTTGATTTTTCAACTGATAATCCCCAAGTGCAAGGAATCATCATAGCACTTTCCAAAGGTGGAAGTGATAAGTATGGAGTGTCGAACCCACAAGGAGCTAAAGGTAACATCAATATTCTCTCAAGCCCTATCTCGCCATCGACACGACTCTCACGTGCAATCAACGTTTACTTCCAACTAGAAATGAGAAATAAAACTACGTTGTGGGTATGAAGAGGATAACTTTGCATGATATCGGAGAGCTAAAACATAAAAGTAGGTGCTGTTATCATAAAGTTAGAATATATTACTAAATAATATAAATAGCGAGTGTGGAATAATGGTGGATCGGTGTGCGGAATTGTCCTAGGCAATTGTTAACAAGACCGGTAATCACTATTGCAGTTTCATATGAGGGAGAGGCATAAGCTAACATACTTTCTGTACTTGGATCATATGCACTTTTGATTGGAACTCTAGCAAGCATCCGCAACTACTAAAGATCATTAAGGTAAAACCCAACCATAGCATTAAAGCATCAAGTCCTCTTTATTCCCATACGCAACAATCCCTCTTACTCGGGTTTGTGTTTCAGTCACTCACCAACCCACTATAAGTGAATCATGAACGTATTGCAACACCCTACAGCGGGAATCCCTCACGCTTGCACGACACGGAGGGTGCCATAGGACAGTACCAAAGAAAAACATACAACTCATACCAATCTGGATGATCAATCAACCCAAAGACAAAAGATATCTACTCAAAACATCATAAGATGGCAACACGTCATTGGATCATAATATGTGGCATAAAGCACCATGTTCAAGTAGGGATTACAGCGGGGTGCGGGAGAGTGGACCGCTTAAAAGAGATGAGGATGGTGATGATGATGGTGATGTTGATGAAGACGATCACCGCAGCGATGATTCCCCTCCCGATAGCACTATGGTGCCACCAAGAGAGAGGAGAGGTTCTCCCCCTTGTGCTTCCTCCTCCATGGCCTCCACCCTCTGGTCCTTGGCCTTCATGATGATGATGGCCCCTCCAGGATACTCCTCCATGGCCACCGGTAATGATGGGCCCCTCCGGCAGGTTGCCGGAGAGGGCCTAGATTGACTTCTCATGGCTACAGAAGCTTGCGGCGGCGGAACTTCCGATCTAGGTTAATTTTCCGAGGTTTCTGTATTTATAGGAATTTTTGGTGCCGGTCTCACGTCAAGGAGGTGCCCGAGGTGTCCACGAGGCAGGCCCACGTGCCTGGGGAGGGGGGGCGCCCCCCACCCTCGTGGGCATCTCGGGACTCTCCTGGCCCAACTCTTTTAATCCGAGGTCTTCTTTTGGTCCATAAAAAAGCATCAAAAATTGGCTCGTCAATTGGACTCCGTTTGGTATTCCTTTTCTGCAAAACTCTAAAACAAGGAGAAAACAGAAACTGGCACTGGGCTCTAGGTTAATAGGTTAGTCCCAAAAATCATATAGAAGTGTATAATAAAGCCCATTAAACAACCAAGATAGATAATATAACAGCATGAATACTTCATAAATTATAGATACGTTGGAGACGTATCAGCATCCCCAAGCATAATTCCTGCTCGTCCTCGAGTAGGTAAATGATAAAAGAAATAATTTATGAAGTGTGAATGCTAGCAAGTGCTTAAGTTTGATCAATGATAATTCTAATCACTTTTTCTAACATCATTATATGTCATAACAATAGCTCATTTCCTAAAACTTTTCATGATCAAGTAACAAGCTAATCACATGTTAAAGTATAGATCATAAAGTTTCTTGAAAACTAACAAACAATATTCTCAGTCATCAAACAATTGCAATTCATCTTATTTTCAGGAAGAGTCTATGTCAGAGCTTTGATTTAGCAAACTCCACATACTCAACTATCATTTAGTCTTTCACAATTGCTAACACTCACGCAATACTTGTGGTTATGGAGTCGTAATCGGACACAGAGAAAGATAGGGGCTTATAGTTTTGCCTCCCAACCTTTTATCTCAAGGGTAATGTCAACAATAATAGCTCATGCTAACTTACATGCAATTAGATATATATATCAGTATCTTTCCAACACCCTGTGCTTGCCAAAGGATAAAATGAAAAAAAGGTGAAGATCACCCTGACTCTTGCATAAGGTAGAAGATAATAATAAAAGATAGGCCCTTCGCAGAGGGAAGCAGAGGTTGCCATGCGCTTTCAGAGTTGGATGCACAAAATTTTAATGTGAAAGAACGTCACTTTATATTGCCCCTTGTGATATGAACCTTTATTATGCAGTCCGTCGCTTTTATTTCTTCCACATCACAAGATCGTACAAAGCTTATTTCCTCCACACCAATCAATCATACATATTTAGAGAGCAATTTTATTGCTTGCACCGATGACAACTTACTTGAAGGATCTTACTCAATCCATAGGTAGATATGGTGGACTCTCATGGCAAAACTGGTTTAAGAGTTTTGGGAAGCACAAGTAGTATCTCTACTTGGTGCAAAGAATTTGGCTAGCATGAGGGGGAAAGGCAAGCTCAACATGTTGAATGATCCATGACAATATACTTTATTTCAGATATAAGAAAACATAACCCATTACATTGTCTTCCTTGTCCAACATCAACTCTTTTAGCATTTCATATTTTAATGAGTGCTCCCAATCATAAAAGATGTCCAAGATAGTATATTTATATGTGAAACCTCTCTTCTTTCAATATTCTTTCATGAATTGTTCAAGTGACCAATTCTACGTTTGCTAACTTTCAATAAGTTTACAACCTATACTTTTTATCTGTGAAGTCATTACTCCCCATGTTATAAGCATAAAAAACATATATAAATTCAGATTTATGGCATTCAATTTATTCAACCATTCACTCATAGGATATACATGAAGCACATGAGCAAATGACAAACTACTCCAAAAGATATGAGTGAAGAACACTGAGTAGTCAAATAATTAACTAGCCATGGGAGGATTCTTTTTCATTCAATATTTCAGATCCAACGATTATATTCAAACCGAAAGTAAAATTCAAAATACCTCCAAGCAAAACACATATCATGTGACGAATAAAAATATAGCTCCGAGTAGGGTATACCGATAGTTTTGAAGACGAAAGAGGGGATGCCTTCCGGGCATCCCCAAGCTTAGGCACTTGAGTCTTCCTTGAATATTACCTTGGGCTGCCTTGGGCATCCCCAAGCTTAGGGTCTTTCCACTCCTTATTCTCCTCATATCGATATCTCACCCAAAACTTGAAAACTGCAATCACACAAAACTTAACCAAACTTCGTGAGATAGGTTAGTATGATAAAGAGCAAACCATTCACATTGGTACTGTAAAAGACAAGGTTCATAATTGTTCTCACACAATGCCTACTGTACCATATCATTTCTACAATTTATATTGATAAATATAAGCCATAGAAACTAGAAAACAAGCAAACTATGCAATGAAAACAGAATCTGTCAAAAACAGAACAGTCTGTAATGATCTGAACAATAACAATACTTCTGCTACTACAAAAATTATGAAATAAATTGGTGGACTTGAGGAATTTGTCTATTAATATTCTTAAAAAATAATCAACTCAAAAGCACTCTTATGTAAAAAATGACATCTATTCTCGTGAGCGCAAAGTTTCTGTTTTTTACAGCAAGATCACATTAACTTACACCCAAGTCTTCCCAAAGGTCCTACTTGGCACTTTATTGACACAAAAGCTATAAAACATGATTACTACAGTAGCTTAATCATGTAAACACACAAAAACAGTAAGGGTAAATATTGGGTTGTCTCCCAACAAGCGCTTTTCTTTAATGCCTTTTAGCTAGGCATGATGATTTCAATGATGCTCACATAAAAGGTAAGAATTGAAACATAAAGAGAGCATAATGAAGAATATGACTAGAACAATTGATTCTAACCAACTTCCTATGCCTAGGGATTTTGTGAGCACACAACTTATGGGAACAAGAATCAACTAGCATAGGAAGGCAAAACAAGTATAACTTCAAAACTTTAAGCACATAGGGAGGAAACTTGATATTAATGCAACTCCTACAAGCATGTATTCCTCCTCATAATAATTTTCAGAGGCATCATGGATAGCAACTTTGTTCTCATAGTCAATTGGAACCTCTTCCGAAATAGTGGAATCAGTACTAGCTAAAGTTGACACTCTTCCAAATCAACTTTCATAAATATCACACTAAGATTCAACACCCTCCAAAATAGTGGGATCACTAATTCCTAAAGTTGACACTCATCCAAACCCACTTTTAAATGATAGTATTACTCATACTCCAAAGGATATAAGTGAAGTTCATGGAGCATTCAACAACTAACCAATATCCAAGCTCAAAATGTATAAGTGAAGCACATGAAGCATTCCATAAAACCATACTCAAAAGATTTAAGTGAAGCACAAAGAGCAATTCTATAAGATCATACTTAAAAGATTTAAGTGAAGCACGTGAATTATTCTATAAATTGATGAAGGGACATCTCATACTATCATGGTTCTTAAAGGAAAAACAAAAACACAAAGGACACAAATCATGTGAACAAGCAAAAATCGAGGTATACCTATATTTGTTGAAGAAGAAAGATGGGATGCCAACCGGGGCATCCCCAAGCTTAGATGCTTGAGTATCCTTTGAAATGTTTACTTGGGGTGACTTGGGCATCCCCAAGCTTGGACTCTTTCCTCTCTTTATTCTTCTCATATTGATAGCTCCTCGACCTTCGGACACTTCATCCACACAAAACTTTAACAAAAACTTGTGAGATCCTTTAGTGTAATAAAACAAATCACTACCTTTAGGTACTGTAATGAAATCATATTTATTTATATTGGTGTTAAACCTACTGTATTCCAACTTATCTATGGTTCATACCCCCCTATACTAGCCATAGATTCATCGAAATAAGCAAACAACACACACAAAACAGAATCTGTTAAAAACAGAACAGTCTGTAGTAATCTGGAAGTTTGGTAAACTTCTGTAACTCCTAAAATTATGAACTAAATTTGAAAATTTGAAGCATTTGTACAGAAGTAATGTGCAAAAAGTTTCAGACCCATTTGACTTTCCAGTAGAAAATGTAAATTCACGCACTACCGCCAAAGTTTCTGTTTTTGTTCTGCACATAGTAAACAAGCAATCTAATCATCCTAAAACCAAAGCTTGGCACATTATTTTTATAATACATTGAATATATACAAGGGGATAATTATTTACAGAGAAACTTCCATGAAAAATTCTACATTGTTTCTGTGAGCATGAGCACAAGTGCTCAAGGTCGACCATCACTTCTTCAATGCATAACTTTCCAATCACTTCTCTTTTTGAAAAACTTTTTAGGCATGAAAGGCAAGCAATTTTTTTTGTATTTTCATTTTTAATTTTTTTGTATGTTTCACCCACAACTAAACAGAAACAAAAAGGAAAAACAAAATCTACTTAGTGAAGAAACCAAACAAGCACACACGAGAATAGCAACCCCACGCTATTGCTCCCCGGCAACGGCGCCAGAAAAGAGCTTGATAGTCCCCAAGTGCAAGGAATCATCATAGCACTTTCCAAAGGTGGAAGTGATAATTGTGAAGTGTCGAACCCACAAGGAGCTAAAGGTAAGATCAATATTCTCTCAAGCCCTATCTTCCACTGATACGACTCTACATGCACCAAACGTTTATTTCCAACTAGAAACGAGAAATAAAACTACATTGTGGGTATGAAGAGGATAAATTTGCATGATATCGGAGAGCTAAAACATAAAAGTAGGTGCTGTTATCATAAAGATAGAATATATTACTAAATAATATAAATAGCGAGTGTTGAATAATGGTGGATCAGTGTGCGGAATTGTCCTAGGCAATTGTTAACAAGACCGGTAATCACTATTGCAGTTTCATATGAGGGAGAGGCATAAGCTAACATACTTTCTCTACTTAGATCATATGCACTTATGATTGGAACTCTAGCAAGCATCCGCAACTACTAAAGATCATTAAGGTAAAACCCAACCATAGCATTAAAGCATCAAGTCCTCTTTATTCCCATACGCAACAATCCCTCTTACTCGGGTTTGTGTTTCAGTCACTCACCAACCCACTATAAGCGAATCATGAACGTATTGCAACACCCTATAGCGGAAATCCCTCACGCTTGCGCGACACGGAGGGCGCCATAGGACAGCACCAAAGTAAAACATACAACTCATACCAATCTAGATCATCAATCAACCCAAAGACAAAAGATATATACTCAAAACATCATAAGATGGCAACACATCATTGGATCATAATATGTGGAATAAAGCACCATGTTCAAGTAGGGATTACAGCGGGTTGCGGGAGAGTGGACCGCGTAAAAGAGATGAGGATGGTGATGATGATGGTGATGTTGATGAAGACGATCACCGCGGCGATGATTCCCCTCCCGATGGCGATGCAGGTGCCACCAAGAGAGAGGAGGAGAGGTTCTCCCCCTTGTGCTTCCTCCTCCATGGCCTCCACCCTCTGGTTCTTGGCCTTCATGATGATGATGGCCCCTCCGGGATACTCCTCCATGGCCACCGGTGATGATGGCCCCCTTCGGCAGGGTGCCGGAGAGGGCCTAGATTGACTTCTCGTGGCTACAGAGGCTTGCGGCGGTGGAACTTCTGATCTAGATTAATTTTCCGAGGTTTCTGTATTTATAGGAATTTTTGGCGTCGGTCTCACGTCAAGGAGGTGCCCGAGGTGTCCACGAGGCAGGCCCATGCGCGTGGGGGGGCCCACCCTCGTGGGCACCTCGAGACTCTCCTGGCCCAACTCTTTTACTCCGAGGTCTTCTTTTGGTCCATAAAAAATCATCAAAAATTGGCTCGTCAATTGGACTCCGTTTGGTATTCCTTTTCTGCAAAACTCTAAAACAAGGAGAAAACAGAAACTGGCACTGGGCTCTAGGTTAATAGGTTAGTCCCAAAAATCATATAAAAGTGTATAATAAAGCCCATTAAACAACCAAGATAGATAATATAACAGCATGAATACTTCATAAATTATAGATACGTTGGAGACGTATCATCAACCAATTTATATGCACTGGAGCATGTGCATGTAGTTCAAATTTGAATTATGCACATAAATGCATTGAAAACTCAGTTAATGCATAAAAATGTCCAATGGAACCCCGAAAAATCACAAAAATTCACATAACACTCCTGTGGTTCTATGTTGACACGAGAAAAAAAAATTGAAAGCAATAAGAGGCAATGGATATCGTTTCGTCCCCAAAGGTGGGACGTTCCCTACCGAAAACCATCATGCTTGTTGTGAGAAGCTCCGGTTTGTGAGAAGCATATACCCAAAGCTGCCCCAAATGGGACAACATTTGTACCACGGCATGTTGATGCCACTCCAAGATAGCATGCCAAGTTTCTTGAATTTCAGACGAGTTTTGGATTTACTAGAATTTAAAAACCAGGCATCTCAATGTTTTCTTTGGCAATCAACGGTGCCACAGTGTTTGAAATTCATTCCCATTTCTTGCATGGGACCTAAGCATGCACCCAAGGACACATATTCGATTTTTCAACCAATTTATATGCACTGGAGCATGTGCATGTAGTTCAAATTTGAATTATGCACATAAATGTATTGAAAACTCAGTTAATGCATAAAATTGTCGAAACGAACCCCGAAAAATCACAAAAATTCACACAACACTCCCGTTGTTCTATTTTGACAGGAGAAAAGAAAATTTGAAAGCAATAAGAGGCAATGGATATCGTTTCGTCCCCAAAGGTGGGATGTTCCCTACCGAAAACCATCATGCTTGTTGTGAGAAGCTTCGGTTTGTGAGAAGCATATACCCAAACTTGCCCCAAATGAGACAAAATTTGTACCACGACATGTTGATGCTTTCTCCATGATAGCATGCCAAGTTTCTTGAATTTCAGATGAGTTTTGGATTTACTAGAATTTAAAAACCAGGCATCTCAATGTTTTGCAGGCAATCAGCGGTGCCTCGGTGTTTGAAATTCATTCCCATTTCTTGCATGGGACCTAAGCATGCACCCAAGGACACATATTTGATTTTTCAACCAATTTATATGCACTGGAGCATGCACATGTAGTTCAAATTTGATTTATGCACATAAATGCATTGAAAACTTAGTTAATGCACAAAAATGTCCAAAGGAACCCCGAAAAATCACTAAAATTCACACAACACACCTATTGTTCTATGTTGACACGAGAAAAAAATTGAAAGCAATAAGAGGCAATGGATATCGTTTCGTCCCCAAAGGCGGGACGTTCCCTACCGAAAACCATCATGCTTGTTGTGAGAAGCTCCGGTTTGTCAGAAACATATACCCAAACCTGCCCCAAATGGGACAAAATTTGTACCAAGGCATGTTGATGCCGCTCCATTATAGCATGCCAAGTTTCATGAATTTTAAACGAGTTTTGGATTTACTTGAATTTAAAAACGAGGCATCTCAATGTTTTGCCGGCAATCAATGGTGCCCTGGTGTTTGAAAATCATTCCCATTTCTTGCATGGGACCTAAGCATGCACACAAGGACACATATTTGATTTTTCAACCAATTTATATGCACTGGAGCATGTGCATGTAGTTAAAATTTGAATTATGCACATAAATGCATTGAAAACTCACTTAATGCATAAAAATGTCCAAACGAACCCCAAAAAATCACAATAATTCACACAACACACCTGTTGTTCTATGTTGACACAAGAAAAAAATTGAAAGCAATAAGAGGAAATGCATATCGTTTCGTCCCCAAAGGTGGGAGTTCCCTATCGAAAACCATCATGCTTGTTGTGAGAAGCATATACCCAAACCTGCGCCAAATGGGACAAAATTTGTACCACGGCATGTTGATGCCGCTCCATGATAGCATGCCAAGTTTCATGAATTTCAGACGAGTTTTGGATTTACTAGAATTTGAAAACCAGGCATCTCAATGTTTTGCCGGCAATCAACGGTGCCCCTGGTGTTTGAAAATCATTCACATTTCTTGCATGGGGCCTAAGCATGCACCCAAGGACACATATTTCATTTTTCAACCAATTTATATGCACTCGAGCATGTGCATGTAGTTCAAATTTGAATTATGCGCATAAATGCATTGAAAACTCAGTTAATGCATAAAAATGTCCAAACGAACCCCGAAAAATCACAATAATTCACACAACACTCTTGTTGTTCTATGTTGACACGAGAAAAAAAATTGAAAGCAATAAGAGGCAATGGATATCGTTTCGTCCCCAAAGGTGGGACGTTCCCTACTGAAAACCATCATGCTTGTTGTGAGAAGCTCCGGTTTGTGAGAAGCACATACCCAAACCTGCCCCAAATGGGACAAAATTTGTACCACGGCATGTTGATGCCGCTCCATGATAGCATGCCAAGTTTCATGAATTTCAAACTAGTTTTGGATTTACTAGAATTTAAAAACCAGGCATCTCAATGTTTTGCCAGCAATCAACGGCGCCCTGGTGTTTGAAGTTCATTCCCGTTTCTTGCATGGGACCTAAGCATGCACCCAAGGACACAGATTTGATGTTTCAACAAATTTATATGCACTGGAGCATGTGCATGTAGTTGCATGTTCACTCCAGATAAAAGGTCTAGCAATTCAAACACCGTCCATTGCCGCTGTGACCCCATTATGTAATTCAAATCAAGATGAAAAATCAAGTAGATCGCACACAGTTTATTATCAGCAACCGTGTGAGATGTAGTACAAAATATCTTGGAGCACCGTCGGTGTATAGTACGCCTATGGCTTACGCGAGAAGGTGCATCGGCTACAGTCCACAGCCGGCGTCTCAAGCACACTAGCTCGCTCCCCAAATATCATTTCATTGTTCAATCATCGCCGGTGAAAGATGGGCACATGGACCCGCGTCGTGAGGGCAACTTCGGTGGCCCACTCCGGCGAGAGCGCGGCCGCAGCTGCCATGCGCGTGCTAACAAGGTGCATGAGCCCGGCCGCAATTTGCGACCGGGCGGCAAAGGCAGCCCAAACGGCCGTTGTTGCTTCTCAGGTGGCGGCAGCAACATCTGCCTCGGGGATAGCAACTGGCGAGACCGGCACAGCAGTTGTCCATTCTGCAGCGGCGGCCTTAGCCCTGATGGAGGCCGCCCACGACCATGTCGCCCACGCCTAGCTCCTGGCGGTCACCACACAAATCAAACGAAGCTTCTCCGACAACGGTCAGCAACCCATGGCCGAAGAGGTGGTAATTGTCGAGAGCGTTCAAGCAGCCGTCCGTTCCTCCACTGCATACCTTGTGACGAGGGAGCCCGTCCAAGCTCAGATCGCATTCGCCCACGCCTAGCTCATGGTGGCCTTTTCCAAAGAGATGGCAGACGCGAATGGCAAGATGCTTGCCGAGTATGGTGTGTTGGATGCCATGGAGCCCCTTCCCCAGGAGACCGTCGGGCGTGAGCTGGACATGGAGGCGGCGGCGGATATCGACGAGCACCAGCCGTAGTAGAACTCTTTGTTTTGTTTAATTAAGAGTGCTGGTCTTTAATTTGTTAGAGTAATGTTTAGGTCAGCTAGCTCTGTTTAATTGCTGAACTTGCTCGATTAAGAAGTGTGGGTGTCTTTGTAGTCTCCTTTGTGTACCCAAATTATGCAATGACGTGGATGACCACTTTGTAACCATGGAAATTCGAACCAAAACTTTTGACGTTCAAACTCATCACACACGGGTTAAGCTTATCTAAATCGTTTGTGATGTCCACATATCGCATTACGATTACGAATAAGGGACCATGTCAGCGACACTTTGTGCACCAGTTTTTTGCACAAGCGATTCCAAATTTTGGCTTCCACGGAAATATCTACCTCCCCCTCCCCTTACCAAAAGCCACATTTCCCTCTTTCGTCTTACTTTCCAAGTTGAAACCTTCACCCCTTGCTTGCAGCCTTGCCGCCTCCTGCTTGGCGACCCTCCTTCACGCTGCTCGGCCTCCTCTATCCAGGCAGGTAATCCACACCCGACCCCATCCTCCTCCTCCTTCCACATCCCACATGCCCCGACCGCCGGCGTGAGCACGACACCTTCCACCCAAATCACTGAACCCTCCACCAAAAAAGCGCCGGCCTAAGCCATGGTGCACGCAGTATAGCTAGGACCTCAAGGAGCATTTGGCAGCGGAGAAGCAAATCACGGCCGCACGCGCGGATGAGGTCGCGATGGCTGCCATTCGTGTCGTGATGGCTGTCCCGGTTAAGCATGCTCGGTTTACCCGTTGCGTGTGTTGCTCCTGCCTTTCCTTCACAAATTCTAGTGAATTGTGCTATCTAATTTCACCATACAATTTGTTGCTCTATTGTATATGTTCTATATGTCGTGCAGTGTGGTGTTCACTTATTAACTGATGATAGTGGGAAGGACCCCCCTATCGCCCACACTCACTTGGCGAAGGTTCCAAATGTTGTTGCGGAAAGGGGTAAAAACCGTTTGTTTAGGACCGACATGCACCAGTGACATAATATTGATACCAAAAGATGCAAAGCTAATAATGATAGTGCAACTTATTTGTGGCACTGTTGTTTAGGTCATATTGGTGTAAAGCGCATGAAGAAACTCCATGTTGATGGGCTTTTGGAATCACTTGATTATGAATAACTTGATGCTTGTGAACCATGCCTCATGGGCAAGATGACTAAAACTCTGTTCTTCGGAACAATGGAGCGAGCCACTGACTTATTGGAAATAATACATGCTGATGTATGCGGTCCGATGAGTGTTGAGGCTCACGGCGGGTATCGTTATTTTCTGACCTTCATAGATGATTTAAGCAGATATGGGTATATCTACTTAATGAAACACAAGTCCGAAAATTTTGAGAAGTTCAAAAAATTCAGATTGAAGTTGAGAATCATCGTAACAATAAAATAAAGTTTCTACGATCTGATCGCGGAGGCAAATATTTGAGTTACGAGTTTGGCCTTCATTTAAAAACAATGTGGAATAGTTTCACAACTCATGCCACCTGGAACACCACAAAGTAATTGTGGCACCCCGGCTTAGAGAAACCGGAACGCCCCGTATTCCATCCCAGAGATCAAGGAAAAGTCTCTGGAATACGGCACTGCTTGACATAGAACAAATCAGCTCTTATTACAAGAATAATAATACAAGGGTCTGATGTTACAAAGAAGCACATCAACACGGCGACACTATGCCTGCGATACTACACTTGCTCTATGCTAGCAGCGGAATACTTCTAGAAGCGGAACAACGACAAAGGTGGGGAACTCCACTCCGCAGGGAATCTGGCTGGGACATGATCTAGCTCGCACACACGACAACCTCGACAATCAATCAAGCAATCATGGCATCACCTGCAATCTGGCATGACACGCCAGGTCAGTACATTGAATGTACTTGCAAGCTCACAACAACCATAAACATCAAGGCAAGACAACAACATAACATTAGCAGGTTAATTAATTAACAACTACCATGATGAAGCAACTACTAAGCATGGTATGGAACTAATACAATACTGATAAATTGCTAGCTCAGATCTCCATAACCATATCACTCTTGGCTAACCGGCCAAGCAATATACCATCTCGATCACCTCGTGATCAGAACCAAACGGTGATCATTCACGGATCACAAACGGAAACACACTTGGTTCAACGGATTACTGTCGGTGTTCTGCGAACGGGGGTCCCCAGACTTGCCTGCCTCCTGCAGCGTGGCTCAAAGGGGGGCCCATCACGGCCCATCTTCATCAACACAATCTCAAGACCCTCGCGAGGGGCCAAGCCTCGCGGGGCGGACGACAGGGAGCTTCCTCAGGAACGGCCTCATCAGGCTGGCTCGCGAGGAGGCGGAGAGATCAAGGCAGGGTACCTCACGAGGTGCCCATGACGCAAGCCATGACGACCAAGGGCGCCAGGCGGGCGCCAGCCCACGCAGCGTCCTCCTTTCCTCTTTGGTGCAAAGGGAGCAAGCGCAGGCGAGAGCATCAAGCAAAGGCGTCCATTTCGGTGCAACAAGACCAAGACCAGCCCAACGGCAGGAAGGAAGTCATTGTGGAGCCCAAGCCGGCGTCACCACTAGAGCATTTGACAGGCGAGGACCAACTTAAGTCAGGATAAGTGTACCAGATGTTCCCCTTCAAAATGGCCAATTGTTGGCGCCCTTCCCGCTCAATATTTGGGAAGAGGCCCAGGGCCTCTGTCTATAAATAGGACTAGCAACGCACAGAGCTAGAGGCATCTTGGATAGACACAGCTAGAGGCCAAGCAATCTAGAGAGAGAAAGAGAGGGAGCAACTGAACTCCTCCCAGCAGTTCATCGCCCCGCCAAGAACAGACCCTCGCGAGGCTGTTCTTCCTTGTATTGTTCATCACCATCAGCCCAAGAGGCAATCCACCACACCACAAACTAGAGTAGGGTATTACACCACAATGGTGGCCCGAACTAGTATAAACCTTGTGTCTCTTGTGTTGTTCCTTTCGTAGTTCAGATCCAAGTGAGGCGGCGGGGTGCAGGTAGGTAGAGCACGAGATCTCTCCGCGGACCCCAGTCTTCGAACCTCAAGGGTATGCCGGAACCCGAAATCCGACATTTGGCGCGCCAGGTAGCGGTGCGCCAGAATTCGTCTTCCGCCGCCCTGTTCTCCGCCGACCACCGCATCCATGTCTGACGCTCGTCGGGCCCGCGCCGAGCGCCGAGCCGCTCTTGCTTCCCGCGTTGCCCAGACGGCTCCCATCGGCAGGCGCCCTCGTCGTTCCCCGTCGCCTGCCGTCAACGCCGCCACCGGCCCGGCGGGGAACTAGCAGCAAGCATCATCCCAGCATCCCTCCGTGAGGCAAGACGGCGGCACTGCTACCCCCTCACTCGCCCCGGCTGGTTCTTCGTCTCGCGCGTTCCAGCGCGCCATGGAGAACTTCGAGCTGCGCTCATCGCGGCAAACGCGAGCTCCTGCGCTACTGTCCCGTCGACAACGTCTATGAAGAGTGGCTCGACCGCGTCGCCGAGCTCGTCCGAGCCGCAGGGGGCTCCCCCGCGCCGTCCGTCCCGCTGCACCGCACCCCACCTTGCGCGGGCGACGAACCTCCGAGGGCGCCTTGGCCGCCTCCCCCTCAAGAAGGCGCCCTGGCCCCAAGGCGCGTGGTCCCTGGGCGGAACCCGCTCCGTCCGGCGCCCGGTAGCAACAAGCGAGCTGCAGGAGTCCCTCCCCCGCAAGAAGCTGCCCGAATGCTCCCCGCTCCAGCTCATCACGACCATGCTCCTGCTCCAGCACGTCAAGACCCCGCGCTGCTCCCAGCTGCAGCGCATGGGGACCCGCAAGACTAAGCTCTTCGTCACCCAAGGCCTCCCATGGCCACAGCAGGCTGCCGTGCCTTCACCATCAAGCTGCGCAGCGTCACGTGGCCCGGCAAGTTCAAGCCAGACCTGCCTCCTCGCTTCTGACGGTGCAGCCGACCCAGCGAGTTCCTCCAGCTCCACGAGCTGGGCATCAGCTCCGCCAGCAGGCAGAAGGTCATGGCGAACTGGTTTCCATGGCGCTCAAAGGCAGGGGCCCGAACACGGCTCTGAACCGGGCTCGAGCACGATCTCCTCCTGGGCGAGATGCGCACCCGCTTCATCGCCAACTTCAAGGTACTCGTGACGGCCACCCGCCGTGGCGACATGCGCCGCATCAAGCAGCAACCGGGGAGACCTGCGAAATACCTCCAGTAGCTTCAACAACGCACGCCTCAAAATTTCCCAAGGTGACCGAGGAGGCCATCATCTCCGCCTTCTCCGACGGTGTCTTGTGACGTCAAGATGAAGGAGGAGGCTGGCGATGCATGAAGACTTGTGCACTTCCTTGGAGTTGTTCAACTTGGCGACCAAGTGCGCCCGGGGCGAGGAAGGCGTCTCTCCTCCTCGAGCTGCCTGCCGTAGACCCGAGAAGAAGAAGCCCATGGCCAAGGATGTGAAGCGCAAAGGGGCTGCCGTGCTCATGGCGAACCCGGACACCAAGCGGGCGAAGATCAGCCCGAGTCTTCCAAGGGCAGCGATGCTGCGTGTACCACGACCTCCACACCCACAACACCAGCGAATGTCAAGAGCTCCGAGCCGTCTTGAGAAGGGAGGATCGGCCCGGCGTCCGACCCGCGGCGGCCGACTACGGCCGAGGAGGAGGAAGGAGCAGCGGGGCGTTGGGAAGACCGCAGCCCTCGCCAAGGGTGGCGCGACCAACCTCGCGAGGATCGCTGGCAGGACCCGCCTCGCGAGGGAGGCTGGAGGGATCAGCCTCGCGAGGATCGCCCGCAAGGCAACACAGGCCTTCCTCCTCTGCCACCGCAGCCAAGGAGAAATGAAGACCATCATCAGGACGAGGGGGTCGGGGGCTTCCAGGAGCCGCACGCGATCGCCTGCATCCTGGGCGAAGCTCAAGCCCCAACCTCTCAACGCATCTTCAAGAAGTTCGCCCGCGAAGTGAATGCAGTCCTCCCCAAGCTCGAAGCCATGCGCCCCCTCAGGTGGTCGGCGTGCGCCATCACGTTCAGCTCAACGGATCAGCTCAAGTGTGCGGCCACAGCAGGAGTCCTCCCGATGCTTTGCTCCCCAATCATCAGCAACGTGCTAGTCACCAAGACCCTCATCGATGGCGGGGCAGGGCTCAACATCCTGTCACGTGGAAATGTTCAACAATCTCCAAGTGCCTTACAATCAGCTTCAGCCAACCAAGCCTTTCTCTGGGGTCACCGACGGCTCCACGGTCCCGATTGGGCAGGTTCGCCTCCCTGTCACCTTCGGCGCACGCGACAACTACCGCACCGAGCTCATCGACTTCGACGTCGCCCACATTAGCCTGCCATACAACGCCATCCTTGGGTACCCAGCGCTGGCCAAGTTCATGGTCGTAACCCACCACGGCTACAACGTCCTCAAGATGCCAGGAAGAGGCGGAGTCATCACGGTGCCCTGCGAAGAAAGGCGGTGTGCTCCTGGAGCGAGCCTTTCAGCCGCATCACCTTTGGAAGACCCGGATCGCGGAAGCGAGAGGCTTCCATAGACCGCCCCAAGAAGAAGAAGACATCGTCCAGGCCGGTCCCTCGGGAGGCGGGCCCCTCGGGGTCCACGCGCTGCTCAGTGGAACCTCCTTCTATCGCGCCATAGGAAAGCGCGCCGGTGCCCTCCTCGAGGCGAGGGCTGGGGGCTCCCCCCTGGAGGGCCACCGACCTTGCTAAGGTCACGAGGAAGGCGCTTGGGCACCACTTGGAGGCGTGTTTCGAAGCACGTTTCCCTCAAGAAGGAGTAAGGCAAGAAGGGCCGAACACTCAGGAGTTTGTCAGCAAGATCATTCAGGAGCTGCAGGAGTCAAGAGTCATGAGCGGCAGCCGCCGCTTATCTGCCGTAGCTCCCCATCCAGGCGAGGATGGTGGGCTGCGCGTCTGCATCGACATACCAGGGCTCAACCGAGCCGCCTCTCAGGCGCCTCTGGCCCTCTCGCTGGGCGCTGCGAAGGTCCACCCCACAGCTACGTTCGCATGCCTTACGGCTTGCCGAATGCGGCTGCCACGCCTTGACGCCTCATGAGGAGCATCCTGGAGGCTCAAGAGGCCAGGCGTTCCGCAGCCCTGGCAGAGATGGAGATGGTCAACGAGGAGCCACCAGCGCCTCCGGAGCCTCCCGAGGCCCCTGAGCCTGGGGGCTCGTGAGGATCGGCTCCCGCAGCCCACCGAGTCTGCTGCACCAACACCCTTTCGTCTTCAACGCTATCAGGTGACATCTTTCAAGTTTCATTTCCAGCTGGGAGCGCCCCCCAGGGCTGCATTATTCCCAGGCCGCGTGGGTCCGTCCCTGCGGCGTGTATCCCTTTTACTTCATGTTCCTAGCTTATCTTGTTGGGGGCGCCCTTCTGGCTGCATCATCCCCGAGTCGCTCGGGCCAAACCCGGCGGCATGCATTCCTCTTGCGTTTATTTCGGGTCATGCGTTCGACCCATCATGCTTGTTATTTGATGCCAACCCATGGAACCTTTTCTTCGTTCATGTCAACCTCTTGCACGTTAAAGGGGGGGGTACCTGAGCATCGCGACTCAGGGCTCCTCGGCTCTCGGCCCTCACCCTCTGGCCTTGTCCACGGCATCGCGACACAGCATACCGGCGGCTGAGACCAGCTCGAGGGCCGGGACCCGAGGACGTAGAGCGCCGGCATCTAACGAAATCTGCAGGAACACATCACAAGATAAGGCCCAGTGCCAGGCGCAACCCGCCTTGAGGTAGGGCCTCGTGAGTCCCGCGCTGGCTCACGAGTGCCCAGATACACCTCGTCAGGCCCTACCGTACCCGGCCACGTGTCGAGGCGGGGCTGCCTGCGCCAGGGGCTCCTCCCGGGGAGCCCCCTCCACGCACTGATGGAAGCACCATGCTCAGCTGGCTAACGACACTGCCGAGGCGGCTATGCCCGTACACATACGGAAGCGCTATGCTTCGTCTTTGGTGATAAACAAGCGAGGTGGCCCCGGGATGCATCAACCTCGGGAGCCCAGGCTCGGTGTCCGCCTCATCGCAATGCCTCCCCTCGGGAGTGCCGCAGCGAGGGCTGGAACCGCGAGGCTGCGCTGGGTCACGCCCAGACGCCACGCCACCCAGCCGAGCCCCTCGGGCCTGGTTCGTCACTGCGTCCCTCCCGGCCCGGAGCCAAGGTACGAAGGCCGTTTGAGCGTCGAGGGACTCCTGAGCATCGCGACTCAGGAGCCTAACTGGTCGCGTAGCCCCTCACTCCTTAGTTCCGAAAGGCTAACGGTGGTTGAGGTATGCGCGCGCCGGGCTCTGCAGACGTAAAACGGTAGATCCACCCACATCTCACCTCCCTACTTGCTGTTAAATGCGCCAAGGGGACTCCTGAGCATCGCGACTCAGAGCCTAACATCACGTAGCCCCTCACTCCTTGGTCCCGTCCTGTTTTCCGGTCGGGGCTAGCAGTGCCGAGGTATCTTGTGAGGCAGACTCTGCGGCGTAGAACATAAGCAAGTAGGAAGGAAAAGCATAAATTTCAAGGAATTCAAAAGCAAATATTACAGTCCATAACTGTTATCCTGGCATAAATGCAAGTTTAAACGCCTCCCGAGGCATGATACATGTGCAGGAATTAAAAAGCGAGCAGGAGCCTGGCAACGGAGTCACTTGTCGATGGTGGAGCTGCGCGAGCGGGTTCGCCTTGTGGAGCCCTTGAGGTTGGCGGCCGCCCGCTTGGGTTGGTGCTGAATGCCGGAACTTCCCAGTGAGCATCCGCACGACCCTTCACGGCCTCGGCACCGGCAGCGGCAAGCTCGCGCCACCGGCTCCAAAGAGGTCGAGGTCGGCGTTGGGATCGCGAAGGTAGGCGTGGGTGAGGACCAGCGTCATTGCAGAAGACAAGACCACGCGCCTCGGCCTCGGCCGTGGGGCCAAGGCCAAGGCGACATCTTCAAGAGCCTTGAACCAGAAGGGAAGCAGCTTGGCGGGGCCGGACTCTGTGCCAGCCAGCGGGCTCTCCAGGCCGCTATCGTAAAGCTCCCTCAGCAAGGTGCAAGCCTTCACCTCCATCTCTGTGAAGGCCACGCGATCCTCGGCAAGGACCCGTGCCTTGCCGTCCAGCCCGACCCTCCTCGCCTCCAACTCTTGCTCCAGCACGCCTAGGCGTTCACGATGCTTCTTGAGCTTGGCGTCCCGATCCTTGACGGCCACCTCGCGAGCTTTCATGCCTTCCTCCTGCTCTTGGCGAAGGCGGGCCTCCTTGGCGAGCTGGTCCCTTGCAGCCTGCAGCTCGCTCTCCGGCGCCTTATGGCGACCTCGGACATCGGCTACCTCCCCTAAGGCAGCGGCGCGAGCGGCTTTCGCCCCAAGGACGGCCTGCTTCTCCTTGTCGCAAGCCGTCGAGGCCTGGACCAGCGCCGCCCGAATCGAAGCGTCGGAGCGAATCCAGCCAGAAGCCAGCTCCAAGCGCCCGGCCACTAGACGAGGGTTGGCACCCAAAAGATCCTGCCGCAGCTGGTCCAGTTCGGCAGCAGCACGATCCAGTACGGTAGGAGGAGTCGGAGAGACAACAGTCGGTGGGGTAGGAGGAGAAGGCATCAGCGTGACCACAGTATCCTGAGGCGGAGCCTGCTGCGCCCCAACGGCTGTGGTGGCAGCATCAGGCAAGGGCACCTCGGGAGCCGCTTGGGCCATGGGAGCTGAGCTCGCCCCAGCCGGCTCAGCCAGGCCTCGTGAGGACGACCGGGCAGGAGAGGCCCGTGCATCGCAGTCACCTTCCTTTGCGGCAGAGGCGCTGCCCCAGATGGAACCTCAGAAGACCCCGTCGGCTTCTTTGCCGTGGGCGCCAGCCTAGCCAAGAGATACAGACGTCAAGCCTCAGCGACTAAACAAGAAATAAGATAGGAATCGAGCACTTCTTGGTGTGCGCTCATGGCTCGAGCAACCTCGGCCATACTTGAAGCCCGAGAGCCGGCTGCAAGGATCAGTCTCTAGGAGCTCGGGAGCAGAAGGCGCGCCTACGGATCGCCTCGGGGCCGGGGCAGACCCGCGGGGGATAAGCCCGGTCCTATCCTTCTTCGGGATCGGGGGCAAGCTCCCGCCGCCCTGCTCGTCATCATCCTCGTCGTCGTCGTTGCTCGGTGAGAGGCGGAGAACGCGGGACTTGCGCCGAGGGAGGGGAGCCCTCGACTCTCCATCGGTCGCCTCGGAGTCGAGCCCTCCTTCCCGCTCCCCTTCTCCCTTCTCCTCGCTGGAGTCATGGGAGGACACGTCCACCGGGTCCTCGGGAACCTCCATGAGCACGGGCCCGTCCCGTTGAAGGCAGGCATGGACTCCACTACACTGCTCCCGGTCGTCAGCGGAGGAACAGGCGTGGGGCGCCCTCCAACCTCGCCACGTCGCCCCAGACCAAAGAATGGAGAACGCAGCCAGGTCTTCGTCGGCCAAGACCGCGGGGCTCGGGTGGGGCCTCCACATCGGAAGTGGAGTCTTGTGAGCGGAGCCAGGTGGTGCTCGAGAATTCCCTCGGCGGCCTTGACAGTCAGCCGGTCAGCCACCCGCCATCTTGTGTTGTCGAGATCCATGTCCATCTTCTCCAACACCGGCCTCACATGGGGTCCACGAGCTCAATCGAGACCAATCGTCGGAGTGCGTGGGGTGCTCCGTGGGCAAGATTAGCCAGGGTGGATGCGCCCAACATCTACCAAGACCCACTTGCTCCTGAAGCCCTCAATCCTCTTCCCGGGGTTCGAAATGGCGATGGAGCTACCGTACGCGATGAAGCTCGCACACGCAGAGAGGGAACCACGAGAGGTCTGGAGGGAGAAATAGTGGCGCAGCAGGGCCATTGAGGGCTGCACCCCGACGTGAGCCTCACAATAGTAGGCGAAGATCGCCAGAAGGAGAACAGAGTTGGGGTGGAGATGCAGAGCTTGTAGCTTGTAATGGCGGAGGACAGAGAAGAAGAACTCAGAAAAGGGAGGCATCAGACCGGCAACAATGGCGCTTAGAAAGAGCAGATAGAAGGTGCTCCCTTGGCCCTAAGGGAGGGCGGAGCCGGCCTTGAACAACTTTGCCCCGTCGATGCCCTGCGCCGCCACCATCTGGCGCACCCGGGCAAGGCTCACCTCCGACATGTTCGGCGAGTCGAGGCGGCGAGTACCAAGCTCGGCCGAGTGCAGCGGCGCCATGCCTTGCTAGGGCGTGCGATCAAAGTGGATCTGAAGATTTCGGAGGCGGGAAGGAGAGGCGCAAGAAAGGGGATCTGGCGAGAACCAGAGAAAGCAAGGGAATCAAAGCCTAGGCGGGCCCGCTCCTTTATCAACTTCATGCGGTTGCTAAGGCACCCACGTCCAATCAACATACCTTGGCGCCCAAAACCTTGTTTGTTAGGGCCATGACGCCGCGCCTGCCCTTCGCTTCTCTTCTCGGCCAAGCCAGGCGCGCCTTGGGCCCGGGGCTCTTGTCGGCGTTAAGGAGCAGGGTCCCCAGACTTGCACTGCTGCGGCTGCGGCATGGCTCAAAGGGGGCCCATCACGGCCCATCTTCATCAACACAAGCTCAAGACCCTAGCGAGGCCAAGCCTCATGAGGCGGGCGATAGGGAGCTTCCTCGAGCCACGACCTCATCGGCTGGCTCGCGAGGAGGCGGAGAGATCAAGGCGGGGTACCTCACGAGGTGCCCATGCTGCAAGCCATGACGACCAAGAGGCGCAGCGGGCACCAGCCCGTGCAGCGTCCTCCTTTCCTCTTTGGTGCAAAGGGAGCAAGCGCAGGCGAGAGCATCAAGCAAAGGCTCCATTTCGGTGCAACAAGACCAAGACCAGCCCAACGGCAGGAAGGAAGTCATTGTGGAGCCCGAGTCGGCGTCAGCACCAGAGCCTTTGACAGGCGAGGACCAACTTTAGTCAGGATAAGTGTACCAGATGTTCCCCTTCAAAATGGCCAATTGTTGGCGCCCTTCCCGCTCAATATTTGGGAAGAGGCCCAGGGCCTCTATCTATAAATAGGACTAGCCACGCAGAGAACTAGAGGCATCTTGGATAGACAGAGCTGGAGGCCAAGCAATCTAGAGAGAGAAAGAGAGGGAGCAACTGGACTCCTCCCAGCAGTTCATCGCCCGGCCAAGAACAGACCCTCGCGAGGCTGTTCTTCCTTGTATTGTTCATCACCATCAGCCCAAGAGGCAATCCACCACACCACAAACTAGAGTAGGGTATTACACCACAATGGTGGCCCGAACTAGTATAAACCTTGTGTCTCTTGTGTTGTTCCTTTCGTAGTTTAGATCCAAGCGAGGCGGCAGGGTGCAGGTAGGTAGAGGGCGAGATCTCCGAGCGCACCCCATTGTTCGAACCTCAAGGGTCTGCCGGAACCCGAAATCCAACAGTTACCTCGTAACCAAATGGTGATCATTCACGGATCACAAACGGAAACACACTTGGTTCAACGAGTTACCTCGTAACCAAACGGTGATCATTCACGGATCACAAATGGAACATCCACATGATCACCTCGTGACCACATCACAAACTGAATGATCATCCTCAAGATCGTCCCAACATCATCATCAACATCCCGCCAATCCGTACTTCTCAATATATCAACATATAAATAACCTATAAGTCATTCCGTCATGTGAGTGTTGATCAAATGGTGTGACCTAGTACGAACTTATGCCCATGACTGAGGACACGGCTATCGATAGTTTAAACAAACACACTCTGCAGAGGTAGCGCACTTTACCCACACCACGAAACCCATGGCCTCGCGCTCCCATTCGGGTGGACCAACGGCGTTCTGACAAAACCGACCTACTGCCATGAAACTCTCATGGCCACTCCGACCAACACCCCTTCTGGGTTCAGTCCTGGGTGGCCCCGTGCCTACCAAAGGCACCAACGGCCACCGTCGTGGCAAAACAAAAGCGGTCCCAAACGGGAACAAGAGGTCTCAATACCAACTATGGGCACACAAGGCTTATGCCGTCCTACCTAATTAGGGTAGCGCCCATGCATAACCTTCCCTCGTTGGTGGCACCGGCAAGAGGCACGACAATATATCGCATTAGGGCCTTCCCATAAAGGCAAATGTGGTTGCACTGGAAAAGCCGGTTAGGTGGCACCTGACCAACTAAATGACGGAATTTATCCCCAACATATAACAGTGATAACTGATACTCTGCTATCATCTAACAACATGTGATCCAAGTCATAGCAATATCCAACGAATAATCCAAAGCATACTATCGACATAACAAAATACTCCAAGGATAGCATAACACTTCTATCATGATGGATCCAAGAAAAATAATACTACTACTCAAATATCAAGAACTAGCTATCCAACTTTGATCCGCATGCAAGCATCATCTCCAACATCATACTCCAAAATATAATATCAACTAGCATCATGATGAAAATAATAGTAGCCACTAATAATCCAAAGGTAGCATGACATCCAAAGCAAATACTCCAAGATATCATATCCAAAACCACCATGAAACTAATCATAAAAGCCACTAATAATCCAAAGGCAACATGTCATCCACACAATCATCAAAATATAAGTCCTAGAACTCCAAGCAAATATCATGGCAATAACAAGATCAAAATAATATTCCGATAAATGCCATGAACAAATCACAAGTAGCTAAAACAATATTTTAAACAAGTTTAAATCAAGAAACCATGTCATGCAATCATGCAAATGGAGGGTGTGCCTTGCCTGGGGTGGAGGAAATCACCGGGACAAAGTGCGAGAAGCTCATGGAAAGAATCACCGGAAAATGTTCTCTCTCGAAGGGGGCTGATTAAGCGCAAGGGAAAAATGGTCATTTTCAGAATGTTAACACATGGGGAAAATGGTACCAACAGAACGGACTTGACGAAACGAAGACGTGGGATTTGGATTCACCTCATTTGGAGTTGTTAGCAAAAAGATACAATTGTTTTTCTGCCAGGGACTTATTTGTAAGAAAATCCTCACAAACAGGCCCTTAGCCAGAAAAACTGAAAGCGCCTTGTCAGGAAATACGTGTTCCAGAATGGAAAACGTATTTTGGCCTGAAGTAGAGGACGAATACGCTTTCGTGGAGGGGAGATGCATTCGGGGAATACGCCTCCACTTATCCACGTCAGCGTGGACGGGGCCGGCCAGCTGGGTCGCTTACAGGCGGGCCCCACCCCTTTCTCCCTCCTCCCGGTCCTTCTTCTCGCTCGCGCCTGACAGAATAGAGAGCGGGGCGAGGCAGATGCGCGGCTGGACTCTGCCGGTGATGGAATCGTCGGCTCCGGCCAGCTCCGGCCAAGGGGAGGCCACCGGCGAGTGCGGCGCGGCCCACCGCATCCATCTAGAGAGGAAACGAGCGCCGGGGAGGAGAGGAGGGGTGGCATCGTGCGGGGTTAGAGAGCTTGGTGGCGGCGGTTGATCTAGGGGCACGCGGCCAAGGTGGCTCCGGCGGTGGGGCGAGGACACGGGGAGGACCGCCGGGGTCTGGTGGAGCTATGTTGAGGTCACGAGGGAGGGGAAGGGCTTGGATAGCTCGGATTTATGCCGAGCTTCATGGCGGCCATGGCAGCAAAGGGAGGCGTGGAGAGCTTCTCGAGCTCGTGTGAGAGGCTGGGGAGGGGAAGTGGAGCGAGACAAGGCTGGTGGTGAGGAGGGACGGGGTCGGGGAGGCCTTAAATAGGCGCGGGGCGAGGGGCACATGCTCGGGTGCCGCCGGGCACGTCCGGCCGAGGCTCTGAAGAGCTCATCGAGCACAGGAGGGCGCGGGAACACGACGAGCCATTGATTCAGAGGTCACGGAGGGGTAGACGACGCCGGAGAGCAGAGGAAGAGGCCGAGGTGAGCTCGGAGCCAAACGGAGCACTGTGCCCCCGTGGGCGTTCGGCGGCGAGCATCGGTGAGGAAGCTATCGGAGGGGGAGACGGGTCCAGGGGAATGGCGACGACGCGGGCCAGCCGCTGGACATGCTCACGTGTGTGAAGGTGACGAGAGGAGAAGGTGTCGAAGCACAAATAGCCATTGGGCGCAGCCACTACACACAGAGCGCGTGCACTCTGATGCCATTAACGCGGTCACCGCGTGCACTAGCATGTAGCGGGGGAGATGGGCTTGAACATGTTTTCTAGTGGTAAGTCCTTCCAGGGGAGGTTTCAACTGCGGTGGTAGTTTGGTGAAAAAGGCTCTAGTTAAATGGTAATCGCCCTTTGAAATTTACTGCAGTAAACTTGGGTGAGCACTGGTTATCATCAGGAAGGAGTTTGGGAGCAATGGAGCTGTCTGCGAGGTTTAGGGTAAGAAGGACTTTCATCCTGGTAACTTTGAGAAGATTAAGACCAAGTTTTAATGGAGTTGCTTAACAACCACATAAACTGGTCCAGAAGCAAAAACAGGAAGAAGCACTCACATGGTGAGGCTACTTGAGCTCAAATTTGGCAAGGCCTAATGATTTGGACATATAGAGATGCTGTAAAAATTTCATACCAATTGGATTCACCAAAATGGTACTTGCTTCACAGCTATTCTCTCTGTCCAGAAACTTGCAAAAATTCTAGAGAAATATTGGCTCAATGAAATGGTGCCAAATTTGGTGGAGAGAGGTTATATGGGTAGGAGAACAATCTGGTATTTTCTCAGAATTAATGAAGCAATATAAAATGCACTTGCTTCACCACCTGAAAATATTGCGAGAATCGAAGATTTGGCCCTGTGCTCACATAGATGATTGGATGGGTCTGAATTTTGTATGAGTGTCATAATATGAGCACATGAAGGAGTGTGCAAAATTTCAACTTATTTGGATAACCCTAGATAGTACTTCCTTCACACTGCCTTCTGTCTGACAAAAAGTTTGAAAAATTGCTGAGGAAGATTGGCTAGGCAAATGAAGTTGAATTTTGGCATGAGGCAATTATCTGTACATAAGGGAATGCCCAAAAGGTTTGGGAGCAATCAGGAAAGTATAGGTTGCACTTCCTTCACAGAAAGGCACACTGGACAGAAATAAAGATTAATTATTGGGGGATTATTCTTGGGCTAGAACAAGAAAGTTTGGGCATATTTGAGCAATATATGACCCAAAGGAATTATAAGAATTAATTGGGATTTTTTGGAGTGACATAAATATAGGTTGCTTCACAACCTAGGGCAGACAGTGTTATTCCTTTAATAGAAAAAAGGAATATTCACTAGAAAAAGATTTTAGGGTTTGGTCAAGGAGTAAAGTGACGTGATTTTGTAAAGGCTTTGAGAATGATGAACCACTTGGGAGGGGAAATGATGATGATTTCCCAGGTGACAAGGCCACAGAACCACTCCAAAAAGATAAACAGAGCAAAAACCAATAAATCAAAAAGAAAAAGAAAAAGGGCAAAAAACCAGGCTGTTACAGTAATGGTGTGTCCGAACGTCGTAACCGTACTTTATTAGCTATGGTGGGATCTATGATGTCTCTTACCGATTTACCACTATCGTTTTGGGGTTATGCAATAGAGATAACTGCATTCACGTTAAATAGGGCACCATCTAAATCCGTTAGGACGACACCGTATGAACTATGGTTTGGCAAGAAACCTAAGTTGTCGTTTCTTAAAGTTTGAGGTTGCAATGCTTATGTGAAAAAGCTTCAGCCTGTTAAGCTCGAACCCAAATCGGAGAAGTGTGTGTTCATAGGATACCCAAAAGAAACTATTGGGTACACCTTCTATCACAGATCTGAAGGCAAGATCTTTGTTGCTAAGAATGGATCCTTTCTAGAGAAGGAGTTTCTCTCAAAAGAAGTGAGTGGTAGGAAAGTAGAACTTGATGAGGTAGTTCTACCTTCTCCCGAATTGGAAAGTAGTTCATCAAAGAAATCAGTTCCAGTGATTCCTACACCAATTAGTGTGGAAGCAAATGATGATTATCATGAAACTTCAGATCAAGTTACTACCGAACCTCGTAGGTCAACCAGAGTATAGTCTGCACCAGAGTGGTATGATAATCCTTTCTGGAAGCCATGTTACTACACCATGATGAACCTACAAACTAAGAGGAAGCGATGATGAGCCCAGATTCCACGAAATGGCTTGAGGCCATGAAATCTGAGATGGGACCCATGTATGAGATAAAAGAATGTACTTTGATTGACTTGCCCAATGATCGGCGAGCCATTGAGATTAAATGGATCTTCAAGAGGAAGACGGACGCTGATAGTAGTGTTACTATCTACAAAGCTTGAATTGTCGCAAAAGGTTTTCGACAAGTTCAAAGTGTTGACTATGATGAGAGTTTCTCACTCGTATCTATGCTTAAAGACTGTCCGAATCATGTTAGCAATTCCCGCATTTTATGAAATTTGGCAAATGGATATCAAAACTGCATTCCTTAATGGATTTCTTAAAGGAGAGTTGTATATGATGCAACCATAAGGTTTTTTCAATCCGAAAGGTGCTAATAAAGTTTGTAAGCTCCAGTGATCCATTTATGGACTAGTGCAAGCATCTCGGAGTTGGAATGTACGCTTTGTTAGTGTGATCAAAGCATATGGTTTTATACAGACTTTTGGAGAAGTCTGTATTTACAAGAAAGTGAGTGGGATCTCTGTAGCATTTCTGATAGTATATGTGGATGACATATTGTTGATTGGAAATAATACATAATTTCTGGATAGCATAAAAGGATACTTGAATAAGAATTTTTCAATGAAAGACCTCAGTGAAGCTACTTACATATTGGGCATCAAGATCTATAAAAATAGATCAAGACGCTTGATAAGACTTCTGATGAGTACATACCTTGATAAGATTTTGAAGGAGTTCAAAGTGGATCAGTCAAAGAAGGAGTTCTTGCCTGAGTTGTAAGGTGTGAAGTTGAGTAAAGACTCAAAACCCGACCACGGCAAAAAATAGAAAGAGAATGAAAAGTCATTCCCTATGCCTCAGTCATAGGTTCTATAAAGTATGCTATGTTGTGTACCAGACCTATTGTGTACCTCACCATGAGTTTGGCAAGAGGGTACAATAGTGATCCAGGAGTGGATCACTGGACAGCGGTCAAAATTATCCTTAGTGGAATAAGGACATGTTTCTCAGTTATGGAGGTGACAAAAAGTTCGTCGTATTGGGTTACGTCGATGCTAGCTTTGACACTGATCCGGATGACTCTAAGTCTCAATCTGGATATATATTAAAAGTGGGAGTAATTACCTAGAGTAGCTCCGTGCAGAGCACTGTAGACATAGAAATTTTGCAAAATACATACGGCTTTGAATGTGGCAGACCCGTTGACTAAACTTATCTCACAAAGCAAAACATGATCACTCTTTGGGTGTTAATCACATAGCAATGCGAACTACATTATTGACTCTAGTAAACCTTTGGGTATTAGTCACATGGATATGTGAACTAATCACATAAATATGTGAACTATTTGTGTTAAATCACATGACGATGTGAACTAGATTATTGACTCTAGTGCAAGTGGGAGACTGAAGGAAATATGCCCTGGAGGCAATAATAAAGTTTTCATTTATATTTCCTTATATCATGATAAATGTTTATTATTCATGCTCGAATTGTATTAACCGGAAACTTAGTACATGTATGAATACATAAACAAAACAGAATGCCCCTAGTATGCCTCTACTTGACTAGCTCATTAATCAAAGATGGTTAACTTTCCTGACCATAGACATGTGTTGTCATTTGATGAACGGGATCACATCATTAGGAGAATGATGTGATGGACAAGACCCATCCGTTAGCTTAGCATGTTGATCGTTCAGTTTTATTGCTATTGCTTTCTTCATGACTTATACATATTCCTTTGACCATGAGATTATGCAACTCCCGAGTACCGGAGGAAAACCTTGTGTGCTATCAAGCGTCACAACGTAACTGGGTGATTATAAATATGCTATATAGGTGTCTCTGATGGTGTTTGTTGAGTTGGCATAGATCGAGATTAGGATTTGTCACTCCGTGTATCGGGGAGGTATCTTTGGGCCCTCTCGGTAATGCACATCACTATGAGCCTTGCAAGAAATGTGACTAATGAGTTAGTCACGGGATGATGCATTACGGAACGACTAAAGAGACTTTTCGGTAACGAGATTGAACTAGGTATGAAGATACCGACGATTGAATCTCGGTCAAGTAACATACCGATGACAAAGGGAACAACGTATGTTGTTATGCGGTTTGACCGATAAAGATCTTCATAGAATATGTAGGAACCAATATGAGCATCCAGGTTCCGCTATTGGTTATTGATCGGGTATGTGTCTCGGTCATGTCTACATAGTTCTCGAACTCGTAGGGTCTGCACGCTTAACGTTCGATTATGATTTGTATTATGAGTTATGTCATTTGATGAACCGAAGTTTGTTCGGAGTCCCGGGTAAGACCAAGGACATGACGAGGAGTCTCGAAATGGTCGAGAGGTAAAGATTCATATATTGGAAGGTTACATACGGACACTGGAATGGTTTGAGATGTTTCAGATGATTTTCGGAGTATCGGGGGTTACCGGACCCCCCCCCCCCACGGAACTTATGGGCCTTAATGGGCCATAAGGGAGAAGAAGAGAGGAGGCCACAAGGTGCCCCCCCCCCCCCCGCCCCAAGGGCAGTCCGAATTGGACTAAGGGGAGGGGCGCGGCCCCCCTGATACGTCTCCAACATATCTTCTTTTTCTCACGCTTTTCCTCTTGTTTTGGACTCTAATGTGCATGATTTGAATGCAACTAACCCCGGACTAACGCTGTTTTCAGCAGAACTACCATGGTGTTGTTTTTGTGCAGATATAAAAGTTCTCGGAATGGAACGAAACTTTGCGAGGATTTTTTATGGAATAAAAGAGAATTATTGGAGCCAATACCCACCAGAGAGGGCCCCCTGGGTGGGCACAACCCACCAGGGCGCGCCTGACGGTGTCCTGGACTAGGGGGTACTCACCAGGTCGTCTCCCGACCAGTGGGTCAGGCCGAGGACCCCCACGGCGGTTCACTAATGGGCCAGTTCGGACAGCCAATGACATATACGAGGAAGATTCCACAAGACTTCATGATCAAGACAAGGAATCATCTCCACCAACGTATTCGACTAGGACTCTTGTTATCCTAGGCCTCCAGTGTGTTATATAAGCCGAGGCCAGGCTAGTCGATAGGTCATTATGACATTATTCATCATACCCTTAGGTTTTAGACCACAACATAAGATCTTGAGGTAGATCAACTCTTGTAATCTCTATATTCATCAAGATCAATCAAGCAGGAAGTAGGGTATTACCTCCATTAAGAGGGCCCGAACCTGGGTAAGCATCATGTCCCCTGTCTCCTGTTACCCATCGATCCATGACACACAGCTTGGGACCCCCTGCTCGAGATCTGCCTGTTTTGACACCGACAATGGTGCTTTCATTGAGAGTTCTTTGTGTGATCGGCAAAAGGATCAATGGCTCGCCTGCAGATCAATTGCGACGTCAGCGTCTTCGTCGCCGCCTCGACTGGTCACCTTGGCTTGACCGAGGACTGTGCCCTACCTCCAGTCGTCATGTTTGGACGAGGGCCTTCATCAACATCAACTCCGATCTCTATCAAAATCATGGAGGAATCATCCATGGAAGCGGGGGGGCTCAACGTCAACATTGCCCTCGGGCGACCGTGCTGTTTTTTCAAACATCGAACTTGTATCCGCTACAACCACCTCCTCGAGCATCGCTTTGACGATTCCTTCAGTGGAATTGTGCGGAATTGAGTCTACAACAACACCGCAAAATTTTATCGCGTTCCGATGGAGCAATCTTCCCCGATCCCCGATATACCGGAGCACTGTCGAATCTGGACAGGAATCTGGACGAGATTGGAGCATGGTGTCCAGCACCTAGGTCGGACGTTGTTTGGAAGATCCAACCGTTGATTGGCTGCGGAATTCCTATATCTACCACCCCTCAAAATTTTAGCTCGATCCGACCGTCCCAACTCTGGGAACCCTCCGATTAGCGCATCATTTTTCATATCTATTTTCTGCGCGAGAACGAATCCAACCCGAGTTCATCTTTTTTATAAACGGGATTTCAGACATCCATTTTGAAGGAAGTTTTTGTATGGGGTATTGTGTTTTGTTCCCAAACACATCCCACTAATTTTAAAGTCTTTTCCAAGATGATATTCACCATCGCGCCGGTGTCAAACCAGCCCGACAACGTTGCTCCACGGCTGCCGACCTCTGCTAGACACATCGTCACTTTGTTGAGCTGAGCTCAATTTCTTCGGCTGATCATCTCGGCAAGCCGAACAAGAGTTCGGCATCGCGAAGGATAAATCATCGTCAACCTCGCCGCCCCACGAATTACACGAAGCGGGCACATCAGCATCGCCGCACGGTCACTTCATCAAGTCGGCATTGACCACGTCACGAGTTATGACCTGCATCGGCATAGCCGCACCGTTGCTTCTTCGAGGCGATGTAAACCACGCCGAACTACTTCCACACCTCGGCTGACATGGCAGCTGCAACGCCTCGTTACCAACCTGCTCCATCACCTCGTCTGGACCGGGGGCTTCGCCATCCCTTCATCAACCTATTCCAGAGACTTCAACGTCATCGGCCGACCAGATTCGTCACGTTAGCTGGACCGGAGGCTTTGCCTCGGCGAGCCAACCTTTACCAGCATCGCCATGCCGTCGCTTCACAACCCATCACGCAATGGATGTGCGGATTGAGTCCCAATTTTGAGAGACACTTTTCGTCGGACTGCTACAACAAATAAACCAGGTGCTATTAATCCTAGCAATTTTTGCTTGTTTGGGTTTATTTTTTCCAAGGAATTGTTACTCTAGTTTGTTCCATCATCTGTACACAGGTCTATCAAATGGCGGCCGCTTTAACGGCGGTCGCATGGTGGTTCGGTCAGTTTTCGTACATAGTACGGCGAACACCGCATCCGGAACTCGGGTCGACCTATGAATTCAGGCTTTGCCAGGCCTTTACCGCATCATGCCGACGCCCTGCATCGACATTGACTTCGGCGCCAGGCCACATATTTTTAAATAAATTATCTTGCGTAAATTAATTACGCAAGGATTTTTATATATTTATATTATTATTGTTGGCCTGCACTATTTTACGTGTGCAGGTAATGGACTTCGACTGCGTCAGGCAGTCTCTTCGGCAAGCCGACGCCGTCGTCTCAATCGGTATATATCGGCTCGCGTGATCACCTTGTTGGTCGTGTTGCCATACCATCGTGTTCGGTTGCCTCAGGGACTTCGGCATCGCCGAGAGAGCTCTTCCTCATCGAGCGTTCGGCGCACAGGCCATATTTCTTTTATTACTCATTTTGCATAAATTATTTATTATGCAACATTTTTTAGTTTATTATTATTACTATTATCTCTGTTTTGCACTATTTTCTATGCACAGGTAAATGATTTGGGTCAGGCAGTGTTGTCACCTCGGCGTACTGACATACCACGTCACCTCGACTGGACGGGGGGCTTCGTCAACAGTTCTTTAACCCACGTCGGGGACTTCGGCGTCACTCTGTCGGCCTGCATGGCCCATGCTATGTCACTACTTCGGAGTGCCGAGCTCTTCGCTCCGCCACCTCGGGACCAGCTTGGGGGATGGAACCTTGTCCCGTATCAAGCTCGGACCACGTCATCAATGTCGAACACATTAACCAGCTAAGTCGCTTTCATGCTCAAAGTTTTAATTTTTTAACTTGTGTTCGGTTCGACCATGCTCACATACGTTGTTCGTTAAAAGAAACTCCCTTACCCATGTTAACTGGGCTCTTGAAATTTACACGAGCCGTTCTATAATAATGTGTTTCCTTCTTGGTCGCTGCAAAGTTTTTTTCTATCGCTCCTTTTTCAACTCGAGTGTATGGTCATTAGCCGGATAGCCTAGCTTCTCTCTAAAGCCGCTCGAGTTTAGTTCGCTAAACTGGCCTCGAATAAGCACTCCGCCTTCAGGATAAGGAGCTTGAAGCAGTTGCCTGACCTGCTTGAAGTCTTGAGATCGGATGTGTCATGTTAAAGCACGACAGAAGCACAATTTAAAAAAAACAATTTTCGGATTGGCACCAAAGTCTCGGTTTAGTCCGGATGCCAAGCTTTTACATAATTTTTTGGCTTTTCGAGCCTATGGCACTTTTAAACTATTTGTGTGTTTCCAGCATAAGTCTCGTAGTGCAACGCCGGACACCTTTAGAGATTCTGCAAAAAATATTCTCGGATATTGCTATATATGCATCGGTTTAAAATTGTGTCTTTGGTCAATAGTTGGGTTGCCCGGCTCCTGTGCTTGCCTCCTACATTCCTCTTTGTTTGGCTAGGTGTGCAAAGGGATAACCACTGCGATTGTGCTTCCAGCTCGCATGGTTAAGCACCTCAGTGGAGAAAGCCGAAAACTGACTGTCACAATAAGCGTAAACTGGTCAGCGATCCGATGACTGTTTTAAATGACAGGTCGTTCATAACATTGGCCGAAGTGTTTACGGCTTGACCTTGGCTTTCGCCGAACACTAACCAGGGGCTAGTAGCTGGCCTCCCATCTTTAAAGCTCCTATGACTAAGTGAAACTTATAAAGCCCGCATATCTGATTGCCTCGCTAACACAACCACCTTCGGGCACCGAGACGTCGGCTAAGGGTTGTTTTGTTATTGCGGAGACACCCTGTGTAGCATCTACAAGGGGGTGGAAGCCAACGATGGGCCACTTTCAAGTGATAGACGGTCGCAACGGAGTCAAAATAAACATATCATCGGTGTTTGTATTTAATATACGAGGGCTGACTTCCGTAATCATTGTTATAAAGCCATAAATATGCACCAATTTGACTTAAGATTTTGCCCAAGCTGGGTTTCCTGGCTCCTGTTCTTACCCCTACGTTCCCAATTGTTCAACTAGGCGATAAAGGGAGCACCTCTGTGATTGTTACTACCGGGTCATCCGAGTTAGTACCTCAGACTGGGTGAAGCTGAAAGCTAGCAATCTTAAAGGATCACATTGGTCGGTAATGACGGAAGTGAATTTTTTGGTTCATTAATACCATAGAGTTCGGGAACTTTCCCCGAACTAAATCATCAATATTTTCCTCCCACATTGATCGGATCAGAGGTGAGGTTTCATGATCATGATAAGCATGACGACCCAAAGAAAGGAACCGATAGCGGGACTATTTTGTTTGGAAGATGTTTCTTACGTTAAAACATAATATAACATGTCTCTCCGTGTACCTTTGTTTATAAAACCGTATGGCCGGATTGCCTTGTTTTCCATAAATCTTTTCCCTTATAACGGATTTATAAAGTAGGAAAACACTCCTCGACTACTGGCCAAAGAGGTTGAAGCCGATGGTCGGTCAACAAAGTTTTGCACAGTATGTATTCGAGCATTAATGATGTAGAGTACTTGGATACATGGAATCATTACACATAATTTGTGATTTTACTATGGATATCGATCCTTATTTCGGCCACCAATGCCCGCAGTATGGCTCGGGGGCTACTGGGCTTCGGGCTTATTATTTATAAATATTAAAGGGGCACATTGATCCCCTAATCTGGTGTTGCCACCCGACCAGTGTCTCGGGGGCTACTGCAGCGCATATTCAATGTAGAGAATTCAACGTGCTCAGTGTTCGACATGACCGAACTATGGGCAAGGGCATCTTCGGACAACAATAAGTACCATCTAGGACTTATCCGGCATCAAGCTAATATATCTGATACGTCTCCAATGTATCTATAATTTTTTATTGTTCCATGCTATTATATTATCCATCTAGGATGTTTTATATGCATTTATATGCTATTTTATATGATTTTTGGGACTAACCTATTAACCTATAGCCCAATGCCAGTTTTTTTCCTCCTTGTTTTTCAGTATTGCAGAAAAGGAAAACCAAACGAAGTCCAATTGACCTGAAATTTCACGGAGATTATTTTTGGACCAGAAGAATCCCATGGAGCATTGGAGATGGGCCAGAAGAGTCCCGAGGCCACCACGAGGGTGGGGGCGCGCCCTACCCCTTGGGCGCGCCCCCTACCTCGTGGCCTCCTCGGAGACACCCCTGACTTGTCCCCGACGCCACCACCTCTTATATATACCCTAACTTCCAGAACATAACCTAGATCGGGAGTTCCGCCGCCGCAAGCCTTTGTAGCCACCAAAAACCAATCAGGACCCTGGTCTGGCACCCTGCCGAAGGGGGGATCCCTCACTGGTGGCCATCTTCATCATCCCGCCGCTCTCCATGACGAGGAGGGAGTAGTTCACCCTCGGGGCTGAGGCTATGTACCAGTAGCTATGTGTTTGATCTCTCTCTCTCTCTCTCTCTCTCTCTCTCTCGTGTTCTTGAGGTGATACGATCTTGATGTATTGCGAGCTTTCCTATTATAGTTGGATCTTATGATGTTTCTCCCCCTCTACTCTCTTGTGATGGATTGAGTTTTCCCATTGAAGTTATCTTATCGGATTGAGTCTTTAAGGATTTGAGAACACTTGATGTATGTCTTGCATGTGCTTATCTGTGGTGACAATTGGATATTACGTGATTCACTTGATGTATGTTTTGGTGATCAACTTGCGGGTTCCGTGACCTTGGGAATCTATGCATAGGGGTTGGCACACGTTTTCATCTTGACTCTCCGGTAGAAACTTTGGGGCACTCTTTGAAGTTCTTTGTGTTGGTTGAATAGATGAATCTGAGATTGTGTGATGCATATCGTATAATCATACCCGCAGATACTTGTGGTGACATTGGACCATCTTGATTTGTGTCTTAAGGTGTTATTCTAGTACGAACTCTAGGATAGATTGAACGGAAAGAATAGCTTCGTGTTATTTACTACGGACTCTTGAATAGATCGATCAGAAAGGATAACTTTTAGGTGGTTTCGTACCCTACCATAATCTCTTCGTTTGTTATCCACTATTAGTGACTTTGGAGTTACTCTTTGTTGCATGTTGAGGGATAGTTATATGATCCAATTATGTTATTATTGTTGAGAAAACTTGCACAAGTGAAGTATGAACCCTTGGCCTTGTTTCAACGCATTGCAATACCGTTTGTGCTCACTTTTATCATTAGTTACCTTGCTGTTTTTATACTTTCAGATTACAAAAACCTATATCTACCATCCATATTGCATTTGTATCACCATCTCTTTGCCGAACTGGTGCACCTATATAATTTACCATTGTATTGGGTGTGTTGGGGACACAAGAGACTCTATGTTATTTGGTTGCAGGGTTGTTTGAGAGAGACCATCTTCATCCTATGCCTCCCACGGATTGATAAACCTTAGGTCATCCACTTGAGGGAAATTTCTACTGTCCTACAAACCTCTGCACTTGGAGGCCCAACAACGTCTACACGAAGAAGTTTGTGTAGTAGACATCAAGCAGTTTCTGGCGCCGTTGCCAGGGGGTTAGTGCTTGAAGGTATATCTTTAGATCTTGCAATCAAATATTTTTGTTTCTTGTTTTATCACTAGTTTAGTCTATAAAAGAAAACTACAAAAAAATGGAATTGAGGGTGCCTCATATGCTTCATCTTTTTAATGTCTTTCATGAAAATAAGGATTCCGATAATTGTGCCAAAGTGTTAGAAGAAGAATGCATTAGAATGTTTGGCACTAAATCTTTGAATGATGAGCATGATTGCAATGTTGTTAGTATGAATTCTTTGAATATCCATAGTACTCATGATGATTGCACTAGTCATGATGAAAATGTCTCTTATAATTATGTCAACTTTTGTGGAGTACATAGAGTTTGCAAGTACACAGCAAATAGGGAAGATAGATTTTGCAAGAGGCATAAGTATTTAGAAACTAAATGGTTGCAAGAAAGGCTAGATGTTTGTGATGAAAAATTGAATTTTCTTAGACATCTTTGTGAACTTTTCAATGAACATGGTCATTTAAATATCCAATGCAAATTGTTTCATGATCATATCATGTCTAAAAATTGTGATGACTAGATTCACCTTGCGCATCATAATGAACTTAGTTTGCTTGTGGGTTATGAAGAAATGAAACGTATAACTAAGGATATGCCAGAATTTGTCCTTGATGAAGCTCTTGATTTTGATCTAGAGGAAATTTATATGTATCGTGTGGTGAATTGCATTGAAAAACCTTATATTGCCAATTACATAAAGACAAGAAAACAAATAGAAGATGAAGAGAATACTAATGAAAGGGAAGAGATTTCCCAATATCCTCCTATTCTTTCTTATGATGAATCAGGTAACGAGGAGGAGCTTTCTATCCAAAAACGGGATTAAACCCACACATGATGTGAAGAAGAAAGAGAAAAGACGGAGAAGCAAAGGTAAAAAGGTATCCCTCCCGAATGATGTTGCTCCTATTAATCATTGTGATGATGATAATTGCTATACTATTGGTGTTATCCATACTATTGATGATGAGAGTGATTATGCTTATGATATGATAAGGCCCAAGCTTGGGTATGCTATGTTTGATGAGAATGACATGTTTGAGAATTTATTTGCTGCAAATAATGTCTGTCCCAAGCTTGGGGATGCTATGTTTTATGAATATGATATTTTTAACCTCCCAAGTTTTGATATGCAAGTTTATTATGATGATAGCATGCCTCTTATTTATGATGATTATATTGATGAAAGTTTGTTTGGAAGAGTGTCAACTTTAGGAAGTAATGATCCCACTATTTTGGAGAGTGTTGAATCTTATTGTGACAATTATGAAAGTGGATTTGGAGAGGTCATGACTTTATTTAGTAATGATTCCACTATCTTGGAAGAGGTTTCAATTGATTATGATGAGAACAAAGTTGCTACTTACGATGATTATTTTTACGACACTTATGCTATATAAAAGTAGTGATGACTATATTTATAAAACTTGTCATGATTATGATTACCCTTTTTCTGAACATTACTCTTTTAATATGGAAACAATTTATAGTATTCGAGTTTCTTATGATACTCCCACTATTCTGAATGAGAAGAATTTTGCTTATGTGGAGAGTAGTAAATTTTCTATGCTTGTAGATCATGAAAAGAATGCTTTATGTGATGTTTATATTGTTGAATTAATTCATGATGCTACTGAAAATTATTAGGAGGGAGGAACATATGCTTGTAGGAATTGCAATAATATCAAGTTTCCTCTCTATGTGTTGAAAATCTTGAAGCTATGCTTGTTTTGCCTTCCTATGCTAGTTGATTATTGTTCCCATAAGTTGTTTTCTCACAAAATCCCTATGCATAGTAAGTGGGTTAGGCTTAAATGTGCTAGTCATATTCTTCATGACGCTCTCTTTATGTTTCAATTCTTATCTTTTATGTGAGCATCATCGAAATCATCATGCCTAGCTAGGGGCGTTAAACGTTAGCGCTTGTTGGGAGGCAACCCAACTTTATTTTTGTTCTTTGCTTTTTGCTACTGTTTAGTAATAAATAATTCATATATCTTATGTTTAGATGTGCTTCTATGTTTTAGTTAGTGTTTGTGCCAAGTAGAACCTTTGGGAAGACTTGGGTGAAGTCTTTGCGATCTTGCTGTAAAAAACAGAACTTTCGCGCTCACGAGATTAGCAGCCATTTTTTTATCGGAGAGTGATTTTAGGTTGATTCTTTTTTAAGATGATTAATAGACAAATTACTCAGGTCCAACAATTTATTTCATAATTTTTGGAGTTACAGAAGTATTCGAATGATACAGATTACTACAGACTGGTCTATTTTTGACAGATTCTGTTTTCATTATGTTGTTTGCTTATTTTGATGAATCTATGAGTAGTATCAGAGGGTATGAACCATAGAGAAGTTGGAATACAGTAGATATTACACCAATATGAATGTAGAATGAGTTCACAACAGTACCTAAGTGGTCATTTATTTTCTTATACTAACGGAGTTTACGAGTTTTCTGTTGAGTTTTGTGTTCTGAAGTTCTCAAGTTTTGGGTAAAGATTCGATGGACTATGGAATAAGGAATGGCAAGAGCCTAAGCTTGGGGATGCCAAAGGCACCCAAGGTAATATTAAAGTACAACCAAGAGCCTAAGCTTGGGGATGCCCCGGAAGGCATCCTGTCACGCCCAATATGCGACCCTATCCGAGAGGAACTCGAAGGTCCCACCAAGGATAGACCCGCATATTGAAACGCTTTTGCAAGGTGGATATCATTACATCAACATTACATAATAGATGGGGATACATACAAAAGGCAATACAAATGCCGCAATAATACATCAATACATCATACATAAGATCAACATCCGACTACGGATGAAACACAAACAGAAGCTCAAACGATATCCACCCTGCTAGCCCAGGCTGCCGACCTGGAACCTATCCCCTGATCGAAGAAGAAGCAGAAGAAGAACTCCAAGACAAGTAACATCGCTCTCGCGTCATGATCATCGCAAAACCTGTACCTGCAACTGGTGTTGTAGTAATCTATGAGCCACGAGGACTCAGCAATCCCATTACCATGGGTATCAAGACTAGCAAAGCCGAATGGGTAAGGAAGGGGTAAAGTGGTGAGGTTGCAGCAGCGACTAAGCTTATATGGTGGCTAACATACGCAAATAAGAGCGAGGAGAGAATCAAAGCAAGCGGTCGTCAACTAGTAATGATCAAGAAGTGATCCTGAACTCCTAATTACGTCAAACATAACCCAAAAACCGTGTTCTCCTCTCGAACACCCCGAAAAGAGACAATCACGGTTACGCACACGATTGGTGTATTTTAGAAGAGTTTACTTCAAGTTTACTACAACCGGATATTAACAAATTCCCATATGCCACATAACCGCGGGCACGGCTTTCGAAAGTTCAAACCCTGCAGGGGTGTCCCAACTGAGCCCATCACAAGCTCTCACGGTCAACGAAGGATATTCATTCTCCCAGGAAGACCCGATAAGACTCGGAATCCCGGTTACAAGACATTTCGACAATGGTAAAACAAGACCAGCAAAGCCGCCCGATGTGCCGACAATCTCGATAGGAGCTGCACATATCTCGTTCTCAGGGCAACACCGGATGAGACATCCTACGAGTAAAACCAGCCCTCAAGTTTCCCCAAGGTGTCCCCGCAGTCTGCTCGTTTCGGGCCAACACTTAGAGAAGCATTGGCTCGGGGGGGCTAAAATAAAGATGACCCTCGAGAGAGCGACTCCCACGGGAAAAGTAGGTGGTGGTGAGGCAAATGGTAAAACCAAGGTTGGGCCTTCTTTGGAGGAGTTTTATTCAAAGCGAACTGTCAAGGGGTCCCATAAATCACCCAACCGCGTTAGGGACGCAAAATCCGGGAACATAATACCAATATGGCCGGGAACTAGGGCGGCAAGAGTGGAAAAAAACACTGCATAAGGCCGAGCCTTCCACCCTTTACCAAGTATATAGATGCATTAATAATATAAGAGATATTGTGATATCCCAACATAAACATAATCCAACATGGAGCAATCTTCATCTTCACCTGCAACTAGCAACGCTATAAGAGGGGCTGAGTAAAAACGGTAACATAGCCAAACAATGGTTTGCTAGGAAGGGTGACAAAGGTTAGAGGTTCATGGCAATTTGGGAGGCTTGATAAGCAAGTGGTAGGTAATGCGGCATAGCGATAGAACGAAGCAACTAGCATAGCAATGATAGTAGTGAGATCCAAGGTGATGGTCATCTTGCTTGAAATCCCGCAAGGAAGAAGAACGAGTCCATGAAGAAGATGAAGCCACGAAGACGAACCAAGCGTAGACGAACGAATCCTCACGATCGCAACAAAACGGGAACTATCGAGAAGAAGCACAACCGGAAAGAAGCAAACAACATGGTAAACACACCACACATGAACAAGGCATGATGCTCAACCAAGTATGATGTATGACAAGGCTACATGAAGCTACTCATGTAAAGAGATGATGCATGCAAGAACAACACATCAAAGCAAGTTTAAATGAGGCCGGAAACAACATATAACAATTCCGGTAAGTCCTCATATGCAAATTTCGAAATTGGTCCAGATCTGAATAAACCTTATGTTCAAGTTGTTAAACAGCAAGTTAAGATGCACCATGATGATCTACACGAAATTCTAGTCAAGTTACATATAAGGTTCATTTAATTTGGAGCTACGGCCTAGAAGATATGAGCAAAACAAGTTAAACATGGCATTGATGCAAAATGCATTCAAACATCAAGCAAACACACTCAAAACATGGATGCAACAAGGTAATATGAAGCTAAATGCAAAACTAAGCAAGTTTCATATAGAGCACACTCAAAACGGAGCAGCGGTTCAACACATACACACCACACAAGTATAAAGGGCATGCTGTCCAAAACAGCAACTAGGCATATTGCAAGCACCAAAACAACATACAGCACCACAATATGAAAACAAAAGGCATGCACATGATGTACAGCTAAAGCATAACAAAACATTAACACGGAGCTATCTCCAGAAACTACTAGAACATGCTAAAAAATACATGGCAAGATTGCAAATAATATCAGCTTCACAGACAGTGGAATTCACAGGACATGGTAGAAATAACATCAGGTTGCAATGTTTAGTGCTACCAATCAACATGCTACAGGAACTTATCATGACAACCAAAGTCCTATCATGAGTCTACTGGTTGCATATAACAAAAGTCCCTTACTGATCATGAGCCAAAAAGGCACAGAAGATATGTTGGCACCCATGTAAACATAGCAAGTTTCGTTACAGATTCAGACTGAAAAACAGAGCATGGCATAAACAAAATTATGAAGGCATCTTTGTGAGCTCGAATCACTCATCACAAAGCATTGCATGACAAGATAAGCATACCTACAGCAAGAAGACATGTTCATGAAGCTAAGAATGGCAAGAGAAAGTTCATAGCATACAAGTATCAACTATAACAACCTTGGCAAAATTGATTAACATGTAAACAATCTGCCAGTAACATTTTATAGCCAAAGTAGAGCAAGATTAAGACAAGCTAGAGCACTCAATAATTGCAAACAGGAGCATGTATGGATAGAAAACGTCCATATATCCAAAACATCCTTACTGAACATACTCAAAAGAGGCATGGATCTCACTGTAGCAACATGAATACATGGCATGAAAATAACAGCAGGGAAATGACTGAAATTCTAAGTCTCTGAAATTAGCAACATCACGGGGGCTACTTTGCAAGCTTGAAACAATCAATACATGACATATCATGAAGAGTGGATTGAACCACATCAAAGATGGCATGTTGTAGATCATAACACATGTAGACTTCATGCTCAAAATAAAATCACGCAAAAATATGCAAAAATGACAAAGGAGCAAGTTCTGATAAACTACAGCAGACAACATTATATAGCACTGTTGCAACGATGATTAGGGAATCAAAATGAACTCTAATGAACATGGCACAATGGAACAAAATGGAGAGCATATCATGCTGAACATTTTTATATATTACACGTACAAAACGGAGCAGCACACAAGAAGTTATGACATGATGAACAGGACACCAGAATGCAAGAATTTTTGGGACTTGGTGAAATAACTACCGGCGCGAAAATGGGATCCATGTCGCTGGAGGAAGAAGCAGGCCATGGCAGAGGCAGTTCCGGCGACATGGGGGCGAGGGGACGGCCCAATCCGGCGGGGCCCGACCGGATCCGACGGAGTTGTCCACGGCGGATCCATTTTTAGCAGAGAGGAGGCTTGGGGCGGCACGAGCACAGAGATCGGGGCGACCATGGAAGCTCCTGGTACAGGGAGAGAGAGAGCTGTGTGAGGGAGAGAGAGAAGGCGCAGACGGGAGAAGGAGAGGCACGAGGGCAGGGGAGGCGCGACCTAGGGCGGCGCTGGTGCTCCGGTGGTGGAGCTCGCCGGCAGGAGGCGGGGCTGACGGGCGGCGGCGGACGGAGGAGCTGCGGGATCGGGCTCCTCCCGATCCAGCGCTGGGCGCTGGGCGGCGCGGGCTCCCTCGGGCCCAGATCTGGCCCGGGGCGGGCCTGGTGCGGGTCGAAAGGGCCGCGGGGAGGTGGGAGGAGGCTGGGGCGCTGGGAGCCAGGTCACATGGCGGGCCCCGGTTGGCCCTGGCGGCGGCTGGCAGCGGCGCGCCCAATGATGACTCGCCAAGTGGCGAGCAGAGGCTGGAGGGGCGCGGAAATGGAGGGGAGCGGCGGCGCTGATGATTGGGCTGCGCGGAAAACAAGGTGGGAGGAAGGGGAAGGCCAAAATTGGCAGGGGAGACATCTATATATAGTAAGGGGGCTGGGGTTAGGTGTTTTGCTCCGTTTCGGAGCCGTTCGATCTCGATCGGACAGTCCGAAGCGGAGGAGGGTTAGGTAGGTGGGCTAGTAGGCTGTGAAGAGGAGTTGGGCTGAGGTGAGAGAGAAGGAGTGCAGCCCGGCAACTGTTTCCGGAGACCAAAAACATCCGACGTTTGACCGGCTACGATGCCGCTATAAGTTTAACGGTTGGGCTATCAAACGAGCTCCGAATGCGACGAAACTTGACATGCGATCTACCCACACTATAATAAGACCGCTCGACAGGTTTCACCCCATTCCGAGAACATTTTTATGCCACTTATAAAATAATATTTTGGAGGTGCCAGGGCGCTTGCGAGTGTGAAAGGGCTCGGAACAGACAACGGAGAGAAGCGAGGGAACCCGAACGGATGCAAGTTTTGAATAACATGCAGATGATGACATGGTAAAATGCAACACGCAAGAAAATGACATGGCAACGACGGCGGATAACTGGAAGACACCTGGCGCATCGGATCCGGGGCGTTAGACATCCCCTCTTTCGTCTTGGTTCATCGGTAACTTTACTTGGAGCTATATTTTTATTCGCCACATGATATGTGTTTTGCTTGGAGCGTCATTTTATTTTATTTTGTTTTTCTTGCTGTTTGAATAATATCCCAAGATCTGGAATTCTTAAATGTTAGAGAGTCTTCACATAGTTACATAATTATTCGACTACTCATTGATCTTCACTTATATCTTTCGGAGTAGTTTGTCGTTTGCTCTAGTGCTTCACTTATATCTTTTTAGAGCACGGCGGTGGTCTTATTTTGAAGAAATTGATGAACTCTCATGCTTAACTTATATTATTTTGAGAGTCTTTAGAACAGCATGGTAATTTGCTTTGGTTATAAAATTAGTCCTAATATGATGGGCATTCAAGATGGTTATAATAAAAAAACTTTCATATAGAGTGTATTGAATACTATGAGAAGTTTGATACTTGATGATTGTTTTGAGATATGAAGATAGTGATATTAGATTCATGCTAGTTGAGTAATTGTGAAATTGAGAAATTCTTGTGTCGAGGTTTGCAAGTCTCGTAGCATGCACGTATGGTAACCGTTGTGTAACAAATTTGAAGCATGAGGTGTTTCTTTGATTGTCCTCCTTGTGAGTGGCGGTCGGGGACGAGCGATGGTCTTTTCCTACCAATCTATCCCCCTAGGAGCATGCGCGTAGTGCTTGGTTTTGATGACTTGTAGATTTTTGCAATAAGTACGTGAGTTCTTTATGACTAACGATGAGTCCATGGATTATACGCACTCTCACCCTTCCATCATTGCTAGCCTCTTCGGTACCGTGCATTGCCCTTTCTCACCTCGAGAGTTGGTGCAAACTTCGCCGGTGCATCGAAACCCCGTGATATGATACGCTCTATCACACATAAGCCTCCTTCTATCTTCCTCAAAATAGCCATCATACCTACCTATTATGGCATTTCCATAGCCATTCTGAGATATATTGCCATGCAACTTTCCACCGTTCCGTCTATTAAGACATGCTTCATCATTGTCATATTGCCTTGCATGATCATGAAGTTGACGTCGTATTTGTGTCAAGGCCACCATTCATAATTTTTCATACATGTCACTCTTGTTTCATTGCACATCCCAATACACCGCCGGAGGCATTCATATAGAGTCATACTTTGTTCTAGTATCGAGTTGTAATCTTTGAGTTGTAAATAAATAGAAGTGTGATGATCATCATTAATAGAGCATTGTCCCAAAAAAAGAAAAAAGGAAAATGCCAGAAAAAAAAAGAAAGGCCCAAAAAACCAAAAAAAATAAATAAAAGGGGCAATGCTACTATACTTTTTCCACACGTGTGCTTCAAAGTAGCACCATGATCTTCATGATAGAGAGTCTCTTATTTTGTCACTTTCATATATACTAGTGGGAATTTTTCATTATAGAACTTGGCTTGTATATTCCAAAAATGGGCTTCCTCAAATGCCCTAGGTCTTCGTGAGCAAGCAAGTTGGATGCACACCCACTTAGTTTCCTTTGTTGAGCTTTCTTCTGTTTTTATCATTTACCTACTCGAGAACGAGCAGGAATTAATCTTGGGGATGCTTGATACGTCTCCAACGTATCTATAATTTTTTTATTGTTCCATGCTATTATATTATCCATCTAGGTTCTTTTATATGCATTTATATGCTATTTTATATGATTTTTGGGACCAACCTATTAACCTAGAGCCCAGTGCCAGTTTCTGTTTTTTCCTTGTTTTTGAGTATTGCAGAATAGGAAAACCAAACGAAGTCCAATTGACCTGAAATATCACGGAGATTATTTTTGGACCAGAAGAAGCCCATAGAGCATCGGAGATGGGCCAGAAGAGTCCCGAGGCCACCACGGGGGTGGGGGTGCGCCCCCCTACCTTGTGGCTACCTCAGAGACCCCTCTGACTTGTCCCCGACGCCAACACCTCTTATATATACCCAAACTTCTAGAACATAACCTAGATCGGGAGTTCCGCCGCCGCAAGCCTCTGTAGCCACCAAAAACCAATCGGGACCCTGTTCCGGCACCTGGGAGGGATCCCTCACCGTGGCCATCTTCATCATCCCGGCGCTCTCCATGACGAGGAGGGAGTAGTTCATCCTCGGGGATGAGGGTATGTACCAGTAGCTACGTGTTTGATCTCTCTCTCTCTCTCGTGTTCTTGAGGTGGTACGATCTTGATGTATCGCGAGCTTTGCTATTGTAGTTGGATCTTATGATGTTTCTCCCCCTCTACTCTCTTGTGATGGATTGAGTTTTCCCTTTGAAGTTATCTTATCGGATTGAGTCTTTAAGGATTTGAGAACACTTGATGTATGTCTTGGATGTGCTTATCTGTGATGACAATGGGATATCACATGATTCAGTTGATGTATGTTTTGGTGATCAACTTGCGGGTTCCGTGACCATGGGAATCTATGCATAGGGGTTTGCACACGTTTTCGTCTTGACTCTCCGGTAGAAACTTTGGGGCACTCTTTGAAGTTCTTTGTGTTGGTTGAATAGATTAATCTGAGATTGTGTGATGCATATCGTATAATCATACCAGCGTATACTTGTGGTGACATTGGAGTATCTAGGTGACATTAGGGTTTTGGTTCAATTGTGTCTTAAGGTGTCATTCTAGTACGAACTCTAGGATAGATTGAAAGGAAAGAATAGCTTCGTGTTATTTTACTACGGACTCTTGAATAGATCGATCAGAAAGGATAACTTTGAGGTGGTTTCGTACCCTACCATAATATCTTAGTTTCTTCTCCGCTATTAGTGACTTTGGAGTGACTCTTTGTTGCATGTTGACGGATAGTTATATGATCCAATTATGTTAATATTGTTGAGAGAACTTGCACTAGTGAAAGTATGAACCCTAGGCCTTGTTTCAACGCATTGCAATACCGTTTGTGCTCACTTTTATCATTAGTTACCTTGCTGTTTTTATATTTTCAGATTACAAAACTTATATCTAGCATCCATATTGCACTTGTATCACCATCTCTATGTCGAACTAGTGCACCTATACAATTTACCATTGTATTGGGTGTGTTGGGGACACAAGAGACTCTTTGTTATTTGGTTGCTGGGTTGTTTGAGAGAGACCATCTTCATCCTATGCCTCCCACGGATTGATAAACCTTAGGTCATCCACTTGAGGGAAATTTGCTACTGTCCTACAAACCTCTGCACTTGGAGGCCCAACAACGTCTACAAGAAGAAGGTTGTGTAGTAGACATCAATATCACGGCGACTTCTCACAACCCTCTCTCAGGGGCCTGTCCGCCGATCATTATTTCCAATATATTACACTGTGTTTCTATTCCTACGTATGTTGCCGAGCTAGGAATTGATCCTCATGCCGATTTTGCAAATCGACCTGAGTCTCAGGGGCTACTAGGATCAACAGTTTTATGTTTTCCTTTAGGTGCATCTCGGGTCTTAGACCGACACACCTTGAGGGCTACTAGATATACATATATTGACTATATATCTCGGCAGAGAATAAATTGCACCAATTGAAAATATTCACAAAAAATCAGCCCGCAGTCGGGGTGGTGCACCACCTCGGAAGCAGTCCGGCATAAAGCTCGGGCGCCAGTGGCTGGCTCCATAAGAGGGCATTTCCGGCATTAAGCTCGATTGACTTTGTTCAATATTTTAAAGGACCGAGTAGTTTACGACACCTCGGACGCTGACCATCGTTAGAGCTCGGAAGTGGTCCCGCATAAAGCTCGGATTCGAACGGCTCATTCAATAGAGAACTTTTCAACGTTAAACTCGGATAACCTCCTTCAATCTTTTTCAAGCCAAGGTGATCTATGACACCTCGGATATAGTCCAACGTTGGAGCTCGGATACAGTCCGGCGTTGGTGCTCGGCTGCAAAAGATACCTCGAATGCAGTCCGGCCTTGGAGCTCGGACGCAAGAGAACACTGCCACTCGGGAACAACTTCAAACCCGAGGTGGGCATAAAAATAACAAGGCATTGATAAAAGGTCGATAACTTAATGGGGCTCCTCGGATACCCGGTGTGTAAACTCTTCGGATTACTTCGGCGATCCTCAAGATCGAAGATAAGAAGATTTGTTGAACTAGTTGACAACCGAAGATGAAGAACAGTTCGGAAGAATCGAGGAGTGTCCCCAACTTCAAGACCGGTTCAGGAGGCTACTGACCGTGTCCTGGACTAGGGGGTACTCACCAGGTCGGGCCGAGGACCCCCACGGTTGTTCACTAATGGGTCAGTTCGGACAGCCGATGACATATACGAGGAAGATTCCACAAGACTTGGTGATCAAGACAAGGCGTAACACCCCGGATGTAACTTTCCATATTTGTAACTCCAACTCTTGCCATTTTCGGCTATGTGCTATGGAATTCCCTCCGTGGTTGGGTTTTTGTCTTTTGTTTTGCATTTTGTCCATGTCATGCATCTCATATCATGTCATCATGTGCATCTCATTTGCATACGTGCTTTCGTCTCATGCATCAAAGCATTTTCCCGTTGTCCGCTTTGCAATCCGACACTCCTATGTCCCCGGCGCCCCCTTTTACATTTTTCCGTGAGCGGTACTAAACTTTCTCGGAATGGACCGAGGTTTGTCAAGTGGCCTTGGTACACCACGGTGAACCACCTGTCAAGTTTCGTGCCATTTGGAGGTCGTTTGATACTCCAACGGTTAACCGCATAATCGCAAAGGCCTCTTTTGGGTTGCAGTCCAACACCCCTTCAAAACAGCCCAATAACCCATCTAAGTCACTTCCATGCTCTCCATCGTCGGATCACGATCGTGTGGACGAAAACTACAACTCATTTGGAGCTTCCTAGCTCCTTCTACCTATAAAAACACCTCCTCCCCCGAAATTCCGGATCAAATCCACCCCTAACCCTAGCCCCGCTCCTCTCCCCGCCGCCGGACGTGTCCGATTTGGGCCGGACACGTCCGCCCGTCGCCCCGGACCAGCAAGAGCCGACACGTGTACGCCTTGCCCGCGTCCGCCGCCCGGCCCGCTCCGGCCCCAGCCTCACGCCATGGTCGCCGCCTCCCGCCGCCCGCTGCCAGGCTCCTCCACCGCCTTGAGCCCGTCGCCGTCGCCTCACGCTCGGCCCGCCTCCGACCACCAAACCCCTTGACCCCGCCGTCCCGCGCCGTCCGGCCGCCCGCTCCGGCCGTCCCGACCCCATCTCCGGTTGCCCCGGCCTCCTCCCTCACCTCCGGCGTACAGGAACTCCAGCGACCTCGCCTTCCGGATCTGAGATCCAAAACGAGGGTTGACTTCTTTCTCCCCCGAAATCCTCTTTATTCTACAGATTATTTTGTTGCATGTTCATCGCATCATAACTCTGTACCCGTTGCTCCGTTTTGGGCGTGTAGCATACCGATTTGTTCGCATCGACGAGTACATCATTTCATCTCATTGCATCATTTTCATTTAAGCTCGACTTGATGCCTGAAATGCTGTTAGAAGAGGGCTATGTGATGTTAGTTTCAGATTCTTATCAGAACATGCACTTTTGTCATTTTTGCCATGATTGATGTGTGCACCCTATGAACTTGAGTCATACATGTGTTTTGTAATATCCAATGCCATATTTAGAGGGGTGTATGCCATGTATTTTTGTGATCTCTGTGGTGACTAGCACAAGCATGCAAACTAGGCTTCATAATGTTGCTGATTTCAGCCCCTGTTTTGCTTAAATTTTTATGCCATGTAAACTTGATTCTACAGAGAGATCCATGCTTATTTTGAGATACTTCAGTAAGGATGTTTTGAACATATGGTTATTATATATCCATACATGGCCTTTTTTGCAATTATGGAGTGACATAGCTTGAGTCAATCAAGCTCTACTTATGCTATAAAATGTTTCCTGGCAGATTGTTTACATGTTATTCAATTTTGCCAAGGTTGTTGTAGTTGATCCGTGTATGCTATGATGTCGTTCTTGCCATGTATAGCTTCTATGCCATGTCTTCTTGATGGATGTATGCTTATCTTATCATGAAATGCTCTGTAGTGAGTGCATCGAGCTCGCGAAGATGCCTTCATAATTCTGTCAATGTCATGCCCTGTTTGCTGAATCTGTTAACGAAACTTGCTATGTTTACGTGGGTGCCATCATATCTTGTGATCCTTTTGGGCTCATGGTCAGTAAAGGACTTTTGTTCTATGCTTTGAGTAGATTCGTGACATGCCTTGTTTTGCTATTATAAGTTCCTTTAGCATGTTGCTTGCTTTCTCTGAACATTGCTTGTTGATGCTGTTTCTGCCATGTTCAGTATTTTCACCAAGTCTGTGAAGCTGATATATTTTGCACTTTTGCCATGCTTGTTTGGACCTGTTATGGTGTGATTTAGCCGTAGCTCAGTGTTCATCTTTTGTCAAGCATCTTGAGTAGATCACTTCCATATGCTTTTTTGGTACCTTTGGGTGCATTAGCTTAACCTCTTGTTGCTTGCTATGTGGCATCATGCTGTTAATGGCAGATTTGTACCATTCTTGTTTTGTTTGTCATTTGCAAACCGTGGATCCGATTCCGGTGATCTTTATATCGATTTCAACCGAAATCATCTCACCTTTCCAGCGGCATAGTTGGTTTGCCAAGTTGATGCATGGTTCATCATTTTCCTTCCGGAGCACGCATATGCATTGCATCTCACATCTCGCATATCATGCCATGTATTGCATCATGTTGTTTGTGCATCGCCCGTGATTTATTGTGGTTCCATTGTTTGTGTTCTTTGCTTTGGGTAGAGCCGGGAGACGAGTACGTGAACGAGGAACCTGTTGAGAACGCTTACGAGGATCAAGCTTTCGACAACTCTGAGAACTTTGCGACAAGATGACCATACCCTCGAAATCACTTCTATCTTTGCACATTAGATGTTCGCTCTTTTGCTATGCCTATGCTACGATGCCTATCACTTTCTTATCATGCCTCCCATATTGCCATGTCAAGCCCCTAACCATCCTTTCCTAGCAAACCGTTGATTGGCTATGTTACCGCTTTGCTCATCCCCTCTTATAGCGTTGCTAGTTGCAGGTGAAGATGAAGTTTGTTCCCTTGTTGGAACCTGGAGATGTTGTTCCTTGTTGGAACATGTTTACTTGTTGGGGATATCACAATTTCTATTGTTTAATTAATGCATCTATATACTTGGTAAAGGGTGGAAGACTCGGCCTTATGCCTGGTGTTTTGTTCCACTCTTGCCGCCCTAGTTTCCGTCATACCGGTGTTATGTTCCTTGATTTCGCGTTCCTTACGGTTGGGTGATTTATGGGACCCCCTTGACAGTTCGCTTTGAATAAGACTCTTCCAAAGAAGGCCCAACTTTGGTTTTACCATTTGCCACCTAAGCCTTTTTCTCCCGGGTTTTCGCGAGCCGAGGGTCATCGTTATTTAACCCCCCCACAGGCCAATGCTCCTCGAGTGTTGGTCCAAACTAGAGCCACTTGCGGTGCCACCACGAGGCAACTTGGGGTATCTTCGGTTGCCGTCGTAGTGTTCATCCGGATGTGCCACGAGAGCGAGATATGTGCAGCTCCTATCGGGATTTGTCGGCACAATCGGGCGGCTTCTTTGGTCTTGTTTTACCATTGTCGAAATGTCTTGTAGTCCGGATTCCGAGACTGATCGGGTCTTCCGGTAGAAGGAATATCCTTCGTTGACCGTGAGAGCTTATAACGGGCTAAGTTGGGACACCCTGCAGGTATTATCTTTCAAAGCCGTGCCCGGTTATGAGGCATATAGAATTTGTTAATGTCCGGTTGTATAAAACCCGAAGTTGACCTTAATTAAAATACATCAACGCGTGTGTAATCGTGGACGGTCCCTTCTCGTGAGTCCGGGAAGTGAACACGTGTTGGAGTTATGTTTGGCGTAAGTAGTTTCAGGATCACTTCTTGATCGCTACTAGCTTCACGGTAGTGCCTTGCTTCTCTTCTCGCTCTCTTTTGCGAATGTAGCCACCATATATGCTAGTCGCTTGCTGCAGCTCCACCTCACAACTCCACCCTTCCTATAAGCTTAAATAGTCTTGATCTCGCGGGTGTGAGATTGCGAGTCCCGTGACTCACAGATTCTACCAAAACAGTTGCAGTGCCGACGATGCCAGCAGGTGGCGCAACCAAGCTCATGTGGGAGTTCGGCGAGGAACGTGGTCGTTACTATGTGTCCTTTCACGATGATCGATAGTGGAGCCCAGTTGGGACGATCGGGGTGCATGTAGCATTTGGGGTAGTCTTTTTTATTTTGGTTCCGTAGTCGGACCTTGAGTGTAATCTGGATGATGGATGTTTATTTATGTATTGTGTGAAGTGGCGGCGTAAGTCAACTATGTATCTCTTTCCCTTATGTATTACATGGGTTGTGTGAAGATTACCTCACTTGCGACATTGCTTTCAATGCGGTTATGCCTCTAAGTCGTGCTTCGACACGTGGGAGATATAGCCGCATCGAGGGCGTTACAAGTTGGTAATCGAGCCATCCCGACTTAGGAGCCCACCTTGATTGTTTCTTTGGCGTTGTTGAGTCTAGAACAAACATGTTTTGAGTCTTAGGATTATATATATCGGAGAGTAGGATTCTTTTTACTCCCCAGTCCCTTCGTCGCTCTGGTGAGGTCTCCTGACGTAGAAGTTTTGACTCTCCTCTCCTCAAATTTCACTAAAAAAAATTTTAGGATCACGCGGGTATCTTGGAATCGTTCCGATGGTTTTGTGACGAGAACATTGTTCTTGGTGCCTCCTGACATTTAGGGGTTGTGGCAGTGTCCCGGGGAGTTGAGCTCCGAGGTGTTGTCGTCACAATTTTATCGTTGCAGTTCTGGAATACCTAAGCTTTGCCGACATCGAAAATCTCTTTTGTATAGTTGTTGATGAGATAACCCCGATAACCCAGTACTGGGGAGAGCTCGCGAGTATTGCCATGACTCGTATAACGGATGCTTTTCAAGGTCGAGGTACCACGATTTCGAAGGTTTCTTGGTTATGTGTTGTTGTGAGATGGATACAAATTGGATCTAGGTATTGTTAGTTTGGGTGATATATTTTGTGTCCCTGTATCCCCAACACCAGATTTCATAACCGAAAGTTTCGGGAGTTTATAGGTGGGATTCAAGTAGCTCTTAGCATTTCTTCCCTTGAGATATTTGGTTTGTGATTGGGTAATCCTTACCACTTATTTGTTCGATCGTACCTTGTTATTTTTTTTCATCAACCCTTAATCAAGTGGCTTCTCACCTTAATGGACGTGTGATGTTAGCTTTTGGAATTCATTTGTTCATCCTTGTTGAATGTTTATTGTGAAGACTATATGTTGCAATTTCTATCCGTTGATTCAACTTGTCTATCTCAGATATCAAAGTGCTAACGGATGTCACCCTCTTCAGGATGGCCCGCCAACGTACGAATCGAGCAATGATGATGGGAGTCGGTCGAACCCTCCACCTCCACCTCCGCCTCCGGAGGCATGGCAAGCTATCATGGCAGCCACCAACGCAAATGCTCAGATGATTTTGCAACTTTTGCAAGAGCGTACCCAAGGGCAAGGCAACCAAAGAAATCGAGGCCAAGGCAACAACCAGCCGCACTTTGCTACCCTCAATCAGTTCCTCGCTAATCAGCCGAAGTCTTTCGACCGTAGTCGAGGCCACAGACGTCGACGATATGCTTGTGGACATCTGCAAACATTTTGAATGTACCAATGTCAGACCTGAGGACTTTGTCAAGTTTGCTTCGTTTCAACTCAAGGACCAAGCTGCTGAGTGGTATCAACAATACAAAGATTCCAGAGGAGGTCGTGTAATTACACAGGATGAGTTCACGAGACTTCAAAGCTCACCACATTCGAAAAGTGTTGTTGAGAGCAAGCGTGAGGAGTTCCGCAATCTCAAGCAAGGCAACATGTCTGTGTATCAATACAATATCCAGTTCCAGAAACTCGCTCGCTTCACTAAGCAAGACATCCCTGATGAAAAGAGTATGATCTATCAATTCAGAGGTGGCCTCAGAGAAGATCTGCAATTAGCTCTCGTGCTTTTTGAGCCAGAAAAGTATGATGAATTCTAAAACATGGCACTGAAGCAAGAAGTTGCCCAGCTCAAATGTGAGGCTTCTAAGAAGAGAATCGAGGATGCGATTCAGTCTTCTTCTTCCTCTCAAGTGGCAGCTAAGCAGCGAAGTTCTACCTTCCTCCTCCTCCGCTTACATCGGCCTTATCAGTGAGAAGAACTCGGTGGTCGTGGATCTTCCCACCCACCCAACCCAGGCTATCAGAACAAGTCAAATTCTCAAGCTCCAAGGTCAAATGCTCCTTATCACCGTCCACTCTCAGAGGTGACTTGCAACAAGTGTCAGTAGAAAGGTCACTATGCGAACAAATGCTTCAACCAAAGGCGCCTTCCGCCTCCTCCTCCTGTGAGATCTTCCAGCAATGCAGTGGTCAAGCATAATCCCAAGTCTGCAAAGGTGAACATGATGAATGCAGCTCAAGCGGAGGAATCTCTTGATGTGATAATGGGTAATCTCTCGATTAATGATATTCCTGCAAAAGTCTTATTTGATTACGGTGCATCGCATTCTTTCATGGCATATCCTTTTGCATCAAGCACAATGTTGACACGTAGATTTTGTCCAAAGTTATGCAAGTTGTTTCTCCCGGAAAGCTTATGACTTCTAGTTTGATTGCTCGATGTCACTATCAAGATGGGCGACTATAGATTTCTGGCTAAACCAATTGTCCTTGGTGACTCGGATATTGATCTTATTCTCGGGATGGATGGCTTTCTCGGCACAAAGCTCAGCTTGATTGTGCTGCAGGAAATTCAATTGACACACTCTTACGAGGATGTGATCATCTATGCCGCTCGTGATGAAACCATTCGGTTGTTTTCTCTCAATGAGAAGGGCGAGTTGGATGCTATCTCTCAGATTCCAGTCATTTGTGAGTATCAAGATGTCTTTCCAGAAGAGCTCCCGGGTATGCCTCCTCATCGGCCAGTTGAGTTCGTTATCGATCTTGAGCCTGGCACGGAACCCGTTTGCAAGCGTCCATACAAGCTTGGACCTAATGAGCTGAAGGAATTGAAGAAGCAGCTCGATGAACAAGAGCGTCTGGGTTTGATCAGACCGAGTTCATCTCCTTGGGGTTGTGGTGTTCTTTTGTCCGGAAGAAGGATGGCACGGACCGACTTTGCGTCGATTACCGTCCATTGAATAAGAAGACAATCAAGAACAAGTATCCACTTCCCAACATCAATGAGCTTTTCGAGCAACTCAAAGGTGCTAAAGTGTTCTCCAAGCTTGACCTTCGTATGGGTTATCATCAAATTCGCATTCGTGAACAAGATATTCCCAAGACAGCTTCGTAACAAGTTTTGGTTCTTATGAATATCTTGTCATGTCTTCGGCCTTGTCAATGCTCCTCCAACATTCTCTCGAGTGATGAACTTCATCTTCAACCCCTACACCAATGAATTCGTCTTGGTCTATCTTGATGATATTTTGGTCTTCTCCAAGAATAAGAAGGATCATGCCAAACATTTGCGATTGGTGCTCGACAAGCTCAGGGAGCATCAATTCTATGCAAAGTTTTCCAAATGTGAATTTTGGCTTGATGAAGTTCTTTACCTTGGTCACATCATCTCCGCCAAGGGCATCGCTGTTAATCCCGAGAAGGTGTCTGCAGTTGTGAATTCGGAACCTCCTCAGAATGTCAAGCAGCTCCATGATTTTCTTGGACTTGCAAGCTATTGCCGAAGATTCGTTGAGAATTTCTCCAAGATTGCAAAGCCTCTTTCCAACCTCCTCCAGAAGCATGTGAAGTATGTCTGGTCTCCTGAGTGTGACGTTGCTTTCAATACTCTCAAAGAGAAACTCGTCACAGCTCTTGTCTTAACTCCTCCTGATGAATCCAAGCCATTCGAAGTTTTCTGTGATGCTTATCTTCAAGATCTCGGTGCTGTGTTAATGCAAGAGAAGAAAGTTGTGGCCTATACCTCTCGTCAGTTGAAGCCCAACGAAAAGAACTACCCCACTCACGATCTTGAGTTGGCGGCAGTTGTCCATGCATTTATAACAGGGAGACATCTCTTGCTGGGAAGGAAAGTGGACATATTCACCGATCACAAGAGTCTCATGTATATCTTCACTCAACCCAACCTCAATCTCAGGCAAACTTGATGGGTCGAAATGATTCAAGAGTACAACCCAAGTATTGAATATACTCCGGGCAAGGCCAATGTGATTGCAGATGCTTTGAGCAGGAAGGCTTACTGCAACAGTTTAATTCTCAAGCCTTTCCAACCGGACCTTTGTGAAGCTTTCCGCAAGCTGAATCTTCAAGTTATTCCTCAAGGCTTTCTTGCCAACCTCATAGTCTCTCCTACTTTGGAAGACCAAATTCGTGAGGCTCAACTCCTGGATACCATGGTGAAAAAGGTGAAACGTGGTATCGGCAAGGGCATTTCCAAATACAAGTGCTTCCACATTGATGACAAAGATACTCTTTTCTTCGAGGACGGATTGTGGTTCCAAAGGGTGATCTACGTAAAGTCATTATGAGCAGGCACACAATTCCCTTCTATCCATTCATCCCGGAAGTACGAAGATGTACCATGACCTCAAGCAGTCATATTGGTGGACTCGAATGAAGCGAGAAATTGCTCAATTCGTGAATGAGTGTGATGTCTGCAGAAGAGTGAAAGCGAACACCAACGACCAGCTGGTCTCCTCCAACCTCTTGCTATTCCGAATGGAAGTTTGATCATATCGAGATGGACTTCGTGGATCGGATTTCCTAAGTCCAAGCGTGGAAATGATGCTATCTTCGTTGTCATTGACAAGCTTACTAAAGTGGCTCATTTTCTTCCTATCAAAGAGTCTATCACAGCAGCTCAGTTGGCAGAACTATACACATCCAGGATTTTCTCCTTGCACGGCATTCCACAATTGATCTCTTCAGACCGTGGCAGCATCTTTACCTCCAAGTTTTGGGATTCTTTTCAGAAGGCCATGGGCACCAACATTCGTTTCAGCACAGCTTTCCACCCTCAAACAAGTGGCCAAGTCGAGCGAGTCAATCAATTCCTTGAAGACATGCTCATGGCTTGTGTCATTTCCTTGATATGAAGTGGGAAGATTGTCTTCCATATGCCGAGTTCTCCTACAACAACAGCTTCCAAGCGAGTTCGGGCAAGGCCCCATTCGAAATTCTCTATGGCAGAAAGTGCCTTACTCCTCTCAATTGGTCCGAGACAGGTGAACGCCAACTTCTTGGCAACAACTTGATCACAGAAGCCTAAGAAATGTGCAAAGTCATTCGTGAGAATCTCAAAGCCGCGCAATCGCGCCAGAAGGGATATTATGATGACAAGCACCGTGATGTGGCTTTTGAAATCGGAGACCATGTCTACCTCCGCGTCTCTCCAATGAAAGGCACTTTCGTCGCCCGGTATCAAAGGAAGCTTTCCCTAGATACGTGGGTCCTTTCAAGATCATTGGCAAAAGAGGCGACCTCGCCTATCAACTTGAGCTTCATTCAACTTCGCGAGCGTGCGATGTGTTTCACGTGTCACAGCTTCGCAAGTGCTTCAAGACTCTGGCGCACCATCAACTTCAAGAAATTGACCTCCAAGAAGATCTCTCTTATCATGAGCACCCGTTGCTATTCTTGAAGAAACCGAGCGCAAGACTCGCAACAAGTCAATCAAATTCCTGAAAGTGAAGTGGTCACACCATTCCGACCGAGAAGCCACCTGGGAGCGCGAGGATCACCTCCGTTCCGAATATCCGGAGTTCTTTCAGTCCTAGATCTCGGGACAAGATCCTCTTGTACTGGTGGAGTATTGTAACACCCCGGATGTAACTTTCCATATTTGTAACTCCAACTCTTGCCATTTTCGGCTATGTGCTATGGAATTCCCTCCGTGGTTCGGTTTTTGTCTTTTGTTTTGCATTTTGTCCATGTCATGCATCTCATATCATGTCATCATGTGCATCTCATTTGCATACGTGCTCGTCTCATGCATCCGAGCATTTTCCCCGTTGTCCGTTTTGCAATCCGGCACTCCTATGTCCCCCGGCGTCCCCTTTTACATTTTTTTCGTGTGCGGGTACTAAACTTTCTCGGAATGGACCGGGGTTTGTCAAGTGGCCTTGGTACACCACCGGTAGACCACCTGCCAAGTTTCGTGCCATTTGGAGGTCGTTTGATACTCCAACGGTTAACCGTGATAACCGCAAAGGCCTCTTTTGGGTTGCAGTCCAACACCCCTCCAAAACAACCCAATAACCCATCTAAGTCACTTCCATGCTCTCCGTCATCGGATCACGATCGTGTGGGCGAAAACTACACATCATTTGGAGCTTCCTAGCTCCTTCTACCTATAAAAACACCTCCTCCCCCGAAATTCCGGATCAAATCCACCTAACCCTAGCCCGCTCCTTTCCCGCCGGACGTGTCGATTTGGGCGGACACGTCCGGCCGCCCGGACCAACCGGAGCCGACACATAACCGCTGCCGCGTCCGCCCCGCTCCGGCCCCATGGTGGCCGCCCGCCGCCTCCGCCCTTGGTCGCTGCCTCCCGCCGCCCATTGCCGAGCTCCTCCGCCCGCCCAGGCCGTCGCCGTCGCCTCGCTCAGGCCGCCTCTGCCACCGACCCGCCGGCCCCGCCGTCCGCGCCGTCCCGGCCGCCGCGCGCCCCGGCCGTCCCCGACCCATCTCCGGTTGCCCCGGCCTCCTCCCTCACCTCCGGTGTACAGGAACTCCGGCGACCTCGACTTCCGGATCTGAGAACCAAAACGAGGGTTGACTTCTTTCTCCCCCGAAATCCTCTTAAGTCTTTATTCTACAGATTATTTTGTTGCATGTTCATCGCATCATAACTCTGTACCCGTGGCTCCATTTTGGGCGTGTAGCATAACGGTTTGTTCGCATCGACGAGTAGATCACTTCATCTCAGTGCATAGTTTTCATTTAAGCTCAACTTGATGCCCGAAATGCTTTTAGAAGAGGGCTATGTGATGTTAGTTTCATATTCTTATCAGAACATGCACTTTTGTCATTTTTGCCATGATTGATGTGTGCACCCTATGAACTTGAGTCCTACGTGTGTTTTGTAATATTCCATGCCATATTTACAGGGGTGTATGCCATGTATTTTTGTGATCTCTGTGGTGACTAGCACAAGCATGCAAACTAGGCTTCATAATGTTGCTGATTTCAGCCCCTGTTTTGCTGATATTTTTATACCATGTAAACTTGATGCTACAGAGAGATCCATGCTTATTTTGAGATACTTCAGTAAGGATGTGTTGAACATATGGTTATTCTCTATCCATCCATGTCCTTGTTTGAAATTATGGAGTGACATAGCTTGAGTCAATCGAGCTCTACTTTTGCTATAAAATGTTTCCTGGCAGATTGTTTACATGTTATTCAATTTTGCCAAGGTTGTTGTAGTGGATCCGTGTATGCTATGGTGTTTTTCTTCCCATGTATACCTTCTATGCCATGTCTTCTTGATGGATATATGCTTATCTTATCATGAAATGCTCTATAGTGAGTGCATCGAGCTCGCGAAGATGCCTTCATAATTCTGTCAATGTCATGCCCTGTTTGCTGAATCTGTTAACGAAACGTGCTATGTTTACGTGGGTGCCATCATATCTTCTGATCCTTTTTGGCTCATGGTCAGTAAGGGACTTTTGTTCTATGCTTTGAGTAGATTCATGACATGCCTTGTTTTGCTATTATAAATTCCTGCAGCATGATGTTTGCTTGCTCTGAACATTGCTTGTTGATGCTGTTTCTGCCATGTTCAGTATTTTCACCAAGTCTGTGAAGCTGATATATTTTGCACTTTTGCCATGCTTGTTTGGACCTGTTATGGTGTGATTTAGCCGTAGCTCAGTGTTCATATTTTGTCAAGCATCTTGAGTAGATCACTGCCATATGCTTTGTTGGTACGTTTGGGTGCATTAGCTTAAATTCTTGCTGCTTGCTATGTGGCATCATGCTGTTAATGGCAGATTTGTGCCATTCTTGTTTTGCTTGTCATTTGCAAACCGTGGATCCGATTCCGGTGATCTTTATATCGATTTCAACCGAAATCATCTCACCTTTCCAGCGGCATACTTGGTTTGCCAAGTTGATGCCTGGTTCATCATTTTCCTTCCGGAGCACGCATATGCATTGCATCTCGCATATCATGCCATGTATTGCATCATGTTGTTTGTGCATCGCCCGTGATTTATTGTGGTTCCATTGTTTGTGTTCTCTGCTTTGGGTAGAGCCGAGAGGCAATGCGTGAATGAGGAACCTGTTGAGAACGCTTACGAGGATCAAGCTTTCGACAACTCGAGAACTTTGCGCATAAGATGACCATACCCTCGAAATCACTTCTATCTTTGCACATTAGATGTTCGCTCTTTTGCTATGCCTATAATCTGATGCCTATCACTTTCTTATCATGCCTCCCATATTGCCATGTCAAGCCCCTAACCATCCTTTCCTAGCAAACCGTTGATTGGCTATGTTACCGCTTTGCTCGGCCCTCTTATAAGCGTTGCTAGTTGCAGGTGAAGATGAAGTTTGTTCCTTGTTGGAACCTGGAGATGTTGTTCCTTGTTGGAACATGTTTACTTGTTGGGGATATCAAAATTTCTATTGTTTAATTAATGCATCTATATACTTGGTAAAGGGTGGAAGACTCGGCCTTATGCCTGGTGTTTTGTTCCACTCTTGGCGCCCTAGTTTCCGTCATACCGGTGTTATGTTCCTTGATTTCGCGTTCCTTACACGTTTGGGTGATTTATGGGACCCCCTTGACAGTTCGCTTTGAATAAGACTCTTCCAGCAAGGCCCAACTTTGGTTTTACCATTTGCCACCTAAGCCTTTTTCCCCCGGGTTTTCGCGAGCCCGAGGGTCATCGTTATTTAAACCCCCCCCCCCCGGGCCAATGCTCCTCTGAGTGTTGGTCCAAACAAGAGCCACTTGCGGTGCCACCCTGAGGCAACTTGGGGTATCTTCGGTTGCCGTACGTAGTGTTCATCCGGATGTGCCCTGAGAACGAGATATGTGCAGCTCCTATCGGGATTTGTCGGCTGTCGGGCGTCTTCTTTGGTCTTGTTTTACCATTGTCGAAATGTCTTGTAGTCCGGGATTCGAGACTGATCGGGTCTTCCGGTAGAAGGAATATCCTTCGTTGACCGTGAGAGCTTATAACGGGCTAAGTTGGGACACCCCTGCGAGGTATTATCTTTTTGAAAGCCGTGCATGATTATGAGGCATATGGGAATTTGTTAATGTCCGGTTGTAGAAAACCGAAGTTGACCTTAATTAAAATACATCAACATGAGTGTAACCGTGACGGTCTCTTCTCGTGAGTCCGGAAGTGAACACGGTGTTGGAGTTATGTTTGGCGTAAGTAGTTTCGGGATCACTTCTTGATCGTTGCTAGCTTCACGACCGTGCCTTGCTTCTCTTCTCGCTCTCTTTTGCGAATGTAGCCACCATATATGCTAGTAAACTTGCTGCAGCTCCACCTCACAACTCCACCCTTCCTATAAGCTTAAATAGTCTTGATCTCATGGTGTGAGATTGCTGAGTCCCGTGACTCACAGATTCTACCAAAACAGTTGCAGGTGCCGGCGATGCCGGTCACGGTGGCGCAACCGAGCTCAGTGGGAGTTCGACGAGGAACGTGGTCGTTACTATGTGTCCTTTCACGATGATCGATAGTGGAGCCAGTTGGGACGATCGGGGTGCATGTAGCATTTGGGGTAGTCTTTTTTTATTTTGGTTCCGTAGTCGGACCTTGAGTGTAATCTGGATGATGGATGTTTATTTATGTATTGTGTGAAGTGGCATTTGTAAGCCAACTATGTATCTCTTTCCTTATGTATTACATGGGTTGTGTGAAGATTACCTCACTTGCGACATTGCTTTCAATGCGGTTATGCCTCTAAGTCGTGCTTCGACACGTGGGAGATATAGCCGCATCGAGGGCGTTACAAGTTGGTAATCGAGCCATCCCGACTTAGGAGCCACAGCGATTGTTTCTTTGGCGTTGTTGAGTCTAGAACAAAAATGTTTTGTGTCTTAGGATTATATATATCGGAGAGTAGTATTCTTTTTACTCCCCAGTCCCTTCGTCGCTCTGGTGAGGTCTCCTGACCTAGAAGTTTTGACTCTCCTCTCCTCAAATTTCACTAAAAAAAATTTAGAATCACGCGGGTATCTTGGAATCGTTCCGATGGTTTTGTGACGAGAACATTGTTCTTGGTGCCTCGACATTTAGGGGTGTGGCGGTGTCGGGGAGTTGAGCTCCGAGGTGTTGTCGTCACAATTTTATCGTTGCAGTTCTGGAATACCTAAGCTTTGCCGACATCGAAAATCTCTTTTGTACAGTTGTTGGTGAGATAACCCGATAACCCGATCTTGGGCGAGCTCATGAGTATTGCCATGACTTCGTATAACGGATGCTTTTCGAAGGTCGAGGTACCACGATTTCGAAGGTTTCTTGGTTATGTGTTGACGGATGGATACAGCTGGATCTAGGTATTGTTAGTTTGGGTGATATATTTTGTGTCCCCCAGATCCCCAACACCAGATTGCATAACCGTAAAGTTTCGGAGTTTATAAATTAGGATTCAAGTAGCTCTTAGCATTTCTTCCCGCAGATATTTGGTTTGTGATTGGGTAATCCTTACCACTTATTTGTTCCAGTCGTACCTTGTTATTTTTTTTTTCATCAACCCTTAATCAAGTGGCTTCTCACCTTAATGGACGTGTGATGTTAGCTTTTGGAATTCATTTGTTCATCCTTGTTCGAATGTTTATTGTGAAGACTATATGTTGCAATTTCTATCCGTTGATTCAACTTGTCTATCTGTCTATCAAAGTGCTAACGTATGTCACCCTCTTCAGGATGGCCCCGCCAACGTCTCAATCCGTAACGCAATGATGGGAGTCGATCAGAACCCTCCACCTCCACCTCCGCCTCGAGGCATGGCAAGCTATCATGGCAGCCACCAACGCAAATGCTCAGATGATTTTTCAACTCTTGCAAGAGCGTACCCAAGGGCAAGGCAACCAAGGAAATCAAGGCCAAGGCAACAACCAGCCGCACTTTGCTACCCTCAATCAGTTCCTCGCTAATCAGCCGAAGTCTTTCAGCTTCTGTGTCGAGGCCACAGACGCCGACGATATGCTTGTGGACATCTGCAAACATTTTGAATGTAGCAATGTCAGACCTGAGGACTTTGTCAAGTTTGCTTCGTTTCAACTCAAGGACCAAGCTGCTGAGTGGTATCAACAATACAAAGATTCCAGAGGAGGTTGTGTAATTACATAGGATGAGTTCATGAGACTTCAAAGCTCACCACATTCCGAAAAGTGTTGTTGAGAGCAAGCGTGAGGAGTTCCGCAATCTCAAGCAAGGCAACATGTCTCGTGTGTCAATACAATATCCAGTTCGAAACTTCGCTCGCTTCACTAAGCAAGGCGTCCACGATGAAAAGAGTATGATCTATCAATTCAGAGGTGGCCTCGAGAGAAGATCTGCAATTAGCTCTCGTGCTTTTTGAGCCGAAAAGTATGATGAATTCTACAACATGGCACTTTGAAGCAAGAAGCTGCCCAGCTCAAATGTGAGGCTTCTAAGAAGAGAATCGGGGATGCAGTTCAGTCTTCTTCTTCCTCTCAAGTGGCAGCTAAGCAGTGAAGTTCTACCTTCCTCCTCCTCCGCTCATCGGCCTTATCGTGAGAAGAACTCAGGTGGTCGTGGATCTTCCCACCCACCCAACCCAGGCTATCGAGAACAAGTCAAATTCTCAAGCTCCAAGGTCAAATGCTCCTTATCACCGTCCGCTCTCGGTGACTTGCAACAAGTGTCGTGAAAGGTCACTATGCGAACAAATGCTTCAACCAAAGGCGCCTTCCGCCTCCTCCTCCTGTGAGATCTTCCCGGCAATGCGGTGGTCAAGCATAATCCCAAGTCTGCAAAAGGTGAACATGATGAATGCAGATCAAGCGGAGGAATCTCGATGTGATAATGGGTAATCTCTCGATTAATGATATTCCTGCAAAATCTTATTTGATACTTTGGTGCATCGCATTCTTTCATGTCATATCCTTTTGCATCAAAGCACAATGTTGACACAGAGATTTTGTCCAAAGTTATGCAAGTTGTTTCTCCCGGAAAGCTTATGACTTCTAGTTTGATTGCTCCCGATGTCACTATCAAGATGGGCGACTATAGATTTATAGCTAAACCAATTGTCCTTGGTGACTCGGATATTGATCTTATTCTCGGGATGGAGTGGCTTTCTCAGCACAAAGCTCAGCTTGATTGTGCTGCCAGGGAAATTCAATTGACACACTCTTCCGAGGATGTGATCATCTATGCCGCTCGTGATGAAACCATTCGGCTGTTTTCTCTCAATGAGAAGGGCGAGTTGGATGCTATCTCTCAGATTCCAGTCGTTTGTGAGTATCAAGATGTCTTTCCAGAAGAGCTCCCGGGTATACCTCCTCATCGCCCAGTTGAGTTCGTTATCGATCTTGAGCCTGGCACTGAACCAGTTTGCAAGCGTCCATACAAGCTTGGACCTAATGAGCTGAAGGAATTGAAGAAGCAGCTCGATGAACAAGAGCGTCTGGGTTTGATCAGACCAAGTTCATCTCCTTGGGGTTGTGGTGTTCTTTTTGTCCAGAAGAAGGATGGCACGGACCGACTTTGCGTCGATTACCGTCCATTGAATAAGAAGACAATCAAGAACAAGTATCCACTTCCCAACATCAATGAGCTTTTCGAGCAACTCAAAGGTGCTAAAGTGTTCTCCAAGCTTGACCTTCATATGGGTTATCATCAAATTCGCATTCGTGAACAAGATATTCCCAAGACAGCTTTCAGAACAAGTTTTGGTTCTTATGAATATACTGCCATGTCTTTCGGCCTTGTCAATGCTCCTCCAACATTCTCTCGAATGATGAACTTCATCTTCAACCCCTACACCAATGAATTCGTCTTGGTCTATCTTGATGATATTTTGGTCTTCTCCAAAAATAAGAAGGATCATGCCAAACATTTGCGATTGGTGCTCGACAAGCTCAGAGAGCATCAATTCTATGAAGTTTTCCAAATGTGAATTTTGGCTTGATGAAGTTCTTTACCTTGGTCACATCATCTCCGCCAAGGGCATCGCTGTTAATCCCGAGAAGGAGTCTGCGGTTGTGAATTGGGAACCTCCTCGGAATGTCAAGCAGCTCCATGATTTTCTTGGACTTGCAAGCTATTGCGAAGATTAGTTGAGAATTTCTCCAAGATTGCAAAGCCTCTTTCCAACCTCCTCGAGAAGCATGTGAAGTATATACGGTCTCCCCAGTGTGATGTTGCTTTCAATACTCTCAAAGAGAAACTCATCACAGCTCCTGTCTTAACTCCTCCTGATGAATCCAAGCCATTCAAGTTTTACGTGATGCTTATCTTCAAGGTCTCGGTCTTTGTGTTAATGCAAGAGAAGAAAGTTGTGGCCTATACCTCTCGTCGATTTGAAGCCCAATGAAAAGAACTACCCCACTCACGATCTTGAAATGGCGGCGATTGTCCATGCATTTATAACATGGAGACATCTCTTGTTGGGAAGGAAAGTGGACATATTCACCGATCACAAGAGTCTCAAGTATATCTTCACTCAACCCAACCTCAATCTCGTGCAAACTCGATGGGTCGAAATGATTCAAGAGTACAACCCAAGTATTGAATATACTCCGGGCAAGGCCAATGTGATTGCAGATGCTTTGAGCAGGAAGGCTTACTGCAACAGTTTAATTCTCAAGCCTTTCCAATCGGACCTTTGTGAAGCTTTCCATAGCTGAATCTTCAAGTTATTCCTCAAGGCTTTCTTGCCAACCTCATAGTCTCTCCTACTTTGGAAGACCAAATTCGTGGGGCTGAACTCCTGGATACCATGGTGAAAAAGGTGAAACGTGGTATCGACAAGGGCATTTCCAAATACAAGTGCTTCCACATTGATGACAAAGATACTCTTTTCTTCGAGGACCGGATTGTGGTTCAAGGGTGATCTACGTAAAGTCATTATGAGCAGGCGCACAATTCCCTTCTATCCATTCATCACGGAAATGCGAAGATGTACCATGACCTCAAGCAGTCATATTGGTGGACTCGAATGAAGCGAGAAATTGCTCAATTCGTGAATGAGTGTGATGTCTGCAAAAGAGTGAAAGCAGAACACCAACGACCAATTGGTCTCCTCCAACCTCTTGCTATTCCGTAATGGAAGTTTTATCATATCTAGATGGACTTCGTGACTGGATTTCCTAAGTCCAAGCGTGGAAATGATGCTATCTTCGTTGTCATTGACAAGCTTACTAAAGTGGCTCATTTTCTTCCTATCAAAGACTCTATCACAGCAGCTCAGTTGGCAGAACTATCACATCCAGGATTGTCTCCTTGCACGGCATTCCACAATTGATCTCTTCAGACCGTGGCAGCATCTTTACCTCCAAGTTTTGGGATTCTTTTCAGAAGGCCATGGGCACCAACATTCGTTTCAGCACAGCTTTCCACCCTCAAACAAGTGGCCAAGTCGAGCGAGTCAATCAAATCCTTGAAGACATGCTCAGGGCTTGTGTCATTTCCTTCGGTATGAAGTGGGAAGATTGTCTTCCATATGCCGAGTTCTCCTACAACAACAGCTTCCAAGCGAGTTGAGGCAAGGCCCCATTCGAAATTCTCTATGGCGAAAGTGTCGTACTCCTCTCAATTGGTCTGAGGCGGTGAATGCCAACTTCTTGGCAACGACTTGATCCACGAAGCGAAGAAATGTGCAAAGTCATTCGTGAGAATCTCAAAGCGCGCAATCGCGCGGAAGGGATATTATGATGACAAGCATCGTGATGTGGCTTTTGAAATCGGAGACCATGTCTACCTCCGCGTCTCTCCAATGAAAGGCACTCATTCGCCGGTATCAAAGGGAAGCTTTCCCTAGATACGTGGGTCCTTTCAAGATCATTGGCAAAAGAGGCGACCTCGCCTATCAACTTGAGCTTCCGTCCAACCGGCGAGCGTGCACGATGTGTTTCACGTGTCACAGCTTCGCCAAGTGCTTCAAGACTCCTGGCGCACCATCAACTTCAAGAAATTGACCTCCAAGAAGATCTCTCTTATCATGAGCACCCGTTGCTATTCTTGAAGAAACCGAGCGCAAGACTCGCAACAAGTCAATCAAATTCCTGAAAGTGAAGTGGTCACACCATTCCGACCGAGAAGCCACCTGGGAGCGCGAGGATCACCTCCGTTCCGAATATCCGGAGTTCTTTCAGTCCTAGATCTCGGGAAGAGATCCTCTTGTACTGGTGGAGTGTTGTAACACCCCGGATGTAACTTTCCATATTTGTAACTCCAACTCTTGCCATTTTCGGCTATGTGCTATGGAATTCCCTCCGTGGTTGGGTTTTTGTCTTTTGTTTTGCATTTTGTCCATGTCATGCATCTCATATCATGTCATCATGTGCATCTCATTTGCATACGTGCTCGTCTCATGCATCCGAGCATTTTCCCCGTTGTCCGTTTTGCAATCCGACACTCCTATGTCCCCCGGCGTCCCCTTTTACATTTTTTCGTGAGCGGGTACTAAACTTTCTCGGAATGGACCGAGGTTTGTCAAGTGGCCTTGGTACACCACCGGTAGACCACCTGTCAAGTTTCGTGCCATTTGGAGGTCGTTTGATACTCCAACGGTTAACCGCATAATCGCAAAGGCCTCTTTTGGGTTGCAGTCCAACACCCCTTCAAAACAGCCCAATAACCCATCTAAGTCACTTCCATGCTCTCCATCGTCGAATCACGATCGTGTGGACGAAAACTACAACTCATTTGGAGCTTCCTAGCTCCTTCTACCTATAAAAACACCTCCTCCCCCGAAATTCCGGATCAAATCCACCCCTAACCCTAGCCCCGCTCCTTTCCCCGCCGCCGGACGTGTCCGATTTGGGCCGGACACGTCGCCGCCGCCCCGGACCAACCGGGAGCCGACACGCGTGTACGCAGCCGACGTCACTGCGCACCCGGCCCCATGGGTCAGCCACCGCCGCCTCCGCCAGGTCGCTGCCTCCCCGCCGCCGCTGCCGAGCTCCTCCGCCCGAGCCTGTCGCCGTCGCCTCCGCTCCCGCCGCCTCCTGCCACTGACCCGCCCGGCCCCGCCGTCCGCGCCCGTCCCGGCCATCCGGCCGTCCCGACCCCATCTCCGGTTGCCCGGCCTCCTCCCTCACCTCCGGTGTCTGGGAACTCCGGCGACCTCGACTTCCGGATCTGAGAACCAAAACGAGGGTTGACTTCTTTCTCCCCCGAAATCCTCTTAAGTCTTTATTCTACAGATTATTTTGTTGCATGTTCATCGCATCATAACTCTGTACCCGTGGCTCCGTTTTGGGCGTGTAGCATAACGGTTTGTTCGCATCGACGAGTAGATCACTTCATCTCAGTGCATCGTTTTCAGTTAAGCTCAACTTGATGCCCGAAATGCTTTTAGAAGAGGGCTATGTGATGTTAGTTTCAGATTCTTATCAGAACATGCACTTTTGTCATTTTTGCCATGATTGATGTGTGCACCCTATGAACTTGAGTCCTACATGTGTTTTGTAATATGCCATGCCATATTTACAGGGGTGTATGCCATTTATTTTTGTGATCTCTGTGGTGACTAGCACAAGCATGCAAACTAGGCTTCATAATGTTGCTGATTTCAGCCCCTGTTTTGCTGATATTTTTATACCATGTAAACTTGATGCTACAGAGAGATCCATGCTTATTTTGAGATACTTCAGTAAGGATGTGTTGAACATATGGTTATTATTGTCTATCCATCCATGCCCTTGTTTGCAATTATGGAGTGACATAGCTTGAGTCAATCGAGCTCTAGTTTTGCTATAAAATGTTTCCTGGCAGATTGTTTACATGTTATTCAATTTTGCCAAGGTTGTTGTAGTGGATCCGTGTATGCTATGGTGTTTTTCTTGCCATGTATAGCTTCTATGCCATGTCTTCTTGGTGGATATATGCTTATCTTATCATGAAATGCTCTATAGTGAGTGCATCGAGCTCGCGAAGATGCCTTCATAATTCTGTCAATGTCATGCCCTGTTTGCTGAATCATTAGCTAAACGTGCTATGTTTACGTGGGTGCCATCATATCTTCTGATCCTTTTTGGCTCATGGTCAGTAAGGGACTTTTGTTCTATGATTTGAGTAGATTCATGACATGCCTTGTTTTGCTATTATAAATTCCTGTAGCATGTTGTTTGCTTGCTCAGAATATTGCTTCCTGATGCTGTTTCTGCCATGTTCAGTATTTTCACCAAGTCTGTGAAGCTGATATATTTTGCACTTTTGCCATGCTTGTTTGGACCTGTTATGATGTGATTTAGCCGTAGCTCAGTGTTCATCTTTTGTCAAGCATCGTGAGTAAGTCACTTCCATATGCTTTGTTGGTACGTTTGGGTGCATTAGCTTAAATTCTTGTTGCTTGCTGTGTGGCATCATGCTATTAATGGCAGATTTGTGCCATTCTTGTTTTGCTTGTCATTTGCAAACCGTGGATCCGATTCCGGTGATCTTTATATCGATTTCAACCGAAATCATCTCACCTTTCCAGCGGCATACTTGGTTTGCCAAGTTGATGCCTGGTTCATCATTTTCCTTCCGGAGCACGCATATGCATTGCATCTCGCATATCATGCCATGTATTGCATCATGTTGTTTGTGCATCGCCCGTGATTTATTGTGGCTCCATTATTTGTGTTCTTTGCTTTGGGTAGAGCCGGGAGACGAGTACGTGAATGAGGAACCTGTTGAGAACGCTTACGAGGATCAAGCTTTCGACAACTCTGAGAACTTTGCAGGCAAGATGACCATACCCTCGAAATCACTTCTATCTTTGCCTGTTAGATGTTCGCTCTTTTGCTATGCCTATAATACGATGCCTATCACTTTCTTATCATGCCTCCCATATTGCCATGTCAAGCCCCTAACCATCCTTTCCTAGCAAACCGTTGATTGGCTATGTTACCGCTTTGCTCAGCCCCTCTTATAGCGTTGCTAGTTGCAGGTGAAGATGAAGTTTGTTCCTTGTTGGAACCTCGAGATGTTGTTCCTTGTTGGAACATGTTTACTTGTTGGGGATATCACAATTTCTATTGTTTAATTAATGCATCTATATACTTGGTAAAGGGTGGAAGACTCGGCCTTATGCCTGGTGTTTTGTTCCACTCTTGCCGCCCTAGTTTCCGTCATACCGTTGTTATGTTCCTTGATTTCGCGTTCCTTACACGGTTGGGTGATTTATGGGACCCCCTTGACAGTTCGCTTTGAATAAGACTCTTCCAAAGAAGGCCCAACTTTGGTTTTACCATTTGCCACCTAAGCCTTTTTCCCCCGGGTTTTCGCGAGCCCGAGGGTCATCGTTATTTAAACCCCCCCGGGCCAATGCTCCTCGAGTGTTGGTCCAAACAAGAGCCACTTGCGGTGCCACCACAGGCAACTAGGGGTATCTTCGGTTGCCGTACGTAGTGTTCATCCGGATGTGCCCTGAGAACGAGATATGTGCAGCTCCTATCGGGATTTGTCGGCACAATCGGGCGGCTTTGCTGGTCTTGTTTTGCCATTGTCGAAATGTCTTGTAGTCCGGGATTCCGAGACTGATCGGGTCTTCCCGGTAGAAGGAATATCCTTCGTTGACCGTGAGAGCTTATAACGGGCTAAGTTGGGACACCCTGCAGGTATTATCTTTCAAAGCCGTGCCCGCGGTTATGAGGCATATGGGAATTTGTTAATGTCCGGTTGTAGAAAACCCGAAGTTGACCTTAATTAAAATACATCAACCGCGTGTGTAACCGTGACGGTCTCTTCTCGGCGGAGTCCGGGAAGTGAACACGGTGTTGGAGTTATGTTTGACGTAAGTAGTTTCAGGATCACTTCTTGATCGCTGCTAGCTTCACGACCGTGCCTTGCTTCTCTTCTCGCTCTCTTTTGCGAATGTAGCCACCATATATGCTAGTCGCTTGCTGCAGCTCCACCTCACAACTCCACCCTTCCTATAAGCTTAAATAGTCTTGATCTCGCGGGTGTGAGATTGCTGAGTCCCCGTGACTCACAGATTCTACCAAAACAGTTGCAGGTGCCGACGATGCCAGTGCAGGTGACGCAACCGAGCTCAGGTGGGAGTTCGACGAGGAACGTGGTCGTTACTATGTGTCCTTTCCTGATGATCAGTAGTGGAAACCAGTTGGGACGATCGGGGGTCTGTGTAGCATTTGGGGTAGTCTTTTTTTATTTTGGTTCCGTAGTCGGACCTTGAGTGTAATCTGGATGATGGATGTTTATTTATGTATTGTGTGAAGTGGCGACTATAAGCCAACTATGTATCTCTTTCCCTTATGTATTACATGGGTTGTGTGAAGATTACCTCACTTGCGACATTGCTTTCAATGCGGTTATGCCTCTAAGTCGTGCTTGACACGTGGGAGATATAGCCGCATCGAGGGCGTTACAAGTTGGTAATCGAGCCATCCCCGACTTAGGAGCCCTCGCTTGATTGTTTCTTTGGCGTTGTTGAGTCTAGAACAAAATGTTTAGAGTCTTAGGATTATATATATCGGAGAGTAGTATTCTTTTTACTCCCCAGACCCTTCGTCGATCTGGTGAGTTCTCCTGACGTATAACTTTATACTCTCCACTACTCAAATTTCACTAAAAAATTTAGGATCACGCTGGTATCTTGGAATCGTTCCGATGGTTTTGTGACGAGAACATTGTTCTTGGTGCCTCCGACATTTAGGGGTTGTGGCGGTGTCCGGGGAGTTGAGCTCCGAGGTGTTGTCGTCACAATTTTATCGTTGCGATTCGAATACCTAAGCTTTGCCGACATCGAAAATCTCTTTTGTACAGCTTGTTGGTGAGATAACCCCGATAAACCAAGATCGGGCGAGCTCATGAGTATTGCCATGACTCAGATAACGGATGCTTTTCAAGGTCGAGGTACCACGATTTCGAAGGTTTCTTGGTTATGTGTTGACGGATGGATACATTGGATCTAGGTATTGTTAGTTTGGGTGATATATTTTGTGTCCCTGTATCCCCAACACCAGTTGCATAACCGTAAAGTTTCGAGTTTATAGGTGGGATTCAAGTAGCTCTTAGCATTTCTTCCCGCAGATATTTGGTTTGTGATTGGGTAATCCTTACCACTTATTTGTTCGATCGTACCTTGTTATTTTTTTTCATCAACCCTTAATCAAGTGGCTTCTCACCTTAATGGACGTGTGATGTTAGCTTTTGGAATTCATTTGTTCATCCTTGTTCGAATGTTTATTGTGAAGACTATATGTTGCAATTTCTATCCGTTGATTCAACTTGTCTATCTGTCTATCAAAGTGCTAACGGATGTCACCCTCTTCAGGATGGCCCCGCCAACGCGTCTGAATCCGTAACGCAATGATGGGAGTCAGTAGAACCCTCCACCTCCACCTCCGCCTCCGGAGGCGTGGCAAGCTATCATGGCAGCCACCAACGCAAATGCTCAGATGATTTTTCAACTCTTGCAAGAGCGTACCCAAGGGCAAGGCAACCAAGGAAATCAAGGCCAAGGCAACAACCAGCCGCACTTTGCTACCCTCAATCGGTTCCTCGCTAATCAGCCGAAGTCTTTCAGCTTACGTAGCCGAGGCCACAGACGCCGACGATATGCTTGTGGACATCTCGCAAACATTTTGAATGTAGCAATGTCGACACGAGGACTTTGTCAAGTTTGCTTCGTTTCAACTCAAGGACCAAGCTGCTGAGTGGTATCAACAATACAAAGATTCCAGAGGAGGTTGTGTAATTACCTGGGATGAGTTCCGTCGAGACTTCAAAGCTCACCACATTCCAAAAGTGTTGTTGAGAGCAAGCGTGAGGAGTTCCGCAATCTCAAGCAAGGCAACATGTCTGTGTATCAATACAATATCCAGTTCGAAACTCGCCGCTTCACTAAGCAAGACGTCCCCTGATGAAAAGAGTATGATCTATCAATTCAGAGGTGGCCTCAGAGAAGATCTGCAATTAGCTCTCGTGCTTTTTGAGCCGAAAAACTATGATGAATTCTACAACATGGCACTGAAGCAAGAAGCTGCCCAGCTCAAATGTGAGGCTTCTAAGAAGAGAATCAGGGATGCAGTTCAGTCTTCTTCTTCCTCTCAAGTGGCAGCTAAGCAGCAGAAGTTCTACCTTCCTCCTCCTCCGTTCTGTCAGCCTTATCAGCAGAAGAACTCAGGTGGTCGTGGATCTTCCCACCCACCCAACCCAGGCTATCAGAACAAGTCAAATTCTCAAGCTCCAAGGTCAAATGCTCCTTATCACCGTCCTCTCGTAGGTGACTTGCAACAAGTGTCGTGAGAAAGGTCACTATGCGAACAAATGCTTCAACCAAAGGCGCCTTCCGCCTCCTCCTCCTGTGAGATCTTCCAAAGCAATGCAAAGGGTCAAGCATAATCCCAAGTCTGCAAAGGTGAACATGATGAATGCAGATCAAGCGGAGGAATCTACTGATGTGATAATGGGTAATCTCTCAGTTAATGATATTCCTGCAAAATCTTATTTGATACTGGTGGATCGCATTCTTTCATGTCATATCCTTTTGCATCGAAGCACAATGTTGACACAGAGATTTTGTCCAAAGTTATGCAAGTTGTTTCTCCCGGAAAGCTTATGACTTCTAGTTTGATTGCTCTCGATGTCACTATCAAGATGGGCGACTATAGATTTATAGCTAAACCAATTGTCCTTGGTGACTCGGATATTGATCTTATTCTCGGGATGGAGTGGCTTTCTCAGCACAACGCTCAGCTTGATTGTGCTGCCAGGGAAATTCAATTGACACACTCTTCTGAGGATGTGATCATCTATGCCGCTCGTGATGAAACCATTCGGTTGTTTTCTCTCAATGAGAAGGGCGAGTTGGATGCTATCTCTCGATTCCGATCGTTTGTGAGTATCAAGATGTCTTTCCGTAAGAGCTCCGGGTATACCTCCTCATCGCCCAGCTTGAGTTCGTTATCGATCTTGAGCCCGGCATCAACCGGTTTGCAAGCGTCCATACAAGCTTGGACCTAATGAGTGAAGGAATTGAAGAAGCAGCTCGATGAACAAGAGCGTCTGGGTTTGATCGGACCAAGTTCATCTCCTTGGGGTTGTGGTGTTCTTTTGTCCAGAAGAAGGATGGCACGGACCGACTTTGCGTCGATTACCGTCCATTGAATAAGAAGACAATCAAGAACAAGTATCCACTTCCCAACATCAATGAGCTTTTCGAGCAACTCAAAGGTGCTAAAGTGTTCTCCAAGCTTGACCTTGTCAATGCTCCTCCAACATTCTCTCGAATGATGAACTTCATCTTCAACCCCTACACCAATGAATTCGTCTTGGTCTATCTTGATGATATTTTGGTCTTCTCCAAGAATAAGAAGGATCATGCCAAACATTTGCGATTGGTGCTCGACAAGCTCAGAGAGCATCAATTCTATGCGAAGTTTTCCAAATGTGAATTTTGGCTTGATGAAGTTCTTTACCTTGGTCACATCATCTCCGCCAAGGGCATCGCTGTTAATCCCGAGAAGGAGTCTGCAGTTGTGAATTGGGAACCTCCTCAGAATGTCAAGCAGCTCCGCAGTTTTCTTGGACTTGCAAGCTATTGCCGAAGATTCGTTGAGAATTTCTCCAAGATTGCAAAGCCTCTTTCCAACCTCCTCCAGAAGCATGTGAAGTATGTCTGGTCTCCTGAGTGTGATGTTGCTTTCAATACTCTCAAAGAGAAACTCATCACTGCTCCTGTCTTAACTCCTCCTGATGAATCCAAGCCATTCGAAGTTTTCTGTGATGCTTATCTTCAAGGTCTCGGTGCTGTGTTAATGCAAGAGAAGAAAGTTGTGGCCTATACCTCTCGTCAGTTGAAGCCCAATGAAAAGAACTACCCCACTCACGATCTTGAAATGGCGGCAGTTGTCCATGCATTTATAACATGGAGACATCTCTTGTTGGGAAGGAAAGTGGACATATTCACCGATCACAAGAGTCTCAAGTATATCTTCACTCAACCCAACCTCAATCTCAGGCAAACTCGATGGGTCGAAATGATTCAAGAGTACAACCCAAGTATTGAATATACTCTGGGCAAGGCCAATGTGATTGCAGATGCTTTGAGCAGGAAGGCTTACTGCAACAGTTTAATTCTCAAGCCTTTCCAATCGGACCTTTGTGAACCTTTCCGCAAGCTGAATCTTCAAGTTATTCCTCAAGGCTTTCTTGCCAACCTCATAGTCTCTCCTACTTTGGAAGACCAAATTCGTGGGGCTGAACTCCTGGATACCATGGTGAAAAAGGTGAAACGTGGTATCGACAAGGGCATTTCCAAATACAAGTGCTTCCACATTGATGACAAAGATACTCTTTTCTTCGAGGACCGGATTGTGGTTCCAAAGGGTGATCTACGTAAAGTCATTATGAACGAGGCGCACAATTCCTTCTATCCATTCATCCCGGAAATGCGAAGATGTACCATGACCTCAAGCGGTCATATTGGTGGACTCGAATGAAGCGAGAAATTGCTCAATTCGTGAATGAGTGTGATGTCTGCAAAAGAGTGAAAGCAGAACACCAACGACCAGCTGGTCTCCTCCAACCTCTTGCTATTCCAGAATGGAAGTTTTATCATATCTAGATGGACTTCGTGACTGGATTTCCTAAGTCCAAGCGTGGAAATGATGCTATCTTCGTTGTCATTGACAAGCTTACCAAAGTGGCTCATTTTCTTCCTATCAAAGAGTCTATCACAGCAGCTCAGTTGGCAGAACTATCACATCCAGGATTGTCTCCTTGCACGGCATTCCACAATTGATCTCTTCTGCACCGTGGCAGCATCTTTACCTCCAAGTTTTGGGATTCTTTTCAGGCCATGGGCACCAACATTCGTTTCAAAGACAGCTTTCCACCCTCAAACAAGTGGCCAAGTCGAGCGAGTCAATCAAATCCTTGAAGACATGCTCATGGCTTGTGTCATTTCCTTCGTATGAAGTGGGAAGATTGTCTTCCATATGCCGAAGTTCTCCTACAACAACAGCTTCCAAGCGAAGTTCGGGCAAGGCCCCATTCGAAATTCTCTATGGCGTAAAGTGCCGTACTCCTCTCAATTGGTCCGAGACAGGTGAACGCCAACTTCTTGGCAACGACTTGATCACGTGTCAAGAAATGTGCAAAGTCATTCGTGAGAATCTCAAAGCCGCATAATCGTGCGTAAGGGATATTATGATGACAAGCACCGTGATGTGGCTTTTGAAATCGGAGACCATGTCTACCTCCGCGTCTCTCAATGAAAGGCACTGTCGCTTCGGTATCAAAGGGAAGCTTTCCCCTAGATACGTGGGTCCTTTCAAGATCATTGGCAAAAGAGGCGACCTCGCCTATCAACTTGAGCTTCCGTCCAACTTCGCGAACGTGCACGATGTGTTTCACGTGTCACAGCTTCGCAAGTGCTTCAAGACTCCTGAGCGCACCATCAACTTCGAAGAAATTGACCTCCAAGAAGATCTCTCTTATCATGAGCACCCCGTTGCTATTCTTGAAGAAACCGAGCGCAAGACTCGCAACAAGTCAATCAAATTCACTGAAAGTGAAGTGGTCACACCATTCCGACCGAGAAGCCACCTGGGGCGCGAGGATCACCTCCGTTCGAATATCCGAGTTCTTTCAGTCCTAGATCTCGGAAGAGATCCTCTTGTACTGGTGGAGTGTTGTAACACCCGGATGTAACTTTCCATATTTGTAACTCCAACTCTTGCCATTTTCGCTATGTGCTATGGAATTCCCTCCGTGGTTGGGTTTTTGTCTTTTGTTTTGCATTTTGTCCATGTCATGCATCTCATATCATGTCATCATGTGCATCTCATTTGCATACGTGCTCGCCTCATGCATCCGAGCATTTTCCTCGTTGTCCGCTTTTGCAATCCGCACTCCTATGTCCCCGGTGTCCCCTTTTACATTTTTCCGTGAGCGGTACTAAACTTTCTCGGAATGGACCGAGGTTTGTCAAGTGGCCTTGGTACACCACCGGTAGACCACTGTCAAGTTTCGTGCCATTTGGAGGTCGTTGATACTCCAACGGTTAACCGTGATAATCGCAAAGGCCTCTTTTGGGTTGCAGTCCAACACCCCTTCAAAACAGCCCAATAACCCATCTAAGTCACTTCCATGCTCTCCGTCGTCGGATCACGATCGTGTGGGCGAAAACTACACCTCATTTGGAGCTTCCTAGCTCCTTCTACCTATAAAAACACCTCCTCCCCCGAAATTCCGGATCAAATCCACCCCTAACCCTAGCCCCGCTCCTCTCCCCGCCGCCGGACGTGTCCGATTTGGGCCTACCACGTCCGCCCGCCGCCCCGGACCAACCGGGAGCCGACACGTGGCACGCCGCCGCGTCCCGCCGCCCGTTCCTGCTCCCAGCCTGGGCCTCCGCCCAAGTCGCCGCCTCCCGCCGCCGCTGCCGAGCTCCTCCGCCTGAGCTCGCCGTCGCCTCCCGCTCGGCCGCCTCCCCGCCTCGCCATCACCCGCCGCTGTCTCCCGCTGCCGCCAGCCACAGCCTGCCGTCCCGACCCATCTCCGGTTGCCCCGGCCTCCTCCCTCACCTCCGGCGTACAGGAACTCCGGCGACCTCGACTTCCGGATCTAAGATCCAAAACGAGGGTTGACTTCTTTCTCCCCCGAAATCCTCTTTATTCTGCAGATTATTTTGTTGCATGTTCATCGCATCATAACTCTGTACCCGTGGCTCCGTTTTGGGCGTGTAGCATACCGATTTGTTCGGCCCGACGAGTACATCATTTCATCTCATTGCATCATTTTCATTTGAGCTCATCTTGATGCCCGAAATGCTGTTAGAAGAGGGCTATGTGATGTTAGTTTCAGATTCTTATCAGAACATGCACTTTTGTCATTTTTGCCATGATTGATGTGTGCACCCTATGAACTTAAGTCCTACATGTGTTTTGTAATATGCAATGCCATATTTGCAGGGGTGTATGCCATGTATTTTTGTGATCTCTGTGGTGACTAGCACAAGCATGCAAACTAGGCTTCATAATGTTGCTGATTTCAGCCCCTGTTTTGCTGATATTTTTATGCCATGTAAACTTGACGCTACAGAGAGATCCATGCTGATTTTGAGATACTTCAGTAAGGATGTTTTGAACATATGGTTATTCTCTATCCATCCATTCCCTTGTTTGCAATTATGGAGTGCCATAGCTTGAGTCAATCGAGCTCTACTTTTGCTATAAAATGTTTCTGGCAGATTGTTTACATGTTATTCAATTTTGCCAAGGTTGTTGTAGTTGATCCGTGTATGCTATGATGTTGTTCTTGCCATGTATAGCTTCTATGCCATGTCTTCTTGATGGATGTATGCTTAGCTTATCATGAAATGCTCTGTAGTGAGTGCATCGAGCTCGCGAAGATGCCTTCATAATTCTATCAATGTCATGCTCTGTTTGCTGAATCTGTTAACGAAACTTGCTATGTTTACGTGGGTGCCATCATATCTTCTGATCCTTTTTGGCTCATGGTCAGTAAGGGACTTTTGTTCTATGCTTTGAGTAGATTCATTCCATGCCTTGTTTTGCTATTATAAGTTCCTGTAGCATGTTGTTTGCTTGCTCTGAACATTGCTTCCTGATGCTGTTTCTGCCATGTTCAGTGATTTATTGTGGTTCCATTGTTTGTGTTCTTTGCTTTGGGTAGAGCCGGGAGACGAGTACGTGAACGAGGAACCTGTTGAGAACGCTTACGAGCATCAAGCTTTCGACAACTCTGAGAACTTTGCAGGCAAGATGACCATACCCTCGAAATCACTTCTATCTTTGCCTGTTAGATGCTCGCTCTTTTGCTATGCCTATGCTACGATGCCTATCACTTTCTTATCATGCCTCCCATATTGCCATGTCAAGCCCCTAACCATCCTTTCCTAGCAATCCATTGATTGGCTATGTTACCGCTTTGCTCAGCCCCTCTTATAGCGTTGCTAGTTGCAGGTGAAGATGAAGTTTGTTCCTTGTTGGAACCTCGAGATGTTGTTCATTGTTGGAACATGTTTACTTGTTGGGGATATCACAATATCTATTGTTTAATTAATGCATCTTTATATACTTGGTAAAGGGTGGAAGACTCGGCCTTATGCCTGGTGTTTTGTTCCACTCTTGCCGCCCTAGTTTCCGTCATACCGGTGTTATGTTCCTTGATTTCGCGTTCCTTACACGGTTGGGTGATTTATGGGACCCCCTTGACAGTTCGCTTTGAATAAGACTCATCCAAAGAAGGCCCAACTTTGGTTTTACCATTTGCCACCTAAGCCTTTTTCCCCGGGTTTCGCGAGCCCGAGGGTCATCGTTATTTAACCCCCGGGCCAATGCTCCTCGAGTGTTGGTCCAAACTAGAGCCACTTGCGGTGCCACCACCGAGGCAACTTGGGATATCTTCGGTTGCCGTACGTAGTGTTCATCCGGATGTGCCCTGAGAACGAGATATGTGCAGCTCCTATCGGGATTTGTCGGCACAATCGGGCGGCTTTGCTGGTCTTGTTTTACCATTGTCGAAATGTCTTGTAGTCCGGATTCCGAGACTGATCGGGTCTTCCGGTAGAAGGAATATCCTTCGTTGACCATGAGAGCTTATAACGGGCTAAGTTGGGACACCCTGCAGTATTATCTTTCAAAGCCGTGCCGCGGTTATGAGGCAGATGGGAATTTGTTAATGTCCGGTTGTAGAAAACCCAAAGTTGACCTTAATTAAAATACATCAATCAAGTGTGTAACCGTGACGGTCTCTTCTCGGTGAGTCCGGGAAGTGAACACGGTGTTGGAGTTATGTTTGATGTAAGTAGTTTCAGGATCACTTCTTGATCGCTACTAGCTTCACGACCGTGCCTTGCTTCTCTTCTCGCTCTCTTTTGCGAATGTAGCCACCATATATGCTAGTCGCTTGCTGCAGCTCCACCTCACAACTCCACCCTTCCTATAAGCTTAAATAGTCTTGATCTCGCGGGTGTGAGATTGCTGAGTCCCCGTGACTCGCAGATTCTACCAAAACAGTTGCAGGTGCCGACGATGCCAGTGCAGGTGACGCAACCGAGCTCAAGTGGGAGTTCGACGAGGAACGTGGTCGTTACTATGTGTGCTTTCACGATGATCGATGAGTGGAGCCCAGTTGGGATGATCGGGGATCCTGTGTAGCATTTGGGATAGTCTTCTTTTATTTTGGTTCCATAGTCGGACCTTGAGTGTAATCTGGATGATGGATGTTTATTTATGTATTGTGTGAAGTGGCATCAGAAGCCAACTATGTATCTCTTTCCCTTATGTATTACACGGGTTGTGTGAAGATTACCTCACTTGTGACATTGCTTTCAATGCGGTTATGCCTCTAAGTCATGCTTCGACACGTGGGAGATATAGCCGCATCAAGGGCGTTACACAAGGACTCCTCTCCACCAACGTATTCGACTAGGACTCTTATTATCCTAGGCCTCCGGTGCGTTATATAAGCCGAGGCCAGGCTAGTCGATAGATCATTATGACATTATTCATCATACCCTTAGGTTTTAGACCACAACATATGATATCGAGGTCGATCAACTCTTGTAATCTCTATATTCATCAAGAACAATCAAGAAGGAACTAGGGTATTACCTCCATTAAGAGGGCCCGAACCTGTGTAAGGATTGTGTCCCCTGTCTCCTGTTACCCATCGATCCATGACACACAGCTTGGGACCCCCTACCCGAGATATGTCGGTTTTGACACCGACAGCGCCCCCCTCTCCTGGCGCGCCCAGGTGGGTTATACCCACCTGGTGGCCCCGCTGACGACCCTGCCTGATTCTATAAAATCACATATTTGCAGAAAAAATCAAGCAGAAAGAATTATCATGACCCATGAGACGAAGCCGCCGCCAAGCCCTATTCTTCCTCGTGAGGGCAGATCTATAGTCCGTTTCGGGCTCCGGAGAGGGGGATCTTCGTTCTTCGTCATCACCAACCCTTCTCCATTGCCAATTCCATGATGCTCGCCAGCGGGAGTGAGTAATTCCTTCGTAGGCTCGCTGGTCGGTGAGGAGTTGGGTGAGATTCATCATGTAATCGAGTTAGTTTTGTTAGGGCCTGATCCCTTGTATTCACTATGTTCTTAGATGTTGCTATGAATTTGTTATGCTTAATGCTTGTCACTTTGGGCCTGGGTGCCATGAACTCAGATCTGAACCGTTTATGAATTCATCATTTTATCCATGTTTTAGATCCGATCTTGCAAGTTATAGTCACCTACTACAGTTATGATCCGACAACCCCGGAGTGACAACAACCGGGCCCACTCTCGGTGATGAACGTAGTTTGAGGAGTTCATGTATTCACTATATGTTAATGCTTTGTTCCGGTTCTCTATTAAAAGGAGGCCTTAATATCCCTTAGTTTCCATTATGCACCCCGCTGCCACGGGAGGGTAGGACAAAAGATGTCATGCAAGTTCTTTTAATAAAGCAAGTATGACTATTTACGGAATACATGCCTACATTATATCGATGAACTGGAGCTAGTGCCGTATCGCCCTAGGTTATAACTGTCACATGATGAATATCATCCAACAGGTCACCGATCCAATGCCTATGAATTTATCTTATATTGTTTCTGCTGCATTATTACTGCTATCATCACTGTTACACTTGCTACAAAATTACTGATATCACTGTTACTGTTACTATTGCTGCTCTCACTACTATCAAAACTATCAAACTATTTTTCTACTAACCACTTTGATGCAGATAATTAATCTCCAGGTGTGGTTGAATTGACAACTCATCTACTAATACCTTCAAATATTCTTTGGCTCCCCTCGTGTCGAATCTATAAATTTGGGTTAAATAATTTACCCTCGAAAACTGTTGCGATCCCCTATACTTGTGGGTTATCAAGACCTTTTTCTGGCGTTGTTGCCGGGGAGCATATTTATATTTGTTGAGTCACTTGGGATTATTATCATATTATCACTATGAAGAATCTGAAGGATCCAAAGACTAAGATTTATACCTCAAAGACGAGGGGAGGTAAGGAACTGCCATCCAGTTCTGCTTTAGATTCACCTTCTATTATGAGTAAACTTGCAACACCACCACATGCTATAAATTCCAATATGTCGCAAGTTATTGATGATGCTACTTCTACTATGAATGATGCTTATAATGATGCTAGCACCTTGCTTGCTAATGATGATGTGCCACTTGGTGAATTTCTTGATGAACAAATTGCTAGAGTTATACAACATGATGTTGTTGAATCTGATGATGAGCTTGAAACTGACTCTCCTGAAACACCTGCTAGAACTATCCTTCCTAGATATGAATTGTCTAAGGTACCGGAAGGTTATGTTATGAGTGAAGAAACAACTAGAGATATTCTTGCTTGCAATGATAGAGATGATCTAGAGAAATTACTACAAAAGTATAAAGAAAAATCTCTGAATGCTAGAATGAAATGTGATCCTAAGTTTGCTACTTCACCTATCTTTATTGAAGATAAGGATTATGAATTCTCTGTCGACCCAGAGTTAATTACTTTGGTTGAATCTGATCCTTTCCATGGTTATGAAACTGAAACTGTTGTGGCACATCTTACTAAGTTGAATGATATAGCCACCCTTTTTACTCATGATGATAAAACTCGCTATTTCTCTATTCTCAAATTATTTCCTTTCTCATTAAAGGGTGATGCTAAAGCTTGGTACAATACTCTTGCTCCTGGTTGTGTGCGTAGTCCCCAGAATATGATTTATTACTTTTCTGAAAAATATTTACCTGCTCATAAGAAACAAGCTGCCTTACAGGAAATATTTAAATTTGTACAAACTAAAGAAGAGAGGATCCCACAAGCTTGGGGGAGGCTTTGCCAGTTACTTAATGCTTTGCCTGATCATCCTCTTAAGAAAAATGAAATACTTGATATCTTCTATAATGGACTAACCGATGCTTCTAGGGACTTCCTAGATAGTTGTGCTGGTTGTGTTTTCAGGGAACGAACTATTGCACAAGCTGAAGAATTATTGAATAATATATTGAAAAATATGATGATTGGACAATTCCTGAACCACCGCCTAAACCCACTCCGAAGAAGAGGGGTATATTATAGCTCAGTCCTGAAGATATGCAAGAGGCAAAGAAATTTATGAAGAAAAGGGTATTAAAGCTGAGGATGTTAAAAATTTACCTCCTATTGAAGAAATACATGGGCTTAATACACAACCATTGCCTAAGGTGGTAGAGGTAAATTCTCTTATGAAGTTCAATGACAATGATAATCCTCACAATTTGCATCCTAGTAAATGCCTTTATGAGTTTGAAAACTACATTAGAAATAAGATCACTTCAATGCAAATGTTATGAAACAGTTGAAATATAATTCTGATTGCTCGCTTGAGTGACTTGTTATTTAGAATATCAAATGATGTTAGAGGTGTTTGAAAACATACTTCTATGGTTCAAACTCAGTTAGAACAAGTTGCTAAATCACAAAGAGAATTACTTGATGAAATGAATAATAATATGCATGACTTTGCTGTTAGAGTTGCAACTAGAGGAGGTAAAATGACCCAGGAACCACTTTATCCTGAGGGACACCCAAAAAGAATTGAACAAGACTCACAAGGAAATAACACTGATGCACCTAGTCCTTCAAGAAAGAAAAAGAAAAAGAAAAATGATAGGACTTTGCATACTTTTAGTGAACCTGAAATAGAAAAACCTCCTGATAATGATAATGAAACTTCTATCTCTGATGCTGAAACTCAATCTGGTAGTGAACACTCGCCTACTGATAATGAAAAAGATAATGATGAGGTTCATGAAGACTCTCAACCAACCAATGATAAAGAACCAGATAATGATGTTGATATAGAACCTCCTGTTGATCTTGATAAGCCACAACCTAAGAATAAAAGATATGATAACAGAGACTTTGTTGCTAGAAAACACGGTAAAAGAAAGAGAACCGTGGGTTCAAAAACCTATGCCTTTTCCACCCAAGTCAACTAAAAAGAAGATGATGAAGAATTTGAACGCTTTGCTGAAATGCTGAGGCTAGTCTTTTTGTGTACTCACTTGACTGATATCTTGAAAATGCCTCCTTACGCAAAGTATATGAAAGGCATCATCACAAATAAGAGAAAGATACCGGAAGCTGAAATCTCCACTATGCTTGCTAATTACAATTTTAAAGATGGAGTGCCTAAAAAACTTGGAGATCCGGGAATATGCACTATACCTTGCTCTATCAAAAATAATTATGTGAAAACTGCTTTGTGTGATTTAGGAGCTTGTGTTAGTGTTATGACTTTCTCTTCATATAAAAGACTTGACTTGACTCGAATAAATTCACACCTACTAAAATATCTTTGCAAATGGCTGACAAATCAACTGCCATACCTATCGATATCTGTGAGGATGTGCCCGTTGTTGTTGCTAATGTTACCATCTTGATTGACTTTGTTATACTTGAGATGCCCGAGGACGACAACATGTCGATTATCCTTGGTAGACCCTTCTTGAATACTGCAGGGGATGTTACTGATTGCAATAAAAGCAAGGTCACTTTTCATATTAATGGCAATGAGCATACGGTGCACTTTTCGAAGAAACAATTCCAAGTGAATGGTATTAATGTTATTGAAAAATCTCCGACAATCACTATTGGAAGTTTTCAAATACCTCTACCTACTGCCAAAAAGAAATATGAAACACTTATTGTTGGGGAAATGCATATCCCCATTGAGGTACCTTAGTGATTTACGAAAGTTCTTCGGTTTCATGCTAATCGAAAGTGGTTGTTAATAAGACTTGATCAACGTTATTAATGGATCATTTTTGAACGGTATGAAGTTGATGAATTTAGTAAGCACTACCTTCTATCCTTACCTTTTGTTTTCTATTTTTATCATTTAAACAAAATAAAATGACATGTTTTGTCTGTGTTCTGAATTTCCAGTGCAATAAAAAAATGACCCAAAAAATAAAAGTTCTTAGAATGCCCTTAAAATTTTACATGATTTTTTCCTGAATATTTAAGAATTTTTGGTGCAAATAATACCATAGGGAGGTGCACCAGGTGGGCACAATCCACCTGGGCGCGCCAGGACCCCCAGGCGCACCCTGGTGGGTTGTGGTCCTCACATGGGCCCCCTCACTTATCTCTTTAGCCCGCATCATCACTTACCTCTAGAAAAAAATCCCCATTGCTCTCTCTCCCGTGTTCTTGAGCTCAAACCCGCGGATTTCGCTCTCTTTGCTTGAAGCTCCGTTTCTGAAACTGTTTTTAGGGATTGTTGTTTGGTATGTGACTCCACCATTTGTCCAATTAGTTTTTGTTTTTGTGGTTTATACTTTGAATAATTAGCTACTCTTGGTGCTGCTTTAAATGTGCTTGCATATTGAATTTTTAGTGTTCTAAGTAGTTTGAATGCTTGATATGGCCTCTATGTATCCCTATGAGTAGTTGCTATCAATTTTGTGAAGTTTTGTTGAGAAAATTTTGTGAACTAAAAATTCAGATTTTTGTTCATAGGAAACTTTTTACGTGGACATGAATATCTTCAGGAAGTTTGGCTCAATGAAGAACTCCAAGGGTGTTATTGGGGAGTCTTCTGACAATGATCTCCACCCTCGGAGGTTGGTGGAGTTACGTCCGTGCGAATGGCCGCACACCATGTTCCTGCAAGAGGCTGGAATTCATGAGGAGTTCATGCATTTCATTGCCAATGCCGGCATCACCGACTTCATCGCAGATGAGTGTGACCAGCACCAAATCCTCACAAACATCTATGTTCAAAACTTTACATTCTTGCCTAGAAATAATCCTCCTGAAGTGAGCTTTGATTTATATGCTGAAAACCATCAGATACCACTTACTGAATTTTCTGATATATGCTTGATCCCTTCTGATGGGAGCTTGGCTGAGCCTAGGCCGGCCGAGTTTGAGGATTTCTGTCACACTTTGACAGTGGGTGATGAGAGAAGAGTGTCGGCCATCACTGCCACTGGCTTACATTTTCCTGTTGTTCGTTACTTTGCACTTTTTATTACCAAATGCTTGCTTGCTAGGGAGAAGGTGGGTGCACTTAGTTCACCGGACCTTGTTGTTTTACGTCATGCACTTGAGCGACAACACGTATAGCTTGGGAGCTATCGTGGCTCGTCGCCTGCACCTTAATAAATCCCAGGGTAAAATACATGGTGGGATTTTTGCTACTCGGTTGGAAGCTTACTTCGAGGTTGAGATACGCCCCATGATTACTCTCTAACCAAGGTTTACCTAGACCGAGCAGCCATGGATCACCGTCACTTTCTTGCACATGATCGTCCTGATATTGCCATTCCTTATAACCTAGTCTATAGTGTTAGAACTCGTGATGTTATCCCCTTGCCTGCACCTGCTTTGTTTGATTCTGTTGCCAGGCGCGGATATAAGATTATGCCTGCAGACATCATCGCCTATTGGAATGCTCACGCTGCTGCAAAGGCTGCACAAGTACCCCAGCAGTAGGATGCGTGGATGCCCGCTCCTCAGGATCCCTACTACCCTCCAGGCTACTGATCGATTACCAACTTAGGACAAAAGCTTAAGCTTGGGGCAGTACGTGTTTCCACCGACTTCACATTCATGTTCACTTATACCATTTGTTGGTGCTCACACTTTTTCATTGTATCATCCATGCTTAGATTTATTTTCTTGCTTTATTCTTGTGTGTTTGAAAAACTTTAGAAAAACAAAATAAAATAGTTGTAGTAATTTACTCTCTATGCGTGCTTAGTAGTAGCACTAAAAAGAAAATCCAAAAAGATTTCCTTGTTCTTCTTTTGCTTGTTGGGAGCTTTCTCGTGTAAATAGCTTTTTTCATTTTTGCTTTTTCCTCTTTATTTGCTTGTTGAAGAAAACCAAAAACTCCAAAAATATTTCAGTGTGTTTCTCTGAATTTCTTTGCTTTTTATTCGAGCTGTGCCGAGGAGAAGACCATGATGAAAATGTTGAGTGGCTCTCATATGAGTAACTGTTGAACTAATAAAGAGCCCATTTTACCTTGTCTTCTCCTGTTGAATAAAATGTTTGCAGATTCAGCTTAGTCCATGGCACTCTTGCACTATTATAATTTTCATATCATTCGGTCGTGCAAGTGAAAGGCAATAATGACGACATTCGATGAACTGGCCGTGGCAAAGAGAAAGTGGTATGAACTCGACTTGTTCTTTTTGTGTAAATAAGTTTAACCTAGTATCCAAGCTTCAACCCATTATGATTAAACATGTTTGCAATGGCAATTAGAGATTATAGTTTCTCATGCCATGCATAAGTAGCTGGGAGTTGATAATGATTTATCTTGGATATCAACATAGCGTTAAAATGATTGTGATGTAGTATGATGATATGGTATCCTCCTTTGAATGTTCGAGTGGCTTGACTTGGTACATGTTCATGCATGTAGTTGAATCAAAACCAGCATAGCCTCTATAATATTTATGTTGATGGTGTTCATATCCTACTCATGCTCGTGTCCAATGTTACTTACGCATAATGCATGGTTATGATCGTTGTTACTCTCTAATTGGCCGCTTCTCAATCTTAATTGCTAGCCTTCGCCTGTACTAAGTGGGAATTCTGCTTGTACATCAAAAACCTTGAACCCAAACTTATTCCAGATGAGTCCACCATACCTACCTATATATGGTATTACCCTACCGTCCTAAGTAAATTTGCATGTGCCACCTCTAAAACCTTCTAAAAAATTATCCGTTTTGTGTGCCTGCATCGTTCATGGAACGACAAGAGGTGGTCGATATCTTCCGTGCAAAGCAGGGTATCCTCAGGTCGAGTGTTTATTCACTCGCCATCGCACGAGGAAATGAGAAGTAATAGGGATGCCCAATCCCAAACTGCAAACATGAAAAGGAGTTCATCTCTGAAATAATCAAACAAAAACTCCAAACAGAGTCAAAACCTTTACTTTGAATGCTTGGGAACCGCCACTAGCGTGCTTAGCATGGAAGATGTTGATAACTGATGGTCGTGAAGTGAATAAGAAGGTTGCATGTCTCAAAATATCATTTACCTCTGTTTTAAAATTTGAGCTCTGGCACCTCTGCAAATCAATGCTTCCCTCTGTGAAGGGACTATCTATTTACTTTTATGTTGTGTCACCACCTTCTAAACACAAGCGCTAGAAACTGAGTAGAGCAAAACTGTCATGATTTATGCATTGTGTGTAGCTAATGTTGGGTGCATCATGACTGGATCTTTTCTACCATGAATTACAATGTTTAGTCGCTGCTTGAACTTTGGAGCTGCTCTGCATTTATGTTTTGCGGTCTCAGAAAGGGCTAGCGAGATACCACTATTGTCATATTATATCATGGTTGTTCTGACAACATGTTGTTGTTTGAGATATCTTATTATTGCTTGCTAGTTGATTATGTCATTGATATGAGTCATTATGATCTTTAAGAGTTATTGCTGACATGATTAGTTATAATGTTGGCTGAAAACCTAGGTGTTGTTTAAGGTTATTTATGCAAACAAGAGCAAAAGAGTATGTAAAAGTTTTTCTTTCTCACATTCAGTTTATCAACTGAATTGCTTGGACAAGCAAAGGTTTAACCTTGGGGGAGTTGATACGTCTCCAACGTATCTACTTTTTCTCACGATTTTCCTCTTGCTTTGGACTCTAATTTGCATGATTTGAATGAAACTAACCCGGACTGACGCTGTTTTCAACAGAACTACCATGGTGTTGTTTTTGTGCTGAAATAGAAGTTCCCGGAATGGAATAAAACTTTGCGAGGATTTTTTATGGAATAAAATAGAATTATTGGAGCCAAGACCCACCAGAGAGGGCCCCCTGCTGACGGTGCCCTGGACTAGGGGGTACTCACCACATCGTCTCCTGATCAGTTGGATTGGGCCGAGGACCCCCATGGTCATTTACCCATGGGCCAGTTCAGACAGCCGATGCATACACGAGGAACATTCCACAAGACTTGGTGATCAAGACAAGGACTCCTCTCCACCAACGTATTCGACTAGGACTCTTGTTATCCTACGCCTCTGGTACATTATATAAGCCAGGGCCAGGCTAGTCGATAGATCATTATGAGATTATTCATCATACTCTTAGGTCTTAGACCACAACATATGATCTCAAGGTAGATCAACTCTTGTAATCTCTATATTCATCAAGATCAATCAAGCAGGAAGTAGGGTATTACCTCCATTAAGAGGGCCTGAACCTGGGTAACATCGTGTCCCCTGTCTCCTGTTACCCATCGATCCATGATCCACAGCTTGGGACCCCCTACCCCGAGATCTGCCGGTTTTGACACCGACAATGGTGCTTTCATTGAGAGTTCTGTTGTGTGGTCGGCAAAAGGATCAATGGCTCACCTGCAGGTCAACTGCGACGTCGGCGTCTTCGTCGCCGCCTCATCTGGTCACCTTGGCTTGACCGAGGACTATGCCCTACCTTCAATCATCATGTTCGGACGAGGACCTTCACCAATATAAACTACGATCTCTATCAAGATCATGGAGGAATCATCTATGGAGCTCGGGGCCTCGACGTCAACATTGCCCTCGGGCGACCGTGTTGTTTTTTCGAACAGCGAACTTGTATCCGCTACCACCACCTACTCGAGCATCGCTTTTACGATTCGTTCGGTGGAATTGCGTGGAATTGAGTCTACAACAACACTGTAAATTCCGTCGCGTTCCGATGGAGCAATCTCCGCCGGTCCCCGGTATACCGGAGCCCCATCGAATCTGGACGGGAATCTGGACGAGTTTGGAGCGTGGTGTCCAGCATCTAGCTCTGATGTCCTTTGGAAGATCCAACTGTTGATCGGCTGTGGAATTCCTATATCTACCACCCCTCAAAATTTTAGCTTGATCCGACCGTCCAAACTCCGGGAACCTTCCGATTAGTGCATCACTTTTTAGATCTGTTTTCTGCGCGAGAAAGAATCCGACCCGAGTTCATCTTTTTTATGAACGGGATTTCGGACATCCCTTTTGAAGGAAGTTTTGTATGGGGTATTGTGTTTTGCTCCCAAACACATCACACTAATTTTAAAGTCTTTTCCAATACGATCTTCACCATCGCGTCAGTGTCAAACCAGCCCGACAACATTGCTCCACGACTGCCGACCTGCGCTGGACACGTCGTGGCTTTGTTGAGCCGAGCTCAACTTCTTCGGACCATCATCTCGGCAAGCCAAACAAAAGTTTGGCATCGCGAAGGATAAATCATCACCAACACCACCGCCCCACGGATTACACAGAGCGGGCACACCAGCATCACCGCACGGTCACTTCATCAATCCGGCATTGACCACGTTACGAGTTACGACCTGCATCGGCATGGCCGCGCTATTGCTTCTTTGAGCCGATGTCCATCACGCTGAACTACTTCAACACCTCGGCTGACATGGCAGCTGCAACGTCTTCTTATCGACCTGCTCCGTCACCTCGTCTGGACCAGGGGCTTCGCCATCCCTTCATCAACCTACTCCGAAGACTTCGGCGTCGTCACCCGACCAGCTTCGTCGCGTTAGCTGGACCGGGGGCTTTGCCTCGGCGAGCCAACCATACCAACATCTCCATGCTGTCGCTTCACCGCCCATCAGGTAATGGGTGTGCGGATTGAGTCCCAATTTTTGGAGTCACTTTTCTTCGGACTGCTACAACAAATAAACCAGGTGGTCTATCAAATGGTGGCGGCATTAACAATGGTCGTGTGGTGGTTCGATCAGTTTCCGTACATAGTTCGGTGAACGCCACATCCGGAACTCGGACCGACCTATGAATTCACGCTTTGCCACGCCTTTACCGCATCACGTCGACGCCCTGCATCGACATTGACTTCGGCGCTAGGCCACATATCTTTAAATAAATTATTTTACGTAAATTAATTACGAGAGGATTTTTATATATTTATATTATTATTGGTGGCATGCACTATTTTACATGTGCAGGTAATGGACTTCGACTGCATCACGTGGTCTCTTCGGCAAGCCGACGTCGTCGTCCCAAGCGGCGTAAAGCGGCTCGCGTGATCACCTTGTTGGTTGAGTTGTCGTACCGACATGTTCGGTTGCCTCAGAGATTTCGCCATCACTGAGAGAGCTCTACCTCATCGAGTGTCCGGCGCACATGCCATGATTATTTTATTATTCACTTTGCATAAATTATTTATTATGCAACAATTTTTTTTAATTCATTATTACTACTCTTATCTCCAGTTTGCACTATGTTTGTGCATAGGTAAATGATTCGGGTTGGGCAGTGTTGTCACCTCGGCGTACTGATATACCACGTCACCTCGGCTGGACGGGGTGCTTCGTCAACACTTCATTAACCCACGCCGGGAATTTCGGCGTCACTCTGCCGGCCTGCATTGGCCGTGCTATGTCACCACTTCGGAATGCCGAGCTCTTTGCTCCACCACCTCGGGACTGGCTTGGCGGATGGAACGTCCCGCATCAAGCTCAGACCGCATCATCAGTGCCGAACACATTAACCAGCTAAGTCGCTTTCATGCTCAAAGTTTTAAATTTTTAACTTATGTTCGGTTTGACCATGCTAACATATGGCGTTCATTAAAAGAAACTCCCCTTACCCATGATAATTTGGGGCTCTTAAAATTTACACGAGCCGTTCTATAATAATGTGTTTTCTTCTTGGTCATTGCAAAGTCTTTTTCTACCGCTCCTTTTTTCGACTCGAGTGCATGGTCAATAGCCGGATAGCCTAGCTTCTCTCTAATGCCGCTCGTGTTTAGTTCGCTAAACTAGCCTCGGAGAAGCACCCCGCCTTCGGGAAAAAGAGCTTGAAGCCGTAGGCTGACTTGCTTGAAGTCTTGAGATCGGATGTGTCATGTTAAATCACGACATAAGCACAATTTTTTTCAAAGACCAATTTCCGGATTGGCACCAAAATCTCGGTTTAGTCCGGACTTCAAGATTTTACATGAGTTTTTGGCTTTTCGAGCCTATGGCACTTTTAAACTATTTGTGTGTTTCGAGCATAAGTCTCGTAGTGCAACGCCGGACACCTTTAAAGATTCTGCAAAAAATATTCTCGGATATTGCTATATATGCATCGGTTTCTAATTGTGTCTTTGGTCAATAGTTGGGTTGCCCGGCTCCTGTGCTTTCCTCCTACGTTCTGCTTTGTTCGGCTAGGTGCACAAAGGGAGAACCACTGCGATTGTGCTTCCAGCTCGCATGGATAAGCACCTCAGTGGAGAAAGCCGAAAACTGACTGTCACAATAAGCGTAAACTGGTCAGCGATCCGATGACTGTGTCAAAATGACGGGCCGTTCATAACATTGGCTGAAGTGTTTACGGCTTGACCTCAGCTGTCGCCGAACTCTAACCAGGGGCTAGTAGCTGGCCTCCCATCTTTAAAGCTCCTATGACTAAGTGAAAGTTATAAAGCCCGCATATCTGATTGCCTCGTTTCCAATAACACAACCGCCTTCGGGCACCGAGACGTCGGCTAAGGGTTGTTTTGTTATTGCGGAGACACCCTCCGTAGCATCTACAAGGGGGTGGAAGCCGATGATGGGCCACTTTCAAATGATAAACGGTCGCAACGGAGTCAAAATAAATATATCATCGGCGTTTGTATTTAATATACGAGGGCTGCCTTCCGTAATCATTGTTATAAAGCCATAAATATGCATCAATTTGACTTAAGATTTTGGCCAAGCTGGGTTGCCTGGCTCCTGTGCTTACCCCTACATTCCAAATTGTTCGGCTAGGCGGTAAAGGGAGCACCTCTATGATTGTTACTACCGGGTCATCCGAGTTAGTACCTCAGACTGGGTGAAGCCGAAAGCTAGCAATCTTAAAGGATATAATTTTTCGGCAACGACGGAAGTGAAAATTTTGGTTCATCAATACCATAGAGTTTGAGAACTTTCCCCGAACTAAATCCTCAATATTTTCCTCCCACATTGATTGGAGGTGAGGTTTCATGATCATGATCAGCATGAGAACCCAAAGAAAAGAACCGATAGCGGGACTATTTTCTTTGGAAGATGTTTCTTACGATTAAGTAATATAACATATCTCTCCGCGTACCTTTGTTTATAAAACCGTATGGCCGGATTGCCTTGTTTGCGTAAAACTTTGCCCTTATAAAGGCTTTATAAAGTAGGACAAACACTCCCCGGCTTCTGGCCGAGGAGGTTGAAGCCGATGGTCGGTCAACAAAGTTTTGTACAATGCGGATCCGAGCATTAATGATGTAAAGTACTTGGATACATAGAATCATTACACATAATTTGTGATTTTACTCTGGAAATCGATCCTTAATTCGGCCACTCGTGCCTGCATTAAGGCTCGGGGGCTACTAGACTTCGCGGTCATTATTTATAAATATTAAAGGGGCACATCGATCCCCTGATCTGGTATTGCCACCCGACCAGTGTCTCGGGGGCTACTGCATCACTTATTCAATGCAGAGAATTCAAAGTGCTCAGTGTTCGGCATGACCGAACTATGGGCAAGCGTGTCTTCGGACAACAGTAAGTACCATCTGGGACTTATCCAGCATCAAGCTAATATATCACGGCGACTTCTCACAACCCTCTCTCAAGGGCCTGTCCGCCGATCATTATTTCTTTACACTGCGTTTTTATTCCTATAGTAGTGGCGCACCGTGAGCACGGTGCGCCATTAGTGTCTTCCACACTAATGGCGCACGAGCAACCGATGCGCCATTAGTATATAGTAGTGGCGCACTACTTACCTGGTGCACCATTAGAATCATTCCTATCTATAGCCCTTTTCCTAGTAGTGTGTGATTGTGTTGGGGGGGGGGGGAATGGTGAATCTGATGTGGGGACCCCGACTCATAAGTTGTGATCACCGAATGCACGTGTACAGTGATCCCAGAGATCAATGCTCACTGAACACACAGAAGCTGAATAACAAGAGTCTTACATCCATACATACCGTATTACACAAGTAGGACCATTATGGTCAAGCTTGAGTATAACTTCGCAGCAGAAATCTTCATCGATAACTTGGACCCATGCCATCTGCCTTAACCCTACAGGCATTCTGACTGGGAAGCGTCCTAGCTCGCATGTTCGTCACCGAAGTATTCTTCATCATATCCTATTCTTTCATGCCTGGCCAATAAAATAACCAGTGGCAAGCCAATGAGTACTTTGAATGTACTCGCAAGCAACCCATGAATTGGTTCAAAGTAACAATGCAGTTGTATAACAAGCAACCTAGCTTCAAGCTAGTAGAGATGTCCTCTCAACTTGTGAGACATGCATCAATAAACATGGGTAACCTTGAGAACAGGTTACAGATATCAGCATAAATAGAGTTTGAATCAATGCCATGTCATTCAACATGTCAAGTCACCACCTTCACACAATTAGTTCCTTTCCACACACACATGCATCGAGATTGTAAAATTTCTGGACATAGTTTAAGTAGCACCTCCCAACTGTCCATGACCATGGACACGGCTATTCGAATAGTTTGACACTCTGCAGAGGTTGTGCACTTCACCCACAAGATCCGGGAAGCTTTCGTGTCATCCACGATCCCGCAGTACCTCAAATACTCGGGGGAAGCACCCGATCATTACCTTTCCCTAGACGACACTAACATAGGGTCCACTCGTTGATACACGACCCTCGTGTGTAAGCAAAAGATCGTGTAACTCTGCCCTTTCTCACATTATCACGCATACACGAAGGGACCAACGGTGTGTCCGGTGCCCTGTGAAAACAGTCATGGCCGCCTATCCAAGCACGATCCCGTCCCGAGAGTGACCTCAAGTCACCCCCGTCACTAGTAATCTGGGCACCATGCTAGTATCAGTCCAAGTAATCAATAATGCCCCGTCCCATAAAGGGGTAGAGTGGTTGCACATGTTTGGTTGGGACGGTAATCACACATAAATCTAATCCATCATTTTACACACTCCAAATGCTCTCTTCTACACCACTTCTTCCTCAAGTGGTGACCTTAGTTCAACATCTCCCAAGGGCATTAGGGGCACCCAAGGGGTTTTCAAAGAATGTAACCACGAAGAGTTCATGGTACACATGCATCATTATGCATCGACTAGTCTCTTGACAATGCATTCATGAACAAGGTAAGGTCATAAGTAGGGGTATGCATCATGTGGTGGTTCACAACAAGTTTACCACCGTCATATTTCATCATCGTGCAATGGAAAAAGGGTACTGATGAACAAGAGGGGTGTCATGGTCAAAGGGCTGCTTTCCTGGTTCATCAAAGTCTTCAAGTCTTCTGGTCCATCTCCGAGTATTTCGTCTACTTCGTCAACTATCGTCGAAAGCAACCATAATAAGCAATACAACAAGGCAGAAAATAAAAGTGCCCTAAAATATTAATTTGACTTTTCTAGGACATCTCTGGTTATATGAAAAATAACCAGAGTGGTTTCATTGGGATTGGACCAATGGGTATTTCTAAACATTTTGATATGATGGAATCAAGGGGTTTATGGATTTGCAAGAAGTGTACAGGCATATATTTTTGAAAAATGAGAAATGGCACCCATTTAACAAAGGATGATTTTAGAAGCATCTAGGATTTGGTTTCACTGGGTTTGGAGTTCAAATGATTTCTCTATGAATTTGAAAAGTTGGCAATACATGAAGAAATAGAACATTATTTGAGGTGATACATAAAGTATTACTAAAAATGTTCAAAAACTAAGTTTTGAACTTATAGACATCTAGGATTTTGAACCATGGAATTTGGATCAAAAATGGGCTCTCTGTGATTTTCTAAAGTTCATTACAGAAATGGGAAAACAAGGTTTGATAAATGTTTGTGAAGAAAAAGTTTCTGGAAATATGTGCATGTTGCACCAACAGGTAGAGCATGATTTTATGAGTTACCAGAAATTTGAGTCATCCAATTTGGAGGTAATATGAATATTTGGGGGATTTTACAAGTTGTACAGAAAAGAAAAAGGAACAAGGTTTTTACCCAAACGGGCTGGATCTGGGCGGCGACAGCGTAAACTGGGCGAGACATAGCGGGGCAGCGCACTGGGCCGGCCCAGCGGCTCGGCCACGCGGGCGACAGGGCGACGTCGAAGGCATCACTGCTGAAGCCGTCTCCACTTAAACGGCCGGGCCCGCCCACTGGGTCACTGACGCGTGGGGCCTAGCTGCAGGTCGCCTTCAACCTCCCGCGCGCGCTCCGACCGCGGGGAGCAGCAGCTCCCGCCGGCGATTGCCGGGGCTACAGAGCGTCTCCGGCGACGCTCCGCCCACCGGCATGCTCAGGAGGCCATGCCGCACCCATCCATGTGCTGCACGCATGCCGTGGAGGGCTGCAGCGATGGCTTGGGTGGCCGCGGAGGAGGCCGTCGGCGAGGTTTGGGACTGCGTGGCAGGCGCGGGGAGGAGGGAATGAAGTGCGGGGCGAGTCAGCGGTAGTGGTGAGGGGGCGCTGGCGTGGTCTAGAGGGGAGGAGGAGGAGTGGTGGGCGCGAATTTAGGCGGAGTCCGGCGGCACGACTCCGGCCATGGGGAGCGACAGAGGGATCGGCGAGAGGGTTGGCTGGGTTTGGGTGATGTATGGGAGGGAGAGAGGGCGAAAGGGCTCCAGAGAGAGGCCTCGGGCGGCCTTATATAGCGAGGCCGTGGCTCACAATGGACGTGGCCTACAGGCAACCGCGGAAATGGCCGCAATGGCCACGGGAGGAGGCTCGGGGCTGTCTACGGCGTTCGTGGGAGTCGAGTAGGGCGCCGGGAAGGGAGAGAGGGAGCGGGGACGGGTCAGAGGTGTCGTGCGTGTGAGTCTACCCATTGGAGCCCTCGGGCGGCCGGTGCGTGATAACCCACAAGTATAGGGGATCGCAACAATTTTCGAGGGTAGAATATTCAACCCAAATTTATTGATTCGACACAAAGGGAGCCAAAGAATATTCTCAAGTATTAGCAGCTGAGTTGTCAATTCAACCACACCTGGAAACTTAGTATCTGCAGCAAAGTGTTTAGTAGCAAAGTAATATGATAGTAATGGTAAAGGTAACAAAAGTAAAGACAAAAAAGTAATGTTTTTTGGTATTTTTGCAGTGATTGTAACAGTAGCAACGGAAAAGTAAATAAGCGTAAACCAGTATATGGAAAACTCTTAGGCACCGGATCAGTGATGGATAATTATGCCGGATGTGGTTCGTCATGTAACAGTCATAACATAGGGTGACACAGAACTAGCTCCAATTCATCAGTGTAATGTAGGCATGTATTCCGTAAATAGTCATACGTGCTTATGGAAAAGAACTTGCATGACATCTTTTGTCCTACCCTCCCGTGGCAGCGGGGTCCTATTGGAAACTAAGGGATATTAAGGCCTCCTTTTAATAGATAACCGGAACAAAGCATTAGCACATAGTGAATACATGAACTCCTCAAACTATGGTCATCACCGGGAGTGGTCCCGATTATTGTCACTTGGGGTTGCCGGATCATAACACATAGTAGGTGACTATAGACTTGCAAGATAGGATCAAGAACTCACATATATTCATGAAAACATAATAGGTTCAGATCTGAAATCATGGCACTCGGGCCCTAGTGACAAGCATTAAGCATAGCAAAGTCATAGCAACATCAATCTCACAACATAGTGGATACTAGGGACCAAACCCTAACAAAGCTAACTCGATTACATGATAAATCTCATCCAACCCATCACCGTCCAGCAAGCCTACGATGGAATTACTCACGCACGGCGGTGAGCATCATGAAATTGGTGATGATGATGACGACGGCGATGAATCCCCCTCTCCGGAGCCCCGAACGGACTCCAGATCAGCCCTCCCGAGAGAGATTAGGGCTTGGCGGAGGCTCCGTATCGTAAAACGCAATGAAACTTTCTCTCTGATTTTTTTCTCCCTGAAATCCAATATATGGAGTTGGAGTTGGCGTCGGAGGGTCTCCAGGGGGCCCACGAGGTAGGGGCGCGCCCTAGGGGGCGCCCACCTCGTGATGTGGGTGTGGGCCCCCGGTCTTCATCTTTGGCGAGGATTTTTATTATTTTTATAAGACATCCCGTGGAGTTTCGTGTCATTCCGAGAACTTTTGTTTTCTCGCACATAAAACAACATCATGGCAATTCTCACGAAAACAGCTACCCAGGTTAGTTCCATTCAAATCATACAAGTTAGAGTCCAAAACAAGGGCAAAAGTGTTTAGAAAAGTAGATACGACGGAGACGTATCAACTCCCCCAAGCTTAAACCCTTGCTTGTCCTCAAGCAATTTAGTTGACAAACTGAAAGAGAAAAAGAAAAACTTTTATAAACTCGGTTTGCTCTTGTTGTTGTAAATATGTCAAGCCAGCATTCAAGTTTTCAGCAAATATTATAACTAACCACATTTGTAATAATTCTCAGGTCTCATGTTTACTCATATCAATAACATAATCAGCTAGCAAGCCATAATAATAAATCTCGGATGACAACACTTTCTCAAAACAATCATAATATGATATAACAAGATGGTATCTCGCTAGCCCTTTCTGAGACTGCAAAACATAAATACAGAGCACCTTCAAAGATCAAGGACTGACTAGACATCATAATTCATGGTAAAAGAGATCCAATCATAGTCATACCCGATATAAATTAACAATAATGAATGCAAATGACAGCTGTGCTCTCCAGCTAGTGCTTTTTAATAAGAGGGTGATGACTCAACATAAAAGTAAATAGATAGGCCCTTCGCAGAGGGAAGAAGGGGTTTGTAGAGGTGCCAGAGCTCGGTTTTGAAATAGAGATTAATTATATTTTGAGCTGCATACTTTCATTGTCAACATAACAACTAAGAGATGACGATATCTTCCATGCTAAAGAAATTATAGGCGGTTCCCAAATGTAATGGTAAAGTTTATACTCCCCTCCTCCACAAGCATCAATCCATGGCTTGCTCGAAACAACGAGTGCCTCCAACATTCAACGGGTCCCAGGGGGAGTTTTGTTTGCAATTATTTTGATTTATTTTTCATAAAGCATGGGACTGGGCATCCCGGTGACCAGCCATTTTCTCGTGAGTGAGGAGCGGAGTCCACTCCTCTTGAGAATAACCCGCCTAACACGGAAGATAAGGGCAGCCCTAGTCGATATATGAGCTATTTGAGCATGCAAAACAAAATGTTTATTTGAAGATTTAGAGTTTGGCACATACAAATTTACTTGGAACGGCAGGTAGATACTGCATATAGGAAGGTATAGTGGACTCATATGGAATAACTTTGGGGTTTAAGGGATTGTATGCACAAGCAGTATTCCCGCTTAGTACAGTGAAGGCTAGCGTAAGACCGGAAGCGACCAACTAGAGAGCGACAACAGTCATGAACATGCATTAAAATTAATAAACATTTAATACAAGCATGAATAGGATATAATCCACCATGAACATAAATATCGTGAAGGCTATGTTGATTTGTTTCAACTACATGCGTGAACATGTGCCAAGTCAAGTCACTTAAACCATTCAAAGGAGGATACCGCCCCATCATACCACATCATAATCATCTCAATAGCATGTTGGTACGCAAGGTAAACCATTATAACTCATAGCTAATCAAGCATGGCACGAGCAACTATGATATCTAATTGTCATTGTAAACATGTTTACTCATAACAAGCTGAATCAAGAACGATGGACTCATCATATTTTACAAAAACAAAAGAGGTCGAGTTCATACCAGCTTTTCCCATCTCATTCAGTCCATCATATATGTCATCATAATTGCCTTTCACTTGCACGACCGAACGGTGTGAATAATGATAAGAGTGCACGTGCATTGGACTAAGCTGGAATCTGCGAGCTTTCAATAAACAGGAGAAGACAAGGCAATATGGGCTCTTGGTTAAATCAACAATAATGCATATAAGAGCCACTTCAACAATTTAATCATGGTCTTCTCCTACTGAGCCCCAAAGAAAAGAAAGGAAATAAAAACTATTTACACGGGAAAGCTCCCAACAAGCAAAAGAAGAACGGGAAATATTTTTGTGTTTTCTTTTTAATTATTACTACTACAGCAGGGAAAATAAACTACTACTTTTTTTTTGGTTTTTCTAAGGTTTATTAAACACACAAGAAGAAAGCAGGAAAAAGGAAAATAAACTAGCATGGATATTACAGTGAAAGAGTATGAGCACCGACATCTAGCAATGAGTGTGTGTGAACATGAATGTAATGTCGGTGAGGAATACGTATTCCCCAAGCTTAGGCTTTTGGCCTAAGTTGGTCTATTGCCAAGGATAGCACTGGCCGATACCCGTAGGTGTAGCCGGGCTCAGATCTTTGCGATCTGGCTATCGCCTCTGAGCTGCAGCGTGGCGTCGAGCTTCCTCCGCTCTCCTCTCGTACTCATCTGCCTCCTCTCTAGTAATAATATATCTTCCTCTCGTCGAAAATCAAAGAAGGCAGGAGTGTGAAGAGTAACATGGACAACATGCCGTTTGTTAAAGATTAGTCGATACTGGAGAGGTGGTTCAGTCCTAGCAACAAACTGGTGGGAAACCATAGAATCAAATTCTAAATAAGTAGGGGGTAACTCCATGTCACCCTCACGAATGTCTATCTCAATAAAATTAGCTAAGCGGGTTGCATAAATTCCTCCAAAGAAATCTCCGTTATGTCTATTGAGATGCAACCTACGAGCTACAATGGCTCCCATATGATAAGATTGGTCTCCTAACACAGCACTCCTGAGAATGTTGAGATCAGGAGCACACATGTGACATGCTTCATCCTTAGCATTTATGCATCTACCTATGAAGAGAGCAAAATAATGTATAGCAGGAAAGTGAATGCTCCCTATAGTGGCTTGCTTTATATCCCTAGATTCCCCCACAGTTATTCTAGCAAGAAAGTCTCTATATTCAAATTTAGGGGGATCCCTGATAACACCCCAAGATGGAAGTTTGCATGCAAGAGTGAAATCCTCTAAGTCCATGGTATAAGATTTGTCATAAAGGTCAAACATGACTGAAGGAGAATTACGCGAAGATGAAAACTCAAACCTCCCCACAAATGAACTTGTGAGGTCACGATCTTGGGGGCATTTGTCGCCCAAAGTCCTCAAGACCGGCAAGACGCAAATATGCGTTAAATTCTTCTTTAATTCCCGCTTGATAAATAAAATTTTCGTAAGGCCATTCACGAGGCCTCACAAGAGCGTCTCTTGGTGGTTCCTCGTCAAGATCACGCATTGCAAGCACAGGACCTTGTTTCCTTGAAGAACCACCTTGGAACATCTTCCTAAGCATATTGTTTTGTCTAAAAAATAATTCTGAAATTTTTAGTAACTTCAAACAAAAGTGAACCAACTTCAATAAAACTGATAGCAACTACTCATACAAGTGCCTAGAGCATATATCAAGCATTAGAACTACTTGGAACCATATAAATTTGACATGCAAGCTCAAGAACATGGTCACCTATGCAGCACAAATTTGCAAAGAATAAAGCACTAGAACAAAAACTAATTGGACCAATGGAGGAGTCACATACCAAGGAACAATCTCCCCAAGCAGTTTTATGAGAGGTGCTTTGAGCAAGGAGATCGAAAATCGCAGCAAAAGTGGCTGGAACACGAGCTTGAGTTGGTTTTTCGGGTTTGTGTGAGGCAGAGGAAGAAGATGGGTGCAGGGATAAGTGGAGGAGGGCCACCGTGGGCCCATGAGGCAGGGGGCGCGCCCAGGGGTAGGCGCGCCTCCACCCACGTGGCCAGGTGGCAGCTCCCCATGTAATTTTTGCACTAAAAATCCTCAAATATTCCCGAAAAAATCATATTAAATTGGCATGGCATTCTGAGGACTTTTATTTTCTGGATATTTTTATATTGCATGGATAAATCAGGAAACAGGCAGAAAAATACTATTTTACTTTATTTCCACTAAAGAACAGAGAATATAAAGAGGGTACAGAAGGTTGTGCTTCTAGTTTCATCCATCTCATGCTCATCAAAAAGAATCCACTAACAAGGTTGATCAAGTCTTGTTAACAAACTCATTCCGATAATCATGGAACCGGAGAAATTTTGAATGAGACTATGTTACCTGAACGGGGATATGAACATCCATAATAATAAGTATATCATATTTCTTCTTGACAGTAGGGAGAGGAAATTCAAAACCTCCAAATATAATCGATGGAATTTTTTCCAATAGAGTTCATACTATGAACTTGAGGTTGTTTCCTCAGAAAGTATACCGTATGCTCATTACCATTAAAATGAAAAGTGACATTTCCTTTGTTGCAATCAATAACAGCCCCTGCAGTATTAAGGAAAGGTCTTCCAAGAATAATAGAAATACTATCATCCTCGGGAATATCAAGAATAACAAAGTCCGTTAAAATAGTGACGTTTGCAACCACAACAGGCACATCCTCACAAATACCGGCAATTATAGCAGTTGATTTATCAGCCATTTGCAAAGATATTTCAGTAGGTGTCAACTTATTCAAGTCAAGTCTACGATATAAAGAGAGAGGCATAACACTAACACCGGCTCCAAGATCACATAAAGCAGTTTTAACATAATTTCTTTTAATGGAGCATGGTATAGTAGGTACTCCTGGATCTCCAAGTTTCTTTGATATCCCACCCTTAAAAGTGTAATTAGCAAGCATGGTGGAAATTTCAGCTTCCGGTATCTTTCTTTTATTTGTAACAATATATTTCATATATTTAGCATAAGGATTCATTTTGAGCATATCACCAATCGTGACACGCAAAAAGATGGGTCTAATCATTTCAAAGAAAGCGCTCAAAATCCTCATCATCCTTTTTCTTGGATGGTTTGGGAGGAAAAGGCATGGGTTTTTGAACCCATGGTTCCCTTTCTTTACCATGTTTCCTAGCAACGAAGTCTCTTTTATCATAACGTTGATTCTTTGATTGTGGGTTATCAAGATCAACAACAGGTTCAACTTCTACATCATTATCATTACTAGGTTGAGCATTATCATGAACATCATCATTAACATTTTCACTAGGTTCATGTTCATTACCAGATTGTGTTTCAAAGATCGCACATAGAGATATCATTTGGATTCTCGTGTGGTTCAAAGCAATAGGTTCACTAGAAGTTTGCACAGTTCTATCATTTTTCTTTTCTTCCTTTTAGAATAACTAGTAATATCAATATTATTTCTCTGAGAAACTTGCTAGATTCTCATAGGGTGGCCTTCAGATACAAAGGTTCCCGAGTCATTCTACCAGTTCTAGTAGCCACTCTAACATAATCATTTTTCTTACTATTCATTTCATCAAGCACTTCTTTCTGAGCTTTAAGTACTTGTTCTACTTGAGTGGTAACCATAGAAGCATGTTTGCTAACAAGTTTAAGTTCACCTCTAATATTAGCCATATAATCACTCAAGCGTTTAATCATAAAGGTATTCTGTTTTAATTGTCTATCAAAATAAGCATTAAAGTCATCTTGCTTAAACATAAAGTTATCAAACTCATCCAAGCAATCGACTAGCAATTTTAGTGGGAGGGACTTCAGCTTTATCATATCTCAGAGAGAATTTACCTTTACTACCGTAGTCGGGATATCGTGATCGGGAGGTTCTTTAGTGAATAAAGAATTGAGATCATACACTTCTTCAACAAAGTGTAAATTAAGACCATGTATTTCTTCAATAGGAGGTAAATTCTTAACATCTTCAGCTTTAATACCTTTTTCTTTCATAGATTTCTTTGCCTCTAGCATATCTTCGGGACTGAGAAATAGAACACCTCTCTTCTTCGGAGTTAGTTTAGGAATAGGCTCAGTAATTGGCTCAGGAGCTGGCTCGGGAGTTGGCTCAGGAGGTGCCCAATTATATTCATTTGTCAACATATTATTCAATAAAATTTCAGCTTCATCCGGTGTTCTTTCCATGAAAAGAGAACCAGCACAACTATCCGTAATCTCTGGAAGCATCGGTTAGTCCATTATAAAAGATATCAAGTATTTCAGGTTTCTTAAGAGGATGATCAGGCAAAGCATTAAGTAACTTGAGAAGTCTCCCCCAAGCTTGTGGGAGACTCTCTTCTTCAATTTGCACAAAGTTATATATATCCCTCAAAGCAGCTTGTTTCTTATGAGGAGGGAAATATTTAGCAGAGAAGTAATAAACCATATCCTGGGGACTACACACACAACCAGGATCAAGAGAATTAAACCATATCTTAGCATCACCCTTTAATGAGAACGGAAATATTTTGAGTATATAAAAGTAGCGCGATCTCTCATCATTAGTAAACAGGGCAGCTATATCGTTTAACTTAGTAAGATGTGCCACAACAGTTTGATTCATAGCCATAAAAAGGATCGATTCAACCAAAGTAATTATATCGGGATCAATAGAGAATTCATAATCCTTATCAGAACACGAGATAGGTGAAGTAGCAAAAGCAGTGGTCTGGTCTCATCCTATCTCTAAGAGATTCTTTACTCCATTTAACTAGCAGCCTCTTAAGTTCATATCTATCCTTACAAGCAAAAATAGCTACGTAAGATTCAGCATCAAAAAGATAACCCTCGTGAATAGCAGTGCATATTTTCATCATCATTTTCATCATTGTATTCAGTTTCAATATTTTCTCTTTCTCTAGACCTAGAAATTTGTTCATCTAGAAATTCACCAAGGCACAAGAGTATCAAGCATAGAAGTAGTTTCATCATAAGTATCATGCATAGCAGAAATAGCATCATCAATAACATGCGACATATCGGAACGAATAGCAGAAGCAGATTTAGGTGTCACTAGCTTACTCATAACAGAAGGTGAATCAAGTGCAGAGCTAGATGGCAGTTCCTTACCTCCCCTCGTAGTTGAGGGATAAATTGCTGTCTTAGCGTCTTTGAAGTTCTTCATAGTGTCCAGCAGATATAAATCCCAAGTGACTCAAAGAATAGAGCTATGCTCCCCGGCAACGGCGCCAGAAAAAGGTCTTGATAACCCACAAGTATAGGGGATCACAACAGTTTTCGAGGGTAGAGTATTCAACCCAAATTTATTGATTCGACACAAGGGGAGCCAAAGAATATTCTCAAGTATTAGCAAATGAGTTGTCAATTTAACCACACCGAAACTTAGTATCTGCAGCAAAGTGTTTAGTAGCAAAGTAATATGATGGTGGTGGTAACGGTAACAAAAGTAAAGACAAGAAACTAATGTTTTTGGTATTTTTGCGATGATTGTAACAAGAGTAAACGGAAAAGTAAATAAGCGTAAACCAAGATATGGAAAACTCAGAGGCACCGGATCGCTGATGGATAATTATGCCGGATGTGGTTCGTCATGTAACAGTCATAACATAGGGTGACACAGAACTAGCTCCAATTCATCAATGTAATTTAGGCATGTATTCCGTAAATAGTCATACGTGCTTATGGAAAAGAACTTGCATGACATCTTTTGGCCTACCCTCCCGTGGCAGCGGGGTCCTATTGGAAACTAAGGGATATTAAGGCCTCCTTTTAATAGAGAAACGGAACAAAGCATTAGCACATAGTGAATACATGAACTCCTCAAACTATGGTCATCACCGGGAGTGGTCCCGATTATTGTCACTTGGGTTGCCGGATCATAACACATAGTAGGTGACTATAGACTTGCAAGATAGGATCAAGAACTCACATATATTCATGAAAACATAATAGGTTCAGATCTGAAATCATGGCACTCGGGCCTAGTGACAAGCATTAAGCATAGCAAAGCCATAGCAACATCAATCTCAGAACATAGTGGATACTAGGGATCAAACCCTAACAAAGCTAACTCGATTACATGATAAATCTCATCCAACCCATCGCCGTCAAGCAAGCCTACGATGGAATTACTCACGCACGGCGGTGAGCATCATGATATTGGTGATGGAGGATGGTTGATGATGACGACGGTGACGAATCCCCCTCTCCGGAGCCCCGAACGGACTCCAGATCAGCCCTCCCGGGAGAGATTAGGGCTTGGCGGTGGCTCCGTACCGTAAAACGTGATGAAACTTTCTCTCTGATTTTTTTCTCCCCGAAAGCCAATATATGGAGTTGGAGTTGGCGTCGGAGGGTCTCCAGGGGGCCCATGAGGTAGGGGGCGGGCCCTAGGGGGGCGCCCCCCACCCTCGTGGACAGGGTGTGGCCCCCCTGGTCTTCATCTTTGGCGAGGATTTTTTATTATTTTTTATAAGACATCCCGTGGAGTTTCATGTCATTCCGAGAACTTTTGTTTTCTGCACATAAAACAACATCATGGCAATTCTGCTGAAAACAGCGTCAGTCCGGGTTAGTTCCATTCAAATCATACAAGTTAGAGTCCAAAACAAGGGCAAAAGTGTTTGGAAAAGTAGATACAACGGAGACGTATCAGTGCGCGTGCGAGAGGAGGCAGCAGAAGGAAGAGAGAGGAGGGGGCCTGCACGGCTGTCGTGTTGCGGACGTCGAGTGATGAAGTCATGTACCTAGGGTAGGGTCATGAACCTGTCTAAGGTGCCCTCCCCAAGGACATCTCCTAAAGAAAATACCTTTCAGTCGACCTGGAAGGATTCCACTCGACGGACCTGAAGACACTCGACCACCAGCCAACCACTCGACCGCCAGAAGATCTACAAATACCAAGACGCATAAGCGGTCGGTCATTAAGTGACTTTATGGTCATCATAGCACTTTATGTGGGACGTTACGATAACTCCCTCTCTTAATGTACCTTAATCCTCGCATAACCGAGGGCTGTAGGGTGCAGCGAACTCTATATAAGCCACCCCCCTCCTCCATGTAAAGGGTTCGCACCCCTGTAACTCATACGCACATAATACAGTCGACCGCCTCCGGGCTCCGAGACGTAGGGCTGTTACTTCCTTCGAGAAGGGCCTGAACTCGTAAACATCTTGCGTATACAACTACTCCATAGCTAGGATCTTGCCTCTCCATACCTACCCCCCATTCTACTGTCATACTTAGAACCACGACATCGAGGACCTCGACTGGCGCGAGGAGGAGGCTCGAGGTGGTCGGGGGACGCGGCGTCAACGGTCGGGAGCATGCTGACGTGCTCCAGAGCGTGCAAATGGCCGGCACCCGCGGCTTTTCTCACGTCCTCACGTGCCCACTTGTGTCTGGCAGCTGCAAGGGGGAGTAAACAATGCGGCAATGGCATTGGATGCCCTGGGGATCCACTGGAGGGGAGAGGGAGTTGAGAGAGAGTGGAAATGTTGCTGCCCATAGTAGAAAAGTGGAGTTCTTCCCCCCTCCATAATTGCTTCCTCAGGCAGAAAAGCGTCCAGGTGCTAGAGGGGAACTAGGAGGGGTTGTGGTAAAAAGTAGAGTCCATGGAGATTAGTGGAAGAGGACAAAAATGGGATTTTGGTAAAGTGGCAGAAGGTGTTTGATGCTGGTTTGGGCAAGTAGATGATTTCCATTTGTCATGAGACTCCACAGGGTGAAATGGAACATATAATTAGGGCCTTCCACCATGCTTCGGCTCATTTGGGTAAAGTTGCCAGTGCAACTTTTGTAAACCCTAGAAATTAACAGAAAAGGACTTCCCAAGATTTAGTCATGCAAATCTGTTCTCCTTGATGCACCACTTGGTGTAGTGTCATCATTTGAGGTTCTGAACATGTCCACAAAAGTTGAGATCAAAAGGAGAAAGTTGCCAATGTAGAGTTGTTCAAATTTGGTTCTGGACAGGAAGGGTTTTGGGGCTCTTTGATCAATTTGACTTGTTCTCCAACTTGTGCCATTTGGTACAGATGAATGATTAGACCATTTGAGCATGTTCACAAGGTTTGAGAACATTTGGACATGTTTGGCAATGTAAAGTTGCTCAAAGTTCAAAATGGACAGAAATGGTTTTGAGGGGATTTCATGGGGTTATACTATTCTCCATGTCATGATACGTGTCACGACCATCAAACATGTCATATGTGACACGCTAGTATTTTATTGGAATTTTTGTAGAATAATTTCTTTGTAAATATTTCAAAAGCTTGAAATATCCAGAAAGGGTTTTTGAGGGATTTGACCAATATTTTGAACATGACCATGTGTTGAAACTCTTATAAATGGAAAATATATGTCCATTGAGTCTCCCTAATTTTTCCCAAATATTTTTAAAGCTTTAAAAATAGTTTTAACCTATTAAAGACCATTTCTGGCCTTAAGAAAAAGCTTTTAAATAAAATGGGAAAATAACTTTTAAAATTATATTTTTATGGTTTCTGGGTATCCTATATCTAATAGGAGTCAAATATATTTTTGGAAAGATTTTTACTGCCCTTAATTAAGTACTTGCAGTGCAAATCTCAATTCAGGGGTTTTTGGAAAACTAATTTTTGAAAATACTATTTGGCCAAATTATTTTTGTAAGAAATTATTTTATGTCCTACACACATGGCATGATCAGTGGGCAAGGTTTTTGGATCAAGGATAAGGATTATAAGAGTTGGAGGATTTATTTGATTTTTAGAGCACTTGCAAACAACAGACAAAAATCAAATCAAGCAAAGACCAAACACTCAAAAGTTTTTGTCAAACAACAATTTATCATGATTTATTAGCTTAGGTGTTGTGGCATGAAAATCAGGGTGTGACATTTGAGCACCGAAAAAGTTCAAGAAACCACGAAAGAACGGATGCGGGGGAAGGGAAAAACCTCGATCTACGTGGGTGGTGAGGAGGACACGCTCACCCCTGCGCGGCTGGGGCTCGGATTCCCCCTCCGGCAGCCTCCAAGATCCATCGATGATCATGTTGTCTGCGGCAAGCCTCTCCAGATCCTCCTGCTCGACGGTGGAGCGGATCCAGTCCCCCTGTATCCAACCAGGTGGTAGGCCGGATCGTGATGACGACCCCTGAGTCGTCTTCTTGCCCTTCGCCGCCGCCTTCTTCGCATGCTCCATAGCCACGGTCTTCTCCTTCCCCATGGCGGAGGAATGCGAGTGGGGTAGGTGGAAGCGTTGAGAGCAAAGATATGTGCGGTGGAGAGGCAGAGGAGAAGAGGACCAAATGAGAAACACTGTGCATTACATTGGCCCGAGCGCTCATTATGGGGCTGCTTCCGAGTGGCTGACCTGTGGGCCCGAGCGATATTTTCACATCCCGCAACAGGCGCTTGCCTGATACGTGGTGAAAAAGCCAGCACGGAGATCGAGGCGTCCCTGTCTTTTCGCTCCGTTTACTGCGGCACGCCCCATCCCGCGCGCTTCTCCAAATATTTGAATCCCGTGAGATCCGGGAACCGCAGAGCGATCAATCGCACAAAAGATTTCACACTCTAATTCACTCGAAGGTAACCAGCATAATTCACTCGACGACCTCTGAATTGATCAAGGCGACTGAGACGAGGTTGAAGCTTCAACATGATTTCCAGACTCTAGTGAAATGCCTTCGAAGCATGGAATCGAGTCGGAATCAACTTCAACCCTTGTTCACTCGGACCTCAATCCATTCGGGGGCTAATGACGATGACATGTACCTAGGGTGGGGTCATAGGCCTGACCTAGATGCCCTACCCAAGGACACTGCCCTAGAGTCAAGGACATTCAAAGAACAATAGAAGATACCGACTGAAATCACCTTGGAGTGCAATCCACTCAACCAGCTATCCCACTCGGATACCCCAATCCCACTCGACCAGGATAAGTCACCCGACCATGCGAAGAATCACTCGGAGTATAGAAGATCTAAAGCCACCCCATGATGGCAACGATCAAGCGTTCACTCTGTAGTCTTAAAGGTCATTAATAGTCATTTATAGCAGGCGTTACCAGTAACACCCATGTCTTAACTTATATTGAAATCTGTGTAACTAAAGGCTGGAGGGGTCTGGCGCACTCTATATAAGCCACCCCCCTCCTCTGGCACAAGGGTTCGCACCCCCTGTAACTCACACACCATGTTCCAGTCGACAAGCCTCTGGGCATCGAGACGTAGGGTTGTTACCACCTCCGAGAGGGGCCTAAACTCGTAAACTCGTGTGTATAACCTTGTCGTCGCTAGGGCCTTGCCTCCTCCTACGTACCCCCTATTCTTACTGTCAGACTTACTCCGACGATAGGGCGCACCCCTCCCCTAGTCCAATTCGGACTCCCCATGGGAGGGGGGCGCGGCCACCCCTTATGGGTTGCCTCCCCTCTCCCCTATGTCCCATGTAGGCCCAATAATTCCCCGGGGGGTTCCGGTAACCCCTCGGTTCTCTGAAATATACCCGAACCATTACGAAACCATTCCGGTGTCCGAGTATCATCGTCCAATATATCAATCTTTACCTCTCGACTATTTCGAGACTCCTCGTCATGTCCATGATCTCATCCGAGACTCCAAACAATCTTCGGTCACCAAAACACATAACTCATAATACAAATAGTCATCAAACATTAAGCGTGCGGAACCAAGGGGTTCGAGAACTATGTAGACATGACCGAGACACATCTCCGGTCAATAACCAATAGCAGAACCTTGATGCTCATATTGGTTCCTACATATTCTACGAAGATCTTTATCGGTCAAATCGCAATAACAACATACGTTATTCCCTTTGTCATCGGTATGTTACTTTCCCGAGATTCGATCATCGGTATCATCATACCTAGTTCAATCTCGTTATCGGCAAGTCTCTTTACTCGTTCCGTAATGCATCATCCCGTAACTAACTCATTAGTCGAATTGCTTGAAAGGCTTATAGTGATGTGCATTACCGAGAGGGCCCAGAGATACCTCTCCGATACTCGGAGTGACAGATCCTAATCTTGATCTATGCCAACCCAACAAACACCTTCGGAGACACCTGTAGAGCATCTTTACACCCAGTTATGTTGTGACATTTTATAGCACACAAGGTGTTCCTCCTGTATTCGGGAGTTGCATAATCTCATAGTCAGAGAATATGTATAAGTCATGAAGAAAGCAATAGCAATAAAACTTAGCGATCATTATGCTAAGCTAACGGATGGGTCTTCTCCATCACATCATTCTCTAATGATGTGATCCCATTCATCAAATGACAACACATGTCTATGGTCGGGAAACTTAACCATCTTTGATTAATGAGCTAGTCAAGTAGAGGCATACTAGGGACACTCTGTTTTGTCTATGTATTCACACATGTACTACGTTTCCGGTTAATACAATTATAGCATGAATAATAAACATTTATCATGATATAAGAAAATATAAATAACAACTTTATTATTGCCTCTAGGGCATATTTCCTTCAGAACAATAGTACCTCGATTTTTTGTCTGCTAAGCACAGTCAAGGTTTGCAGGTCGGCCTCGATGATGGTACTGACGCCGACATCGACATCGACAGCACCGGCACCGATGGCGGCGCCAAGACCGGCGAGGAAGGTACCGGCGGGGAAGATACCGGCGGGGAAGGTACCGGCGCCGATGCCACTACCGAAAAGAAGAAGCAGAGGATACGAAAATCTAACAAACTCGGCATTGGACTACTGGTGATCACAAAGATGGCACCTGGAAAGTTTGAGCCATTAGAGCCCGAAGAACCTCGCAAGTGCTATGGGAATCAAGTAGGATGCATCCTACGTGAATGCGCAAGCATCAACGACGACGACTTAAGGAGTAAAGAACATTTGAGGCAGTTGCTCCTGACGAAGCTGCACAAGAGATTCAAGTTCCCCGACCGGGATGATAGCATAGAACAACTGTGGGATGATCCGAAGATGAAAAAGATTAACAATCACGCCATGGGCATGTTCAGCAATGATTTGGCCTCCTGGAAAGGGAGGGTGAAATGAGCTATTGAGGCTGAGGAACCCATGTCCAAGATTCTGGAGGAAAATCCGACACTTACGGAAGAGGAGTTCGAAAAGTTCAAGGACACTTGCGCTACCGAGGCAGCCAAGGCTAAGGCTACGAAATTCAAGAGCCTTCAGCAAAGGAACACGGGGAAGCATCGCCTCGGAAGCCGTGGCTACCTCGGTAAAAGGCCCATATAGGATAAGGAGGACGCGGAACGTGAAGCCGCGGGTCTCCCAGACCCCTTCGCGAAGTTCACCAACCCCTTGGAGCGTGACTTCATCAGGGCCCGCTACAAGTGGGACAAGGAAAAGAAGATTTTCTACACGGACCAGATCACGTGGAGATTGATTAGAATACTGGTAATTATTCTTTTACCACCTTAGATTTAGCTCCAGATCAAGTCGACTACACATTCGTAAACGGTTCACGTTCCTTCTGCAGGAGAAGCAACACCAGCTTGCAGCTGAAATCCCTACTTCTCCGATGAGACCCAAGTCAGACACCCCTCTCAACCGGGCCTTGAACGAACTTAAGGGCTCCCTTTGGGCCAGCGGCCTCAATATGGATGTGTGCACGGCGTCGGAGACGGCGCCACATGGAAGGTGTTTTACAACAAGGGCCCGGAGGCCAAGAAGCAGAAAAAAAAGTTTAGTCAGGCGGACATCGACGAGAAGGTGAAGCTTGCGTTTGAGAAAAAAGCTGCTGAGGACGCGAAAAAATAGTTGCGGAGAAAAATGAGTTACTACAGCACACAGTCAATGCGGCTGTAAATGCCTGCATAAATGATTTCGCTACTAACTTGGTTCCGGCTATCATCAACTGGACGAAGGAAAATCCAGACAATATGTTACATGATTTCCCCATGCCTAGTTTCGTCGCGAGCTACTCCATGAACAACGCCGCCACACCATCACCTGCTCACGCAACTGGGCCTGCTCTCACACCCACACCCGCACCCGCTCATAGCATCCTGTCCTCAGTCTCTGGTGTGCTAGGCGGGCCTTCGTCTTTGCCTGAGCTCGACGCCCTCACGGTAATTACATGTCGCACTAATATATATATCTAGAATATTCCATTTCTGTTGCCTTTCGGATGTTTTACGCCGCAGACATGTGTTTGCAGGCCGACGAAACCCCGTGCATCGTACTCTACTTGATCAAAGGCCAGAAGGTGGATGTGGGAAAGAGGGTGATAACGAAGCCCTTGGAACTCATGTTCCACAACCAGCCGATGCCCGTTGGGCACTTCAGGGTTACCTTGTCTAGTGTGAAATCAGGGCACGAGGATTTGCCTCCTCCAGTATGGCTAGGGGGAGAGGACGATGAGACCCCACTGTGGATTGGAAGCTGCAAGGGCTGGGTGCTCCTATGGCCGAAGAATCTTCTTCGTCTGGAGCCGGCCGAGAGCACACCAATAACCACACATCAACAAGCATGTATGGAGACCACCACCCCGCCTACGCAATTACCAGCTCATGTAGTGCCGAGTGAGAGCGGCGGACGACGTGATGAAGGGGGTACAATAGTGGCTGATGTAATCAGCCCCGTAGAACAAAGAATGGATGATGATATGGAGGAGACGGAGGACCCAATGGGTTTCCTCAATACAGGCGCCTATGACGGTGACTTAGATATGATGAGTCAGCCATATGATGGATCGGGCTATCAACATGCTTATGAGGATATGGATGATATTCCCAGGCAGGAACGTCCTAGCAGGGATTGCAAGAAGTCTCTCTTCATGAAATCCACACGGGACACGCCTGAAGATGCCGCCTCAACACAGGCTCAACTAGCCGGGGGTCGTACAGTGCTTAGCCTAGCAACTCTGGGGCAGGGGTTAAGGAAGGGTCTGGAAAGTGTGCCCAAGAAAAACGAGAGGAAGAGACCGGGGAAGATAGGCTCAGCTGCCTACAAACAAGCCAGAGCACATAGCAGCCAGACGGTGGATTCTGAAGAGCGTGTACCCGTCAAAGGTGCGGCCATGTTCCATGTCACGGGCGAGCCGATGCTACCGCAAAAACCGCTGGAGGCACTATCAGGGGATCTCAGGAGACTGCACGACCATGTGTTGTCGACTGAGAAAAGCCTACTAGCCTCGAAGGATCCAGGATATCCGACATATGCGGCTCGTGTGCCTGAGGGGAAGTGCTACATCGACACACGGCCCGCGGAGGTGTTCTTCCTCCGGTTTGACCATATCTTCGAGATGTTTCTGACAAGGCAGCTCGATTTTACAATCGTCCGCCTTTTTGCGCTACATATGAGCTCCGTCATGAAGAGAGAAGAATTCTCGCAAATCTGTGTGGCGGATCCGTACTACATGCACGAGTACTTCTTGAGTCTCAGCGAGTTTGAGCGTGAAACTGCTAGGGAGTACCTCCAAAACTTCATGGTACAGAATAAGGACCAGAAAATTGTCCTCCTGCTTTATCATCCAAAGTAAGTCAGTTCCGGACAACCCTTTCGTACATTTCAATCATTCCTTCTCGCTCATATGGAGAATAATTTGAGGTGTGTTTTTTCACGCAGCAACGGGCGCACTGTCCTTATCGTTCTTTACCCGCGAGCCTCCCATGTCGTGTATTTCGACCCTACTAGAAACTACGAGAAGAAGGACTACACCCACATAATGAATATTCTAGACGATGCTCTCCAAGGCTACAACATTAGGGGTGGCCACCTGCACATCAGGAAACAAAGGAACAAGAAGTTGGGGTTCTCACATAAAACTAACTTCTGTTGCATCCATGTCCCAAAACCAAGCAAGAAAGATGGATTCTACCTCCTCCATCTCATGATTGAGTTCAGCACAGATCACCAAAAAAGCTTGCATGACAAGCAGAAACGATGATCATATCCGCAAGTGGGTAGAATCTCATGGAGAAGCGGATTACAAACTTAGAGATGACTTCTTTCGCATCCAAAGTGACATTGCAATGATCATCATGAAAGAAGTTGTCGATGAGAAGGGGATGTTCCACCACGGCCCTATATCGTGAGCTGACTTTTCGAACTCGCATAGGCATGCAATGTCATGACCTCACGCTGTTCAAGAAGCTAGGGTCCATCCTTGATGATATGAAAGGATGGAACTTCTAGTGATTTGCGATGCCGATGATGATGATATGTGTCGGTTGAACTTGTATACTTTCTGTAGTGATGAAACTTTGTGATGTCCACGGTCCCTGCCGAACTTGCGTAACGCTACTTTGTTAGTTTGGGTACGATGACCTGTGTACCTCTAGTTAATTAGTTTGCGTACTATATGTTGCATCTAGTTGCTAACCCTTTCTTTTTCGTGTTGCTCTAGTATATTTTGTTGCATATGATCATACATTCTATTGATGAAGATGCATCTCTAATAGGTACCTAGATTCTTGATGGTGAAGAAGTAGTGTTATGTCGTGTACAAAGGGAAGGTTTCGGGAGTGTACGATGAGTGGCCTAGGTGTCGGCGCAAGTGGATGGGTTCTCGGGCGCCAGCCATAAAGGCTTCAAGAGCATACAAGAAGCAGAAAGTAGTTACTTAAGGTTCACGCTAGCGCGAGAGAGGACTCGTAACCACCGCCTCATGTACTGCATAGTTCCGCTCTCACTCATAGTGATAGCTCTTCTCGCTTATATCATTGTTTAGATGGATGATGATGTAGTTGCAAGTATTCGAGACTTGTATCGCTATTTCGAGATGATGACGAGAGACCACTTTGTGTTGGATGGTGATTATGATGATGACATGATTTGATGAGACTATTTGTATGTACATGTGTAGGATCAAAAGTATGTCTAGAGGGGGGTGATTAGACTACTTGACCAAATAAAAATCTAGCCTTTTCCCAATTTTAAGTCTTGGCAGATTTTAGCAACTTAGCACAAGTCAAGCAATCAACCTACACATGCAAATCTAAGAGTATAGCAGCGGAATGTAAAAACATTTGCATAAGAAGGTAAAGGGAGGAGTTTGGAGGGAGCAAACAGAATGTAGACATGGAGATTTTTTGGCGTGATTCCAATAGGTGGTGCTATCGTACATCCACGTTGATGGAGACTTCAACCCACGAAGGGTAACGGCTGCGCGAGTCCACGGAGGGCTCCACCCACGAAGGGTCCATGAAGAAGCAACCTTGTCTATCCCACCATGGCCATCTCCCACGAAGGACTTGCCTCACTAGGGTAGATCTTCACGAAGTAGGCAATCTCCTTGCCTATACAAACTCCTTGGTTCAACTCCACAATCTTGTCGGAGGCTCCCAAGTGATACCTAACCAATCTAGGAGACACCACTCTACAAAAGGTAATATATGGTGTGTTGATGATGAACTCCTTGCTCTTGTGCTTCAAATGATAGTCTCCCCAACACTCAACTCTCTCTCACAGATTTGGATTTGGTGGAAAGATGATTTGAGTGGAAAGCAACTTGGGGAAGGCTACGATTCTTGTGGTTGGAATGGAATATCTTGGTCTCAACACATGAGTAGGTGGTTCTCTCTCAGAAAATGTATGCTGGAAGTGTAGGCAAGTTCTGATGGCTCTCTCCATGAATGAAGAGTGGGTGGAGGGGTATTTATAGCCTCCACACAAAATCAAACCATTACACACAATTCACCAAACTCAGTGGGACCAAATCATGAAACTCAGTCAAACCGATTTAGTTCAAAATGTGAACGTTAGGATTTTTGGTGGGACCGACATGTCAACTCGGTAGGACCGATTTCATTAGGGTTAGGGCATAACGTAATCTCGGTGAGACTGATTACATAAACTCGGTAGGACCATTTTCTGTAATAGGCAAACAGAGAGTTGGTCAGGCAAACTCGGTGGGACCGAATCGCTCATTTCGGTGGGACAGAAACGTTACGAAAGGGAAACAGAGAGTTTGCATTGCGAACTCGGTGCGACCGATTGCTCATCTCGTTTGGACCGAAACGTTACAAAGGGAAATAGAGAGTTTGCAATCCCATCTCGGTGAGTCCGAGATCCCTATCGGTGAGACCGAAAATACTAGGGTTTCTGGCAGTGGCTATGTCAAGTGAACTTGGTGGCGCCGGATAGATCATTTCAGTGGGGCCGAGTTTGACTTTTGGTTTGGGACATATGTGGATATGAGAAACTGGTTGAGGGCTTTCAGAGCATATCACTAAGCATTTTGAGCAAGCAAGCCATTAAGCAACACCTCATCCCCTTTTAATAGTATTGGCTTTTCCTATGGACTCAATGTGATCTTGGATCACTAAAATGAAAATGTAGAGTCTTGAGCTTGAGCCAATGTGTGTCCTTAGCATTTTGAGGGGTCCACATTCCTAATCCATGCCATGCCAATCATTGAACTTTATGAAATTATCATCTCGAAATAGCATTAGTTCAATGAGCTATATGTTGTTAGGAATTACCAAAACCACCCAGGGATAGTTGCACTTTCAATCTCCCCTTTTTGGTAATTGATGACAACATATAGATCAAAGCTTCGACAAATGATAATAAGATTGAAATACATCGTCGCTTTGAGAAATATGTGATAAGTAAGAACTCCCCCTAAATTTGTGCATTATTTAAAATTTGCTTTTGAATGCAAATGCACAATCGATTAGGATCATGAGTTACTCTTCCATGTCACATACATCTTGGTGGAGCACTCAAAATGATAGAAAGTAAAAACATGCACTCATCGCCAAGCAAAGTGAATGATCATATATGAGATACAAAAGATAGCATCATTCAAGCAAGCATTAATGTATGATATGATCAAACACATGATCATACAAGTATCTCACACACAAACATAAAGTATTAAGCAAGCACACACAAGAGTATCAACCAAATAGCAAGAGAGACAAAAGAGGCAAGAACACTCTCTCTTGAAGCCTATGATCTATACATTTCTCCCCCTTTGGCAACAAGTTACCAAAAAGTTTGAAAATGCATAGTGCTATGCGTCTCTCTAGGCTTGATCTTCGGGAGGTGGTGTTGAGAGGACTCCAAGGACGAAAGCATCTGTAGAAGTTGTTGGAGCTGGTGGAGTGGCAAGGGAGGTGGCACTGAAGCTGTAGCTGCTAGTGCTAATGTAGTAGCTCTAGTGTCAGCCATGGGCACTGCAGCAGACCTCTGACCTCTGGGCACTCTCTGAAAGTCATCTATGGTAGCCTACCCTTTCCTCTCCTCAGGTTCTTCTTGGAGTTGCTCAACAGCTGTCTGCATCTCAGTCACTTTCAGATCAAGATCATAGAACTTTGTTTCAATGATCCTCTCCAGGCTCTCTTGGTTTTGAGTCAGGGTCGCCAAGCCCTTCTCAATCCTCAAAGTTGCTTGAATCAGATATCCAAGTTGATCTTGTTTGCTCTTCAGAAACACTTGAGATGCCTCTTCAACACTTGGCATCTTTGCAGCCTTTTCAGCCTTTGCCTTCTCTCTCTTTTCTTGTGCTTGCACAGATGTAGGATCTTCTTCATTCATGACAACGGTGTTGTCCTCAAAGTCCGGTCTCAAGGGTAGATGTTCCTTGTCCAAAAGATATGTGCATGTGCCATCTTGGAGTTGATGAGCACCTGAATATGTGGAGCATACGCATAAGATATCTTCTGATCTGGAGTTGTCCTCTTGATTGTTTCCACAATCAGGCTCATAACTTTAAAACTTCTGAGGCACATCAAATATCTGCAACAAGTTGATTGAATGACCTCTGGTCATCTTGTGATCTCCAGATTTGGGCAACAATGTATGCCTCAATATAGTGTTGATAGTAGCTAATCCAGAAAACAAGTAATGTACAGACCCAAGCCTATGAGTTTCCAAGGTTTTGTCTGGAATCTCCTTGTACATGTTGGCCATAGAGTTGTGGTCTTTCTTATTCTTGGCATATACATCCAAGTCATCTTCATGCTCTTTAGGGGCATTGATCAATTTAGCCCACTCATCAATAGTTGATTGGTACCTTGTACCCTCAGACATCCAAACTATTCTTCCATCAGGGTAGAAGTGTGCAGTGGAGTAGAATTGCATGATGAGTTCATCATTCCACTTGGTCAGCTTCTAACCCACAAACATGTCCACCCCACATAGTCTAAAGCTCTCAAGTACTCCTGGAAAGTGGTCTTCATTCTCATCAATGTATTTCCAGTCAACCCACTTCATGTCACAGACTATGGGCTTCTTGTCAAGCAATATGGTTTCATAGAAATCTTGCTGCTCTTTGGTATGGAACATGTAGTCCACAGCAGTCTTTCTCCTCATAGCATAAGGGTCACTTTATATCCAAAGTATGAGACATGCATCCTTCCTGATGTTCATATCTTCTGCCACTGGATGGCTGTCATCGTGATCTAGAATTTTTGGTTTGAGCTTCCTATGCACTTGGGCTTCAGCGTCTTCTTCATCAATCTCACGCACTGGGGCCTTGTTCTTCTCAGCAGCAGAAATGTTCCTTGTGCTCCTCTTGGGCTTTGGAGCTGGAGCAGAAGCTTTGGGGTAGTCTTGGGCTTTGAAGAGGAATCCCACATCAGCTTTTGAGACTTTGATGCTGGAGCTTCTTCTTCTTCTTCTTCTTCTTCTTCTTCTTCTTCTTCTTCTTCTTCTTCTTCTTCTTCTTCTTCTTCTTCTTCTTCTTCTTCTTCTTCTTCTTCTTCTTCTTCTTCTTCTTCTTCTTCTGCTGCTGCTGGATCTCTAAACATAGAGGATCTCCCAATGACTCTGGCAGTGGTCTTCTTGACCCTCTCCTTCCTCTTCTTGCCTTCACCAGCCTCCTTTGGTTCAAGTGTGAACTCCATGGTTTCCTGAGTGGAGGACCTGACCTTTGACATAGGAACTCTCTTGGCAGGTGTCGTCTTGTGCATATCACGTTTTGTTGCAGTAGCAGATCCATATTCATTCTTCAGCACTTCCTTTTTGGAGCTCACTTCCTCCTCAGTAGCCACATAGTCCTCATCCTCTGAGTCTGAGGTTATCTTGTTCCTTGATCTTGTAGCTGCTTTGGGCAAATTGCTTGGAGTGCTCCTGCTGCCCTCATCATAGCTGCTAGAGGGACTAGTGCCCTCACTCATGTTCACTTGCTCTTCTGACTTGTTCTGGCTATCACTTCAATCAGACATACTAGCAAAGCAAACTGACAGCAGACCCCTAGTTCGGCGATGAGCTTGCTACGACGGCAACGGCGGCAATGAAATCCGTTGACAGCGACGGAAACCAGCGGCGGGAGGTCGCTGGCAACGAGAGGATGATCCGGAGACCCGAGACGGCAGAGCAGGACACGCGCGGGCTGAGGGGTTTTGAAGAAATTTACAAAATCTCAACCGTCGGTATATATATCCTGGCCCTGTCGGTGTGACCGAGTGGAACAACTCGGTGGCACCGAGATGCATAATCGCAAGCGGTTACTGCAACTCGGTGTGACCGAAAAGTTCTAATCGGTTGCACCAAGATTGAAAACCTAGATCAACTCAGTGAACTCGATGTGACCGAAGTGGATGGATCGGTCAGACCGAAATGCATAGAGAGGTTTTGTAAGTTTAAGTCTATGATGAATCGGGGACTCCGAGTGCTCCTCACACAGAGTGGTTCAAATCTGACTTGATCAAACTTTGTGATGTAGCATGAATAGAGTTTGAGATGAGAAAAGCATAGATAGCTAAAGGAAGTTCTTAGGCATTCTTGTCCATCCATTTGGCAAAAGAGAAAAAGGCAAACAATCAAAGCAACAAATGGATGTCCTCGAATGAGTAAAATATGCAATCAACATGCTCACACATTAAAATGGCAAAAGAAATATGTGGCAAAGCATGCACAAACACTCTAGCATCTATCAAGCAATTGGCGATGACTAGGTCATCTATATATGAGTATATTGATTTAGGAGTCAAATGAGAACATTTGATCACAGGTCATACTCATCGTTTAAGCACAAGTGGGGTTACCACTTTTACATAAGCATTGTTGTGTTCACACCATTAGAGTTGCTTTAGCTCAATATTTTGAGTAGATCTTCCCCTAGATGTGATATCCCCCCTAAGAGGGATTAACTAACCTTGGGTTTTGTCGATGATGACTTCATGTAGATGTTCAAGATGTGGATGCTCAATGTTGATGCAGATCATTTGGAGCAATCCATTGGAGTGAGTTGCCCTTTCAATACCTACATGGGTTAGTCCCACAAGGAACAAACAAGGATATCCATAGACATAGAGTGAAGTTCATACATGATGATGTCCATGCAAGTATTAGGTTACCTTGTCCCTTGTCTTACCAACATGGGGGTTTGTGACTCCTTGAACTAGTGCAAGATGTGAAAGTTGTTTGCACGTGTCCTTGCCAAAATGATATGAGTGAAGTATGTTGGCGGAGTCACCCTCAAGAACTCTCTAGTTCTTCTTCTTCGGGATCCACATCATCTTGATGGGAATCCTTGGAGTTGTAGTCGTACTTGATGAGGTAGAAATTGATGTAGTCTTGGGAACCCACTTGCCAAGGCCTTAGGAGCTTCTTCAAATGCATTAATCTCCTCTTGAAGCTTGTCCTTGCCCTTTTGCTTGTGGTCTTGTGATGGATGATCATCTTGAGCTTGTGTCCCTTGGAAAGAAGTAGGATCATACTTCTCTTGTTGAGGAACAAACTTTGTCTTGGGGTATTGATCTTATTCCCACTCAACTCCATTGGCATTGAACTTCCGTTCAAAACCAACACCTTGATTCTTCCGGTGCCTTCCTTGCTTGCGTACAATTTCCTCAAATTGCTTACTTCTGGCAGGGCTCTTGTAAATACCTTTCTCTATAATTCCCTTCAATAAACTATTTTCTTGCTCAAGATTAACTTGGCTAAGATAATCATTAGTGGAATCAAGAGAACTACTAGAAGCAACAACATTGGATTTGACATGATTACTGTTACTACTAGAAGAAGAATCTTTATTACTCTTGTTGCTAGATTTAACTTGTGGCATGTAAGTAGACAAGAGTAAATGCTTGGCAATGTAAGAAGAACTTTCTTGCGAAGATCATCATTGATTGCCTTAAGAACCTATTCTCTTGCTCAAGGTTGAGCTTTTCAAATCGTAGCTTCTCATGAGTTTAAAAGTTCTCGATGATCTTCCAAGGTAGTTTCATGAGCTAACTTAAGAGTGTTTAGTTCTTTAGTTAGACGCTCAATCTTCTTCTTATCATCATCATTCGTTTTATCTTGATTAGCATGATTAATAGCAAGTTCATCATAGTTTTCATCACTATAGTTGTCAACAAGTAAATCATCATCACCTAGCAAATCATCTTCATCACTATTGAAATCAACATACTCGGGGTGTGATACCTTTGGGCCTTTAGCCATGAAGCATCTTCCAATTCCTTCATTTGGTGAGTCAAATATGTCATAGGAGTTGGTTGACACAAGTGCTAGACCGGCAACACCTTCATCTTGAGTATATTCGGAGTTGGAGTGATAACTTCTTTCGCAGTGATGGTCGGAGTCGGAGCCAGATACCCATTCACCAACATGAGCTTGATGTCTTTGTTTTGTGTAGCTCTTTGATGATTTGTCCTTTCTTTCCGAATCCTTGCTTCTCTGAGAGGTTCTTCATTCATAATGATCATCTCTACTCCTCCTCTCTCTTGGTGGTGATTCTTCTCTTCTACTTCTACTTTTGGGTGAATCTTCTCTTCTTTTGTAGGGGGGCGTACACTCATTTGAGTAGTGTCCGGGTCGTCCACAATTGTAGCAATTACGCTTACGACTCGAAGATCTTTTGTCATTGTAGGACCTTGACTTGGAACTTCTCTCTTTCCTTCTACTCTTGTAGAACTTGTTGAAGTTCTTCACCATTAGGCTCAATTCCTCATTGAAGGCTTGTTTCTCACTTGATGATGTAGGAGCATCACATGAAGCTTTGTAAGCACCACTTGACTTGTTGTGAAGCTCTTCCTTATCCTTGAGTGACATCTCATGAGCATAAATTATTCCAATGACTTTCGTTGGCTTGAGATCTTTGTTATTGGGCATCATTTGGAACAATGTGCACACGGTATCATATTTTCCATCCAAGGCTCTTAGGATCTTCTTCATGATGAATCTATCAGTCATCTCTTCACTTCCTAAGCCAGCAATCTCATTTGTGATGAGAGCAAGCCTAGAGTACATTTTAGCGACACCTTCACCATCCTTCATTTTGAACTTGTCAAGCTGACTTTGAAGCACATCTAATTTGGATTCCTTGACGGAGTCGGTACCCTCATGCATATCAATCAAATTATCCCAAATTTCCATTGCATTCTCAAGACGGCTGATTTTGTTAAATTCTTCGGGGCACAATCCGTTGAAGATGATATCTCAAGCTTGAGCATTGTATTGCAGCATCTTCAACTCTTCCGCCATAGCTTCACGGTTTGGTTCTCTCCCATCAAGGAATTCACCTTGCAAGCCAATACACACAATAGCCCAAACTGCGGGGTTATGTCCAGGAATATGCATTTTCATCTTATGCTTCCAACTAGCAAAATTAGTACCATCAAAGTAAGGACCTCTAAGGTGGTAATTTCCCTCGCTAGATGCCATACTCTCCTAGGTTGTTAAACCAAGGCTATGAACACCAAACGCTATGGAATCAAGGCAAATGGAGACCAAAGCTCTGATACCACTTGTTGTCGGTGTTCTGGGAACGGGGTTCCCCAGACTTGCCTGCCTGCAGCCCACGCTGTGGCTCTGCGAGCGGGCCCGTATGGCCCATCTTCATCAACATGCACTCAAGACCCTCGTGAGGGGCCAAGCCTCGCGAGGCGGACGACACAAGACCTCCTCGCGAGTGGCCTCACCAGGCTGGCTCGCGAGGGGCAGAGAGATCAAGGCAAGGCAAACCTCGCGAGGTTCTCATGACGCAAGCCATGATGACCAAGGCCAGGCGGGTGCCAGTGCGCACAGTGTCCTTGCTTCCTCTTTGGTGCTAAGCAGATAAGCACAGGCGAGGAGTACCGAGGCGTCAAGCAAAGGTTTCCATATCGGTGCAACGAGACCAAGACCAGCAGGACGGCAAGACGGAGGTCACCGTGGAGCCCAAGCCGGCGTCACCACCAGAACCTTTGGCAGGCTGATACGTCTCCGTCGTATCTAATTTTCCAAACACTTTTGCCCTTGTTTTGGACTCTAATTTGTATGATTTGAATGGAACTAACCCAGACTGACGCTGTTTTCAGCAGAATTGCCATGATGTTGTTTTATGTGCAGAAAACAAAAGTTCTCAGAATGACCTAAAACTCCACGGGATGTCTTATAAAAAATAAAATAAAAATACTCGCCAAAGATGAAGAACAGGGGGCCCACACACTGTCCACGAGGGTGGGGGCGCCCCCCCCCCCTAGGGCGCGCCCCCCTACCTCGTGGGCCCCCTGGAGACCCTCCGACGCCAACTCCAACTCCATATATTGGCTTTCAGGGAGAAAAAATTCAGAGAGAAAGTTTCATCGCGGTTTACGATACGGAGCCGCCGCCAAGCCCTAATCTCTCTCGGGAGGGCTGATCTGGAGTATGTTAGGGGCTCCGGAGAGGGGGATTCGTCGCCGTCGTCATCATCAACCATCCTCCATCACCAATTTCATGATGCTCACCGCCCGTGCGTGAGTAATTCCATCGTGAGGCTTGCTGGACGGTGATGGGTTGGATGAGATTTATCATGTAATCGAGTTAGCTTTGTTAGGGTTTGATCCCTAGTATGCACTATGTTCTGAGATTGATGTTGCTATGACTTTGCTATGCTTAATGCTTGTCACTAGGGCTCGAGTGCCATGATTTCAGATCTGAACCTATTATGTTTTCAAGAATATATGTGAGTTCTTGATCCTATCTTGCAAGTATATAGTCACCTACTATGTGTTATGATCCGGCAACCCCAAGTGACAATAATCGGGACCACTCCGGTGATGACCATAGTTTGAGGAGTTCATGTATTCACTATGTGCTAATGCTTTGTTCCGGTTCTCTATTAAAAGGAGGCCTTAATATCCCTTAGTTTCCAATAGGACCCCGCTGCCACGGGAGGGTAGGACAAAAGATGTCATGCAAGTTCTTTTCTATAAGCACATATGACTATTTACGGAATACATGCCTACATTACATTGATGAATTGGAGCTAGTTCTGTGTCACCCTATGTTATGACTATTACATGACGAACCACATCCGGCATAATTATCCATCACTGATCCGGTGCCTACGAGTTTTCCATATACTGGTTTACGCTTATTTACTTTTCCTTGCTACTATTACAATCACTACAAAAATACCAAAAACATTACTTTTGCTGTCTTTACTTTTGTTACCGTTACCACCACTATCATACTACTTTTCTACTAAACACTTTGTTGCAGATACTAAGTTTCTAGGTGTGGTTGAATTGACAACTCAGCTGCTAATACTTGAGAATATTCTTTGGCTCCCCTTGTGTCGAATCAATAAATTTGGGTTGAATACTCTACCCTCGAAAACTGTTGCGATCCCCTATACTTGTGGGTTATCAAGACCTTTTTCTCAAGGCTGTTGCCGGGGAGCATAGCTCTATTCTTTGAGTCACTTGGGATTTATATCTGCTGGACACTATGAAGAACTTGAAAGACGCTAAGACAACAATTTGTCCCTCAACTACGAGGGGAGGTAAGGAACTGCCATCTAGCTCTGCACTTGATTCACCTTCTGTTATGAGTAAGCTAGCGACACCTAAACCTGCTTCTGCTATTCGTTCCGATATGTCGCATGTTATTGATGATGCCACTTCTGCTATGCATGATACTTATGATGAAACTACTTCTATGCTTGATACTACTGTGCCCCTTGGTGAATTTCTGGATGAATAATTTTCTAGGTCTAGAGAAAGAGAAATTATTGAAACTGAATACAATGATGAAAGTGATGATGAAAATACGCCTGCTATTCCTAAGGGTTATCTTTTTGATGTTGAATCTTCTGCAGCTATTTTTGCCTGTAAGGATAGATATGAACTTAAGAGGCTGCTAGTTAAATGGAGTAAAGAATCTCTTAGAGATAGGATGAGACCTGACCCTGCTTTTGCTACTTCACCTATCTGTGTTCCTGATAAGGATTATGAATTCTTTGTTGATCCCGATATAATTACTTTGGTTGAATCTGATCCTTTTTATGGCTATGAATCTGAAACTGTTGTGGCACATCTTACTAAGTTAAACGATATAGCTACCCTGTTTACTAATGATGAGAGATCGCGCTACTTTTATATACTCAAAATATTTCCGTTCTCATTAAAGGGTGATGCTAAGATATGGTTTAATTCTCTTGATCCTGATTGTGTGCGTAGTCCCCAGGATATGATTTATTACTTCTCTTCTAAATATTTCCTTGCTCATAAGAAACAAGCTGCTTTGAGGGATATATATAACTTTGTGCAAATTGAAGAAGAGAGTTTCCCACAAGCTTGGGGGAGGCTTCTCAAGTTACTTAATGCTTTGCCTGATCATCCTCTTAAGAAACCTGAAATACTTGATATCTTTTATAATGGACTAACCGATGCTTCCAGAGATTACCTGGATAGTTGTGCTGGTTCTCCTTTCAGGGAAAGAACACCGGATGAAGCTGAAATTTTATTGAATAATATGTTGACAAATGAATATAATTGGGCACCTCCTGAGCCAACTCCCAAGCCAGCTCCTGAGCCAATTACTGAGCCTATTCCTAAACCAACTCCGAAGAAGAGAGGTGTTCTATTTCTTAGTCCCGAAGATATGCAAGAGGCAAAGAAATCTATGAAAGAGAAAGGTATTAAAGCTGAAGATGTTAAGAATTTACCTCCTATTGAAGAAATACATGGTCTTAATTTACCACCTGTTGAAGAAGTGTATGATCTCAATTCTTTATTCACTTTAGAACCTCCTGATCCCGATATCCCGACACAGGTAGTAAAGGTAAATTCTCTCTACAAGTATGATAAAGCTGAAGTCCGTCCTACTAAAATTGCTAGTCAGTGCTTGGATGAGTTTGATAACTTTATGTTTAAGCAAGATGACTTTAATGCTTATTTTGGTAGACAATTAAAACAGAATACCTTTATGATTAAACGCTTGAGTGATTATATGGCTAATATTAGAGGTGAACTTAAAATTGTTAGCAAACATGCTTCTATGGTTACCACTCAAGTAGAACAAGTACTTAAAGCTCAGAAAGAAGTGCTTGATGAAATGAATAGTAAGAAAAATGATTATGTTGTTAGAGTGGCTACTAGAACTGGTACAATGACTCAGGAACCTTTGTATCCTGAAGGCCACCCTAAGAGAATCGAGCAAGATTCTCAGAAAAATAATATTGATATGCCTAGTTCTTCTAAAAGGAAGAAAAAGAAAAACGATAGAACTGTGCAAACTTCTAGTGAACCTATTGCTGAACCACCTGAGAATCCAAATGATATCTCTATATCGATCTTTGAAACACAATCTGGTAATTAACATGAACCTAGTGAAAATGTTAATGATGATGTTCATGATAATGCTCAACCTAGTAATGATAATGATGTAGAAGTTGAACCTGATGTTGATCTTGATAACCCACAATCAAAGAATCAACGTTTTGATAAAAGAGACTTCGTTGCTAGGAAACATGGTAAAGAAAGGGAACCATGGGTTCAGAAACCCATGCCTTTTCCTCCCAAACTATCCAAGAAAAAGGATGATGAGGATTTTGAGCGCTTTGCTGAAATGATTAGACCCGTCTTTTTGCGTATGCGATTGACTGATATGCTCAAAATGAATCCTTATGCTAAATATATGAAAGATATTGTTACAAATAAAGGAAAGATACCGGAAGCTGAAATTTCCACCATGCTTGCTAATTATACTTTTAAGGGTGGAATACCAAAGAAACTTGGAGATCCAGGAGTACCTACTATACCATGCTCCATTAAAAGAAACTATGTTAAAACTGCTTTATGTGATCTTGGAGCCGGTGTTAGTGTTATGCCTCTCTCTTTATATCATAGACTTGACTTGAATAAGTTGACACCCTACTGAAATATCTTTGCAAATGGCTGATAAATCAACTGCTATACATTGCCGGTATTTGTGAGGATGTACTGTTGTGGTTGGAAACGTCACTATTTTAACGGACTTTGTTATTCTTGATATTCCCGAGGATGATAGTATGTCCATTATTCTTGGAAGACCTTTCCTTAATACTGCAGGGGCTGTTATTGATTGCAACAAAGGAAATGTCACTTTTCATGTTAATGGTAATGAGCATACGGTACACTTTCCGAGGAAACAACCTCAAGTTCATAGTATCAACTCTATTGGAAAAATTCCATCGATTATATTTGGAGGTTTTGAATTTCCTCTCCCTACTGTCAAGAAGAAATATGATATACTTATTATTGGGGATGTCCATATCCCGTTGAGGTAACATAGTGTTATTGAAATTTCTCCGGTTCCATGATTATCGGAATGAGTTTGTTAACAAGACTTGATCAACCTTGTTAGTGGATTCTTTTTTATGAGCATGAGATGGATGAAACTAGAAGCACAACCTTTTGTACCCTCTTTATATTCTCTGTTCTTTAGTGGAAATAAAGTAAAATAGTATTTTTCTGTCTGTTTCCTGAGTTATCCGTGCAATATAAAAATATCCCAAAAATAAAAGTCCTCAGAATGCCATGCCAATTTAATATGATTTTTTCGGGAATATTTGAGGATTTTTAGTGCATAAATTACCGCGGGGGGGAGCTTCCACCTCGCCACGAGGGTGGAGGGCGCGCCCTACCCCTTGGGCGTGCCCCCTGCCTTGTGGGCCCATGGTGGCCCTCCTCCACTTATCCTTGTACCCATCTTCTTCCTCTGCCTCGCACAAACCCAAAAAACCAACCCAAGCTCGTGTTCCAGCCACTTTTGCTATGATTTTCGATCTCCTTTCTCAAAGCACCTCTCGCAAAACTGCTTGGGGAGATTGTTCCTTGGTATGTGACTCCTCCATTGGTCCAATTAGTTTTTGTTCTAGTGCTTTGTTCTTTGCAAATTTGTGCTGCATAGGTGACCATGTTCTTGAGCTTGCATGTCAAATTTATATGGTTCCAAGTATTTCTAATGCTTGATATATGCTCTAGGCACTTGTATGAGTAGTTGCTATCAGTTTTATTAAAGTTGGTTCACTTTTGTTTGAAGTTACTAAAAATTTCAGATTATTTCAGAAATAATGAAGATACTTTTGAGGGGCTCGTCGAGCCGAAGCTCGAAGGAAAAACAAAAGGAAGAAGAGCAGAAGCCCAAATTTAAATTGCCTCAAGCCTTGGAGGTCCGGCCGTGTGAATGGCCTTCCGATGACTTCTTGAGGAGAGCCAGGATTTATGAGGATTTCTATCTATTAATTGAGAACGCATGGCCTCACCGACTTCCTCCGCGACCAACGTCATCAAGATATCTTACTCACAAATACTTTTGTGCGTAACTTCTACTTTTTCCTAAGAAATCACCTCCAACAAGAGAGTTTCATTTATATGACGTTGTTAAGGAGATGACATTAGCTGAATTTTGCGAGGTTTGCAAAATACCCTTTGAGGGCACCTTAGATGAACCACACTGTAATGAAGTGGAAGCTTTTATTAACACTATCACTGTGGGAGAAACCAGGAAGGTTTCTGATGCAAGAATTACTAGCATACATTTTCCTGTTTTGTGCTACTTTGCCTTATTTGCTAGTTGTTGCTTGATTGGTCGCGGGAACTATGGAAACCTTAGTGTTCCTGATATTATTATTTTGTTCCATGGTTTATACCGCAATAACTCTGTTAGTATGGGTGGAATTGTTGCTAGACGGTTAAGTCTGAACCGCACTAAGGGCCCCATCTTTGGAGGCATTTATGCTTCACGCCTAGCTGAATATTTTGAAATACCTATTAGGTATGAGGAGAAAGAAGAAACAGCGTTGCCCTGTGCTTATTTAGATTATAAGAGTATGCTAGCGCATGATTTTCTTGTTAAGAGTCGCGAAGGGGAGCTAAAATATAAATTGTACTTTGATAAACATCACCCTGAGACTATTACTTTGCCTACTCCCTCTTTGTTTAACTTGTCTACAGGTCCTTACATTGTTCCGTGGGTGGCTGTTCAAGCCTATCGGAATCCTGCACTAGCCCCGGAACCGGAACCACAAGATGAGCCTTCACGACAGTCTGTTTATTCTTGGGATCCTGAGACGGTTGCCAGCCAGTGGCAGTCAGAGTCCTCTTCATCACATTATGATCCCAACTATTCTTCATCGCATGATGCGACCCGGCTACACCTACGGGTATCGGCCAGCAATCCTTGGCAATAGACCAACTTAGGCCAAAGCCTAAGCTTGGGGAATGCGTATTCCTCACCGACATTACATTCATGTTCACACACACTCATTGCTAGATGTCGGTGCTCATACTCTTTCACTGTAATATCCATGCTAACTTATTTTCCTTTTTCCTGCTTTCTTCTTGTGTGTTTAATAAACCTTAGAAAAACCAAAAAAATTAGTAGTAGTTTATTTTCCCTGCTGTAGTAGTAATAATTAAAAAAGAAAACCCAAAAATATTTCTGGTTCTTCTTTTTCTTGTTGGGAGCTTTCCCGTGTAAATAGTTTTTATTTCCTTTCTTTTCTTTGGGGGTCAGTAGGAGAAGACCATGATTAAATTGTTGAAGTGGCTCTTATATGCATTATTATTGATTTAACCAAGAGCCCATATTGCCTTGTCTTCTCCTGTTTATTGAAAGCTCGCAGATTCCAGCTTAGTCCAATGCACGTGCACTCTTATCATTATTCACAACGTTCGGTCGTGCAAGTGAAAGGCAATTATGATGACATATATGATGGGTATTTGAGATGGGAAAAGCTGGTATGAACTCGACCTCTTTTGTTCTTGTAAATATGATGAGTCCATCGTTCTTGATTCAGCTTGTTATGAGTAAACATGTTTACAATGACAATTAGAGATCATAGTTGCTCGTGCCATGCTTGATTAGCTATGAGTTATAATGGTTTACCTTGCGTACCAACATGCTATTGAGATGATTATGATGTGGTATGATGGGGCGGTATCCTCCTTTGAATGATTTAAGTGACTTGACTTGGCACATGTTCACGCATTAGTTGAAACAAATCAACATAGCCTTCACGATATTTATGTTAATGGTGGATTATATCCTACTCATGCTTGTATTCAATGTTTATTAATTTTAATGCATGTTCATTACTGTTGTCGCTCTCTAGTTGGTCGCTTCCCAGTCTTTTGCTAGCCTTCACCTGTACTAAGCGGGATACTGCTTGTGCATCCAATCCCTTAAACCCCAAAATTATTCCTTATGAGTCCACTATACCTTCCTATATGCAGTATCTACCTGCCATTCCAAGTAAATTTGTATGTGCCAAACTCTAAATCTTCAAATAAACATTTTGTTTTGCATGCTCAAATAGCTCATATATCGACTAGGGCTGCCCTTATCTTCCGTGTTAGGCGGGTTATTCTCAAGAGGAGTGGACTCCGCTCCTCACTCACGAGAAAATGGCTGGTCACCGGGATGCCCAGTCCCATGCTTTATGAAAAATAAATCAAAATAATTGCAAACAAAACTCCCCCTGGGACCCGTTGAATGTTGGAGGCACTCGTTGTTTCGAGCAAGCCATGGATTGATGCTTGTGGAGGAGGGGGAGTATAAACTTTACCATTCTATTTGGGAACCGCCTATAATTTCTTTAGCATGGAAGATATCGTCATCTCTTAGTTGTTATGTTTACAATGAAAGTATGCAGCTCAAAATATAATTAATCTCTATTTCAAAACCGAGCTCTGGCACCTCTACAAACCCATGCTTCCCTCTGCGAAGGGTCTATCTATTTACTTTTATGTTGAGTCATCACCCTCTTATTAAAAAGCACTAGTTGGAGAGCACAGCTGTCATTTCCATTCATTATTGTTAATTTAAATAGGGTATGACTATGATTGGATCTCTTTTACCATGAATTACGATGTCCAGTCAGTCCTTGATCTTTGAAGGTGCTCTGCATTTATGTTTTGCGGTCTCAGAAAGGGCTAGCGAGATACCATCTTGTTATATCATATTATGATTGTTTTGAGAAAGTGTTGTCATCCGAGATTTATTATTATGGCTTGCTAGCTGATTATGTTATTGATATGAGTAAACATGAGACTTGAGAATTATTACAGATGTGGTTAGTTATAATATTTGCTAAAAACTTGAATGCTGGCTTGACATATTTACAACAACAAGAGCAAACAGAGTTTGTAAAAGTTTTTCTTTTTCTCTTTCAGTTTGTCAACTAAATTGCTTGAGGGCAAGCAGGGTTTAAGCTTGGGGGAGTTGATACGTCTCCGTCGTATCTACTTTTCCAAACACTTTTGCCCTTGTTTTGGACTCTAACTTGTATGATTTGAATGGAACTAACCCGGACTGACGTTGTTTTCAGCAGAATTGCCATGATGTTGTTTTATGTGTAGAAAACAGAAGTTCTCGGAATGACCTGAAACTCCACGGGATGTCTTATAAAAAATAAAATAAAATCCTCGCCAAAGATGAAGACCAGGGGGCCCACACCCTGTCCCCGTGGGTGGGGCGCGCCCCCCTCCTGGGCGCGCCTCCCTACCTCGTGGGCCCCCTGGAGACCCTCCGACGCCAACTCCAACTCCATATATTGGCTTTCGGGGAGAAAAAAATCAGAGAGAAAGTTTCATCGCGTTTTACGATATGGAGCCGCCGCCAAGCCCTAATCTCTCTCGGGAGGGCTGATCTGGAGTCCGTTCGAGGCTCTGGAGAGGGGGATTCGTCGCCGTCGTCATCATCAACCATCCTCCATCACCAATTTCATGATGCTCACCGCCGTGAGTGAGTAATTCCATCGTAGGCTTGCCGGGCGGTGATGGGTTGGATGAGATTTATCATGTAATCGAGTTAGCTTTGTTAGGGTTTGATCCCTAGTATCCACTATGTTCTGAGATTGATGTTGCTATGACTTTGCTATGCTTAATGCTTGTCACTAGGGCCCGAGTGCCAAGATTTCAGGTCTGAACCTATTATGTTTTCATGAATATATGTGAGTTCTTGATCCTATCTTGCAAGTCTATAGTCACCTACTATGTGTTATGATCCGGCAACCCCGAAGTGACAATAATCGGGACCACTCCCGGTGATGACCATAGTTTGAGGAGTTCATGTATTCACTATGTGCTAATGCTTTGTTCCGGTTCTCTATTAAAAGGAGGCCTTAATATCCCTTAGTTTCCAATAGGACCCCGCTGCCACGGGAGGGTAGGACAAAATATGCCATGCAAGTTCTTTTCCATAAGCACGTATGACTATTTACGGAATACATGCCTACATTACGTTGATGAATTGGAGCTAGTTCAGTGTCACCCTATGTTATGACTGTTACATGACGAACCACATCCGGCATAATTATCCATCACTGATCCGGTGCCTACGAGTTTTCCATATACTGGTTTACGCTTATTTACTTTTCGTTTACTCTTTGTTACAATCCTTTGCCAAAAATACCAAAAACATTACTTTTGTTGTCTTTACTTTTGTTACCTTTACCACCACTATCATATTACTTTGCTACTAAACACTTTGCTGCGAGATACTAAGTTTCGGTGTGGTTGAATTGACAACTCAATTTGCTAATACTTGAGAATATTCTTTGGCTCCCCTTGTGTCGAATCAATAAATTTGGGTTGAATACTCTACCCTCGGAAACTATTGCGATCCCCTATACTTGTGGGTTATCACAGGCGAAGACCACCTTTAGTCAGGATAGCTTGTACTAGCTGTCCCCTTTCAAATTGGTTGTTGTTGGCTCCCTTCCCGCTCAATATTTGGGGAGAGGACTAGGGCCTCTATAAATAGGGCTAGCCACCACAGTAGGAGGCATCTCATCATGGACTAGATCCAACCCATCCTCACACCTACCAAGCACAAGAGCACCTCCCTTGGGAGGCTATTCTTCCCCTTGTACTGTTCATCCTCAGCCCGAGAGGCAATCCACCACACCACACTGGAGTAGGGTATTACACCACAACAGTGGCCCGAACCAGTGTAAATCTTGTGTCTCTTGTGTTGCGGGTTCGTCGAGCTAAGCTTTGACATCGCGGTGAGGCTGAGGGCGTGATTTGGTAGGGGGAGATCTTCGTGCGCACCCCAGTGTTCGAACCTTGAAGGTTTTGCCGGAACCCGAAATCCAACATTTGGCGCGCCAGGTAGGGGTGCGCCGGAGTTTTCCTTCTGTCGATTCACGCTCCACCATCTTCATGCCCATGGCTAGCACGGCTCTTCCGGATGGATCTACGGGCGCCCACGGTGATGCCTGGGGGCTTCGAGCCCTTACTCCCGTCTTGCAACAGGTGCAGTGGCCACCCAAGTTCAGGCCGGAGATGTCGCCGCGCTACGACGGTGCAGTAGACCCGTCGGCTTTCCTGCTGGCGTATGAGGAGGCCGTCCTTAAGGCCGGGGGCGACGACAAGGTCATGGCCAATTGGCTCCCCATGGCCCTCCTTTGGCGCAGCAGCCTTTGGCTGCTCAACCTCCCCGGATCCATGGTGGCATGTTGGGAGGAGCTGCGCGGTCTCTCGCTGCGCTCTATGCGGCACCGGCGCACCACGTGGTCACGGCCCTCCTCGGCGGCTCGCAAGCACCGCCCTCGGATCGTCACATCAAGTCGTTCCTTCGCCAGATCGGCGCCACTTCCAAGCGCCCGGGGGCTCCACCGGGCTGGGCCACGCCCGAGACCGACCTCACCTTTGCCTCAGGGGATCAACCCATATCCACCATCGGCTCGGGTGTGCTCCCAATGCTTTGCACGCCCACCATCTGCAACGTGTCTGTCACCAAGACGCTCATCGACGGGGCGCTGGCCTCAACATGCTCTCCCTCAAGGCCTTCAGCCTTCTCCACGTACCTCTCGAACGGCTCCGCCCAAGCAAGCCTTTCTCAGGGGTTGGTGGAGGCTCCGCCCACTCCCTGGGGCGGATCCGCCTCCCCGTAACCTTCGGCACGCACGACAACTACCGCACCGAGCTGGTCGACTTTGACATTGCCCGCATCGGCCTCCCGTGCAATGCCATCCTCGGGTACTCGGCCCTGGCTTAGTTCATGGCGACGACCCATCTGGCCTACAACCTCATGAACATGCCCGGGAGCAAGGGTATCCTCATAGTAGTTGGGGACACCAAGGAAGCCCTGATGACGCTCAAGCTTGCCATCAAGACCGCTGCGATGGTGCGGCCCACCGACGCGGACACCTCCAAGGCCAAGGGAGCCGCACCAACCAAGAAGAAGCAGTTGTTCACTCAAGACAAGGCAGAAACCAAGCAGGTGCCAGTCGTGGAGGACGGGTCCTCGGGGACAACCTTTACCATAGGCGTCAACCTCGAACCTGATCAGGATGAGGCGCTGGTGAAGTTCTTGCGCGCAAACAAGGAAGTTTTCGCTTGGGAGCCTGATCAGCTGGTAGGGGTCCCAAGAGGGGTGATAGAGCACCACCTGAAGGTGTGCCCCAACGTACGCCCCGTAAAGCAGAGGGCAAGGCAGAAGTCCACGGAGAAGCCGGCTTTCATCGTCCAAGAGACCCGCAAGTTGGAGGCTGCGGGTGTCATTCGCGAGGTTCAGTACCTCGAGTGGCTAGCAAACCCCGTCGTCGTGCCAAAGGAAGGCGGGAAGGAGCGTATGTGCGTCAACTTCACCAACCTCAACAAGTCTTGCCTCCAAGATCCGTTCCCGCTCCCGCGTTGTAACGCCCCGGATTCGATGCGCCAGGTGTTCGCCAGTTATTCGCCGTCGTTGCCATGTATTTTGCTTGCGTGTTGCACTTTGCCATGTCATCATATGCATTTCATATCATGTCATCATGTGCATCGCATTTTGCATACGTGTTCGTCTCATGCATCCGAGCATTTTCCCCGTTGTCCGTTTTGCAATCCGGCACTCCTATGTCTCCCGGAGCCCCTTTTACCTCTTTTCGTTGTGCGGGTATTAAACGCGTTCTCGGAATGGCCGAGGTTTGTCAAGCGGCCTTGGTATACCACCGGTAGACCGCTGTCAAGTTTCGGATCATTTGGAGGTCGTTTGGTACTCCAACAGTTAACCGGTAACCGCAAAGCCCTCTTTGTTGCAGCCCAACTCCCTTTCTAAGTGGCCCAAAACCCAGCAAACTCCCTCCATGCTCTCGGTCGTTCGATCACGATCGCGTGGACGAAAACCGCACCTCATTTGGACTCTCCTAGCTCCCTCTACCTATAAATTAGTTCCCCCCTTCGAAATTCGCGGATTTTGCGCATCCCGCAGATCAAACCCTAGCCCCGCTCCCCTCGCGCGCCGGACATGTCCAACCCCGCCGGACATGTCCGCCGGCCACGTCGCCCCGGCCAATCGTGGAGCGCCACGTCGCCTCCGCCACCGGCTCCTCCAACCACGCGCCGCCACCTCACCTTCTCTCTCCTCCTCCTCCGCGCGGCCCATGGCCGGATCGAGCCCGTGCAGGCCAGCCCGCCGCCCGCCAGCCCGTCGCCGCGCCCGCCGCCTCGGCTTCCGCCCGGCCGCCCGCCGAGCGCCGCCCGCCCTGGCTGCGCCTCCTCCGCCCGCCCATCCGCCGCCTCCGTGCGCCGGGCCGCCGGATCGCCGCCCGCTCCCAGTCGCCGCCCTCGACCTCCCGCCGCGCCGCCTCGGCTTCCTCGTGGGCCCAGCCTAGCTCGCCGGCGCCTCGCCTCCCGTCGCCCTCGCCTCCAACTCCGGCCGGAGCCCTCGCCGGAGCCGCCGGAACCGTCGCCCCGGATCGGGATGAGATCCACCGGGATCTCATCCAAACGCCCACGCCCGCGTCCCGGATCTGCCCATCCCGCACGAATCGGTCCCGTTGACTTTTCGAGAGGGTATAAATTCCTCTAAGTCTTTAATCTGCAGTAATTTTGTTCCATTTTCATTGCATCATATCTCTGTCATCGTTGCTCCATTTTGCGCGTATAATATGTCAAAATGTTCGCCTCGATGAGTAGATCATTTCATCTCATTGCATCATTTTCATTTGAGCCAATCTTGATGCCCGAAATGCTGTCAGAAGAGTGCTATGTGATGTTAGTTTCTGATTCTTATCAGAACATGCACTTTTGTCATTTTTGCCATGATTGATGTGTGCCTCCTATGATCTTGAGTCCTACATGTGTTTTGTAATATGCCATGCCATCTTTCCAGGGGTATATGCCATGTATTTTTGTGATCTATGTGGTGACTAGCACAAGCATGCAAACTAGGTGTCTTGATGTTGCTGATTTCAGCCCTGTTCTGCTGATATTTTTATGTCATGTTAACTTGATTCTACCGAGAGATCCATGCATATTTTGAGATACTTCAGTAAGGATGTCTTGTTATACATGTCTTGCTCTATCCAGACATGCCCTTATTTGCAATTATGGAGTGCCATAGCTTGAGTCAATCGAGCTCTACTTTTGCTATAAAATGTTCCTGGCAGATTGTTTACATGTTATTCAATTTTGCCAAGGTTGTTGTAGTTGATCCTTGCATGCTATGTTGTTGTTCTTGCCATGTATAGCTTCTATGCCATGTCTTCTTACTGTTGATAGCCTTGCCATGCCATGTGTTGCTCTGTATTGAGTGGTTCAAGCTCACCAACATGCCTACTCATTGTTGTTCCTGCCATGTATGAATCTGTAATATAACTTGCGATATTCACATGGGTGTTGCTATATTTTCTGATCCTTTTTGGCTTATGGTCACTAAAGGTCTTTTGTTCTATGCTTTGAGTATCTTCATGCCATGCCTTTGTTTGCCATGTTAAGTTCCTGTAACATGTTGTTTCATAGCTCTAAACATTGCAACCTGATGTTATTTCTGCCAAAGTCTGAAACTGTTATTATTTGCAATCTTGCCATGTGTTTTTGAGCATGTTCTAGTTGTTTCTGGAGATAGCTCAGTGTTCATGTTTTGTCATGCTTTACCTGTAGATCATGACCATGCCTTTTTTTATTACGTTGAGATGCTTTAGCATGTTGTTTTGATGCTTGCAATATGCCTACTTGCTGTTTTGGACAGATTGTTGTCTTAACTTGTATAGGGTGTATGTGTTGATCCGTTGCTCCGTTTTGAGTGTGCTCTATATGAAACTTGCTTGATTTTGCATGTAGATTCATATTATCATGTTGCATCCTTGTTTGAAGGTGTTTGCTTGATGTTTATATGTATTTTGCATCAATGCCATGCTTATCTTGTTTTGCTCATATCTTCTAGACCGTAGCTCCGAATCTAATGAACTTTATATGTAACTTGACTAGAACTTCGTGTAGATCATCGTGGTGCATCTTAACTTGCTGTTTAACAACTTGAACATAAGGGTTATTCAGATCTGGACCAATTTCGAAATTTGCATATGAGGACTTCTAGGAATTGTTCTATGTTGTTTAGGCCTCATTTAAACTTGCTTTGGTTTGTTGCTCTTGTTTGCATCATCTCTTGCCATGAGTAGCTTCATGTAGCTTGTCATGCGTCATGCTTGGTTGTGCATCATGTCTTGTTCATGGTGGTGTGTTTACCTATGTTGTGTGCTTCTTCTTGTTAGTTCATGTTGCGTTGCGATCGTGAGGATTCGTTCGTCTACGCTTGGTTCGGCTTCATCCGTTCGTCTTCTTCATGGACTCGTTCTTCTTCCTTGCGGGATTTCAGGCAAGATGACCGCTACCCTGGATCTCACTACTATCATTGCTATGCTAGTTGCTTCGTTCTATCGCTATGCTGCGCTACCTATTACCTGTTTATCAAGCCATCCCAAACTGCCATGTCAGCCTCTAACCTTTTGCACCCTTCCTAGCAAACCATTGTTTGGCTATGTTACCGCTTTGCTCAGCCCCTCTTATAAGCGTTGTTAGTTGCAGGTGAAGATGAAGTTTGTTCCTTGTTGGAACATGGAGATGTTGTTCCTTGTTGGAACATGTTTCTTGGTTGGGATATCACAATATATCTTATTTAATTAATGCATCTATATACTTGGTAAAGGGTGGAAGGCTCGGCCTTATGCACAGTGTTTTGTTCCACTCTTGCCGCCCTAGTTTCCGTCATATCGGTGTTATGTTCCCGGATTTGGCGTCCCTAACGCGGTCGGGTGATTTATGGGACCCCTTGACAGTTCGCTTTGAATAAGACTCCTACAGCAAGGCCCAACATTGGTTTTACCATTTGCCTCACCTAGCCCTTTTATTTCCCTTGGGTTTTCCGGAGCCCGAGGGTCATCTTTATTTTAGCCCCGGGCCAGTTCTCCTTCGAGTGCTTTGGTCCAAACCGGCGATGTCCGGCGCCCCTGGCAATCAGGGTCTATGCCAACCCGACGTCTTGCTCATCCGGTGTGCCACGAGAACGAGGTACGTCGACTCCTATCGGGATTTGTCGGCACATCCGGCGGCTTTTGCTGGTCTTGTTTTATTCTTTGTCGAAATGTCTTGTAGCCGGATTCCGAGACTGATCGGGTCTTCACGGGAGAAGGAATATCCTTCATTGATCGCGAGAGCTTATCATGGGCTAAGTTGGGACACCCCTGCAGGTATAAACTTTCGAGAGCCGTGCAGCGGTTATGTGGCGAGATGGGAATTTGTTGATATCCGGTTGTAGTAAACTTGAAGCAAACTCTTCTAAAATACACCAACCGTGTAATGCGTAACCGTGAGTGTCTCTTTTCGGGTTGATCGAGAGGAGAACACGGTTTTCGGGTTATGTCTCGGCGTAAGTAGGAGTTCAGGATCACTTCTTGATCATTACTAGTTGACGACCGTTCCTTTGTTTCTCTTCCGCTCTCATTTGCGTATGTTAGCCACCATATCATGCTTAGCCGCTCTTTGCAACCTCACCACTTTACCCCTTCCTTTCCCTTTAAGCTTTGCTAGTCTTGATACCCATGGTAATGGGATTCTTTGAGTCCTCGTGGCTCACAGATTACTACACCACCGATTGCGGTACATGTTTGCGATGCTTCATGACGTGAGAGCGATGTTTGCTTGTGTTGGAGCTCTTCTTACGCTTCTTCGATCGGGGATAGGTTCGGTCGGCTGACTGGGCTAGCAGTGGTGGATGTCGTTTGAGTTTCTGTTTATGTTTCATCCGTAGTCGGATGTTGGGCTTGTAAGATGTTGTTGTATTCTTGTGGCATTTGTGCCTCATGTATGTATCCCTATGTATTATGTAATGTTGATGTAATGATATCCACCTTGAAAGCGTTTCAATATCTTGGGTCTATCCTTGGTGGGACCGTCGAGTTCCTTTGGATAGGGTCGCATATTAGGCGTGACAAGTTGGTATCGAGCCTCGACCGACCCTAGGAGCCCCTTGATTGATCATGTAGTTTGGCCGTTGTTGAGTCTAGAAGGAAAACTGTTTTACGAGTCTAGTTATATCGAGAGTAGGAATTCTTTTTACTCCTCGCCCCTTAAATCGCTCTGGTAAGGAATCTTGACGTAAGTGTTTTGAATTACTCCTCTTCCCCTTCAAAATTTTCTTTAGGATCACGCAGTTGGTTTTCCGGTAGTTGTTCCTCAGCTCTTTTCATCCGGTGCATTTCTCGTCAAGGTGATTCGACCCTCTTTGTTTTGCAAGTTCAATCCTCAATTCTTCCTCCGACGTCGTTGTTTTTTCCCTGTCCGAAGTTGTCTTTGTTTTTCCCACCCGCCCACCCTTCTTCTTCTCGGAACCGGAGCCCGTAATCGAGTATCCATTCTACTCGTGCGAAGTCTTTGCTTTCTTTCATCAAGTATTTCAATTGGTGTTTTCTCTTCAAGTTATTCGTCAGTTTCCCCTTCCAAGTTGTCTTTGGTTTTCCCGCCCTCCCACCCTTTTCTTCCCTTGATCGACTCTCTCTCGACCAGCTATTTCATCCGTGTGGAGCCTCTTCAGTCTTCCCTCAATTATCTCAACCGGTGATTTCTCGTCTCGTTCGTCATTCTTCATCCCTTTCTTTTTTCCGGTGCACTCAATTCAAGTTTTTTTCGGGTTGATCACATTCTTTTCCTGAATCAAGTGTTCTCCTTGCTCGTTCGTCTTCAGCCAGTTTATCATTCCGGAGCTCGCAAGAAATCTCAGGAGATTCGTCTGTCTTCCAATTAACTCGAGGTTGTCACCTCAGTCCAATATTTCAATTGTTCCGGTGCATCATCTATCTGTTCGACAATCTTTTCCAACGGTGTTTTCTTTTAGTGGGCCCTAACCCACAGGTCTTTTCCCAAGATCTTACCTGACTCTTCTGATTTCCCGGAGTTATTCTCTAATTCTTTTCGGAATTTGACGTAAGTATGAATTTCATCAGTCAGATGTTTTTCCAAGATCGATTTCAAATCATTTCATTGTTGCCTCAACCTTTTCGGTTTTCATTCTTCCGGAGTATCTCAGTAATTTTGATGGTGTTTATCGTCGTCCTTGAAGACCGAAGTAGAGTTTCTTTTAAATCTTGTTCGTTCACCCGGAGATTCATGGTGCTAGCTCGATGTATCCTATCTAATTGTTTCCAGTCGTGCAATTCTTTTCATCCATCCGGAGCATTTCAGGAGTTGCTTTCTCTCTCGGTCATCCGGAGGCCATCTTTTCGGAAGATTTCTTCATTCTAAGTTTTCAGATTCGTTCTCCAATTATTCTATATCCGTGCCCCTTCGTTCGTCTCAATATTCTTCCGGTGCTTCATTCAAGCATTCGTCAATCAGTTCGCGATCTCTTTGTTCTCTTGCATTTTTTTCCCTCAAGTATCTCCGTGCTTCTCTAATTCTTCCCGGTGATTATTTCTCTTTCGTCAGTCGTTTCCGAATTCTTACGGTGGTTCGTTCAAGATTCTTTTCCTTGATTATCATTTTAATCCATTCGTTCTTTCGAATCCTACCGGTGGTTCATGAAGACTTTCTCAAGTTTTTGTGCTTTCCTTTCTCAATCCTTTTTCAAGAAGAATAAGTAGTATGAAAATCCATTGCTTGTCATCAATTTAATTTGGTGAAGGATAAGCATACAATAAATCTTATTCTTATTTCATCCAAGTGATTAATCCTTTTCTTCGGAGTTTGTTCGTGAGGAATAAATTCTAGTTCCAAGTGTTTTCATCTTTTCTTTTCCGGAGTTCAAATTTCCTCGGCCATTTCGTCGGAACCTCCATCTAAATCATTGCAAGCTTTAATCTTATTCTTTCATCCTTCATTCTATCTCATCATCCTTTTGTTACCGGAGTTCTTCATGGTGGTTCTTCATGATTTAATTCATTCTCCAAGAGTTCATCAAGATTTTGTTGGTGGAGTTCAAATACCTTTTCTTCTCGGATCTCGAAGTGCAATTAATTCTCCGTATTCTTTTGAAGTGGAGTTTTGCATTTCTTCGTTCTTCTCAGCTATCCAATCATTTCCATTTGTGGTTGGTTATCACCTCATAATTTTGAGAGGTTATCCATAAGTCCACGACAAGCTCATTCTTTCGTGGTTGATTTTCTCAACAACTCCATTCAATCCTTCCTTCTAAGTTCTTTTCATTCAATTCTTTCAATTCTTTCCGGAGGTTTTGTGTCATGTCTTCATCAAGTATCATTCCATCCTCTCAAGTTCTTGTTCTATTCTTTCCATTTTCAGCCGGAGTGCTGCCTAAATCCTTTTAGTCTTATCCGTTTCTTTTCTCATTCTAACAACTCCGGTTAGAACGAGTCGTTTCATAGTCTATCTGATTCCGTGAGCTTTCGTTTCTCGTCATTCTCGTCATTCCTCTCTTCTTCTCGAGTGCTCTCGATTCTTTGCTTCTTCTCTTGAGTTTTTTGTTTCACCTCATCCTTTTTTTCCTTTCCGTCTCGGTCCTAAGATCTCGGGACGAGATCTCTTGTTAGTGGAGGAGTGTTGTAACGCCCCGGATTCGATGCGCCAGGTGTTCGCCAGTTATTCGCCGTCGTTGCCATGTATTTTGCTTGCGTGTTGCACTTTGCCATGTCATCATATGCATTTCATATCATGTCATCATGTGCATCGCATTTTGCATACGTGTTCGTCTCATGCATCCGAGCATTTTCCCCGTTGTCCGTTTTGCAATCCGGCACTCCTATGTCTCCCGGAGCCCCTTTTAACTCTTTTTCACAGCGGGTATTAAACGTTCTCGGAATGGCCCGAGGTTTGTCAAGCGGCCTTGGTATACCACCGTGAACCGCCTGTCAAGTTTCGGATCATTTGGAGGTCGTTTGGTACTCCAACGGTTAACCGGGTAACCGCAAAGCCCTCTTTTGTTGCAGCCCAACTCCCCTTTCTAAGTGGCCCAAAACCCAGCAAACTCCCCTCCATGCTCTCGGTCGTTCGATCACGATCGCGTGGCCGAAAACCGCACCTCATTTGGACTCTCCTAGCTCCCTCTACCTATAAATTAGTTCCCCCCTTCGAAATTCGCGGATTTTGCGCATCCCGCAGATCAAACCCTAGCCCCGCTCCCCTCGCGCGCCGGACATGTCCAACCCCGCCGGACATGTCCGCCGGCCACGTCGCCCCGGCCAATCGTGGGAGCGCCACGTCGCCTCCGTCGCCGGCTCCTCCAACCACGCCGCCACCTCACCTTCTCTCCTCACTCCTCACGCCCGCGGCTTCGGATCGAACCCCAGGCCAGCCCCGCCCGCCGCCGCCAGCAGTCACCGCGCCCGCCGCCTCGGCTTCCCGTGCGCCGCCCGAGGCCTTGCCGCCGCCCGGCGCCCTGCCGCTCTCCTCCGCCCGGCTTGCGTGCCAAGCCATCCCGCCCGCTTGCGGCCTTGAACCGCCCGGATCGCCGCCCGCTCCCCGGATCGCCGCCCTCGACCTCCTGCAGCGCCGCCCCTCGGCTTCCCTCCGGCGGCCCGAGCCTAGCTTCGCCCGGCGCCTCGCCTCCGTCGCCCTCGCCTCCAACTCGGCCGGAGCCCTCGCCGGAGCTCTCGCGGAAAGCCCGGACCCGTCGCCCGGATCGGGATGAGATCAACCGGATCTCATCCAACGCATACGCCAGCGTCCGGATCTGCCCATCCCGCACGAATCGGTCCCGTTGACTTTTCGAGAGGGTATAAATTCCTCTGTCTTTAATCTGCAGTAATTTTGTTCCATTTTTATTGCATCATATCTCTGTCATCGTTGCTCCATTTTGCGCGTATAATATGTCAAAATGTTCGCCTCGATGAGTAGATCATCTCGTCTCATTGCATCATTTTCATTTGAGCCAATCTTGATGCCCGAAATGCTGTAAGAAGAGTGCTATGTGATGTTAGTTTCTGATTCTTATCAGAACATGCACTTTTGTCATTTTTGCCATGATTGATGTGTGCCTCCTATGATCTTGAGTCCTACATGTGTTTTGTAATATGCCATGCCATCTTTCCAGGGGTATATGCCATGTATTTTTGTGATCTATGTGGTGACTAGCACAAGCATGCAAACTAGGTGTCTTGATGTTGCTGATTTCAGCCCTGTTCTGCTGATATTTTTATGTCATGTTAACTTGATGCTACCGAGAGATCCATGCATATTTTGAGATACTTCAGTAAGGATGTCTTGTTATACATGTCTTGCTCTATCCAGGCATGCCCTTATTTTCAATTATGGAGTGCCATAGCTTGAGTCAATCGAGCTCTACTTTTGCTATAAAATGTTCCTGGCAGATTGTTTACATGTTATTCAATTTTGCCAAGGTTGTTGTAGTTGATCCTTGCATGCTATGTTGTTGTTCTTGCCATGTATAGCTTCTATGCCATGTCTTCTTACTGTTGATAGCCTTGCCATGCCATGTGTTGCTCTGTATTGAGTGGTTCAAGCTCACCAACATGCCTACTCATTGTTGTTCCTGCCATGTATGAATCTGTAATATAACTTGCGATATTCACATGGGTGTTGCTATATTTTCTGATCCTTTTGGCTTATGGTCACTAAAGGTCTTTTTGTTCTATGCTTTGAGTATCTTCATGCCATGCCTTTGTTTGCCATGTTAAGTTCCTGTAACATGTTGTTTCATAGCTCTAAACATTGCAACCTGATGTTATTTCTGTCAAAGTCTGAAACTGTTATTATTTGCAATCTTGCCATGTGTTTTTGAGCATGTTCTAGTTGTTTCTGGAGATATCTCAGTGTTCATGTTTTGTCATGCTTTACCTGTAGATCATGACCATGCCTTTTGTTATTACGTTGAGATGCTGTAGCATGTTGTTTTGATGCTTGCAATATGCCTACTTGCTGTTTTGGACAGATTGTTGTCTTAACTTGTATAGGGTGTATGTGTTGATCCGTTGCTCCGTTTTGAGTGTGCTCTATATGAAACTTGCTTGATTTTGCATGTAGATTCATATTATCATGTTGCATCCTTGTTTGGAGGTGTTTGCTTGATGTTTATATGTATTTTGCATCAATGCCATGCTTATCTTGTTTTGCTCATATCTTCTAGACCGTAGCTCCGAATCTAATGAACTTTATATGTAACTTGACTAGAACTTCGTGTAGATCATCGTGATGCATCTTAACTTGCTGTTTAACAACTTGAACATAAGGGTTATTCAGATCTGGACCAATTTCGAAATTTGCATATGAGGACTTACCGGAATTGTTCTATGTTGTTTCCGGCCTCATTTAAACTTGCTTTGGTTTGTTGCTCTTGTTTGCATCATCTCTTGCCATGAGTAGCTTCATGTAGCTTGTCATGCGTCATGCTTGGTTGTGCATCATGTCTTGTTCATGGTGGTGTGTTTACCTATGTTGTGTGCTTCTTCTTGTTAGTTCATGTTGCGTTGCGATCGTGAGGATTCGTTCGTCTACGCTTGCTTCGCTTCATCCGTTCGTCTTCTTCATGGACTCGTTCTTCTTCCTTGCGGGATTTCAGGCAAGATGACCGCTTCTACCTGGATCTCACTACTATCATTGCTATGCTAGTTGCTTCGTTCTATCGCTATGTTGCGCTACCTATTACCTGTTTATCAAGCCATCCCAAACCGCCATGTCGACCTCTAACCTTTTGCACCCTTCCTAGCAAACCGTTGTTTGGCTATGTTACCGCTTTGCTCAGCCCCTCTTATAGCGTTGTTAGTTGCAGGTGAAGATGAAGTTTGTTCCTTGTTGGAACATGGAGATGTTGTTCCTTGTTGGAACAGGATTTTGGTTGGGATATCACAATATATCTTATTTAATTAATGCATCTATATACTTGGTAAAGGGTGGAAGGCTCGGCCTTATGCCCGGTGTTTTGTTTCACTCTTGCCGCCCTAGTTTCCGTCATATCGGTGTTATGTTCCGGATTTCGCGTCCCTAACGCGGTCGGGTGATTTATGGGACCCCTTGACAGTTCGCTTTGAATAAGACTCCTCCAAAGAAGGCCCAACATTGGTTTTACCATTTGCCTCACCTATGCCCTTTTATTTCCCTTGGGTTTCCGGAGCCGAGGGTCATCTTTATTTTAGCCCCCGGCCAGTTCTCCTTCGAGTCTTTGGTCCAAACCGAAGCGATGTCCGGCGCCCCACTGGCAATCAGGTCTATGCCAACCCGACGTCTTGCTCATCCGGTGTGCCCTGAGAACGAGGTACGTGCGACTCCTATCGGGATTTGTCGGCACATCCGGGCGGCTTTGCTGGTCTTGTTTTATTGCTGTCGAAATGTCTTGTAGCCGGGATTCCGAGACTGATCGGGTCTTCTCGGGGAGAAGGAATATCCTTCGTTGATCGCGAGAGCTTATCATGGGCTAAGTTGGGACACCCTGCAGGTATAAACTTTCGAGAGCCGTGCCCATGTTATGTGGCAGATGGGAATTTGTTGATATCCGGTTGTAGTAAACTTGAAGCAAACTCTTCTAAAATACACCAACCGTATGCGTAATCGTGAGTGTCTCTTTTCAGGGTTGATCGAGAGGAGAACACGGTTTCTGGGTTATGTCTGACGTAAGTAGGAGTTCAGGATCACTTCTTGATCATTACTAGCTGACGACCGTTCCTTTGTTTCTCTTCCCGCTCTCATTTGCGTATGTTAGCCACCATATCATGCGTAGCCGCTGCTGCCACCTCACCACTTTACCCCTTCCGTTCCCTTTAAGCTTTGCTAGTCTTGATACCCATGGTAATGGGATTGCTGAGTCCTCGTGGCTCACAGATTACTACACCACCAGTTGCAGGTACATGTTTGCGATGCTTCATGACGTGAGAGCGATGTTTGCTTGTGTTGGAGCTCTTCTTCTGCTTCTTCGATCAGGGGATAGGTTCCAGGTCGGCAGCCTGGGCTAGCAGGGTGGATGTCGTTTGAGTTTACGTTTATGTTTCATCCGTAGTCGGATGTTGGGCTTGTAAGATGTTGTTGTATTCTTGTGGCATTTGTGCCTCATGTATGTATCCCTATGTATTATGTAATGTTGATGTAATGATATCCACCTTGCAAAAGCGTTTCAATATGCGGGTCTATCCTTGGTGGGACCGTCGAGTTCCTTTTGGATAGGGTCGCATATTGGGCGTGACACGCGTATCGACCAGATTGTCGACTCCACCATCGAGTGCGACTTGCTATGCTTCCTGGATGCGTTTTCGGGATATCACCAGATCAAGATGGCGGTAGAAGACGTGGAGAAGACAGCCTTCCTGAACCCATGTGGGGTGTACTGCTACACTTGCATACCATTTGGGTTGTGCAACGCAGGCGCAACCTTCCAACGGCTCATGCACATCGCCCTGGGTCGGCAGCTCGGGAGAAACGCTGAAGCTTACGTCGACGACATCGTAGTGAAGTCTCGTGAGGCGAGAACTTTGATTTAGGACCTGGAGGAAACCTTCGCGAGCCTTGGCCAGGTGGACCTGCAACTCAACCCGGAGAAGTGCATGTTTGGCGTCTCTTCCGGCAAGCTGCTGGGCTTCCTTGTGTCCCACAGGGGGATCGAGGCCAACCCAGAGAAGATCAAGGCCATCGAAGACATGAGTCCACCGCAAACCCTCAAGGAAATGCAGAAGCTTGCTGGACGGGTGACTACATTGGGACGCTTCATTTCCAAGCTGGGAGAGCGCCCCTACCCTTCTTCAAGCTGATGAAGAAAAAGGGCCCATTCGAGTGGACCCCAGAGGCCGACCAAGCATTTCAAGACCTCAAGAGATATCTGACCAGCCCTCCAATGATGGTGGCGCCACGACCTCTCGAGCCCCTAGTGCTTTACCTTGCCGCCACTCCCTACTCCGCCAATGCGGCTCTAGTGGCGGTTCGGGAAGAACACCAAGCCAAGGGTGCGTCACGCTGAGCTACACCCCCGGCAGGGACGATGCAAGACCAGGAGGGCGCCGCAAAGGCCGCAGCCACGGCAGCATAGGATCAAGCTCAGCAGGACGACACCCCCGAGTCTGCAGGGACCCTGACAAACAATCAGGCGTTGGGGGCTCCACCACCTCAGGAGGCGCCCCAACTTCCCGAAGGCACAAGCCTCATCAGTGCACCCGCCCTCGTCGAGCACCCGGTATACTTCGTCAGCACAGAGTTGCGGGACGCAAGAGCACGGTACCCCATGCCTCAGAAACTCTTACTCGCGCTCTTGGTGGCCTCGTGTAAGCTGCGACATTACTTTCAACATCACCCCATCAAGGTCGTCTCGGCCTACCCATTGGAGAGGGTGCTCAGGAGCCCCAACTCTGCCGGGAGGGTCGCCGAGTGGAACATCAAGCTGCAGGCATTCCAGTCAGAGTTCAGCACCACCAGGGTCATCAAGGGAGCCGCGTTCGCCGATTTCGTGGCAGAATGGACGGATGCCCCGATGCTTGAAATAGGCCCCTCTCGCCGGGAAGTGAGGCGCCCGACGGCTGGGTCATGTATTTCGATGGTGCCTTCGCGCGCCAGGGCGCGGGGGCTGGAGCAGTGCTCATCTCGCCCACTCAGGACAAGCTCTACTACGCTGTGCAGCTCTGCTTCCAGCAGGGCGAGAAGGTCTCCAACAACATTGCAGAGTACGAAGGCCTCATGGCCGGCCTGAAGGCTGCGGTGGCCCTGGGGGTGAAGCATCTCACCATCAGGGGCGATTCGCAGCTCCTCGTCAACTTCTCCAACAAGGTATACGAGCCAAAGGACGAACACATGGAGGCATACCTCGCGGAGGTGCGCAAGATGGAGAAGCAGTTCCTGGGCCTGGAGTTGCAGCACGTGCCCCGTGGCACCAACAAGGAAGCCGACGACATCGTCATAAGGGCATCCAAGCGACAGCCCCAAGAGCCTGGCGTCTTCGAGGAGCGGCTCTTCAAGCCATCGGCAACACCACCGCTTTCAAGAACAGCGCAGCCTCGGGAGGAGCTCCCACAACCACCTGCCACGGGCGCCCCAGCCTACGGCCCGACCTCGGGAGCGCGTCTACTCTTGGCTCTCGAGCCCCAGGAGGGATGCTAGACCAAGGAATTCAAGGAGTATCTGACGCAAGGGACGCTGCCGGAGAAGGAGGAGGACGCGGAGCGTGTGGCTCGGCAAGCCACGGCATACTGCATCCAGGATGGTGAGTTATACAGGAGGTGGCCAAATGACGTTGCTCTGCGTTCAATCTCCAGGGAACAGGGGAAAGAGCTGCTAGCCGACATACACGGCGGGGACTGCGGGCACCACTCGTCTTCACGAACCCACGTCGGCAAGGCCTTCCGCAGCGGATTCTACTGGCCCACGGCACCCAACGACACAGCTGAGCTGGTGAAGTCCTGCGAGGCCTGCCAATTCCACGCCAAGCAAATCCATCAGCCGGCTCAAGGCCTCCAGACCATTCCACTCTCATGGCCGTTCACAGTTTGGGGACTGGATATCCTGGGCCCGTTCCCTCGAGCGCCTGGGGGCTACCGATACCTCTACGTTGCCATCAACAAGTTCACCAAGTGGGCGGAGGTGGAAGCCGTCCGCACCATCCCAGCTGGCTCTGTGGTCAAGTTCATCAAGGGTCTCGTGAGCCGCTTTGGGGTTCCCAACCGCATCATCACCGATAATAGCTCCCATTTCACCAGTAATATCTTCAAAACGTATTGTCCTAACCTTGGAACGCAAATCTGCTACGCTTCAGTGGCACACCCCCGGAGCAATGGTCAAGCCGAACGCGCCAACGCGAAGGTCCTGAGAGGCCTCAAGACCAGGACCTTCAAGAAGAAGCTCGAAGCCTGCGGCAGAGGCTGGCACAACGAGCTCCAGTCCGTGTTGTGGTCCATCGGCACCACCTCCACCAAGCCAACGGGCGAGACCCCATTCTTCCTCGTCTACGGAGCAGAAGCGGTTCTCACTCACGAGGTCAAGCATCGCTCCGCACGGGTCCTGGCATTTGATGAGACACAGCAAGACACCACGCGGGGGATGGACCTCGTGCTGGGGGAGGAACGCTGGCGCGAAGCTGCACTGCGGGCGGCAAGATACCAGCAGGCACTGCGACGGTACCACTATCGCAGCGTCCGCTCCAGGACGCTGATACGTCTCCAACATACTGATGTCTACTACACATCCTTCTTCTTATAGACGTTGTTGGGCCTCCAAGTGCAGAGGTTTGTAGGACAGTAGCAAATTTCCCTCAAGTGGATGACCTAAGGTTTATCAATCCGTAGGAGGCGTAGGATGAAGATGGTCTCTCTCAAGCAACCCTACAACCAAATAGCAAAGAGTCTCTTATGTCCCCAACACACCCAATACAATGGTAAATTGTATAGGTGCACTAGTTCATGAAGAGATGGTGCTACAAGTGCAATATGGATGGTAGATATAGGTTTTTGTAATCTGAAAATATAAAAACAGCAAGGTAACAAGTGGTAAAAGTGAGCGTAAACGGTATTGCAATGCTATGAAACAAGGCCTAGGGTTCATACTTTCACTAGTGCAAGTTCTCTCAACAATAATAACATGTGGATCATATAACTATCCCTCAACATGCAACAAAGAGTCACTCCAAAGACACTAATAGCAGAGAACAAACGAAGAGATTATGGTAGGGTACGAAACCACCTCAAAGTTATTCTTTCCAATCAATCCATTGGGCTATTCCTATAAGTGTCACAAACAGCCCCGAGTTCGTACTAGAATAACACCTTAAGACACAAATCAACCAAAACCCTAATGTCACCTAGATACTCCAATGTCACCTCAAGTATCCGTGGGTATGATTATATGATATGCATCACACAATCTCAGATTCATCTATTCAATCCAACACAAAGTACTTCAAAGAGTGTCCCAAAGTTTCTACCGGAGAATCAAGACGAAAACGTGTGCCAACCCCTATGCATAAGTTCATGGGCAGAACCCGCAAGTTGATCACAAACATACATCAAGTGAATCACATGATATCCCATTGTCACCACAGATACGCACGGCAAGACATACATCAAGTGTTCTCAAATCTTTAAAGACTCAATCCGATAAGATAACTTCAAAGGGCAAACTCAATCCATTACAAGAGAGTAGAGGGGGAGAAGAAACATAAGATCCAACTATAATAGCAAAGCTCGCGATACATCAAGATCGTGCAAAATCAAGAACACGAGAGAGAGAGAGAGAGAGAGAGATCAAACACATAGCTCTTTGGTACATACCCTCAGCCCCGAGGGTGAACTACTCCCTCCTCGTCATGGAGAGCGCGGGATGATGAAGATGGCCACCGTGAGGGTTCCCCCCTCCGGCGAGTGCGAGCAGGGTCTGGTTGACTTTTGGTGGCTACTGAGAGGCTTGCGCGGCGGAACTCCAGATCTATTCTCGTCTTCGGAAGTTTTAGGGTACGTGGGTATATATGGGTGAAAGAAGTACGTCGGTGGACCTCGGGGGGCCCATGAGGCAGGGGCGCGCCCCCCACCCTCGCGGACACCTCCCTTCTTTCCTGACGTGCACTCCAAGCTTTTCCGGTAGCTCTCCTTCCAAAAATAACTTCTCCAGTTGATTTCATTCCGTTTCGACTCCGTTTGATATTCCTTTTCTTCGAAACACTGAAATAGGCAAAAGACAGCAATTCTGGGTTGGGCCTCCGGCTAATAGGTTATTCCCAAAAATAATATAAAAGTGGATAATAAAGCCCAATATTGTCCAAAACAGTAGATAATATAGCATGGAGCAATCAAAAATTATAGATATGTTGGAGACGTATCAGGCATCCCCAAGCTTAATTCCTGCTCGTCCTCGAGTAGGTAAATGATAAAAGAAAGAATTTTTGATGCGGAGTGCTACTTGGCATGATTTCAATGTAATTCTTCTTAATTGTGGTATGAATATTCAGATCCGAAAGATTCAAGACAAAATTTCATATTGACATAAAAATAATAATACTTCAAGCATACTAACAAAGCAATTATGTCTTCTCAAAATAACATGGCCAAAGAAAGTTGTCCCTACAAAATTATATAGTCTGGCTATGCTCTATCTTCACCACACAAAGTATTTAAATCATGCACAACCCCGATGACAAGCCAAGCAATTTTTTCATACTTTTGACATTCTCAAACTTTTTCAATCTTCACGCAATACATGAGCGTGAGCCATGGATATAGCACTATATGTGGAATAGAATGGTGGTTGTGGAGAAGACAAAAAGAGAGGAAGATAGTCTCACATTAACTAGGCGTATCAACGGGCTATGGAGATGCCCATTAATAGATATCAATGTGAGTGAGTAGGGATTGCCATGCAACGGATGCACTAGAGCTATAAGTATATGGAAGCTCAACAAAAGAAACTAAGTGGGTGTGCATCCAACTCGCTTGCTCACGAAGACCTAGGGCATTTTGAGGGAGCCCATCATTGGAATATATAAGCCAAGTTCTATAATGTAAAATTCCCACTAGTATATGAAAGTGACAAAATGAGAGACTCTCTATCATGAAGATCATGGTGCTACTTTGAAGCACAAGTGTGGTAAAAGGATAGTAACATTGTCCCTTCTCTCTTTTTCTCTCATTTTTTTTATTTGGGCCTTTTCTCTTTTTTTATGGCCTCTTATTTTTCTTCTTTTTTTATTTTTCGATTGGAGTCTCATCCCAACTTGTGGGGGAATCATAGTCTCCATCATCCTTTCCTCTCTTGGGACAATGCTCTAAAAATGATGATCATCACACTTTTATTTTTCTTACAACTCAATAATTACAACTCGATACTTAGAACAAAATATGACTCTATGTGAATGCCTCTAGCGTTGTACCGGGATATGCAATGAATCAAGAGTGACATGTATGAAAAATTATGAACGATGGCTTTGCCAAAAATACGATGTCAACTACATGATCATGCTAGCAATATGACAATGGTGGAGCGTGTCATAATAAACGGAACGGTGGAAAGTTGCATGGCAATATATCTCGGAATGGATATGGAAATGCCATGATAGGTAGGTATGGTGGCTGTTCTGAGGAAGGTATATGGTGGGTGTATGATACCGGCGAAAAGTGTGCGGTATTAGAGAGACTAGCAATGGTGGAAGGGTGAGAGTGCGTATAATCCATGGACTCAACAGTAATCATAAAGAACTCATATACTTATTGCAAAAATCTACAAGTTATCAAAGCAAAGTATTACGCGCATGCTCCTAGGGGGATAGATTGGTAGGAAAATACCATCGCTCGTCCCCGACCGCCACTCATAAGGAAGACAATCAATAAATAAATCATGCTCCTACTTCATCACATAACGGTTCATCATACATGCATGCTACGCGAATCACAAACTTTAACACAAGTATTTCTCAAATTCACAACTACTCAACTAGCATGACTCTAATATCACCATCTTCATATCTCAAAACAATTATCAAGCATCAAACTTTTCTTACTATTCAACACACTCATAAGAATTCTTAAAAATCTTGTATGCTTAGCATATTAGGATTATTTAAGCAAATTACCATGCTATTTAAGACTCTCAAAAGAATCTAAGTGAAGCATGAGAGATCAATATTTTCTATAAAACAAATCCACCATCGTGCTCTATAAGATATAAGTGAAGCACTAGAGCAAACAACAAACTACTCCGAAAGATATAAGTGAAGATCAATGAGTAGTTGTATAATTATGTAACTATGTGAAGACTCTCTAACATTTAAGAATTTCAGATCTTTATACTTTATTCAAACAGCAAGCAAAACAAAATAAAATGACATGACGCTCCAAGCAAAACACATATCATGTGGTGAATAAAAATATAGCTCCAAGTAAAGTTACCGATGAACGAAGACAAAAGAGGGGATGCCTTCCGGGGCATCCCCAAGCTTAGGCTCTTGCCATTCCTTATTTTGTAGTCCATCGAATCTTTACCCCAAACTTGAAAACTTCACAACACAAAACTTAACAGAAAACCCGTGAACTCCGTTAGCGAAAGAAAACAAAACACCACTTCAAGGTACTGTAATGAACTCATTCTTTATTTATAATGGTGTTAAACCTACTGTATTCAAACTTTTGTATGGTTTATAAACTATTTTACTAGCCATAGAATCGTCGAAATAAGCAAACAACACACGAAAAACAGAATCTGTCAAAAACAGAACAGTCTGTAGTAATCTGTAACTAACGCAAACTTATGGAACTCCAAAAATTCTAAAATAAATTGGTGGACCTGAGAAATTTGTCTAGTAATCATCTGCAAAAATAATCAACTAAATATCACTCTCCAGTAAAAAGTTGAAGCTAATTTTTTGAGCGCTAAAGTTCCTGTTTTTTTACAGCATGATCATAAAGACTTCACCCAAGTCTTCCCAAAGGTTCTACTTGGCACAAACACTAATTAAAACACAAAACCACATCTAAACAGAAGCTATATGGATTATTTATTCCTAAACAGAACCAAAAAGCAAGAAATTAAAATAAAATTGGGTTGCCTCCCAATAAGGGCTATTGTTTAACGCCCCTAGCTAGGCATGATGATTTCAATGATGCTCACATAAAAGATAAGAATTGAAACATAAAGGGAGCATCACGAAGAATATGACTAGCACATTTAAGTCTACTTCCTATGCATAGGGATTTTGTGCGCAAACAACTTATGGGAGCAATAATCAACTTGCATAGGAAGGTAAAACAAGCATAACTTCAATACTTTAAGCACATAGAGAGGAAACTTGATATTATTGCAATTTCTACAAGCATATATTCCTCCCTCATAATAATTTTCAGTAGCATCATGAATGAATTTAACAATATAACAAGAACATAAAGCATTCTTTTCATGATGTACAAGCATAGAATTTTTATTACTCTCCACATAAGCAAATTTCTTCTCATGAATAATAGTGGGAGCAAACTCAACAAAACAACTATCATGTGATTGAAAATTAAGATCAAGATGACAGGTTTCATGGTTATCATTATTCTTTAAATCGTACGTGTCATCACAATAATCATCATAGATAGGTGGCATGTTTTCATCATAGTAAATTCGCTCATCAAAGCTTGGGGGACAAAAAGTATCATCTTCATCAAACATAGCTTCCCCAAGCTTGTGGCTTTGCATCATTAGCATCATGGATATTCAAGGAATTCATACTAACAACATTGCAATCATGCTCATCCTTCAAAGATTTAGTGCCAAACATTTTAATGCATTCTTCTTCTAACACTTTGGCACAATTTTCCTTTCCATCATACTCACGAAAGATATTAAAAAGATGAAGCGTATGAGACAAACTCAATTCCATTTTTTGTACTATTCTTTTATAAACTAAACTAGTGCTAAAACAAGAAACAAAAAGATTCGATTGCAAGATCTAAAGATATACCTTCAAGCACTCACCTCCCTGGCAACGGCGCCAGAAAAGAGCTTAGTTGACGGGGTGTGAGTGCCGCTTACCTAGCCTCCCCGGCAACGGCGCCAGAAAAGAGCTTGATGTCTACTACACAACCTTCTTCTTGTAGACGTTGTTGGGCCTCCAAGTGCAGAGGTTTGTAGGACAGTAGCAAATTTCCCTCAAGTGGATGACCTAAGGTTTATCAATCCGTAGGAGGCCTAGGATGAAGATGGTCTCTCTCAAGCAACCCTGCAACCAAATAGCAAAGAGTCTCTTGTGTCCCCAACACACCCAATACAATGGTAAATTGTATAGGTGCACTAGTTCATGAAGAGATGGTGCTACAAGTGCAATATGGATGGTAGATATAGGTTTTTGTAATCTGAAAATATAAAAACAGCAAGGTAACAAGTGGTAAAAGTGAGCGTAAACGGTATATCAATGCTAGGAAACAAGGCCTGGGGTTCATACTTTCACTAGTGCAAGTTCTCTCAACAATAATAACATAATTGGACCATATAACTATCCCTCAACATGCAACAAAGAGTCCAAAGACACTAATAGCAGAGAACAAACGAAGAGATTATGGTAGGGTACGAAACCACCTCAAAGTTATTCTTTCCAATCAATCAATTGGGCTATTCCTATAAGTGTCACAAACAGCCCTGGAGTTCGTACTATAATAACACCTTAAGACACAAATCAACCAAAACCCTAATGTCACCTAGATACTCCAATGTCACCTCAAGTATCCGTGGGTATGATTATACGATATGCATCACACAATCTCAGATTCATCTATTCAATCCAACACAAAGTACTTCAAAGAGTGCCCCAAAGTTTCTACCGGAGAATCAAGATGAAAATGTGTGCCAACCCCTATGCATAAGTTCATGGGCGGAACCAGCAAGTTGATCATCAAAACATACATCAAGTGAATCACGTGATATCCCATTGTCACCACAGATACGCACGGCAAGACATACATCAAGTGTTCTCAAATCTTTAAAGACTCAATCCGATAAGATAACTTCAAAGGGGAAACTCAATCCATTACAAGAGAGTAGAGGGGAAGAAGAAACATAAGATCCAACTATAATAGCAAAGCTCGTGATACATCAAGATCGTGCCAAATCAAGAACATGAGAGAGAGAGAGATCAAACACATAGCTACTGGTACATACCCTCAGCCCCGAGGGTGAACTACTCCCTCCTCGTCATGCAGAGCGTCGGGATGATGAAGATGGCCACCGGTGAGGGTTCCCCCCTCCGGAAGGTGCCGGAACAGGGTCCCGATTGACTTTTGGTGGCTACAGAGGCTTGCGGCGGCGGAACTCCAGATCTATTCTCGTCTTCGGAAGTTTTAGGTGCATTGGGTATATATGGGTGAAAGAAGTACGTCGGTGGACCTCCGAGGCCCACGAGGCAGGGCGCCCTAGGGCGCGCCCCACCCTCGTGGACACCTCCCTTCTTTCCTGACGTGCACTCCAAGCTTTTCTGGTAGCTCTCCTTCCAAAAATAACTTCTCTAGTTGATTTCATTCCGTTTCGACTCCGTTTGATATTCCTTTTATTCGAAACACTGAAATAGGTAAAAAAATAGCAATTCTGGGCTGGGCCTCCGGTTAATAGGTTAGTCCCAAAAATAATATAAAACTGGATAATAGAGCCCAATATTGTCCAAAACAGTAGATAATATAGCATGGAGCAATCAAAAATTATAGATACGTTGGAGACGTACCACATACCTATAGTTTTTGATTGCTCCATGCTAATATATATTCTGTTTTAGATTTTTAATGGGCTTATTTATACACTTTTATATTATTTTTGGGACTAACCTATAAACCCAAGGCTCAGTGCAAATTGCTATTTTTTGCCTATTTCAGTGTTTCTCAGAAAAAGAATATCAAACGGAGTCCAAACGAAATGAAACCTTCGGGAGCGTGATTTTTGGAACAAACGTGATCCAGAGGACTTGGAGTGGACGTCAAGCAATCAACGAGGAGGCCACGAGGCAGGGGGCGCGCCTACCACCCCTGGGCATGCCTCCACCCTCGTGGGCCCCTCGTTGCTCCACCGACCTACTTCTTCCTCCTATATATACCTGCGTACCCCCAAACCATCGAGGAGCACCACGAAAACCTAATTCCACTACCGCAACCTTCTGTACCCGTGAGATCCCATATTGGGGCCTTTTCCGGTGCTCCGCCGGAGGGAGAATCGATCACGGAGGGCTTCTACATCAACACCATAGCCTCTCCGATGATGTGCGAGTAGTTTACCACAAACCTTCGGGTCCATACTTATTAGCTACATGGCTTCTTCTCTCTCTTTGGATCTCAATACAAAGTTCTCCTCGATCTTCTTGGAGATCTATTTGATGTAACTCTTTTTGCGGTGTGTTTGTCGAGATCCGACGAATTGTGGGTTTATGATCAAGATTATCTATGAACAATATTTGAATCTTTGCAAGTCTCTTCGAATTATCAGTTTGGTTTGGCCTACTAGATTGATCTTTCTTGCAATGGGAGAAGTGCTTAGCTTTGGGTTCAATCTTGTGGTGTCCTTTCCAAAGGATGTTAGGGCAGCAAGGCACGTATTGTATTGTTGCCATCGAGGATAAAAAGATGGGGTTTATATCATATTGCTTGAGTTTATCCATCTACATCATGTCATCTTACCTAATGTGTTACTCTGTTCTTATGAACTTAATACTCTACATGCATGCTGGATAGTGGTCGATGTGTGGAGTAATAGTAGTAGATGCAGGCAGGAGTCGATCTACTTGTCACGGACGTGATGCCTATATATGAAAGTGCGTTATATCGACTAGAGGGGGGGTAAATAGGCGATTTTTATGAATTCTTCACTGAGGAATTTGCCGGTGAGGAAATTCCTTAGCGAAGAACTACTTGCAACGGAATAAGTACTCAGCAGTAAGCATAACAGATTACAAGCATAGTCATCATGATGAAATGAAGACAATCACAGAGTACAGAAAGCGTAATCACAGGATAACACAGGATGAAGACAAAGCGGTGAAGAAATTGAGCCGAGGAAATTGAGAAAGTCTTCACCAAAGTCTTCAAACACGATATGAACAAATACTCAACACAATAATGAGGAAATGAAAGGGTTGAGGAAATAGAACCGATTAGGTTGGTGAAGACAATGATTTGGTAGACCAGTTCCAACTGCTGTCTCAGTTATGCGTCTGGTTGGAGCGGCCGAGTATTTAAACTCGAGGACACACAGTCCGGACACCCGATCATCGAGCATGCAGCTCAGACACCAAGTCCTCACCGTATTCTCCTTGAACTAAGGTCACACAGACCTCGTCCAATCACTCGTGGTAAGTCTTGAGCGACTTCCAAACCTTCACAGACTTGGTCACTCGGCGATCCACAATTCCTCTTGGATGCTCTAGACAATGACGCCTAACCGTCTGTTATAAGCACATTCTTGAAATTTAACAAGCGTCAGATACACGCATGATCAATTTAATCAATGATGCTCAATAACTTTGGGTTTGTTTGGGTTTGGTTTTTGGGTTTTCCTCACTTTTGGGTTTTTCCTCACTTGATGATTTTCTCTCAAAGTCCTCGGAGGATGGGTTGCTCTCAAATGACAAGTGTCAAGTTCTCTCTGAGCAGCCAACCAGCTAGTGGTTGTAGGGGCGGCTATTTATAGCCTAGGGAGCAGCCCGACATGATAAGACATAAATGCCCTTCAATGATATGACCGTTAGGTGGAAAAGATATTTTGGGACAGGCGCCAAGAAGACAAGAACGGTCGGAAATTTGACTCTCAAATTCCTCGGGGCTATCATGTTCCTCATTTGTGTAGGCAATTCGACTGGCGAATTCCTAACTCCTCGATCGTAACAAATTCCTCAACACCGGAAGAGCTTCGTCTCATCCTTTGAAGAAATTGACTGAATCAGTATGAGATTTCCAAAAGCTTCACTCGAAGGGATTGGTAGGTGTAGGATTTTGAGTTGAGCATCAAATGGAAATTTTTCCTTAGTATTTCCTCGACCCCCTTTAACAAAGACGGTGTTTCCTATGACTCAAGAAAGAGAAAATGAAACTACGAAAACAAAAGTCTTCACGCTTCATGTTCCTCAAATGAATACCAAGTCTTCAAGGTCACACCAATTTCTTCACTTTCAAAGTCTTCAGAAAGTCTTCGGAATATCAAAGTCTTCGATGAAGAACTTCATTTTAGGGGTCGACTTTCTCTGTAAATATCAAACTCCTCATAGACTTATAGACCTGTGTACACTCACAACGCATTAGTTACTTAACCTATAAGTCTTCAATACACCAAAATCACTAAGGGCACTAGATGCACTTACAATCTCCCCTTTTGGTGATTGATGACAATATGGGTTAAGTTTTCAACGAGGATAAACATATGAATTGTAAATACGATAATGAGGAATTTGATTGCAAGATATAGAAGAACTCCCCCTGAAGATGTGCATAGTGAGGAATTTGCTTTTGAGGCAATGCACATTTGAAGAATTGAATCATGGAGATCTCCCCCTATATCTTGTAATTCATACACGCATTTAACATATAATATGAAAAAATTGAAATGCATGATGAAATATGGTGCTTGATGTTATGCAAAGTAACGCATCAAGAATATCAGAGCTCAAATCGATTTGCTATGAAGATTTTCAAGGAGCTCACGAGAATCGTAACATAGAAAGAGCATAATGCATCAAAAGTATCAAAGCACCATCGGGTTTAAGATTACAACTCGATCCAATAAAAGGTTTCGTAAGAACGAGAGTTGTAACTTAATAAAATACGGTATATAGACAAAAACTAGACCCGCTTGAAGACTAACTCAAATTTCTCCCCCTTTGTCATCGATTGACCAAAAGGATCGAATTTGAGGACTAACTCTCTTGAAGAATTTCAAGTTGAAGACGGAGCGCCAGCATTGTCGGGGTTGTTTGTTGAAGTAGGACCAGCCGCGGTGTCTTCCAAGTCTTCATTTTCATCAGTGTCGCGAGATGAAGAATAGGAGCTGGCCACCAAGGAAGGAACTTTGACCTTCTTGAATTTCTTGGAGGAGGTGCGCATCAGTCAAATTCTTCCTTGAGACCCATTGAAGTCAGTTCTTCTTCACCGTAGACATGTGAGAGAACAGCCTGTGTGTGTTTGAAGGTTTCATGGAGGTAGTAGTGGTTTTTCTTCACCGCATTGTGTGTTGAGGTCATGTTGTGAAGAATTGAACCAAACCGACGCTTGACCCATTTATGATTACGATCAACCTTCCGATGAAGACCGAGGAGTAACTCACGATCGATCATCACCACAGGTGCAGAGCTTGAGGATTTTGCTTGACCGAGGTATTTGCGGTGAGTCATGTGTGGCGTAGTCATCATTGGTGGAGTAGGATGCTGCTTTGAAACTGTCCATCCAATGGACAAATGCCTTCATGGATCACAGCGATGGCCTTGCCCTTGTCATCACCGAGGTAATTGTCCGCTTGAGGACTTCAATCGGGGCAAGTAGCTGCAGTGGTTCAAAGTATCAGCTTTGTAATTGAGTGAAGACCTTGTCCCGATGAATCTCATAATCCAAGGCGCATAAGGCTTCAAATTTCAAATGGTGACATAGCAATGTTTGCCGAGTCCTCATGAAGAAATCATGGAAGTTGACGGAACGCCATGGATGATGTTGAAAAGCATATTCTTCATGATGCCAACGACTTCTTCATCATTCGAGTCGTGACCTTTGATTGGACTCATTGTCTTCGCCGAATACGATAGACTGTCCGAGGCACATATAATAATTCCTTGACGAGGAATTTGGTTCTTGGGGCCTGCCTTGGCTTCAAAGGCTTCATCAGCACTTGCATATAGTGATTTGTAAGTTCTGGTTCGTCATAGATACGACGTGCACCATCAAGTGGAGGATCGAGTGGTAGGGCACGCAAGCAATTCGATTCTTTGGTGCCTTGTAGTGAGTATTTTCGGTCATCCAATCTAAGACCCATGAGTTCACGTCTTGACGTCTCGGTGATGTGCGGTGTTGCATAAAATCAAGAATTAGCTCTTCATTCCAATCCACGGATATCGCTGCAGAAATTTAGAAGTCCTGCGTCGTGAAGAACACCGAGGACTAGCTCAAAGCTGGCGAGTGACTCCATATCCACATGAGGAATATGAGCATGATCGAAGATTTTATCCTTGTTGAAGAGCACCGAGGAATAGAAGTTGGCTTGGTGGCAGTCCGTAAGCGCCTCTTCCTAATGCGAGCGTAATCATAAGGATTATATTCAAGAAGAATACGTGCTCGGCAAAGAAATCTTCAGCCTTGAACTTTTGCTTGGTTGAGAACGGATTCTTTTGCTTGGGCGGAGGGGTGTCGTTGAGTTGCATCACCACCTCGTGAATCGTAAGTTCAGGTTCTTCAGTGAGGAATTTCTTGTTCCTTAACAAAGGTGCAATCGAGGATTAGCGGCAGCTTTCATCAAGACTAAGCGGCTGGAATTTCTTCATGCATAGAACCCGATTAGGTTGAATTTCTTCATCGAGTCGATTCGGACTGTTTGTGCAGGGACCGAGGAATCTGTTGGAGCGGGGTGAAGAGAGGAGTATTGGGATGCCGACTTTCCCAAAAGTCATCATTGATCACCGGTGTCTTGCATCCAATATCCACATCTTCATCTTCAATTTTCTCAAAGACCACTGAGGAATTTCATAGTCCGATGAGGAATAATGGGGTTGAAGGGATGGCATCCACTTCAATTTCTTCATCAAGCTGCTCGACGGCAAAGCGGTGGTGATGTTCTTCATCGGATCCGATTGGGATCTCATAGTCTTCTCCAAAAGGAACAACTTCCTTTGATGGTATGGAGGAAATTGGAACAGCATCAATTGGATTTTCGAATGAGCTGGTCATTGGCTTCATTTTCTTCACACCAAGAATCGACGCAATGATGCTTTCCTTTTCTTCACAAGCAGCTCGCTCTGCAGCCTTGGTTTTCTTCACATCGAAGCGGATGGAAGAATTGGAGTTGGAGTTGGCGCAGGAGGAGCCGAGGAATTTGGTTCAGTTTCTTCAGAGCAACCGATGCAGTTCCCTGTCTTGAGCAATTTCTTCAGCGCACCACTAGTGGGTGCCACCGCAATTTCTTCGGTAATTTGGAATGGGATCATCAGCCCGAATCAACATTTTCATCGGCCAGGCTGAACGTCATCGTGATGGCATTTTCTTCAAGAGGGCTGAGCCGAGGCTCCGGCTGAGGAATTTCATGTTGCATTGGGAAAGCAACATTTGTGAGTTTCTTCGTCAGTTGACGAATCGACCTTGGCTCCTTGCCAATCAGCATTGTATGAATCGAAGTTTTTGCCGAGGTTTTGAATTTCGATCTGGACTGGAGAAGCTCCTCGGTGTCATCTTGACAACGCTTTTTCTTCGTGAACTTCTCCTTCTGTATTGAGCCTTTTGATTTCCCTCGCCTTTTCATACTTCCATTTTTCTTCAGCTATGAAGTGAGTCAACATATGACTTTGTCCAGGTGTCAAATGAAGGTCGTGCAGAGGGGTATTGGGATCATTGTGCCGTAGATCAATAAAGTCGAGGACTATCTTCGGGTCCAATAGCGATTAGCACAGATGTACCTTTGGCTCTAGCGGCCCTTACTTGACGGTCTCGATGATTCCTGCGAGTTCTTCATCGATGCCTCATCATCGATGGCACATGGAATGCAACCATTTTCTTCTTTGGGCTAGGCCGAGGACCTCGTCCAATTGTTGCTTTGGTCTTCACCGAGTCGGACCAGTTGAAGAAATGGGAGCTGCCGAGAACTTGCGAGACGCCGAGGCAATTGAAAAACCAGCAGTCCTTTGACATGTAGCTAGGTGCACAGGAACTCAAGGTTTTGACGGAGCTGTTGAGGACTTTGGTGGAGCAGCGGCAGTTTGAGGAATTTGCTTGGAAGGTGCTCTTTGAGGAACTTGGTCGTGAGGGCGCAGATGATGAAGCACTTGGCTTATGAGCGTGCTTCTTTTGCATTGATTTCCTCGGTTTGACCGAGACCTCTGTGGCGAGTAGCGGCAGAATCCTCATTGAATTTCTTCACCGCCTCCTTTGCTTGCTTTGCCAATTTTGCTTGGCGTTTAGCCCATTCATCGTGAAAGTCCTCACCTCGTTTGATGCTTGTGGGATCAGCTATTTGGCTAGGTGCCAAAGGAGCTCTTGGGCATGGAGGATTAAGAGCGAATTTCTTCATGTACTTAGGAGTTACATATCTATATTCCCTCCATTCCCGTGCCCATCTCCGTTCTATCTTCTGAATACGCACCTTGCGTTGATTTTTGCTTTCTTCATCCGGTGTGCAGTAGTCAGCATATATTTCCTCAGGGATTTCAAACGCAGTCATAACCTCGTGTTTCTTTCCTCCCTTCGTGGCTTCTTACCATCTGCCATTTTCTTCAGTTGAGGAAATTGAACAATTGAGTTCTCTCAAGAAGTGTGCAGTTTTTCTTCGAGGAACGCTGCAAATGAGTTAAGTTGATGAGAACCTAGGGATTCAAAGAATGACATTTGTACCTGTGAACAGAGTATAGGTGCGAGGAATTTGGAGAGGTCATATGCGTTCTCAGAAGGTTTTAAAAAAAAACAAGTTTTGAGGATTTGACCAGATGAGCCTTGAAGAATTTTACTAAGCGTTCTTTGTCTTAGGTTCCAGAGTTGTATAGATCGAGGATCCACACAATTGAGGAATCTTGAAGAAAATCATAGCTTAGAGAAACGAGTCAAGAGATTTGAGGTGTTCATATGTGTGAAGATTTGAGGAATAAACACCTTTGAAGAATTTGAAGAAAATTTGAGAATCAAAGCGAGTAATAAAAGTAACTTTTAATTACCGAAGTGAAGAACACGACGAACCGAGAAGAACAGTTGGGAAGTTCGTCTGCTCAGATCTTCCACGCCCTAACTTGGCGGAGGAAGACAGCTACGGCGACGGCGGAGTGAATATTTCCGCTGATCGGCGCGAATGCGTCGGCGACGAGGTCAAGGCAAGGAAGCTTTTCCTCACCGGGCGACGATGGAGTAGCGGGCGGCGCTTAGGGTTTGAGGAGCTCGAGCAGGAGAGAGAGGTCGAGCAGAGTAAAAGAGTGAGGAAGGGAGAGGGATATTTATAGACGCGGTGAAAAACGGGTCGCCCAAGATTTAGGGACGAACATGCCCTGACCATTTCCCTTCTCACGACATGTGTCACCCACGTCTTGTGTAGTGGAGATCGTGTCTGATCGTGGGTGAATAAAGTAATGCATCGTGGGATGCGGAACGGTTTGAGCGGCAAAAAGCGAAGGTTTGGATGAGATTCATTTTAAAGTTCCGTTCGCAATTTCTTCAATTGTCAAGGACACATGTGAAGATTTTGAACGAAGTTTCAAAGTAGAACGCACATGAAGAATTTGTGAATGGATTGGGTTGAGTATAGCATAGAGGGGAAGGTCCGATCACATTCACTTAGCATAAAAAGCGACTTGAGGAAATAGCCATAAGTGAATGTTGTAGAGGACATAAACCCATATATATATATATAGCCAATGAAGAAAGACGACGGAAATAGTGAAGATTTTGCAAAGTTGAAGAATTTGAAAAATCAAGAATTTCAAAAGCTGAGGAAAACTCAAATTGAAGATTTCAACTTTGGTGGTGGCGTGACCCACCGTATAAGAATGATGATTTCAGACACCGCTGCACAATTGTCGTAGGGTTACGAGAATCAATTTCTTCATTAATTTCTTCACACTTAGAGTGTAATTCTTCATTGATTGAAGAAAATCGTTTCTTCATGTGTTGCACATCTAAGTCATCAATTTTGCATAAGTGTTAGGATGTGTGTCCTTTTCAAAGAACATTCGAAGATTCTAAGATATTTAGCTCACACCGCAACTTGCTAAATTTCTTCTCATCCAAGGGCTTAGTGAAGATATCAGCTAGCTGTTCTTCACTCTTCACGTGCTTTCGATGGAGATGTCGCCCTTCAACACATGATCGCGAAGAAAATGATGACGAATTTGAATGTGCTTAGTCTTCGAGTGCTGAACTGGGTTGTGAGCAATCTTGATGGCACTCTCATTGCCACAATAGAGAGGCACATTCTTCACGTTGATGCCGTAGTCCTTGAGGGTTTGCTTTATCCATAGCAATTGAGCACAACACGAGCCAGCAGCAATGTATTCAGCTTCCGCAGAGAAGCGGTGATACGCAGTTTTGTTTCTTCGAGGACCAATGCACCAAAGATCGTCCGAGGAAATGACAAGTACCAGATGTTGACTTGCGGTCCACACGATCACCAAAGATAGTCGAGTCGTAATATCCAATGAGATCAAAAGTAGAGCCCTTGAGGTACCATAATCCTAGTGTTGGTGTGTGAGCTAGATATCGAAGAATATGCTTCATGACCTTATGGTGTGATTCCTTGATTGTAGCTTGAAATCGGGCACACATGCAAACACTAAGCATTATATCTGGCCTAGATGCACATAAGTACAATAAGGAACCAATCATGGAGCGGTATACCTTGTGATCAAGTCAATACCATTTTCATCAAAGGCATAGATGGCCATTTGTGGGCATAGGAATTTTGACACCTTTGCAGTTTTGCATGCCGAATTTCTTCGTGACATCTTTGAGGTATTTCTCCGAGATATGAATATGCCATTGTGTTGTTGATTTAATTTGAAGACCTAAGAAGAATTTCAACTCTCCCATCATAGACATTTGATATTCTTCACTCATCATGTAGGCAAATTCATCACTATAGCGTTGGTCAAGTCTGACCAAAGATAATATCATCAACATATATTTGGCACACAAAAAGTTCACCATCATAAGATTTAGTAAAGAGAGTAGGATCGAGTGAACTGTGTGTGAAGCCATTCTTCACGAAGAATTCCTTCAATGTATCATACCACGCTTGAGGGGCTTGCTTGAGGCCATAGAGGGCCTTATTGAGTCTCAAGACTTTGTCGAGGATTCTTTGGATCTTCAAAACACAGGGGTTGAGCAACATATACTTCTTCCTCAAGCTTACCATTGAGGAATGCACTTTTCACATCCATTTGATATAAAGTGATATTGTGATGGTTAGCATAGGCGAGTAATATGCGAATAGACTCAAGTCTAGCGACAGGTGCAAAAGTTTCATCGAAGTCAATTCCTTCAACCTGCGTGTACCTTGAGCTACTAGTCGTGCCTTATTCCTCACCACAAGGCCATTTTCATCTTGCTTGTTGCGATAGATCCACTTTGTGCCAATGATATTATGCTTGCGAGGATCTGGACGTTTGACCAGTTCCTGACATTGTTGAGCTCGAATCGATGTAATTCTTCTTGCATGGCCTGAATCCACTCCGGCTCGTAAATGCTTCATCTACCTTAGAGGGCTCTGTGATAGAGACAAAAGCATAGTGCCCACAAAAGTTAGATAAATGTGAAGCTTTTGAGCGTGTGAGAGGACCTGGCGCTTCAATGTCATCGATGATCTTGTCAACTTGCACTTCTTTTGCAACGCGAGGATGAGCTGGTTGTCGCCGAGGAATTTGATCATTTTCCTCAAAGCACCATTTTCTTCAAAGATTATCTTCAGTGCATCAGCTCGACGTTCTTCACGTCTGAGGAATGAATTCTTCAGCAGTTTCTTCAAGATGGGAATGACATCCTCGGTTGCCTTGAACCCGATAGAATCCTCGGATGCCGGTTCGCCTAACACGTAAGGTAGGTGCTCTCTTTGTGAGCCATTAGTTTCATCGAACCGCACATCTACAAGTGTCAACAATCTTGTGAAGAGCGATGTTGAAGACTCGTAGGTGTGCGAGTCCTTTCCGTAACCAAGCATAAAACCTTCATGCGCTTTCGGTGCAAATTTAGAGTTGTGGTGAGGATCTCTAATCCAGCATTTAGCAATCAAGACTTTGAAATAACTTACATTAGGTTTCTTGTTAGTGAGGAGTTCATAGGCGTCTTCTTGAAGAATTTGTGAAGATATACTCTGTTGATGATGTGGCACGCGGTGTCAATTGCTTCAATCCAGAAACGACTAGGCGTTTTGTATTCATCAAGCATAGTGCGAGCCATCTCAACAAGAGTTCTGTTCTTGCGCTCCACGATGCCATTTTGCTTAGGAGTATAAGGAGCAGATAACTCATGAGTGATACCAAGTTCATCAAGATAGTCATCAAGACCGGAATTCTTGAACTCAGTTCCATTGTCACTCCTGATGTGCTTGATCTTCACACCAAAGTTAGTTGAAGCCCTCGAGGAAAATCGTTTGAAGACTTCCCGCACTTGATTTTTGTAAGTAACAATGTGTACCCATGTGTAACGAGAGTAATCATCAACAATAACATAGCCATTTAGTGATGCTTCCTTAACGACAGCTGTATAATGTTTGGGTCCACAGAGGTCCATGTGTAGCAATTCGAAGGGTCGAGTAGTGGTCATGATAGTCTTCGCTGTATGCTTGGCCTTGGTCATTTTTCCTGCTTCACAGTTCAGATAGGTGATCCTTGAGGAATTTGACATTCTCAATGCCAATGACATGCTTCTTCTTCGCAAGCGTGTGCAAATTCCTCATGCCCTGCGTGACCAAGTCGTCGATGCCATAGCCAGCCTTCTGAAGCTTTTGCAAGTAGGCATACGGCTGGTTGTGGTCCTGTAGAGAAGTCAACAATATACAAGTCTCCTCTCCTAAAGCCTTCGAAGACTTTGGAATTGTCAGCTTCCATAATCACAACACAACGATACTTGCCAAAGATAACAACCATATCAAGATCACAAAGCATTGAGACTGACATGAGGTTATATCCTAAAGACTCAACAAGCATGACTTTGTCCATGTGCATGTCCTTAGAGATAGCAACCTTACCAAGTCCCAATACCGACTTTTGCCTTTGTCAAGAAAGATGATATGCTTCAGATGTGACGGTGATAAGGTAGCATCCATCAATAGATTCTTGTCACCAGTCATGTGATTTGTACATCCACTATCGAGAATCCACTCAGTGTCTTTGGGTTGATCATCCTGCAGATGAATTAGTACAACTTACGATCTCATATACTTCATCGCTGAAGAATATGATATCAAGTTCATCGATGAATTTCATCACCAAGATTCAGATAAGCAGTAGGAGGACGTGTGAAATGAAAGTTCATTTCATCATGATTAGCCTGCGTCCTTTCAGGCATTTTGTCAGGCCCCCAGCAAATTCTTCAGACGTTTAGGCACGTCTGGAGACCTGACCCTGCAGAAGAGATTAGTTCCTTTCCTTCACCACCCACATCTGAAGGGGTGGCAAAGAGTTCATCATTCTGCGAGCACCATACGAGAATGGTGGCATAGAGGCCAAACCATTTCGTTTCACATAAGAGGGGTTAGGGTAAGCATATGAATAAGCAGAGAAATTCTTCGAGGACTTATGAACATATTGGTTTGAAGAATAATGCACATATTCATAGCCCTTAGCTCTACCCTCGAAACAGAGTTGTTAGCACGATGATAATCATATGAGGACTTTGATCCTTTTGAGGAATTTGATCCACGTGAGGAATTTGGTCCGTATGAGGACTTGGATCCATATGAAGAATTTGGTCCATATGAAGAATTTGATCTGGGGTTCCTATTCTTCACTGGTGGTGTCATGAGGACGTTCACCTGAAGACTTTCAAGGCACTTCTTGGGAACCCAGATTTTCTTCATAGGGGAACCGTTCTGCAGCTTAGTGCCAACATATCTAGCAAATACTTCACCATTCTGATTTTTGAACAGTTTATAGTTGGAGTCAAATGACTCATCGCCAGAATGAGGAAATTCGCACGTAAAACCAGATAAGGTAGATGGATCAACTAGAGGTCCCTTTGCGGCAACCCATGAGGTTTTGGGATACCGCTCGGGCTTCCAATACGTTCCATCGCATTGAGTTTCCTCTCAAAGGCAATGCCCTCTTTCCTAGGGTTCCTATTGAGGATCTGCTTTTAAGCACATCACAAAGAGTCGGATGCCCTTTGAGGCTTTTGTACATGCCTGTCATGTACAATTCCTTCGATCTGCATCATCGGTGATACTAGCAATGTCCTCGGATGAGGAATTAGTGATAGCAGAGGCGGTGAAGAATTTGTAACAGTTGAAGCATTTGAACATTGTGTGAAGAATTAGCGCTTTCACGTTCAATGCACTTTAAGCATGGAGGAACAAATTCTTCTTGAGAAGCGCTTGATTTGTTGAGCAAGTAATGAATCGCGCTCCTTCAAGATCTTCATAACTCACTCTTAGCTTCTCAAGATCTTGCTTTCTTTGAAGAAATTCATAAGAAAGTTTCTCATGATCGATAAGAGAGTGTTATGATGACCTTGAAGGTTGTCAAGCCTAGACCAAGTCTCAAGATTTTCGATCGGGGCTTGAGTGCGATCCATTTCTTCACCTAACATATCATCACTCTTATCTAGCATGTTTTGAACCTTCTCAAAAGCCCTTTGTTGTTTTATAGCAATCTTAGCAAGTTTAGAGTAGCTGGGCTTGAGATCCTCATCGATTCATTTTCACTAGATTCAGAGGAGGTGAAATTTAGTACCTTAGCACCTTTTGCCATGAAGCAATAGGTGGGAGCGTAGTCATCATCATCCTCATCGGGCTTGTCGGCGGAGTCGGTTTCTTGATGTTGAGGATGGACTTGCTAACAAAAGCAGTAAGAGCCGGACTAGCCACACCAGATTCGGATTCTTCAGACTCCTCCTCTTCCTCATTTTCCTCGATTCAGCTTCAGAGTCCATTTCCTTGCCAATGAATGCCCGAGCCTTTTGGAGCTGCTCTTCTTGTGAGAAGAAGGTTTTGAGGATTTTGATGATGAAGATTTTGATGATTTCTTTTTCTTCTTCACGCCATCGTAATTGTAATCCTTGTGTTTCTTCTTTCTTAATTCCTTTTCCCAATCGAGGACAATCTTGGATATAGTGACCAGGTTTCTTGCATTTGTGACAAAGTCTTCTCTTATAGTCACTAGATGAGGAATCACTTTGCTTCTTGAGGATTTTCCAAAGCGACCACGCCTTGAGAATTTCTGAATTTCTTCACGAAAGGTGCTAGCTCCTCGCCAAATTCTTCAGGATCTCCTAGGCTACTACCGTAGTCTTCACTCTCGATTCGGACACAGCCTTGGCCTTCGTGGCACGTGTTTTCCATAGCCGTAACCATAGAGATCTCTCTTTTCAAAGAAGCTGGAACTCGTGAGTATTTAGCCTTCGAGGATATCGGCAGGATCAAGAGACTTGTAGTCAGCTCGTTCTTGTATCATCGGATTGCGGAGTATCAAATGAGGAATCAAGCGATCTTAGCAATTTCTTCACCACCTCATGGTCGGTGATGTCAAGGCACCCAGTGCTTGAAGCTCATTTGAGATGTCAGTGAGGCGATCGAAGGTTTGTTGAACATTTTCATTGTCGAGTCTTTTGAAGCGGTTGAAGAGATTCCGAAGAACATCAACTCGAGAGTCACGCTGAGTTGAAACACCTTCATTTACTTTGGACAGCCTGTCCCAGATGAGTTTGGCGATTCCAAAGCACTCACTCTTCCATATTGACCTTTGCTCGGATGGCCACATATGATATTCTTCGCTTGAGAATCGAGTTGCTTGAATCTCTTCACATCAAGATCATTCGTAGAAGGTGTGACCGAGGAAACACCTTTTGTCACAACATACCGTAGATCGTTGTCAATTGCTTCAAGATGCATTCGCATTTTGTTCTTCCAAAGATGGGGTAGTCCGTCCCATCGAAGGTAGGACACCCTGCTGAGACCTTGATCATACCTGCGGTCGACATAACTAAAACTCCGGTGGTTAAACTAAATCACACGTAACAAGGAGTACCTTGCTCGATACCAATTGAAAGTGCGTTATATCGACTAGAGGGGGTGAATAGGCGATTTTATGAATTCTTCATCGAGGAATTTGCGGTGAGGAAATTCCTTAGCGAAGAACTACTTGCAGCGGAATAAGTACTCGAAGTAAGCATAACAGATTACAAGCACAGTCATCATGATGAAATGAAGACAATCACAGAGTACGTAGCGTAATCACAGGATAACACAAGATGAAGACAAACAGATCAAGAAATTGAGTTGAGGAAATTGAGAAATTCTTCACCAAAGTCTTCAAACACAGATATGAACAAATACTCAACACAAGAATGAGGAAATGAAAGGGTTGAGGAAATAGAACCAGATTAGGTTGGTGAAGACAATGATTTGGTAGACCAGTTCCAAGCTTCTTTGTCTCGGTTATGCGTCAGTTGGAGCGGCTAAGTATTTAAACTCGAGGACACACAGTCCGGACACCCAACATCGAAAGCACGCAGCTCGGGACACCAAGTCCTCACCGTATTCTCCTTGAACTAAGGTCACACAGACCTCGTCCAATCACTCGTGGTAAGTCTTCAGCGACTTCCAAACCTTCACAGACTTGGTCACTCGGCGATCCACAATTCCTCTTGGATGTTTCTAGACCATGACGCCTAACCGTCTGGAAGAAGCACAGTCTTCAAAGGTAACAAGCGTCGGATCCACGCAGGATCAATTTCTTCGATGATGCTCAATCACTTTGGGTTTGTTGGGGTTTGGTTTTGGGTTTTTCCTCACTTTTGGGTTTTCCTCACTTGATGATTTTCTCTCAAAGTCCTCGGAGGATGGGTTGCTCTCAAATGACAAGTGTCTAGTTCTCTCTGAGCAGCCAACCAGCTAGTGGTTGTAGGGGCGGCTATTTATAGCCTAGGGAGCAACCCGACATGATAAGACATAAATGCCCTTCAATGATATGACCGTTAGGTGGAAAAGATATTTTGGGACAGGTGGCGCCAAGAAGACAAGAACGGTCGGAAATTTGACTCTCAAATTCCTCGGGGCTATCATGTTCCTCCTTTGTGTAGGCAATTCCCGGCGAATTCCTAACTCCTCGATCAAAACAAATTCCTCGGCGACCGGAAGAGCTTCGTCTACATCCTTTGAAGAAATTGACTGAATCAGTATGAGATTTCCAAAAGCTTCACTCGAAGGGATTGGTAGGTGTAGGATTTTGAGTTGAGCATCAAATGGAAATTTTTCCTTAGTATTTCCTCGACCCCTTTAACAAGACGGTGTTTCCTATGACTCAAGAAAGAGAAAATGAAACTACGAAAACAAAAGTCTTCACGCTTCATGTTCCTCAAATGAATACCAAGTCTTCAAGGTCACACCAATTTCTTCACTTTCAAAGTCTTCGTAAAGTCTTCGTAATATCAAAGTCTTCAGATGAAGAACTTCATTTTAGGGGTCGACTTTCTCTGTAAATATCAAACTCCTCATAGACTTATAGACCTGTGTACACTCACAAACGCATTAGTTACTTAACCTATAAGTCTTCAATACACCAAAATCACTAAGGGGCACTAGATGCACTTACAATATACATGATCATGCCTAGATATTCTCATAATTATGCACTTTTCTATCAATTGCTCGACAGTAATTTGTTCACCCACCGTAATACTTATGCTATCTTGAGAGAAGCCACTAGTGAAACCTATGGCCCACGGGTCTATTCTCCATCATATTAATCTCCCGTCAACTAGCTATTTCTGCCGCCGTTTATATTGCAATCTTTACTTTTAATCTTTATCATAAAAATACCAAAAATATTATCTTATCATTTCTATTAGATCTCACTTTTGCATGTGGCCATGGAGGGATTGACAACCCCTTTATCGCATTGGTTGCAAGGTTCTTATTTGTTTGTGTAGGTACGAGGGACTTGTGTGTGGCCTCCTACTGGATTGATACCTTGGTTCTCAAAAACCGAGGGAAATACTTTACCGCTTTTGCTGCATCACCCTTTCCTCTTCAAGGGAAAACCAACGCATGCTCAAGAGGTAGCAAGAAGGATTTCTGGCGCCATTGCCGGGGAGTCTACACACAAGTCAAGACATACCAAGTACACATCCAAAACTATTATCACTCGCATTACATTATTTGCCATTTGCCTCTCGTTTTCCTCTCCCCCACTTCACCCTTGCCGTTTTCTTCGCCCTTCTTCTGTTCGTCTTTTCGTTTTCCTTGATGTCTCACTTGGCTCGTTTTCTCGTTTGGTTGGAATAGTTGTGTATTTATTGCTAAACAGAGAACCTAAGATCTATGGATCCTCATCCGCTTGCCAATCTTTTTAAGAGATCCAATTATGATGAACCAATTCCTAGTGATTTGGGTGCACTAGATTATCTTTATAAGGTTTTGCTTGAAATCCGTGAATCTGAAAATTGTGATGAAGTGCTTTATGAAGTGATTCACGACAGATCTTTGAATAAAAAGCATGATTGCAATGATGTTATTATAAATTATATTAATGTCAATTGTGTTAATGATATGCAAAACCCTAAGCTTGGGGATGCTAAGTTTGCTATGTCTAATACTTGTTGCAATGATCATGATTGGGGTGATTCTTCTTATGATCTTGAAAATTTATTTAAGCCCCGTGATGAATATGAGATTGATAATATTTGCAATAATACTAAAAGTGGGTTTGGAGAGGTCATGACTTTAGTTAATGTTAATCCCACTGTTTTGGAAGAGTGTCAACTTTGCATGCATGTGGATCGTGTTGAAAATAATTTATGTGATAGCTATTTTGTTGAATTTGCTTATGATCCCACATGTAATTATTATGAGATAGGAAAATATGATTGTAGAAATTTTCATGTCACTAAAGTACCTCTCGTCATGTTGAGATTGCTATTGTTTCTTTCCACTTCCTTGCATATGCTAGTTCTTGCTTGCTATGATAATTTGTTTGCCTATAATATGCCTATGCATAGGAAGTATGTTAGACTTAGATGTGTTTGTCACGTGTTTTATGATGCTCTCTTTGCACTTCAATTCTTGTCTTTCATGTGAGCATCATTAAAATTATCTATGCCTAGCTAAAAGGCTTTAAAGAAAAGCGCTTGTTGGAAGACAACCCAATATTTTTACTTGCTGTTATTCAATAAATAATCCATCTAAATTCTGTTTAGATGTGGTTTATGTTTTAATTAGTGTTTGTGCCAAGTAGAACCTTTGGGAAGACTTGGGGAAAGTCTTTGCAATCTTGCTGTAAAAAGCAGAAACTTTAGCGCTCACGAGATTAGCTACAACTTTTTACTGGAGAGTGCTATTTAGTTGATTATTTTTTCAGATAATTAATAGATAAATTCCTCACGTCCAAAAATTTATTTTAAAATTTTTGGAGTTCCAGAAGTTTGCGTTAGTTACAGATTACTACAGACTGTTCTGTTTTTGACAGATTCTGTTTTCCGTGTGTTGTTTTCTTATTTTGATGAATCTATGGCTAGTAATGGAGTTTATGAACCGTATAAAAGTTGGAATAGAGTAGGTTTAACATCAATATAAATAAAGAATGAGTTCATTACAGTACCTTGAAGTGGTGTTTTGTTTTCTTTCGCTAACGGAGCTCACGAGATTTTCTGTTAAGTTTTGTGTTGTGAAGTTTTCAAGTTTTGGGTAAAGATTTGATGGATTATGGAACAAGGAGTGGCAAGAGCCTAAGATTTGGGATGCACAAGGCACCCCAAGGTAAAATCCAAGGACAACCAAAATCCTAAGCTTGGGGATGCCCCGGAAGGCATCCCTACTTTTGTCTTCGTCCATCAGTAACTTTACTTGGAGCTATATTTTTATTCACGACATGATATGTGTTTTGCTTGGAGCATATTTTATGATTTGAGTCTTTTCTTTTTAGTTCACCACAATCATCCTTGCTGTACACACCTTTTGAGAGAGAGACACATTATTCGGAATTTATTAGAATACTCTATGTGCTTCACTTATATCTTTTGAGTTAAATAAATTTGCTCTAGTGCTTCACTTATATCTTTTAGAGCATGGCGGTGGTTATATTTTATAGAAATAATTGATCTCTCATGCTTCACTTATATTATTTTGAGAGTCCTTTAGAACAACATGGTACTTTGCTTTGGTTATAAATTTAGTCTTGATAGGCATTCAAGTTGGATATAATAAGAACTTCCATATAAGTGCATTGAATACTAAGAAAAGTTAGATACTTGATGATTGTTTTGAGATATGAAGATGGTGATATTAGAGTCATGCTAGATGAGTAGTTGTGAATTTTAGAAATACTTGTTCTAAAGTTTGTGATTCCCGTAGCATGCACGTATGGTGAACCATTATGTGATGAAGTCGGAGCATGATTTATTTATTGATTTTCTTCCTTATGAGTAGCGGCTGGGACGAGCGATGGTCTTTTCCTACCAATATATCCCCCTAGGATCATGCGTGTAGTACTTTGTTTCGATAACTAATAAATTTTTGCAATAAGTATGTGAGTTCTTTATGACTAATGTTGAGTCCATGGATTATACGCACTCTCATCCTTCCACCATAGCTAGCCTCTCTAATACCGCGTACCTTTCGCAGGTATCATACACCCACCGTATACCTTCCTTAAAACAGCCACCATACCTACCTATTATGGCATTTCCATAGCCATTCCGAGATATATTGCCATGCAACTTACCATCGTTCCATTTATGATGACACGTTTCATCATTGTCATATTGCTTTGCATGATCATGTAGTTGACATCGTATTTGTGGCAAATCCACCCTTATAATTCCTTCATACATGTCACTCTTGATTCATTGCATATCCCGGTACACCGCCGGAGGCATTCACATAGAGTCATATTTTGTTCTAAGTATTGAGTTGTAATTCTTGAGTTGTAAGTAAATAAAAGTGTGATGATCATCATTATTAGAGCATTGTCCCGTGTGAGGAAAGGATGATGGAGACTATGATTCCCCCACAAGTCGGGATGAGACTCCGGACGAAAAAAAGAAAAGAAGAAAAAAAAGAGGCCAAAAGAAAAAAAGGCCCAAATAAAAAAAATGAATGAGAGAAAAAGAGAGAAGGGACAATGTTACTATCCTTTTGCCACACTTGTGCTTCAAAGTAGCACCATGATCTTTATGATAAAGAGTCTCCTATGTTGTCACTTTCATATACTAGCGGGAATTTTACATTATAGAACTTGGCTTGTATATTCCAATGATGGGCTTCCTCAAAATGCCCTAGGTCTTCGTGAGCAAGCGAGTTGGATGCACACCCACTTAGTTTCTTTTGTTGAGCTTTCATACACTTATAGCTCTAGTGCATCCGTTGCATGGCAATCCCTACTCACTCACATTGATATCTATTGATGGGCATCTCCATAGCCCGTTGATACGCCTATTTGATATGAGACTATCTTCTCCTTTTTTGTCTTCTCCACAACCACCATTCTATTCCACATATAGTGCTATGTCCATGGCTCACGTTCATGTATTGCGTGAAGATTGAAAAAGTTTGAGAACATCAAAAGTATGAAACAATTGCTTGGCTTGTCATCCGGGTTGTGCATGATTAAATACTTTGTGTGATGAAGATAGAGCATAGCCAGACTATATGATTTTGTAGGGATAACTTTCTTTGGCCATGTTATTTTGAGAAGACATGATTGCTTTGTTAGTATGCTTGAAGTATTATTATTTTTATGTCAACATTAAACTTTTATCTTGAATCTTTCAGATCTGAACATTCATGCCACAATAAACAAAATTACATTGACAAATATGCTAAGTAGCATTCCACATCAAAAATTCTATTTTTATCATTTACCTACTCGAGGACGAGCAGGAATTAAGCTTGGGGATGCTTGATACGTCTCCAACGTATCTATAATTTTTTGATTGCTCCATGCTAATATATATTATGTTTTGGATGTTTAATGGGATTATGTATACACTTTTATATTATTTTTGGGACTAACCTATTAACCCAAGGCCCAGTGCAAATTGTTGTTTTTTGCCTATTTCAGTGTTTCGCAGAAAAAGAATATCAAACGGAGTCCAAACGGAATGAAACCTTCGGGAGCGTGATTTTTGGAACAAACGTGATCTAGAGGACTTGGAGTGGACATCAAGCAATCAACAAGGAGGCCACGAGGCAGGGGGCTCACCTACCCCCCTAGGCACGCCCTCCACCCTCATGGGCCCCTCGTTGCTCCATCGACCTACTTCTTCCTCCTATATATACCTACGTACCCCCAAACCATCGAGGAGCACCACGAAAACCTAATTCCACCGCCGCAACCTTCTGTACCCGTGAGATCCCATCTTGGGGCCTTTTCTGGCGCTCCGTCGGAGGGGGAATCAATCACGGAGGGCTTCTATATCAACACCATAGTCTCTCCGATGATGTGTGAGTAGTTTACCACAGACCTTCGGGTCCATAGTTATTAGCTAGATGGCTTCTTCTCTCTCTTCAGATGTCAATACAAAGTTCTCCTCGATCTTCTTGGAGATCTATTTGATGTAACTCTTTTTGCGGTGTGTTTGTCGATATCCGATGAATTGTGGGTTTATGATCAAGATTATCTATGAACAGTATTTGAATCTTCTCTAAATTCTTTTATGTATGATTGGTTATCTTTGCAAGTTTTTTCGAATTATCAGTTTGGTTTGGCCTACTAGACTGATCTTTCTTGCAATGGGAGAAGTGCTTAGCTTTGGGTTCAATCTTGCGGTGTCCTTTCCTAGTGACAGCAGGGGCAGCAAGGCACGTATTGTATTGTTGCCATCGAGGATAAAAAAGATGGGGTTTATATCATATTGCTTGAGTTTATCCCTCTACATCATGTCATCTTACCTAATGCGTTACCCTGTTCTTATGAACTTAATACTCTAGATGCATGCTGGATAGCGGTCGATGTGTGGAGTAATAGTAGTAGATGCAGGTGAGTCGGTCTACTTGTCACGGACGTGATGCCTATATACATGATCATGCCTAGATATTCTCATAATTATGCACTTTTCTATCAATTGCTCGAGAGTAATTTGTTCACCCACCATAATACTTATGCTATCTTGAGTGAAGCCACTAGAGAAACCTATGGCCCCCGGGTCTATTCTCCATCATATTAATCTCCCGTCAACTAGCTATTTCTACTGCCGTTTATTTTGCAATCTTTACTTTTAATCTTTATCATAAAAATACCAAAAATATTATCTTATCATTTCTATCAGATCTCACTTTTGCAAGTGGCCGTGAAGGGATTGACAACCCCTTTATCGTGTTGGTTGCAAGGTTCTTATTTGTTTGTGTAGGTACGAGGGACTTGCGTGTGGCCTCCTACTTGATTGATACCTTGGTTCTCAAAAACTGAGGGAAGTACTTACGCTACTTTGTTGCATCGCCCTTTCCTCTTCAAGGGAAAACCAACGCATGCTCAAGAGGTAGCAGACGCTCGAGGTGGGTGACCTCGTCCTGAGGCGGGTGCTCTCTAGGGAAGGGCTGCATAAGCTCTCACCCGTGTGGGAGGGCCCGTTCAAGGTCGTCCATGTCTCCAGGCCTGGCGCCGCGCGCCTGGAGACACAGGACGGGGTACCCATCCAGAACCCTGGAACATCTAGCACCTCCAGAAGTTCTACCCATGAAGAAAGGCCCAGCGCCTGTGAAGAAGGCCCAGTGCTGTGAAGGTCTCCGCCGTGACACTCTCACGTAATAATGAGTGGGGATGTACACGCCCCGGAGTCTCAGGAGTGCCGCCCTCGGGCCTCAGGGGCTCCCTCCCACGTCCTAGTGGCAGCACTTAGCTCCGTGCTGGTGAGAAGACATGAAGACTAGACTAGGTGCCGGGCGCGGCTTTTCATTTGCTTTCCGTAGTTGGCTCGCCCCTCTTTAATTGAAGTTTGCTTCTAATGTTCTTTGCTGATTTGGTTCCACCGCCTTCCGCCTTTGTTTCCGTCTTCGTTTAGCCTGTACTCTCTCGCGCGTACCTCGCGAGGGGGCTGGGCAGGTGCCCTCGTGAGCGTTTTTCCTTTTTTTGCTTCTCGCGAGGCACCCTCGTTCGAGCTCGCAAGCTGGCGCACCTCTCCTAATATGTGCCCCTCGGGTACCGTGATACGAGGCGCTGGGTCAAGGCCAGCGGCGCCAGCGACCAAGGCTCGAGTAAACGATAAGCCTCCTAACGAGTTTTTTGCAGTCCCTAAGCGCCTACCAGGCCAAGGGGGGCCTCGACAGACACCAAGAAGCAAGCACCTCGCGAAGAGGGGACTACTTCGAACACGTCAAGCTAAGTTATCTCTACATAAAACGACGATGTTGCGACACAGCACAGGAACGATAAACATAGCATAATAACTGAGAAATCATAGTTAAAGCCGCCCTCCGGGGCCCCATACTGGTTTCTTTCTTAATGTAGGAAGGAAAGGAAGAACGAAGCAAAAGCGGCACGTGCCCCCACAGCGGTCCGCGAGGGCAGGCTCTAGGCGCCGTCCCGAGCTCAGCCGGACCCCTCCTCGCGCTTCACGGAGGCGCGATGACGAGACGACCCGCTGCCGCCTTCAAAGCGGGCGCGGCGACGTGGCGGCTGGTCGTACCCACCGCTGTTGGAGCTGTCGCCGGAGGGAGAACCGCCATAGCTGGACGAGACGTGGTCGGCACCAAGGGCGGGTTCGCCTTCATTCTCGTCACGACCATCGCCAAGGCCGAGCACCTCGTCTCGTTGTTGACCTCGGGGCAGCACCCGGCGCGGCGACCATCTTCCTCAAACACCCTCACGTAGAGGGTTGCGTCGCCGTCATACTTGAAATGGAGGGTGCACCGCCTGCCCAGGCCGCGCGCGTGGGCAAACGTCTGCTAGCCGCGGGCCAGGGCTATGTTGCCCGCGACGGAGACCTCAACCGCAACCCAGGAAGCCCTGCTGCTGCAGTCATCCGCCTGCAGCCAGAGCCCGCCTGGACCTGCGGCCGACAGCTCGTCGACGAAGAAGCGTGAGAGCTGAAGCCAGTTGCCGGCCGGGTTCTCCGACCAGACGACGAACTCCGGCAGCACCTCCGCCGAGTGGAAGCGCGGCCGGGGAGGCCGTGCGACCATGGCACGTCTCCCTTCGCCGACAGGGCTGCCGCGACCGGGGCGACCCCTACCACGCGAAGCGGCACCGCAGAGGCCGTGAGGGGCCGCGGCGGGGGTTGCGGTGTGCTTGCGGGGACGTCCGCATCCATGCTTGGGCATCGGAGAGCCGGGCCCCTCCTGACAGGCCTTCCCCTTCTCTGCGGCGGAGAACCTCTTCGGCGGCACTGTTGGTGTTACTACCGGCAATGGATCAAGGGGGAGAAGCGAGTGGAATGGGAAGAGATGGGCGACGGGGGCTCTGCCCCCTTCCCCGTTTATAGCAGGAGAAGCCAACCAGCTCCCCACACGATCACAGGTAATGATGGTTTTTCCTTGCATGCAGCAGGGACTCGTCAAGTCGGGCAGTTGCCGAGGCAGCGTGGGTAAGCGAAGACGCCCACGTCCAATCAACCGCCACGCGTCGACCAAGGCTGCAGGCTTATGGGGCCCGCGGCGCTCCGCACTTGCCCTTTGGCTTCGCCTCGAAGCCAAGTCCGAGCGCGCCTTGGGCCTGGGGGCTACTATCGGCGTTCGGGGAACGGGGGTCTCCAGACTTGCCTTCCTGCGGCCCACGGCATGGCTCTACGAGCGGGCCCGTATGGCCCATCTTCATTGACATGCACTCAAGACCCTCGCGAGGGGCCAAGCCTCGCAAGGCGGACGTCACAAGACCTCCTCGGGAGCGGCCTCACCAGGCTGGCTCGTGAGGAGCGGAGAGATCGAGGCAAGGCAAACCTCGCGAGGTTCTCATGACGCAAGCCATGACGACAAAGGCCAGGCGGGCGCCAGTGCACACAGTGTCCTTGCTTCCTCTTTGGTGTTAAGGAGACAAGCGCAAGCGAGGAGTACCGAGGCGTCAAGCAAAGGTTTCCATATCGGTGCAACGAGACCAAGACCAGCAGGACGGCAAGGCGGAGGTCACCGTGGAGCCCAAGACGGCGTCACCACCAGAGCCTTTGGCAGGCGAAGACCACCTTTAGTCAGGATAGCTTGTATTCGTTGTCCCCTTTCAAATTGGCCATTGTTGGCTCCCTTCCCGCTCAATATTTGGGGAGAGGACCAGGGCCTCTATAAATAGGGCTAGCCACCACAGTAGGAGGCATCTCATCCTGGACTAGATCCAACCCATCCTCACACCTACCAAACACAAGAGCACCTCCCTCAGGAGGTTGTTCTTCCCCTTGTACTGTTCATCCTCAGCCCGAGAGGCAATCCACCGCACCACACTGGAGTAGGGTATTACACCACAACGGTGGCCCGAACCAGTATAAATCTTGTGTCTCTTGTGTTGCGAGTTCGTCGAGCTAAGCTTAGAGATTATGGTGAGGCTGAGGGCGTGATTTGGTAGGGGGAGATCTTCGTGCGCACCCTAGTGTTCGAACCTTGAGGGTTTTGCCGAAACCCGAAATCCGACACTTGTAGGATCAAAAGTATGTCTAGAGGGGGGTGATTAGACTACTTGACCAAATAAAAATCTAGCTTTTTCCCAATTTAAGTCTTGGCAGATTTTAGCAACTTAGCACAAGTCAAGCAATCAACCTACACATGCAAATCTAAGAGTATAGTAGTGGAATGTAAAAAAACATTTGCATATGAAGGTAAAGGAAGGAGTTTGGAGGGAGCAAACGCAATGTAGACACAAAGATTTTTGGCGTGGTTCCGATAGGTGGTGCTATCGTACATCCATATTGATGGAGACTTCAACCCACGAAGGGTAAAAGCTGCGTGAGTCCACGGAGGGCTCCACCCATGAAGGGTCCACGAAGAAGCAACCTTGTCTATCCCACCATGGCCATCGCCCATGAAGGACTTGCCTCACTAGGGTAGATCTTCACGAAGTAGGCGATCTCCTTGCCCGTACAAACTCCTTGGTTCAACTCCACAATCTTGTCGGAGGCTCCCAAGTGACACCTAACCAATCTAGGAGACACCACTCTCCAAAAGGTAATAGATAGTGTGTTGATGATGAACTCCTTGCTCTTGTGCTTCAAATGATAGTCTCCCCAACACTCAACTCTCTCTCACAGATTTGGATTTGGTGGAAAGATGATTTTAGTGGAAAGCAACTTGGGGAAGATTAGAGATCAAGATTCTTGTGGTTGGAATGGAATATCTTGGTCTCAACACATGAGTAGGTGGTTCTCTCTCTCGTAAAATGTATCTTTGGAAGTGTAGGCATGTTCTCGATGGCTCTCTCCATGAATGAAGAGTGGGTGGAGGGGTATTTATAGCCTCCACACAAAATCTAACCGTTGCACACAATTCGCCAAACTCGGTGGGACCGAATCATGAAACTCGGTCAGACTGATTTAGTTCAAAATGTGAACGTTAGGATTTTCGGTGGGACCGACATGTCAGATCGATAGGACCGATTTCATTAGGGTTAGGGCATAACGTAATCTCGGTGAGACCTATTACATAAACTCGGTAGGACCAATTTCTGTAATAAGCAAACAGAGAGTAGGTCAGGCAAACTCGATGGGACCGAATCGCTCATTTCGGTGGGACCGAAACGTTACGAAAGGGAAACAGAGAGTTTGCATTGCGAACTCGGTGGGACCGATTGCTCATCTCGTTGGACCGAAACGTTATGAAGGGAAACAGAGAGTTTGCAATCCCATCTCGCTGAGACCGAGATCCCTATCGGTGAGACCGAAAAGACTAGGGTTTCTGGCAGTGGCTATGTCAAGTGAACTCGGTGGCGCCGGATAGATCATTTCAGTGAGGCCGAGTTTGACTTTTGGTTTGAGACATATGTATATATGAGAAAGTGGTTGAGGGCTTTCGGAGCATATCACTAAGCATTTTGAGCAAGCAAGCCATTAAGCAACACCTCATTCCCTTTAAATAGTATTGGCTTTTCCTATGGACTCAATGTGATATTGGATCACTAAAATGAAAATGTAGAGTTTTGAGCTTGAGCCAATGTGTGTCATTAACATTTTGAGGGGTCCACATTCCTAATCCATGCCATGTCAATCATTGAACTTTCTGAAATGATCGTCTTGAAATAACATTAGTTCAATGAGCTATATGTTGTTAGGAATTACCAAAACCACCCAGGGATAGTTGCACTTTCAATATGTTATGATTACATTTGTATGTGTATGATATGCTAGTGATTATTATATAAAGCTCTAAACAAAATTCAGCGGCACAAAATATGAAGCAGAAAAAAAATCAGAAACTAATAACAGTAGCGCGGGGTATGACTTTAGGAGCAGCGAGTTCTTATCAGTAGCGCTCTTTGTTCAAGGGTGCTACAGCTATTAGCGGCAGCGCTCGTTGGAGACCAACGATGTTGCTATCCCACGATAGCAGTAGCGCGTGTCGAACCGCGCTACTGATAAGAGTTAGTTGTGTCGCCGTATCAGTAGTGCGGTCACCTGCGCTACTGCTAGGCATTTAACCTGCGCTACTGCTAGATTTTTCCCAAGTAGTGCACGTACATAATTTCATATTCAGATTTGGTATGAAGCTAGCTAAGCATCTCTAATGTCGACCACCAAAACAGGCACAATATCTGATGTGGAAGTCAGCCGTCCAACTGTGTCCGCATCCATTTCGAAATAATTTCAAATAAGTCGGAGAAAGTTCAACAAACATGAAGAAAAATTTCGGACATAATTTACATAATACGGACAATATTTCATCCATTGAACTAGAAGCTGTAGAAAAAACTGTGAGGCTAACTTATAGCGGATGGTGACCTCGATGTGTGCCGTCCTTGACGGCCGCACCGCCTTCATCGTTCATGTCCTTGTCGGAGTAGTCCTTCCAGCGGTGGTAGGGCGCGTGGGCGCGACAGCCTTGCCTGGTTGCCGCCTTGCGCTCGCGGAGGAGCCACCCTGTTTCCTCCTACGCTGTGCGGAGGGCCGTCATGGACAATGCCAGCCCCGGAGAGCGATGAGAGCAACGCTACAATCTGGAGCCGCCGCGGCCCATGGGAAGAGACCCGTTAGTCATAATTTAAAATTTTTTTGTTGGCATTTAATCATTGAAGGATGCAAAACTTATTAGTGGTGCGGCTTGAGCGTCCTTTAGTTTCGACCACAAGATTGGCACAGAAAATTATATATCCATTTTGAAATCGTGTACGAAATAATACTCTAATTTTATTGGAGTGCAACCAATCTGTGGCTAGATGGTTAGAGGGACAATGATGCCCACCAGGGTTCAAGTCTTGATGCTCGTATTATTCCTGAATTTATTTCAGGATTTTCGGCTATGCGCTTTCAATGAGAGGAGACGTTCCCGTTGACGACGAGGTGTTTACATTGACTTCGTAAATCTCAAGATAATATGTCGGCTCAGTCTTTCGAAGGTACTCATAGTGGTAGAGTGTGCGTGTATGCGTTTATAGGGATGAGTATATGCGCGTATGTATAAGCGCTTGCATCTGTACTGTATTAAAAAAACTAACTGTCATGTACTGGAAAAGTGGTTGTATATATTTGTGAACTAAAAAAATGTAAAGTTTGATCCAATTTATAAGAAAAACTATCAACAACTATACAACACTAAAGAGGTGTAATATAATAATATATTTTATTGCGTACAGTATTTAACAATATTAATTTGGAATCCAATAACTCCCGAACGTTCAGATTTTGAACATTTCGTCTCGAACGTTTTTACATGGCAACTTTAGTTCGTAGGGGATGGCAAGTTTAGTTGATAGGGGATGGCAACTTTATCTTTTTTCGTTTTTTTGTCAGAAAATTGCCATATTTCCCTAATCTCATGCAAACTAAACTTGCCACCTAAAACATTCGGGTTGCGATGCTTAAATCCCGAACGTTCGGGAGTTATCATTATCGGTTAATTTTGTATTGCAGATGTTGATATTCTTCTTAGAAAAAAACTTCTACGGTTTGACTTGAGACAAAATGAATACGTCCTGCGAACCAACCTTTTGTTGGATGGTTAGAGGACAGTGGTATCTCCGACCCATCAAGGTTCAAATCCCAGTGCTCGCATTTATCCTGAATTTATTTTAGGATTTCTAGTGATGCGCTGTTAGTGGAAGGAGGTTCCCGTCGACTACGAGGCGCCTACAATGACTTCGTAAAATTTTAAGATGACACGTCATTTCGCCTTCTTTCGAAGTGCCTCATAAAAGTAGAATATATGTGTGTGCGTTTATAGAGATAAGTGTATGCTACGCATATATAAGTCAGATTGCATTTGTACTGTGTACTATGTTAGAAAAGAATGTATACATTCCTTTTCACACACGGAGGGAGTGTCTTTTACCAGGCTCGAAGGAAAGCTCGACGAGATCTTCCAAGCAGATGAGCTATGAACCCTCAGTCCCAATCACGCCTCGAAACGTTGAGTCTTGGTGCCAATCACGTCTTGAACACACATCTCTAAAGATTTAGGTCATCTTTAATCCGTAGGATTCTCAAAACGCAGAAATAGGAAAAATAAAGGATTGAAGTGGCATTACCCACTTGAATTCCATAGGATTAACACAGAGTGTTTAATGCCATAGGAAAATCAAAGGAAGTGAAAAAAGGGGTGGGAGTGGATGCTAGATTTCCAATGAAATCTAGTACACATGATTCCATAGGGAAAATTCCTATAGGATTCAATCCTATGAATCAAACGACCAATGTAAGAAAAAATCCTAAGGGCTCTAACTCTTTAAAAATCCCATGGAATTCCTTTGAATCAAAGGAGATTCCCACAGATTCTGCTCGTTCATCGCTTTTGATGAGGCCGTGACTTGTGAAAGTGACCCTGTGTAATATTTGATTTTTCTTCTTCTACTTCACGTAACGTTTGACTAGAAAGTGTCCATCGGAATGACATTGCTTTCAGGTAACAGCTAGTGTCACCGCTTGTTGAATGATTGTAGTATCTTTACTCGTTAATCCACCTCCACACAGGAGCTATCTGGAGAGAAGAGACACAAAGTGAGAAAGGAACCACATGTGTTTTTTATTTGCAAAAAAAAAAAAAAGAACCACATGTTTTTTGTGTTGCAGCCTGCTCGGTTGGATTCCGAGCATGAGGTTTCAAATAGCATATGTGTTGCAAACTGAGCATAGCTCAGATGACTAGAGTCCTTGTGAAATATGTTCATCTGGGTTCAACTTCTAGATTTAGCACAAGGGGTCTGATTGTCTTGTATTTATTTCAGAAATTTTGGAGCTACTCTTTAAGTGGTATGGTATGCTACGAGGCATGTGTAACGACTTCGTCAATCCCAAAATCGACCGGCTCAGTCGCGTTCATAGAGATAGGGTGTGGGTGCATTTATAGAAATGAATATGTGCGTGTATATGAGCATATACGTTTTCACTTTGTTTGTAAAAAAAACAGCATATGTGCTAATTCTCAAAATCTATAGCCATTGGGTCCCCCTTGCTGACATTCGCATGGATTAGCTTTGGTTTTGTTAGTTTGCATTGCCTAGCCTGGGTGGTGGAGGCGTGATTCCTGTTTAACGGTCACTGCACCAGATTGTCGCACAAGCCTGGGCGGTGGAGGCGTGATTCCTATATGCCGCTTACTGTGAGCCACACCGCTTCCTCTCACCTACTGGTAGTCCTGGCTATGGTCCGGACGGCCCGACCTAACCCGGCCCGAAAAAGCCCGACCCGACCTTGCCCATGGGCCGAGCCTGGGCCTAGATTTTGAGTCCGACGACCAGGCCATGCCATGTCTGGGCCCGTTGTATTCACCATTTTAGGAAGAGGCCCGGCCCGAGGCCCAGCTATCTTTTAGCGTGATGGGTCGGGCTCAGGCCTGACCAGGCTTGGGCCTAGATTTTTTCATCGGGCTTTGGTAGGCCCGGCCCGAAGCCCGGCCCGACAGATGGCCAAGTATACTTGCAGGCATCGGCAGTGGGCTGACCCAGCAGCACGTGGCTCCTCTAGCAGACGTCACCAGAGTTTCTTGTTAGCATAGTTTTGAAGAATGTCGATTATTTTTTGAAAAACTTGTGGCATTGAAAAATGTTTTCACATTTTTTTAGATGATCTTTTTTAATGTGTATACAAAAAATTGCGTAATGTAAAAAAGAGGGTTCATAAATTAAAAAAAGTACAGCACATTTGATAGAAAAAATCCCATGTTTCAAAAAATGATCATGCCATTTAAAGGAAAGTTATATACAAAAGTAAAACAATGTTCACTTAGGTTAAATCATGATATTAAAGGAAATACTCATGTTTTTCGGAAAAATGTTCATGAAAATTTCAAAAATGTTTACACGATGTAAAAAAATGATCATGCAGTTTGGCAAAAAAAACATGTTCCTTGCCATTTTAAAAATGCACAACGTGTATTTGGGAAAAATATTATCATGTATTCTAAAAAGTGTTCAGAAACATTTAAAAAAATTGTACATCATGTACTGGGAAAAAAGTACATGTGTATCCAATGTGTATAAAATGTACATTATGTACTGAGAAAAAAGTGGATATGTATTGAAAAAATAAAACTGATAAAAACGGACAAAGAAACAAAAGAAAAGCAAAAAAAATCTAATGAACAAAACAAAAAAGAATAAAGTAAACCAAAATATAACAAAGAACGAAAGAAAGAAAATCATAGAACCCAATAAGTGAACAAAGAAAACCAAGTACATGAAGAAAAATGAAGAAGAAATAGGTGAAAAAACAAAACAAAAAAGGGAAGAAAACGAATAAATGGAAAAAAGAACACAACCGGAGCAGAGTGCGATACGAGCGGCAGCAAAGCAACCGCACTAACGGACTGGTCGGCTAGGCGTCGCCCATAGGCGATACCTACTAGGAGTCAGTACGGGCGACGTATAGCCCAGCGAACAAATCCCGGGGCATACCACTTAGGGATGCATCCCTTGTGTATTTCGTCGGCTCATTTTTTAGCACATGTACCCCTTTTGGGAAACATTGTAGAAGGTTTTCAATAGGTTCTTTCTTTTACTTTTTTATTTTTCTACCCTTTTCCTTTACTTTATTTTTTCAAAGTTTAAAACACAATGATTCCAAAAAAGTTTAAAATTTACACAAAACGAAAAATTGAAAAATATTTACAATTTCAGAAAAGTATGTTTTACAAAATATGTTCACAACTTCAAACATCCTACTCCAATTAATGAAATGTTTACGTTCTCAAAACATATTCATTTAAAAAACACCTTTTGAACAAAAAAGTATGAAGTTTTTTTTTATCTTATTTTTACAAAATGAAATTGAATAACATTTTAAATAAGTTCCCATTTTTCAAAAAAATATTTTATCTAATTTCATAACTATTTACTTTTAGAAACTTAATTCCACCGGTTTCTAAATTCTCGAATGAACACTCAAGAGGGAAAACGCTTTCAGGAAATGGTGCCTACAATAGCCACTTCACAAACATAGGGTGCTTGCTCTAGTGCCTCGCGAATGGGCCAACCCAGTCAGGGTTGCCCGTGTGCGTTAGGCCGCTAAATAGGGGCTCCGCCAGCGATGGCGACTATATTTTGCTTATAGCTTTTCTTAAGATGATGTCTCGCTTATAGTATTAGGATCGGCCCAAATAGGGGAAGTTTTAAAAAATGGATCGGCCCATTTTTGCACGCTCGCTCGCTCGATGGCTGTGTTTGCTATGGATTAGGAGCAACTAGTTGAGGAGCGCTCATTCGCAGCTTCCCCAAGAGTGACTTGGGTGGGCTTTGAGCGCTCCCCTCGGTTTTTTTTTTGTACACATTTTCGGGTTTTAGATGTGTTTTTTTACGATTTTCAACAAGTCTTTCTTAGCTTTTTGACAAAAAACAATTAAAAAACTTGCTCAAAAAACCTATTTTTTCCTTCCACGAGAGGCACGGTTTAGCTTCCGTAAAAGACATGGTTTTGCTTCCACGAGAGTCACGGCCACGCCAGTCGGAAAAAAGCGTTATCTCCTTTTTTTTCCTTCCATGAGAGGCATAATTTTACTTCCACGAAGGCAAAGCCGTGCCTTTCAAAAATGAAAAAAAAAACATGTTTCCTTTTTTTCGCAAGAGGCACGGTTTAGCTTCTGCAAAAGGCATGGATTTGCTATCACGAGAGGCATGGATTTTCTTCCACGAGAAGCACGGCCGTGCCTCTCGGAGACGGAAAAATAAATTCGCTTTTTCTTTCTTTTTCTTGAGAGGCACGATTTTGCTTCCTCTCGAAAACATAAAAAACATATTTTTTTCCTTCCACAAGAGGTAGGGTATTGCTTCCGCGAGAGGCATGGCCTTGCTTCTCGCAAACGGCTTTTGAAAATAAAAAGGTGCTCCTGGTTCAGTTTTTTCGTTCGTTTTTTTTCTGTTCATGAAAACATCAAAACCTATCAACATGTGATCTAATATTTGGAGATCTCGACGCGAGGAATCTAACGGTGAAAATGGTTTGAGGTTTTGCACGGTTTAAGAGATAAAATGTTTTGAATAAACGAATCTACAAGAAAATCGTAAACTCACAATTTGCAACAAGTGGTGCACATGCAGTGCGCCACTTGTCGCAGTCTAGGGAGGGCGGAGTGACCTTTGAAAGGAGTGCTCCTCAATTAGTGATTTCGTTTTCTTTTCTGTTTTTTTTTCTTTGGTCGTCTTTGTTTCTTCACTAGTTTTTATCGTTTTTCTGTTTTTCTTTATTTTATCATCGGTTTTCTTCATCTCTTTCTTGGTTTCTGCTTAAAAAATTCCTTTTCTTAGGTTTATGTTTCTTTTTCGATTTTCTCTGGTTTTTTTATTTATTTTTTCCTTTTTGCAATGGTTTTCCTGTTTTCAGTTTCTTTTTTCCTTTTTCTCTTCGGATTTTTTAATCCTTTCTATGCTTTTCTTTTTTCCCTCTTTCAACATGTGTCTAATTTTTTTACACATTATAACTTTTTTTCATACAAAATCAAGATTTTTTTAATACATGTTTAACATTTTTTCAAATATGCTATTAACTTTTGTTCACATTCATATTTTGATGTCTATTGTTTTCATACAAATTATACATTTTGCTATACATCAGAAATAGTTTTTATATAGAATTAACACTTTTCTTATACATTATTAACATATTTTTCAAATATATGGTTTGATATCTCTTTTCTTGTTCACTCATAAATTTTTCTTACATATATGTAAGATTTTTTTACAGGTCTTGATTGTTTTCACATAAATTATTTAAAAAGTTCAAATATATATTTAGATTTCCGTTGTTTCATCTACATTGTACTGTTTTGGTATACATCTAAAAACATTATCTTATATAGGTTTAGCATTTCTCATATTCTTGATTAACATTTTCCCAATATATGTTTTCTTGTCTATTTTTCCTTATACGTCGTACATTTTTCTTATACAACCAAAACATTTGTTTTACACATTTAGCATATTTCAAATACATATTTGGTTGAACTATATGATTTGATGCCTATTTGTTCATACATATTACACATTTTGTATACATATAAAATACTTTTGTACAGGTTTAACATGTTTCATATACATGATTAACATTTTTTTCAACTATATATTTTGATGCCTACTTTTTTCTTACACATTATGTATTTTTAAATTTCATCTTAAACATTTTTGAGTACAAGTTTAAAAATACTCAAATATATTATTAACATATTTTCTTAATATATGTTTTATCTATATTGTTTTCATATGCATTGTTTTGGAATATATCTAAAACATTTTTTTATACAAGTTAACATTTTCCCATACATAATTAATATTTTTATAAATATATGTTTTGGTGTCAGCATTTTACACACTGTACTTTTTTTTATACATCCAAAAAGCAATTTTACATTTTTAACATTTGTTGAATTACAAGAACCTGTTTTTACTTTGTATAAACTTTTTTTTAAGAATCCGTGTACATGTATTGGAAGCAAGTGAACATTTTTAAATGTCACACACATTTTTTAAAAGTTGCCAGCATCTTTTTAAGTCATGCTAACAAACAAATACACTTCATTAACATTTTCCATATTCCCGTTTTCAAATCATGGTGTAAATTAAAATTTGGAATATATGTATTGAAAATATATTTAAAAATATAAACAAAATAAAAAAAGAAAAAACGAAAGAAATGTAAAAAAAATGGAACTAATCTGGAAGTTGGGCTGGCCTAATACTTGCGGGTGGGAGGGAGCTCCTTGAAATACATTCTCTTATATAGGTTTAGCATTTCTCATATCCTTGATTAACATTTTCCCAACATATTTATTCTTGTCTATTTTTTCCTTATACATCGTACATTTTTCTTATACAACCAAAACATTTGTTTTACACATTTGGCATATTTCAAATACATTTTATGTTGAACTTTATGATTTTATGCCTATTTTTTCATACATATTACGCATTTTTGTATAGATCTAAAATACTTTTGTACGGGTTTAACATGTTTCATATACATGATTAACATTTTTTTCAACTATATATTTTGATGCCTACTTTTTTCTTACACATTGTATATTTTTAGTATTCATCTTAAACATTTTTTAATACATGTTTCAAAATACTCAAATATATTATTAACATATTTTCTTAATATATGTTTTATCTATATTGTTTTCATATGCATTGCTTTGAAATATATCTAAAATATTTTTTATACAAGTTCAACATTTTCGCATACATAATTAATATTTTTATAAATATATGTTTTGGTGTCAGCATTTTACACACTGTACATTTTTCCTATACATCCAAAAACCAATTTTTCATGTTTAACATTTGTTGAATTACAAGAACCTGTTTTTGCATTGTATAAACATTTTTTTAAGAATCCGTGTACATGTATTGGAAGCAAGTGAACATTTTTAAATGTCACACACATTTTTTTTAAGTTGCCAGCATCTTTTTAAGTCATGCTAACAAACAAATACACTTCATTAACATTTTTCATATTCCCGTTTTTAAATCATGAAGTAAATTAAATTTTGGAATATCTGTATTGAAAATATATTTAAAAATATAAACAAAAAAAACGAAAGAAATGTAAAAAACTGGAACTAATCTGGAAGTTGGGCTGGCCTAATACTTGCGGGTGGGAGGGCGCTCCTTCAGCTAGACCCCAGAAGCGAGGCGCGATGGGTTGCGAGATTTTGCGTGGGATGGTGATTGCGATTGTCTGGTGTGTATTTTATACAAGAGAGGGCTAGTTGTGCTGGGTATTCTTATTCGCCAATTCCTAAACGGCGCCTTAAGCGCCCTTTAAAGGCCAACCGATACAGGGCTAGTTGCTAGATTTTTCGTCATGACTTCTTTCTTCTTTTATTTTTTCCTTTTTTCTTTCCTCTTTTCTTTTTTCTCTTTTCTCTATAACTTTCCTAAAAAATGTGTGAACTTCTTTTTTCGAAAGTAGGTGAATGTTTTTCAAATTCGTGGTTTTTTTCAATTTCGATGAACTTTTCTTAAATTTGATGAACCAATTTACCAAAGTAAATTCAATATCTTTTCAAATTTGGTGAAATTTTTTAATAAATCGATGAACTATTTTCACAAATCGATGAACTATTGTCAAAATCCATAGAATAAATTCATAATTGATGAAATTTTCTCAAATTACATAGAATTTTTTGAAATTGATGAACACTTTTACAAAATCGATGAACTGTTTTTAAATTTTGTGAACTTTTTTTCAAAATCTTTGAACCCTTTCCCGAATTTGTGATTTTTCTTAAACTGATGATTTTTTGTTTTTGAATTTGTGAACTTTTTACAAAATCCGCTGACCTTTTTAAATTTATGAACTTTTTTAAAAAGACGACAAACTTTTTTCAAAATCAATGATTTTTTTCTAGTTCGTCATTTAAAAAAACACGTTTTTCTATTTTGTATGTGCAATAAAAAGCACGGCTACAATTATTCTTAAAAAGCTCGCGCTGGAACATTTCACAAGTGCCTAGCAGTTCTACAGGTTAGGCATCCTCCATTCAAGGTAAACAATGCGAGCTCGAATCCTTGCCGGATCGACTTCTTGCGTATTCTTTCACGCAATATATTCATTTTTTCGCTGCACTGTGCAGTTGTGGGCCGGCCCACGCTAGCGAGCGCATGAGCGCCGGTTTATTTCGGCGGCGCTTAAAGCGCCAGTTAGGATTTAAGCGCCGCCAAGCTTATAGTTGCTTCCTTGACTTCGCTTGAATTTTTTCGCAGACTCCACTACCTTTTTATGGTTATAAATCAAAAAACTTGATTACGAATTTGAATCCTCCCCTCTCCTCCTCCCCCCCTCCCCACCCTCCCTCCTCGGCGCGCCGCCAACAAGGGCGTGGCAGCTCACGAACTGCCCGGGTGGTGCCGGCGGTGGTGGGATACTCCTTAGCCGTGCGCGACCCTCCTTCCTAGGGAAGGGGGTCGACGGCAGCGACTTCGGCAGCCCTACGGTCCGCGACACAGGCGGTGGCGGCCGCCGACGAGGTGGTGGCCGCTCCTTAGCGTGGTGGCTCAGTGACGCGGTGGCAGGCGCGGCTTCGCCCAGATCTGGGCCCTTAGGGCCCCGTCTGGGTCTTAGCAGGCCGACTCTGGCGCGGCCTCGTTGCCTAGTGCGCGGTGAAGAGGACGAGCGACTCGGACGGGGTGGGGGTGATAACCCACAAGTATAGGGGATCAATTGTAGCCTCTTTCTATAAGTAAGAGTGTCGAACCCAAAGAGGAGCTAAAGGTAAAATATTCTCTCAAGTTCTATCGACCACCGATACAACTCTATGCACGCTTAACGTTCGCTTTACCTAGAACAAGTATGAAACTAGAAGTACTTTTGTAGGTGTTTTTAGATAGGTTTACAGGATAATAAAGAGCGAGTAAATAAAAATTAGGGGTTGTTTAGATAAAGAAGCAATAAAGTTAGTATATCGAGTGTGGAAAAGTGGTGGTAGGAGTTGTGAAATTGTCCCTAAGCAATTGACTACTTTATTAGACCGATAGCAAGTATCATGTGGGAGAGGCCACTGCTAGCATGTCATTCCTGACTTGGAATTCTATGCACTTATGATTGGAACTATTAGCAAGCATCCGCAACTACTAATGTTCATTAAGGTAAAACCCAACCATAGCATTAAGATATATTGGTCCCCTTCAATCCCGTATGCATCAATTTTTATGCTAGGTTGAAGCTTTTGTCACTCTTGCCCTCCAATACATAGTCCTATCAACATACAACTAACCCTATGGTGTGATCCACGCGCGCGCTCATATGATGGGCACCAAAGGACAGCATAGGATGGCAACACATCATTGGATAATAATATGAAGAATAAAGCACCATGTTCATGTAGAGGGTACAGCGGGTTGCGGGAGAGTGGACCGTTGTAGATAGAGGGGGGAAGGTGATGGAGATGTTGATGAAGATGGCGGAGGTGTTGGTGAAGATCACAGTGATGATGATGATGGCCACGACAGCGTTCCGGCGCCACCGGAAGAGAAGGGGAGAGGGGGGCCCTTCTTCTTCTTCTTCCCTGACCTCCTCCCTAGATGGAAGAAGGGTTTCCCCTCTAGTCCTTGGCCTCCATGGCATGGGAGGGGCGAAAGCCCCTCCGAGATTGGATCTGTATCTCTGTTTCTGCGTTCTGGTATTCTGCCCTTTCACCGTTTCATATATATATATGGAGATTCGTAACTCCGCTTGGATTGAAACCTTTGCCCAGATTATTTTTCGAAAATTAGCTTTCTTGCGGCCAAAGAAGAGCAGCAACCGCCTTACGGGGGGCCCACGAGGGGGGCAAAGGCCCCGCCTCGTGCCCCTGCACCTGCCTCGCGTTGATTCTTCTTCCCATATTCTCCAAATATTCTAAAAATATTCTCCATCCATTTTTATCCCGTTTGGACTCCGTTTGATATGGGGTTTCTGCGAAACATAAAACATGCAACAAACAGGAGCTGGCACTGGGCACTGAATCAATATGTTAGTCCCAAAAATAGTATAAAAAGTTGCCAAAAAGTATATGAAAGTTGTATAATATTGGCATGGAACAACCAAAAATTATAGATACGACGGAGATGTATCAGCATCCCCAAGCTTAACTCCTGCTTGTCCTCGAGTAGGTAAATGATAAAAAAGATAATTTTTGATGTGGAATGCTGCCTAGCATAATCTTGATCATGTATCTAATCATGGCATGAATGTTAAGACACGAGTGATTCAAGGCAATAGTCTATAATTTGACACAAAAACAATAAAACTTCAAGCATACCAACCAAGAAATTATGTCTTATTGAAATAACATAGCCAAAGAAAGCTCATCCCTATAAAATCATATAGTCTGGCTATGCTTCATCTTCACCACACAAAGCATTCAAATCATGCACAACCCCGATGACAAGCCGAGCAATTGGTTCATACTTTTTAACGCGCTCCAGCATTTTCAACCCTCACGCAGTACATGAGCGCAAGCCATGGACATAGCACTATGGGTGGAATAGAATATGATGATGGGGGTTATGTGGAGAAGACAAAAAAGGAGAAAGTCTCACATCGACGCGACTAATCAACGGGCTATGGAGATGCCCATCAATTGATGTCAATGTGAGGAGTAGGGATTGCCATGCAACGGATGCACTAGAGCTATAAGTGTATGAAATCTCAAACTGGAAACTAAGTGGGTGTGCATCCAACTTGCTTGCTCATGAAGACCTCGGGCATTTGAGGAAGCCCATTATCGGAATATACAAGCCAAGTTCTATAATGAAAATTCCCACTAGTATATGAAAGTGATAACTCAAGAGACTCTCTATATAAAGAACATGGTGCTACTCTGAAGCACAAGTGTGGTAGAAGGATAGTAACATTGCCCCTTCTATCTTTTTCTCTTATTATTTTTTTTTTTGTGGGCTTCTTTTTTATTTGGGCTTCTTTGGCCTCTTTTATTTTGATAACCTCACATTGGACAATATTCTAATAATGATGATCATCACACTTTTAATTACCTGCAACTCAATATTACAACTCGATGTCTAGAACAAAGTATGACTCTATATGAATGCCTCCGGCGGTGTACCGGGATGTGCAATGATCTAGCGTAGCAATGATATAAAAAACGGACAAGCCATGAAAACATCATGCTAGCTATCTTACGATCATGAAAAGCAATATGACAATAAATGCTCAAGTCATGTATATGATGATGATGGAAGTTGTATGGCAATATATCTCGGAATGGCTATGAAAATGCCATGATAGGTAGTTATGGTGGCTGTTTTGAGAAAGATATAATGAGGCTTATGTGTGATAGAGCGTATCGTATCACGGGGTTTGGATGCACCGGCGAAGTTTGCACCAACTCTCGAGGTGAGAAAGGGCAATGCACGGTACCAAAGAGGCTAGCAATGATGGAAGGGTAAGAGTGTGTATAATCCATGGACTCACATTAGTCATAAAGAACTCATATACTTATTGCAAAAGTTTATTAGCCATCGAAGCAAAGTACTACTAAGCATGCACCTAGGGGGATAGATTGGTAGGAAAGACCATCGCTCGTCCCCGACCGCCACTCATAAGGAAAGCAATCAAAGAACACCTCATGCTCCAACTTCGTTACATAACGGTTCACCATACGTGCATGCTACGGAACTTGCAAACCTCAACACAAGTATTTCTCAATTTCACAATTACTCAACTAGCACGACTCTAATATCACCACCTTTATATCACAAAACTATTGCAAGGAATCAAACATATCATATTCAGTGATCTACAAGTTTTATGTAGGATTTTATGACTAACCATGTGAACGACCAATTCCTGTCATCTCTCTAAATAGATATAAGTGAAGCAAGAGAGTTTAATTCTTTCTACAAAAGATATGTCCGCGCTCTAACAAATATAAGTGAAGCAAAAGAGCATTCTACAAATGACAGTTTTCTATGTGGAGAGAAACAGACAATCCAAACTTCAACTGATATAAGTGAAGCATAAGAAGCATTCTATAAAGCCATACTCAAAAGATTTAAGTGAAGTGCAATGAGCATTCTATAAATCAACCAAGTAATATCTCATACCAGCATGGTGCATAAAAAAGTGAAAACTAAATGCAAAAGACGCTCCAAGATTGCACATATCGCATGAACAAAACGAATCCGAAAACATACCGATACTTGTTGAAGAAAGAGGGGATGCCTTCCGGGGCATCCCCAAGCTTAGACGCTTGAGTCTACTTGAATATTTACTTGGGGTGCCTTGGTAATCCCCAAGCTTGAGCTCTTGCCTCTCTTCCTTCTCCTCACATCGAGACCTTCTCGATCATCGAACACTTCATCCACACAAAACTTCAACAGAAAACTCGGTAAGATTCGTTAGTATAATAAAGCAAATCACTACTTTAAGTACTGTTGCAAACCAATTCATATTTTGTTTTTTCATTTTAACTACTGTAATATAACTTTTTCATGGCTTAATCCACTGATATAACTTGATAGTTTCATCAAAACAAGCAAACTATGCATCAAAAACAGAATCTGTCTAAAACAGAACAGTCTGTAATAATCTGAACATTCACCATACCTCTGGTACTTCAAATTTTTTACCAAAATTAGGAAAAATAAACAATTTGTATAAAAAGACAATGCAAAAAGTTTCAGAACCATTTGACGTTTCAGTAGAAAATGTAAAATTTCGCACTACAGCCAAAGTTTCTGTTCTGCAACGCACAAACCAACAAGCATTGTAAACATCCTAAAGGCAAACCTTGGCACATTATTTTTATTTCTAAACTTTATAAAAGCACATAACAGAAAGAAATGACTCTCTAAAACTTCCGGATTGTCTCCCTGGCAGCGCTTTCTTTAAAGCCATTAAGCTAGGCAAATAGTGCTCAAGTAATGGATCCACCCGGATCCCAAGGTATATCAAAGCCAATTTTAATTAGCAATGATTTGGCATTTAGTAGTGAGCACAAAGTAACATAAATCAATCAATGACGAAGTCTAACTCTCTTCCTATGCATCGGCATGTCATAAAAGAACAATTCATGCACACATAGTAAAGGCCAATGCATAGTATAAATAGTTTCTTGCAATTTTATCGTGTTGGAAACATAGAGAGGTGGAGATATAGTTCCTCTCTCATAATAATTGCAAGTAGGAGCAGCAATCACATGCATATTATATTCATCAAAATCATCATGTGCAACGGTAGAACGCAACCCGTCAACATAATTGTAGGACCTTGAAGTATGTCTAGAGGGGGGGGGTGATTAGACTACTTGACCAATTAAAAACTTAGCCTTTTCCCAGTTTTAGAGCTTGGCGGATTTTAGCTATCTTAGGACAAGTCAATAAATCATCGCAATTCAAGCAAGCATGCAAAGAGTATATTGGCAGCGGAAATTAAAGCATGCAACTTGCAAGAAAGTAAAGGGAAGGGTTTGGAGGATTCAAACGCAATTGGAGACACGGATGTTTTTGGCGTGGTTCCGATAGGTGGTGCTTCCACGTTGATGGAGACTTCAACCCACGAAGGGTAACGGTTGCTTGTGAGTCCACGGAGGCTCCACCCACGAAGGGTCCACGAAGTAGCAACCTTGTCTATCCCACCATGGTCGCCGCCCACGAAGGACTTGCCTCACTAGCGGTAGATCTTCACGAAGTAGGCGATCTCCTTGCCCTTACAAACTCCTTGGTTCAACTCCACAATCTTGTCGGAGGCTCCCAAGTGACACCTAGCCAATCTAGGAGACACCACTCTCCAAGAAGTAACAAATGGTGTGTTGATGATGAACTCCTTGCTCTTGTGCTTCAAATGATAGTCTCCCCAACACTCAACTATCTCTCATAGGATTTGGATCTGGTGGAAAGAAGATTTGAGTGGAAAGCAACTTGGGAAGGCTAGAGATCAAGATTCATGTGGTAGGAATGGAATATCTTGGCCTCAACACATGAGTAGGTGGTTCTCTCTCAGAATGGTAAGTTGGAAGTGTAGGTTTGTTCTGATGGCTCTCTCCACGAATGAAGAGGAGGTGGAGGGGTATATATAGCCTCCACACAAAATCTAACCATTACACACAATTTACCAATCTCGGTGGGACCGAATCAACAAACTCGGTCAAACCGATTTTAGTAAACCTAGTGACCGTTAGGGTTTCGGTGGGACTGACATGCATCTCGGTAGGACCTATATGGTTAGGGTTAGGGCATAACGTAATCTCGGTGAGACCGATTACACAAACTCGGTGAGACCGATTTTGGTAATTAGCTAACCAGAGAGTTGGTCAGGTAAACTCGGTGGGATCGATTTGATCTTTTCGGTGAGACCGAAATGTTACAAAAGGGAAACAGAGATTTTACATTGCAATCTCGGTGGGACCGACCCGCTCTTTAGGTGAGACCGAAAAGTTACGAAATGGAAACAGAGAGATTACAATCCCATCTCGGTGGGACCGAGATCCCTATCGGTAGAACCGATTTGCCTAGGGTTTGTGGCAGTGGCTATGACATATGGAATCGGTGGCGCCGGATTGGAAGAATCGGTGAGACCGATTTTGGCTTTAGGTTTAGCTCATATGTGGATGTGAGAAAGTAGCTGAGGGTTTTGGAGCATATCACTAAGCACATGAAGCAAGAGGCTCATTAAGCAACACCTCATCCCTCCTTGATAGTATTGGCTTTTCCTATAGACTCAATGTGATCTTGAATCACTAAAATATAAAATGAAGAGGCTTGAGCTTTTGAGCTTGAGCCAATCCTTTGTCATCAGCATTTTGAGGGATCCACTTTCATCATCCATGCCATGCCATTCATTGAGCTTTCCTGAAATGTTCATCTTGGAATAGCATTAGCTCAATGAGCTATATGTTGTTATGAATCACCAAAATCACCTAGGGATAGTTGCACTTTCAATCTCCCCCTTTTTGGTAATTGATGACAACATATAGATCAAAGCTTCGACAAATGATAATAAGATAAAAAACATCGTCGCTTTGAGAATTATGTGATAAGCAAGAGCTCCCCCTAAATTTGTGCATAGATTAGGATTTGCTTTGGACTGCAAATGCGCAAGGAATTAGGCTCACGGGTTACTCTTCCATGTCACATACATCTTGGTGGAGCGCTCAAAATGATACGAAATGAATACATGCACTCATCACCAAGCACAGTGAATGATCACATAAGATAGATAAGATAATATCATCAAACATGCATAAGTGTAGCTTATGATCAAACACATGATCATCAATGTCTCACAAACATAGTATATCAAGCAAACAAAAGCAAACAAGTTTGAAAAACCACCAAATCAAGAGAGAACAAAAGCAACACTCTCTCTCTCCCGAAGCCTATGATCTATACATTTTTCTCCCCCTTTGGAAACAAGTTACCAAAAATTTCATAGAAAATTCATAGTGCTAGATCGACTCTCAGGCTTGATCTTCAGGTGGTGGAGTCCGGATAACGCCGAGGACGAAAGCTTCAGTTGAAGTAGATGGAGCTGGAGCTGATGTAGGTGCCGGAGCTGGTGGCACTGAGGTCAGAGTGCGAGATGAAGTTGCTCTTGTGTCGAACTGCACAGCAGATGACCTTCGGGCTCTAGGCACTCCGCAAATGCATCGCTTGTTGTTTTGCCCTTCCTCTCCTGCATATCATCTTGTAATTCCTCCACCGCAGACTGAATCTCGCCATTTTCACATCTAAGTTATAGAACTTTTGTTCTATGATTCTCTCCAAGCTCTCCTGATTTTGAGTGAGGGTGGCCAATCCCTTCTCAATCCTCAGGGTTGATGCTATTAAGTATCCGAGCTGCACCTGCTTGTTTTTCAAGAAATACTCATATGCCTCCTCTTGAGTTGGCGTCCTGGCAGCCTTCTCCTTCCTTGCCTTGTCCTTCTTCTCTTGTGCTTGAACTGACGATGGATCATTCTCATTCATGACAACCTCATTGTCCTCAAAGTCTGGATAAATTGGAAAATGCTCTTTATCCAATAGATATTTGCTCGTGCCCATCTTTGAGTTAATCAACTCCACGGATCTCGAGGGCATATCCACAACTTCTTTTCTGATCAGCTGCAGTCCTCTTAATGGTTTCAACCATAAGGCTCATGACTTTGAATTTCTGTGGCACGCAACATGTTGATTGCATGCCCTCTGATCATGTTGTGGTCACCAGACTTTGGCAGTAGGGTATGCCTTAAGATGGTATTGATAGTAGGCAGCCCTGATAGAAGAAAGTGGACTGATCCAAAAGAGAAAGTCTCTAGGGCTTCGTCTGGGATCTCCTTGTACATGTGTGTCATGGTATTGTGTCCCATTTTCTTCTTTGCATATACATCTAGGTCATCTTCATTCTCCTTTGGGGCATTTATCAGCTTTGCCCACTCCTCAACAGTTGACTGGTACCTTGTACATTCAGACATCCACACTATCCTGCCATCTGGATAAAGTGTGCTGTGGAGTACAACTGCATGATAAGTTCATCGTTCCAGTTGGTGAGCTTTTGCCCAACAAAGTCTGCAACTCCAACAACAACAAAACTGTCTTGCACTCCAGGATAGTGCTCTATATTTTCCTTCATGTAGGTCCAGTCGACCCACCTCATGTCACACACTATGGGCTTCTTATCCAGTGAGCAGTCTCATAAAAGTCCTGATGTTCCTTGGTGTGGAACCTGTAGTCCACAGCAGTTCTTCTCCTTGAGGCATATGGATCTGTCATCCTCCATAGTCTCAACCCATTGTCTCTTCTACTCTTCATATCCTCAGCCACAGGATGGCATCATTGTGGTCTGGTATCTTTGGCTTGAGCTTCCTCAAAACTTGTCCTTCTTCATCTTCTTCTTCTGCAACCTCAGGCACTGGGGCCTTGTTCTTCTCAGTAGCTGGAATACTCCTGGTATTCCTCTTTGGTGCAGACTTGGCCTTGGGGGCAGCTTTGGGTGCTTCCTTGGGCTTAGATGTGGCAGGCCCTGATCTTATAGCATAACCCAAAAGCTTGGGTGCCTTTGGTGCTTCAAAAGCTATCTCTTCTTCCTCTTCCATCATGGAAGGCTTCCCAATAACTCGACCGTGGTCTTCTTGACCCTCTCTTTCCTTTTCTTCCCTTCAACAAAGCAAATGGCTCTTTGGGATCGTGCTTTTCAGAATTTGAGTTGATGCTCGACTTTTGGCATAGGTGTCCTCTTGGCGGGAACCTTCTTATTGAGTCCGTGCTTTGAGCTATGTGCTGAGCCATACTCCTTTTTGAGCACAACCTTCTTTGGAGGTTGCTTCTTCCTCTTCTGCCCTATAATCCTCATCTTCTGAATCTGAGGTTTTCTTCTTCCTTTGCCTGGTGGCAGCTTTAGGCAGATTGCTTGGGGGTGCTCCTGCTGCCTTCATCTGAAGAGCTGGAGGGACTAGTGCCCTCACTCATGTTCACATGTTCCTCTGACCCGTTCGATTTGTCACTCTGATGCGACATGTCGATGACCACTGTGAAGAGTTATAGATGAGGTAGAGTGGATGAGCATCACAAAATGCAGAGATTTTTGCAAAAGAATGACTAAAAAATTCAGTTTTAGTTTTCCACAGAAAGCATTTCTGATCAACCAATTTTCAAACTCGGTGATACCGAAGCAGTTTTGGAACCTAAACTGATGAACTCGGTTGGACCGAGTCATAGTTTGGTGGCACCGAGACTGCTAGGGTTTCACAAAGTCCTAAAATCGGTCACACCGATTAGTAATTCTCGGTCACGACGAGTCTCACTAGTGCAATGGCATAAGCCAAATCGGTGGGACCGAGTTTTTCAACTCGGTGGGTCCGAGATGGTTTCGGCGAAAACCTAACCCTAAATTTTCGAATCAAAACTATTCTACGGATTGCATTGATTGGATAGGAGTGTTTCAATCATGTCAAGAATCAATAAGAACACAATGTGCTGAGACTCGGACGAGGAAAGCACAGTGATCGAGTCCATACCCTAGTTCGGCGGAGACTCGCTACGGCGGCAACGGCGGGGTTGATTTCCGTTGACGGCGGCGGATACCCATGATGTGGGCGGTCAAGCACGAGGAGACGATCCGGAGACCACGGAGGCAGAGCGAGCTATTGCGCGGGCGAAGAGGTTCGGAGAAATTTCCAAATTTTTGCCCGTGACTATATATAGCCCGACCCTGTCGGTGTGACCGAGTGGAACAACTCGGTGGCACCGAGATGCAAAACTGTGTACAGTTATTGCAACTCGGTGTGACCGAAGAGTTCAATTCGGTTGCACCGAGATTGAAAACTTAGATCGACTAAGTGATCTCGGTAAGACCGAAATGGAGGAATCGGTCAGACCAAAAACCACAAACAAGTTCTGGAAGTTTAAGTCTATGACGAATCGGGGACTCCGAGTGCTCCTCACACAGAGTGGTTCGAATCTGACTTGATCAAATTTTGTGATGTAGCATGAACAGAGTTTGAGACGAGAAAAGCATAGATAGCTAGAGAAGGTTCTTAGGCATTCTTGTCCATCCACTTGGCCAAAGAAAAGAAGCCAATCAATCAAAACAACAAGTGGATGTCCTCGAATGAGTAAAGTATGCAACCAACATGCTCACACAATAAGATGGCAAATAAAATATGTGACAAAGCATGCTCAACCAATTCTAGCATCTATCAAGCAATTGGCGATGACTAGGTCATCTATATATGTGTATATTGACTTATGAGTCAAATGAGAACATTTGATCATAGGTCATTTAAGCTCAAGTGGGGTTACCACTTTTACATAAAGCATTTATGTGTTCACATCATTAGAGTTGCTTTGACTCAATTCTTAGAGTTAAGCTCCCCCTAGATGTGAGATCCCCCCTAAGAGGGATGAACTAACCTTGGGTTTTGTCGATGATGACTTCATGTAGGTGTTGAAGATGTGGATGCTCAATGTTGATGTAGATCTTTTTGGAGCAATCTTTTGGAGTGAGTTGCACTTTCAATACCTACATGGGTTAGTCCCACAAGGAACAAACAAGTATATCCATAGACTTAGAGTGATGCACACACAAAATGATGTCCATGAAATCATTAGGTTACCTTGTCCCTTGCCTTACCAACATGAGGGTTTGTGACTCCTTGAACTAGTGCAAGATATGGAAGTTGATTGCACTTGTTCTTGCCATGATGATATGAGTGAAATATGTTGGCGGAGTCACCCTCAAGAACTCTCTAGTTCTTCTTCTTCTGGATCCACATCATCTTGATGGGAATCCTTGGAGTTGTAGTTGTACTTGATGAGGTAGAACTTGGCGTAGTCTTGGGAATCCACTTGACCGAGACCTTAGGTGCTTCTTCAAATGCATCAATCTCTTCTTGAAGCTTGTCCTTGCCCTTGTGGTCTTGTGGTGGAAGATCATCTTGTGCTTGTGTTTCCTTGAAGGAAGTAGGATCATAATTCTCTTGTTGAGGAACAAACTTCGTCTTGGGGTATTGATCTTCTTCCCACTCAACTCCATTGGCATTGAACTTTCATTCAAAACCAACACCTTGATTCTTCCGGTGCCTTCCTTGCTTGCGTACAATTTCCTCGAATTGCTTACTCCCGGCAAGGCTCTTGCATACACCTTTCTCTATAATTCCCTTCAATAAGCTATTTTCTTGCTCAAGTGTAACTTGGCTAAGAGAATCATTAGTGGAATCAAGAGAACTACTAGAAGCAACAATATTGGATTTAGCATTGTTATTGTTACTACTAGAAGAAGAATCTTTCTTGTTCTTGTTACTAGACTTGACTTGAGGCATGTAAGTAGATAAGAGTAAACGTTTGGCAATGTAAGAAGAACTTTTCACGGAGATCATCATTGATTGCTTTTAAGAACTCATGCTCTTGCTCAAGATTGAGCTTTTCAAAGGGTAACTTCTCATGAGCCCTTAAAAGTTCTCGATGATCTTCAAAGATAGTTTCATGAGCTAACTTAAGAGTGTTTAGTTCTTTAGTTAGACGCTCAATTTTCTCCTTATCATTGTCATTCGTTTCAACTTGATTAGCATGATTAATTGACGTTTCATCATAGTATTCATCACTAGAGTTGTCAACAAGTAAATCATCATCACCTAGCAAGTCATCTTCATCAACATCAAAATCAATATACTCGGGGTGTGTTACCTTAGGACCTTTGGCCATGAAGCATCTACCAATTTCTTCATTTGGTGAATCAAATATGTCGTAGGAGTTGGTTGACACAAGTGCTAGACCGGCAACACCTTCATCTTGAGTGTATTTGGAGTCGGAGTGATAGCTTCTCTCGGAGTGATGGTCGGAGTCGAAGCCGGATACCCATTCACCAACATGAGCTTGATGTCTTCGTTTTGTGTAGCTCTTTGATGACTTGTCCTTCCTTTCCGAATCCTTGCTTCTCCGTGAGGGTCTTCGTTCATAACGATCATCTCTACTCCTCCTCTCTCTTGGTGGTGATTCTTCTCTTCTACTTCTTCTTTTTGGAGAGTCTTCTCTTCTTTTGTAGGGTGCCGTACACTCATTGGAATAGTGTCCGGGTCTCCCACAGCAATTGCGCTCTCGACTAGACGATCTTTTGTCATTGTAAGACCTTGACTTGGATCTTCTTTCTTTGCTTCTACTCTTGTAGAATTTGTTGAAGTTCTTCACCATTAAACTCAATTCTTCATTGAAGGTTTGTTTCTCACTCGATGATGTGGGGGATTCACTTGAGGCTTTGTAAGCACCACTTGACTTGTTGTGAAGTTCCTCCTTATCCTTAAGTGGCATCTCATGAACAACAATTCTTCCAATAACTTCCGTTGGCTTGAGATCTTTGTAGTTTGGCATCATTTGAATCAATGTGCACACGGTATCATACTTTCCATCCAATGCTCTTAGGATCTTCTTGATGATGAATCATTGGTCATCTCTTCACCGCCTAAGCCGACAATTTCATTTGTGATAAGTGCAAGCCTAGAGTACATTTCAATGACACCTTCACCATCCTTCATTTTGAACTTGTCAAGCTGACTTTGGAGCACATCCAACTTGGATTCCTTGACGGATTCGGTACCTTCATGCATATCAATCAAAGTATCCCAAATTTCCTTTGCATTCTCAAGACGGCTGATTTTGTTGAATTCTTGAGGCACAATCCGTTGAAGATGATATCACAAGCTTGGGCGCGTTGTATTGCAACATCTTCAATTCTTCCGCATTAGCTTCACGGTTCGGCTCTCTCCCATCAAAGAATTCACCTTGCAAGCCAATACAAATAATTGCCCAAACGGCGGGGTTATGTCCGAGAATATGCATTTTCATCTTATGCTTCCAACTAGCAAAATTAGTACCATCAAAGTAAGGACCTCTACGGTGATAATTTCTCGCTAGACGCCATACTCTCCTAGGTTGTGAAACCAAGGCTATGACCACCAAAAGCTATGGAAATCAAAGCAAATGGAGATCAAAGCTCTGATACCACTTGTAGGACCTTGAAGTATGTCTAGAGGGGGGTGATTAGACTACTTGACCAATTAAAAACTTAGCCTTTTCCCAGTTTTAGAGTTTGGCAGATTTTAGCGATCTTAGGACAAGTCAAGCAATCATCACACAATTCAAGCAAGCATGCAAAGAGTATATTGGCAGCGGAAATTAAAGCATGCAACTTGCAAGAAAGTAAAGGGAAGGGTTTGGAGGATTCAAACGCAATTGGAGACACGGATGTTTTTGGCATGGTTCCCATAGGTGGTGCTATCGTACCTCCACGTTGATGGAGACTTCAACCCACGAAGGGTAACGGTTGCACAAGTCCACGGAGGGCTCCACCCACGAAGGGTCCACGAAGTAGCAACCTTGTCTGTCCCACCATGGCCGTCGCCCACGAAGGACTTGCCTCACTAGCGGTAGATCTTCACGAAGTAGGCGATCTCCTTGCCCTTACAAACTCCTTGGTTCAACTCCACAATCTTGTCGGAGGCTCCCAAGTTACACCTAGCCAATCTAGGAGACACCACTCTCCAAGAAGTAACAAATGGTGTGTTGATGATGAACTCCTTGCTCTTGTGCTTCAAATGGTAGTCTCCCCAACACTCAACTCTCTCTCATAGGATTTGGATCTGGTGGAAAGAAGATTTGAGTGGAAAGTAACTTGGGGAAGGCTAGAGATCAAGATTCATATGGGAGGAATGGAATATCTTGGCCTCAACACATGAGTAGGTGGTTCTCTCGTAAATGGTAAGTTGGAAGTGTAGGTTTGTTCTGATGGCTCTCTCCACAGATGAAGAGGAGGTGGAGGGGTATATAGCCTCCACACAAAATCTAACTGCTACACACAATTTACCAATCTCGGTGGGACCGAATCAACAAACTCGGTCAAACCGATTTTAGTAAACCTAGTGACCGTTAGGGTTTTTGGTGGGACTGACATGCATCTCGGTAGGACCGATATGGTTAGGTTTAGGGCATAACATAATCTCGGTGAGACCGATTACACAAACTCGGTGAGACCGATTTTGGTAATTAGCTAACCAGAGAGTTGGTCAGGTAAACTCGGTGGGACCGATTTGCTCTTTTCGGTGAGACCGTTATGTTACTATATGTATACTGTGAGTTTACATTGCAATCTCGGTGGGACCGATCCGCTCTTTCGGTGAGACCGAAAAGTTACGAAAAGGAAACAGAGATTACAATCCCATCTCGGTGAGACCGAGATCCCTATCGGTAGAACCGATTTGCCTAGGGTTTGTGGCGATGGCTATGACATATGGAATCGGTGGCGCGGATTGGAAGAATCGGTGAGACCGATTTTGGCTTTAGGTTTAGGTCATATGTGGATGTGAGAAAGTAGCTGAGGGTTTTGGAGCATATCACTAAGCACATGAAGCAAGAGGCTCATTAAGCAACACCTCATCCCTCCTTGATAGTATTGGCTTTTCCTATAGACTCAATGTAATCTTGAATACTAAAATATAAAATGAAGAGTCTTGAGCTTTTGAGCTTGAGCCAATCCTTTGTGATCAGCATTTTGAGGGATCCACTTTCATCATCCATGCCATGCCATTCATTGAGCTTTCCTGAAATGTTCATCTTGGAATAGCATTAGCTCAATGAGCTATATGTTGTTATGAATTACCAAAACCACCTAGGGATAGTTGCACTTTCAATAATCCTTAATGAGTGCAAACTTCTCCGATATAGTGTAGTCGGGAGAATTCAAAAAGATAATAGGACTATCATGCGTGGGTGCAATAGTAACAATTTCATGTTTAACATAAGGAACTATAGCAAGTTCATCTCCATAAGCATAATTTATATTGGCATCTTGGCCACGAGCATAGCGAGCATCATCGAAAAGGGATATTTCAAGAGAATCAACGGGATCATAACAATCATCATAGCAGTCATCCTTCGGTAAGCACGAAGGGAAATTAAACAATATATGAGTTGAAGAGTTACTCTCACCAGAAGGTGGGCACGGGTAGCTAATCCGCTCTTCCTCCTTTTGTTCTTCGCTCTCCTCCTCATCTTTTTCATCCAATGAGCTCACAGTTTCATCTGTTTCTTCTTCCATAGACTCCTGCAAAATATTAGTCTCTTCTTGAACAGCGGAGACTTTCTCAATAAATACATCAATATCGGCATTATATTCATAATTCTCATAGAAATATTTAAGGATAGCTAAATTTTCAGGTCTATAAACTGAATCATCAAGATCTTCAAACTCTTTAAACATAGATTCAATTTCATAAGCACCCATAAAAACAACGAATTCTTCTATTTTTTCCACATCATAGTAATCATATGTACCATTAGCATAAGAAATTAAGGTTTTATCATCATTAAATTTGCATGAAAAGGGAAGGTGTGGAGCCTTCATCCTAGAGCAACAAGTATAATCATATCTCAAGCATAGTTCCCGAGCATACCAATGCAACATATGAATTTGATCCCATAATAGTTTCCCTTTTTGAGTCAAGCGATAATCCCCAAAGTATTCACGTTGATCCAACATGTCTCCCATTACATAATTAAATGGGGTTTTCTCAGGATTGTCAAAGTAGTACATAATATCTATCACATAACAAGCATCGAGGGTTTTAGGAGGTTCCCCATCTCCATGAGTAGCAAGTACACCTAATTTTTTTGGTATTTCGTGTTCCATATCCATAACTAAAGATAAAGAACAACTAAGAACAACAAATAAAAATTACTTAGTGAAAAAGCAAACAAGCACACACGAGAATATTCACCCCACAATATTGCTCCCCGGCAACGGCGCCAGAAAAAGGAACCCACAAGTATAGGGGATCAATTGTAGCCTCTTTCGATAAGTAAGAGTGTCGAGCCCAACGAGGAGCTAAAGGTATAACAAATATTTCCTCAAGTTCTATCGACCACCGATACAACTCTACGCACGCTTAACGTTCGCTTTACCTAGAACAAGTATGAAACTAGAAGTACTTTGTAGGTGTTTTTGGATAGGTTTGCAGGATAATAAAGAGCGAGTAAATAAAAAGTAGGGGCTGTTTAGATAAAGAAGCAATAAATTTAGTATAGCGAGTACGGAAAAGTGGTGGTAGGAGTTGTGAAATTGTCCCTAAGCAATTGACTACTTTACTAGATCGATAGCATGTATCATGTGGGAGAGGCCACTGCTAGCATGTCATCCCTGACTTGGAATTCTATGCACTTATGATTGGAACTATTAGCAAGCATCCGCAACTACTAACGTTCATTAAGGTAAAACCCAACCATAGCATTAAGATATATTGGCACCCCTTCAATCCCGTATGCATCAATTTCTATGCTAGGTTGAAGCTTTTTTCACTCTTGACCTCCAATACATAGTCCTATCAACATACAACTAACCCTATGGTGTGATCCACGCGCACGCTCATATGATGGGCACCAAAGGACATCAACATAACCACAAGCAAATTTAAATCAATCATAGCAATTCATCAACCACCGATAGGACAACGAAAATCTACTCAGACATCATAGGATAATAATATGAAGCATAAAGCACCATGTTCAAATAGAGGGTACAACGGGTTGCGGGAGAGTGGACCACTGTAGATAGAGGGGGGGGGGGGAGGTGATGGAGATGTTGATGAAGATGGCGGAGGTGTTGGTGAAGATCGCGGTGATGATGATGATGGCCACGACAGTGTTCCGGCGCCACCGGAAGAGAAGGGGAGAGGGGGCCCCTTCTTCTTCTTCTTCTTCTTCTTCCTTGACCTCCTCCCTATATGGGAGAAGGGTTTCCCCTCTGGTCCTTGGCCTCCATGGCATGGGAGGGGCGAAAGCCCCTCCGAGATTGGATATGTATCTCTGTTTTTGCGTTCTGGTATTCTGCCCTTTCACCGTTTCGTATATATATGGAGATTCGTAACTCCGATTTGATTGAAACCTTCGCCCAGATTTTTTTCCGAAAACTAGCTTTCTTGCGGCCAAAGAAGAGCAGCAACCGCCTTACGGGGGGCACGAGGGGGAAGGTGCGCCCTGCCTCGTGCCCCCTCGGGCACCGCCACGCTGCTGATTCTTCTTCCCATATTCTCCAAATATTCCAAAAATATTCTCCGTCTGCTTTTATCCCGTTTGGACTCCCTTTGATATGGGTTTTCATGAAACATAAAACATGCAACAAACAGGAACTGCACTTGGGCCTTTGAATCAATATGTTAGTCCCAAAAATAGTATATAAAGTTGCCAAAAAGTATATGAAAGTTGTATAATATTGGCATGGAACAATAAAAAATTATAGATACAACGGAGACGTATCAGGGGGCGGCGACGCCGACGGCGTGCCTTCTGCAGTGTGACTGTGTGAGCTTTACGAGCATTTCAGGGCCCGACCGAGTCTATGGGCCCGCATGCCTGGTATGCTCTTGTTGTTGCGTCCGGACGGTTAACCGCTGGCGGTGGAGGTCGGACCCTCCTGCATGCCGACGATGTTGCTGCCCCTAGTCTCGTCTCTTCTTCTTCACTGTGCAGGATTCACTTCTCGGTGCCGTGGCGAGACAGCAACGATGGCTTCAAGACTGTGCTGGCGCAGGGTGGTGGGTGGTATGGTGGAGTGCTCCGGAGCGCCTAGGGTGATGGTTGGGATCGGGAGAAATCCCTGTCGTCTTGTCTGACACCGACACGGTGGCGCATGAGGGTACCGCCGGACTTCCTGGAGGGCATCGGGTGCTACCCTTCATTTCTCCTCGCCGCGTACTGGGGGAAACCCTTGGCATCAGCTTCGTCATCGTCGCATTCCTTCTTGGAGGTGTTGATTGGTACTGGCGCACTGAAGTGCTGGAGCTTGGCGGGAGATCTCCGGTGGGCGCAACGGTCGCGAGGCTTTTTGTTTTTGTTGATTTGCCGTTGTCGGCATTTGTTCCATTTATATTTTCTCTTTCTTTTTTGGGTGTGATTGTGCTGCTTTTGTCCTAGCACCTATCGTTGGCCGTATCAGGTGTTTGCTATATTAATATAGCGGGGCGTAAGCCTGTTTTGAGAACTCATGTGGCTTTCAAAAATCTTTGAAGATAGTCAAGTTGGTTCATGTATAAAGGTGGCGGTGCCCCTACTTCAGCCTGATTGCAATTTCTTCATTGAAGCATTGGTGGTTTTTCATATTGCAAAGATTACAAGTTCCCAAAAAGATTATTGTATTTCTTAGTGAGGAGTTAATTATTTTGTAATTTCTTGGTTCTAAGATCCAAAGAACTATACATGTGATCATTTTGCAATTTCAATAAAGTTACATGTGATTACAAAAATTGCAAAGACACATTTGTCAAGCTCACATGAATCCTTACGTCCACATTCAACCGCTACAAAATCTAATAAGATTTAACTAATTCTCAGCTGGCCGGGAAAACAACAAAAACTAGTAGTATTAGTTAGTAAAAAGAGAAAACCATCAGAGAGAAAAAAATCAAAACAAAGAGAACAAGAGAATATGAAAGAAACGAAAGATAAACATAAATAAAGAAAAAATAACAAAAATTTAAAACAATGAAATCTAATTGTTGTGATCTGTTTATGCATAATTATTAGGATTTAATGGTTGTGATATGTTTAGACACAATTGTTAATATACAATCGTTATGTCCAGTTTAATACATATTTAAAGATCTGGTGGTTGGGATTTGTTGCGTATAATTGCAAAAGAACTACCTGATATGATCTAATTGTTATAGAGGGCTAGTATTTCTATCAATCTATTTTTTTTCTTCTTGCCCTATTGTACTTTTGGTTATTTTTGGTGGCCACAACCCTTTTGCTGCGTCTAACTCTACATTTGGCGGTATGCATGGCAGTAGACCTGATTTATATGACAAAATAGATGACATTTATATTTCTTTCAACACGTAAATATGTCACCTCGACATGCAATTAAATATAAGAGCAAATATTTGCCTCAACATGCAACCATGCATGAGAAATGCTCAGCTGCTTTTATTTATTATGATATTTATATTCAAAAATATTTTATAAGGATACATAATCAAATAATAATAAGTCATGTGTAATTTTAATTTTGTCGCATATTATATTGGTCCAAATAATAATAATGTTCACAATCAAATCTTATCGAAATACTATGTCGCAATAAAATCTCGGAGCAGCGCGAGTTTTTGGTTGGTTTTCTTATTGACAGGTCGATTCATGTTCTTTCTTAATAAACAGGAGAAGTTTCTGCTGGTTGCTTGGAAATAAATTGGCGAAAAGGTGGGCATAATTTGAGAACCCTATACACTTGTTCCTCCCATTGTCATGTCTCTGCTTGAACTGCTAAAAAAGCAGAGGTCCAAAGCACCGCCTTTTTTTTTGCGGGGTCCAAAGCACCGCTATGGCTGCGAGAGAATCCAGCCGGGCGACATGGATGGCCAGAAACGGTCAAACGTTGAGCTATGCACCAATGCCAGTATGCTGTTTGGTACGTCCCCAGTGGAGGAACGGATCGGATTCTTCTGCCTCGATCTTCAAAAAGGATGGTGCAAGAGATTTTGCAAAAAGCTCTCCTGTTGCGGACCGGTGGAGAGAAAGGCGACGGCCACAATATCTATAGGCTTTTTGGAGAATGTTTGGATCACTAGAGACTAGAGACTAGTAGTAGTCACCTTTAGTCAGTAAACCTCCAAACATCCCTGACTAGTGGGTGACTAAAGCTAGTTTAGTCCCTAGTCACTCTACCCCCAACTTTTACTGACTAGAGACTAGTAGTAATCACCTTTAGTCAGTAAACCTTCAAGCACCCCTGACTTTTACTAACTAAAGTCCCCCTCTCTCTTCTCTGATTGGTGTTGCACAAGATACATTTAATACTGAGACATTTAATGCTGACTAGTAGTAGTCACCATCCAAACAGGGCCTGACTAAAAACTTTTAATCTGACTACTACTAGTCACATGACTAGAGAGTATCCAAACACCCTCTTAGCCATCTATATGGTCCACTACTTTGGTCCGAGAATGATCATAGAGTGCCATGCCCATGCCAGAAAGAAGCAAGAATTCGACGTATCTTAATAATCTAGTAGTTTTTCTTAAATGAATTTACTATAGCTTGTCCTTGTCCCCGCCACTATACCGGTTATATCACCGAGCGCATGGTTACGACTGGCTGGCAAAATTTTGTGTTTTAACCCTTTTCTAATATTTATTCAAGATCTGATCTTAGTTTTTTTTTTAAGATCTGACTCTTTTGCTATCGCCGGGGTTCATGGCGGTAGGGTGTCTGACAGTACGAAACATCCCTACCGCCAAACAGACTGACGGTAGCATGTACAACCCTACCGTTAAGGTGCTCGGCGGTAGGCACGAGCACGCACTATGTTCAATACTTAGCAGGATTTCACTATAGGGCATGCAACCCTACCGTCAGGGGCCTTGGCGATAGGCAGTTATACCCTACCGCTATAGACCCTGCTGGTAGCAAAAGGATCAGAACTCAAAAAAAATTTAAACTAGAATCAGATCTCAAATAACTATCAAAAAGGGTCAAAACACGAAATTTAACTGCCTGGCTACGTACACATACGTATATTTGTCCTTTGGTTGGCGCTCAGCCTTGTGCGTAGCTCACCGGCTCGTGTGAGTCACACGTCTAACTTTTGCGCCTTGTGCACGGTCGTCTGCCGGGTGCAAGAGCAACTCCCACTAATTTTGTTCACCGCCCTCCGTCTAGGTCAGTATGGACAAAAATAATGACTCAATGTGCCAATCCATTTCTAAAACACGTCAGCTTTGTGTCCGCGTGGATCCATTTACGGCCTAAATTTGAGCCCGAAATGTGTCCGTATAGACACGAGGTGGACGCGCGTCCTCTCGTTGTTCGTCGTGTGCTCACATGGCGGCCGGTCAACTACCTCCCGCATCTTTATTAATGACGACCGTCGACCATGGGCTCACATGTCAGCGATGGCGGGCGACCTTTTTTAATCCGAGCGTGGGGGGTGGGGGGGGGGGTCCTCATCGTCTTCCAGACGCCCGTCCTCGTCTAACCACCCCTCTGCTCCCCTGTCGGCGACAACCCAAGCCACCATGGGCTTCTTCGCCGGCAAGAATAAGGGCAAGGCCCCCGCCGGCCCTTCGCGTGCGCTCTCCCCGCCTCCGCCACCGTCTTCCTGCCTGCCTAGGCAGTGGATAAGAGCCCCAGAGCATCAGGCGAGGTGGCACTGGGAGCACAACATCCCCCTACCGTACCCCGACGTCACGCTGCCACATGACTGACACTTGGATCCGAAGAGGATCCAAGTGCCGCGGTCGACTGCAGTAGCTGATGTCGGAGTAGCGCCTCAACCCCGCCTACACATCAGACTCTCCCATTGGGAGGTCTGGTTCGTGTTCGAGCACGAGGAGCAACGCCGGCACGGCATCCAGCACGTGCGGGCTGGCACCCCGCCGCCCCTCGTCACGCTCGACGAGGACCAGGAGGAGGAGGAGGCCACCTCCATGAAAACGAGTAGAAAGAGTGACGCAAGGCGGCGGCGGAGGATGTGGCGTACTAGGCGCGCCTGACGGAGGCCATCACATTCTCCGCGTATGGCGACTATGTCGTGCCACCGCTGATGCCGCCGTCCCCCGCCAAGTGAAGGAAATATGCCCTAGAGGCAATAATAAAGTTATTATTTATTTCCTTATATCATGATAAATGTTTATTATTCATGCTAGAATTGTATTAACCGGAAACATAATACATGTGTGAATACATAGACAAACAAGATGTCACCAAGATGCCTCTACTTGACTAGCTTGTTAATCAAAGATGGTTATGTTTCCTAACCATGAACAAGGAGTTGTTATTTGATTAACAAGGTCACATCATTAGTAGAATGATCTGATTGACATGGCCCATTCCGTTAGCTTAACACTTGATCGCTTAGTATGTTAATGCTTTCTTCATGACCCATACATGTTCCTGTAACTATGAGATTATGCAACTCCGTTTACCGGAGGAACACTTTAGGTGCTACCAAACGTCACAACGTAATCGGGTGATTATAAAGGAGTACTACAGGTGTCTCCAAAGGTACTTGTTGGGTTGGCGTATTTCGAGATTAGGTTTTGTCACTCCGATTGTCGGAGAGGTATCTCCGAGCCTTCTCGGTAATGCACATCACTTAAGCCTTGCAAGCATTACAACTAATGAGTTAGTTGTGAGATGATGTATTACGGAACGAGTAAAGAGACTTGCGATAACGAGATTGAACTAGGTATTGGATACCGACGATCGAATCTCGGGTAAGTAACATACCGATGACAAAGGGAACAAAGTATGTCGTTATGCGGTTTGACCGATAAAGATCTTCGTAGAATATGTAGGAACCAATATGGGCATCCAGGTTCCGCTTATTGGTTATTGACCGAGAATGGTTCTAGGTCATGTCTACATAGTTCTCGAACCCGTAGGGTCCGCACGCTTAACGCTTCGATGACAGTTCATAATGAGTTTATAAGTATTGATGCACCGAAGGTTGTTCGAGTCCCGGATGTGATCACGGACATGACGAGGAGTCTCGAAATGGTCGAGACATAAAGATTGATATATTGGAAGCCTATGTTTGGACTTGAATGGTTCCGAGTGAAATCGAATTTAGTGAGCACCGGAGGTTACCGGAACCCCAGAACTACATGGGCCCATAGTGGGCCTTGGAGGAAAGGAGAAGGGCAGCCCTAGGTGGCGCCCCCCCCTTCCCCTAGTCCTATTAGGACTAGGAAAGGTGGGCCGCCCCTCTCTCTCTTCCTCCGGGAATCCTAATCCAACTAGGATTGGAGGAGGAGTCCTACTCCCGGAGGAGTAGGACTCCTCTTGCGCGCCCCCTTGGGCCGCCACTTCCCCTTGGCTCCTTTATATACGGGGCAGGGGCACCCCATGACACACAAGTTGATCTACGGATCTTTCCTTAGCTGCAGCGGTGCCCCTTCCACCATATTCCACTTCGTCATATCGTCAGAGCTTAGGCGAAGCCTGCGCCGGAGAAGTCATATCGTCATGAGCTTAGGCGAAGCCCTGCGTCGGTGGAGCATCAACATCATCACCACGCCCGTCGTCTGACGGAACTCATCCCGACACTTTGCTGGATCGAGTCCGGGATCGCCATCGAGCTGAACGCAGTGCGTAACTCGGAGGTGCCGTCGTTCGGTGCTTGGATCGGTCGGATCGTGAAGACGTCACGACTACATCAATCAACCGCGTTGTTATAACGCTTCCGCTTTCGGTCTCACGAGGGTACGTGGACGGACACTCTCCCTCTCGTTGCTATGCCATCACCATGGTCTTGGCGTGATCGTAGGAAAATTTTGAAATTACTACGTTCCCCAACAAAGGCATCCGAGCCTGGTTTTATGCGTTGATGTCATATGCACGAGTAGAACACAAGTGAGTTGTGGACGATACAAGTCATCTGCCTACCAGCATGTCATACTTTGGTTCAGCGGTATTGTTGGACGAGACGATCCGACCAACCTTACGCGGTTCCCTCGACGTGCTTTGCACATAGATGGCTTGCGGAAGACCTGTCTCTCCAACTTTAGTTGAAACGAGTGTGGCTACTCCAGGTCCTTGAGAAGTTTCAAACGGAGTCTATTTGACAAACTATCGATGTGTTTTTTATGCGTAGGTAAGAACGGTTCTTGCTCAGCCCCTAGCAGCCACGTAAAACTTGCAACAACAAAGTAGAGGACGTCTAACTCGTTTTTGCAGGCATGTTGTGATGTGATATGGTCAAGACGTGATGCTATATTTTATTGTATGAGATGATCATGTTTTGTAACCGAAGTTATCGGCAATCGGCAGGAGCCATATGGTTGTCGCTTTATTGTATGAAATGCAACGCCATGTAATTGCTTTACTTTATCTCTAAGCGGTAGCGATAGTCGTAGAAGCAATAGTTGGCGAGACGACAACGATGCTACGATGGAGATCAAGGTGTCGCGCCGGTGACGATGGTGATCATGACGGTGCTTCAGCGATGGAGATCACAAGCACAAGATGATGATGACCATATCATATCACTTATATTGATTGCATGTGATGTTTATCCTTTATGCATCTTATCTTGCTTTGATTGACGGTAGCATTATAAGATGATCTCTCACTAAAAATTATCAAGAAGTGTTCTCCCGAGTATGCACCGCTATGAAAGTTCTTCGTCTTTGAGACACCACGTGATGATCGGGTGTGATAGGCTCTACGTTCAAATACAACGGGTGCAAAACAGTTGCGCACGGAATACTCAGGTTAAACTTGACGAGCCTAGCATATAACAGATATGGCCTCGGAACACGGAGACCGAAAGGTCGAACGTGAATCATATAGTAGATATGATCAACATAGTGATGTTCACCATTGAAACTACTCCATCTCACGTGATGATCGGTCATGGTTTAGTTGATTTGGATCACGTGATCACTTAGATGACTAGAGAGATGTCTGTCTAAGTGGGAGGTTTTTAATATGATTAATCAAACTTAAATTTATCATGAACTTAGTACCGATAGTATTTTGCTTGTCTATGTTTGATGTAGATAGATGGCTCGTCTTGTTGTTCCGTTGAATTTTAATGCGTTCCTTGAGAAAGCAAAGTTGAAAGATGATGGTAGCAATTACACGGATCGGGTCCGTAATTTGAGGATTATCCTCATTCTTTGCCGCACGTAAAAATTACGCCCGGAAGCACCGCTAGGTGACAGGCCTGCTGCAGATGCTGAGCGAGAAGTTATGAACGCCCGCAAAGCAGAGCCGATGACTACTCTATAGTTCAGTGTGCCATGCTTTACGGCTTAGAACCGGGTCTTCAACGACGTTTTGAACGTCATGGAGCATATGAGATGTTCCAGAAGTTGAAGTTAATATTTCAAGCAAATGCCCGGATTGAGAGATATGAAGTCTCCAACAAGTTCTATAGCTGCAAGATGGAGGAGAATAGTTACAAGGTGAGCACATACTCAAAATGTCTGGGTATAACAATCACTTAATTCAGCCGGGAGTTAATCTTCCGGATGATAGTGTCATTGATGAAATTCTCCAATCATCGCCACCAAGCTACAAGAGCTTCGTGATGAACTATAATATGCAAGGGATGACTAAGACAATTCTCGAGCTCTTCATGGCGATCTTTGAAAGTCATGGAAGTAGAAATCAAGAAAGAACATCAAGTGTTGATGGTCAGCAAGACCACTAGTTTCAAGAAAAGGGCAAAGGGAAGAAGAAGGAAACTTCAAAAGAACAGCAAGAAAGTTCTTTGATCAAGAGAAGAAACCCAAGTCTGGACCTAAGCCCTAAACTGAAAGTGTTTTTACCGCAAGCAGCACCGGACACCGAAGCGGAACTGCCCCAAGTATTTGGCGGATAAAAAGGATGGCAAGGTGAACAAAGGTATATGTGATATACATGTTATTGATGTGTACCTTACTAATACTCATGAGTACAGGTATTTGATACTGGTTACATTGCTAATATTTGCAACTCGAAACAGGGACTATGGATTAAGCGAAGATTGGCTAAGGACGAGGTGACGATGCGCGTTGGAAATGGTTCCAAAGTCGATGTGATCGCAATCGGCACGCTACCTCTACATCTACCTTCGGGATTAGTTTTAGACCTGAATAATTGTTATTTGGTGCCAGCGTTGAGCATGAATATTATATCTGGATCTTGTTTAATGCGTAGACGGTTATTCATTTAAATCGAGAGAATAATGGTTGTTCTATTTATATGAGTAATATCTTTTATGGTCATGCACCCTTGAAGAATGGTCTATTCTTGTTGAATCTCGGCGGTAGTGATACACATATTCATAATGTTGAAGCCAAAAGATGCAGAGTTAATAATGATAGTGCAACTTATTTGTGGCACCGCCGTTTAGGTCATATCGGTGTAAGACGCATGAAGAAACTCCATCTTGATGGGCTTCGGAATCACTTGATTATGAATCACTTGGTACTTAGAACCGTGCCTCATGGGCAAGATGACCAAAACGCCGTTCTCCGGAACTATGGAGCGTGCAACTGATTTGTTGGAAATCATACATACCGATGTTTGTGGTCCAATGAATGTTGAAGCATCGCTTGGGTATCGTTATTTTCTCACCTTCACAGATGATTTGAGCAGATATGGGTATATCTACTTAATGAAACACAAATCTGAAACATTTGAAAAGTTCAAAGAATTTCAGAGTGAAGTGGAAAATCATCGTAACAAGAAAATAAAGTTTCTACGATCTGATCGTGGAGGAGAATATTTGAGTTACGAGTTTGGTTTACATTTGAAACAATGTGGAATAGTTTTCAACTCACGCCACCGGAACACCACGGAAAAATGGTGTGTCCGAACGTCAGAATCGTATTTTTACTAGATATGGTGCGATCTATGATGTCGATTTCCGATTTACCGCTATCGTTTTGGGGTTATGCTTTAGAGACGGCCGCATTCACGTTAAATAGGACACCGTCAAAATCCGTTGAGACGACGCCTTATGAACTGTGGTTTGGCAAGAAACCAAAGTTGTCGCTTTCTTAAAGTTTGGGGCTGCGATGCTTATGTAAAGAAACTTCAACCAGATAAGCTCGAACCCAAATCGGAAAAATGTGTCTTCATAGGATACCCAAAGGAGATCATGGGTACACCTTCTATCACAGATCTGAAGGCAAGATTTTTGTTGCTAAATTCGGATCCTTTCTAGAGAAGGAGTTTCTCTCGAAAGAAGTGAGTGGGAGGAAAGTGGAACTTGATGAGATAATCAGTATCTACTCCCTTATTGGAAAGTAGTTCATCACAAGAAATGGTTCTGTGACAACTACACCAATTAGTGAGGAAACTAATGATGATGATCATGAAGTTTGAGATCAAGTTACTACTGAACCTCGTAGGTCAACCAGAGTAAAATACGCACTGCAGTGGTACGGTAATCCTATTCTCGAAGTCATGTTACTTGACCATGGCGAACCTACAAACTATGAAGAAGCGATGGTGAGCCCAGATTCGCAAAATGGCCGGAAGCCATGAAATCTGAGATGGGATCCATGTATGAGAACAAAGTATGGACTTTGGTTGACTTGCCCGATGATCGGCAAGCCATTGAAAATAAATGGATCTTTAAGAAGAAGATCGACGCCGATGGTAATGTAACCATCTACAAAGCTCGACTTGTTGCGAAAGGTTTTCGACAAGTTCAAGGGGTTGACTACGATGAGACTTTCTCACCAGAAGCGATGCTTAAGTCTGTCCGAATCATGTTAGCAATTGCCGCATTTTATGATTATGAAATTTGGCAAATGGATGTAAAACTGCATTCTTGAATGGATTTCTAGAAGAAGAGTTGTATATGATGCAACCGTAAGGTTTTGTCGATCCAAAAGGTGCTAACAAAGTGTGCAAGCTCAACGATCAATTTATGGTCTGCAGTGCAAGCCTCTCGAGTTGGAATAAACGCTTTGATAGTGTGATCAAAGCATATGGGTTTATCTGAGACTTTTGGAGAAGCTGTATTTACAAGAAAGTGAGTGGGAGCTCAGTAGCATTTACGATATTATATGTGGACGACATATTATTAATTGGAAATGATATAGAATTTCTGGATGGCATAAAAGGATACTTGAATAAAAGTTTTTCAATGAAAGACCTCGGTGAAGCTGCTTACATATTGGGCATCAAGATCTATAGAGATAGATCAAGACGCTTAATTGGACTTTCACAAAGCACATACCTTGATAAAATTTTGAAAAAGTTCAAAATGGATCGAGCAAAGAAAGGTTTTTGCACTGTGTTGCAAGGTGTAAGATTGAGTAAGACTCAATGCCCACCACAATGAGAAGATAGAGAGAAAATGAAAGATGTTCCTATGCTTCAGCCATAGGCTCTATCATGTATGCAATGCTGTGTACCGGACTGACGTATGCTTAGCTATAAGCTTGGCAGGAAGGTACCAAAGTAATCCAGAATGGATCATCGGACAGCCGTCAAGAACATCCTGAAATACGAAAAGGACTAAGGATATGTTTCTCGTATATGGAGGTGACAAAGAGCTAGTCGTAAATGGTTACGTCGACGTAGCTTTGACAATCGATCCGGACGATTCTAAATCGCAAACCGGATACGTGTTTTATTAAACGGTGGAGCTGCTCGGTTAGTGCAGTTCTAAACAAAGCGTCGTGGCGGGATCTACATGTGAAGCGGAGTACATAGCTGCTTGGAAGCAGCAAATGAAGGAGTCTGGATGAAAGAGTTCATTTCCGATCTAGGTGTTATACCTAGTGCATCGGGACCGATGAAGATCTTCTGTGACAATACTTGGTGCAATTGCCTTGGCAAAGGAATCCAGATTTCACAAGAGGACCAAGCACATCAAGAGACGCTTCAATTCCATTCGGGACCAAGTCCAAGTGGGAGACATAGAGATTTGCAAAATACATACGGATCTGAATGTTGCGGACCCGTTAACTAAGCCTCTTCCACGAGCAAAACATGATCAGCACCAAGACTCCATGGGTGTTAGGATCATTACTTTGTAATCTAGATTATTGACTCTAGTGCAAGTGGGAGATCAAGGAAATATGCCCTAGAGGCAATAATGAAGTTATTATTTATTTCCTTATATCATGATAAATGTTTATTATTCATGCTAGAATTGTATTAACCGGAAACATAATACATGTGTGAATACATAGACAAACAAGATGTCACCAAGATGCCTCTACTTGACTAGCTTGTTAATCAAAGATGGTTATGTTTCCTAACCATGAACAAGGAGTTGTTATTTGATTAACAAGGTCACATCATTAGTAGAATGATCTGATTGACATGGCCCATTCCGTTAGCTTAACACTTGATCGTTTAGTATGTTAATGCTTTCTTCATGACCCATACATGTTCCTGTAACTATGAGATTATGCAACTCCCGTTTACGGAGGAACACTTTGGTGCTACCAAACGTCACAACGTGAATCGGGTGATTATAAAGGAGTACTACAGGTGTCTCCAAAGGTACTTGTTGGGTTGGCGTATTTCGAGATTAGGTTTTGTCACTCCGATTGTCGGAGAGGTATCTCGTGCCTTCTCGGTAATGCACATCACTTAAGCCTTGCAAGCATTACAACTCATGAGTTAGTTGTGAGATGATGTATTACGGAACGAGTAAAGAGACTTCCCGATAACGAGATTGAACTAGGTATTGGATACCGACGATCGAATCTCGGGTAAGTAACATACCGATGACAAAGGGAACAAAGTATGTCGTTATGCGGTTTGACCGATAAAGATCTTCGTAGAATATGTAGGAACCAATATGGGCATCCAGGTTCCGCTTATTGGTTATTGACCGAGAATGGTTCTAGGTCATGTCTACATAGTTCTCGAACCCGTAGGGTCCGCACGCTTAACGCTTCGATGACAGTTCATAATGAGTTTATAAGTATTGATGCACGAAGGTTGTTTGGAGTCCCGGATGTGATCACGGACATGACGAGGAGTCTCGAAATGGTCGAGACATAAAGATTGATATATTGGAAGCCTATGTTTGGACTTGAATGGTTCCGAGTGAAATCGAATTTATCGAGCACCGGAGGTTACCGAACCCCGGAACTACATGGGCCCATAGTGGGCCTTGGAGGAAAGGAGAAGGGCAGCCCTAGGTGGTCACAGCCCCCCTTCCCCTAGTCCTATTAGGACTAGGAAAGGTGGGCCGCCCCCTCTCTCTCTCTTCCTCCGGAATCCTAATCCAACTAGGATTGGAGGAGGAGTCCTACTCCCGGAGAGTAGGACTCCTTGTCGCCTCCCCCCTTGGGCCGCCACTTCCCCTTGGCTCCTTTATATCACAGGCGGGGGCACCCCATGACACACAAGTTGATCTACGGATCTTTCCTTAGCCGTGTGCGGTGCCCCTTCCACCATATTCCACTTCGGTCATATCGTCAGAGAGCTTAGGCGAAGCCTCGCGCCGGAGAAGTCATATCGTCAAGAGCTTAGGCGAAGCCCTGCGTCGGTGGAGCATCAACATCATCACCACGCCGTCGTCTTGTGGAACTCATCCCCGACACTTTCTTTGGATCGGAGTCCGGGATCGCCATCGAAAGGCTGAGCGTGCGTAACTTCGGAGGCGCCAGACGTTCGGTGCTTGGATCGGTCGGATCGTGAAGACGCACGACTACATCAACAGCGTTGTTATAACGCTTCCGCTTTCGGTCTACGAGGGTACGTGGACGGACACTCTCCCCTCTCGTTGCTATGCCATCACCATGGTCTTGCGTGATCGTAGGAAAATTTTGAAATTACTACGTTCCCCAACACCAAGGCCGAGCCGGCGCCGACCCCCGTCATGCCCGAGCACTACAAATGGGACGGGTGCGTGCGCGAGTGGGTCAGCGCACCACCCGTCTGGCTTGGGGCGACGTCGACGCAGCAATGACGATAGCGCAGGCTGGCGGAGGAGCGCCACGAGGGCGAGCGGCTCGAGCAGTTGGAGTGCGACGCGGAGGAGGAGGAGCGTGGTGCCTGCGGTGGGGCAGCCCAGCCGGCGGCGGAGGACGTCGCCACAGCCTGGGAGACGGCGTTCCCTTGGGCTGGCCCGGCGCTGACGCTCATCGACCTCACCGGCCCCGACAACGACGACGAGGACGCCTAGCACAACGCGCCTCCTCCTAGTTTTTAGTTTTATTTAATGTAAAGTTGACTCGTGAACTCCCACCGGCCTTTATGTATTAAATTAATATTTTTTATTTTTAAAATATTTGTGGTATTTTTTTCTCTTCACGCAACCGTAAAAATAGATAGGGCCTGCGTTAGGTGCAAGCGCCAATCGGAACACGAAAATAAATATGAATGTCCGCCGGGCGACCTAAATGGATAACAAGCTGATAAAACCGTTTTTCATTTAGGTCGGCCGGTTGGAGTTGCTCTGTTGCTGACCTAAATGGAGAACTCCAACCGGCCGACGCATGTGTCCACAATCATCAGAGGTGAGTGTTTGGTAGGGAGCGGATTTCTTTTCCGTAGCAACCGGCGGGGAGAAATCCATCTGCAAACCGGACCAACGGACACCCTGCTTCGTTTCGTTTCGTTTCGGATAGCAGGACAAGATAAAGAAGACGCCCGTCCGTTGACGCGGACAACCGCGGCACGCGCTGGGCCGTAGTGTGACGTGAACTTTGGCCTTATTTATTTCGCCACGCGCTCCCAAGTCTCCACACCGCACTCTAGTGGTACGTACTCCATGCGATCCGGCGCAAAATATAAAATCTATGCCGTGGCTTTTATCCAGCTCCATGCCGACAAGCACGAGGAAAACGTACCACCACTGGTTTGTGCCAATCCGAGTAACTTGGTAAGCAAAGCTCGCTCCAAATTTGACGCGTCACTCACGCGTGCTTCTCGCTGCGTGAAATACTGGGGCAGGATATCTCACTGAACTCGACGGCAGTGCCATCTCGTTTACACGCGGTCTTAACAGTCAATGCTTGTGGGGAAATCAAGCTCAAACTGCGCGTGCTTGTTGTGGTCGGTCCGAATGTTGCTGACCGAGAGGCAAATTAATGTTACACCAGGCAGCCATGGGCCATCCCCTTGCATGCGCGCGCGGATGCGATAAGATTGGCAGATATGTTGTGACGTGGATTTGACAAAGCGCCTACTGTTTCGTTCCAATCGACTATGAAGGACAAAAACCCGGGTCAAATTCAAGATATATATATCTCCCGAAAAGGGTCAAATTCAAAGATACCAGGATGTGCAAGACTGCACCACTGGCTATCTCTATCTCTCGTGCAAGACACAGTTTTTCTTACTGTATCGTAAGCTGGACTAGTAATAACTCGTAGGCGCACACAATCGTAATGTACTGGTTGAATACTGATCTCGCATGCCCAAGATCGTGCCAAGGCATGCCGGACAGGGAGGGGCACGCGCCGCGCCGGAGCCGGTAGCCTGGTACTCGGGGTGAACCGCACGCGGGATTCGTAAACGTGGCGCTCGCTGACAGGACAGGAAGACGAGTCAGTCCGTCGGGGTCCCTTTCTGCCGCTGCTTTTTCCGAAGAGCACCTTTGTTTACCTACTGTATTTGGAATTCCACTGTATTTACAGAGAGCTTGCTCGCCGCGGTGATTGCCTAAGAAAACGATGGCAACTGTGTGTCACCCGTTCTCAAGCACGAAATAGCGCGTATTTCTCACCACGTGTTCTCCATCTCCTTCAGATGTTCTCCCTCCTTTCCATAATATAAAAATATGTTTGACACTAATGTAGTATAAAAAATACTTTTATATTATGAAACAGAGGAAGTAGTATTCTTATAGTGTCAAAAAAACGTTTCTCGCTTTGAGACAAAGGAAGTATACTACATTTGCTACATGAGACGTCCAATCTCACACCCGCATGTGCCACTGCAGAAATTAACATTAAGACCTTGTTCCATTTCAAAAAAAAAAACATTAAGACCTTGTTTACGGTGCAAGAATGTAAGTTCTGTGGATGCCGTAAAGTCGTCCCTTTAGACCTTGGTGTGTGGGCATATGTTGATTGTTGGAGTAGTTGGCAAATTGAAGAGAGTAAAAATTGTACTACTCATATTGAGAAATACTCCATCAAAGAAACAATCCGCTTCTTTTTGCTTCACTTGCGTTGGAGTTGACTTCCCAGTAGTCGTAGTCTCCTTTCATTTCTTTTTTACTCTCCATATAAGATTTGTCATAAATCAAACTTCATAAAGTTTGCCCAAGTATATATATGAAAAAAATGGACAACCACAATACCAAATCAATATCATTATATGAATCATGGAACTAATTACTTCCCAGTAGTCGTAGTCTCCTTTCATTTCTTTTTTACTCTCCATGTAAGATTTGTCATAAATCAAACTTCATAAAGTTTGCCCAAGTATATATATGAAAAAAATGGACAACCACAATACCAAATCAATATCATTATATGAATCATGGAACTAATTTTCATATTATATATCTTTACTAGTATTGTAAATGTTTATAATTATTAATACAAGGTTAGTCAAACTTTATAAAGTAAGGCAGAACTTACTCTTGTACAAGGATGGTCAAACTTTATTAATATAAGCTTTTTTTTACTCTGCATATAAGATTAATAGTCTCACGGTAGTTGCCAGAATCATAAAATCACAAACGTCTAATATACTGGCAATAATTTCCTAGAATCATAAATCATATATTGTACTGACAATAATGTAGAGCCAATCCAATCAATTTGGATTGTTAAAAACACATCATCCTATGATAGAATTGAGATTCTGCCAACTTTCCATGTGTGCTTAGATTCTAAGATTGTAGAATTGTTTGATAAAATTGAGATTCCGACAACTTTACACATGTGTGGTTGATAGGAGTTCAATTATACTCGCAAAGCCTATGTATGTTTCTTTCTACTACTTTGGCTTATCTGCAATCTCAAAGTAGATAAGAAGTCACACTACCTTCGTTCCAAAACATAAAGCGTAGTTTGGCTTTCAAAAATACTTTGACCAACAATTAGTGAAATAATATGTAGTTTATGTTACACAAAATATACACCATTGGATTCATATCTAAAAGTACCTTTTGTATTGTAACCGTTACCTAAATATTGTATGTGAGATTTACGATTACAATTTATAGGGTCAAACTGTGCTTTATATTATGAAACGACGGTGGAGAGTATGATTTTGTCCATTTTGTTTGACCTCACGAAACCTTCCCTACTAAGCAAGAATAAGGTTCTCTCCGCCTAGCCCCCTTCCCGGTGGTGATTCCAGCATTGTCGGAGGGCGTGTGGAGGTTTGTCTACGTCGGATCTTGGGGGATACGATCGTTGTTTGTCTTCGGTGGATCCACGTAGATTAGGTCTTTGTTTGTCGGTGTTTGTGTGTCTAAAGGTTCTTTTCATCGGCGGCGGTTATTGTTTTCGTGCGCTGGTCCTGTGGAGACTTAGCATGACGACTTCTCGACTGTCTTTGTTGGTTCACGCGGCTCCGGTGAATGAGGGGTGATGACGGCGACACGCCTTCGCTTTGCTTCAGTGTTATAATAGTCATCGTTAGGTGCTCTATGGACCTAAATATAAATTTCAGTTCTAGTGTTCTTTGTACAAGCTTGACCGTTAATAAATATATCAGACGTTTTTCCAGAAAAAGAAAAGAAAAAGGAAAACAATGACACAACCAGGACATGTCCTCACATAGAATGGAGAGAAACCATGGAGGGGGCATCTGGAAAACCCCCGGGAACAGACTCTCCTCTATTTATGCGCGCCCGAACCACATAAGCCATCCCAAAACACGGCAGACAGAGCAAAACCTCCCTCCCTGTTACTTGCAGCTGCAACGCTTTGCCTAGTTCTTTATATCCAATCTCGCTTCACCAAGAACAAGAAGAATACCCAAATCAAAAAAAGAAACAGAAAGATCAACCGTAACCGCCGGATTGTCCATTTCCGCTCCAGAAGAGAACACAAGGCGTGATTAGCGAGAATGGTGGCGATCGAGAACCAGAGCCAGGCCCAGAGGCCGGCGGAGCCCGCGAGGATCCCCAAGGAGGCGCAGCGGCTCCTGCACGACCTGGCGGCGGCGTGGCCGAACGTGGCGGACTGCCGCGCGCTGGAGGTGGTGCCGCTCAAGGGCGCCATGACCAACGAGGTGTACCAGGTGCGCTGGCTCACCGCCCCGGCTGGCGGCGAGGCGGCCGCGGGGGCGCTCAAGGAGAGGGAGGTGAGGAAGGTGCTCGTCCGGATTTACGGCGACGGCGTCGACCTCTTCTTCGACCGCGAGGACGAGCTGCGCACCTTCGAGTGCATGTCCCGCCACGGCCAGGGCCCCCGCCTCCTCGGCCGCTTCCCCAACGGCCGCGTCGAAGAGTTCATCCACGCACGGGTACGCGCACAACACAACGCGTCTACACAAAATAACTGTCGAATTGTTTCTTCCTTTCAGTTTTTCTTGGTTTAAAGGCCATTTCAGAACTGGCCTCCTCTGTTTCTTGGCGAATTTCTTTCTCGAACTGCCAAATTACTCTGTTTTTTGTAAGAGTTTTTCATGCCACTTTGTTTCTTTGCACAAAATGATTCAGTTATTTTTAGTGCACTCGCGTCTGGTGGGATTTTAGTAAATTTAGTTCTAAAGTTAACCAGGACCCGGGAGTGTGGAATTTGTTCTTGTCAAATTAAAAATGCAAGTTGAAGCTTAAACTACTGCTTTCTTGATATACTTTAGGAGATTCTACTGGCATGCGGCCGACTAATTTATTGCAGTGTGGTTGTGGTTCGTTGAATGTTCTGCCGTGGGAATCTAGCATTCTAAAATTTCAGAAAGAAAATATTTAGTCTTATCCATCAGTTCAGAAAGAAAAATATTTCTTCAAGCCATTAGTCAATGAACTCCCATTAAACCGGAATTACTTATGTCCCACCCATGTGACTTAGTCGAAAGCTACCCTTTGTTTCTGCACTAGCGACATCTCCCAGAAATGTGTGTTACGTGGACAATCTTTTCTTTGCAAGGCTATGTCATCAAATGAAATCTCTCTTCCTTAGATTATTTCTTGCCACCTCGATAAATTTGTGGTGTGAAGTCAATAGCTTACGATGTTGTATTTGTCAAGTAGTCGATGATCTATAACTGCACATACGACCGCGGGGAACATCTCTCTTAGAATAGCCATGGCATGAAAGCAATTGATTTGACTTGAGAAAGCAGGCAGAAGACCAAGTTGGCAAAACAAAACCAGCTCAGTTGGTGGCAAAGTATGTTTAGAATGAAGTAGCTTAGGCAGATCATGGTCCAACTCACTTTCCAAGTCCCTTTGAAGTGTGAGTCATGCATATAGCCAGATGATGAGAGGGCGCCGTAGCACGTTCTAGATTCTTCAGTTCACTTCATTATTTGCGTCGCGCTCATAAATAAAAGCGAGTATCTTGTGCTGTTTTCTGGGGCGAACAAAAAGGGGTGGGAATGGAATACGGTTCATTGCTATTAGAACCTTTTTGCTAAAGCTGTCCTTGGAAAATGATAGGAATATTTGCTACCAAGGTGGCCAAACTATCCATCTGTTTGTAAACACAAACTAAAGCAAATGTTTTTTTCAGACGCTGTCGGCTCCCGATATGCGCGATCCTGAAATTTCAGCTCTGGTGGCTACAAAACTGAGGGAATTCCACAACCTTGACATGCCTGGTCCCAAGCATGTGCTCCTCTGGGACAGACTGAAGTAAGGGCAATCTTTAGTTCTTGCACAAATGATTTATTTGTCACTTGTCAGGCTTACAACTCACAAGTATGGAACTGAACCTGGTGAATCTTTTTAATGAAGGAACTGGCTCAAAACTGCCAAGAACCTGTGCCCAACCGATCAGGCCAACGAACTACGCTTGGATTGCCTGGAGGACGAGATCGCCTCGCTGGAGAAGGAATTCTCAGGGGATTACCACCACTGGGTTGGTTTCTGCCACAATGATCTACAGTATGGCAACATCATGATGGATGAAGAGACCAACATGCTGACCATCATTGTGAGTTTCTATGCATTCAAAAGCAATTCCTTATAGTCTTAATTATTTGGTGTATGGGAATCATGTAAAATATGCAAGTGGGGATTCTCTTGCACGTTTGGTAGGCTGAACTTCCAAGTTTCTCATCTCATGCAACCTTGTCTTCAGTTTTGTTCCTTGCCACTCGACATCCTAAGGTGTCACGCCTCCACTAAAAACAGAGTTTTAGTCTTGGAGAGTACGTACAGCATGAAGAACCGATGCTTTCTTTTCTTGTTGTATATGCTGTGTACCAACCTGCCATGAGTCATGACAGTTTCTTAAGGAAATCTGAAGTTTTATCCCACCTTGTAGCAAACTGCCAGACATCCTATATATAGTTGGCAAGTTGGTTTGATCTTATTTTCTGCCCTCTCGTGTGCTTACAGGACTACGAGTATGCAAGCTTCAACCCAGTCGCATATGACATCGCTAACCATTTCTGCGAGATGGCGGCAGACTACCATTCGGAAAAGCCTCATATACTGGACTACAGTAAATATCCAGGTATTGCATTTCCCATTTAACTTTGCTTGTATTTTCGTTCAGCCTTCAGTCCAGCTTATTTGTTAACTTCTTATTCTGCGGCAGATATCGACGAGCAGAGGCGTTTCGTGAAGACTTACCTGAGCACTTCTCGTGAGTACAACACTCCATTATCTTGGTTCGATTGTCCGACGATTCCTTTCATGCTAATACTTCTTTGTTGGGCAGGCGAGGAACCTGAAACGGAGGAGGTGGAGAATCTGCTCCAGAGCGTGGAGAAGTACACGCTCGCGAGTCATCTGGTTTGGGGCCTCTGGGGAATAATATCGGTGAGTTCATATTCGGGTTCGCCAATCTAGTCATCACTGTAATCATATGCGCTGCTATCTTCTAACTTTCGTTGTTTTCTTTACAGGATCGTGTCAATGACATCGACTTCGATTACCAGGAGTATGCAAGGCAGAGATTCGAGCAGTACTGGCAGAAGAAGCCTGCCGTCCTAACCTCATGAATAGCTGTACCTATGGCTTCAGGAACTCCCTGAGGGCCTGTGCTGCTGCACACAAACTGTGCAGTGTTACTAACACACATATCCCCTGGCTGGGATAATGACAGGAAGGATATGAAAGAAGCATACTATTACAAGGAAGCATAAGCCCGTTCCAGGGTCAGACGTTCCCATTTCGAACCTTGACAAGGTCCAGCTTCAGAAAGGAAGCTGTCTATGGGGGCTTTGGTTGATTGTTTATAGGTATAGCCTCGACGGCTCGACGCAACGATGATAAAGCCTTGGAGTTGCATTTTGTATGTTGTTTTCCTAAGCACCGCTGGTGGTGTTCGTGTGATTTTGTGCTAGTAATGTATGTATACTTGACGGACAAAGTATGTACTATAAGACATCTCGTGAAAGAAGTATGAGTATGTATGAGATCTTGATTAAGCCGTGCTTGGAGTGTACTAGCTTGGAGACGGCACAGTCTTTGCGGTTCTCCATAATAAGACGGTGTTATCACTGAGACTCTCAGGCCCTGAACTGAAGAAATCAACACTGTTGTTAAGTTCAGTTAACTGTTTTTTTAGGCAAAGTTCAGTTAACTGTTACCTTACCACTTGGCTGAAGATTTAAATTGGTATATTCTTCCTCGATCCAACGGATTCCACCTCTACTTATCGTGCTAAGTGGAGCAAGCATCGAAGGCGATCTTCGACCGGACAGCCTCGCTTCGTCCTCGGGTGGTTGTTCACTCCAAAAGCTCTCACCTGCTCCCTCTTTACTTTTTGTATTTTCTCTCTAAGTGTAATGACTATAAAGCCTCAGACCCTTGTAAGAGGAGGCATCAAGTATGTTTTAACTGGGTTGGAACTCTAGACGTCGTGTTCTGGCTGGCGTAATACGCACATCTGAGATCGATGCAACCCTAGTTAATTTTCGTCCCAAGTTTGCTACTTTGCTCTTTGTTTCTGAAATTTAGACCTCTTATGAACTTTAATTCGTCAGAGCCTATCTACCGGTATCTGTTGGGTTAAGTCCCTTCACATGGAGGTGTGTTGGCAGCCCAACATCAGCCTACGCAAGTCCAACACATATGAACCGTTGATCTGTTCTGCATCCAACGGTTGTGAGTGTTTCCTGGTGAAGGGAGCAAGCAGAAAACCCTAGCCACCCCATCCCTTGCTGGGTGTGGCTGCCATTCGTGAGAGTGAGAGTGAGAGCACACAAGAAAAAACACAACCTGAGAGAGGAAGAAGAAGAAGTAGAGGTTCTGTCCAGATTTGCTGCATCTGACTAGACAATGTTCAAGCTGGTGGTTGGAGGCTCAAACGTGCTTGGATCAACCCCAAACTTGGTGAGCTCGTTTCTTACTTTGAGTACTTCGACCTGGTTAGCTGGTTTGAGGATTGGGTCAGTGGAGCATCAGATTTGAGAGTGGTTTTGTCAGCTCTGACTGCTGCAGTTTCAGAACAGAGTAGTTTTGGGAGACGACCAGTTTGGGTAGGCAAACGATGTCCGATTGAGCTGAAATTTGGAGGGGATCTCAGGAACTCGTGTGTCTACTTGTCTGCCAAATTTTGTGCTGTTTGGTTCAGCGGTTTAAGAGCAGTTTGCAAAACACTGGAGGGCATGTAAGCTGTGTAAACTCTGCTTTGCTGAAATCTTGTCTCTTGTGGTTGTTGTTGCTGTTGCTGGTTGGCAACGTGGAGAGTGTGTTGTAAATCTCTCTAAAGGTTCTAGAGAAGACTTTGTACTCATCATTATCATAGTGAAGTTGTGTGGACCGGTCGGTCCACAGCCGTGGTTTTTTTACTCCTCAAGTTGAGGAGATTTTTCCACGTTAAATCATGTGTCACATGTGCATGTTGTTTGTGTTATTCCGCTGCTTAGTTGTTGGTTGAAGTTGTCCTCAAAGTTCATCACAAGTGAAGGGGGCTGTGTAGTGTGCATATTTGCCATGTCGGTGAATTTGTGCAGCGCATTATTGCTGTCCAGCCTCAACAAAGTGGTATCAGAGCCTTGGTTTGCTTGTGCAAATTGCTGAGTTTCTTGTGGTGAAAGATGGAAGTGAATACCAGCAGAATGATATCTTTGAATGGTATAAATTATCAAGCATGGAAGGGCAAGATGGAGGACTTGTTGTATGTGAAAGAATCTTTGGAAGCCGGTGTTCTCCACTGAGATGCCGGAGGGCATTGAGGAAGGTCAGTGGAAGGTACTTCATCTCCAAGCTTGTGGGTTCATTCGGCAATGGGTCGATGATAATGTTTTGAACCATATCATTGATGAGACACATGCACGCACCTTATGGCAGAAATTGGAAGAGTTGTTTGCCCGAAAAGAAGGTACAAACAAGATGTTCTTAATCAAACAATTGATGTGCTTGAGGTACAAAGAGGGCATTCTAATTGCAGATCATCTGGATACGTTCCAAGGCATTATAAACTAGCTTTATTCAATGAGAATAACATTTTAAGATGAAGTGAGAGCTTTGCTGCTACTAGGCTCATTACCGGACAGTTGGGAGACCTTTAAGGTCACGGTTTGCAATTCAACGCCTAATGGAGTTGTCACTTGGAATCTTGTGAAAACCAAGGTACTAAATGAAGAATCCAGAAAGGTGGCTGAAGCTAGTTCTTCCTCACATTCAGAGGTGTTGGTCACTCAGTCCAGGGGGAGAAGCAAGAGCAGAGGTCCATGTAAAGGGGCAGAAAGAGGTAGGAGCAAATCAAAAAGTAAGTATGCTGATTATGAGTGCCATCACTGCCATCAGAAGGGCCACATTAAGTGGCAATGTGACAAGTGGAAGAAAGACAAGAAGAAAAAGAAGAAGCAAGATCAGAGGCAAGTTGACAGTGTTAGTGACACAGAGGGCAACCGAGTTACTGCAGTAGAAGAGGACATCATGCTTGTTATGCATGAAGAAAATGAGGGCAGATTTGGTTCCACTTTTGAGGAGAGGATCATTGTTGTTTCTGATGAAACCGTCAACCTTGTGGATGGTGACGAGATGATTTGGATACCGGACAGCGGTGCTACCATTCATGCTACATCTCGCAGAGAGCTTTTCACTAACTATATATAAGGTGATTTTGGTGTTGTGAAGATGGGGAACAATGATAGAGCAGCCATCATTGGAAAAGGAGATGTGCATTTGGAGACTGCAAATGGTACAAGGTTAGTCCTCAAATCAGTGAGGCATGTTGAGGCACTTCGTCTCAATATCATTTCAGTTGGTTTGCTTGACGGAGATGATTACTTGAGCAGTTTTGGAAAAGGGCAGTACAAGCTCACCAAAGGCAACATGATTGTTGCAAGAGGTAAAATGGTCTCAGTGTTGTATCATGTTCATGCTAAGCTCTTTAGTTCTTCTGTCAATGCACTAGAGAAGGATGATCATTTTGCTTTATGGCACAAGAGACTTGGGCACATGAGTGAGAAGGGGATGACAATGCTAGTGAAGAAAAAATTGTTGAAGGGTGTGAAAGGAGTTCACATCAAGAAATGTTCAGATTGTCTAGCAGGGAAGCAACACAGAGTTTCCTTCAAGACTCTACCTCCTCACAAGAAGCCCGAGAAGCTAGACTTGATACATTCCGATGTTTGTAAAATGTCGGTAAGATCTCTTGGTGGTGCTAAGTACTTTGTGACTTTTATTGATGACTTTTCCAGGAAAGTTTGGGCCTTCACTTTGAGGACCAAAGATCAAGTACTAGGTGTATTCAAGCAATTCCAAGCCTCGGTTGAGAGAGAAACTGAGAAGAAGATCAAGTGCATTCGCACTGATAATGGAGGAGAGTATATTGGGCCATTTGATGCATATTGCAAGCAGCAAGGTATTAGGCATCAATTTACTCCCTCGAAGACACCACAGTTGAATGGTCTTGCTGAGAGGATGAACAGGACAATTGTGGAGAGAGTTAGATGCTTGTTGTCAAGTGGAAAGCTACGCAAACACTTTTGGGGTGAGGCTTTGATGACTGCAGTTTATCTTATTAATCTCTCACCAAGTTATCCTTTGCAGGGAGATGTTCCTAACAGAAGTGCAGTGTGACAAGGGCGTCTCATATGACCACACAAGGTTTTTGGGTGCAAGGCCTTTGTTCATTTTCCTCAAGATGAAAGGTCAGAGCTTGATTCGAAGACACGACAGTGTATCTTTCTTGGTTATGGTGGTGATGAGTTTGGCTACAAGTTGTTTGACCCTATTGCAAGGAAAGTTGTGAGAAGTCGTGATGTTGTGTTTTTTGAAGATCAAACAATTGAGGATATTGTGAAGACAAAGGGGCAGGTTCCTCCTCAGCAGCAGCAAGACATGATTGATTCTGACCCAGTTCCTGCAGCTCCAGCTCCTGTGCAAGTTGAAGCAGATGCAGAAGATGTACAAGATGATGTACATGGTGGTGCAGGTGAAGAAGATGCTCCCCAACAGCAGCAACAAGAGTATGATGCTGAATTTGATGATCCGGATTAGCAGGAAGCACCAGCACCAGAAAGTCCACCAGCTACTCCACTCAGAAGATCCAACAGGGGTCGAATTCCTTCCAACAGGTATCCCTCAGATCAATAGGTGGTGTTATTATCTCAAGGTTTAGAACCTGAATGCTTTGCAAATGCAATGGAAGATGAGCACAAGAAGGAGTGGAAAAAGGCTATTGTCGGTGTCAAAACCGGCGGATCTCAGGTAGGGGGTCCCGAACTGTGCGTCTAAGGCGGATGGTAACAGGAGGTGGGGGACACGATGTTTACCCAGGTTCGGGCCCTCTCGATGGAGGTAATACCCTACTTCCTGCTTGATTGATCTTGATGATATGAGTATTACAAGAGTTGATCTACCACGAGATCGTAGAGGCTAAACCCTATAAGCTAGCCTATGGTATGATTGTTGTTGTCCTACGGACAAAACCCTCCGGTTTATATAGAGACACCGAAGGGGCTAGGGTTACAGAGTCGGTTACAGGGGAGGAGATCTACATATCCGTATTGCCAAGCTTGCCTTCCACGCCAAGGAGAGTCCCATCCGGACACGGGACGAAGTCTTCAATCTTGTATCTTCATAGTCCAACAGTCCGGCCAAAGGATATAGTCCGGCTGTCCGAGGACCCCCTAATCCAGGACTCCCTCAGTAGCCCCCGAACCAGGCTTCAATGACGATGAGTCCGGCGCGCAGATTGTCTTCGACATTGCAAGGCGGGTTCTTCTCCAAATTCTAAGTACCTGTCGAGTAGTGTCCGGCTCTGCAAAACAAATTCCACATACCACCGTAGAGAGAATAATATTTCCACAAATCTAATCTGCTGACACATTCTGCAACATGACATCACACCACGGCCCGGTCATTATTCGAACCGTTTTTCACAACCAGCCACTGCACATATTCCGAGGCGGTTTTCTTGGCACGTCTTGTCGAAGCAGATATTGTGTCCCCTTATCACGGGATTCTCATCAATACGGGTGTGGGTAACCCAACCGCGCCACCAATTATGATGCTTAGGGGATAAGCAGTTTTACCGGGCAAGTGGGGAGGCGGAGAATACCTGCTGCCTTTATACTGGGATAAGAACGCCCATTCGCACCCACGCCTTTTTCTTCCCGATCCATTCCCCACCGCCCGAGATCCAGCGCCCAGGCGTTCATCTCTTCTGCCCACAAAGGCCTTCTGAAAATGTCCGGATCCAGAGCAGGAGGCAAATGGATGGCCTCTACCGTCCGGGAGAAGGATATCAAAAAGCTTCGGGAGGCCGGGTATCTGGCCAAGAAAATCAGCCACCGTCTCACGACAGCGGGACAGATCGTCCCTACTCCGGAACCCCACGAGAGGGTTGTATTCCTCCCTCACTTTGTCCGCGGGCTAGGGTTTCCCCTCCACCCATTTGTTCGCGGCATCATGTATTACTATGGGATCGATCTTCACGATCTGTCCCCCAATTCCTTCCTCAACATCTCGACATTCATTGTCGTGTGCGAGGCTTTTCTCCGCATCTCGCCACACTTCGGCTTATGGCTGAAGATCTTTAATGTGAAGCCCAAGGTAGTGGGTGGTGAGCACGCCGAGTGCGGGGGCGCTATGGTGAGCAAGATGCCCAATGTCATATGGCCAACAGGCACCTTTAACAATTCTGTCAAGGAGTGGCAACAACAGTGGTTTTACATCACTGAGCCGCGAGGCACGGAATGGGCCGCTACTCCCGAGATTCGATCCGGTGCCCCCGGCGGCTTACATCCTGGTTCAAGAAGGGCCTGAACTGGTCCTCGTCCGACGAACTGTCGGTGCTCCAGACGCGCGTTAAAGATATGGGAGACAAGAACATTGAACTTGTCAATGTAGTCCAGGTGATGTTAGTTCGCCGGATCCTGCCTTGTCAACACCGGACTTGCAATCTATGGGAATTCGATCCGGCCAGGCACCAAACCTTACGAGAGCTTTTTGGCTCCTCGCACAAGGACATCTGGAAGGTGCTTTTCAAGTCCAGCAAAACATGGCCGGACTCCGCCGAGGACCGCGGGTACCAACTGTCCCGCCCTGCAAGTTCGGTAAGTCATCATACTTTTTATCCGCATAATCCAAAGGAAGCGCTTAACGTGTTTTCTACAACTCTCCCAGAGCTGGACAAAGAAGGCGGAGCGGATCCATTGTCCGACCCCACTGCCCGAAGAATCGGCCGTCCCACTTCTGACGAAGATGCTGGTCCCAGCGCCTTACAAGGTGCCGAAGAAGACGGCCGAGAGGAAGGCCAAAAAGACCCGGGGAGGTCTTCGTCACCATGGCACTTCGGACACAATATCCGAAGGCTCTGATGCCCGTTCCACCTCCGAAGAGGACGAGGAGGAGGAGGAAGATGAATCCCCTATGGGAGGAAGAAAGAAGGCCTCCGTACACTTGGAGGCCGAGCGGCCCAAAAGGGGAAAGGCTCCTCTTCCGGAGGAGTCCACTGCCGCCGCCGACAGCGGCCCGGCGTGGGATCCCACGGCCCAGCCCCTGGTGAACTCATGAGTATACAAAATCTAAGTACGTTTATGCATCCAGACTCGTCATGGCATAGTATTTTAACCTGAGCCATATTTTTTGTAGTCCGACAAGGTCCCGTATCAAACAATCCTCATCAGAGGATTCACCGAGCTCGGATGCTATGGAGAGCGGGACGCCCCCAAAGGCCCCTTCCTCCGAACAGGTGGATAACACCGAGGCTTCATCCCAGAAGGACCCCGGCCAAGGAGGAGAGGGGAAGACCGTGAAGGCGGTGCCTGGAGGTCAAACTTCAGGGGCCAGACACATGGGGGAGAAAATTCCCATGGGAGCTGACGGCGGGGACCATCTAGAATTCGGCTCCCAGCCGGATACAACTCCGGAGACCAATATGGCTCCAGAATCAGGCAGGCAGCCTCTCTCGGCTGGAGGGGACATGCCTGATCCACCGGCAACCTCTGTCCAACCAGAGGTGTCGGATGCTTTATTGGTGGCACCGAAGAGCGCCTCGACCGTCAATGAACACCGTGTCCTTACGGGTGCGGTGATTGAGAAGATTCAGTCTGCCGAGAGTGGACTGAATGGAGCCTGTATCGGCCTTATAAAAGGTTTTGAGGTATGTTTTATGAGGTTTCGAAGAGTGTTATGGTATGGATAGTAGCCCCTGATACCTTTGTTCGGTGAAAGAAAGAACCGGACGGAGGATCAAATTTATGTTCGCAGGAAGACTCATTGAATTGACATCTATTTCTATTACGGTATAAGCAGGCGTCATTGCATTCTTTGCCTCTCATAGTGCGGAGATCTCGGACCGAATCAAAATGCAGGCGGGCCAAAGAAGAACTTGGCCAATTGAAAATGCAGTTGGGAGATAAACAAGGTATGCACAAGTCTCGTTCGCGTTTATTGCGAATGAATTTGCAGTATGATGAAATAAGCTTCATGATTTGTGCTAGGGATGGTGACCGAAGTCGAGGCTCTTAAAAAGGCTGTGGCTGAGGCCGAGAAAAAACAGCCTGAGTAGGCTCTTCATGAGAAGCACGAGGCCGTGGTTATTAAAGCTGAGCAGAGCTGCAAGAGGCCGTGGAGGAAATGCGAGACCTTGGAGCAGAGTTTAACAGAGAAAGAATCCGAACTTCGCCATACAAGATCGTGCCACGGCGATGCAGGGAAACCTAAAGCGCCTCGAGGGATCCAAGAGGCGAGAAAGATCGCGGCGGGTAAAGCTTTTTCCATGTAAAGCAAGTATTTTGAGGGGAAAATTATGTTTCTAATTTTGAATTCGGATTTCTCAGGGGTATTTGCCGAGCTGCCCCGCAACATATCAGATGCTGCCCAATTGTACCGAGACGAAGAAAAGGACACTGCGGATAAGTTCTTCTGGTCGCAGTATTTGGCACCGAATTATCCGGTGCCTTTTGTCGATCAACTGAAACAGTTGATCGAACTGCATAAGGCGGCTGAACTGGCCATGAAGGATATGATTATCCGGCTATGGCCCGCCGAGCCGATTCTAAGCAGCTACTTCGGGCTCGTGAAGCGGTTTGTGAGTGCCTACCCTCGACTTGATGTCATCAAGCGGTCGGTCTGTATAGAAGGTGCGCGAATGGCCTTCGCCCGCGCAAAGTGTAACACCCCTAGTGTCATGCTACAGTAACCCTCTGTGATTAAGCCTAATCATTTGGCTAAAGAATGCTTAATCACCTTTGTTCAATATCTCTTTTCAACTCCCATCTGAATTCAAATTCAAATCATAAGTGAAACTTGAAATTGCACAAAAGTTGCTGGAAAAATGTTCATCATTTAGCAAATATTCCAATACAATTTTATGTAATTACAAACAACATCACTCCTATGCTAAAATGGACACTAACATTTATAACAGTGCCATTCCAGCAATTTAAAATGCAAATTCATTTATGAAAATTCCAAATGGATCTAAACCTCTCCCAAAAATAATTGTGGCGGTGCCTAAAATGTCTTGGACTTTTATGATCCAGTTCCACATTTTCCCTAAATTATTAGGGTCCCCAGATAAATCATTTTCCTTCTCTGCTAATTAAAGAAAAAGAAAAGGAAAGGAAAGCAGAGGGGAGAGAGAGGAAGCCCCTGCCCCTTGGCTTAAGGCCACAGAGACAGGCCCAGCTCCCCTCCCCGGTCGCTCTCCCCTCCCTCCTGTTCCCCTGGTGTGTGTCGCTACAGGGGCACGTCCCCAACCGACCACCTCATGGGCGCCAGCCGGGAGGGATAAGGTCCACGCCGCCTCGGCCTCCACCCATCTCTCCCACTTGCCCCCTCTCGCTCGCCTTTGCGCCTCCCTCCCAGATCCACCTCCCCTCGTTCCCGTCCACCTCCGGCGCGATCGCCGCTGCCGCCTTCGTCGTTATCACGGCCACGGTGGCCCGCGCCCGACCACTGTCGGTGAGCTTCACAGCTCGACTCCTTGTTGGCGCCCTCCGCTAGAACCGGGAAGCACCGCAGCCGCCGTTCGTCCTCGTCCTCATCTCCGGCTGCCGTTGATCTCCTTCGTCTCCGGCGCCGTCTCTGCTGCTACTAAACCTCCGAGGGCCACCGTGCGTGCCGCAAAGTGAGCCCCTCTTCCCCTTCCCTCGCTCCCCTGGCCTCTCGCGCTCCCGTAGCCACCGCGTCCGCCATGGCCGAGCTCAGCTCACGGATAGCTCACCGCTGTCGCCGCCGTCGCTACGGGCCTCCTCCGCCTCACCGCCACCATAGGAGCGCATTCGCTCCGCTTCGTTCGGGCGAGCTCAGCAACGCCGAGCCGACGCCCGTAGCTCCACCTCGTCGACCGCTCGAAAGCCGTCGCCGTCCATACTCGTCGTCGCCCGGCGTTATCGCCAAGTCCGCCGTGCCTCTACCACCATTCGACACGGCGTCGTTGCTCGTTGACAACGCACTGCTGCAGCAACGGCCGCCTATAGGCGATTCCCGATCTTTGGCGAGGCCTCCGCCACGTGTGGATGTCACCGGCGTCAAGCCGCCGGGCCGAGCCGAAATGGCACACACAGGGCCACCACAGGTCATCGCCGGTTGGGCCTCGCCCCTGTTGACCGGGTTGACCTAGTCAACCGTCGCGACTAGGCGAGCCCCGACCAGCGGCGTGCGGGTCCCACCGCTTAATCCTCTAATTAAAACATTTTAATAATTAAAACTAATTAGATTAGTTAATTAGACACGGACAGGTGGGCCCAGTAGTTTTACTAACTAAGTTTAGATTAGTTTAAACTCTGTTTAACCCACTATCTATGACAGGTGGGTCCCCTGTGTCAGTTTTGACCAGTCAACCAGACTGTTGACTGCTGACGTCACTCCTATGTCATGCTGACGTCATATTCCATTTTTGTTAATAAATAATTCCAGAATATGTTTAAATCTTAGAAAATTCATATAAAATAATCTGTAACTCGGATGAAAATGTTTTCTATATGAAAGTTGCTCAGAAAAATACAACAAATCCGAATATGCGGTCCGTTCATCTGTCACATGCCCCTAGCATGCTGAACATGGAACTTTTCCCCTCCGGTCATCACATCGACACGTCCTAACCGGGAACACCTTCCCGATTGAATTCCCCCTTCACCTATAACGTCTAGGACCGCGTTAGAACACGTCTGGCTATGCCTGTTGTCCTGTTATACACTTGCTTGCTATGTATTTACTGTTTCTTCCCCCTCTTCTCTCCGGTAGACCCCGAGACCGATGCTGCCCCTGTGATCGACTACGTCGACGACGACCCCTCCTTGCCAGAGCAACCAGGCAAGCCCCCCCCCCCCCTTTGATCATCCCGATATCGCCCATTCCATTCTCTCATGCTTGCATTAGATTTTCTCTTTGTTATTGATTGCTCCTATTCGATGCATAGCCCGCTTTTGTAACTCTTTGTTGTACCTTACACCTTATCCTAAAGCGCTTAGTATAGGTTGCTTAGAGATCCATCGATGACCCCACTTTGTCCCGATCGCCTGTTTGGATAATCAGAAGACCCGATCAACGGGATCGAAGACCAGGCCCCGACACCGCACATCACTTCCCCTTAGTTGCTTCACACTACTAGGTTACTATCGAGTACCGAGGGTGAGACTTCATCAACACTTCTGATGTTAAACCTGTAGTGTAGTTATTCGTTCGTGGTCATCGAGGGTGATTTCCTCTTTAACCACTTCAGATACGACTGTCATGCAACCCCTCAAGTGTGGACCTCGAGGGTGAATCCTCTTACGTTCACCTTGATGACTACATCGAGTGGAATTCACCAGGGGTGATTCCTCGGGTTTTCCCCTTGATGTTTAGACACACAGTTACTATGATTACTATGACTTTACACTGAGCCATGTTACTAAAGACAGGTCGACCCTGAGGGGTACCCGCGTGAGCTTAATTGCGAGCGATGTGGAGTCGGGTTGACCAGGAGGGTGCCCGTGAGATAAATATGAGGCGTGGCCGGGCATTCCTAGCCCTTGTCGCAAGTCCTCGAGACGGGGCAACGGGGTCACATCTTTCGTGAGTCTCTGCTTGTTACTGCGCGTTCCTAATCCACTACGATTTGGATATTTGATCCGAGGGCCTCTGGCCTGATAGCACTAACCATCACGTGGGCATAGTATGGGCGTTCTGCGTCGTATACATCAGCGAAGCTTAATAGACGCGTCGGCCGAGCAGCGCCACCGGTTGGACTGCGTAAGCACCCGCCTTGTTGAAGGAGGTAGCTAGGTCTACTCACCGGCCAGCGTCACATAGCGTGCGGGAGTTCCCGGGAGATGGCCCATAACCCCTGGGGCATAGGTTTAGTCCGCGTCTTTGGCCTCTATATTAAGCCTAGGTCGGGTTGCGGCGTATTGTTTCGCTGAGGCCGGGCATGACCCAGGAAAGTGTGTCCGGCCGGAGTTAATCGAGCGTGGTGGGTAAGTTGGTGCACCCCTGCATGGAAGAAAACATCTATCGATAGCCTGTCCTACGGTAACGGACACTTGGATTTGTATCCCGATCGATACAACTAGAACTGGATACTTGTGATGAGAATTGGATGGTGATGAGAACTGGATTGTGATGATAACGATAGTATGGCTCTGGGTTTTCTTTCTCGCAGGGAGTCGAGAAAGGATCTCTGGCCGAGGTTGATAACACTACTACTTTACTTTATGCTACTCTACTCCCTCCTGTTTGCTGCAAGATGGTGGTTTCCAGAAGATGCTAGTCTTCGATAGGACTAGGCCTTCTCTCTATTCTGGCATTTCTGCAGCCCAGTCCACATATATAGCCCCTCTTTGATAATGTTGCATATGTAGTGTAGATCCTTGCTTGCGAGTACTTTGGATGAGTACTCACGGTTGCTTTGCTCCCCCTTTTCCCCCTTTCTTCTTCTTTCCGGTTGATGCAACCAGATGACGGAGCCTAGGAGCCAGATGGCACCGCCGATGCCTACTACTACGTGGAGACCGTCGACGACCAGGAGTAGTTAGGAGGCTCCCAGGCAGGAGGCCTTGCCTTTTCGATCGTTGTTGCTTTTGTGCTAGCCTTCTTAAGGCAGACTTGTCTAACTTATGTCTCAGTACTCAGATATTGTTGCTTCATGACTCTTGTGTTTTCGAGCTTATGTATTCGAGCCCTCGAGGCCCCTGGCTTGTAATATAAAGCTTGTATTATTTTATTTTGTGTCTAGAGTTGTGTTGTGATATCTTCCCATGAGTCCTTGATCTTGATCGTACACATTTGCGTGTATGATTAGTGTACGATTGAATCGAGGGCGTCACACAAAGGTGCACTAGAGGAAGATGGATGCTAAAAAGCTGATGACCAAAGGACCGCCAGAGGGGAAGGAGCACCGCAAGCCCGAATTATATTATGAGAGTGTCCGGAAAGGATCCTACCTGGCAGCGGAGCTATGTACCAAGGACATTATATTTCCATGAATGCAAATCATGTTGTCCTTTGTAATGTTTAAACAAGGTCATTTATATTATTTATTGCTTGTTATATAAAACTTTACCCTCCTGTGCGACCGTTTTATATATTTATCCTCAGAGTTGGCTAGTCGTCGGCTCCTGCCCCCATGTAAGAAGTACGGGGGTGTTCGGGATAAACCTGATCACTCTTTATCACAGTTTTGGGTCCTTCGAAGGAGGTGTTCAGCACAGCGAACCAGGCAATCATACTATAAGGCTTTATCACTCTCACTTAGCAATAGGAGCTTTAGGAAGGTAGGCGCAGCCCCTGGTGTTCGGAAGACCACACGGGGGGCTCTATAAGCACCTGATCGGAAGAAAAACCGATCCATCGCACGCTGCATTGGTTATGGCATTATGCGGAAGAAATCCTTAAAGATTTTGTAACCTCTCGAACAGCTGACCAGCTCTCGCCGTATCATGACAGTCAGTTTTCGGCTTTCTCTACTGAGGTGCTCGTCCGGAAGAACCGGGACACAATCGCAGTAGTTCTCCCAGTGCTACCTTAGCCGACATAGCGGAACGTAAGGTACCAAAACATGGGAGCCGGGCAAACCCAACTATTGACCCAAGACATGATTCGGAGCTGATGCATATAATGCTATAAGTTCGGGGTGCCGAACTTCCACGAAGGTGTTCGGACTTTATTGCCGTGTTATGGGTAAAACGAAGCCCCTGGCATATTTTAAGGCATATCGCTGTATACGGGTGCCACTTGACAAAAGAATTTCAATAAGAAATAACAGCAGGTAAGCGTCATATAAATCCACATGTTGTATTTGAATAGTACGTCTATGCGTATGAGTACAGGTAATGTCATAAAAATGAATATGACCGCGGAACCTGCTGAGACCGAGGGGGGGGGGGGAGAAGCTGAGTGCGGATCCGGAGTATAGCCAGATGGTCATTGCGGGGAATGTCTAAGGATTCCCCTGCGCATTCAAGCTGCCTCCGTATCGCCCGTCCTGGTCTGCGCAAAGGTGAACTTGCGAAGGAAATGTAAGAAATATTTGCGTGCCGGAGAGCGTTTGAGCCGCCGAGTGTGGCCTATCCTGGCCTTCGCAGGAGCGTTTAATCGAGCTCTGGACGAGTCGGGCTATCCTTCCGCGAAGTAGTACAGAGTCCCTTGATGGTGTCCAAGAGCCTGGACGTCGACTCAAGGTTCGGCTGCCAGGTGTTGCTCGTTGCTTCTGCTGTTAAGGTGGTGGTGTACTTGTTGGTGCCGAGGGAAAGTTCGGCCTCGCCATTAACCGTGATGACGCCGCGTGGACCGGGTATCTTGAGCTTACGGTAGGCATAATGTGGCACCGTGTTGAATCAAGCGAACGCGGTTCGTCCGAGCAGTGCCTGATAATCACTGCGGAAAGGGACGATTTCGAAGATTAACTCTTGATGCGGTAATTTTCTGGTGATCCGAAGACTACCTCAAGGGCAATGGAGCACTGTCTGGTGGCTTCCACACCTGGTATAATGCCTCTGAAAGTGGCTTTAGTGGGTTTGATCGCCGAATGGTCGATGCCTATCTTGCGCACTGTGTCCTGGTAAAGCAGATTTAGACTGCTGCCTCCGTCCATAAGGACTTGTGTGAGGTGAAACCCGTCAATTATTGGGTCGAGGACTAGTGCGGCTGGGTTGCCCTGATTGGCGTTAACCGGACGATCCGTGCGGTTGAAGGTGACCGGCCCTAGTTTATATTGTGGGACGACTAGTTCCGTTAAGTCGGCATCCCTAAGGGTGCGTATCCGGTCCGAGTTGGGAATTTGGGTGGTGTTTACCACATTCACCGATTGAATATGCAGGGGAAATTTCTTTTGCCTTCCTGTATTCAGTTATCTGGGCTCTTCGCCGCCATCATCGCTTTGAGACCCCCCTTCTCTGTTTTTGGCGCCTGCCCTGCCGACTTGTTTGAAGACCCAGCATTCTCTGTTGGTACGGGTGGCTGGCGTTCCTGGGGTGCCATGAATTTGGCATTGGCGATCGAGTATGCGGTCCAGACTAGATGGACCCGAATTGTTATTTTTGAGTGACCCTTTACGCTGACTGGTCTTTGAGCCCTTAAACCCGACCGACTTCTTTCACCTATATAACCCTACGTACCCTAAAACCACCGAATATCAAGATAGATCGGGAGTTCCGCCGCCGCAAGCCTCTATAGCCACCAAAAACCTCTCGAGTCCGTTAAAGACCACGAGGGAGGAATCCATCACCGGTGGCCATCTTCATCATCCCGGCGCTCTCCATGACGAGGATGGAGTAGTTCACCCTCGGGGCTGAGGGTATGTACCAGTAGCTATGTGTTTGATCTCTCTCTCTCGTGTTCTCTCTCGTGTTCCCTCTATGGTACGATCTTGATGTATACCGAGCTTTGCTATTGTAGTTGGATCTTATGATGTTTATCCCCCTCTACTCTCTTGTGATGAATTGAGTTTCCCCTCTTGAAGTTATCTTATCGGATTGAGTCTTTTATGAGAACACTTGATGTATGTCTTATCGTGTTTATCTGTGGTGACAATGGGATATCACGTGCCACTTGATGTATGTTTTGGTGACCAACTTGCGGGTTCCGCCCATGAACCTATGCATAGGGGTTGGCACACGTTTTCTTGACTCTCCGGTAGAAACTTTGGGGCACTCTTTGAAGTACTTTGTGTTAGTTAGATGAATCTGAGATTGTGTGATGCATATCGTATAATCATGCCCACGGATACTTGAGGTGACAATGGAGTATCTAGGTGACATTAGGGTTTTGGTTGATTTGTGTCTTAAGGTGTTATTCTAGTACGAACTCTTTTATAGATTGATCCGAAGAATAGCTTTGAGGTGGTTTCGTACCCTACCATAATCTCTACGTTTGTTCTCCGCTATTAGTGGCTTTGGAGTGACTCTTTGTTGCATGTTGAGGGCTTGTTATATGATCTATCTATGTTATTATTGTTGAGAGAACTTGCACTAGTGAAAGTATGAACCCTAGGCCTTGTTTCCTATCATTGCAATACCGTTTACGCTCACTTTTACCGCTTGTTACCTTGCTGTTTTTATATTTTCAGTTTACAAAAACCTATATCTACCATCTATTTTGCACTTGTATCACCATCTCTTCGCCGAACTAGTGCACCTATACAATTTACCGTTGTATTGGGTGTGTTGGGGACACAAGAGACTCTTTGTTATTTGGTTGCAGGGTTTCTTGAGAGAGACCATCTTCATCCTACGCCTCCTACAGATTGATAAACGTTAGGTCATCCACTTGAGGGAAATTTGCTACTATCCTACAAACCTGTGCACTTGCAGGCCCAACAACGTCTACAAGAAGAAGGTTGCGTAGTAGACATCAAGCTCTTTTCTGGTGCCGTTGCCGGGGAGGTGAGTGCTTGAAGGTATATCTTTAGATCTTGCAATCGAATCTTTTTGTTTCTTGTTTTATCACTAGTTTAGTTTATAAAATAAAATTACAAAAAAATGGAGTTAAGTTTGTCTCATACGCTTCGTCTTTTTAATGTCTTTCGTGAGTATGATGGAAAGGAAAGTTGTGCTCAAGTGCTAGAAGAAGAATGCATTAAAATGCTTGGTACTAAATCTTTGAATGATGAGAATGTTTGCAATGTTGTTAGTATGAACTCTTTGAATATCCATACTACTAATGATTATTGCACTAGTTATGATGATTATCCTTTTCATGGTTATGAATCTGAAACTGTTGTGGCACATCTTACCAAATTAAATGATATAGCCACCCTGTTCACTAATGATGAGAGATCTCGCTACTTTTATATCCTTAAAATATTTCCGTTCTCATTAAAGGGTGATGCTAAGATATGGTTTAATTTTCTTGATCCTGGTTGTGTCGTAGGCCCGGGATATGATTTATTACTTCTCTGCTAAATATTTCCCTGCTCATAAGAAACAAGCTGCTTTAAAGGAAATATACAACTTTGTGCAAATTGAAGAAGAGAGTCTCCCACAAGCTTGGGGGAGGCTCCACAAGTTACTTAATGCTTTGCCTGATCATCCTCTTAAGAAAAATGAAATACTTGATATCTTTTATAATGGACTAACCGATGCTTCCAGAGATTACGGATAGTTGTGCTGGTTCTCTTTTTGGAAAGAACACCGGATGAAGCTGAAATTCTATTGAATAATATGTTGACAAATGAAAATAATTGGTCACTTCCTGAGCCAGCTCCAGAGCCAATTATTGAGCCTATTCCTAAACCAACTCCGAAGAAGAGAGGTGTTTTATTTCTCAGTCCTGAAGATATGCAAGAGGCAAATAAATCTATGAAAGAAAAAGGTATTAAAGCTGAAGATGTTAAGAATTTACCTCCTATTGAAGAAATACATGGTCTTAATTTACCGCCTGTTGAAGAAACATATGATCTTGATCCCTCACCTATTGAAGAACCTCCTGATCCCGATAACCCGACACATGTAGTAAAGGTAAATTCTCTCTATAGATTTGATGAAGGTGATATTCCTCACTATAAGTCTGCTAGACAAATGATTGGATGAGTTTGATAATTTTATTGTCAAACAAGAAAATTTTAATGCTTATTTTGGTAGACAATTGAAATATGATTCCGATATGATTAAACACTTAGGTGATTATATGGCTAATGTTAGATGTGAACTTAAACTCATTAGCAAACATGCTTTTATGGTTACCACTCAAGTAGAACAAGTACTTAAGGCTCAAAATGAATTGCTCCATGAAATGAATAGTAAGAAAAATGATTATGCTGTTAGAGTGGCTACTAGAACTGGTAGAATGACTCAGGAACCTTTGTATCCTGAAGGCCACCCTAAGAGAATTGAGCAAGATTCTCAGAGAAATAATACTGATGTGCCTAGTTCTTCTAAAAGGAAGAAAAAAATGATAAGACTTTGCAAACTTCTAGTGAACCTATTGCTGAACCATCTGAGAATCCAAATGATATATCTATGTCTGATGCTGAAACACAATCTGGTAATGAACAAGAACCCAGTGAAAATGTTAATGATGATGTTCATGATGATGCTCAACCTAGTAATGATAATGAAGTAGAAGTTGAACCTGCTGTTGATCTTGATAACCCACAATCAAAGAATCAACGTTATGATAAGAGAGACTTTGTTGCTAGGAAACATGGTAAAGAAAGAGAACCATGGAGAAACCCATGCCTTTTCCTCCCAAACCATCCAAGAAAAAGGATGATGAAGATTTTGAGCGCTTTGCTGAAATGATTAGACCTGTCTTTTTATGTATGCGATTAAGCGATGTGCTCAAAACAAATCCTTATGCTAAGTATATGAAGGATATCATTACCAATAAGAGAAAGATTCCAAAGCTGAAATTTCCACCATGCTTGCTAATTATACTTTTAAGGGTGGAGTACCAAAGAAACTTGGAGATCCGGGAGTACCCACTATACCATGCTCCATTAAAAGAAATTATGTTAAAACTGCTTTATGTGATCTTGGAGCCGGTGTTAGTGTTATGCCCCTCTCTTTATATCGTAGACTTGATTTGAATAAGTTGACACCTACTGGAATATCTTTGCAAATGACTGATAAATCAACTGCTATACCTGTCGGTTTTGTGAGGATGTGCCTGTTGTGGTTGCGAACGTTACTATTTTAACGGACTTTGTTATTCTTGATATTCCCAAGGACGATAGTATGTCTATTATTCTTGGAAGACCTTTTCTGAATACTGCAGGGGCTGTTATTGATTGCGACAAAGGCAATGTCACTTTTCGTGTTAACGGTAATGAGCATACGGTACACTTTCCGAGGAAACAACCTCAAGTTTATAGTATCAATTCTATTGGAAAAGTTCCATCGATTATTTTTGGAGGTTTTGAATTTCCTCTTCCTACTGTCATGATATTATAGGGGATGTGCATATCCCCGTTGAGGTAACATAGTGTTATTCGAAATTTCTCCGGTTCCATGTTAATCGGAATGAGTTTGTTAACAAGACCTGATCAACCTTGTTAGTGGATTCCTTTTGATGATCATGAGATGGATGAAACTAGAAGCACAACCTTCTGTACCCTCTTTATACTTTCTGTTATTTAGTTGAAATAAAGTAAAAATAGTATTTTTCTATCCGTTTCCTGATTTATCCGTGCAATATAAAAATATCCCAAAAATAAAAGTTCTCGGAATGCCATGCCAATTTAATATGATTTTTTCAAGAATATTTGAGGATTTTTAGTGCAAAAATTACATGGGGAGTTGCCACACTGGCCACGAGGGTGGAGGGCGCGCCCTACCCCCTGGGCGCGCCCCCTTCCTCGTGGGCCCACGGTGGCCCTCCTCCACTTATTCCTGCACCCATCCTCTCCTTCTTCCTTCCACAAACACGAATATCTGGCTCAAACACGAGTTCCAAAGCCCCGTTCTTTGTGATTTTCGATCTCCTTGCTCAAAGCACCTCTCACAAAACTGCTTGGGGAGATTGTTCCTTGGTATGTGACTCCTCCATTGGTCCAATTAGTTTTTGTTGTAGTGCTTTATTCATTGAAAATTTGTGCTGCATAGGTGACCATGTTCTTGAGCTTGCATGTCAAATTTATATGGTTCCAAGTAGTTCTAATGCTTGATATAGGCTCTAGTCACTTGCAGGAGTAGTTGCTATCAATTTTATTGAAGTTGGTTCACTTTTGTTTGAAGTTACTAAAAATTTCAGAATTTTTTCAGAGAAAACAATATGTTTAGGAAGATGTTCCAAGGTGGTTCTTCAATGAAGCAAGGTCCTGTGCTTGCAATGCGTGATCTTGACGAGGAACCACCAAGAGACGCTCTTGTAAGGCCTCGTGAATGGCCTTCGAAAATTTTATGGATCAAGCGGGAATCAAAGAAGAATTTAATGCATATTTGCGTAACACGGTCTTGTGGACTTCGAGATGCAGACAAATGCCCACAAAGATTGCCATGATCTCACTAGTTCATTTGTGAGGAGGTTTGAATTTTCATCTTCACGTAATTCCCCTTCTGTCATGTTTGATCTGTATGACAAATCTTATACCATGGACTTAGAGGACTTTACTTTTGCTTGCAAACTCCCACAATGGGGTAGTACTGTCGATCCCCGTAAAACTTTCTTGCTAGTATAATTGTGGGGGAATCTAGAGATATAACGCAAGCCACTATAGGGAGCATTCACTTTCCTGCTATACATTATTTTGCTCTCTTCATCGGTAGGTGCATAAATGCTAAGGATGAAGCATGTCACATGTGTGTTCCTGATCTAAGCATTCTCAGGGGTGCTGCGTTAGGAAACCAATCTTATCATATGGGAGCCATTGTAGCTCGTAGGTTGCATCATAATAGATATAACGGAGATTTCTTTGGAGGAATTTATGCAACCCTCTTAGCTAATTTTCTTGAGATAGACATTCATGAGGGGGATATGGAGTTACCCCCTACTTATTTAGATTTTGATTCTATGGTTTCCCACCAGTTTGTTGAGAGGACTGAACCACCTCTCCAGTATCGACTAATCTTTAACAAACGGCATGTTGTCCGTATTACTCTTCCTGCTCCTGCCTTCTTTGATTCTTACAAAAGGAAGATATGTTATTACCAGAGAGGAGGCGGATGAGTACGAGAGAAGAGCGGAGGCGACTCTCGCCACGCTGCAGCCTCGAGGCGATAGCCGCGTCATAATCTGACCCGGCTACACCTACGGTATCGGCCTGCTATCCCTAGCAATGAACCAACTTAGGCCAAAAGCCTAAGCTTGGGGGAGTACGTATTTCTCACCGACATTACTTTTATGTTCACACCCACTCATTGTTAGATGTCGGTGCTCATACTCTTTCACTGTAATATCCATGCTAGTTTATTTTCTTTTTCCTGCTTTCTTCTTGTGTGTTTGTTAAACTTTAAGAAAACAACAAAAAAATTAGTAGTAACTTCTAGTTAGTTTACCTTTCTTGATGTAGTAGTAATAATTAAAAAGAAAACCCAAAAAGATTTCCTGTTCTTCTTTTGCTTGTTGGGAGCTTTCCTGTGTAAATAGTTTTATTTCTTTTGTTTTCCTTGGGGGTCGATAGGAGAAGACCATAATTAAATTGTTGAAGTGGCTCTTATATGCTTTAGTGTTGATTTAACCAAAGAGCCCATATTGCCTTGCCTTCTCCTGTTTATTGAATGCTCGCAGATTCCAGCTTAGTCCAATGCACTTGCACTCTTATTATTATTCACATCATTCGGTCGTGCAAGTGAAAGGCAATTATGATGATATATGATGGACTGACTGAGATGGGAAAAGCTGTTATGAACTCGACCTCTCTTGTTTTTGTAAATATGATGAGTTCATCGTTCTTGATTCAACTTATTATGAATAAACATGTTTGCAATGACAATTAGAGATCATAGTTGCTTATGCCATGCTTGATTAGCTATGAGTTATAATGGTTTACCTTGCGTGCCAACATACTATTAAAATGGTTGTGATGTGGTATGATGGGATGGTATCCTCCTTTGAATGATTTAAGAGACTTGACTTGGCACATGTTCACACATGTAGTTGAAACAAAATCAACATAGCCTTCACGATAATTATGTTCATGGTGGATTATATCCTACTCATGCTTGCATCTAATGTTTATTAATTTTAGTGCATGTTCATGACTGTTGTCGCTCTCTAGTTGGTCGCTTCCCAGTCTTTTGCTAGCCTTCACTTATACTAAGCGGGAATACTACTTGTGTATCCAATCCCTTAAACCCCAAAGTTATTCCAGATGAGTCCACTATACCTTCCTATATGCGGTATCTACCTGTCATTCCAAGTAAATTTGTATGTGCCAAACTCTAAACCTTCAAATAAACATTCTATTTTGTATGCTCGAATAGCTCATGTATCAACTATGGTTGTCCTTATCTTCCATGTTAGGCGGGTTATTCTCAAGAGGAGTGGACTCCGCTCCTCATTCACGAGAACATGGCTGGTCACCGGGATGCCCAGTCCCATGCTTTATGCAAACTAAATCAAAATTAATTGCATACAAAACTCCCCCTGGGACCTGATGTATGTTGGAGGCACTCGTTGTTTCGAGCAAACCGTGGATTGATGCTTGTTGGTGGAGGGGGAGTATAAACTTTACCATTCTGTTTGGGAACCGCCTATAATGTGTGTGACATGGAAGATATCGCCATCTCTTAGTTGTTATGTTGACAATGAAAGTATGCCGCTCAAAATATTATTCAATCTCTATTTCAAAACCGAGCTCTGGCACCTCTACAATTCTCTGCTTCCCTCTGCGAAGGGCCTATCTATTTACTTTTATGTTGAGTCATCACCCTCTTATTAAAAGCACTAATTTGGAGAGCGCAGCTGTCATTTGTATTCATTACTATTAATTTATATTGGGTATGACTATGATTGGATCTCTTTTACCATGAATTAAAATGTCTAGTCAGTCCTTGATCTTTAAAGGTGCTCTGCATTTATGTTTTGCGGTCTCAGAAAGGGCTAGCGAGATACCATCTTGTTATATCATATTATGATTGTTTTGAGAAAGTGTTGTCATCCGAGACTTATTATTATGACTCGCTAGTTGATTATGCCATTGATATGAGTAAACATGAGACCTGAGAATTATTGCAAATGTGGTTAGTTATAATCTTTGCTGAAAACCTGAATGCTGGCTTGACATATTTACAACCACAAGAGCAAACAGAGTTTGTAAAAGTTTTTTCTTTTTCTCTTCCATTTTGAGAACTGAATTGCTTGAGGACAAGCAAGGGTTTAAGCTTGGGGGAGTTGATACGTCTCCATCGTATCTACTTTTCCAAACACGTTTGCCCTTGTTTTGGACTCTAACATGTATGATTTGAATGGAACTAACCCTTGACCGACGCTGTTTTCGAGAATTGCCATGATGTTGTTTTATGTGCGAGAAAACAAAAGTTCTCGGAATGACCTGAAACTCCATGGAACATCTTAGAAAAAATAAAAAATCCTCGCCAAAGATGAAGACCAGGGGCCCACACATCCACGAGGGTGGGGCGCCTCCCCCTCTGGCGCGCCCCCTACCTCGTGGGCCCCTCGAGACCTTCCGACGCCAACTCCAACTCTATATATTGGCTTTGAGAGAAAAAAATCAAAGAGAAGAAATCATCACGTTTTACGATCTGAGCCGCCGCCAAGCCCTAAAACCTCTCGGGAGGCTGATCTCGAGTCCGTTCGGGGCTCCGGAGAGGGGATTCGTCGCCGTCGTCATCATCAACCATCCTCCATCACCAATTTCATGATGCTCACCGCCGTGCGTGAGTAATTCCATCGTAGGCTTGCTGGACGGTGATGGGTTGGATGAGATCTATCATGTAATCGAGTTAGTTTTGTTAGGGTTTGATCCCTAGTATCCATTATGTTCTGAGATTGATGTTGCTATGACTTTGCTATGCTTAATGCTTGTCACTACGGCCCGAGTTCCATGATTTCAGATCCGAACCTATTATGTTTTCATGAATATATGTGAGTTCTTGATCCTATCTTGCAAGTCTATAGTCACCTATTATGTGTTATGATCCGACAACCCCGAAGTGACCGGGAGCGAATTTCTTCGTCGTCCGCATCCCATTCTAGCCGGACATAGTTCGGCCAAGGTTCTCCTGACAAGGAGAGAGACCTTAATGAATTTAGCACATCGCCAAAAGGCGAGTCTTGGCTATATCCATGGAGGTGAACTCCATGATCGGCGCCCAATCGATTCGATAGGGTATGGACGCAGCGGTTCGGGGCTGTTGCAGGAGATGAACTCGAGGATCTGGCGACCACAGTCTCATAGGAGGTGAAGTCGATTCGGCTCTATCGCCATCGGTGTGTGGCCCCCGAGGCGGGGTCCATCCACCCGTCCTCGGACGGCGTAGTCGACTCCGGATCTAGGGCCGGAGTAGGCATAGGTGTGATCTCCCGAACACCGTCCGATGGCAGAGCTAAGTAGTGCTCGTCGCGACTGTGCGGCGCACCTAACATGTGCTTGAATCCGTCAAAGATCAAGTCTCTGCGGATATCGGTAGTATAGTTCAAGTTTCCAAACCTGACCTGATGGCCAGGGGCGTAGCTCTCGATCTGCTCCAGATGGCCAAGCGAGTTGGCCCACAAAGGCGGCCGCCCAACACGAAGATCTGTCTGGGAGGGAAACCTCACCCTGGATCGCACCGTTGCCGATGATCGAAGGGGCCATCAAACCTTGTGGTGACGGCACAGTGGAACTCTCAATGAAAGCACCAATGTCGGTGTCAAAACCGACGGATCTCGGGTAGGGGGTCCCGAACTGTGCGTCTAAGGCGGATGGTAACAGGAGGCGGGGGACACGATGTTTACCCAGGTTCGGGCCCTCTCGATGGAGGTAATACCCTACTTCCTGCTTGATTGATCTTGATGATATGAGTATTACAAGAGTTGATCTACCACGAGATCGTAGAGGCTAAACCCTAGAAGCTAGCCTATGGTATGATTGTTGTTGTCCTACGGACTAAACCCTCCGGTTTATATAGACACCGGAGGGGGCTAGGGTTACACAGAGTCGGTTACAGGGGAGGAGATCTACATATCCGTATTTCCAAGCTTGCCTTCCACACCAAGGAGAGTCCCATCCAGACACGGGACGAAGTCTTCAATCTTGTATCTTCATAGTCCAACAGTCCGGCCAAAGGATATAGTCCGGCTGTCCGAGGACCCCCCTAATCCAGGACTCCCTCAGCTATGTAAGAAGAGATGGATTCCTTGCATAAGAATCATACTTATGAGTTGGTGAAGTTGCCCAAGGGCAAGAAAATTTTGAAGAACAAGTGGGTCTACAGAATCAAGCAAGAACAGCACACATCACATCCAAGGTACAAAGCCAGGCTAGTTATAAAAGGATTCGGCCAGAGAAAGGGCATTGACTATGATGAGATCTTTTCTCCGGTTGTGAAGATGACATCCATAAGAGTAATCCTTGGCATGGCAGCAAGTCTCAACTTGGAGGTTGAGCAAATGGATGTGAAGGCTGCATTCCTTCATGGTGAGTTGGAGGAAGAAATATACATGGAGCAACCTGAGGGGTTTCTTGTGAAAGGCAAAGAAGACTATGTGTGCAAGCTGAAGAGAAGTCTCTATGACCTGAAACAAGCACCAAGACAATGGTACATGAAGTTTGAAACTGTCATGGGGGAGCAAGGCTACAAGAAGTGTAGCTCAGACCATTATGTGTTTATTCAGAGGTTCTCAGGTGATGATTTCATCATATTATTGCTTTATGTTGATGATATCCTGATTGTTGGCAAGAATGTCTCTAGAATTGCTAAGTTGAAGAACGAGTTGAGCAAATGTTTTGCCATGAAAGACTTAGGTCCAGCAAAGAACATTCTCGGAATGAGAATTGAGCGAGACAGAAATTGCAACAAGTTGTACTTGTCCCAAGAGAAGTATATTGAGAAGGTACTTCAGAAGTTCAGGATGGAAAATGCTAAAATTGTGAGTTGTCCACTAGCAGCCCATTTCAAGTTGAGCAAAAAGCAATGTCCTACCACTGATGAGCAGAAAAAGGAAATGCATCATGTTCATTATGCTTCAGCGGTTGGGAGTTTGATGTATGCTATGGTATGTACAAGACCTGACATTGCTCATGCGGTTAGTACTGTGAGCAGATTTATGTCCAATCCAGGAAGACCTCACTGGGAAGCCGTGAAGTGGATTTTGAGATATCTCCGGGGTAGCACAAATCTGAAACTTTGCTTTGGTGGTGGTGAAGCCAAGCTGGTTGCTTTTTCAGATTCTGGCATGGCTGGAGATGTTGACAGAAGGAAGTCTACTTCAGGTTACTTGGTTACCTATGCAGGGGGAGCGGTGTCATGGCAAAGCAGGCTGCAAAAGTGTGTGGCATTGAATACAACTAAAGCTGAATTCATTGTAGTAACAGAAGCGAGCAAAGAGCTATTGTGGCTGAAACGGTTGGCTTGTGAGCTTGGTTTTAACAAAGACAAGTATGTGTTGTTTTGTGACAACCAAAGTGCTATCCACTTGAGTAAGAATGCAAGCTTTCATTCATGGTCTAAGCATATAGAAGTCCGTTGTCATTGGATTCGAGATGTGTTGTATTCCAAGCAAATGCAACTTGAGAAGGTTCACACCGATGACAATGGGGCTGATATGTTGACTAAAGTGGTGACAAGGAAGAAGCTTGAAGTATGCCGTTGGCTCGCTGGCATGGCTGCCGGAAAGCAGTGAGACCCTCCATGATGTTAGGAGGGGGAGTTTGTTGGGCTAAGTCCCTCCACATGGAGGTGTGTTGGCAGCCGAACATCAGCCCACACAAGTCCAACACATATGAACCGTTGATCTGTTCTGCATCCAACGGTTGTGAGTGTTTCCTAGTGAAGGGAGCAAGCAGAAAACCCTAGCCACCCCACCCCTTGCTGGGTGTGGCTGCCATTCGTGGGAGTGAGAGTGAAGAAGCAGAGGTTCTGTCCAGATTTGCTGCATCTGACTAGACAGTGTTCAAGATGGTGGTTGGAGGCTCAAACGTGCTTGGATCGACCCCAAACTTGGTGAGCTCGTTCCTTACTTTGAGTACTTCGATCTGGTTAGATGGTTTGAGGATTGGGTCAGTGGAGCATCAGATTTGAGAGTGGTTTTGTCAGCTCGACTGCTGCAGTTTCGAGCGTAGTAGTTTTGGGAGACGAACAGTTTGGGTAGGCAAACGATGTCCGGTTAAGCTGAAATTTGGAGGGAATCTCAGGAACTCGTGTGTCTACTTGTCTGCCAAATTTGGTGCTATTTGGTTCAGCAGTTTAAGAGCAGTTTGCAAAACACTGGAGGGTACCGAAGCTGCGTAAACTCTGCTTTGCTGAAATCTTGTCTCTTGTGGTTGTTGTTGCTGTTGCTGGTTGGCAACGTGGAGAGTGTGTTGTAAATCTCTAGAGGTTCTAGAGAAGACTTTGTACTCATCATTATCATAGTGAAGTTGTGTGGACCGGTCGGTCCACAGCTGTGGTATTTTTACTCCTCAAGTTGAGGCGGTTTTTCCACGTTAAATCTTGTGTCACATGTGCATGTTGTTTGTGTTATTCCGCTGCTTACTTGTTGGTTGAAGCTGTCCTCAAAGTTCATCACAAGTGAAGGGGGCTGTGTAGTGTGCATATTTTCCGTGTCGGTGAATTTATGCAGCGCATTGTTGCTGTCTAGCCTCGACAGTATCATGAGTCAGTGATTCTCGGAGGCGATTAAACTGACAAGGTTGGGGATTTTACCTGTAAATCCCTTCCCTTTTCTCCCGATCTGCGGATTGTGGAGTTGTGGTGGTGGTAGACTGTTCAAGTGTAGGAAAGTGGGCACAGGCACACTTCTTCAGTTTTAAAACCCCACCACCCTGCCTTCTCTAGTGCACCATATACGGTGGCGCGGCGAAGGCAGCGGTAGGATCTGCTCCTCCAAGCCCGGGTTGTGGCCTCGCCGCAGTAAATTCCTCGCTTGAACTAGCAGTTCAGTTCAGATCACAAGGCACCCTGCCTGTATAAGCCCTTCCCGAATTTAACGGTTGAAGTCACTAATTACACTGCCACAGCTGATCTTGAGAGGAGTCTATACAATTAGATATTGAGACCTTGCAGCAAAATAGGGATGGTGATCGCAAGGACTTGACTTCAGCATTACGTACATCTGTAAAAAAATTTCTCTCGTATGTAGGAAACCCTCTCTGGGCTACAAACATCTCTCACACAGTTTATTGCTACTGTCAAACTGTGCAATCTGCTGCCAAATATCCTCTGGCCTCTCCAACAAACATGAACATCACAACAACACCACCAATACCACCTTGGTCACTGCTCCTGCTGGTGCTTCTTTGTGGGCACTGTAGTTCTGCATGAAGCACATACTGGCAGAAAACTGCATCTGAATGGTACTTACAAACTCCAAAGTATCGCTGCTACAACCACAGGACCCTGGCAGCATCTACAATCGGACACATACCCGCCCCAAACGTCCGGACGGGCTCGCCACCCAACCGGTCACCCCATAGTCGGCCCAAACGTCCGGGCTGACCGGCACTCCTCATATCCAGCCCAAATCCTTCTGTCGGAAACTCATCGTGTCCGCCCAAATGGCGCATGGATCCGGCGCGAGGTGTGTCGCCGCTGCCTCACCGGAGGCGGTGCAGTCCGTCTGGCGTCTAAACGCGCCATTGGATGCGCAACTACTTCGTTGGCACGCCGAAGGTGGAGGTGAACGCATAGGCATCCGTCAACGCAAATATGGTGCGGTGTGCCCGTCGTGTGAGGCAGCGGGCGCGGGAGGCGACGGCAGCCCTCGCAGCGGTGGACGTTGGCGAGGCCGAATCGCATTCTTCGGCGTCCCGTGTGGTGCACGCTCACCCTGGGTGCCGCAACCATGTCGTGGTGGACGTCGCCTGCTGCTCTCAAGACAGATCTATCATCGATCTCACGTCCATCGGCACCGTGAAGGTTCCGGTCTCCGTCGAGGAAGAGTGGGGCATGGGAGATGACAACACCTTGACATGTGCACGGTGGAGCCAGACGGGCTCCGCTTTTGATTAGATTTCACGTGCATGTAATAGTATGGATTTTGATATTTGCAAATGGCGTTTGTGGTTGTGGAATGAACTTTCTGTGTGTTGTCTGTCACAGTCCATGGACGTGTTCGGACGCATCCACTGGCGTTTGAGGGCCTGATTTAGGCAATTGTGATTGTAGATGCTCTCACATTGCAAGAAGAAGCACCAATAGGTTCAGGGCATCTCCAAGGACGTTCCTTAAATGAACAATCTTAAATGTACGTGGACATTTTCGAACGTTTCTGCAGGCATCCAATCGGGTGGAGGTCGTGCACCCCTCAAAATTTTTTTGTACTTCAAATATTGAAGATAATTAGAGATAAACACCACAACACATCAATAATTAAAAGATAAATACTTCAATGCAATAGTATTTCAAATATAGATGTTACAATTCAAACATAAAGTTTTCATATAAAATAGTTCAAATTTAAATCTAATTTATCTGACGTATGCTCTGATTATCCACATGAAACACCCACAAATGCTTCTAACACATCATTCTGAAGTTGTTTATGAGTTTCTCAATTGCGAATCCGATGATGCATCTGGAGAATTTGCTCAAATGTCCCCACCTCCTGATGTGGAAGCTGGACATGCTCACCCATCTTTTTGAAATACTGAACATGGCAAACAACATCACCCGCATCCTCCATAATCGTGTTGTGCATGATCACAGACATGTCATGTCATCACCTCCCACAATGTCTTTCCATTGTTTAGCAGGTCCGCGAACAACTGCAAAATGGACTTAGAGCACTCCTAATACTCTATTCACATCCTTCCTAACAGCTTCTAGTCTTGCAGCAAAGTATGAACTTTTTTGTTACCTAGTGGACTGGAGTGGTCTTGACAAACTTCGCCGATGGAGGATAGGTATCATTACAAAGTCAATGCCCCATGTTGTAGTCATGCCATTGATCATGTAGTTGCAAGCCGGTACATCGCCCTCGCACAACCTTACAAACAATGAAGATCGCTATGCACGCGTTGATGTTACTGTGAGACCGTGGCATGCCAAAGAAAGAGTGTCAAATCCAGAGGTTGTGTGATGCAACTGTTCAAAAATGATGTTGGGCTTAAGGAGGGGGTCAAATCAAACCTTAAGTCAGCCCCCTCTCTCAAAATTGCACGTAAATTTTTACTCCGAAAATACATGGGCCTGCCAAAACCGAGGTGGTGAGGCCCTTATAGATGAGTGCGGACGAAATTATAAAGTGTCATCTTCTATATTTTGTCAATGTCCCTCACATGTCATTATGGTGGCTTCAAAGTCCCGAAACCACCACTTGATGCTCCGTCTTTGCTCCTTGTATGCCCGCTACCATCTCCATGTTTGATCATACTCCAATGTGTGTCTCACTTGTCCATATTAGGTCCTTCATTCCTGGATAATAAAAATATATGTGACTTAGGCAACATCTTCTCACTAGTAGAAAAAGGGCCATTTGTCCCGGTTCATAAGGCCCATCTGTCCCGGTTGGGGAACCGGATCAAGGGTCGTTACTAATGCCTAGGCCTTTAGTCCCGGTTCTTATACTAATCAAGCGTATGGGTCTCCACGTGGCGGTGCCGCTAGCCCGAGGCAGAGGCCCTTTAGTCCCGGTTGGTGGCACCAACCGGGACCAATAGGCATCCACGCCACTGCTCAGGCTAGGGTTTTTGTTTTTTTTCTAAAAAGGGGGGGGGTGGATTTGGGGGTTTTGTATGGTTAATTAAGGTGTTTGATATTTTGTGTTAGGTAGCTAATTAATTAATAGAGAGTAGTGTACAATATTATATACGTGCTTGGTCGACGCCTTCGTACTATACATAGAGAGGCGCCGACACGCTAGCTAGTAAGAAAATGAAGGAAACCATTAAGTCTGAAGTTCGTCATGCATATCGAGAGAAGTGATCGACCTCTCCTTCTCCGAGAGATTGGTCGAACAACAAGTTTTCGTATTATCTATCCGATGCTACTGGCTACATACATATACAATATGTAAGATCTCTTACAATCCCCTAGCATTTGAACTCAACTTCCACATGGTATTCTCCAGCTTTATTGATGACATGGTCAAGGAAGAATCTCGCCAATTCCTCTTGAATTGCTTTCATGCGATCTTGTGGTAGGAGTTCATTCCGCATCTGCCACGTCTAATTTGAAGAAGGGGGTTAATACATATATATGAATGAAACTCAACAGAAATGATGGTGTAATAAAATGAAATTGTGAATATTATTGCTTACGCACTTCATATTGTCTTTTAGAGTAGCCCCGCTTATTTTTCAAAATCGCGTTGTAGATGAACTCGCACACGTAGTATCCACAGTAATCATTCCCTTGTTCCTGCCACAAGCACTTTACGAGAAATAGAGGTCAATCAAACTGATAATGAAGCATTATAAATGGCATTGATGAAAGTAGCTAGAATCAACGGGAGATGCGCGCAACTAGCTAGCTAGTAGTACTTACTTTCGGATATGTATATCGCAGCTCCTTCGGCAGTCCCGGAGCTTCCGCGGTGAACTGTTTCCAAACCCTGCAAGACAAAGAAAATAATTATTACTTGAGATATCAGGAAATGAACAAAATGTTGCCGATATGGTGCGACAATGATCGATTGAACTTACTTGTTGAGAATTTTAGTCATGTCCGCATAGGTTCCAGGATCTTTTCATCTCGAGTCTAAGACGGTTACTAGTCCCCGCTCAAGCTTAATCTCCAGGAGAATATAGTGGAAGCTGCGCACGCATGCATAACTCATCAATTACATTACTATAACCTCGCTCGAGTAATAAGGGAAACCAAATATGCACACTACAGTAACACTCACTTGAAGTTGTAAGGGAAGAGTATTAAATCTTTGTTTTTATTTATTAACAATGATTTGAGCAAGTTGGCCTCGGCCTCTTCGGCGTTGTTTGTAACCTGAAATTCATCTATGAGATTTGTGTTAATGAACCCAATATCATACTTTTACGCTTTTACACTCGACGATCTTCAATGTGCATAATATAGTGAGGATAGTTATAAATACATGCAATGAAAGAGCTGAGCTATATATAGAGACTTAATGATAGAATTAGTACTTACAGACAGTAGCAAGTGACTGTTAATTTATCGAGGCCCTTTTGATTGAAGAACTGGAAGAACTCCTCAAATGGAACATGCAACAGATCAGTTCCAACAAGGTCGTGCTCCTCTTTAATTCTCAAATACAAAGTATTCGTCCCCCAGACTCTCTGCAGGTTTTCATGTACCAATTATGGAATCTTCGCATCATCGTTGTTAGAGATTTTTCATCTTTGACGAGAGGCTTCCCGTACTCGTATCGGTGTTCGTCCACCTCCAAGAAATCATAATGTACATCATCGGGCAGGTAATTTCCAAGATTGCTATAACTGGGCACCATCCCCGGAGCATTAGCGACGATGTCGCTAGACACATTGAGTGGGGGGAACAATTGGTTCGCTTGTTCACCGAGTTGGGCAATTTTTTCCCAGCTGCTCGTCATTCTTTTAACCTTTGATCACTGACAGTACTTTCCCGACCGCTCCGCTTCGATATATGTCTTTAAAGTAATGCGCTCATAGTTAGCTTTCGGCGGAGACTTTGGTGGTTTCCTCAGGGCATCGATGGTGCGCTTTGCTTTCACCGGATCTACCTTCTCCTCCGGAGGTGGATGTCTCTTTGCTTTCACCCCTTCAAAGAAGTCTGTCACTTCTTTTTCCACGATCTTCTTGTTTTCTTCCATGGTCCTCTCGTACAGTAACTTCTCTAGAGGCTTGAGAGGTGGACCGTATCTGATGCCTCCCGCCATCGGGCTGTATCTTGCTAGACGCAGGAGCAGACAGAGCGGCTGCGACTGTCTTCTTTCGTGCTTGCTTAAGAGGCGGAGGAGAAGGACTACGACGCGCCGGAGCAGCCGGGGCAGCGGCGTGTCTCTTCTGCCCTTGTTGGCGAGGCGGAGAAGGAGGAGGATGGTGGCTGCTCGGGCACGCCGGCGCAGGCGGAGAAGGAGGCGGAGTGCCGCCACGCGCCAAAGAAGGAGGCTGAGTGCCCTGATCGTCACTCGCCGGAGGAGGAGGCGGAGTGCCCTGACTCACCGGAGGAGGAGGAGGAGGCGGAGGCATCAAGTTCGGAAGGTTGATGAGCTCCTTCCGCCATAGGCATGGACTCTTCAGACAAGAACCCAGCCGAGTCTCCCCTTCACCCGTAGGGTGGTCAAGCTGGAGGTCCTCAAATCATACGTGATTTCATCCACCATCACCCTAGCATATCCTTCTCGAATCGGCGGCGGTGAAAAGTTGCGCCCGAGTTCGGGAGGTGCAACAGAGCCAATAGCCGCCTTGACTTTCAATTCCATCCACTGCGTCATAAGGTGGCAATGCTGAGACTCCGTGATAGCATCTACGGGGTAGCTAGCAGGAGCCATGAAGACAGACTCCTGAAGCAGCTCCGTGGAAGCCACGCTGCTTCTCCGTTGAGATGCCAGGGTAGCTTCGGGTGTAGGTACGGCAGGTCACGTGCTGCAAACTGCCTCTCGTTCCTCTAGCGCTTGTACCCTTGCATGCAGCTCCTGTAGTTGGGTCAACTCCTTTTTCTTCTTCCTCTCCTGGCGTTTGTACCCGCCTGTGTCGGGAAATCCAGCCTTCCACGAAAGGGAGCCTGGCGTGCCTCGTGTCCGTCCGGGGTGCTCAGGATTCCCGAGGGCCTCTGTGAGCTCGTCGTTCTCTCTGCAGAACGAACGTCCCTTGCTGCGCCTTCCGATATACTCACGAAGCTTCACGATGGAAGTGTTCAGCCGCTCGTCGGTCCAAATGCACTTCCTGCACGAGGTCCAATTTTCCCCAACCTCGAAGAACCAAGTCCTGCAACGGTCTGCCAACGCCGCGTCTCTGTTCGATCCCTTTATCAATGAGGTCATTCTCAACCTTGTCCCTAACGGCCGGGCTTTCGGTAGCCACCGACCCCGTCGCGATGGTGATGCTTCTTCTTTGCAGTATTTTTCTTGTTTGTCGCCGACATCTTCGCTGCTCTCTCAGATTTCTTTTTGGTGACAAATTCGGGCCTTGATCTTTGATCTTCTCAAATCGGCCGATGAATTCAGGAGTCTTGTCTTGGTCGACAAACGATGATTTCAGCTCATTCTTCCACCTCCTGAATAGCTCAGCCATCTTCTTAAGAGCATAAGCCTTGATCATTGGCTTTTTAACTGGATTCTCCGGATCCTCCTCTCTGGCGGAAGGTGAAATTTTTCCTGCGGTAGCGGTCCAAAGATTAGCTTTCTGCCTATCGCTGACATAAGACAACTGAGAGTCCTTGTCCTTAGGCTTCAACCATTGCTCGATGCTGATCGGGATCATGTCCCTCACTAGAACCCCGCACTGAGCATTAAATTTTTGCTTGGTCCGGAAGGGTTCAATCGGTTGGCCAGCACGACCAATTTCGATGATCGTGTACCTTTCATCCGTGCGCAACTTTCTCTTCGGGCCTCGTCTCGTTACCGAAGTGCTGCTCGATCCGGAGGGCTAGAAAAGAAGAAAAATAAGAGAGTTAATATGTGTACATACCAAAAAAAATAATGCACATCAATTAGCTATATAGTCAGCACATGCTTAATTAATTAATATATATACCTGGCCGGACTCCGTTCGGTCACCTGAGCTGTCATCACGGTGTCCTTCCCCCTCCATTCGGTCACCGGAGCCGTCATCAGGTGTCCTTCCCCCTCCATTCGGTCACCGGAGCCGTCATCACGGTGTCCTTCCTCCTCCATTGTTTGATCATCGCCATAGCCTGCTTCTTCATCCAGCTGTCTTTCCAGACCATCGGTGCATGTGTCGTTGAGAAACGACAAGACGGCATCACTTCCGTGTGCGATTATCTCCCCCAACACCGCTTCTTTTAATTCGTCTCGGGGGTGCGGATCCATAGTTTCTGCAAATATTTACAACATGGCAATTATTATTCAAACATGATAGATGGATATATTAGTGGCAAACGTAAAACTAGCTAGCAGCACAATAAGGAATCATATTAGTGGCCTGGCCTCGACGCTTCTCTAGGGTTTGGGGTGGCCTCGGCAACGCTTCAAGGGTTTGGGGTGGCCTCGACAACGCTTCAAGGGTTTGGGGTGGCCTCGACGACAACGCTCTTTTAACTTGGTAAATTTGGGTGGCCTCGAGAGAGTTTTCGGGTAGGGGCGCGGCGGGAGGGGGTAGGAGACCGACATCGTTTTTTTTCTAGGGTTTGGGTGTACTCGAGAGTTTTAGTCAAGCGAGAGGGTCGGGGGTGCTCCCGGGGTATAAGTTATCACGGTCGAGGGAGGGTTATATCGACAACGACCTACCCGATAAAAAATAAGAAAAGGAGCACCCCCTCTATTCCTTTCTTCCTCTCCTCTTTTTTTTTCCTTTTTTCCTCTTCTTATTTATTTCTCCTCTTCTTCATATTTTTCTTTTCCTTCTTCCTAAACTAAACATAAACTAAAATAATCCTAAAACTAAACGAAACTTCTCCTCCTCCCTTTATATTTCTTTGTCTTATTTTTTTCATCCTAAAACTTTATGAACAAAATTACAACAGAAAAAACAATAAAAATTATATGAACAAAATAAAAATTCTATGAACAAAATTACCTGACCAAAAAATCCTATGAAAAAAATTATAATAAGAAGTCCTATGAACAAAATTACAATAAAAATTCTATGAACAAAAAAAACAATGAAAATTCTATGAACAAAATAAAAATTCTTTGCATATGAACATACAAACATTTGCATATTCTACAATATCATCATCATATTCTACAATAATATCACCAAAAATCCTAACTTTTGCATATGAACAGGGGGCATGCTTCGTCGTCGGCATCGGGGCGGGCACGCGGCGGCATTGGGGCGCGGGGAGGAAGGGGCAGAGGAGGGGAACGCGCAGTGAGGCTCACACTGCAGAAGCGCGGCGAGGTCAGGCAGGGCGACGGGACGAGGTCGGGCAGGGCGACGGCGACGAGGTCGGGTAGGGTGCGGCGAGGTCAGGCAGGGCGACGGCACGAGACGGCGGCAAGGTCGGGCAGGGGCGGCGAGGTCAAGAAGGGCGACGGCGCGACGAGGTCGGGTAGGGGCGACGGCGATGAGGTCGGGCAGGTGGTGCGGCGAGGCTCAGGGGCGACGGAGACGACGGAGACGACGGCGAGGTCGGGCAGGGCGGCGAGGCCAGGGTGGCAGTGGCGGCGTCGATATCGTCGGCGTCGGGCGGCAATCATGAGATGAGAAGTGAAATTTTCACAAGTCCTGCTTATATACCAAGAGCATTGGTCCGGTTCATGGCACCAACCGGGACCAATGCACCCTTTAGTCCGGTTGGTGCTACTAACTGTGACCAAAAGGTCGATTTTCAGCGAGCCAAAGGCGGGAAGCGGCGGCCTTTGGTCCCGGTTGGTGGCACCAACCGGGACTAAAGGGGGGGGGGCATTGGTACCGGTTGGTGCCACGAACCGGTACCAATGCACCCCTTTAGTACCGTTTGGTGCTACCAACCGGGACCAAAGGTCCTGTGCTGCTGCGCCCGCGTCGAAAGTTTAGTCCCACCTCGCTAGTTGAGAGGGGCGCGCAGTGGTTTATAAGCCCCATTGTCGCACCCCTCTCGAGCTCCTCTCCATTGCAGGCTTACGGGCCTAAATGTTACTGCTATGACTGATGGGCCTACTGGGCCTTCTGCGGGACTGAATCCTGGCCCATCGACGGGTTTCTAGTCGTATTTAGGCCGTGGCGGCCCAGTAGGTGGCATATTTTTTATTTTTTGACTGTTTTTTGTTTACTTTTTTGCTTTATTTATTTTGTTTTGTTTCTACTTATAACAAAAAACTTATTTATTTTATTTTATTTTGTTTCTAATTACTTATTTATTTTATTTTATGATAATTCTTTTTGCTATTAAAGTTTCTAACAAAAAAAGTTCTTTATGAAAATTCTTTTTGCTTTTCATGATTTTGAACAGAAAATACTTCGATAATTTTAGTTGCATCAATTTTATATAATTTTAGTTTCAATAATAGTAGAGGTTGCTTATAATGTTTTGAATGTAAAATACTTTGTTAATTTTAGTTTCATAAATGTTATTAAAGTTTATTTTATTTTGTTTCTACTTATATATTTTATTGAAGTTTATATTAATTTGTTTCTAATTACTTATTTATTTTATTTTTTATTTTTCATGCACCATTTTTCATGCATTTACTGATTATTTTGAGCTATAAGACCCTAAAATTGAAAAGCATTTCAAATGAACTCTGAAAAGGTTGAAGTTGGCATGGTATCATCATTTCACCCACATAGCATGTGAAAGAAAGTAGAGAGGCTTACGGCAAAAACTAGATGCACTTCGTGTACAAAACGAACAATCTCTTTCGAAGTATCAGGGTTTCATACGGAAACTCGTCTGTTACAAAGGGATTTCATTTTTTTGAACTTATTTGAACTCCATAGTTTTCCTGTGTTTAAAATGCACCATTCAAAGCCACATCATCAATTTTCAACCCTTTCTGACTTAATTTGTTATTTTTCATGCATTTACTGATTTTGTTCAGCTATAAGACCCTCAAATTGAAAAGCATTTCAAATGAACTATGAAAAGGTTGAAAGTTGGCATGGTATCATTATTTCACCCACATAGCATGTTCAAGAAAGTAGAGAGGCTTACGGCAAAAACTGGATGCACTTCGTGTACAAAACGGACAATCTCTTTCGAAGTATCAGGGTTTCATACGGAAACTCGTCTGTTACAAAGGTGATGCGGAGCATCCTACGGTCATCACCATGTCAAGAGTCCATTTGGCAAGTGACACGTGCGACCTCTACTTCACATACTCAAAGGTGAATCTTCTCCTTTATACGTGCTCACTTGACCCCTTCGAGGATGGTATACTACTTGACACTTCTCCCGTGTGCATGCATAGGTATTGTCGGAGCTTCACAGATATTGAGGAGGAGTGCAAGCGCCAAGGAACAACTACACCATCCGCAAGGGAAGCCTGGAAGCGACGACGAAATAAGATGGAGACAACCCCCAGGACCCGGACATCCGGCCAGGACCCCGGACCTCCGGCCCTGGAGCTTCACCCACAGCAGCCCTTGACCGCCAAGTACCTACAGGCCCCGGACATCCGGCCCGCAAGCCCGGACATCCGGCGCCTCCCGACAGCCCGGACATCCGGCCACAAGCCCGGAAATCCGACGCCCCTATCCAGAGAGCACCAAGGCCGACCTCACCAGCCCGGACATCCGGCCCATGCCCCGGACATCCGGCCTCCCGCGAACGCCCGGATATCCGGCCCGCAGCCCGGACATCCGGCGCCTGCCTGCGTAGAGTCGGGCCAAAGGCCCATGTATCCCCTCCTCACTTACCCCTTCGTGGACTAGCCTATATATACTCCATCCCCTTCCTCTAGTTAGGGTTAGCAAATATGATAGCTCATTCTTAGGTGAGCTTTGCTCCTACCTCTACTCTTGAGAGAGAGAGAGAGAGACTACCACTCCCATGGAGTTCAAGACCTCCATGTGAGAAGATCCTGCGGGATATCATCAAGACCCCCTTGCGGGAAGATCCGTCTAGGATATCATCAAGACCTCCTCACGGAGATGAACTCTACCTTGTATATTTCCCTTTGTTGTTCGTGTACCTTGTGGATCTTGTGTGTTTGATTGTCTAGTGGATGTGTGATTGGACTTGTTCTTGAGTGTTTCCCCTTGTGATTTCTCCCCATTCTTCCCCGTGTTCATCGTGTTCTTTGAGGGATCCCACTCCAACCGTGAAAGATCGGCCTACACCGGGTTAGCCCCGTATCATATGGTATCATGAGCCACGTTGATCACGTTTTTGGAGCCCCTACCCCGTGTTTTCTAGCTTGATTTTGTTGTTTTCGTCTTAAATCCGAAAATCCCCACAAAAAATAGCCCCAATTTTTTTTTTGTGATTTGTTGGTTTGATGATGTTTTGTTGATTTTGTTCCGTGGATTTGCTTGGTTTCAAGTGGATCTAGCTTTCCCCCAAGTTTCCCCACCTTCCATCCACGAAATCTCTCCAATTTTGCCCCTGAAATCATCAATTTCCGCCCCCAAGTCGAAAATTTCCGCCCCAAACGAGATCTGGAATCGTCGGGCCGGACATCCGGGCCTCAGAACGGACATCCGGGCCATCCGGCCGGACATCCAGGCCCCAAGCCGGACATACGGGCCCTGGAGCACCAAATCCGCACGGTTCTGGACATACACCCCCGGAAATCCGGCCCCTACCCCGGATATCCGGCCCCTGGGATTTCAGCTTTTCCCATTTCACCGTTTCGGCCATAACTAATTCATCCGGAGTCCGATTTTGACGTTCTTTAGCTCGTTTTGAAGCTATTGACATCCCCCATCCCACAAAAATACCACCAAAACTATTTGACTCCATCAAAATTTCCAAAATTTGGCAAGTTTGCCTAGGCCCTCCACCATATCATCCGCATAGCCACCACCGACTTCCGCAACCTAACCCATTTTGTTCCCCATAGCATTTGAGGTTGTTTGAGTAGTGACTTGAGTCTCCTAAGGTGTTTGACTACTTAGGGACGGTTGCTTCTTCATCAGCCACCACCATACCTTCCGCATAACCGTGCCCACCATACATTCCACCCCAACTTAACCCAATTTTGTTTGAGTTGTGAGTTGTGTCTCCTAAGGTGTTTCGGCTACTTAGGGACCGCGTGCGTCCAACTCTTACACCGTGTATAGCCAATCATTTCACTTCCGCATTGCCAAGTGCAAACCACCACCTCTTTCCGCTACCACCACTTTGACATTTGCCTTTGAGATTTTGAGTTTGCGGTTTTTCCGTTTCCTAGGGTGTTTCGGCTAACTAGGAACGGCTCTACATCAAGAACACCGCCACTCATCATCGCCAAGGACGGTAACCTCGATGACACCATTGTATATTCCCATTGCAATTGCACTGATAACCCCTAGCCCATTTTGCGTCACGTGCCTATCGAGACTAGCCATTTGAGTATTGCCGGCAACGTTACTTGTGCACATTAGTGATCTAACCTTCCATTGCATACATACCATATCATATTGGTATCATATCATCCCTTGTGTCACAAGATTGTTCCCGCATATACACAATTGCTATCTTGGTTTGTGCACTTCGCAAAGTGGCCATACATACAGAAAAAGAGAATAAAGCTTTTAAGCAAAAGAGTGAGCAAAGAGCTTGTAAGCAATAGCCATAGCATCACAATATATCATATGTTATCATACTCGATCATCTTGGATCATCTTGTGAGAAACACCGAACCATACATACATAGCATACTTGGGATAGAAGTTTACCCATTTTGCATCTTATAGGTTGTGCACAAGTGTCGTATCCGCCAATAGAGCAATCGTGCTAGCGTCTCTCTTGAGTTGTGCAACACGAGCGTTTTCCGTGGATTCCACATTTTGTGCTCATTCCTTGGTTGCACGACCCCATTTATCTATATGTGTGTGTGTTTCCGTGTGCCACATATTGCTATTGGTCTACTTGTTTCGCTTGCGAATTTGTGAATCTCTTTCAACATTATTGACTCTTGCTAACATTTTGCATCAAATTTTTGTGCCACTATCCTCACCGAGCTCTACCATAAGCTTTACTTGATAGGTGTGAGTGAACAAGTCCGGTACCAATTCCACTATTCTTTCATTTCACATTGAGTGAAACGGAATACATCCTCAACTTTGGGAAAAGGTAACTTGGTATTGTTTATCTCATTTCCTACTCACCTCTACTCGAGTCTTGTGATGGATAGGCAAGGCATTTCACCTTCGGTCTACAACAACAACGACGAGTCCGATGCCACGAACAACAACTCCGACGCCAAGATGCAAGCTCAAATGGAGGAGATCAAAGCCCTCATCAAGGCCTACAAGCGATCTTCCTCATCTTCGAGAAGACGCTCAAGAGCACATGCTTCCGAGCTACCGTCTCGGCAAGATCACATCGGCATCGACACCATCACCAACAAGAACGTGAAGGTCAAGAGCTCTACATCAACAACCACTCAATGACTTCACCATCTCCCTTGGCATCTTCGCCAAGCGACTTCAAGGCATCTTCTCCTACGGACATACGGCATCTTCGCCAACAAGAACCTCAAGGCTACGCTCAAGAGAAGCTCCCCAAGCTCAAGTCCGCGACTTCACCGAGCTACTACGACCTCGACAGCGACCATGCGATTCCTTTCTATGGGACTCAAGAACTCGAGGAGTACCTCGAGTGGGAGCGTTTAATGGACGACTACCTCAAGCTATATCAAGTTCCTCCCGAAGATCAAGTGAAGTGCGCCACAAGGAACTTCCACGACTACGCCTCGACATGGTGGCTTCACACACCTTCGGAGTACTACGACATGAGTTGTCCCAAGACGAAGAGAGCTTTGCGGCGAGAGTTTGTGCCTCCAACCTACACGGAACAACTTCGACGCCAATTGGAGAACACCACCCAAGGATCCAAGTCCATCGACAAGTACTTCAAGGAGATGAAGATTGCCTTGCGACGGCGTGGACGACCCCATTTCGATGAAGTTTCACTTCATGATGGGATTGAACAACGACATCTCCAAGACTATCTTCCTCGAGAACTACAAGTCCGTCGACGACTACTACATTGGTGCTCTTAAGGCGGAACAAGAATTCATGAAGGCCAAGGCTTCTCCACCCCAAGCATACTTCGCGGCGACCAAGCTCTACGACAAGCATGAGGCTAGTACCACCACGATGTCCAAGCCCGACAAACTCCAAGACGATGCTCCCAAGTGCGACTTCACCGCCATCCCTCTTTGTGGCATTGATGATGCCGAGTCTACCTTGACTCTTTTTCAAGATGGTGCGGCGACAAGTACGACTACGGAGACCTTCAAGGACCAAGCTTTGGAGGCAAGCGACAAGGTGGCGAGCAAGGATGATGCTTCCATCTTAGGAGGCGAGAGTGATGTTGTGCCATCTTGGCCTTCATCCACGACGAGAGTGATGTTGAGCCATCTTCGGCCTTCATCCACGACGAGAGCGATGATGTGCCATCTTCGGCATTCATCCACGACGACGACTACGAGACGGTTGAGCATGGGATTTTCCCTTCGACCACGGCGACGTCCGATAACTTGAGTGACTTTTGCCACCATATTGAGAGTGAGAGTGACTTCACCACTAGCCCCATACATGATGAGCTGCCACAAATCCCATGTGAGGAGAGCCACAACCACCACTTGTGTGAGATGAGTGACTCCACCATACATGAGTTTGAGTGCACCTACCTTGAGGGAGTGAGTGAACCACCACATAGAGAGAGTTAGGCCACTTCGATTTCTAACAACTTGACCTCTACCTCTATTGTGTCTTCTCATTTGGTGCTAGGTCCCATATATGATGACGCACCGATCCTCAACGACTCCGTCCTCCCTTTGGACAAGACGATGGCCATGGTGGAATATGATGCACCCCCCACATGGTTCCATCAAGATGAAGATGACCACCATTTGGTCTTTTCCACCTCACCTACGCAACTTGAGTGGAATGAACAAGGTAACATAGGTGAAGGTGATGCTCTAGTCCCACTAGTGGACATTCTTGACATTGATTGCTTGCATGATGTTGATCAACCTATTTCCATGCTTCATGCTAGTGCGACTTCCTCATGTCTTGACTTGCCAATTTATGATGAATATGATGATGAGCATGTTGAGTTGCCTAGTTGTGATGCCATGTTACATAGGATTTCTTGTGACAATTCTTTAGGTCACATCATGTTTGACAACCCGCTTGACTTGTCATATGCTATGCATGAGATCAATCATATGTCATATTTGCAATCTCATCTTAGTGACTATGCATATACCATTAAAATTAACCCTATTTGCACTTATGGCATAGATGACAAGCCCATGGTTACTGACATTTGTTTTTCTTGTGATGATATTGATATGCTTCCTTTGCATCATTTATCTCATATGCCATGCCATGACTACCTAGCTTCGGATATGCATTGTTTGGGATGTTGTCCATTTTCTCCATATGATGTTTCCAATATTGCTCATGAGGAGACCCCATAGTTTCCTCATACATTTTAGGAGATTTTGATTCATCCTATCCATTGCATGATCCCAATACTTGTGTGCACCATATGCTCCCCATGAATAAACATGATATTGATGTGCCATATACTTGCATTCTCAATTTGTGTCCCCATCGTGTCATACATAACAACTATTATTTCATGATGGATGACATGTTCTTATACCATGCATCAAATTTCTTTGAGCGATGCTTATCTTGTGCTAACACTCACTTGCACATACACATCATGATGGATGATGTGTACATTTACCACACACACAATTTCTTTCGTTTGTGTCTCTTTGTGTAGGTACCCATGAATACTTGTCAACTTTGCAATCCCACGAGTTGACAAAACGAGCTCTAGAGAGCAATGATGACTTGGGATCCCATGGATTGCCTTTCCCACCGCTCACTTCGTGCAAACACTTCGCGCATCTCTTTTACATGGCCCTCACATGGTTATGGGTTGTTGTTCATTACATATCATATGCCCATCTTGCCATGTTCACTTTGCATGATATGCTCATTCCTATACCTTTGACATGCATTTGTGACCCATGCTTTGCATTACACATGATGATTGATTCTCGTACTTGTATGTGTATTTGCAAGCTTGGTGGAGATATTGCTTGTTATTGCCATGTTTCTTTTGTGCACCATTCCTATGATGATACTTTCATCTTGCTTTGTGTTCGTGCTTGCGATATGTCATGTGCATTCCCTATGCCTATTATTTCCTCACATGACATGATTGCCATGATTTCTCCTAGTGTGTTGCATCTTCGCTCCACTAGTTTGCACGACTTGATTACTATACTTGCTTACGTTGCATCACCAATGATTCATACTTGGTCATTTCATGCGGTTGATGACAACCATCTAAATGCTTTGCACATGATTGTTATTGCTTCTTGTCACATATCTCCATATGTTGCCTCTCTCATGCTAGATCATTTTCCATGTATTGAGTGCAACCATGATTGTCGTCTTACTCATGAGATTGCCCCCATAGCATTCTCACACTTGTTTGGAGATTTTGACATATCCCTTGTGAAGCATGCTTGCCTTACTTCTTTGCACCATATACCTAGTGCCATGAATATCGCCATTGTTGCATCATATTATTCATGCACTTTTGTTACTAATGGTTTTGTGCAAAGAAGAGAACCATCATGATGGATGATGTGTTTATCTACCATGCGACATACGTTCTTTGTTTTGTTTTGTGCATGTGTAGGATACTTGGACTTTGTGTCGACTTCCACTTCACGTGAGTTGACCACTCGAGCTCTTGAGAGCGAGCCTCATACATTCTACCACGACTCGCTTCTACACCGCGTTTGCTTGCGCTTCGGCATTGTGAATAATGCACAAGGACATGCCTTCAAGGTGACATCTTTCTTGATCATGGATATTGCGGATCATACTACTTGTGTTGCTTGGACCGTGAGACTTATTGGTCATCTTGGACCACTTGATTGCGCACTTGCTAGAGATCTTGCTTTGACTTGCCATTATCACATTCCCATGCATCATGATATATATGCCTTGTGTGTTGCATCCAATTCTTGGATTACTTGCCCCTATGATATGCTTGGTTGCACCAATGTCATTTCTTCACATATGCCATGTCCCATTGCTTGTCTCATGCTTCACTTGATTGCCTCACACATGATGAACAATTGCTCTTTCTATTGTGTTGAGTGACACACTATATTCACTACACCCTATGCACATTATGCTTGGATTGTCTTGCACTTGACCCATGTGTTTATACATCTCATCTTATTTGGTGTTGTGAATGATTCCTATGCCTACCATCGACCATTTGTCGAGCGCTTTATGCATGCTTGCTATGACCTTGAGGTGGATGCTTATGCTCTTGTCACACATATTTGCATCTCTACCTCACATTTGCATACTTGTCCCCATGATATCTTTGCTTGTGCTCAATTGATATGCTTACATGCCATGTCGCAATCCTTTGTCACACCCGATGCTATGCTTGATGACGACACTTGTTTGGTGAACCACCTCTTGAATGCTTGGTTTTGCACTAACGCTAACCATATTTGTTTTTCCAAGTGTTTGTTGTTCTTGCTTCTTTTGAAGGAATCACTAGACGGTGCGACATTGGAGAGTGCCCATTTCGAGTTTCAAGATGATGAGTGCTTGGTGACCGACCACTTTGACACAGCACCGCCATCTCTTTCCCATGGTGATTTGGTTTTCGATCCAAGGTCGGATCTTTTCCAAGGGGGAGGGGATGATGCGGAGGATCCTACGGTCATCACCATGTCAAGAGTCTGTTTGGCAAGTGACACGTGCGACCTCTACTTCACATACTCAAAGGTGAATCTTCTCCTTCATACGTGCTCACTTGACCCCTTCGAGGATGGTATACTACTTGACACTTCTCCCGTGTGCATGCATAGGTATTGTCGGAGCTTCACGGATGTTGAGGAGGAGTGCAAGCGCCAAGGAACAACTACACCATCCGCAAGGGAAGCACAGGAAGCGGCGACGAAAGAAGATGGAGAAAACCCCGGGACCCGGACATCCGGCCAGACCGGACATCCGGCCCTGGAGCTTCACCCACAAAGCCGCCCACCGCCAAGTACCTGCAGGCCCCGGACATCCGGCCCGCAAGCCCGGACATCCGGCGCCTCCCGACAGCCCGGACATCCGGCCACAAGCCCGGAAATCCGACGCCCCTATCCAGAGAGCACCGAGGCCGACCTCACCAGCCCGGACATCTGGCCCATGCCCCGGACATCCGGCCTCCCGCGAACGCCCGGACATCCGGCGCCTGCCTGCGCAGAGTCGGGCCAAAGGCCCATGTATCCCCTCCTCACTTACCCCTTCGTGGACTAGCCTATATATACTCCATACCCTTCCTCTAGTTAGGGTTAGCAAATATGATAGCTCATTCTTAGGTGAGCTTTGCTCCTACCTCTACTCTTGAGAGAGAGAGAGACTACCACTCCCATGGAGTTCAAGACCTCCATGTGAGAAGATCCTGCGGGATATCATCAAGACCCCCCTCTTGGGAAGATCCGTCTAGGATATCATCAAGACCTCCTCACGGAGATGAACTCTACCTTGTATCTTTCCCTTTGTTGTTCGTGTACCTTGTGGATCTTGTGTGTTTGATTGTCTAGTGGATGTGTGATTGGACTTGTTCTTGAGTGTTTCCCCTTGTGATTTCTCCCCGTTCTTCCCCGTGTTCATCGTGTTCTTCGAGGGATCCCACTCCAATCGTGAAAGATCGGCCTACACCGGGTTAGCCCCGTATCAAAAGGGATTTCATTTTTTGAACTTATTTGAACTTCATAGTTTGTCTATGTTCAAAATGCACCATTCAAAGCCACATCATCAATTTTCAACCCTTTATGACTTCATTTGTTATTTTTCATGCATTTGCTGATATATTTTTCCAGCTATAAGACCCTCAAATTGAAAAGCACTACAAATGAACTCTGAAAAGGTTGAAAGTTGGCATGGTATCATCATTTCACCCACATAGCATGTGCAAGAAAGTAGAGAGGCTTACGGCAAAAACTGGATGCACTTCGTGTACAAAACGGACAATCTCTTTCGAAATATCATGGTTTCATACGGAAACTCGTCTGTTACAAAGGGATTTCATTTTTTGAACTTATGTGAACTCCGTAGTTTTTCTGTGTTCAAAATGCACCATTCAAAGCCACATCATCAATTTTCAACTCTTTCTGACTTCATTTGTTATTTTTCATGCATTTACTGATTTTTTCAGCTATAAGACCCTCAGATTGAAAAGCACTACAAATGAACTCTGAAAAGGTTGAAAGTTGGCATGGTATCATCATTTCACCCACATAGCATGTGCAAGAAAGTAGAGAGGCTTACGGCAAAAACTGGATGCACTTCGTGTACAAAGCGGACAATCTCTTCAAGTATCGGGGTTTCATACGAGCACAAATGCATTACAAAGGGATTTAATTTTTTTGAACTTATTTGAACTCCATAGTTTTTCTGTGTTCAAAATGCACCATTCAACGCCACATCATCAATTTTCAACCCTTTCTGACTTCATTTGTTATTTTTCATGCATTTACTGATTTTTTCAGCTAGATGGAGATAAGTGACCAAATTAATAGTAGTTCATCATCACATTAAAACCAAAGTACATACATAGTTCAAATTGAACAACATATAGCTCTCCAGAGCATCTAGTTAAACCATACATTGAAACTATGTAAAACCTTTCAATGCAACAACAAATGCGATCATAATCACAACTAAGGTAACAATTGATCCAACGGTATAATGATATCAAGCCTCGGTATGAATGACATATTTTTTAATCTTTCTAATCTTCAACCGCATTGCATCCATCTTGATCTTGTGATCATCGACGACATCCGCAACATGCAACTCCAATATCATCTTCTCCTCCTCAAATTTTTATTTTTTTTTAAATCGAGTAATTGTTTTCTTCTTCGACTAAATTTAACCTCTCGACAATAGGGTCGGTTGGAATTTCCGGTTCAACCACCTCCTACATAAAAAAAATCTATGTCACGTTGGTCGGCATAATTGTCATAAACAATAAATGAACCAAATAGTTATAAAAAGATAATATATACCATATCCGAATCATAGATGTGGCCGAGGGTCGACGGGCGGATACCGTAACCATCGCACTATATAATAACAAGGAATAATAAAAGTAAGAAAATTAGACAAGTATCCATCTCAAGTAAGAATTTTTTTGTTTGAGAAGAAGATAAGAATAAGAGGCTCACCACGGTGGTGCCGGCGACGAGATTGGCGCGGGCGATCGACGGCGGTGAAGACGGGGACGGGACGTGACGGACCGCTAAACCTAAAAAAATCTCGGGGAAAATGGAGCTCGGAGGTCGAGTTTCGAGAGAATAAATATTAACTAGTGTGGCTCGGACATTTCATCGAACACCTCATGTGCACAGGAGGTGAGCTAGAGCATCCAAATGCCCCCCCCCCCTCGCCGGCCAGCAAAAAATAGAGCACGGTGGAGTGCTCTGCTCGCTGGCGATGGGCTATATATAGGCAAATCATTTGTCCCGGTTCGTGGCTGGAACCGGGACCAATGGTTATGGGCCGGGAGCGAGGCCCATTGGTCCCGGTTCGTTCCTAGAACCGGGACAAATGGATCCAGACGAACCGGGACCAAAGCCCGCGAGGCCCCGGCCGGCCACTTGGGCTCAAGAACCGGGACGAATGCACCCGTTGGTCCCGGTTTGTATAAGAACCGGGACTAATGGGCTGGCTAGGCCCGAACGAAAGCCCTTTTTTCTACTAGTGTCATAAGCACTTGGAAACGTTCCTTGAAATGAAAATACTTGGAACTTGAGCCGGTATAGTCACGCGGGCTATGGGTGTAACAGTAGTAGGGATCTCCTCATCACTCTTAGAATGACCTTTATAGGCTTTTGGTGAATTCAAGATTTAGATTCACTGTAGGACAACCATAACTTATAGGTTTTTTCGGTGCATTTCGTGAACGTCACATGAAGGATAAATATTATATAGGGGTTGTTTCTTCCTTGCATGAAGGTCATTTGATAGGGCTGGACCGGCTACCACATTGAGTCTATTAGTAGCTACTGTAGTGAAAATTTCGAAGCTAACATCAAAGAGGCAGATCGCCTATATTGCTGGATTCGTTCAACCTCCTTAATTTTGGCCAAGAAAATAATTTTTCTGTAATTTAGGCTGGATAGGTCAAACTGGCCGGCATGTAGAAATTTAAACACCGTTATGAGATCTAATTTGATGATCTCCTAGAAATTTTGTAGAATTCCGCGGAGAAGTCATTTGGACCACGTGTTTTGTTGTGCTGCATTTGAAACACACCAGTTCCCACCTCCTCTTCTGAGAAGGGTGATCTAAGGATGTTATTTTTGGCTGCCGAAACCTCACGGTTCGGGACTCGTCGAGGGATCATCGGGAGCCCCAAATTGCATTTTATACTACTCGCTCGGATCCAAAATAAGTGTCACCGTTTTGAACTAAGTTTAAGCTGTGACACTTAATTTGGATCGGAGAGAGTAGTACTCCATATTTTGTAGGAGTAATATACTCTGTCAGCTACGCGTGATCCTAAATTCCACCCATTCTACTGGAGACTGTAGAAACACTTTTTTCCGACGACACCGATTGGCGATCATATGGACCATCCGCCTACAGCGCGTGACCTTCCTTTTTCAGGAGAACAAACCCACCATCCGGCGGCAGACGCCACCTAAAAACTCCCGTGCGAGTGCGACGGTGCAAGTGCGATCGGGCAAGTGCGTTGTGTGCTGAAACCGTCACTGACCTCCACCTTGGCCAGCCGTGCGAGTGCTATCGGCCGTCGGCATGCGATCTCGCCTTTGGGCTTTGGCGTGGGGGTCTTGCCTCTTTTCCTGGAGTAGATAGCCTACTGCCATTAGGGTTCCTTCCACTCGGGCTCGCTCGCTCGTATTAGACCATCCACTCCCGGATTTAGACGGTCTATCTTGAACACCACTTGCCTTGCCTAGTCTATAACGCTTCCTGGAACTGAAATACTCCCTCCGTCACATAATATAAGACGTTATTACATCCAATGTATGGGTACAATTTCTGGTCAAGATAAAATCGTGCGTAGGAGAACTTGGACTTGAACTGCACAACCGGCCTGCCTCAAAATTTACAGTGTTCAACTCTTAATAATTACAACTGGAGTAGATCAGATCATTACAGATGGCATTATCATTTCAGGAAGCTTCACACAGCAGGCAAACGGCGGGAAACAAACAACGAGATGCATACATAGCATGCCCTGGTTTCAAAATATGGTCAGAGCATGGAAGCGACGTACTGTACTGCGTGACCAAGCAACCACAGCTGATCTGCTGCTGGTCTCAGCAGATAGCCAAGAGGACATGGCTGGACAGGGTTAAGCGGCACTGTCGGTGTGACTTGGCTCAACCTCACTACAGAAAATGGCCCAAATATTAACCCTGGACTTACGACAGCCCAAGGCTGTAGATTCCAGCGATGCGCTCGTCCTCAGAGGACAATCGGTCCTCGACCTCCAGCGTCGGTGAAGGTGAGAGCTCTCTGCAACTTTTGGGGCTGAAAACCTCTATATCAACCGTGTACACGGCTTTAACGGGCGGTGATCGGATAGCCTCATATCAACCGTCTCGTACGACAATAGCCTCATTGCCTTGCCATACGAAAGAATTCGGTCGCACCTACAGAGGTAGTGGAGAAAAATTTCTGTAAGCACACGTCATAAAAACTTTGAGGTTTATTATCTCTGGCATCTTCATGGAGAGTGTAGTGAATCATGTAAAAGAAACAAGAAGTGTTCTTTCACAACCAACTTATTTTTTTATTTTTTTTGCTGTTGTTTTCACAACCAACTTATGCGGGTGAAGTTAATATGTTCTAGTGGCAGTAGTTCATGTGTGCTGATCAGATTGCATACCATGAAGGCGTCCTTCTTCCAGATCTTGGCTCATCACTTGTGTACTTCTTCGAGTTAAACCGGTACTTGTATGTTGGAGGAAAGCTGATAACTCCTTCGGTCCACCCATCAAATAAATGTCCTTTCCTCAGTTCTACTCTTAGCTATCATACAGGGGAAAAAAAGTGAGCTGCACAAAGTTGTACTAGAGCTGCGACAGTTAATATGGATCGGAGGGAGTACCAAAGTTTACCTGGTCTTTCTCAAACAACCCATTCCAGTCGTGGTTGGAGATAAATTCATGTGTTTTTTCGTATGATAAGTTGATCCTATAATTGAGATCCCCTAGCCAGAATATCCTTCTGAAACAATACAAAATATTAGATACCTATAAAGTTTTATGTAGCAAGGCAAACTCATGCAGCGCTTAACAACATTAAACTAGAATTTCCTACAGGTAAAGGTAAAATTTTCGGCGTGTGTGAAGTGCAAACATATGATTTTCTATGACACTGATATGACTTCATGATTTGCTCCTTTCGCGTCAACATATTTAAGTCTATACCAATATAAAAAGCACTAGTTTGCTGGAACCAAACGTTCTCAACCATCCATCTACTTTCAATCTACTGACTCTTATTTTTCGTTGGACCCTAGCAAATTCGGCAGCAAGTGCACACTAACTTTCATAATATATCTTCTTAAATTTGCAACACAAATTGCGGATTAACTACTCCACTTAACAATATCAGTGTTTTACTAGATTGCTCCATGGTAAACACCGAGGATACAATGACTTGGATGGTGTTCTTGAATTATTTCCGGCCATGTATTATGTATTCTGTGAATTTTATGATTATAATTTATTTATTTGACTGACATGGTCAAGGTTGTCAGGTTCATGATTCTGTCAAGCGATTCCATGACTTGCTATCCATATTGACTGGAATGGTTCTACGATCGTAGTTAGCAGAGTCTATGATTTTACAATTCTATTGGTTATTTCCCTATGATTTGCAATCATACCATAGGGGTTTTGGCCCGATTTTAAAATAGTGATTCTGACAACCTTCGTTATAGTGTTTGAAGCCGCATGATCCAGGTGAGAGGCCATGAAAGCTTGGCACACGGACGTGGAGTATAGCTTCCTTTAATAAGGTGAAAGTAGTGGCTGCACCCACTTTCGGCGCACCCACACAGTGAACAGTAAATTCGAAAAAAATAGAAAAAAAATCAAAAAATTCTGAAACTTGGTGGATGTGATTATGAGCAAATATTTTAGATGCTTGCAAAGTTTGGTCACCAAAAACATCAAATGATCTCCATACAAAACGAAATACAAATGTTGCTCGGCACCCACGTGACTGTTCACATGTTTTCAGCACAAACTTTGTTTTCTTTATACAGATGTCCTCGGATGTTATTTTGGCACCAAAATTTGCAAGCACCTAAAACATTTGGTCATAATCACATCCACAAAGTTTCAGATTTTTAAAAAGTGTTTTGCTAAGTTTTTGATCGTGGGTGCACCAGGGGTGCAATGTGCTTGGGTGCACAAAAACCACTCTCTACCTGTTCTACTTTTTTTTCTGTTCTGGCTCGGTTATTCCATCTAGCCGCTCGAGTGAACAGTAAAATACAAAAAAATCCAAAATAAATTCAAAAAATTCTGAATTTTTCTTGTGAAAAACATTAACAAAAGTTTTATTTGCTTGCGAAGTTTCATCATGTAATTACATTCGTGGAAGTCGTGGCAAGTGTTTTTTGCCTTGACTTCCATGAATGTCATTTTGAGATGAAAATTTGCAAGCACTCAAAACATTCGTCAGTGTTTGCTCCAAAAAAATCAGAAGTTTTTGAATCTGTTCTCAATTTTTTCGGATTTTACTGTTCATGGCGAGCTCAGATGGGGACTTTCGCTCGGCAAGCCCAAATGTTTTTGGAAGGAGAACTGTAAGGGAGACCCTTAAGCATAAATAGGAGCCCAAATTCGCCTATGTGAGGACTTGAACCGATGTTGTGGGAATGTACATCCACTCCTCCAACCAATTAATGTGGTGCACTCAAATTAGTTATGAGCGTGCTTCAGCAATCAAATTACCAATCCCTTGTATAAACTGGAGTCTATATTTAGTTTTTTTTGCCAAACCTATATCCACAAGGTGTGCGTCTATCTAGCATATCTAAAAGAACATCCTGATCTGCATGTAATAAATCATCCAAGAGCTCACCATGATGACAACCAGTTTAGGTCACATGGGGAACTTCAAGAAGTTGGAGGGTAGCATATAATTTTTGAAAGAAAAAATATTTTTAACTTACTCGTGGTCATATATTGTCTTAGGCGTGCTGACTCTGGAATTAAATACTGTCCTTCGATGGATCTCTTGCACATCCGCATTCCTTTTTTGTTCATCTCCATCCTTTTCTCCAGAGGTCAGGTGACAACAAAGAAAGCAAAAGTGTGTCTGATATATCGACATACTTACTGCTATTGATCCCTGGAGCATATATTGAAGTAAGAAAATTTAGCACAGCACTTCTTTTTTTTTACAGGGAGCACTTCATAATCAATACCAAGACATACTTTTAATTTTTTTTAGAAAAAAGGATCACCCCTGGCCTATACCAAGACATACTGATGAAGGTAAATACAAATGACATGATAGCTGGTCAAGATGAAATTCATTCGGTGTAAAAAAGAATGCACTCCTTTCCTCGCAGTATTTGGGTAGGTGGTAAAAACATATATGAATAAGTTAAGGAATAAAACTGTCGTAATGTCTAACAAATTCTAAATGCATGTCATCCGTACATGCATTTTGGAACTCAGTTTATGCAGCACCGTAAGTGAAAGCGATATGATCCACAGAAACTTACCTTATTACCAATGTATCCCATAGCACCTACACCTACAGTTGATACTTTCACGTTCTGAATGCGCTTTCGCAGGCTCCTTCGTACCCATATTGTGAGAAATACTCCGACCATCTGCTTGCTTATTATCCTTACAAAGTATGGTCTTTTTCCTTTAGCTACCACACTTTCAATGTTTAAACCATGAAGTGCACTATCCTCTGGAAAAGCACAGGGATCTTCATTAACTGATTTGAAAGACAAATATGTTTTCAGTGCCTTCCCGGAAGCAAATGGTTGTGTGCTGTCTGGAAGACACTGAGCCAACATATCCAATGGTTGTTCTGGCCAAATCATTCCAAGCCTCTCCGAGTGACTGAGTGTTTTGGTTAACATCTTTTGGTTGATCGGCTCTTCCAAAAGAGATGTGTAATCTTTAAAACTTACTATGTTATGGGATCTATTGAAAGTCTTCATTGAAGGCAACCTGCTGAAGTTATCAGCCTGTATAATAGATTCGTCAGGAGCAGAAGTGGAGTGTTCAAGTCTGTTGCTATGACTATCATCATCGTCAACAACAACTAAATCTTGTTCGTTCCATGGGTGCACTTCCCCACCACTTTCGCTGTCAGACTCGCTATTAAGTTCATCTTCCATTGCAAGAGCGTCATCAGATGGCTTGAACCTTGATGGAGATGGAGGATCACTGTGACTTTTATATTTTGGTTTATCTGGACTAATCTTATTCAGTGTTTCACGAATGATATGCTCCCACATGGAAGCAGGACGGTTGTCTTCCGCACCAAATATATTCCCAGCATTTAATGGAACAACTTCTTGAAATCTGAAATATACAAAAAAATCTCATAGAATGAAACAAAGTAGTGCTAATCTTATTACATTCAAAATAAAACTAAGACCAGGTGATCAAACTCATAGGAGCGCATATCATTTGGAGTTAAAGTGATAGCTCATGGCTTGATATTCTTTGTATTCAGTAACATGGGAGGTTCAGTTCTCAGAAATATAACGGCAGGTTCAACAAGTTACCCAAGAACATATATGTCAGCCGGCTCCTTCATATCCAACCATTCTTGAATATCCAAATCTTTAGGTGGAAGTTTGCCTGCAACATTCCAAGTTCCTACGCAGACCCTGAATATTAAACCCAACAGACTATAAGAAATGACAGTAACCGAAAAAACATAGTACTCCCTCCGATCCAAATAAAGTGCCGTGGCACTTTATTTGGATCGGAGGGAGTAGATGCTACTGCTTTGAAGTCCTGCTGCAAGGCAAGACAGATATCTGAACGAAAGAGAGCAGTTATTTAACTTAACTTATATGATAACATAAGAGAAACAAACAGTTAAAAAACTGAGGTCCAGAAAATGCGAAAAATTAAGGAGCATAGATCCATACCTCATTTCCTTGACATCGATATACTGAGCACGAAGAGTCTCTGACTTGCGCCTTCTATGAAGACCGTACGGAACACCCTCCATTTGGCTATCTGCAGTATTGATAAGTTGTGTCACCACATAAGAAAAGCTATGTGCGCCTTTTCGAGAACAAGACTGTGCGGTGTGCCAACGGAGGTCCAGAGACAGGTCTTGTAAAAACTTGGTGAAAGGGTGTACAAGTATATATTTGCAGTATTGTTTGCCAGCAGTAGTACTTTAATTCACACCGAGTCCATAATAACAAAGCAAACATCCACAAGCAGATTCAAAATGTACACTATGGAAATACTAAGGCGATGATTCAAGGGAAAAACAGTCACAAGCGGAAGAAGACTCAGGTTGCCTATTAAGTTTGCTGCTATGAATCATTAAGGTTGCCTATTGATTCGAGCCTAATTTTCATGTGCATATTTCTTTGGTGCAACCAACAAGGCAACAATCATCTTCTGTAGTTCAAATAGTTCATTTGAAAACTAAGACATATGCTGGCAGACAACATGATGATAATTTACGAAAAGCATCGAATTACCAGTAGTCTGGGCACCCAATCCACGCATTCTCCGGCCCTGATCATATCGCTGGCGTTCCCATCCGCACATCTCTGCACCAACATAATTACATATAAAAGAGAACTATTAGACTTTGGTTGACCATATCAATATGCAAACCTGAAGTCGCTAAAAGAAAGCGACCAAAGAGGTATGGACAACAGAATTTCCATGCATCCTCTTTTAAAAGTAGTATTTTGCTTTCCTTACTTATTCCTTTTGCTTTCTCTGAAAAGCTTATCATTTGAACTTCACTAGGAAAACGATTGAATCTGCTCAAACTTCATTTTTAGAGTAGTTTTATACTCTTAGATAATGGAGGAGGCGCTTATTTTAGCGTATTCCAAGAAAGCCAATGAATATACCGACCGAAGCAAGGTGATTGGCTCAGGAGTTACGAAGCCAACACCAGAATGGACAAATCAGAAGGAGGGCGCATTTGGCAATTCCTCGAAATCTACCGCCCTCCCACTCGTATTTGTTTTTGGCCTGAAAAAAGACAAGGAACGTGCGGCCGAACTTAATGGATCAGGTGGTGGTTGGAAGAATTAACCTGCCCGCATACAACTCCACTCCTTTTTGGCAGAAAGAAATGGGCCGGGGAGAAAAATTAAAGATCAAGAGCAACGAACAGTCTGGAGTCTGGAGTCTGGGCTAGAATGATCCCAACCCGGATGCATTGGCCGATTCAGTGGAATTGACGTCGAATGTCGATTTGTTAAGTCGAGGATGGGGCCAGGCCACATGAATGATAACTTGATGGCGGGGGGCAGGTAGGCGGTTCATGGCGGAGGGGGCGGAAGGGGAGAGGAGGGGAGGGGATCGTGCACCTTCGTACTCGGAGTCGCTGTCGGCCTCGTCGGCGGTGTCGCCCTCGTCGGCGCTGAAGTCGGAGTCCGGCGACCGGATGTTGAGCCACTTGCGCAGCACCGTCTTGGGCCACAGCTGCGGAATCCAAGCCAAACCGGAGCAAATAGTACGTTACAGTCAGAAAAAACGAATTGAATAATGATAACCTCAAACCGCCCGACCGATGATCCACAGTCCAACAAAATAACGAACGAACGAGGGAGGGAGCACCTGGTTCTGCTTCTTGGCCTTGCGGCGCGCCTCCGGGTCGGCGCCGGGGTGGGCCGCCGCCGCCGCCGTCTCCGACTCCCCGAGGCGGGACAATGGCGGCCGAGGCGCCGGCGCGCTCCGCGTGGCCCGCGTGGGCGGGTACGAGTGCGTGGCCGCCATTCGCGCGCTCGCGCCCCGGCGGTCCCTTGCTTTGGCCTTGCCTTCCTTAAGAACGCGACGCCACGCAACAGCGGAACAGCTAGCAAGTTAGAACCACGGCCGTACTGTACTAGTGGAAACCTCTTGTGCTGCGCTGCGCGTTCCCTCTCCTTTCCTCTTGAGTAACAGGGGACAGACTGATGCTAGCTAGCGAGCTAGCGAGCGAATGGCGGGTCGGATTTATGCGCCTGGCTTTGGTTTTGGCTTTGGCTTTGGCTTGGCTCGAGCTGGCTGGCGTTGGACCGGAACCGAACCACTTCATCAGTTAGTCTGTCAGTCACTCTAGTAGGAGTATTAGATGAGATCTAGCCAACCAGCCCGGTGGGTCGGGGTTGGACTCGCACTCGGTCAGAGTCAGAGAGGTCGCACGCGCGGCGACGTCCGGTCCGTGCTAGGCTGGGGTAGCTCCGCTGTTGGCCGGGCCCCGCTGGGTCAGTGGGAAAAGGTGTCCTATCGCCTAGTACTACTAGCGTTCTTTCTGCCGACCTCATCTACGCTCGGCTCGGCTATAGCTACGTCCACCCACCTCGCAATTGCAAGGCCCTCCTCCTTATCCCGTTCAGGGAGGGAGCGAGCGAATCCTACTACTCCTGGCTGGGTAGACAAAGGAACCTGCCTGCTTGCTGGCTACGCCAAACTGTAGCTTTCCTCCCTCCACAATCCATCCATCCATCCACACCACCTTTTTCTCTCCACGCGAAACCCCTGCACTATCTCCCACCGCGTCCTCCCGTCGCTCTTCTAGTCATTAGGGCGCCACAGTCTTTGATCCCGTTCCATTTAATCCGTCCATCCTCGCTCGCCGACTAGCTATCCTTGCTGCTTCGATCTTTTTTGAAAAGGATTCTACCCCTCGGTCCGGCCTGTGCTCGTGCTCGTGGACGTACGAGGCATGTGTTGTCGTAACGATCGTCGATGACTCCTCCGGCTGCAACTTGACGGGACGTCGTCGAGAGTTTCATCGACCGAGAGCGACGTTTTTCCAAACCTGCACTGCACGCCAACAGTTTGCGCGCATGTCCGCTGGCTCTTCTTCCTGTGCTTTGACATCGAGCCCGGCCGGTCTGATTTGATTTTTGTTTTGTTTTACTGTTGCCGCTTGCTTTGACACGTCTGTTCTTGGATGGATCCAGCGACCTATGTGTGTACTACGTCTCGCAGTCGCACCATAGCACGTACTACAAACCGGTGTCTCAGTGGCGGCAGGCGAGGTTTGTCTCCTTTTTTGACTTTTTCTATTTGACATACACTCATACAGTAAGTGCTATGCTCAAAGCAAAAGATTTCTTGAGAGCTCCATCGACCGATCCGCCACTTTACGTGCGGGTTTGGCAAGTCTACTCGGCGCTGGGGCCTGCGAAAATTTTATACCGCGCCACGCGCAACTTGTGATCCATATCTTATTATTACTTTGCCTAGCAGTAGTAATAATAATGATGTGAAAAGTGTTTTGTGCATGGTCCCTTGAGCACAAACAAATCACCATCCGGTAATCATCGATCGTTGCCCTCGACAGTAGGCAACAAGGCGGCCAACCAACAGACAAGGAACCGAAATTGACCCGAACTAGAACTCGTCCATCGCCATAATGGACTCACTCAGCTGTCGTGTACACCAATGAGTTGTTAGCTTAGCTTAGTACTAGTATACTGCTAGTTTATTTGCCACGTAACCACTGGGTTGTTGCAGGTGTGTCCAAGGCTAACAATTTGTATTCTTCCAAAAGCTACGTACGATTGACATAGTGGTTTTTTATACCAAGGCAGCTATCTCGAAATATTTTCTAAATTCTAAAGCAGGCAATGATTCAGGCCTTTAAAAGATTATCGCTAACCCTTTTTGTTTGGTATTACGTCTAAACGGTGATCGATCTTGACTAGTTTCGCAAACACGATACTCCACTTGTGCAAAGCTCATTGCAAGTACAAAGAAACTTTATGACATATGGTGCATCACACTGAGATGTTTCTACGTACGTTTTATAATAAATCTCGTTAAGCACTGTGTTACATCCAGGCGTGAGCGACCAAGCAAATGTCGCTGTCGTCCGTTAAACAACATTGCTTGATTGAACTATGCGAAGCTTAGCACTACTCTGTTCTGCCATCTGCTCACATAGCAGAATTGTTGTGCAGGAGCGGGTAGCTGGCACTGGTCAGTGCTAGTTCGAGCGCGAAACACGGCTGCCAATGAGCCATCATGCTACTATTATTATTGGCAGTTCCATTTTGTTGTGTATATGGTCCGAGGAGAATATTAGTTATTCTATCTTCTTATCATAATAATAATAATAGTAATGTCCACCCTGCATTTTTTTAGTAATACTTATTAGAATCATTTATTATAAAACTCAATATAGTACAACCTACTTTGTAGCGAACCCTAAATCTGGCCGGTCGGAGGCAATAGAATTCAATTAAATCCGGTGACCGGGGGAATAAACCATCATGCCACCTTTTTTCTTTTTCTTTTCTCTCATCTGTGGAAAGAAGGAAGGAGACAAACCATGTTCTCTGTTGTACTAGGCATCTTCTATTAAAATGTTTCGGTGCGGTATGCAACCAGAACCGCGCCTGATCATGCATAGTCCTCATAATGCTTTGCACATGAAAGCTGGCTGCATTATTGGGAACCTGACATGTCACACTGTGTGAATGCACTTCCTTCATCTGAAAATCTAGCTCTTGTTTTCTAGTAGTAGGCTTCGCTGCCCGCCCGATTGATGCTGACCAAGAGTTGTACTTAACGCCATCTCAGAAGAAAAAGGAAAAGTAGGATCCTTATCGGCCGCTCCGGCGGCGGGAGGGAGGGGAAACTTCGGGTCTATTCGCTAGGTGTGTGTGTGGTAGGGCTTAGGGATGAAGAAGACGCTGCCGAGGCCGTTGCGGTGGTGTCGCGTCGGAATAAGTTTCTCCAAGCTCCGTTCACGGTCAGGCGAGGCTTTTGCCTTCGTCTAGGAGCCAGCGGGGTTGGGGATCCCTGGATCTCGTCGAGTTCGCGGGCTATGGTGGCTGGAGGTCTATCGACACTGGCCGTTTGGGTCCTCAGATGGGCGATGGATGCAGGGAGACGAAGACCTTTCTTCTTCCTTGTTGGTATGATTTGCTGCTACTGTTCTTCTCCTTCCTCTGCGCTGATGTGGGGGATCCTGCTTTGTCCGGGCGGATGGCCCGGCCGCGGTGCTGGACCGGTTGGATGACTCGAGTTCTCTTCCTTCCGGAAGGGACACTTTTCGTGGTACTCAAAGCCAAAGATGGCGACGGCTGTTGCACGTGTGTTGGATTGATGTCCATGCCCTCTCAGTGCTGGTGTAAGAAAGGAGGAAGCAGCGTGGCGGCAATTATACTGTGGTCGAAGATGATGACCTGTTTGCGACTGGTTGCAGATCCTTCTGCTTCATCCTGCAGGGGTCTTCTCTCAAGATTTAGGGATGATGACACAGGGCTCCGGAGATCTTCCTGTGTTATGGTTGTCTTAGGGTACTCTTGGTGTTCATGATACTTTGTGTTTGCGTTTCAGTGTTCTTGTAAGGGTCAACTACTTTTGTACTGATTCGTGATAGGGGAGTGCTTCAGTACAACCCCTCCCCCCTAAAACGTATAATGGGTAGTATGGTCATTTCACATTAGGTATAGGAATACCCACCCCGACGCCTTGTCGTCTGCTGACGTCAGACGCCCTTGCCAGTATACGCACCGTCATTTGTCGTCAGACGCCCGTCGCCCGGGCGTACCCGTCGCCGTCACGTCGCCGCCAGACACCCGCACGTCTCCACGCTATGCGTCGAGAGTTAATGAAAAAAATGTCACAGGAGCCGCCGCCGCCCGCCGTCGTAACCCTAAACCCTAAACGCATCCACGCCGTCTCCACGTCGGCCCCCGTCTCCACGAAGTCGCCGTCGCCCGGGTGGCCGCCCAAACAGGCCGCCGCTGCCGGCCGTGCGGCCCCGCCGCCGCGTTCCTTTCCCGTCGCCAGATGGCGCCCACCGATGATCTTCGTCGCCGCCTTCCTCCGCGGACTCCGCTACAATCGGCCATCGTCCTCCTCACGCCGTCGACACCTGCCTTGGCGGCCAGCAACGTCACGCTGCCCGTCGGTAGCGTTAAATCATCGGACAAAATGGATCCAGCTGAAATCCTCGCCGCCGTGCAAGAGGTTGGTTTGAGACGTCGTTTTGCTTGATGAACAAATTATTTTAGGATGATGTTACACGGTGTTCGATTGATCTTAGAATTTTTTTTTAAACATGTATAGTTAGAGGAGGAGGGCGATTATGATGGCGATGATTACGGCGAGGACAACGAAACCTCGTCACTGAATATGGGTGAACCTGCTGAGGAGAACTACATGAGTTTGGATGAATCTTATAGTGGCAATGTAAGTGTGATCAATGTTGATAAAAACAATAAATATGGTAAACCGCACGGACAATTACATGTTTTTTTGCATCATGCAGCGACATGGCGATGATGATGATAATATGGATATAGATGATTCATTTCTTTGAAAGTGCACTCCGCACGCGTTTTAAAAAATAGGAGAAGAAATGACATAATAACCATATGAGCGCTTACATGTATTTTTTTTTGAAATGTTCGCAGATGGACGAGAACGGGGACTTTGTGAGGAATATTGTGGACAATGAAAGTGACAAATCGCACGTTGATGCATCTCATGATGATAGCTCCAGCAAAGTAAGTTTTGAAACTTACATATTAAAATAATAACTGACTGACATACATGGTTTCATGCCTTAATTTACAGGGAGATGTAGATGGTCCAAGCGGGAAGGATGAGCATGTTGGTGATGATATGTTTAATTTTGACACCGGATTTGATGAATATCAGCAAGAGTCATTGGACAGGCATTGGAAGGTGATGAGGAAGACGTTCAGGTCACTAGGAGAGGCTTACATTTTCTATAACCATTATGCTTACGAGCGTGGTTTCAACGTAAGAAAGGACTCGCTGAAATATTCGAAAGGTCCTGAGGGAACTATGCGCTTGAGAAAGTATATGTGTGCGAGAGCTGGGAAACGACAGGCAAAACTTTGTACAATGGAAGGCAGGACCCGCAGGCTCAGAGGGGAGACTCGTTGCTTCTGCGATGCGCATATAACTTTGAAACTTGATAAAGAGCGTGACGTTTGGTATGTCAGCAGTTTCCGTGATGATCACAGTCACGTTCTAGCTAGACCGAATGAAGTCATGTTTCTTCAGTCTCATAATCAGGTAAAAGAATATTAGAAAGCTGAGATCTTAACTATGGGAGGTGCTGGAATCAGGAAACATATGATTTATGATACTCCCGTTAGTAGGTACGGGTCATATGCAAAGGCTGGTTTTGGGAGGAAGAAGCTTTATAACATATGTTATAGAGAAAAAAAATGAAGTTGCTTGCACAAGGTGATGCACACACTGCCATTGGGATCATGATGACCAGAAGAGAGAGCGATCCAGTTTTCTTCTTTGAGCACACCGTCGATGATGAAGGAAGGCTGAAAAACCTATTCTGGTGTGATTCTCAATCACGTCAAGACTATGTTGACTACGGTGATGTGACCGTCTTCGACAGCACATACATGATGAATAGGTATGGCATGCCATTTATACCTTTTGTCGGTCTGAACAACCACCGTTGCACCACGGTATTCGGTTGTGCTCTTGTGTCTGACGAGACAGAAGATACATATGTCTGGCTGCTTGAGGACGCGTTTTGAGGGCTCACCGTCGAAGAGGCCCAGTCGAATTACTGATGGAGATGCAGCTATGATTAAGGCCATCGGAAAGGTACTTTCGGAGGTTTGGCATCGTCTTTGCTCGTGGCATATTGAGAAGAACATGCGTAAACACCTTCATCATAAGTCTCTAAAGGAGTTCAGGTCTCTACTTTATTATGCCACTTCAAAAAAGTATTTGAGGAGAGATGGGCAGCGTTTACCGCCAAATGGCAGTCGGAGAAAACAAAGACATGGTTACGTAGGATGTACAAAAAGAAAAGGCTTTGGGCTGCATCATATCTGTCTGGTGGGTTTTTCCTAGGTATGCAAAGTAACCAGCGAAGTGAGAGTCTGAATTCATGTCTTCACTTGCATCTAGACTCCGGTATGACTATTGTTGATATGATTGTGCACTATGAGAACTGCATAGTTCGTCTCCGTGAGAACGAGGCGCATGACGATTACACAAACTCACAGACAGTCCCGGTACCAGTATTGGACGAGTGTAAAGATATTGAGAAATCAGCTGCCCGTGAGTTCACTGTGGCAAACTTTTATATCTTACAGGAAGATATGAAGAAGGCACGGGAGCTTGAGGTCCTTGAGAGACTGAGAGGAGCAGACACTCATAGATTCATACTGACATGGAAGGAAAATAGGGATATCAGATTCAGTATGGACTACACCCCGGGTAACTCCGAAGAAACCGTGAAGTGCGATTGCGAAGTATGGATCGCAAAGGACTTCCTTGCAAACATATTCTTCACGTTACGATTCAGCTACGCCACGTGAGATACCTAAGTGTTTAGTACTGCGGAGGTTGAGCCAAGTTGCAAGGTGGACTTCTCGTGAAGCGCACTAGCGATCTGTTTTGCGTGGGGATGGGCAGGTGCGAGGGATGAGCTAGGAACAGCGAGTTGACTATCTTATCTGCCGAAGCAACTCATAAAGCGTGCCATAAACCATTTTTATTCGACAAGTTGAAGGCGGCTCTGAGGGACATAATAGATAATGATTACACTGAGGAGGATGAGCCTGGTGCGGAGAAAAAGTTTGTGAACGACAATGCATTTGAGCCTAATCAAGATCATGTTCTGGTTCGTGATCCCGCAAAAGTTAATACCAGAGGCAAACCACAACAGAATGTTAAAGGCCGCGGTAAGGATGGTCCTGATGTGACAAAAAATGGGCGACCTAAAGCCTTTGATGAGAAAAGCAAACGTCAATGTGGCCAGTGCGGTCTTACTGGTCATTATAAGTCCACATGCCCTCAAAATCCTAAGTACGATTTTCGTATGTTCATGTAAATCTTATTGTTAAAACTAAATTTATTTGTTTATTGTGAATTAACACATATCTTACTGTTTTGATATGTAGGAACTTTGCTTGATTTCTGGAGTATGGAAGATTGCTCGTCCTTTGATTGAAGACAGTTTTTTTATGGATTGCTTGTGTCTATGAGATCTTTTTTAATTGTTAGATTATGGTATATGAGACTTATTTTACTTTGTTGATGTCAGACTTTGCTTATGTCAGACTATTTGCTAAGATACCCATATACGTATTTGTTGATGACAAACTATGTTATGCAAGAAGTCTTTTCACTCTGTTTATTTTGATGTGTTCATTATGCACTGTAGTGTCGTCGTTGTTTGTTTTTCGGCATTGTCGCCGTCGCTTATAACACCGTTGTTTTTAGTTTTTTATATAAATAAAAAAAAGCCCGACAAGTGCACCGGCCAGTTTGACATTGCACAGACTGGACCGACGGCACTGTCCCACGGGGCAGCATCGGACGGCGGTAGCATAGCGAGTTAATCAGAGGAGTTCGACTGCCTCTGTGGCGTTGGGTATATAAGCAGGTCGTCGCGCGCTCCGTCGGGCAAGGTGGGACTAAACATTTCCTGTCGCCCCCGTGGGGTACTTGGGCCATCGTCTGTCCGGCTGTAAAGTGCTATTGGGCCGGCCCACGCGGTCACGCGCGTCGCTCCCGACACGGCGGCGGCGATGGAACGTTTAGTCCCACCTCGCCCGACGGAGCGCGCGACGACCTGCTTATATACCCCGACACAACAGAGGCAGTCGAACTCCTCTGATTAACTCGCTATGTGATACGACTCCAACGTATCTATAATTTTTTTATTGTTCCATGCTATTATATTACCCCTTTTGGATGTTTATGGGCTTTATTTAACACATTTATATCATTTTTGGGACTAACCTACTAACCGGAGGCCCAGCCCATATTGCTGTTTTTTTGCCTATTTCAGTATTTCGAAGAAAAGGAATATCAAACGGAGTCCAAATGGAATGAAACCTCCGGGAGCGTGATTTTTGGAACGAACGTGATCCGGAGAGCTTGGAGTGCAAGTCAAGAAGCTTCCGAGGAAGCCACGAGATAGGAGGCCGCCCCCCCTATAGGGCGCGCCCCCTGTCTCGTGGGCCCCTCATGACCACCGACGTACTTCTTCCTCCTATATATACCTCGCACTCGAAAACATCCAGGGCACCACGAAACATAATTTCCACCGCCGTAACCTTCTACGTATCCATGAGATCCCATCTTGGAGCCTTCACGGCACTTTCTGCCGGGAGGAATCAAGCACGGAGGGCCTCTACATCAACATCCTTGCCCCTCCGATGAGTTGTGAGTAGTTTACCATAGACCCACGGGTCCATAGTTATTAGCTATATGGCTTCTTCTCTCTTTTGGATCTCAATACAATGTTCTCCCTCTCTTGTGGAGATCTATTCGATGTAATCTCTTTTTGCGGTGTGTTTGTCGAGATCCGATGAATTGTGGGTTTATGATCAAGTTTATCTATGAATAATATTTGAATCTTCTCTGAATTCTTTTATGTATGGTTGAGTTATCTTTCCAAGTCTCTTCGAATTATCAGTTTGGTTTGGCCTACTAGATTGGTCTTTCTTGCCATGGGAGAAGTGTTTAGCTTTGGGTTCAATCTTGCAGTGTCCTTACCCAGTGACAGAAAGGTTTGCAAGGCACGTATTGTATTGTTGCCATCGAGGATAACAAGATGGGGTGTATATCATATTGCATGAGTTTATCCCTCTACATCATGTCATCTTGCTTAATGCGTTGCTCTGTTCTTATGAACTTAATACACTAGATGCAGGCAGGAGTCGGTCGATGTATGGAGTAATAGTAGTAGATGCAGGCAGGAGTCGGTCTACTTGTTATGGACGTGATGCATATATACATGATCATGCCTAGATAATCTCATAACTATGCGCTTTTCTATCAATTGATCTACAGAAATTTGTTCACCCACCGTAATACTTATGCTATCTTGAGAGAAGCCACTAGTGAAACCTATGGCCCCCGGATCTATCTCTTATCATATTTGCTTTCAATCTACTTTTACTTGCATCTTTACTTTTTGCGTCTATATTATAAAATACCAAAAATATATTTATCTTATCATACTATCTTTATTAGATCTCACTTTCGCAAGTGACCGTGAAGGGATTGACAACGCCTTTATTGCGTTGGTTGCGAGTTCTCAGTTTGTTTGTGTAGGTGCGTGGGACTTTTGAGGATCCTCCTACTGGATTGATACCTTGGTTCTTAAAACTGAGGGAAATACTTACGCTACACTTGCTGCATCACCCTCTCCTCTTCGAGGAAAACCAACACAAGCTCAAGACGTAGCACTATCTACCGCCTTCCGACGCTGCCCTGTGGGACAGTGCCGTCGTGGCTGCCCTGTTGGCCCGTTTGCCGACGTGGCGACGTGCAATATTGGGGGGCATTTTTTTCTAACTTTATATAAACATGGACTGTTTAAGTCGCACAAGTAGATGAGGACAGAAGAATTTTTTAACATCTATTTTATTCAAACAAGTAGACGAGGGGAGAAATATTCACCGGGCGGGCATTTTTTTAACATTATATAAACATGGACTATTTAAGTCACACAAGTAGATGATGGGAGAAGTATGAATATGAGTAATTGAAAATTATAGACGACGGCATGAAGACAAAATAATAATCCAAGTGTCATTCTCAACTTAAATATTCAAACAAGTAGTGTTTTCTTCATCACAAAATATCCTAGTCAAAATAAATGAAAGCATCATTTGAGCGTACAAAATTTTCTGTTACATAAATTTTGCCGCATTTAATTCTTCTTTGCAAGCCGGGTAATTTTGTCTTTGACATCGTTGAGTGTATTTCTCTCTGAAAAAATAAGCTGCGCAATCATTATGTCCCTCGATTTATCAACTGACCCCTGTTAGAACTTCATATTAGTCCAATGCGAATTGTATCACATAATGAATTCAATTAAATATAAGCATTTGAAATAAAACCATAACTGCAAAAAACGGCTTGTCCATTTGTCACCGTCCCAGTATTGAAAGCATCGAAGGACAAATATTCCACATGAATTGCTGGTCCATAAAAACAACGATTCATAAGTTCGCATTTCAGATAAGATATTAAAACAGTGTGAAAGTATATACGCACCTATCTTCCTGTTGTGGCATATTATACGTTTTAATAGGCCAGGTAGACACATCCGGATAATTCACAACATCGCTCGCATTCACATCACGTATGTCATATCCAAGTTGTTTTCTCTGTTCATATGATTGATAGCATGCAAAGGATTTAAGATAGTTAAATTACGAACTCATAGTTTCGATAAGCCCATGTAAATTTAAACCGTACCAGCTCCTCAACTTTGTCTTTAACTTCACTGTCAAGTTCCCGTCCCATCAAAGAATCAAGAACCTGAAACTCTTCCTTCGGGCGATGCATGACGACCGAAACCCAGTGGGTATTTCCCTTATTAAGAGGAATATAAGTCTGCATCACAATAAATATACGATGTAATCAACACATATTGTTTTATTATTTAAAACCAGTAAATTCATACATTAAGCCAGTCGAACTTACCTTATCTTTTTTTAAATACTCATCGATGCATCTATTCACGGGTCCATTCTTCTTCGCCATAACTTTGTTCTCATTTTTTCCTGGTTCGGTGTCTGGTCTAAATTCTAGTAACCAGTTGACCAGCCAGGTCGGCATTATATGACGATCGTCACCAACAACTCCCAACAGATACGACGAATAAGCATTGATAACCTGAAAATAATTTAAAAGATGTATAGCAATTCCAATTTGCAGTGAACGGTGATATAAAACACAACAATAACTTACATCACCAGTTATCCATTGATGGTTAAGAATCTTACAAGCCCTCTCTGCACTAAGACCTTCGCGCATACCATCATTGAATATTTCCTTCTTTCTATGTTTTCTTGAATGATCATAAGCACGGACAAACTTAACAGACGCTTTCACCACATCGTATTCATCACTAGAATTTTGAAAGACTTCTTTCTCGAATAGTTCTGCAGCACATAACTCTAATATGTTACTTAATCAATGATAAGTAGTAACTTCAGCGCAAAGTCAATTAAAACAACCTGAAAATTTATAAAACTCACTTGCTTTTGCAGAACGTTTTGCACGCTTAGTCGGTATAGTAGGAACATAAGGAGACTTCACAAGGTTTGATAGGTTGCGCTTCCGTTTCCCAACAACCTCCTCCGGTACCTCATATTCTCCAATAGAACCAACTGATCCACGTGATGCGATTTCATCTGTTCCTAAAGATGTAACGGATTTCTCATCTGATACCTCAGGAACTTCGATAGGATCATGTTTATCACCCTTGAAACTATCCATATAGTCAGCTGTGCAATAATAAGGTCTCTTTTCTTCAGAATCATTAAGATCAGCTTCATCATCCTCTTGCACATTTTTTTTGCTGGTGTTTTCAAACTGTCCATATCAGGTTGATATAAAAATTCTTTATGAGGGTCTCCACCATTGTTTCTAGATTCACTATTATCACCATACTCATTCTCTTCTTCTTTTTCACTATCACCGGCTTTGTAGAAGACACCGCTATTGTTCAATTTCTCTATCACCCTCTATGATTACAAATAAGTTCTAGTTAGTTAGGTGACACATCAAAAAACAAATTTTACAACAAAAAAACAAAACTTGTACCTGTGCGCATTGCTCTGGCAAACGAAGCATGTCCTTACGAATGTGCTTCAGCTCAGTCATAATCCGATCCATAATAGGATTCTGGCTAGCGGAGGCCTCAGATGTACTCACACCTTTTCTCCTTCCTGTAATGTTAGACTTTTTCGTACTGGATTTCTTGTTTTTTTCAGCATGTTCCACTCTAATTTTGTTTAGTCGGTACTCTTCAGTAATGGTGTCATCGATCTACAACATAAAGAATTATACATTCAAATTTAATTAATAATTAATTGCACACTTTAAATAAAAAAATAAATTGCACGTATCACCATCCCAACACCACGACCATATTGGACGTCGTACTTGTCCCTTTTCTCCGCTGCCTATTCTGTCCAGTTCCTCATCAAGGGGCTCAACAGTGCTAACGGATCATACTGCGGACCGGTCATTGGCTGCACCTTCTCCCAATATAGATACCGCAAAACAAAAAAAATCACTTATCACATGTTACACTATTATTACATAATACAAATTTTCAACTTAAGAAATATATCATAACTGCAGAAGTGCTAGGTTGCCACGTGGCCATTCCCTAACACGGCCGGGCTGCAAGACCATACCAATCTCCGACAAACAAAACTGCAAAGTGAATGCGTTCCAGTTGAACTTTTTTATTGACCAGACATCTTGCACTAGCGCATAATAATTCTTTGGTATGTACTCATCAGACACTGGTGCAATTATAGTCCCTAACAGGACGAGAAACGCCATCCGAACAAATTCATCGTCCGCATTTTTATTTCTCACAATCTTCTGAATGAGATAATCAATCAAGATTTTACCAGTCTTTTTGTTAACAAAACTAACTGGAATTTTCTTTTCTGCTTTCCCTTGGTCCATACTCAAAAAACTAGAAACATCCACTCCTTCGTTCTTCAAACCAAAAATAGCGAACACATCATCAGGCCTCAGTGAAATCAACCCTTTCTTTTCGGCTGCCTCTTGTACCATGAATCTTTTTAGTACTTGGGTTGAAACCTTGAATCATAAGTGCAAGCAAAGTATCACGCATCTTCATCGAAGGTATTCGTAACATGCCCTCCATCTCCGTTTCGTAAAATGTGAATCGCTGACTTGGTGTCAAATTATTAACAAGACTAACCCACTTTTCTATGGAACATCCAATCACGCCATCGATGTCCATACTGCATATGATAATATCTATGTGACGTTGCATGCAGCTGAGATGTTATATTAGAATGAAACATATTCAAAGATATACCTATCCGACAGCGACCAGTGTGGGCGGCGGCCGGCGCTGACGGCGAGCAATACGGGTGACGGCGTGCGCTGACGGCGACTGCAGGCGGATTTATGGCGCCGACGATTCGGGCGACGGCGCCGACGGTGACCAATGCGGGTGACGGTGGGCATTGACAGTGACTAGTGTGGGGTGACGGCGGGCGCTGGGGGTGACAGCGGGAGGGATCAGATCGGGCGCGTCGTTGACACGTACGAGGTGGAAAGGGCACGCACGACGTGATTGGGAACCGACGTCCGAGATTGTCGGGAATATTCCCTCAGATAGCGACGGTTCATGGAAATATTTACTGCGTCGGGCCCGCGGTGATCAGTCTGCAATCAATACCCACCTGACATGATATAACTGTCGGTCGTGATTTTGTCCTACACCGGTCGAGATTTTCTAATTCAATTTTAATAAGCATCTGTCTGTAATTGACTCTATTTGGAGGAGATGTAGGGTCAATACAGTCAGTGCATCTCTCCTCCGCATCCGCCAAACGAGCCCATTTTTTTCCACGTGCTACAATGACCATGCAGGGCACGCACGCAAAGATTTGTCGCGTTTCGAGGATCTATGTAATTTCTACGATTTTCCGGGCCGAAAACCCCTAAAATACTGCCTGAAAGTGACGCAACGTGCATTCATTGTCGAATTTCATTCATTTTTGGCATGGGGTGCCCGGGCGGGGCCCCACACGCGCTGCCGAAAGTTGGGTGCATTCTGTGAAACCGCTCAGGTACTTGGTGTGGAAGACGGTGGTTTCGGTATGGGCGGAGGGGACCCTCAGGCGCACGTCTCTCCTTCGCATCCGCCAAACGGGCCCATTTTTTTCCACGTGCTACAGTGACCATGCAGGACATGCACGCAAATATTTGTCGCGTTTCGAGGCTCTATGTAATTTCTATGATTTTCCGGGCCAAAAACCTCTAAAATACTGCCCGGACGTGATGCAACATGAGTTCGTTGTCGGATTTTGTTCATTTTTGGCATGGGGTGCCCGGGCGGGGCCCCACACGCGCTGCCGAAAGTTGGGTGCATTCCGTGAAACCGCTCAGGTACTTGATGTGGAAGGCGGTGGTTTCGGTATGGGCAGAGGGGACCCTCGGGCGCACGTCTCTCCTTCGCATCCGCCAAACGAGCCCATTTTTTTCCATGTGCTACAGTGAGCATGCAGGGCACACACGCAAAAAATTGTCGCGTTTCGAGCCTCTATGTAATTTCTATGATTTTCCGGGCCGAAACACCTAAAATACTGCCCGAAAATGACGCAACGTGCGTTCGTTATCGGATTTCATTCATTTTTGGCGTGGGGTGCCCGGGTGAGGCCCCACACGCGCTGCCGAAAGTAGGGTGCATTCCGTGAAACCGCTCAAGTACTCGTTGTGGAAGGCGGTGGTTTCGGTATGGGCGGAGGGGACCCTCGGGCGCACGTTGATACGTCCATGTTGCATCATGCTTTTATATCGATATTTATTGCATTATGGGTTGTTATTACACATTATGTCACAATACTTATGCCTATTCTCTCTTATTTTACAAGGTTTACATAAGGAGGGAGAATGCCGAAATTTGGATTACGGGAAAAGGAGCAAATATTATAGACCAATTCTGCACAACTCCAAAAGTCCTGAAACTCCACGAAAGTTATTTTGAGAAATAATAAAAAATATTGAGCGGAAGAAATACATCAGGGGGGCCTCCACTTGGCCACGAGGGTGGGGGGCGCGCCCCCTGCCTCGTGGGCCCCCTGTTGGCCCTCTGGTGCCCATCTTCTGGTATATGAAGTCTTCCGTCTGAAGAAAAATCATAAGCAAGCTTTCGGGACGAGACTCCGCCGCCACGAGGCGGAACCTTGGCGGAACCAATCTAGGGCTCCGGCAGAGCTGTTCTGCTGGGGACACTTCCCTCCGGGAGGGGGAAATCATCGCCATCGTCATCACCAACGCTCCTCTCATCGGGAGAGGGCAAACCCTAGTTCATCTCTTGTATCCAATTCTTGTCTCCAAGTCCGGATTGGTACCGTGAGGTTGCTAGTAGTGTTGATTACTCCTTGTAGTTGATGCTAGTTGGCTTATTTGGTGGAAGATCATATGTTCAGATCCTTTATGCATATTAATACTCCTCTGATTATGAACATGAATATGCTTTGTGAGTAGTTACGTTTGTTCCTGAGGACATGGGAAAAGTCTCGCTATTAGTAGTCATGTGAATTTGGTATTCGTTCGATATTTTGATGAGATGTATGTTGTCTATCCTCTAGTGGTGTTATGTGAACGCCGGCTACATAACAGTTCACCATTATTTGGGCCTAGTTGAAGGCATTGGGAAGTAATAGGTAGATGATGGGTTGCTAGAGTGACAGAAGCTTAAACCCTAGTTTATGCGTTGCTTCGTAAGGGGCTGATTTGGATCCATATGTTTCATGCTATGGTTAGGTTTACCTTAATACTTTTGTTGTAGTTGTCGATGCTTGCAGTAGAAGTTAAACATAAGTGGGATGCTTGTTGAAGTAAGAACAGCACCCAAGCACCGGTCCACCCACATATCAAATTATCAAAGTACCGAACGCGAATCATATGAACGTGATGAAAACTAGCTTGACGATAATTACCATGTGTCCTCGGGAGCACTTTTCTTTATATAAGAGTTTGTCCAGGCTTATCCTTTGCTACAAAAAGGATTGGGCCACCTTGCTGCACTTTACTTACTTTTGTTTCTTCTTGCTCGTTACCAATTATCTTATCACAAAACTATCTGTTATCTATAATTTCAGTGTTTGTAGAGAATACCTTGCTGAAAACCGCTTATCATTTCCTTCTGCTCCTCGTTGGGTTCGACACTCTTACTTATCGAAAGGACTACGATAGATCCCCTATATTTGTGGGTCATCAAGACTCTTTTCTGGCGCCGTTGCCGGGGAGTGAAGCGCCTTTGGTAGGTGGAATTTGGTAAGGAAAAAATTTATATAGTGTGCTGAAATTTACCGTCACTTGTTACTATGGAAAGTAATCCTCTGAGGGGATTGTTCGGGGTATCTTCACCCCGACCAGTAGAGCAAAGAGTTGCTCCTCACCCTACTGAACCTACTGAAAATGAAAATGTCCCCTTTGAAATTCCTTCGGGTATGTTAGAAAAACTGCTAGCTAATCCTTTTGCGGGAGACGGAACAAAGCATCCTGATGAGCACCTAATCTATGTGGATGAAGTTTGTGGATTATTTAAGCTTGCAGGTATACCCAGTGATGTTATTAAGAAGAAGGTCTTTCCTTTATCTTTGAAGGGAGATGCATCGACATGGTATAGGCTATGTGATGATACGTGATCATGGAACTACAAACGATTGAAATTGGAATTTCATCAGAAATTTTATCCTATGCATCTTGTTCATAGTGATCACAATTATATATATAATTTTTGGCCTCGCAAAGGAGAAAGCATCGCTCAAGCTTGGGGGAGGCTTAAATCAATGTTATATTCATGCCCCAATTATGAGCTCCCAAGAGAAATAATTTTTCAAAGTTTTTATGCTTGGCTTTCTGATAACAATCGCACCATGCTCGATACTTCTTGTGCTGGCTCTTTTATGATGAAGACTATTGAATTCAAATGGGATTTATTGGATAGAATTAAACGCAACTCTGAAGATTGGGATCTCGACGAAGGTAAGGAGTCAGGTATGACACCTAAGTTTGAGTGTGTTAAAAAATTCATGGATACCGATGTTTTCTGTAAGTTTAGCACTAAATATGGACTTGACTCTGAGATAATAGCCTCTTTCTGTGAATCTTTTGTTGCTTATGTTGATCTCCCTAAGGAGAAGTGGTTTAAATATCATCCTCCCATTGAAGTAAAAGTAGTTGCACCTATTAAAGTTGAAGAAAAGACTATCACTTATAATGATCCTATTGTTCCTACTTCTTATGTTGAGAAACCACCTTTCCCCGTTAGGATAAAGGATCATGCTAAAGCTTCAACTGTTGTTCGTAAAAGCAATATTAGAACTTATACACCTCCTGAACAAGTTAAAGTTGAACCTAATATTGATATTGTTAAAGATCTCTTGGGTGATAATATTGATGGGCATGTTATTTATTTCTACAGTGAAACTGCTGGAATTGCCAAACCTTGTGCTAAAGATAAACATAGACCTGTGGTAGGCATGCCTATTATTTCTGTTAAAATAGGAGATCATTGTTATCATGGCTTGTGTGATATGGGTGCTAGTGTTAGTGCAATACCTTATGACTTATACAAAGAAATTATGCATGATATTGCACCTGCTGAGATAGGAGATATTGATGTCACAATTAAACTTGCCAATAGAGATACTATTTCACCAATGGGAATTGTAAGAGATGTTGAAGTCTTGTGTGGGAAAACTAAATATCCTGCTGATTTTCTTGTTCTTGGTTCCCCACAAGATAGCTTTTGTCCCATTATATTTGGTAGACCCTTCTTGAACACAGTTAATGCTAGGATAGACTGCGAAAAGAATGTTGTTACTATTGGTCTGGGTGATATGTCTCATGAGTTCAACTTTTCTAAATTTAGTAGACAACACCGTGAAGAGGAATTACCTAGTAAGGATGAAATTATTGGTCTTGCTTCTATTGCCGTGCCTCCTAGTGATCCTTTAGAACAATATTTGCTAGACCATGAAAATGATATGTTTATGAATGAAAGAAGGGAAATAGATGAAGTATTCTTTAAACATGAACCTATCCTTAAACATAATTTGCCTGTTGAAATCCTAGGGGATCCTCCTCCACCCAAGGGTGATCCCGTGTTTGAGCTTAAACCGTTTCCTGATACTCTTAAATATGCTTATCTTGATGAGAAAAAGATATATCCTGTTATTATTAGTGCTAACCTTTCAGAGCATGAAGAAGAGAGATTATTGAAAACTACGAAGAAGCACCGTCGCTATTGGATATACTCTTGATGATCATAAGGGCATTAGTCCCACTCTATGTCAACACAAAATAAATTTGGAGGAAGATGCCAAACCAGTTCATGATCATCAACGACGACTGAATCCTAAGATGAAGGAAGTGGTGAGAAAAGAAATACTAAAGCTCCTTGAGGCAGATATAATTTATCTCGTTGCTGATAGTCAGTGGGTAATTCTTGTCCATTGTATCCCTAAGAAGGGAGGTATTACTGTCGTTCCTAATGATAAAGATGAATTGATCCCGCAAAGAATTATTACAGGTTTGTGACGCCCCCGATTCGATCGTACACTAATCATGCACGCAAATGTGTACGACCAAGATCAGGGACTCACGGGAAGATATCACAACACAATTCTAGACACAAATAAATTAATACAAGCTTTATATTACAAGCCAGGGGCCTCGAGGGCTCGAATACATAGCTCGATACACAAGAGAGTCGTGAAGCAACAATATCTCGAAAGTACGTACATAAGTTAAACAAGGATGCCTTAAGAAGGCTAGCATAAAAGCAACACGATCGAAGAGGCAAGGCCTCCTGCCTGGGACCTCCTAACTACTCCTGGTCTTCGGTGGCCTCCATGTAGTAGTATCCGTCGGCGGTGGCATCTAGCTCCAAGGATCCACTATCTGGTTGCATCAACCAGAAAGAAGAAGGAAGGGGGAAAAGGGATAGCAAAGCAACCGTGACTACTCATCCAAAGTACTCTCAAGCATAAGATCTACACTAAGTATGTATTGGTATCAAATGGAAGGGCTGTATCTGTGGACTGAACTTCAGAATGCCAGAATAGAGGGGGAAGGTCTAGCCTATCGAAGACTAGCATCTTCACACAGCTCCAAGCATCTTGCAGCATGTAGAAGAGTAAAGAATAGCAGTTATAAATAACAAGCATGTCGTAACAATAACGCCCAAAGATCCTTTATCGACTCCCTGCGAGAAAGCAATCCCAGAGCCATATAACTTAAGTATCCATTTCTAGTTGTATTAGATCAAGATATAAGTCTGAGCGTCCATTACCATGGACACGGTATTCGAATAAAGATCATCCCTGCAGGTCCCTACCTCGGAAGATCAACACGTCGCAACCCTACCTAGGCTCAGCAGAGAGGTCCCTGCCGGTCTACCTCCTAAGCACTCCGGGGTCTGGGCCCATCGCCCACAAAGACTCCGGGGTCGTTGTCTTGACGAAATGGAGGAGCACCACCACCTCATCTTGGATGGCACCGGCCCGACAGGCCCACGATCTTTGAACTGGGCGTCGACAAAGCTTGGCGATCTTTGCGACGTCGAGGCCCATAACTATTCTCACGTGGTGGTTGGTGCGTAAAGGCCAAGGCCAATTCAGAACAAATACCCAAACCATAGTGTATTATTAGCTCACGGAGACGAGAAGAGACTCACGATAATGTGACCCCGTCGCCCCGTCTCGAGGAAATACGGCAAGGGCAAGCCCAACCCACTCGAGGGCTACCAGACTTCCCGGCCGTGCCTCGTAACCATATTGCGGGTGCTCTCCGGGCCCGCCCGACTTTCCCAAAGGTCTCAAGTAATGTCAAGGTAACCGTGTGTCCAAACATCAAGGGGAAAACCCAAGGAATCACCCTCGGAGGATTCCACTCGATGTAATCATCAAGGTGAGCGTAAGAGGAACCACCCTCGAGGTTCACACTTGAGGGGTTGCATGACAGAGCCGTATCGGGAATGGTGAAGGAGGAAATCACCCTCGATGACCACGACCGAATAGCTACACTACAGAATTAACATCAGGAGTGCGTTATGAGGGATCACCCTCGGCACTCAATAGTAACTCTGCAGAGTCGAACAACTAAAGGGGCGTGATGTGCGGTGTGTCGGGCTCACGGTAAATCGATCATGTAGCTCGAGTCGTCGATGATGAAGCAGGGGCAACAAGGAAAAGTGGGGGTCACTGATGGATCACTATCCAACCTATACTAAGAAGTTTAGGATAAGCAGGTAAGGTACAACAGTAGGTACAAAAGCAGGCTATGCATCAGAATAGGAGCAAACAATAACAGTAGCAAAATCTAAGGCAAGCATGAGAGTATAGAATGAGCGATATCGGGATGATCAAAGGGGAGGGGGGCTTGCCTGGTTGCTGAGACAAGAAGGAGGGTCATCGTCGATGTAGTCGATCACAGTGGCATCAGCAGCGGTCTCGGGGTCTACCGGAGAGAAGAGGGGGAAGAAACAGTAAATACACACAAACATATGCATAACAAGACAAGCGGTGCTAGGGGTGTTCTAACGCAATGCTAGGCGATACTGGCGAAGGGGGGAAACATCCGGGAAATTTTTCCTGGTTCCAGACGTTTGTCAAACAGATGAACCGGAGGGGAAAAGTTCAACGTTTGCTATGATAGGTACGTGTGGCGGACGAACGGACCGTGTACTCGGATTCGTCTCGTCGTTCTGAGCAACTTTCATATAGAAAACTTTTTCATCCGAGCTACGGTTTAATTTCTATTAATTTTCAAAGTTTTAAACATTTTCTAGAATTAATTAAATTAATCAGAAAAGAAAAATGACGCCAGCATGACATGTTGATGACGTCAGCAGTCAACAGACTCGCTGACCAGGTCAAACATGACCTGTGGGTCCAGTGGGACCCACATGTCAGCCTCTATTAGTCTAACAGTGTTTTAAACTAACTAATCTAGGTTAATTAGCTACTGGACCCCACCTGTCAGTGTCTTAACTAAATAACTAATTAATTGTAATTACAAAACCGGTTTAGTTAAACTAATTACACGGTGGGGCCCGCACATCAGTGGCTAGGGCCGCTTGATCAAAGATTGACCGTGTCAACTAGTCAGCAGGGGACAGAGGCCCCATCGGCGTGACCAGGGTGGCCCAGTTTGCTTGCCACGTCGGCGGCCGGCGCCGGAGTGGCTCAGGCGAGCCGAAACCACGGCGGAGCGGCCAGGGGAGCGTCGGGATTCGCCTACGGGCGTCCGTTTTTTGCGCGACTTGGCGCGCTCGAACGGGAAGAAGATTGCGCGTCCAACCGGAGTGGTTACGAGGCCGGAGCTGGACGGAGGTGACGGCGGCGAGCACCGCAACGGACGCCGGACTTCGGGCGTCGTAGGAATATAGGCTACGACGAGCAAAAGGAGCGACGCGAGGTACCTACGGCGTCTACGCGGGCCAACAAAGCGAGTGGGCATGCGCGTGTGACCAACAGGTCACCAAAACCATGCCGACGACGAGCGTACGCGGCGGTGGGCTCGGCCGTAGCGGTAGGGGGAGCTAGAGGGCGCGCAAGAGGAAACAGAGAGAGGGGAGAGGAAAAGGGGCTCACATTGCGGCACGCACGGTGGCCCTCGGAGGCTTAGTAGCAGCAGAGACGGCGCCAGAGACGAAGAAGGGCGGCGACGACCGGAGACGTGGACGAAAAGGGATCCGGCGCTTCGGTGCTCCCCAACTCCAGCTGACGCCACCGGTCGATGGAGTCGACCCCGGCGGAGCTCTCCAACAGGGTCAGCGGGCGCGGGGCCGCTGGTGGCTGCGGCAACGACGGAGGACGGCGGCGAGCGCGCTTGGGATCGAGCGAGAGGAGAGGGGAGAAGTGGATCTGAGGGAGGGGAGGCGCAAAGGTGAGCGAGAGGGGGGCAAGTGGGAGAGATGGGTGGAGGCCGAGGCGTCGGGGCGGCCTTATCCTCTCCCGGCGTCGGCGGCGGTGAGGTGGTCGGGCGGGGCCAGCGCCTGTGGCAACACACACCAGGGAGCAGAAGGGAGGAGAAGCGGCCGGGAGGGAGTTGGGCCTGGCCAGTGGGCTCTGTCTCTCTGTGGCCTTAGGCCCAGAAAAACAATTCTTAGCAGTTGTATTTGCTTGTGATAAGTTCAGACCTTATATTGTTGATTCTAAAGTAACTATTCACAGGGATCATGCTGCTATTAAATATCTTATGGAAAAGAAAGATGCTCAGCCTAGACTTATTAGATGGGTTCTCTTGCTACAAGAATTTGATTTGCATATTGTTGATGGAAAGGGAGCTGAGAACCCCATTGCAGACAACTTGCCTAGGTTAGAAAATGTTCTTGATGACCCACTACCTATTGATGATAGCTTTCCTGATGAACAATTAAATGTCATAAATGCCTCTCGTACTACTCCATGGCATACTGATTATGCTAATTATATTGTTGCTAAATTTATACCACCTAGTTTCACATACCAGCAAAATAAAAAGTTTTTCTATGATTTGAGGCATTACTTATGGGATGACCCACATCTTTATAAAGGAGTAGATGGTGTTATTAGACGTTGTGTACCTGAGCATGAACAGGAACAGATCCTATGCAAGTGTCACTCCGAGGCTTATGGAGGACACCACGCTGGAGATAGAACTGCACATAAGGTATTACAATCCGGTTTTTATTGGCCTACTCTCTTCAAGGATGCCCATAAGTTTGTCCTATCTTGTGATGAATGTCAAAGAATTGGTAATATTAGTAAACGTCAAGAAATGCCTATGAATTATTCACTTGTTATTGAACGATTTGATGTTTGGGGCTTTGATTATATGGGACCTTTTCCTGCCTCTAATGGATATACACATATTTTAGTTGCTGTTGATTACGTTACTAAGTGGGTAGAAGCTATTCCAACTAGTAGTGTTGATCATAATACTTCTATTAAAATGCTTAAAGAAGTTATTTTTTCGAGGTTTGGAGTCCCTAGATATTTAATGACTGATGGTGGTTCACATTTTATTCATGGTGCTTTTCATAAAATGTTGGCTAAGTATGATGTTAATCATAGAATTGTATATCCTTATCAGCCGCAGTCTAGTGGTCAAGTAGAATTGAGTAATAGAGAGCTCAAATTAATTTTGCAAAAGACTGTCAATAGATCTAGAAAGAATTGGTCCAAGAAACTTGATGATGCATTATGGGCCTATAGAACTGCATACAAAAATCCTATGGGTATGTCTCCGTATAAAATGGTTTATGGAAAAGCATGTCACTTACCTCTCGAACTAGACATAAGGCTTATTGGGCTATTAAAGAGATCAATTATGATTTCAAACTTGCCGGTGAAAAGAGGTTATTTGATATTAGCTCACTTGATGAATGGAGAACCCAAGCTTATGAAAATGCCAAACTGTTTAAAGAAAAAGTTAAAAGATGGCATGACAAAAGGATACAAAAGAGTGAGTTTAATGTAGGCGATTATGTATTGCTATACAACTCTCGTTTAAGATTTTTTGCAGGAAAAATTCTCTCTAAATGGGAAGGCCCTTACGTTATCGAGGAGGTCTATCGTTCCGGTGCCATAAAAATCAACAATTTTTAAGGCACAAATCTGAAGGTGGTGAACGGTCAAAGAATCAAACATTATATCTTAGGTAATCCTATAAATGTTGAAACCAATGTTATTGAAACCGTAACCCCGGAGGAATAGATAAGGGACACTTTCCGGAACATTTCAGACTCCAAAAAGGAATAGGCATGTGGTACGGTAAGTAAACCGACTCCAAAACAGTTCTAATGGCAATATTTCTCCGTTTTGGAATATTTAGAAAAATTTAAAAATAAGAAGCAGTCCGGGAAGGACACGAGGGCTCCACGAGGGTGAAGGGCGCGCCCTACCCTACTGGGCGCCCCTGCCTCGTGGGCACCTCGTGCGCTCTCCGGACTCCATTTTCCTGCACGATACGTATTTTGGTCGGTAAAAATTCATTATATATTCTCCCGAAGGTTTTGACTCCCGTATCACGCAAATATCCTCTATTTTCGTTTCAAGCTGTCCCGTTGCAGATAAGAGCAACATGTCGTCCCAGGATTCTAAAGGAGAAAGCTATGTGACTGATTACCTTGCAAATCCTAAGGTCTATGGAGATGTGGAGCATTGTGGTTGGACTACGGAAGAAGAAGAAGACTATGAACCCAAGAGGAGGGAGGAGACGAGCTCAGATGAAGATGAAGTCCCACCACCTTAACCTGGGGACATGTATGTGGAGTTCAAAAAGTCAAGCTTCCCTGATAGAGCAAAGAAACTTAAGATCGAGTTTATCCCTTTTCGTCTCTTGCAGGAAAACAAGCAGGAACTATGCAAAAAGATATTAAGCCTGTGGCAGGAGACTGATGACCTGAGGGATCAAAATTCTGTCCTCAAGCGCAAATTAAGGATGAAGCCTACACCATCAACAAAACCATCATCTCCACCACCCTTGAAGAAGGAGATATAATCACATGGGTATGGGCACTCCCCTTGACAACTGCCAAGCTTGGGGGAGGTGCCCCGGTATCGTATCACCATCACACTCCTATCTTTACCGTTTTGCTTAGTTCGATCCTATTTAGTAGTATCTTGATTTAGTAGAATAAAAGTTTATGGCATGATCTAGTTTTGAGTTTTGCTTTATGATTATTTTTATGTAATCGAGTCTGTGAGCTATATATAATAAAGATTAGTGTTGAGTCAAGGGCTTGATTATTTTGCCATGATCTTGAGTGAATAAAAGAAAATAGAAAAGAATAAAAAGAAATAAAGAGATCATATTGATCTTATTGAGAGTAATGACTTCACATAGGAAGAGTATGATGATTAAAAATTGTTGAGAGTTGACAAACATAGCTTTGGTCATCGTTGCAATTAATAGAAAGTAAAAAAGAAAGAGAGGTTTCACATATGAATATACTATCTTGGACATCTTTTATGATTGGGAGCACTCATTAAAATATGACATGCTAAAGAGTTGATGTTGGACAAGGAAGACAATGTAATGGGTTATGTTTTCTTATATCTGAGATAAAGTATATTGTCATGGATCATCCAACATGTTGAGCTTGCCTTTCCCCCTCATGCTAGCCAAATTCTTTGCACCAAGTAGAGATACTACTTGTGCTTCCAAAAATCCTTAAAACAGTTTTGCCATGAGAGTCCACCATACCTACCTATGGATTGAGTAAGATCCTTCAAGTAAGTTGTCATCGGTGCAAGCAATAAAAATTGCTCTCTAAATATGTATGATTGATTGGTGTGGAGGAAATAAGCTTTATACGATCTTGTGATGTGGAAGAAATAAAAGCGACGGACTGCATAATAAAGGTTCATATCACAAGTGGCAATATAAAGTGACGTTCTTTCGCATTAAGATTTTGTGCATCCAACCCTGAAAGCGCATGGCAACCTCTGCTTCCCTCTGCGAAGGGCCTATCTGTTACTATTATTCTCTACCTTATGCAAAAGTCATGGTGATCTTCACCTTTCCTTTTTACATTTTATCCTTTGGCAAGCACAGGGTGTTGGAAAGATCCTAATATATATATCTAATTGGATATGGGTTAGCATGAATTATTATTGTTGACATTACCCTTGAGGTAAAAGGTTGGGAGGCGAAACTATAAGCCCCTATCTCTCTCTGTGTCCGATTAAAACTCCGTAACCACAAGTATTGCGTGAGTGTTAGCAATTATGAAAGACTAAATGATAGTTGAGTATGTGGACTTGCTAGAAAGCTCTGACATAGACTCTTTCTGATGTTATGATAAATTGCAATTGCTTCAATGACTGAGACTATAGTTTGTTAGTTCTCAATAAAGTTTCTGATTCATACTTTGCATTGTGATAAGATTATTAGTTGATCATAAGAAATCATATGACAATATCTATATTTGTTGCTGTTATAAGAATAATCATGATGCCCTCATGTCCGTATTTTATTTTAATCGACACCACTACCTCTAAACATGTGGACATATTTATCGTTATCGGCTTCCGCTTGAGGACAAGCGAGGTCTAAGCTTGGGGGAGTTGATACGTCCATTTTGCATCATGCTTTTATATCGATATTAATTGCATTATGGGCTGTTATTACACATTATGTCACAATACTTATGCCTATTCTCTCTTATTTTACAAGGTTTACATAAGGAGGGAGAATGCCGGCAAATTTGGAATTGGAAAAGGAGCAAACATTAGAGACCTATTCTGCACAACTCCAAAAGTCCTGAAACTCCACGAAAGTTATTTTGGGAAATAATAAAAAATATTGAGCGGAAGAAATACATCAGGGGGGCCTCCACCTGGCCAAGAGGGTGGGGGGCGCGCCCTACCCCCTGGGCGCGCCCCCTGCCTCGTGGGTCCCCTGTTGGGCCTCCGGTGCCCATCTTCTGGTATATGAAGTCTTCCGTCCGAAGAAAAATCATAAGGCAGCTTTCGGGACGAGACTCCGCCGCCACGAGGCGGAACCTTGGCGGAACCAATCTAGGGCTCCGGCAGAGCTGTTCTGCCGAGGACACTTCCCTCCGGGAGGGGGAAATCATCGCCATCGTCATCACCAACGCTCCTCTCATCGGGAGAGGGCAAACCCTAGTTCATCTCTTGTATCCAATTCTTGTCTCCAAGTCCGGGATTGGTACCTGTAGGTTGCTAGTAGTGTTGATTACTCCTTGTAGTTTATGCTAGTTGGTTTATTTGGTGGAAGATCATATGTTCAGATCCTATATGCATATTAATACTCCTCGATTATGAACATGAATATGCTTTGTGAGTAGTTACGTTTGTTCTCGAGGACATGGGAGAAGTCTCGCTATTAATAGTCATGTGAATTTGGTATTCGTTCGATATTTTGATGAGATGTATGTTGTCTATCCTCTAGTGGTGTTATGTGAACGTCGACTACATAACACTTCACCATTATTTGGGCCTAGAGGAAGGCATTGGGAAGTAATAGGTAGATGATGGGATGCTAGAGTGATGAGCTTAAACCCTAGTTTATGTGTTGCTTCGTAAGGGGCTGATTTGGATCCATATGTTTCATGCTATAGTTAGGTTTACCTTAATACTTTTGTTGTAGATGCGGATGCTTGCAATAGAAGTTAATCATAAGTGGGATGCTTGTTCAAGTAAGAACAACACCCAAGCACCGGTCCACCCACATATGAAATTATCAAAGTACCGAACGCGAATCATATGAACGTGATGAAAACTAGCTTGACGATAATTCCCATGTGTCCTCGGGAGCGCTTTTCTTTATATAAGAGTTTGTCCAGGCTTATCCTTTGCTACAAAAAGGATTGGGCACCTAGCTACACTTTATTTACTTTTGTTACTTCTTGCTCGTTACCAATTATCTTATCACAAAACTATATGTTATCTATAATTTCAGTGTTTGCAGAGAATACCTTGTTAAAAACCGCTTATCATTTCCTTCTGCTCCTCGTTGGGTTCGACACTCTTACTTATCGAAAGGACTACGATAGATCCCCTATACTTGTGGGTCATCACACGTCTCTCCTTCGCATCCGCCAAACGGGCCCATTTTTTTCCACGTGCTACAGTGACCATGCAGGGCACGCACGCAAAGATTTGTCGCGTTTCGAGGCTCTATGTAATTTCTACCATTTTCCGGGCCGAAAACCTCTAAAATACTGCCCGGATGTGACGCAATGGGTGTTCGTTGTCGTATTTCGTTCATTTTTGGCGTGGGGTGCCCGGGCGGGGCCCCACACGCGCTGCCGAAAGTTGGGTGCATTCCGTGAAACCGCTCAGGTACTTGGTGTGGAAGGCGGTGGTTTCGGTATGGGCGGAGGGGACCCTCGGGCGCACGTCTCTCCTTCGCATCCGCCAAACGGGCCCATTTTTTCCACGTGCTACAGCGAACATGCAAGGCACACACGCAAAAAAATTCTCGCGTTTCGAGGCTCTATGTAATTTCTATGATTTTTCGGGCCGAAAACCCCTAAAATACTGCCCGGACGTGACGCAACGTGCGTTCGTTGTTGGGTCTCGTTCATTTTTTATGTGGGGTGCCCGGGCGGGGCCCCACACGCGCTGTCGGAAGTTGGGTGCATTTCGTGAAACCGCTCAAGTACTTGGTGTGGAAGGCGGTAGTTTCGGTATGAGCAGAAGGGACCCTCGGGCGCACGTCTCTCCTTCACATCCGCCAAACGGGCCCATTTTTTTCACGTGCTACAGTGACCATGCAGGGCACGCACGCAAAGATTTGTCACGTTTCGAGGATCTATGTAATTTCTACGATATTCCGGGCTGAAAACCCCTAAAATACTGCCTGGACGTGACGCAACGTGCATTCGTTGTCGGATTTCATTCATTTTTGGCGTGGGGGGCCCGGGCGGGGCCCCACACGCGCTGCCAAAAGTTGGGTGCATTCCGTGAAACCGCTCAGGTACTTGGTGTGGAAGGGGGTGGTTTCGGTATGGGCGGAGGGGACCCTCGGGCGCACGTCTCTCCTTCGCATCCGCCAAACGGGCCCTTTTTTTCCACGTGCTACAATGACCATGCAGGGCCCGCACGCAAAGATTTGTCGCGTTTCGAGGCTCTATGTAATTTCTACGATTTTCCGGGTCGAAAACCCCTAAAATACTGCCTGGACGTGACGCAATGTGCGTTCGTTGTTGGATTTCGTTCATTTTTGGCGTGGGGTGCCCGGGCAGGGCCCCACACGCTGCCACCGAAGTTAGGTGCATCCCGTGAAACCGCTTTCAGTACTTGGTGTGGAAGGGGATGGTTTCGGTATGCGCGGAGGGGACCCTCGGGCGCACGTCTCTCCTTCGCATCCGCCAAATGGGCCCATTTTTTTCCACGTGCTACAGTGACCATGCAGGGCACGCACGCAAAGATTTGTCGCGTTTCGATGCTCTATGTAATTTCTATGATTTTCCGGGCCGAAAACCCCTAAAATACTGCCCGGACGTGACACAACGTGCGTTCGTTGTCGGATTTCGTTCATTTTTGGCGTGGGGTGCGGGGCCCTACCGCCGAAGTTGGGTGCATTTCGTGAAACCGCCAGTACTTGGTGTGGAAGGCGGTGGTTTTGGTATGGGTGGAGGGGACCCTCGGGCGCACGTCTCTCCTTCGCATCTGCCAAACGGGCCCATTTTTTTCCACTGCTACAGTGACCATGAAGGGCATGCACGCAAAAATTTGTCGCGATTCGACGCTCTATGTAATTTCTACGATTTTCCGGGCCGGAAACTCCTAAAATACTGCCCGGACGTGACGCAACGTGCGTTCGTTGTCGGATTTTGTTCATTTTTGGCGTGGGGTGCCCGGGCGGGGCCCCACACGCGCTGCCGAAAGTTGGGTGCATTCTGTGTAACCGCTTCGGTACTTGGTGTGGAAGGGATGGTTTCGGTATGGGCGGAGGGGACCCTCGGGCGCACGTCTCTCCTTCACATCCGCCAAATGGGCCCTTTTTTTTCCACATGCTACAGTGACCATGCAGGGTACACACGCAAAAATGTGTCGCGTTTCGACGCTCTATGTAATTTCTATGATTTTTCGGGTCGAAAACACCTAAAATACTGCCCGGACGTGACGCAACGTGCGTTCGTTGTCGGATTTCAGTCATTTTTGGCGTGAGGTTCCCGGGCGAGGCCCCACACGCGCTGCCGAAAGTTGGGTGCATTCCGTGAAACCATTCAGGTACTTGGTGTGGAAGGGGGTGGTTTCGGTATGGGCGGAAGGGACCCTCGGGCGCACGTCTCTCCTTCGCACGCGCCAAACGGGCCCATTTTTTCATGGGCTACAGTGACCATGCAGGGCACGCACGCAAAAATTTGTCGCGTTTCGAGGCTCTATGTAATTCCTTTGATTTTCCGGGCCGAAAACCCCTAAAATACTGCCCCGACGTGACGCAACGTGCGTTCGATGTCGGAATTCGTTCATTTTTGGCGTGGGGTTCCCGGGCGGGGCCCCACATGCGCTGCCGAAAGTTAGATGCATCCCGTGAAACCGCTCAGGTACTTGGTGTGGAAGGGGGTGGTTTCGGTATGGGCAGAGGGGACCCTTGGGCGCACGTCTCTCTTTCGCATCCGCCAAACGGGCCCATTTTTTTTCCACGTGCTATAGTGACCATGCAGGACACACACGCAAAGATTTGTCACGTTTCGAGGCTCTATGTAATTTCTACGATTTACCGGGCTGAGAACCCCTAAAATACTGCCCGGACGTGATGCAACGTGCGTTCGTTGTCAGATTTCGTTCATTTTTGGCGTGGGGTGCCCGGGCAAGGCCCCACACGCGCCGCCGAAAGTTGGGTACATTCCGTGAAACCGCTCAGGTACATGGTGTGGAAAGCGGTGGTTTTGGTATGGGTGGAGGGGACCCTCGGGCGCACGTCTCTCCTTCGCATCCGCCAAACGGCCCATTTTTTTCCACGTGCTACAGTAACCATGCAGGGCACGCACGCAAATATTTGTCGCGTTTCGACGCTCTATGTAATTTCTATGATTTTCCAGGCCGAAAACCCCTAAAATACTGCCCGGACGTGACGCAACGTGCGTTCGTTGTCGGATTTCGTTCATTTTTGGCGTGGGGTGCCCGGGCGGGGCCCCACATGCGCTGCCGAAAGTTGGGTGCATTCTGTGAAACCGCTCATGTACTTGGTGTGGAAGGGGATGGTTTCGGTATGGGCGGAGGGGACCCTCGGGCGCACGTCTCTCCTTCACATCCGCCAAATGGGCCCATTGTTTTTTTCCACGTGCTACAGTGACCATGCAGGGCACGCATGCAAATATTTGTCGCGTTTCGACGCTCTATGTAATTTCTACGATTTTTCGGGCCGAAAACCCCTAAAATACTGCTCGGACGTGACGCAACGTGCGTTCGTTGACGGATTTTGTTCATTTTTGGCGTGGGGTGCCCGTGTAAGGCCCCACACGCGCTGCCGAAAGTTGGGTGCATTTCGTGAAACTGCTCAGGTACTTGGTGTGGAAGGCGGTGGTTTCGGTATGGGCGGAGGGGACCCTCGGGCGCACGTCTCTCCTTCGCATGCGCCAAACGGGCCCATTTTTTTCACGTGCTACAGTTACCATGCAGGGCATGCACGCAAAAATTTGTCGCGTTTCGAGGCGCTATGTAATTTCTTTGATTTTCCGGGCCGAAAACCCCTAAAATACTGCCCGGACTTGACGCAATGTGCGTTCGTTGTCGGATTTCGTTCATTTTTAGCGTGGGGTTCCCGGGCGAGGCCCCACACGCGCTGCCGAAAGTTGGGTGCATTCCGTGAAACCGCTCAGGTACTTGGTGTGGAAGGCGGTGGTTTCGGTATGGGCGGAGGGGACCCTCGGGCGCACGTCTCTCCTTCGCATCCGCCAAACGGGCCCATTTTTTTCCACGTGCTACAGTGACCATGCAGGGCACGCACGCAAAAATTTGTCGCGTTTCGAGGCTCTATGTAATTTCTACGATTTTCCGGGCCGAAAACCCCTAAAATACTGCCCGGACGTGACGCAACGTGCATTCGTTGTCGGGTTTCGTTCATGTTTGGCGTGGGGTGCCCAGGCGTGGCCCCACATACGCCGAAAGTTAGGTGGATCCCGTGAAACCGCTCAGGTACTTGGTGTGGAAGGGGGTGGTTTCGGTATGGGCGAAGGGGACCCTCGGGCGCACGTCTCTCCTCCGTTGCCGCCAAACGGGCCCATTTTTTCACGTGCTACAGTGACCATGCAGGGCACGCACGCAAAGATTTGTCGCGTTTCGAGGCTCTATGTAATTTCTATGAATTTCGGGGCCGAAAACCCCTTAAATACTGCTCGGCGTGGCGCATAGCGTGCGTTCGTTGTTGTATTTCGTTCATTTTTGGCGTAAGTGCGGCGAGGCCCCACACGCGCTGCCGAAAGTTTGGTGGATGCCGTGAAACCGCTCAGGTACTTGCTGTGGAAGGCAGTGGTTTCGGTATGGGCGGAGGGGACCCTCGGGCGCACGTCTCTCCTTCGCATCCGCCAAACGCACCCATTTTTTTCCACGTGCTACAGTGACCATGCAGGGCACGCACGCAAATATTTGTCGCGTTCCGAGGCTCCATGTAATTTCTACGATTTTCCGGGCCGAAAACCCCTAAAATACTGCCAGGATGTGACGTAACGTGCGTTCGTTGTCGGATTTCGTTCATTTTTGGCGTGGGGTGCCCGGGCAGGGCCCCACACGCGCTGCCGAAAGTTGGGTGCATTTCGTGAAACCGCTCATGTACTTGGTGTGGAAGGGTATGGTTTCGGTATGGGCGGAGGGGACCCTCGGGCGCACGTCTCTCCTTCGCATCCGCCAAAAGGCCCCATTTTTCTCACATGCTACAGTGACCATGCAGGACACGCACGTAAAAATTTGTCGCATTTCGAGGCTCTATGTAATTTCTACGATTTTTCAGGCCGAAACCCCTAAAATACTGCCCGGATGTTACGTAACGTGCGTTCGTTGTCGGATTTCGTTCATTTTTGGTGTGGGGTGCCCGGGCAAGGCCCCACACGCGCTGCCGAAAGTTGGGTGCATTTCGTGAAACCGCTCATGTACTTGGTGTGGAAGGGGATGGTTTAGGTCTGGGCGGAGGGAACCCTCGGGCGCACGTCTCTCCTTCGCATCCGCCAAACGGGCCCAATTTTTTTCCACGTGCTACAGTGACCATGCAGGGCATGCACGGAAAGATTTGTCGCGATTCGAGGCTCTATGTAATTTCTTTGATTTTACGGGCCGAAAACCCCTAAAATACTGCCCAGACGTGACGCAACGTGCGTTCATTGTCGGATTTCGTTCATTTTTGGCGTGGGGTGCCCGGGCGGGGCACCACACGCGCTGCAGAAAGTTGGGTGGTGAAACCGCTCAGGTGCTTGGTGTGGAAGGGGGTGGTTTCGCTATGGGCGGAGGGAACCCTCGGGCGCACGTCTCTCCTTCGCATCAGCCAAACGGGCCCATTTTTTTCTACGAGCTAGAGTGACCATGCAGGGCACGCACGCAAAAATATGTCGCGTTTCGAGGCTCTATGTAATTTCTACGATTTTCCGGGCCGAAAACCCCTAAAATACTGCCCGGACATGACGCAACGTGCGTTCATTGTCGTATTTCGTTCATTTTTGGCGTGGAGGGCCTGGGCGGGGCCCCACACGCGCTGCCGAAAGTTAGGTGCATTCCGTGAAAACGCTCAGGTACTTGCTGTGGAAGGCAGTGGTTTCAGTATGGGCGGAGGGGACCCTCGGGCGCACGTCTCTCCTTCGCATGCAGCAAACGGGCCTTTTTTTCACGTGTTACAGTGATCATGCAGGGCACGCACGCATAAATTTGTCGCGTTTCGAGGCGCTATGTAATTTCTTTGATTTTCCGGGCCGAAAACCCCTAAAATACTGCCCGGACTTGACGCAACGTGCGTTCGTTGTCCTATTTCGTTCATTTTTGGCGTGGGGTTCCCGGGCGAGTCCCCACACGCACTGCCGAAAGTTGGGTGCATTCCGTGAAACCGCTCAGGTAGTTGGTGTGGAAGGCGGTGGTTTCACTATGGGCGGAGGGGACCCTCGGGCGCACGTCTCTCCTTCGCATCCGTCAAACGGGCCCATTTTTTTTCCACGAGCTACAGTGACCATGCCGGGCACGCACGCAAAGATTTGTCGCGTTTCGAGGCTCTATGTAATTTCTACGATTTACCGGGTCGAAAACCCCTAAAATACTGCCCGGAGGTGACGCAACGTTCGTTCGTTGTCGGGTTTCGTTCATTTTTGGCGTGGGGTGCCCAGGCGTGGCCCCACACGCGCTGCCGAAAGTTAGGTGGATCCCGTGAAACCGCTCAGGTACTTGGTGTGGAAGGGGGTGGTTTCGGTATGGGCGGAGGGGACCCTCAAGCGCACGTCTCTCCTCCGTTGCCGCCAAACGGGCCCATTTTTTCACGTGCTACAGTGACCATGCAGGGCACGCACGCAAAGAGTTGTCGCGTTTCGAGGCTCTATGTAATTTCTATGAATTTCGGGGCCGAAAACCCCTAAAATACTGCCCGGACGTGACGCAACGTGCGTTCGTTGTTGTATTTCGTTCATTTTTGGCGTGGGGTGCCAGGGCAGGGCCCCACAGGCGCTGCCGAAAGTTGGGTGCATTCCGTGAAACCGCTCAGGTACTTGCTGTGGAAGGCAGTGGTTTCGGTATGGGCGGAGGGGACCCTCGGGCGCACGTCTCTCCTTCGCATCCGCCAAACGCACCCATTTTTTTCCACGTGCTACAGTGACCATGCAGGGCACGCACGCAAATATTTGTCGCGTTCCGAGGCTCCATGTAATTTCTACGATTTTCCGGGCCGAAAACCCCTAAAATACGGCCAGGATGTGACGTAACGTGCGTTCGTTGTCGGTTCGTTCATTTTTGGCGTGGGGTGCGGGCGAGGGCTACGCCTTATTGCCGAAAAGTTAGGTGCATTTCGTGAAACCGCTCATGTACTTGGTGTGGAAGGGGATGGTTTCGGTATGGGCGGAGGGGACCCTCGGGCGCACGTCTCTCCTTCGGATCCGCCAAAAGGGCCCATTTTTTTCACATGCTACAGTGACCATGCAGGGCACGCACGCAAAAATTTGTCGCATTTCGAGGCTCTATGTAATTTCTACGATTTTCCAGGCCGAAACCCCTAAAATACTGCCCGGATGTTACGTAACGTGCGTTCATTGTCGGATTTCGTTCATTTTTGGTGTGGGGTGCCCGGGCAGGTCCCCACACGCGCTGCCGAAAGTTGGGTGCATTTCGTGAAACCACTCATGTACTTGGTGTGGAAGGGGATGGTTTAGGTATGGGCGGAGGGAACCCTCGGGCGCACGTCTCTCCTTCGCATCCGCCAAAGGGGCCCAATTTTTTTCCACGTGCTACAATGACCATGCAGGGCACGCACGCAAAGATTTGTCGCGTTTCGAGGCTCTATGTAATTTCTTTGATTTTTCGGGCCGAAAACCCCTAAAATACTGCCCAGACGTGACGCAACGTGCATTCATTGTCGGATTTCGTTCATTTTTGGCGTGGGGTGCCCCGGCGGGGCGCCACACGCGTTGCAGAAAGTTGGGTGGTGAAACCGCTCAGGTGCTTGGTGTCGAAGGGGGTGGTTTCGGTATGGGCGGAGGGAACCCTCGGGCGCACGTCTCTCCTTCGCATCAGCCAAACGGGCCCATTTTTTTCCACGTGCTAGAGTGACCATGCAGGGCACGCACACAAAAATATGTCGCATTTCGAGGCTCTATGTAATTTCTACGATTTTCCGGGCCGAAAACCCCTAAAATACTGCCCGAACATGACGCCTTAGCGTCGTTCATTGTCGTGATTCGTTCATTTTTGGCGTGGAGGGCACAGGCGGGGCCCCACACGCTACCGCCGAAGTTAGGTGCATTCCGTGAAAACGCCGGTACTTGGCTGTGGAAGGCGGTGGTTTCGGTATGGGCGGAGGGGACCCTAGGGCGCACGTCTCTCCTTCGCATCCGCCAAATGGGCCCATTTTTTTCACGTGCTACAGTGACCATGCAGGGCAGGCACACACAGATTTATCGCGTTTCGAGGCTCTATGTAATTTCTATGATTTTCCGAGCCGAAAACCCCTAAAATACTGCCCGGGCATGACGCAACGTGCGTTCGTTGTCGGATTTCATTCATTTTTGGTGTGGGGTGCGGGCCCCACCTTATTGCCGAAAGTTAGGTGCATCCCGTGAAACCGCTCAGGTACTTGGTGTGGAAGGGGGTGGTTTCGGTATGGGCGGAGGGGACCATCGGGCACACGTCTCTCCTTCGCATCCGCCAAACGGGCCCATTTTTTCCACGTGCTACAGTGACCATGCAGGGCACGCACGCAAAAATTTGTCGCGTTTCGAGGCTCTATGTAATTTCTATTATTTTTCAGGCCGAAAGCCCCTAAAATATTGCCCGGACGTGACACAACATGCGTTCGTTGCCGGATTTCGTTCATTTTTGGCGTGGGGGTGCCCGGGCGGGGCCACACACGCGCTGCCGAAAGTTGGGTGCATTCCTTGAAACTACTCAGGTACTTGGTGTGGAAGGGGATGGTTTCGGTATGGGCGGAGGGGACCCTCGAGCGCACGTCTCTCTTTCGCATCCGCCAAGCAGGCCCATTTTTATCACGTGCTACAGTGACCATGCAGGGCACGCACGCAAAAATTTGTCGCGTTTCGAGGCTCTATGTAATTTCTACGATTTACCGGGCCGAAAACCCCTAAAATACTGCCCGGACGTGAGGCAACTTGCGTTCGTTGTCAGATTTCGTTCATTTTTGGCGTGGGGTGCGGGCGGGCCCCACATTCGCCGAAGTTGGGTGCATTCCGTGAAACCGCTCGGTACTTCTTTGTGGAAGGCGGTGGTTTCGGTATGGGCGGAGGGGACCCTCGGGCGCACGTCTCTCCTTCGAATCCGCCAAACGGGTCCATTTTTTTTCCCGTGCTACAGTGACCATGCAGAGCACGCACACAAAATTTTGTCGCATTTCGAGGCTCTATGTGATTTCTACGATTTTCCGGGCCGAAAGCCCCTAAATTACTGCCCGGACGTGACGCAACGTGCGTTCATTGTCGTATTTCGTTCATTTTTGGCGTGGGGTGGTCGGGTAGGGCCCCACACGCACTGCCGAAAGTTGGGTGCATTCCGCGAAACCGCTCACGTACTTGGTGTGGAATGGGGTGGTTTCGGTATGGGCGGAGGGGACCCTTGGGCGCACGTCTCTCCTTCGCATCCGCCAAAAGGGCCCATTTTTTTCACGTGCTACAGTGACCATGCAGGGCAGGCACACACAGATTTATCGCGTTTCGAGGCTCTATGTAATTACTATGATTTTCCGAGCCGAAAACCCGTAAAATACTGCCCGGACGTGACGCAACGTGCGTTCGTTGTCAGATTTTGTTCATTTTTGGCATGGGTTGCCCCGGCGGGGCCCCACACGCGCTGCCGAAAGTTGGGTGCATTCCGTGAAACCGCTCAGGTACTTGGTGTGGAAGGCGGTGGTTTCGGTATGGGCAGAGCGGACCCTCGGGCGCACGTCTCTCCTTCGCATCCGCCAAACGGGCCCATTTTTTCCATGTGCTACAGTGACCATGCAGGGCACGCACGCAAAGATTTGTCACGTTTCGAGGCTCTATGTAATTTCTACGATTTTCCGGGCCAAAACCCCCTAACATAATGCCCGGACGTGACGCAATGTGTGTTAGTTGTCGGATTTCGTTCATTTTTGGCGTGGGGTGCCCGGGCGGGGAACCACACGCGCTGCCGAAAGTTGGGATTATTCCGTGAAACCGCTCAGGTACTTGGTGTGGAAGGGGATGGTTTCGGTATGGGCGGAGGAGACCCTCGGGCGCACGTCTCTCCTTGGCATCCGCCAAATGGGCCCATTTTTTCTACGTGCTACAGTAACAAGGCAGGGCACGCACGCAAAAATTTGTCGCGTTTCGAGGCTCTATGTAATTTCTACGATTTACCGGGCCGAAAACCCCTAAAATACTGCCCGGACGTGAGGCAACGTCCGTTAGTTGTCGTATTTCGTTCATTTTTGGCGTGGGGTGCCCGGGCGGGGCCCCACACGCGCTGCCGAAAGTTGGGTTTATTCCATGAAACCGCTCAGGTACTTGGTGTGCAAGGCGGTGGTTTCGGTATGGGCGGAGGGGACCCTCGGGCGCACGTCTCTCCTTCGCATCCGCCAAACGGGCCCATTTTTTCCCACGTGCTACAATGACCATGCGGGGCACGCATGCAAAGATTTGTCGTGTTTCGAGGCTCTATGTAATTTCTATGATTTTCCGGGCCGAAAACTCCAAAAATACTGCCCGGACGTGACGCAACGTGCGTTCATTGTCGGATTTCGTTCATTTTTGGCGTGGGGTTCCCGGGCGGGGCCCCACATGCGCTGCAGAATGTTGGGTGGTGAAACCGCTCAGGTGCTTGCTGTGGAAGGGGGTGGTTTCGGTATGGGCGGAGGGAACCCTCGGGCGCACGTATCTCCTTCGCATCTGCCAAACGGGCCCATTTTTTTCCACGTGCTAGAGTGCCCATGCAGGGCACGCACGCAAAAATATTTCGCGTTTCGAGGCTCTATGTAATTTCTACGATTTTCCGGGCCGAAAACACCTAAAATATTGCCCGGAAATTGGCGCAACGTGCGTTACTTGTCGGATTTCGTTCATTTTTGGCGTGGGGGACCTGGGCGGGGCCCCACACGCGTTGCCGAAAGTTGGGTGCATTCCGTGAAAACGCTCAGGTACTTGCTGTGGAAGGCGGTGGTTTCGGTATGGGCGGAGGGGACCCTCGGGCGCACGTCTCTCCTTCGCATCCGGCAAATGGGCCCATTTTCTTTCCACGTGCTACAGTGACCATGCAGGACACGCATGCAAATATTTGTTGCGTTTCGAGGCTCTATGTAATTTCTACGATTTTTCGGGTCGAAAACCCCTAAAATACTGCCCGGACATGACACAACGTGCGTTCGTTGTCGGATTTCATTCATTTTTGGCATGGGCTGCCCGGGCGGGGCCCCACGCACGCTGCCGTAAGTTGGGTGCATTCCGTGAAACCGCTCAGGTACTTGGTGTGGAGGGGGATGGTTTCGGTATGGGCGGAGGGAACCCTCGGGCGCACGTCTCTCTTTCGCATCCACCAAACGGGCCCATTTTTTTCACGTGCTACAGTGACCATTCAGGGCACGCACGCAAAAATTTGTCGCGTTTCAAGGCTCTATGTAATTTTTACGAATTTCCGGGCCGAAAACCCCTCAAATGCTGCCCGGACGTGACACAACGTGCGTTCGTTGTCAGATTTCGTTCATTTTTGGCGTGGGGTGCCCGGGCAGGGCCCCACACGCGCTACCGAAAGTTGGGTGCATTGCGTGAAACCGCTCAGGTACTTGATGTGGAAGGCGGTGGTTTCGGTATGGGCGGAGGGGACCCTGGGGTGCACGTCTCTCCTTCGCATCCGCCTAACGGGCCCATTTTTTTCCACGTGCTACAGTGACCATGCAGGGCACGCACGCAAAGTTTTTCGCGTTTCAACGTTCTATGTAATTTCTACGATTTTCCAGGTTGAAAACCCCTAAAATACTGTCCGAACATGACGCAACATGCGTTCGTTATCGGATTTCGTTGTGCCCGGGCGTGGCCCCACACGCGCTGCCAAAAGTTTGGTGCATCCCGTGAAACCGCTCAGGTACTTGGTGTGGAAGGGGGTGGTTCCGGTATGGGCGGAGGGGACCCTCGGGCGCACGTCTCTCCTTCGCATCCGCCAAACGGGCCATTTTTTCCACGTGCTACAGTGACCATGCAGGGCGCACACGCAAAAATTTGTCGCGTTTCGAGGCTCTATGTGATTTCTATGATTTTCCGGGCCGAAAGCCCCTAAATTACCGCCCGGACGTGACGCAACATGCGTTCGTTGTCGGATTTCGTTCATTTTTGGCGTGGGGTGCTCGGGCGGGGCCCCACACGCACTGCCAAAAGTTGGGTGCATTCCGTGAAACCGCTCAGGTACTTGGTGTGGAAGGGGGTGGTTTCGGTATGGGCGGAGGGGACCCTTGGGCACACGTCTCTCCTTCGCATCCGCCAAAAGGGCCCATTTTTTCCACATGCTACAGTGACCATGCAGGGCACGCACGCACAAATTTGTCGCGTTTCGAGGCTCTATGTAATTTCTATGATTTTCCGAGCCGAAAACACATAAAATACTGCCCGGACGTGACGCAACGTGCGTTCGTTGTCACATTTCGTTCATTTTTGGCGTGGGGTGCCCCGGCGGGGCCCCACACGTGCTGCCGAAAGTTGGGTGCATTCCATGAAACCGCTCAGGTACTTGGTGTGGAAGGCGGTGGTTTCGGTATGGGCGGAGGGGACCCTTGGGCGCACGTCTCTCCTTCGCATCTGCCAAACGGGCCCATATTTTCCACGTGCTATAGTGACCATGCAGGGCACGCACCCAAAGATTTGTCACGTTTCGAGGCTCTATGTAATTTCTACGATTTTCCGGGGCGAAAACCCCTAAAATAATGCCCAGACGTGACGCAACATGCGTTCGTTGTCGGATTTCGTTCATTTTTGGCGTGGGGTGCCCGGGCGGGGCCCCACACGCGCTGCCGAAAGTTGGGTGCATTCCGTGAAACCGCTCAGGTACTTGGTGTGGAAGGGGATGGTTTCGGTATGGGCGGAGGGGACCCTCGGGCGCACGTCTCTCGTTCGCATCCGCCAAATGGGCCCATTTTTTTCCACATGCTACTATGACCATGCAGGGCACGCACGCAAAAATTTGTCGCGTTTCGAGGCTCTATGTATTTTCTACGATTTACCGGGCCGAAAACCCCTAAAATACTGCCCGGACGTGACGCAACGTGCGTTCGTTGTCGTATTTCGTTCATTTTTGGCCTCGCGTGCCCGGGCGGGGCCCCACACGCGCTGTTGAAAGTTGGGTTTATTCCGTGAAACCGCTCAGGTACTTGGTGTGGAAGGGGGTGGTTTCGGTATGGGCGGAGGGGACCCTTGGGCGCACGTCTCTCCTTCGCATCGGCCAATAGGGCCTATTTTTTCACATGCTACAGTGACCATGCAGGGCACGCACGCACAAATTTGTCCCATTTTGAGGCTCTATGTAATTTCTATGATTTTCCGGGCCGAAAACCCCTAAAATACTGCCCGGACGTGACGCAACGTGCGTTCGTTGTCGGATTTCGTTCATTTCTGGCGTGGGGTGCCCGGCCAGGGCCCCACACGCGCTACCGAAAGTTGGGTGCATTCCGTGAAACCGCTCAGGTACTTGGTGTGGAAGGGGGTGGTTTCGGTATGGGCGGAGGGGGCCCTCGGGCGCACGTCTCTCCTTCGCATCCGCCAAACGGGCCCATTTTTTCCACGTGCTACAGTGACCATGCAGGGCACGCACACAAAGATTTGTCACGTTTCGAGACTCTATGTAATTTCTACAATTTTCCGGGGCGAAAACCCCTAAAATAATGCCCGGACGTGACGCAACGTTCGTTCGTTGTCGGATTTCGTTCATTTTTGGCGTGGGGTGCCCGGGCGGGGCCCCACACGCGTTGCCGAAAGTTGGGTGCATTCCGTGAAACCACTCAGGTACTTGGTGCGGAAGGGGATGGTTTCGGTATGGGCGGAGGGGACCCTCGGGCGCAGGTCTCTCCTTCGCATCCGCCAAATGGGCCCATTTTCTCCACGTGCTACAGTGACCATGCAGGACACACACGCAAAAAATTGTCGCGTTTCGAGGCTCTATGTAATTTCTACGATTTACCGGGCCGAAAACCCCTAAAATATTGCCCGGACGTGACGCAACGTGCGTTCGTTGTCGTATTTCGTTCATTTTTGGCGTGGGGTGCCCGGGCGGGGCCCCACACGCGCTGCCAAAAGATGGGTTTATTCCGTGAAACCGCTCAGGTACTTGGTGTGGAAGGCGGTGGTTTCGGTATGGGCGGAGGGGACCCTCGGGCGCACATCTCTCCTTCGCATCCGCCAATCGGGCCCATTTTTTCCACGTGCTACAATGACCATGCGGGGCACGCACGCAAAGATTTGTCGCGTTTCGAGGCTCTATGTAATTTCTACGATTTTCCAGGTCAAAAACCCCTAAAATACTGCCCGGACATGACGGAACGTGCGTTCGTTGTCGGATTTCGTTCATTTTTGGCGTGGGGTGCCCGGGCGGGGCCCCACATGCGCTGCCGAAAGTTAGGTGCATCCCGTGAAACCGCTCAGGTACTTGGTGTGGAAGGGGTGGTTTCGGTATGGGCGGAGGGGACCCTCGGGCGCATGTCTCTCCTTCGCATCCGCCAAACGGGCCCATTTTTTCCACGTGCTACAAAGAGCATGCAGTGCACGCACGCAAAAATTTGTCGCGTTTCGAGGCTCTATGTAATTCTACGATTTTCCAGGCCGAAAACCCCTAGAATACTGCCCGGACGTGACGCAACGTGCGTTCGTTGTCGGATTTCGTTCATTTTTGGCGTTGGGTGCCCGGGCGGGGCCCCACACGCGCTGCCGAAAGTTGGGTGCATTCCGTGAAACCGCTCTGGTACTTGGTGTGGAAGGCGGTGGTTTCGGTGTGGAAAGGTGTGTCCGGCACATCGTTTTTTTCTGTACCCTTCAAACATTCCCAAATTTTTATATCACATTGTATCTACGTGAGAATAAAACACTGTTACTTTTTTGGCGTCGACAGTCCGAGAACATTGTTATTTTTGGCGTCGACAGTCCGAAAACATTGTATATAAACATTGAGTAGCTGCATTGAGCGATCCGGGGGCCGGCTCCCCTTGAGAGGATAAATATCTCGTGAGCTAGTGAAAACACTGGTATTAATCAAAATTATTTCATACTAACTTTTTCAAAATAATTACGAATTCCCTCTTCTAATTTCGTTTTCCTCTTCCTTTCTTCCTTTCTTCTTCTTTTCTTTTGTATCATTTTTATTTTTCTTTCAGTTTTCCCGGTAAACTATTAAATTTTAATTTCTTTCGGCGGACTTTTATTTTATAAAATGATTCAAAATTTAAAAACTTTTCCACAATATTCCATCATAATTTTCATCTAAATTTCATTCCAACATAAATATAGTTCATTAAACCTTACGATGGTTCATTTTACATTAGAACATATAAAACTTAATTAAACAGGACCAAAATGAAATTAATTAAACATAACTGGACCTAATCTAAACCTAATCTACTCGTCGTCGGAGGCGGCGAGGTCCATGAACTCGCCCGCACCGCCGTCACCGTTGTCGTCGTCGCTGCTCTTGCCGCCATTGTCCCAGTCATCGGCGTCGTCCTCCACCGGAGCCGCCTGCGCCTGCACCGCACCGATGCCCGCCGCCGCATCCAGTGCGGCCTGCAGCTCGGCGGCCTCTGCTGCAGCCGCCATAGCCGCCACGTCGAGTGCGGCCTGCAGCTCGGCGGCCTCTCGCCTCCCGCTGCCGCCGTTTTACTGCGGCGCCCGGATGCGATGAGGTAGTCGAAGCGATCGTCGGTGTCGCCGTCCTCGCCTTGCGAATCGCCCGGCGGGATCTCGACGGGCGGGAGGGAGGCGGCGGCGAGGTGGGCACCGGACGGCGGGGCGAAGCTTGATGCGGCGTGGGTTGCCGGAGGGCAGCGGGGGCGCGAAGCGACGACGAGCCCCCCGTCCGCAACTCACGACGAGCCTGCGCGACGACTCTCCAGTGGTCCTTCCCCTTCCAGAACCTAGTGCGGCCGATGATGTTCCAGCGGCCGCCCTCGTGCCGGCGGAGCTCATCCCGTGACGCGCCGGGCCCCCTCGTCGGGTACCCGTCGGCGGTCATGCGGAAGGCGTGCGGCAGACGGCAGCCCGACGACACCATCAGCCCGACCCGGATGAGCTCGTCGGTCTCGGGCGTGCTCAGGCTAGTCAGCCATGAGCCGCCACTGCCGTCGCTGCCGTCGAACGCCATGGAGGCCGCCGGGAAGGGAGCGCGTCGTCACAGGGCGCGTCGGCGGTGGAGTACGTCGGTTGGTGAGGTGAGTGGGGTGAGACGCGCCGACTGGGTTGGGAGGTAGACAGGAGGGGAGCGGAGTGTTTATGAACGGGCGTTGGTGGATGGGGAAGGCAGACGGGTAGGTGACCGACCCCGCGGCTTAACGCCAGCATTAATGGCGTCTCGGGGGCGGCGGCTGCCTCGGGAACCGCCCTTGACCGACGCCACGACGGCACGCAACCGTCCGTCCACATGTCGCGTCGTAATTTTTTTTCTCTCTAGCCGACACCACGTCGCCACGCAAACGCCGCTCGACAGGTCGCGTCCACGTCGCCACGCAGACGCCGCTTGACAGGTCGCGTCGTCTTTTTTTTTCTTTGACCACGACTGGTCGTTGTCGTACGTACGCGGACGGCCGCGTGTATGGGCAGTCGACGTACAGCCCCGTCGCGCGGGCGGGTACAACCCCGTCGCGCGGGTACAGCCCCGTCGCGCGGGCGGCGGCTTTTTATGTGATGCGACGATCCTACCCTTTTTAATAAAGAGTGCAGGCCGATCTCGGTAGTTGTTGTATTTAGGGGTTGTCTAAAGAAGAAGTGTTCGTGATATGAATGAAAAAATTCTCAAAAAATAAAATAAAGGAAAGGTTGTACTTAACGTGGAGCCAAAATATACATGAGGGCGTATATGGGCACTCTTTTTTTTCTTCATTCATGGACTGTGCAAAATTTCTCATCTCACTCGGCGTATCGACAGACATGATACACCCATACGTGGTGGTTCTGAGGAGTTCGTCGCTGCTCGCCAATATGTTAATTTTCGAAGCTCGGAAAGTTCAGGGCAGCAATCACATGCACGCATGTCTGTCTCGATCTTTTCCTTCTTCCTTCCAGGGCAGCACATGCCTTCCCTGTCTTTCCTACTGCTCCGTGTCTCCAAATTTATCCATCTTTTGACTGGCCTTGGACGGCGACGCGTGACATGGGCGAGTGGACACGGCGCGCTGGGCCGGCTGCCTGTGCCTGTCCAATGGAGCCTTCGAGCCGGCCGGGGAACGCACGGTCTCTGGCCACCATTTCGACACGTACACGCCGGTGCGCAAACAATTCCAGCCGACCATACAGATACAGTACAGAGTATCCCCACATTCATTTACGGACATCCAGACCCGGAACTGAAGCGGCCGAGATTCAGTTGCCAATCCAGGCAATGAACGCCTCTAAAAGAAAAATCAACCAACGATAAAAATAACACACACGGATAGAATTGCAACAATTAAAACAAGGCAAAGTGAATCATGACTCGATAAATAAATTAAGGCCTGGAAGTAATCACTCCTAGGTATTGTCTCCACCAAGAGGCTTGTTTCGGCCAACATGATCCGCAACTCTTCCATGGACAACCATCACCTTCTTTCTCTCTAGATGCATATAGTCTCGTGCCTCCATTTTTTTAAACGAGGATATACCTTAGGCCTCTGCATTTAGACGATGCATGCAATCATTTTTATTAATTATTTACAAGGACCTTATAAAGTAATACATCAGTATGCCTGAAGCCACTATCTCTGCAACACACCTATCGCTACTCCTATCCCCTTGATGAAGGGGTGCCAAATGTCCGAACCTAATACCAAACAGACATCGCATCAAATCCTAACATCTGAAGGCGGATGCCCCAACCAAGCCACAATGCCGGGACTAGGTCACACACCGGTCTGGCGCACTCTCAGAGGCCGCCGCCACCGTCAACCACTGATCCATCTCCAGAGTAGTTACTGACGCACCAACCCATCTAGGCCTGCCGTCGACGCCACTATGGCGTCAGACAACGCCACCATCCTATGCGTGCCCATCCACACGCGCCCATCGCTGAAACTCCGCAGCACCATGCCGTCGTGATCCGTTGTCGGCCTTGCGATAGATGTAACACCGCTCGTGTGATGGCCCCGATTCAATCGTACACTAACCATGCACGCAAATGTGTACGATCAAGATCAGGGACTCACGGGAAGATATCACAACACAACTCTAAAACATAAATAAGTCATACAAGCATCATAATACAAGCCAGGGGCCTCGAGGGCTCGAATACAAGTGCTCGATCATAGACGAAGTCGCCGGAAGCAACAATATCTGAAAGTACGTACATAAGTTAAACAAGTTTGCCTTAAGAAGGCAAGCACAAAGCTGGGATACAGATCGAAGAGGCGCAGGCCTCCTGCTCGATCCTCCTAACTACTCACAGTCGTAAATGAGCCGCACGTCGTAGTAGGCACCCTACGGGTAGTAGTCGCCATCGACGGTGGCGTCGCTCACAGGCTCCATCGTCAGTTGCAGCAATCGGGTAAAGAAAGGGGAAAAGGGGAACAAGGCAACCGTGAGTACTCATCCAAAGTACTTCGCAGCAAGGAGCTACACTACATATGCATGGATATTATGTGTAAAGGGCCATATCGATGGACTGAACTGCAGAATGCCGTAATAAGAGGGGGTAGCTAATCCCGTCGAAGACTACGCTTCCGCAGCCTTCGCCTTGCAAAGCATGTAGCGAGAGGGTAGTCTGAAGTCCTCCAAGTAGCATCGCATAGCAATAATCCTACCCGCGATCCCTCCTCAATGCCCCGTTAGAGAGCGACCACCGGGTTGTATCCGCACTTGGAAGGGTGTGTTTTATTAAGTATCCGGTTCTAGTTGTCATAAGGTCAAGGTACAACTCCAAGTCGCCCTGTTACCAAGATCACGGCTATTCGAATAGATTAACTTCCCCTGGCTGGGTGCACCACATAACCCAACACGCTTGATCCCATTTGTCCCGGACACACTTTTACGGGTCATGCCCGGCAGCGGAAGAACAACACGTCGCAGCCCCACCTAGGCACAACAGAGAGGCCAAAGACGCGGTCTAAACCTAAGCGCACAGGGTGCAGGCCCATCGCCTTAGCACACTGCATGTTGCGTCACGTGGCGGAAGCGTAACTAGCCCCCTTAATACAAGAGCAGGCCTACGTTCCAATCCGGCGCGCGCCGCTCAGACGCTGACGTCACGAAGTGCTTCGGCTGATACCACGACGCCGAGTGCCCATATCTTTCCCACGTAGTTGGTTAGTGCGTATAGACCAAATGACCAGACTCAAATCAAATACCAAGATCTCGTTAAGCGTGTTAAGTATCCGCGAACGCCGAACAGGGTCAGCCCCACCTCTCTCCTAGGCGGTCTCAACCTGCCCTGTCGCTCCGCCACAAAGGTCCATCCGGAGGGCCGTCGGGACAAAGGTCCTTTCAGCCCCCAATCCGTGAATCACTCGCGGGTGCTCCACAAGCCGACCCGACTTTAGTCACCACATGTATCATGTATAAGTATAAGTATATACCCGTGATCACCTCCCGAGTGATCACGACCCGATAGTATAGCAATGAGACGGACAAGAATGTAGGGCCACAGATGGAATACTAGCATCCTATACTAAGCATGTAGGATTGCGGTAAAGGTAACAACTTGATAGTAGCAAGGACGGGCTATGCATCGGGATAGGTATAACGGAAAGCAGTAACATGCTACACTACTCTAATGCAAGCAGTATAGAGTAGAATAGGCGATATCTGGTGATCAAGGGGGGGCTTGCCTGGTTGCTCTGGCAAGAGAGAGGGGTCGTCATCTCCGTAGTCGTAATGGGTAGCAGCGGCGTCGGTCTCGGTGTCTAGCGGAAGAAGGGGGGGAAGAAACAATGAATACAATGCAAACAAGTGCATAACAGGACAATAAGCAGAGCTAGACGTGTTCTAACGCGGTATGAGGTGATACCGGTGAAGAGAGAAAACAACCGGGAAAGTATCCCCGGTGTTTTGCGTTTCCGGATAGAGGAGCCGGAGGGGGAAAGTTGCGAGTTTGATATGATAGGGGTGTGTGGAGAACGAACGGGTTGCTTATCTGGAATCGTCTCGTCGTTCTGAGCAACTTTCATGTTGAAAATAATTTAATCCGAGTTACGGTTTATTTTATATGATTTTCTAAAGTTTTAAATCATTTTTAGAATTTATCTAATTAATTTATTTCAACATTATCCAGAACAGTGCATGCTGACGTCAGCATGACGTCAGCAGTCAACAGGGGTGCTGACTGGTCAAACTGACGGTGGGTCCCTCATGTCATTGTCTGCTAACTAATTAACTAGGTTAATTAGTTTAGTTAACAGATTAGTTAAGTTAATTAACGAGCTAATTAGTTTAATTAGTTATTAGGTTAATTAAACACAATTAATTTAGATAATTAATTAATAATTTTATTTATTATTATTTTTATTCCTTTTTTTATATATAAAACATTCTGTGGGGGCGTGGGGCCCATCTATCATAGGACCTAGGGGCCTTAACGGGCGCTGGGTACGCGGGTTCGGGCGCTACGGGCATGGGGCATCGCCCGAACCGTGAGCCGAAAGTGGTATGGCCCGGACGCGGCGAGGGAAGAACAGCGAGCGCGATCTGGGCGGTGGTGTTGCGCGAAGCGGGGCTGCGTGCACCGCGCGAGGAGGCCGGGCGCTGAAGACGCGACGCCAGCGTATGTCTGGCGTGGAGGATCATGGTGGCGCAGGCAGCGCAATGGCGCCGCGACAGAGAACGAGGAGAGAGGAGGACGGGCTCACCGAGCCTCAGAAGTTGAGCAAAGCCGGCTCGAGGAGGAGTCGGGCCGGGCGCGACGGGCGGAGGAGTTCTGGCGGCGGCGGTGATGGCAGGGTGGTCCGGCGGCAGTGAGGCCTTGAGCGGCAAGATGGCATCGACGAGGTTCGGGCGGCGACGGTGGACGAGGTGGCCGTGGCGAGGCGTTCAGCGGCGTCGAGCAGTGGGGAAGGTCGGCGGGTCGGGCGCCGTGGGGAGGTTCGTCCCCGATCCCGATCTGGATCGGGAAGGAGAGAGGCGTGGGGATCGTGGGGAGGAGTGGGGCGACGGTGAGAATGCACGCTAGGGTTTCGGGAACGGTTGGTTAAGAGGCGGTGACACTGACTGGTCGGCTGGTTCGGCCGAGGCTAGTCAAGCTGACAAACTAGGCCAAGGCCCAGTCGGAGGGGTGTTTTCCTTTTATTCCTTTGTTTTCTTTTTATTTTAGTAATGTTGCTTTATTGTCTTATCTTGATGCTCATTTAATTTTGTTTTACAAAATATATATGTAAGCTTACCTAAATTAGTGTGACTAGTTTTACCACTGCCACAAAAAGTCCACACCTAATTAAAATAGTTTAGTACTCTATAAATTATGAAAGGCATTTATTTAAACGTTTAAGCTACTGTTTTATTTATTTTAGAGCCTTTAAACACTTTATCAAAGTTTGGTTTCTCCGCCACAATTGCCTATGCAATATTTGGATTACTCCGAACATTTTAGTTTTAATGTTTGAAAACTTTTATTGTTTGCCTCAGTTTTAAATTTGAATTCGAACTAGGTTTCGAACTAACGCGAGTTTATCCACAGTAACCGAGGTGACGTGGCATCATTAGCGGGGATCACTGTAGCTTAATTATCCGGCTGTCACAATTCTTCTCCACTACAAGAAATCTCGTCCCGAGATTTAAGAGGGGAGTAAGGGGGAAAGTTCTGGTTATTCTAATGGATCTTCTCGAAGAAGTTAATCCCTTTCGTTGATGTCTTCAATTCTTTATTCCAAAGCATCATGATGAAGTTGTCGCCCTTTCTTCGGGAACTCCATCGCATTTACGAATAGGTAAGGCAGCTCTACAATGATAGGATGTTATAAGGAAATTCATCCGGGGTATCCCAAGAATGAACATATGAGTATCTCTCGAGTTGAACAAATGACACACATCGAGAGCAAAGTAAGACGGTGCAATAAGAAGTTTCAAGCGGATAGGAAATTGTTCATTGCCTGAAGCAGAGTGCGAAAGGAGTTCAAAGCAACGGGAATAAGTATTGTGTCCGATACCAGAATAGATCAACAGGCAAGTGGCCCGTGAATTACATACAAAGTCAAGCACGAGGACTAACTTTGACATCGGGTTATGCAGGAGAGTCAGGTTTCGATCCTGTGGAACTGTGGGTTATGGGCCCACCATGTGGGTTAAAAGTAGAAAGGGGGTTGACATCTTGTACGATCACGATAAGAAGGCATGTCAGAGGGTAGCCTATCCATTATGTCGGCAACAACATCGATACCAAGGGCGAGGGACGAAGAGAACCATTTTCCTGCTCGTTGAACGAGGCGGGCCAATAGGCAAGGTTCTCGTCCATCGATGGCTACCGGAATGTCATCAACAATAGTAGCAGGGTCTTACTGACAGAGCGGTACCACGAGGTGTTTACATAAGCAGGAGGATATTGCTGCTTAGGTCATATAGATCACAAGAAAGGTCAAACCAAACAATGGAAAGGAAAATATGATTATCAGATTAAACAGAACAATGGAAAGGAAAATGTGTTTAACACATATTTCAGGGGTATATCCTTCCCAAGGACAAGCAGAGCATGATATCCATGACATGATAGAAAATAGAGAAACCATTTAGAAAAGGGGGAAGGAATTTCATGACATTACCCATACAACGGTGTTTGGATAATTGAGCAAGAAACATGTAGCATTGGCTTCAAATGTTCTTGTTGAAAATCGAGTACCACAGACATGCTTCGAGATAGCATTGACATGGTCTTCAAGCAAAGGTCGGACTTTGGATACTCAATGGATTCATCGGGAAGAACTTATAGAATAAGTCTTTCAATTTCCTCATGGAAGAATGGTTAACATTGCTAAAAGGAAGAACTATAACAATAGGCCCTCCGACCAAGTGTGCTAGGCATGACATCACCTTACCGGTCATAATAAGACCAATGTTATAACTCTTGGAAAAATGTTCCAACCATCAAATCGACAGAGATTCAAATCTGGTTGGTGTTAGGATATTTCGTGCTCGGGATGCACGAGAGGAAGAGGTGCAACACAATTGACAAGATGACATTATATGATTCTCGGAAAATGAACTATGGAAGCGAGTTCAACAAGGATTCATCATTAAGCCAAGGAGAGGATGAGGAGGTGGCTGATGGACTCAGCGATAATTCAACGAGGTATCCAAAAAGATGGATCTCCACAATTATGTGGATAAAGACATAGCATTTGTCAGATCAAATGATATAATGAAGTATGCTCGAGGAAAACATACACAATTAAACATTGGGTGAAAGGTGCGCCCGAAATATGTCTGGGTTGCACGACCAATGTCAGAATGGTATCAATAGTCTAAGAATGAACGGTCGACCATTAAGAGGGTTGCTAGAAGGGCAGAATCCAAACAACACCGTTCACTTGTTGGTACCCCGGTTGGAATCAACACGAGGACCATGAAAGAATGGTGATGGTGAGAAGTATCACTATACCAAGAATTCTTAAGAGGTGGTGAAATTCTCACCACATTCTTGACAAAAGAGGTGGTAATACTTCCAAGGTAAAGAAGAACAATTGCTGGATAGCAAGGGTCTCAAGATATATCACAAAGCACGAACAAGTTTGTGTTGGAGGGAAGGCAATAAGTGGCCGATGATAACGCAGCTCATTGAGGGCAAGGATGGTATTTCTCATCATGAACTCAATTGATATCCTGGAAGAGCTCAAAATGTTGATGATGATCACGACACAATTGTCGAGAGATTTCACGAAGGTGTAATCGATCGGCGATGACAACAAGTCAAAGGACTGATGAAGCGAAAGGTTATTGGAACCACGAGTACGACATAAACTCAGAATCAAGCTTGCTGTTCAAGGCGAAATGATATGACGAGGAAAATCGACGTAAGCTTAGCTCATCGTCGAAAGTGGTGCTCCGGGAATAACGACCAGGTAGCACAGTTAAAAAGTTGCACGATAAGGATATAGCCGATCAGGCTAGGAATGGCTGATCGGGTACAAACTCGTACTTAAAGAAGATTACTAAGAGTAGTTGAACCGTAGTGCGGACTCGATTCGATTATCGGTGTCTTTGAGTGTTTAATAACTCAGAGCCCATGAAAAATTGTAATCAGTGAGAATGTAGTACTTGATGAAGAACTCATAAGAAGTTATGTTGTTCCAAGATAATATCAAGTTACCAGGGGGTAATACTCGACGACAGATCAAAGTAGAGGTTGGACTAGGGTATTGCTCTACAGAAGACAAGTGCTTAAACTTGCACGAGAAATGGTATTTAAAGGAGAACAAGGTCGGAACCACGATTGCAAAAGGCCAGATCCCAGATATAAGATGAACTTATACCAAGGGAATAATTAATTTAAGAGAAGCTTTAATGATAAGATCTACATCGTGTCCATGGGCATGAACTCAAAGTTCAAGGTTGACTCCCACTTCTCCAATGCATAACCTTTCATTCACTGCTCTGTTAAAACTAAGTGAAGATGAAGAACTACCTGGTGAATTACCAGAGGAGTATGACCCGTGAAATCTTTCGGGTTCACACAGATTAAGGAAGGCATAGGTTCAACCCATCAGGGCATCTTACGAACATATACCACAAACTTCAGGGTAAATAATACAAGCTCGAAAGTAGAGCATTGTTCAAAAGCAGATGATACAATTTACCAAAGGCATTATATACCCATGGAAAGGCTCTCAAGGTTATTCAATATGAAGGACACTATCGGATGAAATCCAACAAAGGAACCAATGGTCCACAAGGGATCTGATGTGAGAATCGGTACTCAACCAGAGGAAGAAGAATGCACGGGCATCATATTATACAACATCTGAATAATTCGATGCTTAGGTAACAAAGGAATTACGATTTCCAAAACAAAGGATCAGAAGCAGTCGCTCTGATCGAGGATGGATAAGTTGGATAGACCAGAGGCACAATTGACGACAAATAGTTTGATCGAGAACCAGCTCATGTTCAAAAATGATGTCTGAGCCGGAAAGATAATTTAAAAGGATCAACTGATGATTGCATGCATTCGCACTCATGTTGAATCAAAAGGATCAAAATGACGATGCCTAAGGATACTAACGAATATTGCCAGACATATGGAAAGCATCCCTCATGCAAGTAGACAAGTATGGCAGAGTAATAAGCTACTAAAGGATTTTTGGAGGATAGTATTTCGAGGACCATTGTGAAACACATGAACAACTGGGGTATGAGCGGATACTCGATAAGTGCGAGAATTATCCATAGGGTATTCAGGTGACAAAGAACAGCAAGGTCGTAAGCTCAAAGGATTATCGAAACAACGACGAGTGTTTCGGGGTATCTTGTAATAACAAGACCAACTGGGGAAGAATGTAAGAATAACAACTGCAAGTAGTTATTCATAAGGGTTGACGGTGGAAGGGGAATTGCAAACGCGATGAACACAAGTTCTCGGGTTAACAGCGGAGAGTATCTTCAGGGTCTTCATGTGCAGCAGTCGATCATCAGTAATAAGGGGCTCTCCGGGTGAAAGTGATAACGAGATCCAAATGATAGGTTTAGCAAAATTCATTTAACCCGAATAGAAGAGAGATCAGAGTCCCAGAGTATAGACAAGGAGTAACAGATCCTAATACTACCCAATGGTGACGTGTGCCGGTAAGACACACAGCCATGCCAGTAAAAGTTTTTGTAACGTCTAGACTCGACTTCGGCCAAGGAGTTGTGAAGGGGGATTCCTACAGGCAGTCGGCTCTGATACCAACTTGTGATGCCCCCGATTCAATCGTACACTAACCATGCACGCAAATGTGTACGATCAAGATCAGGGACTCACGGGAAGATATCACAACACAACTCTAAAACATAAATAAGTCATACAAGCATCATAATACAAGCCGAGGGCCTCGAGGGCTCGAATACAAGTGCTTTCGATCATAGGCGAGTCACGAAGCAACAATATCTGAGTACGAGACATAAGTTAAACAAGTTTGCCTTAAGAAGGCTAGCACAAACCGGGATACAGATCGAAGAGGCGCAGCCTCCTGCAGGATCCTCCTAACTACTCACAGTGCGTCGTCGCCGAGCTGCACGTCGTAGTAGGCACCCTCTGAGGTAGTAGTCGCCATCGACGGTGGCGTCGCTCACAGGCTCCATCGTGCAGTTGCAGCAATCGGGTAAAGAAAGGGGAAAAGGGGGAACAAGGCAACCGTGAGTACTCATCCAAAGTACTATAAGCAAGGAGCTACACTACATATGCATGGATATTATGTGTAAAGGGCCATATCAGTGGACTGAACTGCAGAATGCCAGAATAAGAGGGGGGTAGCTAATCCTGTCGAAGACTACGCTTCTGGCAGCCTTCGCCTTGCAGCATGTAGCAGAGGGTAGTCTGAAGTCCTCCAAGTAGCATCGCATAGCAATAATCCTACCCGGCGATCCCCTCCTCAATGCCCTGTTAGAGAGCGACCACCGGGTTGTATCTGGCACTTGGAAGGGTGTGTTTTATTAAGTATCCGGTTCTAGTTGTCATAAGGTCAAGGTACAACTCCAAGTCGTCCTGTTACCGAAGATCACGGCTATTCGAATAGATTAACTTCCCTGCTGGGGTGCACCACATAACCCAACACGCTTGATCCCATTTGTCCGGACACACTTTTCTGGGTCATGCCCGGCCGCGGAAGATCAACACGTCGCAGCCCCACCTAGGCTGTGAGAGAGGCCAGCACGCCGGTCTAAACCTAAGCGCACAGGGGTCTGGGCCCATCGCCCTTAGCACACCTGCATGTTGCGTACGTGGCCGGAAGCAGAACTAGCCCCCTTAATACAAGAGCAGGCCTACGTTCCAATCCGGCGCGCGCCGCTCAGTCGCTGACGTCACGAAGTGCTTCGGCTGATACCACGACGCCGAGTGCCCATATCTTTCCCACGTAGTTGGTTAGTGCGTATAGACCAAATGGCCAGACTCAGATCAAATACCAAGATCTCGTTAAGCGTGTTAAGTATCCGTGAACGCCGAATGTGGTCAGCCCACCTCTCTCCTAGGCGGTCTCAACCTGCCTGTCGCTCCGCCACAAAGGTCCATCCGAGGAGGCCGTCGGGACAAAGGTCCTTTCAGCCCCCAATCCGTGAATCACTCGCGGGTGCTCCATGTCCGACCCGACTTTAGTCACCACATGTATCATGTATAAGTATAAGTATATACCCGTGATCACCTCCCGAGTGATCACGACCCGATAGTATAGCACAGCAGACGGACAAGAATGTAGGGCCACAGATGGAATACTAGCATCCTATACTAAGCATGTAGGATTGCAGGTAAAGGTAACAACAGTAGTAGCAAGGACAGGCTATGCATCAGGATAGGTATAACGGAAAGCAGTAACATGCTACACTACTCTAATGCAAGCGGGATAGAGTAGAATAGGCGATATCCGGTGATCAACGGGGCTTGCCTGGTTGCTCACAGCAAGAGAGGGGTCGTCATCTCCGTAGTCGTAATGGGTAGCAGCAGCGTCGGTCTCGGTGTCTAGCGGAAGAAGAGGGGGAAGAAACAATGAATACAATGCAAACAAGTGCATAACAGGACAATAAGCAGAGCTAGACGTGTTCTAACGCGGTATGAGGTGATACCGGTGAAGAGAGAAAACAACCGGGAAAGTATCCCCGGTGTTTTGCGTTTCCGGATAGAGGAGCCGGAGGGGAAAGTTATGAAGTTTGATATGATAGGGGTGTGTGGCGGACGAGCGGGTTGCTTATCCGAATCGTCTCGCCGTTCTGAGCAACTTTCATGTTGAAATAATTTAATCCGAGTTACGGTTTATTTTATATGATTTTCTAAAGTTTTAAATCATTTTTAGAATTTATCTAATTAATTTATTTCAACATTATCCGAGCGATTGCATCTTGGCGTCGGCGATCAATGTGGGTCTTGACTAGTCAAACTACTGGTGGGTCCCTCATGTCATTGTCTGCTAACTAATTAACCAGGTTAATTAGTTTAGTTAACAGATTAGTTAAGTTAATTAACAGTAGTTAATTAGTTTAATTAGTTATTAGGTTAATTAAACACAATTAATTTAGATAATTAATTAATAATTTTATTTATTATTATTTTTATTCCTTTTTTTATATATAAAACATTCTGTGGGGGCCTGGGGCCCATCTGTCATAGGCCCCAGGGGCCTTAACTAGCCGGGTGCAGCAGGTTCAGGCGCTTCTGGGCATGGGGCATCGCCGAACCGTGAGCCGAGGCAGGCTAGCCCGGACGGGCGAGGAAGAACAGCGAGCGCCTTGGCTGGGTGGTGTTAAGGGCGCGAAGGCAGCGCGCGTGCACCGCGAGGAGGCCGGGGCACGCGAAGACGCGGATGCGCGTGCGTGTACAGGGGCGCGGAGGATCATGGTGAGGTGCAGGGCCGAGGACGGGGCTCACCGAGCCCTGTAGTTGAGCAAAGCTGGCTCGAGGAGGAGTCGGGGCTGGCGCGACGGGGCGGAGGAGTTCCTGGCGACGAGCAGCGACGGCAGGGTGGTCCGGCGACAGTGAGGCCTTCGGGCGGCAAAGACGGCATCGGCAGAGGTTCGGGCGGCGGCAGGTGACGACGAGGTGGCCATGGCGGAGGCGTTCCGCGCGGCGTCGAGACGGTGGGGAAGGTCGACGGGGTCGGGGCGCCGTGGGGAGGTTCGTCCCCCCATCCCGATCTGGATCGGGGAAGGGGAGAGAGACGTGGGGATCGTGGGGAGGGGCAGTGAGGCGACCGGTGAGAAGTGCACGCTAGGGTTTCGGGGCACGGTTGGTTAAGGGGGGCAGCTGACTCGGCTAGGTCGGCCCGTTCGGCCGGCTGAGGCTAGCTGGGCCATGGCGGCCAACTAGGCCAAGGCCCAGTCGAGAGGGGGTGTTTTCCTTCTATTCCTTTGTTTTCTTTTTATTTTAATAATGTTGCTTTATTGTCTTATCTTGATGCTCATTTAATTTTGTTTTACAAAATATATACAGAAGCACCTAAATTAGTGTGACTAGTTTTACCACTGCCACAAAAAGTCCACACCTAGTTAAAATAGTTTAATACTCTATAAATTATGAAAGGCATTTATTTAAACGTTTAAGCTACTATTTTATTTATTTTAGAGCCTTTAAACACTTTATCAAAGTTTGGTTTCTCATACAATTGCCTATGCAATATTTGGATTACTCCAAACATTTTAGTTTTAATGTTTGAAAACTTTTATTGTTTGCCTCGGTTTTAAATTTGAAATTCGAACTAGGTTTCGAACTAACGCGAGTTTATCCACAGTAACCGAGGTGACGTGGCATCATTAGCAGGGATCACTGTAGCTTAATTATCCGGGCGTCACAGCTCCTCCTCTTGTCATCCCCAGCCATCACTTGCTCAAAAATAATGCCCCCAGGAGGGAAAGCGATACTGAGAACGTCATCATCGTCAGATCCGGGAGACCCAGATCTAGGGTTTTCCCCGGAGCATCCCGAGCCCGATGACACAAACTGCAACAACAATGTCTCGACAAGGAAACGACATCAAAGACGCCACCATCGTCAGCCATGACCATAGCCGGCGCGATTTTCATCGGCAGTTGCGCCACCGGCGTCTTGCCCGGCGTCGCTGGTCCCTTCAATCGGAGCAAACTCCAAAAGGATGCCCTGAAGAGGGACTACGACGCAAAAGCACCGCCATCGCTCGATCCCAAGGAGATCTAGGGTTTCCCCAGGAGTTGCCCGCGCTGTCAAGGACCAGACAAGGATGGACCCCCGCAGATCCGCCTAGCTGCCGACGTGCCGCACCCGCTACCGCGCCGACCACGACCTAGAGACCAAGCCCATGCTTGGGTCCAGATCTGGCCGCGCCGCTGCCGATCCGGTCATGCCTCCATCTTATCCACTCTATTCTTTCGCTCTCAATTATTATCATTTCCTATTAAATTTCCTCATCACTTTTGCACATTAAAAAGAACTTGTATTTCTCCTCCTTCTCTTTTGTTCTCTTCAATTCCCACCCTTTGTTGGAAAGGAGCAGTGCTTCTTGTTGACATCCGCGGCCGTTAGAATTGGCTCGTGTTCATGGAGGTGCTTGTGTCTTGGATCATGCCTCCAAGATGCCCCTGGTTGCTTGTATCTGCGTTGGTATTTTCTCGAAAAGGAGAGGATGATGCAGCACAACAACGCTAAGTATTTCCCTCAGTTATTAAACTAAGGTTATCAATCCAGTAGGAGGACCAATCAACACTATGTAAATGGTACCTGCACACAAATAACAAATACTTGCAACCCAACGCGTAAGAGGGGTTGTCAATACCTTCCCGATATTGAGATAGATTAAATTGTATGAGATTGGATAAATAGATCTGACAAAAACACAAAAAAATAAGAAAAAGTGCAACAAGGTATTTTTGGGGTTTTTAAATAATAGATCTGAAAGGAATATGATTGGAAATAGATCCGGAGGCCGTAGATTTACTAGTGGCTTCTCTCGAGAAAATAGGATACGATGGATAAACAAATTACTGTTGGACAATTGATAGAAGAGCAAATAATTATGACGATATCCATGAAGGAAATATGCCCTAGGGGCAATAATAAAGTTGTTATTTTATATTTCCTTATATCATGATAAATGTTTATTATCCATGCTAGAATTGTATTAACCAGAAACTTGATACATGTGAGGGTACATAGACAAAACACCGTGTCCCTGGTAAGCCTCTACTAGACTAGCTCGTTAATCAAAGATGGTTAAGTTTCCTAACCATAGACATGTGTTGTCATTTGATGAACGGGATCACATCATTAGGAGAATGATGTGATGGACATGACCCATCTGTTAGCTTAGCATATTGATCATTCAGTTTTATTGCTATAGCTTTCTTCATGTCATATACGTATTCTTTTGACTATGAAATTATGCAACTCCCGAGTACCGGGGGAATGCCTTGTGTGCTATCAAACGTCACAACGTAACTGGATGATTATAAAGATGCTCTACAGGTATCTCCGAAGGTGTTTGTTCGGTTGGCATAGATCGAGATTACGATTTTTCACTCCGAGTATTGGAGAGGTATCTCTGGGCCCTCTCGGTAATACATGTCATATGAAGCCTTGCAAGCAATGTGACTAATGAGTTAGTTGCAGGATGATGTATTACGGAACGAGTAAAGTGACTTACTGGTAACGAGATTGAACTATGTATGAATGTACCGACGATCGAATCTCGGGCAAGTAACATACCGATGACAAAGGGAATAACGTATGTTGTCATTACGGTATGAACGATAAAGATCTTCGTACAATATGTGGAAACCAATATGAGCATCCAGGTTCCGCTATTGGTTATTGACTGTCGGGTTATCAAGGGACATATGCCAGGGGGTGGCTTATCATGGAGGGGACAATGAGTACGTCACGGTGCACAGAAAGCAGGATAAGGCGTAAACATGTACGCCGATGCATCTTACCCAGGTTCGGGGCTCTCCTAGGAGATAACACCCCTAGTCCTACTCTGCGGGGTCTCCGCATGATCACTATGTCAATAGAGTGGCTACAAGGTTGCTCCTTGAGCTGTTTGGTCAGAGGAGGAAGAAGGGCAAGGCTAGCTCTACTCCTCTCTCTATGTGGGTATGTTATCTATGGTGCTGAACCCTTTGCATGTGTGCCCTGGGGGGGAGGGGTTATATAGGCCTACCACCCAGGGGTACAATGGTAATCTGGCCGGGTGTAGGGCCCGGCCGTCAGTGTCTCTAGTGGCCGGCTTCTCCGCGGCTGCTGGGGCCCGCCGGCTGCCGCTCTTGGCCGACAAGTGGGGCCAGCCGCCTGCGGGTCCTGCCGGCTGCTCTATACTGTAGCCTCGCCCCTGATGACGAAGTTGTCGAGGAGGGGGAGGGGGCGTGGCTACAGTCCCGCCGCCTGGCGGGCGCTCACTGTAGCCACAAGATGTCATATCTAGTTAATGACGCACAGACTCCAAGGGAGGGGGAGGGCCGCCTGCTTGGAGTCAGTGTCCCCCTATGCCGATTGGTCGGGGCTCGCCGCCTTCTAGCTTCTCACGGACAAGTAGGGCCCGCCGCCTGCGGGCCGTACCGACAGCCCGCGGTGGAAGCATGGCTCCCTCTGCCATGCATGATGTCACGGGCGACATGGCAACAGTGTTGCGCCGGGCGTGGGATGTCCGCCTGATACGCTGCACTGTGGCCACGTTCTGCCCTGGATTCGGTGGTGGCAGGCTGCACTGTAGCCACGCCCCTTCTCGTCATTGTTATGAGGTGCTAACTTCAAGGAAAACGAGGGGCCGCATGCTAGGAGCCGACCTCTCTGGAGGCTTCCTACTAGGAGCCGGCCTCTCTGGAGGCTGCCTGCTAGGATTTCACCGCCTTCTCGCAGCCGGCCGCCCAGACCAGCCGGCCCCAGGAAGGCGGTCCTTTGTCTTTGATGTTTAAGGGGCGCAGCTGGCCCTGATGTCTTGAAATACCATGGGGGGCTGATGAGGCTACCCGTGGTCATTTACTCCCATAGTAGTCCCCGAAGCTGGTGGGGCGCCACGGCTGGAAAGGCGAGAAGCCTCGACAGCTTCCTACTCCGAGTGGTCTGGTGGTTTTGCTTCGTCCGTCTTCTGTGGTGCCGACTGCTAGGAGCCAGCCCTGACCAGGCAGGCCGCCTGGTGATTTCAAAACTTCACGGTGGGGGCCAGGTGGCACGCCAGCCGATCGTCAGGCTTGCCGCCCGTTGCCTGCCCGCCATGTGGCGCCAGCAGACTAGGCCGGCCTGCCAGCCCATGCGCGCGATGAGACGTCGCCGCAGGCGGGGGGCTGCCACTACAGGGCCTCGACACGGGCGCAGATCTGCTGCGGCCGTAGCAGACGGTCGAGCTTCCGGTGCGTAGTTAATACACGTCGTTATGGGGCGGTAAACGTGGGGTCGTGGGGTCGTGGGCGCAGTTAATCCCACGATCCCCCATGCTCCGCCCCCTCGGCTCCGCCGCCAGGGGCTATAAGTAGGGGGAGGAGGGGGCGGCAGATGCATGCGCGCCCTCCTCTCCCTTTCCCTTCGCCATTCTTCTTCTTCTCCTCTTCACCGCCACAGCGCCCCTTCCTCTTGCCGAAGCGCTGCCGCAGCCCACCGTCGTCGGGCTTCTTCTCGCTGCGGCTTCGCGTGCTCGTCGTCGCGCTGCGCCTCCATCGAGCACTTGAGTCCATGGCTCGCGCACGGGCCGGCGACTGGGACGGCTCCAACGTCCATGAGGATCATCTCGCCTTTCTCCACCAAATGCGGCGCCTGCCCCGCGAGGCGCACGTGAAGGTGCGCATCCCCCCCGAGCCAGAAATCTCGCCGGTGCCGAAAAACTACGAACGCGTCGTCTTTCGGTCCCATTTTCTTCGCGCGTCCGGCCTTCCGCGAGCGGCTTCTTGCGCTCCTTCCTCAACTTCTATTGAGTCCAGCCGCACGACCTCACGCCAAACACGGTGGTGCTGCTGGCTGCCTTCATCACCCTCTGTGAAGGTTACCTCGGTACTCTCCCCACCCTTGAGCTCTGGGGAGACTGCTTCTACCTGAAGCTTGGCACCGCGCCAAGGGCACGGCGGCTTAGTGTGGAGCCTGCGTGGCGGTGCGGCGTCCGGGTGCCGGGAACCGCTTCCCACCCATCTCCCTGCTGTAGTCGGCCAAACTGTGGCAGAAGTCCTGCTTTTACATCAAGAACATCCATCCGACATTGGACTACATCAACTTACCGTCTTATGTAGCCGGCCCGCCCGTTGAGCCGCGCGCCAACTAGCAGTATAAGCCGAGCACCCTGTCGGCCGCCGCCTCCGCCGCCCTCGCCAGACTTCAGGTGATGATGAAGTCGGAGGGCCTCAAGGGCTCCGATCTGCTGGCCGCCTACGTGGCGTGACGAGTGCTCCCCCTCCAAGCCTGGCCCCACATCATCAGCCGCGTGAGCGGGCACCGGGACCCGTCCTGCATGTGCACATGGGAGCTGCCGGACATGGAGGTGGCCCGGCTGGTAAACCACTTCTCCAACTGCAAGTTGTCGGAGAAGGATTGGCAGTTCGGCAAGCGACCGTACGACCACGCACACCCGCCGCCTGCGGTGAGTCTTGTAATTCTTTTTCTTCTTTGTCCGAGTTCTTCTTTGCCGTCTGATCCGTCGGCCATGGTGCAGGTCTTCTTGACCAAGTCGGCCGCCGACGCTCTGGAGCCAGATCATCAGTACATGCCGGACCGGTTGAGAAGCGACGTCGACGATCCCGACTTAGGGGCGGCTGCCATGGAAGAGGACAACGCCACGGGTGGTGGTGGTGGAGCAGGAGGCTCCGGAGGAGGTGGCCTCGAGGAGTGTCCGGATGATGACGAGGAAGAGAACGAGCCGCGCAGCACGTATGGCGCCGACAAGGCGGGCGCGAGCTCTTCAGCCGTGCCGATTGCACCAGGCGGCGCACCGACGCGCCGAGCCGATGCGTTGCTGTTCGGCAGCCGGCCGAAGAAGCCCAAGAACACGGCCGCCGCGACCAAGCGGTGGGAGGCCGCTGCAAAGGCGACCCAATTCCAGAAAGCCCCAAAGCAGCCTCCGATGGTGTCCTCTTAAGTACTTAGATTTCGCTGCTCTTGCTTTTGCATTTGCTTTTCTTCTTTCTTCTAGTCTTCTTACCGGCTTCTCGTCGCCGTGCCTTCGTAGGGCCCCGCTCTCTCTTTCATGGGCCTCGTCCACCTCGGTGATTGGGACGGCGGGCGACTCTGGAAAGCCCCGCCGTGTGGATCCGCTCGCCGACCTCCAGGAGGCGACGGAGCGGAACGCGCGGGAGGCGCGCGAGGAGCGGGAGAAGGCGGATGCGGCCAGGGCGGCGCAGGAGGAAGCCGACGCGGCAGCCAAGGCACAGGCCGACGCGGCCGCCAAGGCGCAGGAGGAGGATGCAGCCCGCGGCCGGACTCCACAGCTCGTCGTCCCGCTGTGGGCCGTGCTACCGGCGCCGGAGAAACGGCCTTGATCGAGGAGTCGGGCGATGACCAGCAGTCTGGAGAGGGAGGAGGCGACACCATCATCTTGAGGCGGAGGTGCCCCATAGCGCCATTCTTGAGACCAAGTAGTCGGCCTGATGTGCCACTGGTGCCGCTGGTCGGTGGCGAGCTGGTGGTGGGCTTGACTCCCGCGGTCCGCACTCCGGTGCGCTGGCGTGTGGCGAAGGCGGCTTTAGCACCGCCGCCCCACTGGAGTGGACGCCTGGGGGCGGGACGGGTGTTCTGAACACGGCCGCGCAGGACGTCCAGGCCCATTTCCAGGCCCAAGGCGCCGCCCTCCAGCAGTACACGAAGGCGTTCTTGGCAACGCGAGCAGCCATCTGGGTATGCTTCTTGTTCTCTGTTTTTGATTTTTATAATCTTTCATGGGGGCGCGCCAGCGCACCCACTCGGTGTAACCCCCGAGTTCCAAGCTGGCTACTGAGTAGGAGGCTCGAAACTTAAAGGTAAATTCCGAGTGCTAACTTATTTTCTCTTCTACTATCTTTGTTGCAGGATTACCACAACATCCGTGTGGCCGCCTTCAACTCCCACGTCCAGGAGCTGGCCAAGCGGACCACTGATTTGGCTGAGAGCCGGAGTAAGCACTCTGTCTTCTCTCTCACGGGGGCGCGTCAGCGCACCCGCTGGGTGTAGCCCCCGAGATTCGGGTCGACTGCTGAGCAGTCGGGCCGGATCTTCCGGCAACTACTTTTCTCCTTTGTTGATTGTTGATTGTCTTCTCTTTCTTATCTTCTGCAGGAGCAGCTGCCGCATTGCAGCAACGCCTGGGTGAGGTCCAGATCGAGCTGTGCGCCAAGGAGGAGGAGTGCAGCAAGGCGGCCTAGGAGCGCGACCGCCTGGTCAAGGAGTTGGCGGACCAGGCGGATAGTCAAAGGGCGGACCTCTAGAAGGCAAAGGAGAGCGAGGCCAACCTCCATGCCGAGTTTGAGACTGAACGCTCGGCCTGGGCCGAGAAGGAGAAGGCGCTGAACAACGGCTACGGCGAGATCGAAGATATGATCGATGGTGAGTTATCTTTCCTTTCTTTCACCCGCCAACTGTTATACGAGCTGGCCTTTGGCTTCATACTTCTTTTTTCTTCTTGCGCAGAATTCTTCCATGGTCACGCCGTTGCTGCCAGCCAGGCCATCGAGGCTCACCGCGACGAGCAAAGATGGGTTGTTGCATAGATCGCACCCAACACGCCCCGGACCCTTAGCGAGCAGCTTCTCGCCATCCAAGCTCGCCTTCAGCCGGCTCATGGATGCTCCGCCGCTTGCAGCGCGTCGGGGCCCAGGTGCTGACCGCCCTCTGGCTGGATGCCTAGATCCCACGCACTCCCAGCCGGACTGCTGAGTGGCTTGAAGTGGCAGTAGGCCGCTTCGAGGCTTGGAAAGGCTCCACGGCTCGTGCCGGCGCCCGTTGGGCCTTGGAGTTCGTCAGGGCATGGTATCCTGGGCTGAACCTAGCCTAGTTGGCCACCTTCCGTCAGGAGGCTAACGAAGAGTTGGTGGCGGTGGGGCCTGCGCTCACTCAACGTGCGGCGGCGATCACCGAGTACACCAACACTAGTGTTTTCATCCCCGAGTTGGACGAGGAGGGTGATACGTCCATTTTGCATCATGCTTTTATATCGATATTTATCGCATTATGGGATGCTATCATGCATTATGTCACATTACTTATGGCTATTCTCTCTTATTTTACAAGGTTTACATAAGGAGGGAGAATGCCGGCAGCTGGAATTCTCGGCTGGAAAAGGAGCAAATATTAGAGACCTATTCTGCAGAACTCCAAAAGTCCTGAATCTCCACAAAAGTCATTTTCGGAAATAATAAAAAATGTCCAGCGGAAGAAGTTCACCAGAGGGGGGCCCACCTGTCCACGAGGGTGGGGGCGCGCCCCCTACCTCGTGCCCCCCCCCCTCGTTGGCTTTCCGATGGCCATCTTCTGCTATATGAGGTCTTTCGATGAGAAAAAAATCAGAAGCAACCTTTCGGGACGAAACTCCGCCGCCACGAGGTGGAACCTTGGCGGAACCAATCTAGGGCTCCGACAGAGCTGTTCTGCCGGGGATACTACCCTCCGGGAGGGGGAAATCATCGCCATCGTCATCGCCAATGCTCCTCTCACCGGGAGAGGGAAATCTCCATCAACATCTTCACCAGCACCATCTCATCTCCAAACCCTAGTTCATCTCTTGTATCCAGTTCTTGTCTCCAAGTGCGGGATTGGTGCTAGTAGGTTGCTAGTAGTGTTGATTACTCTTTGTAGTTGATGCTAATTGGTTTATTTGGTGGAAGATCATATGTTCAGATCCATTATGCATATTATTACCCCTCTGATTATGAACATGAATATGCTTTGTGAGTAGTTACGTTTGTTCCTGTGGACACGGGAGAAGTCTTGCTATTAGTAGTCATGTGAATTTGGTATTCGTTCGATATTTTGATGAGATGTATGTTGTCTAGCCTCTAGTGGTGTTATGTGAACGTCGACTACATAACAGTTCACCATTATTTGGGCCTAGAGGAAGGCATTGGGAAGTAATAAGTAGATGATGGGTTGCTAGAGTGACGTAAGCTTAAACCCTAGTTTATGTGTTGCTTCGTAAGGGGCTGATTTGGATCCATATGTTTCATGCTATGGTTAGGTTTACCTTAATACTTTTGTTGTAGTTGCGGATGCTTGCAATAGAGGTTAATAATAAGTGGGATGCTTGTTCAAGTAAGAACATCACCCAAGCACCGGTCCACCCACATATCAAATTATCAAAGTACCGAATGCGAATCATATGAACGTGATGAAAACTAGCTTGACGATAATTACCATGTGTCCTCGGGAGCGCTTTTCCTTATATAAGAGTTTGTCCAGGCTTGTTCGTTGCTACAAAAAGGATTGGGCCACCTTGCTGCACTTTATTTATTTTTGTTACTTGTTGCTCGTTACAAATTATCTTATCACAACACTATCTGTTACAACTTATTTCAGTACTTGCAGAGAATACCTTGCTGAAAACCGCTTATCATTTCCTTCTGCTCCTCGTTGGGTTCGACACTCTTACTTATCGAAAGGACTACTATAGATCCCCTATACTTGTGGGTCATCAGAGGGCACCGAGGTGTCGCCCAACTGGTTCGGGCTGAACTCAGAAGGTGGCGAGGACTCGGTGGAGGAGATCGCCTCCAGCGATAAGGGCGAGGATGAAGAGGGCGAGGATGGCGAAGACGACGCACCGAAGAGTGGAGCGGACGGCCAACACCAGCCCGATCAAGCATCAAGCAACGAGCCGCGTGTAAGTGCGCCGACTGCTACTGGTGCTGACCAGGCCGAGACTCGCTAGACGGCCGCTCCACCAGCCGGCACCGCCGACTCCTCCAACCTGCCGTACCCGCCTACTGCTCCTCTGGCCTAGGCGGCCAGTTTTATCTTATCTTTTCCTGCTTTTGTAATCTCTCGAGCAAGCTCGTTAAATTTGCGCAGTTCCACCCGAGGGAGTCCTGGATTAAGGGGTCCTCGGGCGTCCGGACTATGTAACATGGCCGGACTAATGGGCTATGAAGATACAAGACAGAAGAATTCTTCCCGTGTCCGGATGCGACTCTCCTTTGTGTGGACGGCAAGCTTGGCGTTCGGATATGTAGATTCCTTCCTTTGTAAACCGACTCTACACAATACCTAGGCCCCTCCGGTGTCTATATAAATCGGAGGGCTTAGTCCGTAGTGAGAATAATCATAATCATACAGGCTAGACTTCTAGGGTTTAGCCATTACGATCTTGTGATAGATCAACTCTTGTAATCCTTATATTCATCAAGATCAATCAAGCAGGAAGTAGGGTATTACCTCCATCAAGAGGGCCCGAACCTGAGTAAACATCATGTCCCCCGTCTCCTGTTACCGTCGACCCTAGACGCACAGTTCGGGACCCCCTACCCGAGATCCGCCAGTTTTGACACCGACATTGGTGCTTCCATTGAGAGTTCCTCCGTGTCGTCGCTAGAAGGTTCGATGGCTCCATCCATCATCTACAACAACGCTGCCCTGGGGAGGTTTTTCTCCCCGGCCAGATCTTCTTATTCGGTGGCTTCGCACCGCGGGCCAACTCGCTTGGCCACCTAGAGAAGATCCATAGCTACGCCCCTGGTCACCATATTAGTTTTGGAACTCTGGACTATGTCGCTGATATCCGAGGAGACTTGATCTTCCAAGGGTTCACGACCCCAACCTCCACTCTGGCCTTGGATCCGGAGCGTGTTGCCAGGTCCGAAGACGGGATTACTAAGCCCGCTGGACTATCTGCGGCCACTAAGCCCAGTACGAGAGAGCTGGACAAAGTAGTGCCGCTAGCAACCGTCATGAAGCCAGACTCTTCTCCGGACACTGGCTCCGAACCCTCGGAGTCAGTGTCGTGTGAGCTCGGCCAAGGAGTTTCCTTCCCACCGTACTCCACGGATTTTCTTCTCCCTGGCCAAACCTCGCCTTTAAGCGAGGCTCTGGACTAGATGCGATCCCTCGTCATTACAGAGGAACAATGTCCGAACTACGCCCAGCCCAGACTAGGGGCTGAGGGCGGGGAATTTTACGTCCCACCCACCACCCACTTCATAGCCACTGTCGAGGACTTAACTGACATGCTCGACTACGGCTCCGAAGACATCAACAGTACGGACGACGATGCCGGAGAAGAGCAGGCTGAAAACCCGCCGTTTACCGGATGCTGGACGACCACCTCTTCATATGACTTGTACATGGTGGACACACCCAAAGAGGGTAGCGGCGATGATAAAGAAGATCCAGTCGAGGATAAACCTCCTGAGATCCAACCAAAGCGCAGACATCAGCGGCGCCACTCTAAATCATGCCGTGGAAAAGACAACAATACCGGCACAAGAGACAACACTCTAGACGATGCCGAAGACAAAGAAGAACCCGTCAAGCCAACCTCCGAACAGGACGATCAGGAAGATGGGCAAGCTAGCCCTGATGAACAGGCCGTAAACGAAGACTCGGAGGACAACAACTATCTTCCACTCTCCAAGGATGAGGTGAGCCTCGGCAACGAAGACTTTATCAGGATGGAGGAACCTCTCGAGCAGGAGCGCTTCAAGCGCCGGCTAATAGCCACTGCAAGGGGCCTGAAAAAGAAGCAGCAGCAGCTTCAAGCTGATCAAGATTTACTCAACGACAGGTGTACTAATGTCCTGGGAGCCGAGGAATACGGCCTCGAGCGCCCAACCAAAAGTTAACCGCAGCATAAACTTCTACCTCAATACGACGACGAGGCACTGGACCCCGTACCGTCAGCGCGTAACGCAGCTGACTGACCACCGCGTGGCCGGGACAAAACGGCAACTCAAGCCGAACACCAGTACATACTACCTCGCCGTAAAGGCAGAGATACAACAGATCAGGGATATACATATGACATGCGTCAGGACCTGGACAGTAGAGCAGGTCAGACCAGATCGATCTACGGACCGCGGGGGCGTGCTCCGACGTGCGACGACGGCTATCTAGCCGGATGTGACAAGCATACTCACGTCCGGGCCGAAAACTGCAGACGGACTCCATCCGAGCTACGTCACGACTTAGCCCGATATAGAGGCGCCACACACCCCCTCTGCTTCACTCATGAAGTAATGGAGCACGAATTCCCAGAAGGGTTTAAACCCGTGAATATCGAACCGTATGATGGAACAACAGATCCCGCGGTATGGATCGAGGACTTTATTCTCCAAATTCATATGGCCCGCGGTGACGATCTTCATGCTATCAAATACCTCCCGCTCAAACTCAAGGGACCATCTCGGCACTGGTTGAACAACCTGCCTGAAAACTCTATTGGCAGCTGGGAGGACTTGGAAGATGCCTTCAGCGACAACTTCCAAGGCACATACGTCCGACCTCCGGATGCCGATGAATTAAGTCACATAGTTCAACAGCCCGGAGAGTCAGCCAGGAAATTCTGGACTAGGTTCCTAACTAAAAAGAACCAGATCGTCGACTGTCCGGATGCCGAAGCCCTAGCGGCCTTTAAGCATAGCATCGGTGACAAATGGCTCGCCCGACACCTCGGCTAAGAAAAGCCGAAGTCCATGGTGGCCCTCACGGCACTTATGACCCGCTGTTGTGCGGGCAAAGATAGTTGGCTAGCCCATAGCAATAATAATGCAAGCGAACCTGTCACCTCTGAGGCCAAGAATAGCAACGGCAAGCCCCGACGTAACAGGCATAAGCGTCGAAACAATGGTGACAATACGGATGAACGGCGGTCAATGCCGGATTCAGTGGCTCCAAGTCCGGTCAGCGGAAGAAGCCATACAAAAGGAACAATCCACCTTACAGCTTGGACCGCATACTCGATCGTCCATGTCAGATCCATGGCAACCCTGATAAACAAGCCAATCATACCCACCGGAGTTTTTGGGTTTTTAAATAGGCCGGCAAGTTAAATGCTGAGAACAAGGAGAAGGGGTCGCAGAGTGAGGACGATGACGAGGAGCCCCATCCACCAAACGCAGGGGGATAGAAGAAGTTTCCCCCAACGTTAAAACAGTGAACATGATATATGTTACACATATCCCCAAGAGGGAGCGCAAACGCGCGCTCAGGGACGTCTATGCGATAGAGCGAGTCGCCCCAAAATTCAATCCATGGTCATCCTGCCCGATCACCTTCGATCGCAGGGAACGTCCGACCAGTATTAGTCATGGCAGTTCAGCCGCACCGGTCCTCGACCCAATAATTGATGGATTCCACCTCACACGAGTCCTCATAGATGGGGGTAGCAGCCTCAACCTGCTCTATCAGGATACAGTGTGCAAATGGGCATCGATCCATCAAGGATTAAGCCCACAAAAACTACCTTTAAAGGAGTTATACCATGTGTAGAGGCCCGCTGCACGGGCTCAATCACATTGGAGGTCGTCTTCGGATCCCCGGACAACTTCCGAAGCAAAGACTGGATCTTCGATATCGTCCCCTTCCACAATGGCTATCACGCACTGCTCGGACGAACTGCATTCGCTCGATTCAATGCGGTGCCACACTATGCTTATCTCAAGCTCAAGATGCCCGGACCACGCGGTGTTGTAACAGTCAATGGAAACACGGAGCGCTCCCTCCGTACTTAGGAGCACACCGCAGCCCTGGCAGCAGAAGTACAGAGCGGCCTTATCAAGCAGAACCTTAATTCGGCGGCCAAGCTCCCGGACACTGCCAAACGAGTCTGAACTACTCTGCAGCAGGACAGTCCAACTCGTCAGGAGCTCGACTAGCAATTCGGCCTCCGTCTCAGTCCCGACCAAATGGCGGCGTACGTACCACGCGTACATAACTATGCACTTCCTACCTCTTGAGCACTGCGTTGGTTTTCCCTTGAAGAGGAAAGGGTGATGCAGTAAAGCAGCGTAAGTATTTCTCTCAGTTTTTGAGAACCAAGGTATCAATCCAGTAGGAGACCACGCTCAAGTCACACGCACCTACACAAACAAATAAGAACCTTCCATCCAACGCGATAAAGGGGTTGTCAATCCCTTCGCGGGCACTTGCAAATGTGAGATCTGATAGAGATGATAAGATAATATTTTTGGTATTTTTATGATAAAGACTAAAAGTAAAGAAAGCAAAAAAATGGTAATAGAAATAACTTGTTGACGCGCCCCCGTCCCTCGTGGCCTCCTCGTTGATTGCTTGACGTCCACTCCAAGTCCTCTGGATCACATTTGTTCCGAAAATCACGTTCCCGAAGGTTTCATTCCGTTTGGACTCCGTTTGATATCCTTTTCCTTCGAAACACTGAAATAGGCAAAAAAAACAGCAATTTTGGTTGGGCCTCCGGTTAATAGGTTAGTCCCAAAAATAATATAAAAGTGTATAATAAAGCCCATTGAACATCCAAAACAGAATATATAATAGCATGGAACAATAAAAAATTATAGATACGTTGGAGACGTATCAAGCATCCCCAAGCTTAATTCACCTTTCGTCCTCGAGTAGGTAAATGATAAAAACAGAATTTTTGATGTGGAATGCTACTTAGCATAATTTTCAATGTAATTCTCTCAATTGTGGCATGAATATTCAGATCCGAAGATTCAAGATAAAAGTTTAATATTGACATAAAAGTAATAATACTTCAAGCATACTAACTAAGCAATTATGCCTTCTCAAAATAACATGGCCAAAGAAAGTTCATCCCTACAAAATCATATAGTTTGGTCATGCTCCATTTCCGTCACACAAGAATGCTCTCATCATGCACAACCCCGATGACAAGCCAAGCAATTGTTTCATACTTTAGTAATCTCAAACCTTTTCAACTCTCACGCAATATATGAGCGTGAGCCATGGATATAGCAATATGGGTGGAATAGAATATGATGATGGGGGTTATGTGGAGAAGACAAAAAAAAGAGATAGTCTCACATTGACGCGACTAATCAACAGGCTAGGGAGATGCCCATCAATTGATGTCAATGCAAGGAGTAGGGATTGCCATGCAACGGATGCACTAGAGCTATAAATGTATGAAAGCTCAACAAAATAAACTAAGTGGGTGTGAGGAAGCGCATTAATGGAATATACAAGCCAAGTTCTATAATGAAAAATTCCCACTAGTATATGAAAGTGACAAAACAAAAGACATCTATATAAAGATCATGGTGCTACTTTGAAGGACAAGTGTGGAAAAAGGATAGTAACATTGCCCCTTTTTTATTTTTTTATTTTTCTTTTTTCCGGGCCTTTCCTTTTTTTTATTCGGCCTTTCTCCTATTTTTTTCTCTTTTCTTTTTGTTTTGGGACAATGCTCTATGAATGATGATCATCACACTTCTATTTATTTACAACTCAATGATTACAGCTTGATACTAGAACAAAGTATGACTCTATATGAATGCCTCCGGCGGTGTACTGAGATGGGCAATGAATCAAGAGTGACATGTATGAAATAATATGCATGGTGGCTTTGCCACAAATACGATGTCAACTACATGATCATGCAAGGCAATATGACAATGATGAAGTGTGTCATGATAAACAGAACGGTGGAAAGTTGCATGGTAATATATCTCGGAATGGCTATGGAAATGCCATAATAGGTAGGTACGGTGGCTGTTTTGAGGAAGAAATAAGGAAGTTTATGTGTGATAGAGCTTATCGTATCACGGGGTTTGGATGCACCGGCGAAGTTTGCACCAACTATCAAGGTGAGAAAGGGCAATGCACGTCACCGAAGAGGCTAGCAATGATGGATGGGTGAGAGTGCGTATAATCCATGGACTCAACATTAGTCATAAAGAACTCACATACTTATTGCAAAAATCTACAAGTCATCAAAAACCAAGCACTACGCGCATGCTCCTAGGGGGATAGACTGGTAGGAAAAGACCATCGCTCGTCCCCGACCGCCACTCATAAGGAGGACAATCAAAGAACACCTCATGTTTCAAATTTGTTACACAACGTTTACCATGCATGCATGCTACGGGACTTGCAAACTTCAACACAAGTATTTCTCAAATATACAACTACTCAACTAGCACAACTTTAATATCACTACCTCCATATCTCAAAACAATCATCAAGCATCAAACTTCTCTTAGTATTCAACGCACTTATAATATTAGGACTAATTTCATAATTTAAGCAAATTACCATGTTGTTTTGTAGGACTCTCAGAATAATATAAGTGAAGCATGAGAGACAATAGTTTCTATAAAACAAAACGACCACCGTGCTCTAAAAGATATAAGTGAAGCACTAGAGCAAAAACTATATAGCTCAAAAGATATAAGTGAAGCACATAGAGTATTCTAACAAATTCTGAATCATGTGTGTCTCTCTCAAAAGTGTGTACAGCAAGGATGATTGTGGTAAACTTAAAAAGCAAAGACTCAAATCATACAAGACGCTCCAAGCAAAACACATATCGTGTGGTGAATAAAAATATAGCCCCAAGTAAAGTTACCGATAGACGAAGACGAAAGAGGGGATGCCTTCCGGGGCGTCCCCAAGCTTAGGATTTTGGTTGTCCTAGAATTTTACCTTGGGGTGCCTTGGGAATCCCCAAGCTTAGGCTCTTTCCAATCCTTGCTCCATAATCCATCAAATCTTTACCCAAAACTTGAAAACTTCAGAACACAAAACTTAACAGAAAATCTCGTAAGCTCCCTTAGCGAAAGAAAAGAAAACACCACTTCAAGGTACTGTAATGAAATCATTATTTATTTATATTGGTGTTAAACCTACTGTATTCCAAATTCTCTATGGTTTATAAACTCTTTTACTAGCCATAGATTCATCAAAATAAGCAAACAACACACGAAAAACAGAATCTGTCAAAAAAAGAACAGTTTGTAGTAATCTGTATCTAACGCAAACTTATGGAACTCAGAAAACTCTACCAAAATAGGACGACCTATATAATTTGTTTGTTGATCTACTGCAATTAGTATCAGTATTTTATCACGGTCTGGTGATTTTAAACAATTGTTTTCGTGAACAAAAAGTTTCTGGAATTTTCAGCAAGATAAAATAACTATCATCCAAGAAGATCCTATAGGTTTCACTTGGCACAAACACTAACTAAAACATAAAAACACATCTAACCAGAGGCTAGATCAAAGATTTATTACTAAACAGGAGCAAAAATCAAAAACTAAAATAAAATTGGGTTGCCTCCCAACAAGCGCCATCGTTTAACGCCCCTAGCTAGGCATAAAAGCAAGGATATTTCTATGAATTGCCATCTTTGGTAGGCAATCCATAAGTGGCTCTCATAATAGATTCATAAGGTAATTTAATCTTATTTCTAGGGAAGTGTTCCATGCCTTTCCTTAGCGGAAATTGGAATCTAATGTTCCCTTCCTTCATATGAATAATCGCACCAATCGTTCAAAGGAAAGGTCTACCGAGAATAATAGGACATGAAGGATTGCAATCTATATCAAGAACAATAAAATCTATGGGCACATAGTTCCTATTTGCAACAATAAGAACATCGTTAATTTTTCCCATAGGTTTCTTGATAGTGGAATCCGCAAGATGCAAGTTTAAAGAGCAATCATCAATTTCACAGAAACCTAGCAAATCACACAAAGTTTTTGGAATCGTGGAAACACTAGCACCCAAATCACACAAAGCATAGCATTCATGATCTTTAATTTTAATTTTAATTGTAGGTTCCCACTCATCATAAAGTTTTCTAGGGATAGAAACTTCCAACTCAAGTTTTTCTTCATAAGATTGCATTAAAGCATCAACGATATGTTTAGTAAAGGCTTTATTTTGACTATAAGCATGAGGAGAATTTAGCACGGATTGCAACAAGGAAATACAATCCATCAAAGAGAAATTATCATAATTAAATTCCTTGAAATCCAAAATAGTGGGTTTGTTGATATCTAAAGTTTTAACCTTTTCAATCCCACTTTTACCAATTTTTGCATCAAGATCTAAAAACTCCAAAATTTTGGGACGCCTTTTAACTAAAGTTGACTCATCTCCAGTCCCACCATTATCAATATTCATATTGCAAAACAAAGATTTAATAGGGGACACGTCAATAACTTTTAGATCTTCATCTTTATTCTCATAAAAACTAGAAGAACACGCCTTCACAAAGCAACCTTCCTTAGCACGCATCCTAGAGGTTCTTTCTTTGCACTCATCAATGGAAATTCTCATGGCTTTGAGAGACTCATTGATATCATGCTTAGGTGGAATAGATCTAAGTTTCAAAGAATCAACATCAAGAGAAATTCTATCCACATTCCTTGCCAATTCGTCAACCTTAAGCAATTTTTCTTCAAGGAAAGTATTGAAATTCTTTTGTGAATTTATAAAATCTTTAACACTCGTCTCAAATTCAGAGGGCATCTTATTAAAATTTACATAAGAATTGTTGCAGGAATTACCATAATTATTAGAGGAATTACTAGGGAACGGCCTAGGATTAAAGTTTCCTCTATACGCGTTGTTACCAAAATTATTCCTACGAACAAAATTCACACCCATAGATTCATTATTATTCTCAATCAAAGTAGACAAAGGCATATCATTAGGATCAGAAGAAACACTCTTATTAGCAAACATTTTCATAAGTTCATCCATCTTTCCACTCAAAATATTATTTTGTTCTATCGCATGCACCTTTTTACTAGTAGATCTTTCGGTGTGCCATTGAGAATAATTAACCATAATATTATCTAGGAGTTTAGTAGCTTCTCATAAAGTGATTTCCATAGAAGTGCCTCCCGCGGCCGAATCTAAAAGATTTCTAGAAGCAAAATTCAATCCGGCATAATTTTTTTGTATAATCATCCACAGGTTCAAACCATGAGTAGGGCAATTACGTATCATTAATTTCATCCTCTCCCAAGCTTGTGCAACATGTTAATGATCAAGTAGCTTAAAATTCATAATATTGTTTCTAAGAGAGATGATCTTAGCGGAAGGAAAATACTTAGAGATAAAAGCATCTTTGCACTTATTCCAAGAATGAATACTATTTTTGGCAAAGATGAAAACTAAGTTTTAGCACGATCTCTAAGAGAAAATGGAAATAGCTTTAATTTAACAATATCATTATCCACGTCTTTCTTCTTTTGGATATCACACAAATCAACGAAGCTATTTAGATGGGTAGCGGCATCTTCACTTGGAAGGCTAGCGAATTGATCTTTCATGACAAGATTCAGCAAAGCAGCATTAATTTCAGAAGATTCAGCTTTGGTAAGAGGAGCAATCGGAGTGCTAAGAAAATCATTGTTGTTGGTATTGGCAAAGTCACTGAATTTAGTATTATCTTGAGCCATCGTGACAAGCAAGCAATCCAACACATGAGCAAACAAGAACCAAGCGAAAAAGAGGCAGACGGAAAGAGAGGGCGAATAAAACGGCAAGGGTGAAGTGGGGGAGAGGAAAAAGAGAGGCAAATGGCAAATAATGTAATGCGAGGGATAAGAGTTTGTGATGGGTACTTGGTATGTCTTGACTTGTGCATAGACTCCCCGGGAACGGCGCCAGAAATCCTTCTTGCTACCTCTTGAGCACTGCGTTAGTTTTCCCTTGAAGAGGAAAGGGTGATGCAGTAAAGTAGCGTAAGTATTTCCCACAGTTTTTGAGAACCAAGGTATCAATCCAGTAGCAGACCACACTCAAGTCCCACGCACCTACGCAAACAAATAAGAACCTTGCAACCAACGCGATGAAGGGGTTGTCAATCCCTTCACGGCCACTTGCAAAAGTGAGATCTGATAGAGATGATAAGATAATATTTTTGGTATTTATATGATAAAGACTAAAAGTAAAGAAAGCAAAAAAACGGTAATAGAAATAGCTTGTTGACGGGAGATTAATATGATGGAAAATAGACCCAGGGGCCATAGGTTTCACTAGTGGCTTCTCTCGAGATAGCATAAGTATTACGGTGGGTAAACAAATTACTGTCGAGCAATTGATAGAATTGAGCATAGTTATGAGAATATCTAGGTATGATCATGTATATAGGCATCATGTCCGTGACAACTAGACCGACTCCTACCTGCATCTACTACTATTACTCCACACATCGACCGCTATCCAACATGCATCTAGAGTATTAAGTTCATAAGAACGGAGTAACGCTTTAAGCAAGATGACATGATGTAGAGGGATAAACTCATGCAATCTGATATAAACCCCATCTTTTTATCCTCGATGGCAACAATACAATACGTGTCGCTTCCCCTCATCACTTTGGGATCGAAAGCACCGCAAGATTGAACCCAAAGCTGAACACTTCTCCCATTGCAAGAAAGATCAATCTAGTAGGCCAAACCAAACTGATAATTCGAAGAGACTTGCAAAGGTAACCAATCATACATAAAAGAATTCAGAGGAGATTCAAATATTGTTCATAGATAATCCTGATCATAAACCCACAATTCATCGGATCTCGACAAACACACCGCAAAAGAAGATTACATCGAATAGATCCAAGAGAATCGAGGAGAACTTTGTATTGAGATCCAAAAAGAGAGAAGAAGCCATCTAGCTAATAACTATGGACCCGAAGGTCTAAGGTAAACTACTCACACATCATCGGAGAGGCTATGGTGTTGATGTAGAAGCCCTCCGTGATCGATGCCCCCTCCGGCGGAGGGCCGAAAAAGGCCCCAAGAAGGGATCTCACGGCATGTAAGGTTGTGCGGTGGAAATAGGGTTTTGGCTCGCTTGATGTTTTCGAGTGCGTGGGGTATATATAGGAGGAAGAAGTAGGTCGGTGGAGCTACAATGGGCCCACGAGGGTGGAGGGCGCGTCCAGGGGGGTAGGCGCGCCCCCTGCCTCGTGGACTCTGTCACGATCGGTTTTTCAATAAAATGCTTATTGAGAAACCGATCATTTTATTTCCAGTATGAGGAGAAATCCTCCTTACTGGTAGACAAAATCTTGATACAGAAGTCCAGTGGGACTAAATATATTACAAGGTTGAGCTGAGGTGCTCAACAATTTATTACAAGCACGCCAATAATTATACATAAAGGCGGTTATGACACAATGGTGTGGTGGCATACTACTGACTCGTAATAAAAGTGGTGGTGGATATGTCACAGTGAAGTGGATGACATGACTCTCGTATCTCATCGAGCATCGATGTGAGGCTCGATGATTTTATCTGGGTAGCGGAAGCGGGTATGATACAAGTGACCAAATTTCCAGGATTCACACGGGACTGACTGGGACTCCTCTAGGCGTTGGACTCGCTATCGAACTCTTCATCCATAAGATCGCCTTCGTCAACATCTGGCCAAATCAACAAGCCAGGTGAGTACTTTGAATGTACTCGCAAGACAGTCCGGACATAAGATATAACAAATGCAAACATGATGCGTCATGGGCAATTAGCAATGCACACTCAAATAGTAAACTTGCACGGTATGCAGAATGAAAAGGAAGTCAGGCGGTAATCCTCCCGAAATCCCAACAAAAAAATAGCTGAAAACCGATCGGGTGTCTGAAGCGACGCCTCGAAAGGTGAACAAATAAATTAACATGCCGCAGTCGGGCGTCTCAGCGACACCAAATAAAGGGCTTATATTGGAAGGTAAAAGGACAATGCGTGCCACAGTCGGACGTATAATGCGACATCACATAAAGGGCTTATATCGGAAGGTAAATAATAAGAGTGCCACAGTCGGACGTCTGAGCGACATCACATAAAGGGCTTATATCGAAAAGTAAATAACAAGAGTGCCACAGTCGGACGTCTGAGCGACATCACATAAAGGGCTTATATCGAAAAGTAAATAACAAGAGTGCCACAGTCGGACGTGTGAGCGACATCACATAAAGGGCTTATAGTTCATCATTCATATTCAATAAATTCAGGAAGATACATCAATCACAAGAAATACTCAGCACATATTAATACACGGGTTAGTCCATCCACAGGAATGATCATTTAGCCGGACTTAACACTCATGTTGGTTCACTGGAGTTTTTTCACTGAGACTGACACTGACAAAGATAAGTTGAACACAGTACTTGACCATGGATAGGATTATTCGAAGGATTTTGACTCTGCAGAGTTTGTACTAATTAACCACAGCCAACGGATTTCCGTAGTCCCGAAGGACTAGTTCCGTTTACGGATTTTTAGAAGAAACACATCTAACCAGTACACACCATTGCCACATTCCGCTGCCAGGAATCACCCTAGGCAACGTTCAATAAAAACTCTAAGACGGGGAGGTCACAACCTCGAATAGCATGGGATCAAATTTATATCGCGCGCTCTAAGCGGTGCCCCCCTCTCGGTCCCAACCAGAAACACCCATGCCCCCTGACCGGATGAATGGCTTTAATCCAGGGCCATGGAACCCTCATCACGGCCTCTCTATTTGGTGTGTACCAAGAAAGAGGTTTGCAACTTACTAAGCCATATTCCTTGCAGAAAACATGTGGTAGTACAGGAAAGGGAACGGATGGTAACGTGACTTGACTCACGCTGACACCGGGATTAAATGGTTTGGCATAAGACTAGCATGCTACAACAATACCTTCTTACCCATCATGTCACCACATGACCATGTAAACTCGTATCAAATAACATACGGAATTTTGAAGCTCACTTGCCTCAACTTTGCATGCAACATAACACTTACTGCAATGCTTATAAACATGCTATGAACTAACTACCCAATGCAAACATGCAAAACACTCATCATATCAAAGGTTCAAATATGCTTGCATGGTTCGGAGTAGTCGGAGTCTAGCTCGGTGAAGTTCGCGGTTCCGTCACCTCCTCCGGTATCTACGGGTTAAAGAAAAATACGTACTAACGTAAATACCGTGCGTGCACAAAAAGAGTTCCAAATATTTTTCAAATAAATATGACAAAAAACTCGACAGAAAAATAAACATGACAGAAAAAAGAATCAATCAAAAATCATTTTCTGTTTAAAAGTTATAAGGGTTTTAGTTCAGGGACCTTTCTGTAATGAAACAGAAAGTTTCTAGGGTTCATTTTATAAAAACAGAAAACGTTCCATTTAAGTATACGCCAGTCCAGAGAGGAGACGTACTTTGCCAGAAGGCCTTTTCAGAAAACGTTTCGTTTAAAAAGAAGAGAGGCCGACGGGGGTCCCACCGTCGAGGTTTGAATGTTTGAAAGAGAAAAGGCGAGTGGCCACGCCTTGAGGGCTGATGGTTGCATCCGGCGATCCATGGCGGGCGGGATCGGGAGGTACCTACGGGTTCAAGGTGTTCTTCCGCACCTGAGGGTGGTGGAGTTGAGCGTCGGCGAGCACCACGTCGACGGCGACCCCAACTCCGGTGGACGACGGTTTGGGCAAGGTTGATTCTCTTCCAACAGAGCTGCAAGCTTCAAATTGGGGCGTGGGTTAGGAGTGTGGGTGCACTAGGGGGTTGCTGACCAGGTATGGGAGGCGGGGATGGCCTCACCTGAGCGAATCTAGTCGGAGCCCGAGGCGGATCGGGGCGGCCGGAGTCGAGGAAGGAGACCTCCTCGAGGTCCTCGCAGTGGCTAGGAAGGGCTCTGGTGGTGTGGAGGTGTGGCGCTGGGTCGAGGGAGAGCCTGGGGGCTCCTTTTATAGCTGATCCGAGGTGGTGGCCGTGATGGGATAACTCCGGTGGTGGGTACGGCGGGGCGATGGCCGAACGGGGTTGTCAGGCGGTCGGGCATCAACGTGCGGGTCTACAGGTGCCATCCACAAGCTGGACTTGGCAAAACTTGGGTGTTACTCCAATCCCTCGACGGAACGGCCCACGGGACTCGTCGGCGGCAGGGAGCGCTACATGCTCGCCGAGCCACGCAGCGGCAATGACTGCAGCGTGTGCAGGCAAGCAGACGGCCACGTGGAAGTCTTGGGTGGTTTGGGCGGCGCTAGACGGCGCCGAAAGCTGCAGCTGCGCCCTGCTGATCGCCACGGGTGGCTCTGCCACCGCAGAAGCTGCCGGCATCGGCGGGACACATCGCCACCGACGCCCGCGCCCGGCCAAGCGAGTGTGCGGAGCATGGATAAGGAAGGGGTGCAGTGTGCAAGGTGCCAAGTGCGTGCACTGGTGAGATTGACGATGATCTCTGAAGAAAACAACTCCGATGCTCTGAAACTGGACACTGACTCTGAATTTTCTGAAACTGTACAGCAACAGTGCCTACCAAGCGTTCGACGAAATGATTCTGGCATGTGGAGAATTTATCTGGGGCTGATCTTTGGTGGGGTGGCCTCTCAATGCATCTGGAGGCTGCCTGAATTTTCTCAGAATTTTTGGAGCAGGAAAATATGAATTTCACCAAAAATGATGAATCTGGTCCAAAATTGCAGTGGGCAAATTTTGAAATATTTGAATTGTGGAAGAGTGGATCTTGATGGATCTAGGTTGGGGGTGCTAAGGACTAGCCAGGGGAGTTGGTTTGAGATCAAAACTCAAAATGAAATAGGCACTTCCGTTGTAAATCACCTAGGTCCAAAAATAAAAACAGAAATAGTTTTAGGGTAAAAATAAATGGAATAAAAATCCAAAATGGGTTGATCCTGCTAGGATTGGCCACTTGACTTGATCCAATGTGGAGGGAGGTGTTTTGGAAGAAAATTTTAACATGAGGCATGGTGAGAGGGGATGTTTGGCCTAAAAGGAATAAAATCCGAAACCCTAAGGATTTCTTCTAAATGAAAATCTCTCAAAATAAATTGTGTTGAGTCCATACCAATGAAAGGCCATCAAAACCAAACCCAGGGTTGAGGACAACCCAAAATAAAGATTTTGACATAAGAGAAAAATATTTGAGGAGAAGAGTCTTTTAAAAAAGAAATTGAATAGCCTCCTTTAAATCAAACAAAGAATTTGCTGAAAATCAAATGAAATTTTTTGGAGTGTCACAACACCTACCCCCTTAGGAAAAATCTCGTCCCCGAGATTTCAGCTGATCCACAAATAGGTGCGGGTGCTCTGTCCGAAGAAAATCCTCTCTTTCCCAAGTTGCTTCAATCTCGGTGTGATTGCTCCACCGAACTTTGAAAAACTTGATTGTTTTCTGACGGGTCCTCCTTTCAGACTCCTCCAATATTTTTATTGGTCGTTCTCTGGAGGTGAGTTCTGGTTGCACGTCAATGTCTTCATGGGATACATGCTTCTCTGGGTTGCTTACGCACTTCCTCAACTAAGATACGTGGAACACGTTGTGGACATCTGACAATTCTTCGGGTAGGTCTAGCTGGTAGGCTACTGTGCCTCTTCGTGCAACTACACAGAATGGTCCGATGAATCTTGGTGCTAACTATCCTTTAACTTTGAATCGTTGCAGGCCCCTCATAGGAGATACTCGCAGGTACACATACTCACCGGGTTCAAAACTGACTCCACGATGTTTTTGATCGTAATAACTCTTTTGTCGGCTTTGAGCTATCTTGAGTCGGTCCCTGATTATCTTAACTTTCTCCTCAGCTTCCTTGAGCATATCTGGGCCGAAGATACGACTATCTCCTGTCTCTGACCAATTTAGTGGAGTGCGACATCTCCGCCCATACAAGGCTTCGAAGGGTGCCATTTGTAGACTGGCTTGGTAGCTGTTGTTGTAGGTGAATTCTACGTATGGCAAGCTTTCTTCCCAACTGGTTCCGTAGGTGAGGACACATGCTCTCAGCATGTCCTCTAGAATTTGGTTTACCCGTTCAGTTTGTCCATCCGTCTGGGGGTGGTATGCTGTACTGAATGCTAGTTGGGTTCCCAGAGCTTGTTGTAGGTGATCCCAAAATCTGGAGACGAATTGTGTGCCTCTGTCGGATATTATAGTCTTTGTAACTCCATGCAGACAGACGATACAGGAGAGGTAAAGCCTGGCAAGCTTCTGAGTGGTGTAGGTTGTTTTTACGGGAATGAAATGTGCCACCTTGGTTAATCTATCTGTGATGACCCATATGGCATCATTTCCGTGTTGTGACCGGGGTAGTCCAACAATAAAGTCCATCCCGATCTCATCCCATTTCCACTCCGATATCATGTTTGGTTGTAATAACCCTGCTGGTTTTTTATGTTCGGCCTTAATGCGCTGACACGAATCACATCATGCAATGAAGGTGTCTATATCCCTCTTCATACCGTGCCACCAAAATCTTTCCTGAATGTCCTTATACATTTTGGTTCCTCCCGGGTGGATTGAATATGGGGCGGTGTGGCCCTCGGCTAGAATTTTCTATTTGAGCTCTTTTATGTTTGGTATGCAAAGCCTATCTCCGTACCATAGTATTCACTTATCGTCTATGACGAATTCTGAGGCCTTGCCCAAACTCACTTTTCTTTTTATGCCTTCGATGCTGGGGTGCCCATGTTGATCCTCCTTAATTTGTTCTATCAGGTTGGGATGTATTTCCAAATTCGATACACTGCCTTCGATGACCATTACCAAGTTGAGTTTGGCAAACTCCTGCTGAAATTCTGGTCTCAAATCTGGTAGGCTGTCGTTGCGTGTACTGGGATTTCGACTAAGAGCATCTGCCACTACATTTGCTTTTCCTGGGTGGTAGTGAATGCCAACATCATAATCCTTTACCAACTCTATCTAGCATCGTTGTCGCAAGTTGAGTTCTGGTTGTGTGAAAATATACTTGAGGCTTTTATGGTCCGTGTATATTTCACAACGATTCCCAAGCAAAAAGTGTCTCCATGCCTTGAGTGCATGAATAACTGCTGCCAACTCCAAGTCATGTGTGGGATAATTCTCTTCATGCTTTCGTAGTTGCCTGGAAGCATAGGCGACTACCTTGCCTTCTTGCATTAATACGCATCCGAGGCCTTTTCGGGATGCGTCGCAATACACTTCAAAACTCTTGTGTATGTCTGGCACAACCAATACTGGTGTTGTTGTCAGTTTCCTTTTGAGTTCTTGGAAACTTCTCTCGCAGGCTTCGGTCCATACAAACTTTTTATCCTTCTTGAGCAACTGGGTCATTGGTTTTGCTATGTGGAGAATCCCTCAATAAATCTTCGGTAATACCCTGCCATCCCCAAGAAACTTCGTACCTCCGTTACGCTGGCTGGTGGTTTCCGACCAAGTCTGACCTTGACCTTTTCCGGGTCTACGGGAATGCCTTCTTGGGTCAGTACGTGGCCTAGAAAACCAACCTGTCTTAACCAAAATTCACATTTGCTGAACTTGGCGTACAATTGATGCTTCCTTAGCTCTCCCAGTACAATCCTGAGATGTTCAACATGCTCTTCTGGTGTCTTGGAGTATACCAGAATATCATCAATGAATACCACCACAAATTTGTCCATAAATTTCATAAACACCTTTTCATGAGGTGGACAAAATACGCGGGGGCGTTCGCCAGTCCAAACGGCATTACTGTAAATTCATATAGCCCGTATCTTGAGGTAAATGATGTCTTGGGAATATCTTCTATCTGCACTTTTAATTGATGGTACCCCGACCTTAAGTCAATTTTTGAGAAGACCTTGGCTTGAGCGAGCTGGTCAAATAAATCATTTATCCCGGCATCGGTATTTGTTCTTGATTGTGACCATGTTGAGTGCTCGATAGTCTACACACAATCTCAGTGTCCCATCCTTTTTCTTGGCAAATAAAACTGGTGAACCCCAAGGTGAGGAGCTGGCTCGTATAAATCCTTTATCCAATAATTCTTTTATTTGCTTATTTAATTCTACCAACTCGGATGGTGCCATCCTATATGGTTTATTGTAAATGGTGGTGGTTCCAGGTGCTAGTTCAATGCTGAATTCTATTTCCTGGTCTGGTGGCATGCCTGGTAGTTCTTCGGGAAATACGTCTGGAAACTCACATACCACTGGGACCTTGTTTAACTCTGAAACGTCCACCTTGTTCAACCTTGGTCGTCGTGGTATTTGTCTTTCTTGAGCTAAAACTTTTATTGTCTTCCCGTGGTGGTGAGTAAGAATTACGGTCCAGTTGAAGCAGTCAATAAATCCTTTGTTGATGGTTAACCAGTCCATTCCGAGGATAACATCTAGTCCTTTATTTTCCAGCACAATGAGGTTTGCATGAAACTTTAATCCCTCGAACTCAATAACCACACCTTGGCAGTAACTCTGGGTGACTTGCTTAATCCCGGGGGACTTGATGATCATGGATTTTTCCAAGGGAAGCATTGAAAAATCATTTTGCAAAGCAAAACTCTTTGAAATGAACGAGTGAGAAGCTCCAGAATCAAACAAAACCGTGGCAGGTATTGTGTTGACAGGGAACGTACCGAGTACGATATCCGGCGCATTCTGTGCCTCCTCCTTGGTCACATGGTTCAAGTGACCCTTCTTGTGATTGTTATTGGGGTTGAAGTTGTTGCGCTTAGGTGCTGAATTACTCCCACCATTGTTCGGCTTTGGGGCCGAGTTCCTTGGCTTGGGACACTGCTTGGCATAGTGTCCTTGTTCTCCACAAGCGTAGCAATTGACGCCTGGGTGATATGTGAACTCCTTGTCCCTTGCATGGAAATTTCTGACCGAGCGTGGGACATTGGTTGTGGGCTTGTTTGCTCCACTTTTCTGAAAGTCAATCTTGTTTCGGTTGTTGCGAGCTTGAGCTGTTTGGTCCCTCTTGCGCTTGCGAAAATCTTCCAAGCTATGACGCTCATTCTCCAAGGTAATGGCTTTGTCCACAAGTGTTTTGAAGTCTGGGAAGGTGTGTACGACCAGCTGGCATTTAAGCGCTGGTGCTAGACCGTCCAGGAATCTCTCCATCTTCTTGTTTTCCGTCATGCGTTCTTCGTAGGCGTAGCGAGACAACAGAGTAAACTGACTGTTGTATTCAGTCACCGTCATGGTCCTTTGCTTGAGTTCATCAAACTCCCTCTTCTTGATCTTCATAATACTTCTTGGAATGTGCGCCCCACGAAAACCTTAAATTCCTCCCAGGTTATATCATTTTCGTTGGGGTGCATGTGTTGGAAAATCTCCCACCATGATGCAGCCGCTCCTGTGAGATAGTGCGGTGCATATAGTACTTTCTCACGGTCTGAACACTGAGCAATAATTAATTTTCTTTCCATGTCTCGAAGCCAATCATCGGCCTCAAGAGGTTTGTCAGTGTGAGAAAATGTTGGGGGCCAGCGTCTTTTGTAGCTCAGCCAACTTGGATTGTCTTGTCACGGTCCACGGTGATTTCCCATATTGATGACTTGGTTCATCATTTCTGATGTTATTCTTGACTCTGTTCATAAAGGCGGCATACTTGGGAAAATGTTGTTTCACTGCCCTGCTGACTCGACTGTCCCTGCGTGAAATTGTTGCTTGTTTGGGTGCCATAGTTCTCTTCTGGCGGATTTGGCATGGAGCGAGTCTAAGGACGAGACATTTTCCACTCTGGGGATATATTTTGCAAAACTCATAAGAAAAGGAAATTCATGCATAAAAATAAATAATTTCATAAAGGCGGATATTTTTAAATGCTCCAAGATTTTTCAAGAGAATAATTGATTGCGCATGGAGAAGGATTGCTCAGTACATATCTTACACGCAAGCAGTAATTATACAATACATCACTCAGGATGTGCGTACACAATCCTGACATGTTATTTAGGCTAGTGCACTTCTCCCAGTTCCTACATGATGCGCATACAAACTACTTCTCACAACCTATTTACATATAAACATATCTCACAAGCTCGTACATCGCATGGCAGCTAAGCGCACTTAGTCGGAGATGTTAAGGATCTCCCTTGGCCTGCCAAGGGTGAGGCCCAGTGAGGCTGGGGACTCAACCTCCTCCTCACTAATAGGCTCCAGACGAGAAGTGCTGCGCTGAGTAGTTGGAGCGGACGCCATGGGTGGAGCAACACGGACTGGAGTGGGCGCAAAAGGTGGTGCATCACGAGCTGGAGTGGGTGCAATGACCTGGTCAAACTCCTCAGTGGTAGGCAGGCAACAAGCGGTGGCGAGGACGGTAGGTGAATAAGATGCTGAGGACGAGACGAAAGTCAGTGGTGGTGATGTGTGGAGGAGCTCCCTCCTGTTGGCGGAACAGCCATGAACTGAGTCCATACGGGCCGCCACAAGGTCGTCCACAAGGTTATCAAAGGCTGCCTCAAGAGCCTAGAGATACTCAACAAGCATCTCAATAGCCTCATCCCGCTCCCCCCTTGGGCAAGCGAATGCATAGTGATAGGTGTAAGGTACATGGCATGGGAGGTAGCGGTAGCGACGAGTCTTCATTGAAGGAAGAACATCTCGGAGCCGAGCTATCGCCTCTCGGGCAGCCATCTGCATGGCATGCCTCTCCGTAGGCATGGCTCTACCCACAAATCGGAGGTGACGTGACTCCGCACGCCCTCCCACCACTGCACATGACTTTGGTGCATGGACAGACTATCGCTGATCTTGTGCTGGTAGAGTGTGAACACTGGGCGGACTGATGGCCCAATCGCGATCTTGATGATGTAGGAAAGGAGCTTGATAAAATCCTCTTGCACATTGGTGAACACCTGAGACTCACAGTCGCTGCTAGCCATCTACAAAAGTAGACAAAAATTCCGAATAGTCAGATCATAAATTTATGATGACTAACAGAAAGTTGCTACATTTTCCAAAACTGCTAAAATCGCACTAAGATGCTAATAACCGATTAGCGATCGCACCTAGTGGCTTCCTATAGTCAGCCTGGCTCTGGTACCAAGTTTGTCACGACCGGTTTTTCAATAAAATGCTTGTTGAGAAACCGATCATTTTATTTCCAGTATGAGGAGAAATCCTCCTTACTGGTAGACAAAATCTTGATACAGAAGTCCAGTGGGACTAAATATATTACAAGGTTGAGCTGAGGTGCTCAACAATTTATTACAAGCACGCCAATAATTATACATAAAAGGCGGTTATGACACAATGGTGTGGTGGCATACTCTTGACTCGTAATAAAAGTGGTGGTGGATATGTCACGATGAAGTGGATGACATGACTCTCGTAGCTCATCGGCGTCGATGTGAGGCTCGATGATTTTATTTGGGTAGCGGAAGCGGGTATGATACAAGTGACCAAATTTCCAGGATTCGCACGGGACTGACTGGGACTCCTCTAGGCGTCGGACTCCCTATCGAACTCTTCATCCATAAGATTGCCTTCGTCAACATCTGGCCAAATCAACAAGCCAAGTGAGTACTTTGAATGTACTCGCAAGACAGTCCGGACATAAGATATAAAATATGCAAACATGATGCGTCATGGGCAATTAGCAATGCACACTCAAATAGTAAACTTGCACGGTATGCAGAATGAAAAGGAAGTCAGCCGGTAATCCTCCCGAAATCCCAACAAAAAAAATAGCTGAAAACCGATCGATTATGCGAGCGGCGCCTCGAAAGGTGAACAAATAAATTAACATGCCGCAGTCGGGCGTCTAAGCGACACCACATAAAGGGCTTATATTGGAAGGTAAGAGGACAATGCGTGCCACAGTCGGACGTCTAATGCGACATCACATAAAGGGCTTATATCAAAAGGTAAATAATAAGAGTGCCACAGTCGGACGTCTGAGTGACATCACATAAAGGGCTTATATCGAAAAGTAAATAACAAGAGTGCCACAGTCGGACGTCTGAGCGACATCACATAAAGGGCTTATATCGAAAAGTAAATAACAAGAGTGCCACAGTCGGACGTCTGAGCGACATCACATAAAGGGCTTATAGTTCATCATTCATATTCAATAAATTCAGGAAGATACATCACTCACAAGAAATACTCAGCACATATTAATACACGGGTTAGTCCATCCACAGGAATGATCATTTAGCCGGACTTAACACTCATGTTGGTTCACTGGAGTTTTGTCACTGAGACTGACACTGACAAAGATAAGTTGAACACGATGCTTGACCATGTATAGGATTATTCAAGGATTTTGACTCTGCAGAGTTTGTACTAATTAACCACAGCCAACGGATTTCCGTAGTCCCGAAGGACTAGTTCCGTTTACGGATTTTTAGAAGAAACACATCTAACCAGTACACACCATTTCCACATTCCGCTGCCAGGAATCACCCTAGGCAACATTCAACAAAAACTCTAAGACGGGAGGTCACAACCTCGAATAGCATGGGATCAAATTTATATCAGCGCTCTAAGGGTGCCCCCTCTCGGTCCCAACCAGAAACACCCATGCCCCTGACCGGATGGTAGCTTTAATCCAGGGCCATGGAACCCGCATCACGGCCTCTCTATTTGGTGTGTTCCAAGAAAGAGGTTTGCAACTTACTAAGCCATATTCCTTGCGGAAAACATGTGGTAGTACGGGAAAGGGAACGGATGGTAACGTGACTTGACTCACGTTGACACCAGGATTAAATGGTTTGGCATAAGACTGGCATGCTACAACAATACCATCTTACCCATCATGTCACCACATGACCATCTAAACTCACATCAAATAACATACGGAGTTTCGAAGCTCACTTGCCTCAACTTTGCATGCAACATAACACTTACTGCAATGCTTATAAACATGCTATGAACTAACTACCCAATGCAAACATGCAAAACACTCATCATATCAAAGGTTCAAACATGCTTACCTGGTTCGGAGTAGTCAGAGTCTAGCTCGGTGAAGTTCGCGGTTCCGTCACCTCCTCCCAGATCTACGGGTTAAAGAAAAATACGTACTAACGTAAATACCGTGCGTGCACAAAAAGAGTTCCAAATATTTTTCAAATAAATATGGCAAAAACCTAGACAGAAAAATAAAGATGACAGAAAAAGAATCAATCAAAAATCATTTTCTGTTTAAAAGTTATAAGGGTTTTAGTCCAGGGACCTTTCTGAAATGAAACAGAAAGTTTCCAGGGTTCATTTTATAAAAACAGAAAACGTTCCATTTAAGAATACGCCAGTCCAGCGAGGAGACATACTTTGCCAGAAGGCCTTTTCAGAAAACGTTTCGTTTAAAAGAAAAGAGAGGCTGACGGGGGGGGGGGTCCCACCCGTCAGGTTTGAATGTTTGAAAGAGAAAAGACAGGGTGCGCCGACGCCCGAGGGCTGCGGTGGTTGCCGGCGGCGATCCGCGACGAGGCAGGGGGGTCGGGAGGTACCTACGGGTTCAAGGTGTTCTTCCGCACCTGAGGGTGGTGGAGTTGAGCGTCAGCGAGCACCACGTCGACGGCGGCCCCAACTCCGGCGGACGGCGGTTCGGGCGAGGTTGATTCTCTTCCAACAGAGCTGCAAGCTTCAAATTAGGCGTGGGTTAGGAGTGTGGGTGCACTAGGGGTTGCTGACCAGGTATGGGAGGCGGGATGGCCTCACCTGGCGAATCGAGCCGGGCCCGAGGCGGATCAGGCGGCCGAGTCGAGGAAGGAGACCTCCTCGAGGTCCTCATGATGGCTAAGCGGGCTTCTTGTGGTGTGTAGGTGTGGCGCTGGGTCGAGGGAGAGCACAGGGCTCCTTTTATAGCTGATCCGAGGTGGTGGCCGTGACGGGCGTGCGGGTCTACAGGTGCCATCCAGAAGCTGAACTTGGCAGAACTTGGGCGTTACTCCAATCCCTCGACGGAACGGCCCATGGGACTCGGCGGCGGCAGGGAGCGCGCCCTGTGCTCGCCAAAGCCACGGGCGACGACCAGAGCGTCTTGTGCAGTAAGGCGGCCACGTGGAAGTCTTGGGTGGTTTGGGCGGCGCTGGACAAGGTTGGAAAAAGCGGTAGGCATAAGCGAGGCGGTTGGCCTTCGCCTAGTGCCTAGGCGGTGCATAAGCGCCCTAGGCGCAGCCTAGGCGGTAATATAGTTTTTACTCGTAGTGTATTTGTGATTATTATATGGGTGTTGATATTAGTTTAGGGCATATAAATAAGTTAATTACCACCTATTTCCATTGGAATATAACCCGTTTGGCATATCGATGTAGTATGTGGCATGATTTCTTGCTTGGGTAGGCAATTCCTTGCTTGCCCTGCCTAGACATCCATTTATGCCCTAGGCGAGGCGTTTGGCCATTGCCTAGCGCCTAGGCGTGCCTAAGCGCCTTCTAGGCACTGCCTTTTCCAACAGAGGCTGGACGGCGCCGAAAGCTGCAGCTGCGCCCTGCTGATCGCCACGGGTGGCTCTGCCACCGCAGAAGTTGTCGGCGTCGGCGGGACACGTCGCCACCGACGCCCGCGCCCGGCCAAGCGAGTGTCTTGGCGCATGGATAAGGAAGGGGTGCAGTCGCAAGGTGCCAAGTGCGTTACTGGTGAGATTGACGACGATCTCAAGAAAAGCAGCGTCGATGCTTTAAAACCGGACAACGACTCAATTTTCTCAAATCTGTACAACAACGATTCGCACAAGCGTTCGACGAAATGATTCTGGCATGTGGAGAATTTATCTGGGGCTGATCTTTGGTGGGTGGCCTCTCAATGCATCTGGAGGCTGCCTGAATTTTCTCAGAATTTTTGGAGCAGGAAAAATATGAATTTCACCAAAAATGATGAATCTGGTCCAAAATTGCAGTGGGCAAATTTTGAAATATTTGAACTGTGGAAGAGTGGATCTTGATGGATCAAGGTTGGGGGTGCTAAGGACTAGCCAGGCGAGTTGGTTTGAGATCAAAACTCAAAATGAAATAGGTACTTCCTTTGTAAATCACCTAGGCCCAAAAATAAAAACAGAAATAGTTTTAGGGTAAAAATAAATGGAATAAAAATCCAAAATGGGTTGATCCTGCTAGGATTGGCCACTTGACTTGATCCAATGTGGAGGGAGGTGTTTTGGAAGAAAATTTTAACATGAGGCAAGGTGAGAGGGGATGTTTGGCCTAAAAGGAATAAAATCCAAAACCCTAAGGATTTCTTTTAAATGAAAATCTCTCAAAATAAATTGTGTTGAGTCCATACCAATGAAAGGCCTTCAAAACCAAACACCAGGGTTGAGGACAACCCAAAATAAAGATTTTGACATAAGAGAAAAATATTTGAGGAGAAGAGTCTTTAAAAAAATTTGAATAGCCTCCTTTAAATCAAACAAAGAATTTGCTGAAAATCAAATGAAAATTTTTGGTGTGTCACAGCCTCCTCGTTGATTGCTTGACGTCCACTCCAAGTCCTCTGGATCACGTTTGTTCCAAAAATCACGTTCCCAAAGGTTTCATTCCGTTTGGACTCCGTTTGATATCCTTTTCCTTCGAAACACTGAAATAGACAAAAAACAACAATTTGGGCTGGGCCTCCGGTTAATAGGTTAGTCCCAAAAATAATATAAAAGCGTATAATAAATCCCATTGAACATCCAAAACAGAATATATAATAGCATGGAACAATAAAAAATTATAGATACGTTGGAGACGTATCAGCACTCAAAATACCATGGGCATAGACGGAGGCGTAACTCGATTGTGGTCCATCATACGGCTCCCACACATACTTTTACTTTTCCCTTTTTACCATTTTGTAGTCTTTTCGTTCACAGGCCCCTCCCGACGGCCTGATCATCAGTCCTTTCGAAGGATAGATATACCAAGGCGACAAGCAGTACAGACGTGTGGGGAATCTCTAGATGTTCTTCTTGATGATCATTCTACCTTTTTCGGGACCAGCACGCAGCTCCCCCTTGGTCTTGGCATGCTAAATAGCCAGGATGCTTATCGCACTATTTGTACAAATACGCTTTGACGTATTAATCAAACTATAATGGAAACAGTTTGCGGCCCAACTTATGTGGCACTAGCTTACTACTTCATTTTATTCTTATCGATTGCACCCGTACACTTTGGTACGCTCTAATTCGCCAGGGGCTTCATTATGCTCCATACTACGGCAACAGAGTCCGAGCGCTTTTTACAGTACAGTTAGGCACCCCGAATTTTAGCATTAATTGCATCGGCTCCGAATCATGTCTTTGGTCAATAGTTGGGTTGCCCAGCTCCTGTGCTTGCTACCTTACGTTCCATCCTATCGGTTAAGGTAGTAAAGGGAGAACTACTGTGATTGTGTTTCTGGTTTATCCGAGCAAACACCTCAGTAGGGAAAGACAAAAACTGAATGTCATGATGCGGCGAGAGCTGGTCAGCTATTCGGAGGTTGAAAATATTTTGCGATATTTTCCGCATTATGCGACGGATCGGCTTCCCCGATCAGGTGTCTACGGCACCCTAGTCCAGATTAACAAAATATCAACCAGGGGTTGCACCTACATTTGCATTGTCAAACTCCTATGGCTAAGTGAGTGTGATAAAGCCACATAGTCCGATTTCCTAGTTCATTGCACTAAACGCCTCCTTCAAGGACCAAAATCTTGGATAAAGAGTGTTTAGATTCCATCCCGAACACCCCCGTACTACCTACATGGGGGCTAAAGCTGACGACTGACCAACTCTCAGATTTAAAAAAACGGCCGCATAGGAGGTAAAATTTTCAAACAACAAACATTATATTACATAACGGCGTTGTTTCATAATACAGGAAGGGATAACATGAATGACTTCATTCAAAGATAATGTCTTTTGAACACTGGCCCTCTACAATGCGGGATCCCTTCAAGACATCATCAAAATACTGCTCGGGCGTGCGGTGCTCCTTGCCCACGGGTGGTCCCTCGGTCGCTAGCTTGACGGCGTCCATCTTCGCCCACTGCACCTTGACACGGGCGAAGGCCATCCACGCACCTTCGATGCAGACTGACCGCTTGATGGCATCAAGACAAGGGCAGGCATTAACCAGCCGCTTCACGAGCCCGAAGTAGCTGCTGGGTATGGCTTCAACAGGCAATAGACGGATTATCAGATCCTTCATGGCCAGTTCGGCCACCCTATGCAGTTCGGTCAGCTGTTTCAGCTGATCGCCAAAGGCATCAGATGCTCTGGTGCAAGGTATTGCGACCAGAATAGCTTCTCCGTTGATCTCCCCTCTTCGGCTCGGAATAATTCGGCAGCATCAGCAACACTGCAAGGCAGATCTGCAAACGCCCCTGGAGAACTACAAATCCGGGTCAGTAAGAGGAACCTTTGCTTCACATACTTGCTCTGCATAATAAAGGCCTTACCGCGCGATTTTCTGGCCTCCTAGATTTCCTGGAGGGCGCCCTGGGCTTCAACCCGGGCATCGTGTGCACTTTGGTGGGCCTTGGCAAGTTCAGACTCTTGATCCACAATATTGCGCTCCAAGGACTCGCATTTCTTCACGGCGTCCTGGAGCTCCTGCTGGACCTCACCAACCCTGGCCTCGTGTTTCTTGCGAGCGGCTTGTTCCTTTGCTGCTCCCTCCTGGGATTCGGCCAGCGCCTTCTTGAGGGTCTCCACCTCAGTCGCCGCTCCTACAAAATATCATGGCACTATGGTCAACACAAATCATTCATCCTTTCTGAATCTACACAAGGTCATTGCATACCTTGATGATCCTCCAGCTGTTTTTTCACACGGCCGAGCTCTTCTCGGTCCGCTCCAGACTCTGCTTCAGTTCGAAGACCTCAGCAGCATGAGAGGTCGCAGCCAGGAAAGATGCCTGCTTATTCACATAGACACGTATGGTTAGTCTCCTGCGAAAATTATTCGATCCTCTCTCCGGCTTTTCTTTTCAAACACCGGACAGTGTCTCAGGGGCTACAGTCTATACTATGGCATTCCTTTTGCATAAATTGCGTTTCATACCTCAAAGCTCATTAGAAGGCACATGCGAGCTTGGTCGATCCGCTCTTCGTGGACTGAATCCTCTCAACCACCGTGCCCATGAGGGTACGGTGTTCCTCAACAATGGAAGCACTTCGCGGCGCTTCTAGTAGAGTGTCCGATGCCTCTGGATGGACAGAAGTCACCGGTGGAATTGGTGCACCTCCTTCTTTCGAAGGAGGCTGCTTGCCTGATTCCGGAGCCGTATAGGTCTCCGGAATTGTATCCGGCTGGGGGCCGAATTGGATATGGCTCTCATCGCCAGTCTCCATGGGGATTTGCTCCCCCATGTTTTCGGCGGCCGAGGTTTCACCTTCAGGCGCCACCCCGACGGCCTCCTGCGTCTCTCCCTGGCATGGGGAGGTCCTTCGGGACAACACCTCGGTGTCATCCATGGCCTTGGGAGAAGAGGCCGCCGGGAGGGACCCGCTGTCCATCACCTTCGGATCCAGCGAATTCCCTGAAGATGAGAATCGCTGGAGGTCGGAACGAGCCGGACTGCAGCGCATGATTCAACATGTTAAAACCATGGAGTAAAGGAGCTGGATATATGTGCGTGTCCTTGAGTACTTAAAATTCGGCCAGGGGCTTATCCTTGGGGTGCCACTCGGAGCTGCTGTCAATGTCCCACGCGGAGTTATCCGTGAGGGAGACCTTCCCCTTCCTGGACGCCTCTGCCTCCAGATGTGTGGAGGCCGCCCTTTTCTTCCTTCCCCCCTCCGGGGGAGAGTTGCTTTCCTCCTCCTCCTCCTCGTCCTCGGTGGGGGAGGACTGGGTCTCGGCGTCTTCGAATGTCACGTCCAAAGTTGAGGCCACTTCTGGTCTCCTTGTCCTTCTTCTTGGCCTTCTTCTCCGGCGCTTGGTAGGGCGCTGGAACCAGCATCTTCGTCAGAAGTGGGATTGCTGGGTTTTCGGGTAGCGGAGCCGGACACTGAATCCGTTCCTCCTTCTTTGTCCAGCCCTGAAAACAAACAAATAGGGAAGCTTAGGCATCTTCCTTGAGTATACAAGTAAAGGATACACCTTGAAATACGAAGAACTTACCGGACTGGCGGGATGGGCCAGGTCGTGCCCACGGTCCTTGGTCGTCGCCGGACATGTCTCGTTGGCCTTAAAGAGCACCTTCCAGATGTCTTCGTGCGTAGTGCCGAAGAACTGTTGCAAGGTTTGGTGCTCGGCCGGATCAAACTCCCACAAATGGCAAGTCCGGCTTTGGCACAGAAGGATCCGGCGAACAAGCATCACCTGGATCACATTGACAAGCTTGATGTTCTTGTCTACCATGCTCCTGATGCGCGTCTGAAGCGCTGTCAGCTCGTCCGACGAAGACCAGTCCAGGCCCTTCTCTAGCCAGGAGGTGAGCCGCATCGGGGCTCCGGACTGGAATTCGGGAGCCGCGACCCAGGTGGCGTCGCGAGGCTTTGTGATGTAGAACCACTTCTGTTGCCACCCTTTGACGGTCTCCATGAAGGTACCCTTGGGCCATGTGACGTTGGGCATCTTGCTCACCATGGCACCTCCGCACTCCACGTGTTGACCGCCCACCACCTTCGGCTTCACCTTGAAGATCTTTAACCACAATCCAAAGTGGGGTGGGATGAGGAGGAAGGCCTCGCACACGACAATAAATGCCGAGATGTTGAGGAAGGAATTGGGGGCCAGATCAGGGAAATCCAGCTCGTAGTAGAACATGAGTCCACAGACGAATGGGTGGAGAGGGAATCCCAATCCGCGGATGAAGTGAGGGATGAATACCACCCTCTCATGGGGCTCTGGGGTGGGGATGATCTGCCCCTGGGCCAGAAGCCGGTGGGCGATTTCCTGGGCTAAGTATCCAGCCTCCCGGATCTTGGTGATGTCCTTCTCCTTGACGGAGGAAACCATCCACTTGCCCTGTGCTATAGATCCGGACATGGCTGGAGTGCATTTTTGAGGTGGAAAGGCTGGAAGCTTGGGTGCTGGAGCTCGATAAGGGGTGGGCAGAGAGAAAGAAGGCATGGGAGAAAAGGTGAAATCCTTATCCCTTTATAAAGGTTGTGAATATCAAACGCCTCCCCACTCACCTTAAAACTTGCCTATTCCCCTAGGGCTGTGCAGACGGCGGGGTTGGATTACCCACGCCCGTATTGATGAGAATCCCGCAATAAGGGGACACAATATCTGCTTCGACAAGACGTGCCAATAAAACCGCATCTTGAAACATGGAGCGGGAGGCTAAAAAACGGTCCAAAATAATGACCGGGTGGCGACGTGATGTCACGCTACAAAAGTTGTCAGTAGATTGGACTCGTGAAATATTGTACTCTCTATGGGTGTGTGTGGTACTTGTTTTGCAGAGCCGGACACGTTTGCTGTATTCGCAGGCTGTTTTGGAGTATTCACAGGAGGAACCCGGCTTGCAATGCCGAAGACAATCTACGCGCCGGACACATCATCATTGAAGCCTGGTTCAGGGCATACTGAGGGAGTACTGGATTAAGGGGTCCTCGGGTGTCCGAACTATGTAACATGGGCCGGAATAATGGGCTATGAAGATACAAGACAGAAGAGTTCTTCCCGTGTCCGGATGGGACTCTCCTTTGCGTGGACGGCAAGCTTGGCGTTCAGATATGCAGATTCCTTCCTTTGTAAACTTACTCTGCACAAACCCTAGGCCCCTCCGGTTTCTATATAAACCGGAGGGTTTAGTCCGTAGAGAGAATAATCATAATCATACAGGCTAGGCTTCTAGGGTTTATCCATTACGATCTTGTGGTAGATCAACTCTTGTAATCCTTATATTCATCAAGATCACTCAAGCAGGAAGTAGGATATTACCTCCATCAAGAGGGCCCGAATCTGGGTAAACATCATGTCCCCCGTCTCCTGTTACCATCGACTCTAGACGCACAGTTCGGGACCCCCTACCCGAGATCCGCCGGTTTTGACACCGACACCACCCGCTGGGTGGTGTATTCAAACTTGTTGAATTCTAGCTAAGAGCCTTGCTATGTGAATTAACTTTATTCGCACAAGTTGTGCTTTGTCGGGTTCTAACTTGCCTTGATTTTTTGTTCTCTTGGCGTTTTCCTTTGCCGCCTTCCCTTGGCTGTCGCCTTGCCAGCCAGACAGCCGCTCTGCGTTCTGTGGCTGGGTCAGGTACTTAGCCATTTTGGGAAGGCAAGTACTTTGGCCGTTTAGAACGTAGCAAGTTAAGTGAGAAGCCAGACAGTGAGGCGAGGAGCCGGCTTGACCTATGTTGGTGCATTTTTCCTTAGCCATTTTTTGTGTGGGCGTCGTCTCCTGCCTTTAGCTCTTGCTAGCCGGACAGTCACTCTGCGAGCTGCGGCTTACGGCAAGAGAAGGCTTAGATGCCAGCACACTACTTGTCTGACTGCAGGTAGCATCAAAATAGTACAAGGCAGCAAGCCCCCGGGCCGACTGGTCGAACCCGGTGCCGGGCAAAGGAATGAAATAACACATTCACAGGCATAAAACTTATCATATAGATAAGAAGGGTAGCACCAAGTGCTCCTTGAGGGTCCTGATGTCTTTGCGCTTAACATAAAAGGTAGCGTGGTACATACTGCGTTAATTGTAAAATCTTCGGAGGAGATTTGCATTCCATGGGCGCTCTATTTCCTTGCCGAAATTGTCCCTCTTGCGTGCCCTTGGCTTCAGTGCATCGATCAGGTAGTAGGAGTCGTTGCCCAAGGCTTTGCTAATGATGAAGGGGCCTTCCCAAGGGGCCGAGAGCTTGTGTTGGCCGGCTGTTCGCTGGATCAGTCGGAGGACAAGGTCTTGGAACGAGCGTGGCTTGACCTTCCGACTGTGATATCCGCGCAGGCTTTGCTGGTAGATGGCGGACTGGCTGAGTGCCAACAGCCGGCCCTCTTCCAGCAGGTCGACGCCGTCTTCTCGTGCTTCCTTCGCCTTCGCCTCCGTGTACATGGTGACGTGAGGTGAGTTGAAATCAATGTCAGTTGGGATGACGGCCTCGGCCCCGTACACGAGGAAGAAGGGAGTGAAGCCAATTGCTTTGTTTGGTTTGGTGTGGAGGCTCCAGAGGACGGCTGACAGCTTTTCGATCCAGCAGCCGGCCGAGCGCTCCAGTGGCTCGACCAGTCGGGGCTTGATGCCGGAGAGGATGAGGCCATTTGCTCGCTCGACTTGGCCGTTTGACTGCGGATGGGCAACGGACGCTAAGTCCAGTCGGATGCCCTGCGTCGCGCAGAAACGAGCCAAGGCGCCTTTGGCAAAGTTGGTGCCATTGTCGGTGATGATGCTGTGTGGTACACCATACCAGATGGTGATGTCTGCGATGAAGGTCATAGCAATCAGACCATTCAGCTTCTTGATTGGCTTTGCTTTAATCCACTTGGTGAATTTGTCCACGGTGACAAGCTGATGGGTCATGCCGCCGTGTGTTGTCTTGAATGGGCCCACCATGTACAGCCCCCAAACGGCAAAAGACCAAGTAAGGGGGATGGTCTTGAGTGCAAAAGCCGTCAGATGTTGCTTGGAGCTGAATTTCTGGCACCCCTTGCATTTCTTGGCCAAATCCTTGGCATCCTCCAAAGCAGTCGGCCAGAAGAAACCATGGCGGAAAGCTTTGGCGACAAGGGATATGGAGGCCGCGTGGTGGCCGCACTCGCCTTGGTGGATGTCTCTGAGGATTGCTTTGCCCTTCTCTGGCTCTACGCAGTGCTGGAATACCCTAGTGACGCTGCGCCTAACAAGCTCTCTGTTGACGATGGTGTATGCCGCTGCCCGACGTTGTACCTGTCGGGCCAAGATCTCGTGGGCTGGTAGTTCTCCGCTCACCAGGAAGTTGAGGATGGGCTGCACCCATGATGGTGCTTGGACTTCGTCCACTGTCATTACGGCCACTGGTACTAGGGCGGTTGGGTTGGGAGGCGGTGGGGTGGAGTCGACCGCCGCTTGCTACATTGTTGAAGTTCGGCCCTGGGCCGAGTGCCGCAGCCCCTGAGCCACCTGCCAAAGTCCCCGGGCCGACTGCCGCAGCCCCCAGGCCGGGTTCTGAAGTCCCCGGGCCGGGTGCGACTGCTGCAGTCCCCGAGCCGCCTGCCGACGTCCCCGGGCCGACCGCTGCAGCCCCCGAGTCGGATCCAAGTGCTCTGGGGGCAGCCGGCACGAAGATAGACTCGGATTTCCGCTAAGGCTTGATAGACGGCTTGAGGAGGCGCTGAAGGGAGATGCCAGCTGGCATGGCTTGCCGAGTAGAGCCAATCTGTGCCAGGGCATCTGCTTGCTCGTTGCCGGCCCATGGCACGTGAATGAACTCGTGCCCGTCAAAATAACCGCTGATTTGCTGGTTGAGGAAGCGGTAGCTCGCCATGTTTGCATCCTTGGCGTCCCAGTCGCCAGATGACTGTTGGACCACCAAGTCCGAGTCGCCGTAGCACAGGATCCGGCGGATGCTGATCTCTTTGGCCAGCCGGAGTCCGTGTACTAGTGCCTCATACTCGGCCACGTTGTTGGAGGCGGCGAAGTGGATTTGCAGTGTGTATCTGAGCTTGTCGCCTTTGGGAAAGGTGAGGACGATGCCGGCTCCCAAACCGGTTCGCATCTTCGAGCCATCAAAGTGCATCCGCCAATGAGTGGAGTCTGGAGCTGGCGGCAGTCTTTGGTCTTAGCCCGGTCGACGAGGGAGTCGGCCAGTGCTTGGGACTTGATGGCGCTGCGAGGATGGTAGAAGATGGTGTAGGGGGCCAGCTCGATGGCCCACTTGGCCGCTCGGCCCGATGCATCTCTGTTGCCTATGATCTCGGCAAGCGGGGCGATGTAGACAACCGTGATGGGGTGCTCTTGAAAGTATGTCTTGAGCTTCTTGGCGGCAAAGTGCATGCCGTAGCACATCTTCTGGTAGTGGGGGTAGTTCTGCTTTGGGGTTGACAACACCTCGCTCAAGTAGTACACATGCCTCTGGACTGGCTATGCTTTGCCGTCTTCTGGGTGCTCTACCACAATGACAGTGTTGACCACCCGGCCGGTGGCGGCGATGTAGAGGAGAATGGGCTCCTTAGTAGCCGGGGCCACCAGGACAGGCGGCGTGATCAGCATCTTCTTCAGCTAGAGAAAGGCTTCGTCCGCCTTGTCGTTCCCCTCGAAGTGAGTGGTCTTCTTCATTAACTGGTACAGGGGAAGAGCCTTCTCTCCCAGCCAACTGATGAAGCGGCTGATGGATGCCAAGCACCCGGTGAACTTCTGGACGTCTCACAATCAAGCAGGTCTATCCATCCTCTCGATGGCCTTGATCTTCACAGAGTTGCACTCGATGCCGCGTTCTGAGACTAGGAAGCCAAGGAGCTGGCCGGCTGGGACTCCAAAAACACACTTCTCTGAGTTGAGATTGATTTGAAAACGATGCAGATTATCAAAGGTTTCCTTGAGATCTTCCAGGAGGGTACCGCGCTTCTCCGTCTTCACCACAATATCGTCTACATAGACGTGGGCATTTTTGCCGAGTTGCTTGAGGAGGCACTTCTGCATGCAACGCTGAAACGTGGCACTGGTTAGGTAACAGAAGGCTCCGAATGGTGTGATGAAGGCGGTCTTTAGGCGGTCGGCTGGGTTCAGCTTGATCTGGTGGTAACCGTGGTAGGCATCAAGGAAAGACAGCAGCTCGCATCCGGCTGTGGAGTCTATCACTTGATCTATCCGGGACAGAGCAAACGGATCTTTGGGGCAGGCCTTGTTGAGGCTGGTATAATCAATACACATGCGCCATTTGTTGTTCTGCTTCAGTACCAGGACTGGGTTGGCAAAAGTCATTCTCGAAAGAAGACTTCCATAATGAAGCCAGCTGCTAGAAGCCGGGCTATCTCTTCACCAACAATTCTTCTCTTCTCCTCTGACAGGCGGCGGAGGGGTTGCTTGATTGGTTTTGCATCTGCTCGGACATGTAGCTTGTGCTTGGCAAAATCCGTCGGAACACCTGGCATGTCTTTGGGAGACCATGCGAAGATGTCCCGATTCTCACGGAGGAAATTCATGAGCTCGCTTTCCTATTTGCTATCGAGGTTGGTCCCCATGACAGCAAACCTCTTCGGGTGGTTCGGGTCCAAGGGAATCTTCCTTGTTTCTTTGGCCGGCTGGAAGGAGCCCTGGGTCTCCGACTCCTTGGGATCTGGTGACAGGTCCGGCTGCTTGCTGGCCATGGCCACAACCCGGTCAAGAAGCTTCTTCTCGGCGGCAATCACAAGGGACTCGGCCAGCCGACTACTAGCTGCGGCACAGGCGGCCGACTTCTTGTAGTCTCCGGCCACGGTGATGATGCCCTTGGTACCCGGCATCTTCATTTTGAGGTAGGCATAATGTGGCATTGCCATGAACTTGGCTAGAGCTGGCCGGCCTAGGAGCGCATGATAAGGGCTCTCCAGGTCAACCACCTCAAACCAAATTGCTTCGCGGTGGAAGTGATCTTGTCTCTGAAGAGGACACCTATCTTGATCTTGCCGATTGGTGAGCAGGAAAGGCCAGACACAATGTCGTGGAAGATAGTCCGACTGGGCTGGAGCTGCTTCTCTTTGATGCACAACATCTCCATAGTGTCGCGGTAAAGGATGTTGATGCTGCTACTGTCGTCTATCAGGATCCGGGAGAAATGAGCAGCTCGCCTCTCTGTTGCGAAGGTGGCATCCAACACCAGGGCATTGAAACCCGGAGAAGGCATCACTTCCGGGTGGTCAGCTCGGATCCAGCTGATGGGCTTCTCGGACCAGTGCATGAACTCTGGGGCCTCTAAGGCGACAGCGTTCACCTCTCGGTGCTGCTGACGTCGGCTATGCTTGTCATCGACCACGCTGGTGAAGACGACGTAGGCTACGTGTTCTTCAGGCAATTCGTCTTGGATGGCGGCGACTGGACGGGTCGGCTGCTGCTGAGGAGGAGGTGGAGCCGGCTGGACAGCAGGCAGAGGAGGCAGCAATCCTTCGCCCTTGGAGATTCGGGTGAGCCAGTGGCACTTCCGGGTGGTGTGGTTGGACGGCTTCGCGCCGCTGTAGAACTTGCAGGGAGCATCGAGGGATTGCTCATAGGAGAAGGTGGGCAATTAGCAGGCTTGCCGCCCTTCTGACGCTTGGGGCCGGGTTGTCCCTCTGGCTCCTAATCCTCAATAGTTGTCACCTGCCGGCTGGTGGAAGCCGGCTGTGGGGCCTTGCGGTTGTTGTCGTTCTGTTGCTGGCGCCGACTGTTGTCACCAGCCGGTGTCCAAGGAGCCGGAGGGAGCACCTTCCCGGACGCGTCCACCTGGAGCTCCGACTCCATGGAGGAGTCGGCAGTGGCGTACTTGTCTACTATGATCAGCAGTTTGTCGAGCGTGGCTGGCTCGTCGCAGAGGAGTCGGTGCTTGAGTAGGGTGCCTTCTCTGCACCGGGCGGTGAAGTATTCTATGACTTGCACCTCGTGCACCCCTTCGCAGGAGTTGCGCAGTTCGGCCCACCGCGTCAGATAGTCGCGGGTAGATTCGGTGGGGCCTTGGACGCACAGAGAAAGCTGGCGAGGCTTGGGCGGCCGCTTGTAGGTGCTGGTGAAGTTGCGGATGAAGACCTCGGTGAAGTCTAACCAGCTATTGACGTTGTAGGGCTTCAGGCTATTCAGCCATGTCCGGGCCATGCCCTGAAGCATGAGCGGAACGTACTTCACGGCGACGCACTTGTTGCTGTTTGCTATCTTGACAGCGGTGGAGTAATCAACCAACCAATCTTCCGGCTTCACAGAGCCGTTGTACTTGGGTTGTCTCGTGGAAGCGAGAACCCTTTCGGGAAGGGCTCGTCGCGAATGCGGGGGCCAAAACAAGGCGGACCGATTGCATCTTCTTCTTCTAGGGCCATGGATCGAGCCAGTCGGTCGATCCGAGGGCGGGCGTCGTTTTCTCCGACTCCTTCACGGCGGCCCGGCCGACCGCTGAGAGTCGGGTGCTCAACAGGCGGCGGGGAAGCACGCCTCTCCCCGCGAAGAGGAGGAGGAGGCGGACGATCGTCCTATCATTCCACTGCTCATGGGCGGCCGTCTTGGTCGCGCTCGATGGTGATGCGTGTGCGGCTACGGCTAGCAGCCGGCTCTCGAGCTCTTCTGTCGCGGACGCCGCCGATTGGCGTCCGGGAGGTCGTGCCTTAGTCTCGGCAAGGGGGAGGATTCTCAGCATGCACGCCGGGTTCTACCATGCGGCGACCGGCTTCTTGCTGCGAGGTGGCCGCGTCGAGGAGCTGCTGATGTGCTCCGTCATGCAGCAACGCTCCTCACCCTCCAAGTGGTCCAACTCATCCGCTGCCGCCTGGGCAGCACGTATGTTCTCCATGGGCGTGGCGTAGATAGGGCGGTCTAACCCGAACATGCTGGCGACGGCAGCGCCACGTTGTCGTGCCCACACGGCTGGGCTCGCCAACAGCCAGCGTGCCGCCGACGGCGCGGTCGATCTCGTGCTGGTAGGCCTCGGAGAGGCGTCTCATGGTGGCCAACTTCTTGGCGTTCTCGACGAGCGCGACGCGGCAGGCCTCTAGTGTCTCGGCGTTGGCGTCTGTTGTGATGGGCGTGGACAGGCCCGCAGTGCCGCTTGCAGCGGATCCTGGCCGGCTCCGCCAAAAGCTTCGTCGTGGCTGATGACGAGCACCTCCGTGACGGTGCTGTTGTCGCTGTCCGCGCGAGGGAGCGGGTCGTCGATGACCACCATGTTGGTGGGGAAAGCATCGAGAGATGCCGAGTGAGAGTCGACAAGCATCGGGTCGGTGGATCCAATAGACTCTATGTCGGATGTCGGCTCGTTGGCGATGTGGAGCTTGCCAAGGAGGTCAACGAGGCAGCTCTCAGAGTTGGCTGCTCCCGCATCAGGCGCGGGCTCGTCGGATAGGCGGATGCTGCCGATGAGATCGGTGAGGCCGCTCGCTGCGCAGGCGGCTTCTGGGCCATGTAGCGCGTCGGCGCAAACGCCGTCGGGTGTGTCGGGTTGGCTGCGCTCGCCTGGAAGGAAAAGGGTTCCCGTCCAGAACAGGTCTCCGGACGATGGTGCATCTAGCCCCACGGTGGGCGCCAATATCAGGGATATCTAGCGACATATGCCAGGGGGTGGCTTATCATGGAGGCGATGATGCGTCATTGGTGCACAGAAGCAGGGGTAAGCGTAAACATGTACACCGACGCATCTTACCCAGGCTCAGGGCTCTCCTAGGAGATAACACCCCTAGTCCTGCTCTGCGGGGTCTCCGCATGATCACTATGTCAATAGAGTGGCTACAAGGTTGCTCCTTGAGCTGTTTGGTCAGAGGAGGAAGAAGGGCAGGGCTAGCTCTACTCCTCTCTCTATGTGGGTGTGTTATCTATGGTGCTGAACCCTTTGCATGGGTGCCCTGGGGGGTTTATATAGGCCTACCCCCCAGGGGTACAATGGTAATCTGGTCGGGTGTAGGGCCCGGCCGTCAGTGTCTCTGGTGGCCGGCTTCTCCGCCGGCTGCTGGGACCCACCGCCTAGTGGGTCCCGCCGCTGCCGCGCTTTCGGCCGATAAGTGGGGCCCGCCGCCTACGGGTGCTGCCGGCTGCTCTATATTGTAGCCTCGCCCCTGATGACGAAGGCTTTGTCGGGGAGGGGGGCGTTGTTGGAAATATGCCCTAGAGGCAATAATAAAAGGATTATTATTATATTTCCTTGTTCGTGATAATTGTCTTTTATTCATGCTATAATTGTATTATCCGGAAATCGTAATACACGTGTGAATACATAGACCACAATATGTCCCTAGTGAGCCTCTAGTTGTGAGCTCGTTGATCAATAGATAGTCATGGTTTCCGACTATGGACATTGGATGTCATTGATAACGGATCACATCATTAGGAGAATGATGTGATGGACAAGACAATCCTAAGCATAGCACAAGATCGTGTAGTTCGTTTTGCTAGAGCTTTTCCAATGTCAAGTATCTCTTCCTTAGACCATGAGATCGTGTAACTCCCGGATACCGTAAGAGTACTTTGGGTGTACCAAGCGTCACAACGTGAATCGGGTGACTATAAAGGTGCACTACAGGTATCTCCGAAAGTGTCTGTTGGGTTGACACGGATCAAGACTGGGATTTGTCACTCTGTATGACGGAGAGGTATCTCTGGGCCCACTCGATAATGCATCATCATAATGAGCTCAAAGTGACCAAGTGATTGGTTACAGGATCATGCATTATGGTACGATTAAAGTGACTTGCCGGTAATGAGACTGAACGAGGTATTGGGATACCGACGATCGAGTCTCGAGCAAGTAACGTACCGATTGACAAAGGGAATTGAATACGGGATTAATTGAATCGTCGACATCGTGGTTCATCCGATGAGATCATCGAGGAGTATGTGGGAGCCAACATGGGTATCCAGATCCCGCTGTTGATTATTGACCGGAGGGCCGTCTCGGTCATGTCTGCATGTCTCCCGAACCCGTAAAGTCTACACACTTAAGGTTCGGTGGCACTAGGGTTGTATGAATATGAGTATGCAGCAAACCGAATGTTGTTCGGAGTCCCATATGAGATCCCGGACGTCACGAGGAGTTCCGTAATGGTCCGGAGGTAAAGAATTATATATAGGAAGTGCTATTTCGGCCATCGGGAGAATTTCGGGGGTTACCGGTATTGTACCGGGACCACCTGAAGGGTCCCGGGGGTCCACCGGGTGGGGCCACCTATCCCGGAGGGCCCGTGGGCTGATGTGGGAGGGAACCAGCCTGGTGGGCTGGTGCACCCCACTTGGGCCCGCCCTGCGCCTAGGGTTGGAAACCCTAGGGTGAAGCGCCCACTGCCTTGGGGCAAGCCTCCCCCTTGGCCGCCGCCCCTTGAGAGATCAGATCTCCAGGGCGGCGCCCCCAAGGGCCTATATAAAGGGGAGGGAGGGGCAGCCGCCTTCCTTCTTGGCGCCTCCCTCTCCCTGCTACCTCTCCTCCTCCGTCACGTGCTTGGCGAAGCCTGCCGAGATCTTGCTTCTCCACCAACACCACGCAGTCGTCTTCTTCTTTGAGCCATATTCCTCAACCTCTCCTTCCCCCTTGCTGGATCAAGAAGGAGGAGACGTCATCCGCTCCGTACGTGTGTTGAACGCGGAGGTGCCATCCGTTCGGCACTCGTTCATCGGTGATTTGGATCACGACGAGTACGACTCCATCATCCACGTTCTAGTGAATGCTTCCGCACGCGATCTACAAGTGGTATGTAGATGCAATCTCTCTCCCATGACTCGTTGCTTAGATGAACTCATAGATGTAAGGGCATATTTATCCCGTAAGTGTTTTGGTGATTGATGACGATACTTTTGCGGACTAATCGTATGCTTTGAGTTCCTCAGATGGTTCATCTCTAGGCTCGAGACGATTCGGTGCCCCTCGGAGATTATTGAAGGCGGGCGTCCCCTCGTTTCCTTTTGGTGGATTTGAGTCGTAGGAGAGCCGTACTATTAAGAGGGGGTCCGCGTCGGAAAGGTTAGGGCGGAATCAACACGTACACTTGTCCCTCCTTTCCCTGCACTTTGGAGCTTCCCCTCGTTATCTTGGTTGTGCGGAAATCTGACATTTGCCACTATACTTGTGGTAATACCGCAGGTACACACGGTAGTACCGCGGCTCCCAGGCCTAGTGCCGCTCCGGTGCGGTAGTAGGGGCGGATGTAATTTTTACATCCGCGCCACGGTAATACCGCTAAATCCATGATAGTATCGCGGGGCCCACGGTAGTAATCTTGCTCCCCGAGCCGTAGTACCGTGGCGCTCTACCAAGTACCGTAGAATCACGGTAGTAGGCACGCTTCCACGGTAGTACCGCTCTCGAGGAGCGGTAGTACCGCGTCGGATTTTCGCACTACCGCAGTTTCAGCGGAAGTTGGCACGGATGTAATTTATTTAAATCGCGCCCTTCTCAGGTCGTGACTCCCCTGCCTTGTGGTGGTACCGTAAGGGGAGCGGTAGTACCACGCGAGCGGTAGTACTGCCCCTAGTCAGGCTAGTTCCGGCCTGTGTTGCTGCTGCGGTAGTACCGTGGTCCACCATGGTAGTAGTGAGGCCCCATGATAATACCGCGCCCGAGTCAGAAAATCGCGCCGCTGACTAAGTGGATAACGGTTGGATTTTTCCACGACTATATAAGGGCTTCTTCAACCTCTAGTTGACTATCTCTTCTCTCTCTAAGCTCCATTGTTGCTCCAAGCTCCATTTTGGCCCAATCTCTCTCCTAGCCAATCAAACTTGTTGATTTGCTCGGGATTGGGTGACAAGGGCCCGATCTACACTTCCACCACAAGATATTTGATTCCCCCCACTTATCCCTTGCGGATCTTGTTACTCTTGGGTGTTTGAGCATCCTAGACGGTTGAAATCACCGTGGAGCCATATTCCATTGTGGTGAAGCTTCGTGGTGTTGTTGGGAGCCTCCAATTAAGTTGTGGAGATTGCCCCAACCTTGTTTGTAAAGGTTCGGTCACCGCCTTCAAGGGCACCAATAGTGGAATCACGGCCCTTGCATTGTCTTGGCGTGAGGAGATTCTGATGGCCCTAGTGGCTTCTTGGGGAGCATTGTGCCTCCACACCGCTCTAACGGAGACGTACTTCCCCTCAAAAGGAAGGAACTTCGGTAACACATCCTCGTCTCCACCGGCTCCACTCTTGGTTATCTTATCCCTTTACTTGTGCAAGCTTATTTGTGTTCCTATCCTTGCTTGCTCGTGTGCGTGTGTTGTTGCATCATATAGGTTGTCCACCTAGTTGCACATCTAGACAACCTTTATTATTGCATAGTTTAAATTGGTAAAGAAAAGCTTAAAATTGTTAGTTGCCTATTCACCCCCCCCCCTCTAGTCAACCATATCGATCCTTTCAATTGGTATCAGAGCCTCGTCTCTTTTTAAGGACTTCACCGTCCGTAGAGTATTGTTGACGTCGTAGATGATGTGGGGGAGCACTCGGTCTTGAATCCGACATCATCTACGGAAGATAGAGTACCTCGATCTCTCGTGAGGAATTCAATGTGGCGTTGGACACATTGAAAAATTCCATGACGGCGAGGTCAAGGACATGTTTAAGGAATTCCTAGAAGGGCTTAAAATTTCCACCGCACCGTGAAAGTGGGTGATCCCGCCAACACGGGAGCGGATGCTAACTCCGATAAGGGGGAGCTACTAGTGAGAAAGCCCCTCGTCTAGTGGTAAGAATGGCACCCCATCTTCGCCCATGTGCAACCTCCCGTTTATGGTGGACCGATTCCTTCCACTCATTTGAATCATGCCGGTCCACCACCTAAGATTGATAAAAGGAGGATTTTGATTCTTGGGTTTTTCGTTTGTAGCGTCATTTAAATCATGTGAACACTAACCTTTGGAGAATCATTGAAGAAGGTTTCTATCCGCATGATCCGAGCAATTTCTCTCCTAGAGAGGTCGTGGACCATCAATTCAATGAGAATGCTCTCTTCATCATCCAAGAAGCAATCCTTCCCGAAGACCTCCCTCATCTCCGGCCTTACACCCGTGCAAAAGATGCTTGGCTCAAGGTGGTTTCCATGTATCGACGAAGTGCAAGCTTTCAACGTTCCAATTATGAAGTGGTCCAAGATGAAGCCGATGAGTTTGCAATGAAGGAAGAAGAAGAACCTCGTGAGCTCTATCGGAGAGTAACCAAGCTTGCCGTCTCCCTCTGGGATCATGGAAGTAAGGACACAGATGACAACTGGATCAAGCGCAAATTTCTCAAGGCAATTATGCCCTACCACAAAGCCATGTCCTCCGTCATCCGTCAACGACCGGACTTCCACACCTTGTCCTCAAGTGATGTGTTGGATGAGTTTGTGGCTATGAGCATATTGGACAAGACCGCCGACAATGTGGTGCTTCGCTCTCAAAGAGCAAAGAAGCCCAACCTCGCTTTGAAGGCCAAGATTTGTGTCGAAGAAGATGGAGAGGAGGAAGAAGAACAGAGCAACCTCGAAGATACTAAGTATGATTATCATGAACACATGGCCCTTGCTTCAAGACAATTTTGGAGCAAGAAGAACTCAAGGCCCAACTTCAACAAGAGCAATTCAAGTGGCTCTAAGGGCAAGCAACGAGTGAGGACGTGTTGAAATTGTGGAAATGTGAGTCACTTTGTTGCGGAGTGTCCATATGAGAAGAGGGAAGACAATGGTGGCAAGCTCATCCGTAAGGACAAGGCCAAGTCTTTTCCCAACAAGAGCAACTTCCCAAAGAAGACTCCTCACAAAGCTTTGGTGGTTCAAGAAGAGTACAATGAGGATGATGATGATGATGAGGATGGTGACCCGGTTGCCATGGCCTCCGTGGCCATTGCAATGACTCCTCGGGTGTCTCTCTTCGGTTCACCCAATGAAAGCATCACCGCCAAGTGCCTCATGGCTAAAGCCACCAATAAGGTAACCCCCAACATCAAAACTACCATCATCAATCATTCTTCTTTGACGAATTGCATTGATGAACATGAGGGGACTAGTGTAGAGGAAAATGAATTTGAGATCTTTTTGAGTAAACTCAAAGGGAAATCCAAGATGCACTTCGTTGCTCTCTTGGAAAAACTTGGTGAAGCCAATGTCATGATCGAGACTCATGAAGAAACCATTTCTAAGATGGAAGGGCATAGTCGTGACTATGCCGATGAGATTTCGGATCTTTCCAATGCTCTTGAGGAAGAGCGTGGTCTTTGTTTGGCTCTTGAGGAGTCACACTGGCGATGATCACGCTAAATTAAAGAAAGACCTTGATCATGCTCTTGTTGTGTCTCGTGTGCTTAGTTCCGAGAAGGCAAAGCTTGGAGTTGATCTTGCTAGACTCAACGAGGACTTTGACACTCTCGACAAGGCTCACAAAGTCTTGAAGGGTGCTCATGCTAGTATCAAAGAGTCTCATGATCAACTCCAAGTGAAGCTAACCAAGGAGAAAGCCACCTTTCCTCATATGATATTGATTGATAATGCAAATGCTACTAACCCTTGTTGTGAGCATGTGCATCTTGTTGAGGAGAATGCTAAGTTGAAGGAGCAACTTGAAAAGGGCCTTGTCACATGCATTCAAGGTGAGAAGAACCTTAACGACCTTTTGAGTAATCAAAAGGAAGTTGTAACCAAGGAGGGATTGGGTTCGCGCCCAAGCCCAAGAGCAAGAAGAAGAATGACAAGACCAAGCAACCTCCCCCTCACAAGCAAACTTTTGTGAGGGAGGGAGAGGGTGCTTCCAAGAAGAAGAAGAACCGTGCAAAGGGTGGCAATGTCAAGAAGGACAACGTCATCCCCATGAACATAGCCGGCGATTTTAACCCCTCTTATGTGTTGTGTCGTGCTAGTGATGGGCATGTTTATGCTAAATTTTTTGGTTCTTCTTATGAGTACATTGAATGGTCTATTTGGGTTCCTAAGACCCTCGTTACTAACATCAAAGGACCCATTACCAAATGGGTACCTAAAACCAAGCATTGATCTCTTGTAGGGGTTTGCTTCGGTGGGGATCATGGTTGCTCGATAGTGGAGCAACAAATCATATGACCGAGCAAGGACATGGTGGTGGACGTGCAAGAGATTCCATCTATGCCCACCGATGTCGAGTGGGGTGATGCATCACATTCTAAGGTATTGGGTCTCGGCAAGGTTGTCATTTCTCATGATCTTACGATCGAGAAAGTCATGCTTGTTGAGTCCCTTGCATATAATTTGCTTTCCGTTCGTCAACTTGCAGTCATGGGTTATGCTACTTTCTTTGACATTGATACCGTGGCCCTCTTGTGGAGCAAGACTCTTAAAGTAGCCTTTGTTGGGCATGTCGAAACGGTCTCTATGTGATTAACTTTTCGCGACCCACTAAGACCGCGACATGCCTAATGGCTAAAGTTGGCGTGGGATGGCTTTGGCATCGCCGTTTAGCCCATGTCAATATGAGATCTTTGCAAAGTCTTCTCAAGGGGACCATGTCCATGGACTAACAAATGTTAGTTTTGCCAAAGACCGTGCTTGCAATTGCTTGTATTGAATGAAAGCTTCATGAGAAGGCTCACCCTCCCACGACTATCATATACTCAAAGAGACCCTTGGAGCTCCTTCACATGGATCTCTTTGGGCCACCATCATTTGATAGTCTTGGAGGAAGAAAGTATTGCTTGGTGATCGTGGATGACTATTCGAGATACACTTGGGTATATTTCTTCAAGAGGAAGAGTGAGACCCAACAAACCGTCATCGACTTTGCAAATGAAGCTCAACGTCAACATAATGCAAAGATCTTGACTATAAGAAGTGACAACGGCACCGAGTTCAAGAACTACACCTTGGATGAGTTTCTTAGTGATGAGGGAATCAAGCATCAATATTCGCACCATATACCCCTCAACAAAATGGTGTGGCGGAGAGAAAGAACCGGACGTTGATGGATGCGGCAAGGACCATGATGGCGGAGTTCAAGTCTCCATACAACTTTTGGGCGAAGCCATCAACACCGCTTGTCATGCATCCAATCGGCTTTATCTCCATAAAGGCTTGAACAAGACTCCTTATGAGATACTCACGGCAACAAGCCCAACCTCAAGTACTTTCGGGTGTTCGGGTGTAAGTGTTTCATTCTCAAGAAAGGTGTTCGTTTGTCTAAATTTGAAGCTAGAGCGCATGAGGGCATATTTGTTGGTTATGCTACAAACTCTCATGCTTACCGTGTCCTCAATAAATCCATGGGACTTATTGAGGTGACGTGTAACGTGGAGTTTGATGAGAATAACGGCTCCCAAGTGGAGCAAAGTGGCACTTGTGATGTAGGTGATGAAATTCCTCCCCAAGCCATAAGAAGAATGGGAGTTGGCTTTATCCTACCCATTGAGGAACCCCTTGTGGCCGAAGGAGAAGGACAATGCTCCACTCAAGTGGAGCCATTGTTGGGGAACGTAGTAATTTCAAAAAATTTCCTACGCACACGCAAGACCATGGTGATAGCATAGCAACGAGAGGGGAGAGTGTCTGTCCACGTACCCTCGTAGACCGAAAGCGGAAGCGTTATAACAACGCGGTTGATGTAGTAAATGCGTCTTCACGATCCGACCGATCCAAGTACCGAGCGTATGGCACCTCCGTGTTCGACACGTTCAGCTCGATGGCGATCCCGGGCTCCGATCCAGCAAAGCTTGAGGATGAGTTCCGTCGGACGACGGCGTGGTAGCGATGATGATGCTCCACCGACGCAGGGCTTCGCCTAAGCTCATGACGATATGACTTCACCGGCGAGGCTTCGCCTAAACTCATGACGATATGACCGAAGTGGAATATGGTGGAGGGGCACCGCTGCACGGCTAAGGAGCGATCCGTAGATCAACTTGTGTGTCATGGGGTGCCCCCTGCCCCGTATATAAAGGAGCAAGGGGTGCGGCCAGCCCAAAGCGGCGCTGGAGGAGTCCTACTCCCACCGGGAGTAGGACTCCCCCCCCTTTCCTAGTTGGATTAGGATTGGGGGAGGGGGAAGAGAGAAGGGGGGCGCCGCCCCCCCTCTCCTTGTCCTATTCGGACTAGAGGGGGAGGGGGAGCGTGGCCTGCCTGGCCGGCCCTTTCCTCTTCTCCCTATGGCCCATCAAGGCCCATAGACCCCCCGGGGGGTTCCGGTAACCCCCCGGTGTTAAATAACTTCTGTTTTCATCGAGAACCTTTCCAAGTCCAAACATAGGCTTCCAATATATCAATCTTTATGTCTCGACCATTTCGAGACTCCTCGTCATGTCCGTGATCACATCCGGGACTCGAACAACCTTCGGTACATCAATACTTATAAACTCATAATGAAGCATCGCCATCGAAGCGTTAAGCGTCACGGACCCTACGGGTTCGAGAACTATGTAGACATGACCTAGAACCATTCTCGGTCAATAACCAATAAGCGGAACCTAGATGCCCATATTGGTTCCTACATATTCTCTGAAGATCTTTATCGGTCAAACCGCATAACGACATCGTTGTTCCCTTTATCACCGGTATGTTACTTACGAGATTCGATCGTCGGTATCCAATACCTAGTTCAATCTCGTTACAGGTAAGTCTCTTTACTCGTTTAAGTAATACATCATCTCACAACTAACTCATTAGTTGCAATGCTTGCAAGGCTTATGTGATGTGTATTACCGAGAAGGCCCGAAGATACCTCTCCGAGCAATCGGAGTGACAAAACCTAATCTCGATTCATGCCAACTCAACATATACTTTTGGAGACATCTGTAGAGTACCTTTATAATCACCCAGTTACGTTGTGACGTTTGGTAGCACACAAAATGTTCCTCCAGTAAACGGGAGTTGCATAATCTCATAGTTGCGGAACTTTGTATAAGTCATGAAGAAAGCATAAGCAACATACTAAGCGATCAAGTGCTAAGCTAACGGAATGGGTCAAGTCAATCACATCATTCTCCTAATGATGTGATCCCGTTAATCAAATGACAACTCATGTCTATGGTTAGGAAACATAACCATCTTTGATTTAACGAGCTAGTAAAGTAGAGGCATACTAGTGACACTGCTGTTTGTCTATGTATTCACACATGTATTATGTTTCCGGTTAATACAATTCTAGCATGAATAATAAACATTTATCATGATATAAGGAAATAAATAATAACTTTATTATTGCCTCTAGGGCATATTTCCTTCAGCCATCACCAACCCAAAGCCCACATGCTTCTGAAGAACAAAGTGAAGGCCCTCAACCTCACGAACAAGACCAAGGGCAAGATCGTGCTCAAGATGATGATATCACCTTAAATGATGCCCAAGGTCGAGTTCTCATCCCCGAGCATGCTCAAGATGAAGGTCATGCTCAAGACGGCGCTCAAGATGATCAAGTGACCTCTCCTCATTGCACTTCCGAGGAGGATTTAGAGCGTCGTGCCGCCAAGATTGCTTCAAACTCACTACCAAAGGCCATCTCATGGAGAATGTGGTTGGAAGCCTAAGAAAAGGGGTAAGCACTCGTAGACAATTGGCAAACTATTGTGAACATCACGCGTTTGTCTCTTGTGTTGAACCTCAAAAGGTCTATGAGGTGCTAGAAGACTCGGATTGGCTCAATGCCATGCATGAAGAACTCAATAACTTTGAGTACAACAAGGTGTGGAGATTGGTGCCAAGGCCATCGGAGAACCAAAACGTCATTGGAACCAAGTGGATTTTCAAGAACAAGCAAGATGCTCATGGGAACATCATTACGCAACAAGGCAAGATTGGTAGCACAAGGCTACTCCCAAGTCGAGGGTATCGACTACGGTGAAACCTTTGCTCCCGTTGCTCGTCTTGAATCCATTCGTTTGTTGATTGCTTATGCTTCCCATCACAACTTTAAGTTGCAACAAATGGATGTAAAAAGTGCTTTTCTTAATGGTCCCATTAATGAGTTGGTCTATGTCAAGCAACCCCCCGGATTCGAGGACCCCTACTTCCCGGATCATGTATATCAACTCGATAAGGCACTCTATGGACTTAAACAAGCCCCACGTGCTTGGTATGACCACCTTACCGAGTTGTTACAAGATCATGGTTTTGAAGTGGGGCAAATCGATCCCACTCTTTTTACTAAGAAGGTCAATGGGGAGTTGTTTGTATGCCAACTATATGTTGATGATATTATCTTTGGTTCTCCTAACAAAGCTTTCAATGAGGAATTTGCTGCTCTCATGACCTCCAAGTTCAAGATGTCTTCGATGGGAGAGTTGAAGTTCTTTCTTGGTTTCGATATCAAACAAAGAAGAGAAGGAAGCTTCATCAACCAAGCCAAATACACTCAAGACATGCTCAAAAGATTCAAGCTAAGTGATGTCAAGCCGGCTACTACACCAATGCCCACCAAGTGCCAACTTGACATTGATCCCAATGGTAAAGCGGTGGATCCAAAGGTATATCGCTCCATGATTGGATCCTTGCTTTACCTTTGTGCATCTAGACCGGATATCATGTTGAGTGTGGGAATGTGTGCACGGTTTCAAGCCGCACCAAAGGAAAGTCATTTTGTGGCGGTCAAGTGAATCTTTCGATATTTGGCTCATACCCCAAACTTTGGCTTATGGTACCCAAGAGGAGCAAACTTCAAGCTTGAAGGATTTACGGATTCCGATTAGGCGGAGACAAAGTGGATAGGAAGTCCACTTCGGAGGGTGCCAATTTCTTGGTTGCTCCTTGGTAAGTTGGTCTTCCAAGAAGCAAAGTTGTGTGTCTCTCTCGTCCACCGAAGCGGAATATGTGGCGGACGGTAGTTGTTGTGCTCAACTCCTATGGATGAGGCAAACTTTAAAGGAGTACGGTGTCATTTGTGACAAAGTGCCTCTTTGGTGTGATAATGAAAGTGCCATCAAGATTTCTCTCAACCCGGTGCAACACCTCAAGACGAAGCACATCGAGATTCGGTATCACTTCATCCGGGATCACATTAGGCGAGGAGAGATCGAGCTCAAGTATGTCAACACTCAGGACAACCTTGCAGATATATTCACGAAGCCCTTAGATGAAGCAAGATTTCACGAGTTAAGGCATGAACTAAATATCATTGATTTGAGCAATGTGACTTGAGCCCGTGCACTCCCCACCACACTTAACTTGCTGTCTAGTTTAGGTGTAGGCATGGACATAGGGGGAGTATTGTTCTCTCAATGAACTCTCCCTCCCCCATTATGCATAAATCGATCACCTCTTTCACATTAGCCATTTTTTATGGTACTTGTGTTCCAAAGACGAGTTTTGGTCATGGGCCCAAGGACAATTCTTCGCAGTGCCATACCATCCTACTCAAACATAGGTGGCTTCGGCCACCGCCCTCTCACCTTGAGAGGTCTTGTCGTTTGGTGGTTTCTTGTTGTCTTTTGCCTCTAGTTTGTGTTTGAGTTTGTGGTTTCTTGTGTGTGAAAAAAAAAATTCATTGCAAAGGCCCTCTTTCGTTTTTGAATCATGCGGTGACTTGAGATTCACGGTACTACCACGGCCAGCTGTGGTACTACCGCAGCCAGCCACGGTACTACCGCTTGCGGGAGCACGGTACTACCGCAACCTCACGGCAGTAATTTTTTACTGCCGCTCGGTCGAGCGGTACTACCGCCTCGGTCTGGAACTTCCGCCCGGCGGTACTACCGCGATGAGACAGCATACTCTGCGACGGTTCATGGCGAGGGGTTATGGGCAGGGGGAGTTCTAACTCCCCCATACCCATTCGTTACCTTCTCCCCACATCGCCTCCTTCTCTCCCTTGCTCAAGAACGGAGCCGGCGTCTCTCGCCGGATCTCTCCTTCACCGGCTGCCCTCCCGTGATTCCGACCGGTGGGATCGTTCTCCACCACGTGCTCTTGCTATGGACCCAGGTTTTTCCCCAATTCCATCTCCTTGTTGTTGGTGTTTGGCGTTTCTAGGTTTTGGGGAGGCTTGTGTGTTCTTGAGATTGATAGGCCTAATCTCTGCAAGAATCGGATGAAGGAGTGTAGTATTGCATATGATTTATATGTGTATTGTGTCATGCGCTAGATCTGATCATGTAGCACCGCCATTGTTTCATGGTTCTTTTCAGATTCAAATCGATAGTTGGATCATTGCGGCGCTGCACTACCGCCCTAGGGCGCGGTATTACAGCACAGACGGTATTTCACCGCTTCGCGGTACTACCGCATACTGTCTTGGCACTACAACTTTACTTCCGCTCCAGCCACGTACTACCGTGACCCCGCACGGTACTACCGCGTCTGGAGCAGCACTACTGCTTTAGTACCGCAGGCCGTGACCGTCCTACCGTGCCTCACACCTATAGCATGCCAACTTTCTCATATGTCTCCTATGTTTCCCGTGTGCTTTTTCATGGCCTTTGCATTGATCTTCTTGCGTTGTTGGTGCTTTGCGTGTGTGGTTCAGGTGGTGGCTCTCGCCGGTCCAATCCCAGCCGTGACACCAGCTCCAAGCGTCACAAGAACCCCGGTGATGCACCAGAGGGCTCCTCTTCTGCTCCCAAGCGCCATGTCAAGACAACTGCCTCTAAGGTCAAGGAGCCCTCCAGGAGCATGGATGAGATGCGCCATTCTGAGTACATCCGCCTCCGGAACATGGATCCGTACGTGACCCCTCGTTCCTCAGTCAGGGGCTGTGAGCTGTTCTGGAACAAGCATCAAACCAACATCTGTCTGGACGTCATTAAGAACAAGCAGAATACCTATGTGGATGTGAAGTGGATTGACATGCATCACTTGAGGAAGGAGAAGTTCCGTGCCTACTTTGGAGAGGCTCTGGACTTGGTGGAGCAGTTTGGCATTGAGCATATCATCTCCTTTCACCTTGACTATGATCCCGAGCTCATTGGTCATTTCTTTGATTCTGTCTACTTTCACCCCAATGAGGAAAGGAGAATGACCTGGATGACAAATGGCCGTAAGCTGATCGCTACGGAAGGAGTTCATGGATCTGCTCCAAGTTCACGATGACAGGCTTGACTCCCCGTGGGTGTTCGTCCCCATGCCAACCCCGACTCTGCCAACAAGGACAGGATTGCACCGTTCTATGTTGAGAAGACACTTCCAAGTGGCAAGATAGTTTTGGTGCTCAACTCCTTTTGGATATCATGTACCGCATCTTCCGCAACTCCTTGTTCCCCGCATTGGTGACAAGGACAAGGTTCATGCCTATATGGTGGATATGATGCTCATCTGCGAGGAGGCTCGTGTGTCTCAGACTCAGCCACTTGATATCTCACACATCATGTGGTGTGAGCTTCGATTTGCCGTGTTCAACCGCAAGGTGCCTATATACGGTCCATATCTGTTTCTCCTGATCTCGAGGACTTGGGACAAGATGTTCCTCAGTGAGGAGTTCCTTGCTCGACCGGATTCGCCATGACCCCATCTGTCTGCGTGTTAAACCCAACTGGGCCAACACTACTACTCGTGCTGAGGCGTCTGCAGCTAGGGCTGCCGTTGGAGAGGAGGATGCTGGCGCCGAGCATGTTGATGAAGGCCATGCTGCTAGGCCTTCCCAGAGCTCCTCTATGCCTTCTTAGGCCACAAAGCTGAAGGACAAGATGAAGACTCTTTTCTGCATGCAAGCCAAGGGGCAGTACAGGACTCATGTGGCATCCAAGGAGAGTCGCCGTAACCGGAAGATCTTGAAGCTCTATGGTGAGGATGTGTCCGAGGATCTCGAGGAGCACATCACCCTGCAGGCCGAGTGGATGGCGAAGCAAGGCTACAAGTGGACTGATTCTAAGGAGGACGTCGAGGAGTCCATCCTCGCTGCCGAGGAGTCTCGACGGAGAGGGTTGGGACGAGTTCCCTCTACCGAGCCACCGCCAGTGTGTAGGTGTCCTCTCTGCCTTTTGGCGTCTCGATGCCAAAGGGGGAGAGAGCGTAGGGATTTGCGAGTCTTGTGTTCGTGTTTGGTGTGTTTATTGCGTTTCCGGTTGAACCTCGTTTGAATCGTTTGAACCTCGTTTTAGTTGCTTTTCCTTCTCCTTCTTACGGTGTAAGACATATGCACTCTATCTATCTTAGCAAGCTTATGTTATATCGTGCTATATGTTGTTTAGATGTTTTTCTTCGGACCTTTGTCTCTAAAATATAGGGGGAGTGGTGATCCTAGATCGTGTGCTATGCAGTCCAAAGCATTCATCCGGAGTGCACACATCTAGGGGAGCCCATCTATATTTTGGAGAGGAGGGGTTTGCTCTTGCTCTATATTATTGTATCCTTGTGCAAATCCCGTATTGTCATCAATCCACCAAAAAGGGGGAGTTTGTAAGGGCATATTTATCCCGTAAGTGTTTTGGTGATTGATGACGATACTTTTGCGGACTAATCGTATGCTTTGAGTTCCTCAGATGGTTCATCTCTAGGCTCGAGACGATTCGGTGCCCCTCGGAGACTATTGAAGACGGCGTCGTCCTACGTTTCCTTTTGGTGGATTTGAGTCGTAGGAGAGCCGTACTATTAAGAGGGGGTCCGCGTCGGAAAGGTTAGGGCGGAATCAACACGTACACTTGTCCCTCCTTTCCCTGCACTTTGGAGCTTCCCCTCGTTATCTTGGTTGTGCGGAAATCGACATTTGCCATTGTACTTGCGGTAGTACCGCGCAGTACACACGGTAGTACCGCTGACTCCCAGCCTAGTGCCGCTCGGTCTTGCGTAGTAGGGCGGATGTAATTTTTACATCCGCGCCGCCAGTAGTACTGGCTCGTCCAGCGGTAGTACCGCGAGGGCCCACGGTAATCTTGCTCCCAGCCGTAGTACCGTGGCGCTCTACCAAGTACCGTAGAATCACGGTAGTAGTAGGCACGCCTACGGTAGTACCGCTCTGAGGAGCGGTAGTACCGCGTCGGATTTCTACCGCGGTTTATTGAAGTTGGCACGGATGTAATTTATTTCGTCGCGCCCTTCTCGTGTCGTGACTCCACCTTGCGGTAGTACCGTAAGGGGAGCGGTAGTACCGCCATGAGCGGTAGTACTGCCCCTAGTCGAGCTAGTTCCGACTGTCTTGCTTCTTGATAGTACCGTGGTCCACCACGGTAGTACCGTCTTGACCCAGCGGTAGTACCGCGCCCTGGAGCGGTAATGCAGCGCTCATGAAATGACTAAGTGGATAACGGTTGGATTTGTCCACGACTATATAAGGGCTTCTTCAACCTCTAGTTGACTATCTCTTCTCTCTCTAAGCTCCATTGTTGCTCCAAGCTCCATTTTGGCCCGATCTCTCTCCCTAGCCAATCAAACTTGTTGATTTGCTCGGGATTGGGTGACAAGGGCCCGATCTACACTTCCACCACAAGATATTTGATTCCCCCACTTATCCCTTGCGGATCTTGTTACTCTTGGGTGTTTGAGCATCCTAGACGGTTGAGGTCACCGTGGAGCCATATTCCATTGTGGTGAAGCTTCGTGGTGTTGTTGGGAGCCTCCAATTAAGTTGTGGAGATTGCCCCAACCTTGTTTGTAAAGGTTGATCGCCGCCTTCATGGGCACCAATAGTGGAATCACGGCTCTTGCATTGTGCGAGGGCGTGAGGAGATTACGGTGGCCCTAGTGGCTTCTTGGGGATCATTGTGCCTCCACACCGCTCTAACGGAGACGTACTTCCCCTCAAAAGGAAGGAACTTCGGTAACACATCCTCGTCTCCACCGGCTCCACTCTTGGTTATCTTATCCCTTTACTTGTGCAAGCTTATTTGTGTTCCTATCCTTGCTTGCTGGGTAATGCGTGTGTTGTTGCATCATATAGGTTGTCCACCTAGTTGCACATCTAGACAACCTTTATTATTGCATAGTTTAAATTGGTAAAGAAAAGCTTAAAATTGTTAGTTGCCTATTCACCCCCCCCCCCCCCTCTAGTCAACCATATCGATCCTTTCAGATGGATCTTGGTGAAACCGTAGGAAAAATTTTAATTTTCTGCAACATTCGCCAACAGGCGTGGCTACAGCCCGCCGCCAGGCGGGCGCTCACTGTAGCCACATCCCGTCTTATCTGGTTAATGGCGCACAGACTCCAAGGGAGGGGGAGGGCCGCCTGCTTGGAGTCGGCGTCCCCCTATGCCGACTGGCCGGGGCTCGCTGTCACATCCCTAGTTCTAGTATGCACTGAGCTAGCTAGTCATGTGTTGCATCATGTTTCAATTCTTTTGAAATTGAAATGGGGATTGCCTAAACCCTAGCATTAAAGGAATTCAAATAGCTTCACCCAAAAATATTTTTCAGTGAATCCAAATGGCTTTAGAAAATGTTCATCATTTCTGGAAAAATGCTATAAACCATAACCAGAGGTGATGCACATTTTTCATGACATATTTGGTCACTGGATTAATTCTTAAAGTATTTGAATTGGAGCATTTAATGCCTATAAATATTTTAAATGCTTCAATACTTCTGAAAACAATTGAGGGCTGTTGGAAATAATTCAAATAGTGCCCACAATTTTTGTCAGGATTTTACAAAATGAGTTGGTATTTTTACTAATTCAAAACAGATCAAAATAAATAGAAAAATGTAAACAATAAATAAAATAACACAGAGAGAGAGTTAGTACTGGCGCCACCAACCGGCCCAGCCGCTTCCCCCACATGCGTCTTCCTCCCTCGCCCGGAAGGGCAGGCGCGTGGTGCGCCCAGCGCCGCCTCCTCCTCCTCACTGCACACTGGCCTCCCGGTGCTCCTAGGCAGCGCCACGGGGCGCCACAACACCTCCTGGACCCTCCTCGCTCTCTCCTCACCTCACTTCCCCACAGATCCCTCTCTCTTCCCCACTGAAGCGCCCGTCGCCACCGACGCTGTTCGCCGTGGGCTGACCACCTCCCCGCCTCGACGACCAGGAAGCTCCGCCTCGCCCCTCTTTTCATCCTCACCCAGACGAAGGGCGCCGGAAGCCCCTAGATGCCGCTAGCTCCGCCGTTCCCCTCCTCGGGTCCCGGCGATCGCCGTCGTGATTCCACTGCCGTCTGGACATCCCCGAGCTCGCCGTCTGCTCCAACCGACTCCCCGTGAGCTCCTCTTCCTTCTCCCCCTTCCCGTTCTCGCTCTCGAGTACCACAAAGAATCGCAGAGCTCGGCCGCACCCTTCCGCCGCCACCGCCGCGTCGCCGTCAGGCCACAGACACGTTGGATCAATTCCGAGCACGTCATCGTCTCCGCCGCACTCGCACGAGCACGTAGCACTTCCCACGCGCCTCGCCGTGCCCCCCTAGCATCGGAACCAACCTCGCCCGAACTCCGGCGACCGCCAAGGTCATCTCCGGCGATGTTTCCGGCCACACCAGCACCTCCCACCGGCACTACTCGACGCGCGCGAGCTCCAGCTCCACGTAGCCGCTCTCCTCCGTCGATTTGGTCACGGAGGAGGGAACTCACCTCTCCGCCGTCCACAGCCTGCTGGCGATGAGCCCCGGTCAACTCCGGCGAAGTTTGACCGGGTTTGACCGCACTGACCCTCTCTGTCTCTCGGCGTGTGGGCGGACACCTTTGTTTACTTAGGTGTTAGATTGGTTAACACTAATTAATTTAGTTAATTAATTAAGCCACTGACATGTGGGCCCAGCCCTGCTGACATTTTCGTTAGTATTAGTTTAACCCTAATCAACTCAGTTAACCAACTGAGTCACTGACCAGTGGGCCCCACTGGTCAGGTTTGACCTGAACCCGCCTTGTTGACCTGATGACGTCAGGGTGATGTCATGTTGATGCAGTAAGTGATTTTCTGGATTTTAACTAAATCAGGAAATTCCAGAAAATAGTGTAAACTTCTAAGATTCATATAAATTCAACCGTAGCTCAGATTGAAACAATTTATATATGAAAAATGATCAGAAAAATCCAATCTATCTATCTGTACCATTTTCATGCATGTTAGAACAATTTATAGCTGCTGCTTAGCACAAATCATATAAACGGCATTTGAATTTCACATATGGAGTTTGGATTTGAACTTAGGGTTCAAACCAACTTCATTTAACTTTGTTGTTAGCTGCATTAGCTCAAAACACCAGCATGTTGCCATGTCATGAGCATGCATCATATTGCGCATTGCATTGATTGTGTTTCTTTCTCGATTCTTGCGGTGTTTGTCCCTCTCAATAGGCGACGTCTAAGCGATGAGTTCGATGACACCGATGAAGAACTATAATATCTTCGAAGTGCCGAACAAGCAAAACCCCTTGTTCATTCCGATATAATCCCACTCTCTCGCCTCTGCTCAATTTTACTGCATTAGGACAACAACGACTCATGTGTTACTTGCTGCGATGGTTGAACCCCTTTATCCTCCTGCATGACCCGTCATTCCATAGTAATTAGATGAAACCCACTAGCATGAGTAGGAGTTGTTTGAGCCCTGATGTGCCTACTCATTCATGCTTGTTTGTCATGCACACTCTTTGCTTAGAGTTGAGTCGTCCGATTCATCGGGAATGAATTGGAATGGTGTGTGAACATGTCCTCACGTGTGTGAGCTAAGTGTGTGAACACGATTTGGTAAAGGTAGCGGTGAGAGGCCATGTAGGAGTACATGGTGGGTTGTCTCATTGCAGCCGTCCTCGAACTGAGTTACGTGTTTGTGATCCATGAACAGTTACTACCACACATTGGAATGCTTAAGTGCCCCTCTCGACTTATTAATCCACTCGATCTCTGTCCAGGAGTTGCAACTAGTTTCTGGTGTTTGTAGGTAGTGTTAGTAGTCTACCAAGTGGCACCCGGTACAGGTGGGCTTGGGATAGACTAGGCACGTGGCACGGTGTACCAAGCGTAGATCCACCCGTCGAGGTGGGCTTGGGAACCCTGCTCACATCGTTTGGGGCCGTGAGCGACACCCCGGCCGGATCTCCTTGCGGATGGAACCCGAATAGGCGATAAACACGGACTAGAGACTTGTGTGGTTAGTCGGTCGTGGCCGACTCCCTCGCCCGGCTTCCGCTTGAAGGTTGCCGAGGTACATGACGATGTCTGAGGCGATAAGTGGCGAGAGCGTGTGTGAAGAAGTACACCCTGCAGGGTTAATATGATCTATTCGAATAGCCGTGTCCGCGGAAAAGGACTTACAGGTTGCCTATAACAGTTCATAGACAAGTGAAAGTGGATACTCTAAAATGCGCAAGAGAAGCGTGAGTGCTATGGATGGCGTTCTCGTAGGGAGAGAGGAGCCGATCCATAGTGGTGTATTGATATGGTGAATATGTGGACTCGTGTGCGCCACCTCAAAAGAATTACTTGCGATCGTAGTTCGGGATAGCCACCGAGTCAAAGGCTGGCTTTGCGGTCAAACTCCACCACCCCCTTTTGATAATGATGCATATGTAGTTAGTTACGATGTAAGTCTTCTTTGAGTACATTTGTACTCACGTTTGCTTATTTTATGTTTTGCGTAGAGACTTGGTCTCGCTAGTAGTTCCGCTTGGACTTCGACGTTTAGCTTGTTACCTCAGCTACGATCTTGTGCCCTCGGCAGGATCTGGTAGATAGTCAGGCTTCTCAGCCTTTTTCATTTGTAGATGTCTGTACTCAGACATGTTAATCTTCCGCTTGTGCTTTGACTTGTATGCTCTGAGTGTTGGGTCATGAGACCCATGTTTGTAATATCTCGCTCCTCGGAGCCTAATGAATAAATATTTAAGTCGTAGAGTTATGTTGTTATGCCATGTTGTATTTACACATATTGAGCATATTGTGTATATGTTTGAAATGCTTGGTATGTGTGGGATCCGAAAATCTAGTTGTTTATCCTTGGCAGCCTCTCATATGGGGAAATGTAGTCTAGTGCTTCTGGCGATAGTAGTCCGCTTCTGACCGGTTCACCGGAGTCCTGTTAGCCAGCACTCTTGCTTTGGACACTTGATTTGGCCGACATGTGTTTCACTTCGTTCCTATATGTCCGTTCTTGAAATGTCACGCGGTGATATTCGAGTCCTGCCTAGCTTGCTACGGCCGGGATACCGGAGTCCTGTAAGACCAGTGCAACAGCCCGTATTCACACGCTGCTGACCGACATGCTCGATGTGATACATGTATGACTGTCCCCATGGGTTAGTGCCGCTTTGGGTTCACGACTAGCCATGTCGGCCCGGGTTCTCTGTCATATGGATGCTAGCGACACTATCATATACGTGAGCCAAAAGGTGCAAACGGGCCCAGACCATGGTAAGGCGACACCCGTGGGAATACCGTGCGTGAGGCCGCAAAGTGATATGAGGTGTTACCGGCTAGGTCGATGTGACTTAGAATCGGGGTCCTGACACTCGCTGCCTTCTGGCTTCTCACGGACAGGTAGGGCCCGCCGCCTGCGGGCTGTACCGACAGCCCGCCGTGGAAGCATGGCTCCCTCTGCCATGGATGATGTCATGGGCGACATGGCAACGGCGTTGCGTTGGGCGTGGGATGTCCGCCTGATACGCCACACTGTGGCCACGTTCTGCCCTGGATTCGGCGGTGGCAGGCTGCACTGTAGCCACGCCCCGTCTCATCGTTGTTATGAGGTGCTAACTTCAAGGGAAACGAGGGGCCGCATGCTAGGAACCGACCTCTCTGGAGGCCGCCTGCTAGGAGTCGACCCATCTCGTGGCCGCCTTCTGGATTCCACCGCCTTTTGGCAGCCGGCCGCCCGGACCAGCCGGCCCCAGGAAGGCGGTCCTTTGTCTTCGATGTTTGAGGGGCGCAGCCGGCCCTGATGTCTTGAAATACCATGGGGGGCTGATGAGGCTGCCCGTGGTCATTTACTCCGACATTGACTGGAGAGGTGTCTCGGTCATGTCTACATAGTTCTCGAACCCGTAGGGTCCGCACGCTTAACGTTCGATGACGATTTTGTATTATATGAGTTATGTGATTTGGTGACCGAATGTTGTTCAGAGTCCCGGATGAGATCACGAACCTGACGAGGAGTCTAGAAATGGTCGAGAGGTAAAGATTCATATATAGTACGATGGTATTCGAACACCAGAAGTGTTCCGGGGGTACCGGGTACATATCGGGTCACCGGAAGGGGTTCCGGGCATCCCCCCGGCAACTACATGGGCCTAATGGGCCAAAAGTGGGAAAGACCAGCCCCTAAGGGGCTGGTCCGCCCTATGTAGGCCGAAATAAGGGGGAAAGGAAAGAGGAGAAGAGAGAAAGGAAGGGGAGGGATTCGGCCCCCCTTCCTTCTCTCCCCCTCCTCCTTCCTTCCCCCTCCGGAAATTATGGTAGGGGGGACGAATAGGATTAGGGCCCCAAGTAGGGTTCCTCCTACTTGGACGCTCCCTCTCCCTCCCACCTATATATATGAGGGGGAGGCGCCTAGAACACACAACAGCATCTGTTAGCCGTGTGCGGCACCTCCATCCACAGTTTACGCCTCCGGTCATATTCACGTAGTGCTTAGGCGAAGCCCTGCGCGGATCACTTCACCATCACCATCAACACGCCATCATGCTGACGGAACTCTCTCTCGACACTTTTCTGGATCAAGAGTTTGAGGGACGTCATCGAGCTGAACGTGTGCAGAATTCGGAGGTGCCGTACGTTCGGTGCTTGATCGATCGGAACAAGAAGAAGTTCGACTACATCAACCGCATTGTCAAATGCTTCCGCTTTCGTTCTACAAGGGTACATGGACACACTCTCCCCCTCTCGTTGCTATGCATCACCAAGATAGATCTTGTGTGAGCGTAGGAATTTTTTTGAAATTGCATGCTTCGTTTCCCAGCAATCCAAGGCAATGATCATGTATATAGGCATCACGTCCAAGATTAGTAGACCGACTTCTGTCTGCATCTACTACTATTACTCCACACATCGACCGCTATCCGGCATGCATCTAGTGTATTAAGTTCATGGAGAAACGGAGTAACGCAATAAGAACGATGACATGATGTAGACAAGATATATTCATGTAGGAATAGACCCCATCTTTTTATCCTTAATAGCAACGATACATGCGTGCCTCGCTATCCTTTCTGTCATGAGGACACCGCAAGATCGAACACATCACAATGCACCTCTTCCCATTGCAAGAAAAATCAATCTAGTTTGCCAAACCAAACCAAAGTTTCAAAGAAGAAATACGAGGCTATAATAATCATGCATACAAAAGATCAAAGAAGACTCAAATAATATTCATAGATAGATCTGATCATAAACTCGCAATTCATCAGATCCCAACAAACACACCGCAAAAAGTCATTACATCAAATAGATCTCCAAGAACATCGAGGAGAACATTGTATTGAGAATAAAAAAGAGAGAAGAAGCCTTCTAGCTACTGCCTACGGACCCCTAGGTCTGTGGTAAACTACTCACGCATCATCGGAGGAGCACCAATGGGGATGATGAACCCCTCCGTGATCCTGTTCCCCTCCGGCAAGGTGCCGGCATAGGACTCTAGATTGGATCTCGTGGTTCTGGAACTTACGGCGGCTGGAATTGTGTTTTGTCGACTCCCATAGGGTTTCTGGCATATTTGGGTATTTACAGAGCTGAGAGGCGGTAGAAAGGACCTCCGTGGGCCACACCACCCATCAGGGCGCTCCAGGGGCCTCTGGCGTGCCCAGGTGGGTGGTGGGCCCCACGGGCCTTCCCTCGTGCACTTCCTTGGCTCCCAAGTTGTCTTATGGGCAGAAAAAAAATCTCCAAAAAGTTTTGTTGCGTTTGGACTACGTTTGATATGGATATTCTGCGAAGTGAAAAACAAGCAAAAAATAGCAACTGGCACTGGGCACTACATCAATAGGTTAGTCCCAAAAAATGGTACAAAGTTGCTATAAAATGATTGTAAAATATCCAAGGATGATAATATAACAGCATGGAACAAAAAAAATAGATACGTTGGAGACGTATCAGCCCCCTCCCCCCCAACACGCGCGCACATTACAAAGCCGGGCCATTGTCCTGCCCTGGGCGCCGGCATGATCGAGGGTGCGGGCGTGACAAACGGAACCAACGCGGATGTGGTCGCGTACACATCGACGATCTCCTTCGTCGCAGTCGCCTTCTCAGCATTCTCACAGGCGCACTGGCGGGCACACCAGTCCTCGCAAGCAATTGTTTCCATATTCAGTCCTGACGCGGACAAGGGCCCATGGTCTCCGGCGACCCAAAACCCATGCCGGCCGAAGTGCGATAAAAGCGCGGAACCACGGCGATTCTGAAGTTGGATCAGTGGCGGCGCGGACGCAGAGTTAGGATTGAGGCGGGCTCGAACATGAGGAAGGGAGGATGAGGGATGAGAGGTTGCTTGGGGAAGGGTTGATTTTGGAGGATTTAGGGTGTGTCCAGAGTGTCGGGTTTGACATGACGGACATGTTCAGACACGTACAAACGGTCCCACACATATGTGCAGGGATTGAGGCTCAGTGAATAATCCGAACATTTTGGCTACATATGGGGGGTGTTCTTTGATGGAACATTTTGTGTCCGGACACTCCGGGCTGTCCACCTGGATATATGAAGGGTTTTCTCTACCTGCCGCTCTGATGGCTGATGACGGATAGGAGAATCTCGGTGCCTCAGCTCTGCCTAGTAGATAGGTTAGGATTTCGGAACTCGCAGAAGCGATGCTCAGGTGGATGGTGGCGCTTCATCTTTGAGTCGGTCTTATGGACTTTGATTCTCCTCGAGTACGTCTATCGTGACAGATTAGATAGAGTTTCAGCATAGATTCTTGCCGCTCCTCGTGACGGCAAGGTTAGGGTTTTCTTGTCGTGCGTTCGCGACTGTGAGATTTTGTATTAGGTTCTTTATATCATCCTTCAGAGTGTATGCATGAAAACTTATCGGCTGTCATCTACAAGGTCAAGACGGCTCTTGTATGAAAGCGGCAACATCGCTCATCAATGGCTCGTTTTGATGGTGGTAGTGATCGTTCGATGGCACAGATTTTTAATGTAACTTTTTTTTATGTTTGAGACGCCTTCTAATTTTACTCTAACCAGTCGTCGGCCCGGGACGGTTTTCCCTTTTCCGTTCGGTACTGTGGCACTGTAGGCATTCGAAGCCACTACGGCTCTACGGACGACAGAGGGTGTACGCATCGCTGTCGCGTCCCTGCCTGTGCACAGTGGCAGCGCACGGTCGGTATGTTGACATTTGCTGCACCCACGGGACCAATTTGTGCGGTTCTTGTCATCGAGACGTCCACACGAGGCTACGTACGTCCAGCCAAATCAACGTGACTCCGTGCAATCCATCTTTTTTTTTTTGAAAAGCATGCAATCCTTTCTCCAGTCCTGACGTCCTCGGTCTGATTGATCCCTCTCTGGCCTCTACTCTCTCCGGTGACATGTACGCGAGTTAGATTAAGTTATCTTCAGATGCTACGTTGCAAAAGGCTGAGATCGACCTGAATGGGACTGCTGGCAGGCACTGGCCGGGCGGTGAGATCATGCGTATTAGGCCCTGTTTGGTTTCAATAAGTCACCTGACTTATAAGTCAGGTGACTTAAAATCAATGATTTATAAATCATGCCTGTTTGGTTGCCATCTAAATTATAAGTCACCTGAGCACATCTTCCCACCTTGTTTTTTATGTAAAGATGATGGGACTCATGCAAAAGGGGGTGACTTATAAGTTTTAAGTTGGGGTGGAGCAACTTATGACTTATCAGTTGAGGTGACTTATAAGTTAGGTCCGTTTAGTAAAATAAGTCACTTTTTATACTTTTGGACTTATAAGTTGATGACTTATTTGGAACCAAACAGGGCCTTAGGATCGATCGTGGAGGGCTCCCCGTCTTGATTTCATCCCGAAATGTGAACTGTACCGCCATGAAACTTTCGGAGGACATGCACATGCGCTCCTGGGATGCATGGCGCAGCAGTACACAAACCATCTCTCGCTGACCGTGAAGTGGGAGCACAAAGCGGTGGAGCACCACTCCCACTAGCCACTACCACTAGAGCTGTGCGTCCCCTTTTTCCTTGCCAATGCGTTCGCTTCTGTTTGTACGGTTCCGAAGCATGCATCTTGCTGTTTCCTTGACGGAAAGTTGTTATTTTCTTTCCGATGGCGGAGCATTCTGGACGGAATCGCACCACATGTGATGTCGTAGGATTACGATGAGGCTTGAACGGTCGAAAACCCAAGAGAATCTCCAGCTAGCCCGACCGGTCTCCGGTAATTAGTGTGAAGTGGTTGGATTGGTTTTGATATAGTACTCCCTCCGTTTTAAATAATTATTTTTTTTAAAGATTTCAATAAATGACTACATACGGAGCAGAATGAGTGAATCTATCCTCCAAAACACGTCTACATACATCCGTATGTTGTAGTCCATTTGAAATGGCTAGAAAGACAATTATTTGGGAACGAAGGAGTAATACATAGAGAAGAAATTGCATGCATGCATGATTTCCGACATGCGATACGTGTTACTCAGCCGGGATGTACATGTATACATGCAGAAGCGGTGGTGACCTGACGGAAGCACTGAGCTCACGCGGCATGTTATCTTGGATCGTGGAGGTGAAAGATGCATCGCGCATATGGAGCCAGTTTCGTGATCCAAGAAATGAGGTGGGGTTTGATATGAGTGGCGCTTCAGACGAACGAAAGAAACATGATTCTTTCTGTGTCTGTTTTGCTCGACAGAGATGCCAGAACTCCAGATTAGACTGACAGTTCGTTTTCAGCGGTGAGATGGTAGCAGTATACTACCTGTGGATAAGGCTGGGAGCGGGATCCCGGGCTACCAAAATTAAGCCCTAGCACAGTAAACCAGCAGCAAGATCCAAACGCAGAGTCGGGTTGATACGATGCTGGCGAGGACGCATCTCAATTCTTTTAGGCCAACTCCACCGCGCCACCTTATCCTGTCCGCCCCCGTCCGTTTGAGGTAAAAGGGACAAACGAAATGATCCAGCGTGTGGGCGCAAACAGACTTTTGTCCGCTTTGTGTCCGCTTTCGATCCATCCTCGGTTCAAGTTTGCGCCGTTTTTGAGGTGAAACGGATAGCGCGCGGCTTGTCCTGCCCTGGCTTACCTGTCGGTGGAAGAAACCACCCCCCCCCCCACGCCCATTTGGCGCCATTTTCCCTAAACCCTCCCACGTCCCCCCGCCGTCCCCTTTCTCCCCCGTCCATGACCGACGCTCCGCCGAGTTCCGGCGGCCTGGCCGTTGACCCGCCCGCAAAGGTGAAGAAGAAGGCCTAAGGAAGCCGCGGTCGGAGTGCACGCCGGAGGAGATCGCCAAGTTGGACGCGGCATCGACGAAGAGGAGGGAACGGAGAGCGGTCGTCAAGGTCAATGCCGCCGCGGCCAAGTTCGCCGCCCAGCGTGATGAATTTGGAGGCCACGCCGCGCAAAGCCGCCGACGAAGGAGGACCTCATCAACAAAGCGCACGCCATCCTCATGCTTGGCATGGGCGTCCGGCCGGTTCCCTGCGGCGGCCGTCGGCGAAAGCAGGCTCGTCGGTCGCCGACCTCGCCTTTGCCGATCGCCGGCGTCGCGCCGCAGCGCCCATGTCGCCCGGCTTTCCTCCGCCAAGGCACGATAGCCAGACCCATTTCTCGGGGTCGCAGGACGTGGGCTTGTTCGCGCCGTCCACACCGCTCCTCGCGGCCGTCATCGACCTCAACGTCACGCCTGGGTCCAGCAGCGGCGGACGGCCGTCAGTCGAGATGCAAAGAAAGCAGGCACGGGCACCGTTCACGGACACCATGCCGGCCCCACGCTCTTGTTTGACGGAATGCCAACCCCAACGCCAACGGTCGACGACCCCTTCTACAACCAGTACAAGGAGGACGTGATCTTCGAGGGTGGGCATGACCGTGCCTACGACCCCGAGGAGACCCAAAGTCAGGATGGCCGCGCCCAGTACGTCCCCGAAGAAGAGGCCGACGACCGTGCTGACCACGACCATGGTGACTCGTGGCATGAAGACGATGACATCTATGTCGAAGGTGATGGTGATGAAGAAGAAGAAGAAGGCAATGACGTTGATATTAGTGGCGCGCCATTGTTCATCGACGAGCTCACCCAAAGAGCGGAAGCACAAAAGAAGAGGAAGAGCATTCGCACGGGTTCATATACACAAGATGAGGACAAGTTGATTTTCCAAGCTTGGATGGAGATTAGCCAAGATCAGAGAACCGGCGCGCAACAAAAGGGCATTGTTTTTTGGACGAGAGTTCACAAAACATTCCATGAAAGGAAGATGTTTGAGCCCTACCAAATTACAAGCAACCATGGCATCGTCTCGATACAAAAGAGATGGTTGTTCATCCAATAAGAGTGCAACAAGTATTGCGCCGCATTTGAGAGCGTTGAAGCACGGCTCGTGAGTGGTCTCGGCGTTGGGGACATGGTATGCTCTCCTCTTTCTAGCCCTTTCCTTGCTACGGCCATGAGACTTCGGCCGTGTATATGTTTGCATGTTCACTTGTTGTTGATCATGTGGTGTAGGCATTTCAACCTTTGGAGGCATTCAAGGCCCGACACAATGACAAGCCATTCAGTCTTATGCATTGTTGGACGATCATCAACAATTGCCCTAAGTTCAAGGATCAATACCGTGAACTACAAAGGAAAAGAGGCAAGAAGACGGCCAAGTTCGCAGGAGGTGGAGATGGCGAGGCGTTGAAGAGGCCGAGGGGCAAGACCAACTCCAAGGTTGACGACATACGTGATGCCTCATCCATGGCCTTGCATGAGACTTTGCATGGCATGATGTCCCAAAAGGATATGAGGGACGAGAAGAAGCGGCAAAGCAAGGACGAGCAAATAAAGCAATACCTAGACCTTCAAAGACAGAAGCTTGAGATTGAGGAGGCGGCCAAGTGGAGGAAGACCGACATGGAGGAGACGGCCCGGCAAAGACAGCTCGACATGGAGGAGGCGGCCCGGCAAAGGCAGCTCGACATCGAGGCCGACAACGTCAAAGGCGAGCAGAGGCAGCTCGACATCGAGGCCACCAATGCCGCCACCAAAGCGGGCGAGGTGGCCCTTGCGATCATGAGCGTGGACTTGTCGAAGATGAGCGAGAAGACGAGGGCCTGGTTCGAGGCCGTGCGAAGGAGATGCTCGACGCCAAGGCTCGAACTAGGTCGTCCGATCGGGCGTCGGCCGTTCTTTTTGGAGGTCGGCATGGCGCCGCCGCCCACCGGTCACCGGGCGATGTCAGCCGACGAAAAACATTCATTCCGAGGTCAGTGTTGCCGGTCACCGTTGTGTTGCGGTGAGGACAATTATTCATTTTGGAGGTCGGTCAGGTTGCCGTCACCGGCCGATGCCGGGCGATGGATTTGTAGGTCGGCTCTATTGCCGGCATGATGAACCGGGGCCGCTGGTCTGTACTAGGGCTTGGCATTTGAAACGTTGCTTTTAGTTTTTTAAGTAGATGCGGACAGGATGGGGCAAATGGATGCGGTCGTGCGCTGGGCGCACAGCCACCACATCTGAGAACATGCCCGGACACGATCCCAAATCCTTATCCAAATAGACAGAATCCGGACAAAACAGACGTCCGCTTAGGGTCGCGCGGTGGAGTTGGCCTTAGTGTACTACGTGTACTAGTACTCCCTCCGGTTTCTTTAGTCTACATATGATTTTTGTCCGAAGTTAAAGTATCCTTATTTTGACCAAACTTATAAAAAACATATCAACACTCACAATGGCAAATTAATATTGTTAGATTCGTTATGAGCGTTTCATAGTAGATGTTCATATTTTAAAACATAAATTTGGTCAAACTTTGTAATGTTTGATTTGACATATATCTAATATGTGGAGTAAAAAGGATCGGGGAAAGTACAATGCAAATGGAATACGGAATGGCATTCTCTCTCTCCATCAATACTCTTCACGGGCCAACCTCATAACTTGAGAAGATGTGATCACCTACCTAATGACTTCTTGGGCCAAACTTGTTCCTCGGCTTTCAATGGTCAGACATCAGTATCGTAGGCCTGCTTCATGCCTTTCTTTCTTTTCTTTGTAGAAGAAAACCATGGACATTATGACGCCCATGTGCACGTCTAGGCGCGGCTTCGTTGAAGCAGAGTCAGGATGGGACGGTCCATTCGGCAACGAGCGCGCGGCTTTCTGATCCATTTTTTTCTTCATGATTTGGAAGCGGTTTTTCTTTGGAGTCAATAATTAAGAGGTTCCCTTACAAAAGTCATCTTTCACCTTGGCTGGTGCTCACAAGTGGTGTACCGCATATGTGTTACTTGTAGTAAATTAAGATTTTTCCTTTTTTTGGAGATTGCTCTTTTTGAAACGGTTAGCCGTCAAGTGGTAACCCTTACAAATGTGTTTCGTCTCTTAAACTGTGTGTTTAAATCTTGAACCATTTTTATCATTAAATTTCTTGCGCCTATATCTACAAAACTAGTTTCAATGTTAATAGGTTTTGATGAAATATTTTAAAAACTAGATCTGATGTTAATAGGTTTTGACAAACTCCTTTTTCTTTAAAAAACCAGGGAAAATTGAACAAAAGAAACAAAAAAAGGAAAAAGACTGAAAATCATGAAGCACAATTATGCTTTTCATTTTCTTTTGGAAACATGGGTTGCGGTTTTCCCTTTTTTGGGGAAGCACAGTTGTGCTTTTTGCGGAAGCACATATGCCACACTTCTTCATTTTCAGGAAGCACATGACATGCTTTCTCGTGAAAAATAAAGGTTGTGCTTCTCACAAAAGCACAATTGTTCTTCTCATAGAAACACATGTTATGCTTTTTCTTTTTTTCGGGAAAGCATAGTTGTGCTTCTCGCGCAAGCACATGTTATTCTTCTCAAGGGATAACACTGCTTCATGAGAAAACCATTTTTTCGCCAAAACCTAGTGAAAACCAAACAAAATTGAAGAAAGTACAAACCAATAAAATGCATGCAAAAATAGGGAAAAAGCATAATCCTGCGGGGTGCATCTAGCGGGCGACACGTGATAGCGCAGGGGCATGCCATGCAGTGCGCTGGGAGTGTGACCGCCGTGGAGGGTCCGTTAAATAGTTGCTCTCGTCTTTCTTTCAATTTTTTCATGTGCGAGTTTTTGTTTCGGTTTTTTCTTCATTTTTTTTCCTTTCAAATGTGGTTTTCTTCTGCTTTTTTTGTTATTTTACATTTTCCTTTTTATAGTTTCTGCAATATGCGGAAGGTTTTTTCCAATATACGTCGAACATTTGTTTTCAAATACACACGAATTTTTTATTATATGGTGAACATTTTTTAGATACACACTGGTCATTTTTCATACATTCAACATTTTTTATATTCGTTGAAATATACGGAAATTGTTTTTAACTAGGCTATAAATAATTTTTTAATACACACTGAACATTTTTTTTAATATACGGTGGAATTTTTTATATACGCTTAAGTTTTTTACAAAATGCATGTTGAATTTAAATTTATTTTTATTTTTTAATATGTTTTAAAATACCCATCTTCTGAAAAACATTAATCATTTTCTTAGTCTAAATCGGCTGAAAAACTAATGTGGTTTTTTGTATTAAAAAATCCAAGTCGTTGGCTTAGTGGCCGGCCCATTTTGCTATGGCTTCAGTGAAGACGTGGCTATTTGACAAACACGGTCGACACATAGGAGCTCTTGCAAACCTCTACCAAAAATGAGATGACCATGAAGAAAGCATTACAATAACCATAACAACATGGAATAGTGGATAGGAAAAATCGGACGCTCATTGGCACGGCGAGAACAATGCTCAACGAGTACACGACCCTAATTTGATTTTGTACCGACATCACCATGTGTCATGTCATCAACGAGAACAATGCTCAACGACTCTTAGAAGGAGCACCTGCCATATGTGCTAGATGAACCTCCTCTAGATGAAGTTGTGTGATCCTCTATATTGGGGAATTCAAACCTGTCAAATCAAATGCTTCAGATTTCTCTGATGACGATGATTTTCCTCAACCACGACCAAGAACTAGCCAAGCTGCTGAGGTTGAGAACAATGTTGATCCGGAGAATAATACTCAGCCTAAGACTAATGCTAATGACGAAGAACATCCCATGGGAAATGCTAATCCTCCTATATGTCGAATTGCAAACAGAGTGGACGATTGACATGATCCTCCATGACATTCATCAACCAGGTCCAGTTACTCGATCTGTGCTCGATTAGCCCTTGATGTAGATGCCCCTTCGGCACCACTAGCTTGTCGTCTACCCTGCAGCCGCCAGACCTCATTGTCGTCTCCCTGGAGCGGCCCAACAAAGAGAGTAAGCTGGCCGCAGCGTCGAACCACGAGATGTAGTGGCCAACGGAGCCGCGTAGGCACATGCGTTGCGAGAGACGAAAAGGGCGCGCGGTTAGGGTTGTACCACACAGTGTGCTTCCGTCTCCTCTGTTGCCGCCAGAGGAAGATAGGAGACCCGCCATGGAGGCGAGCCAGGAGAGCGAGGGTTGGCACGGACCAACCTCCGGCGCCTGGAGTAACGCACTCGCGAGGAGACAGCATTGTCGGTTGAGCGCCTACCACGACCACTAAGATGCCGCCTCGGGGGAAGGGGGATCATTGTCGTCTGCGGTTGCCACTGCGATCTCACGGAGGTTGAGCATGAACCTCTCCCCGACCTCGTCGAGATTTTGCGTGGAGGCGTGCCTAGCGGGGCGTGGGAGCCAAGAAGTGACGACAGCGTGGTCGTCCGGTGCGGTGCCATCGCGGTCGTCGGCGGTCGAGCGACCACATCACCGGAACCCTCTCTCTCGCTCTCTACTCTCACTCGGTGTGAACTAAATGAGAAAGTGAATGGGGAAGGAGTGAGTGGAGTAGGTGAGGAATTGAGGATAGACCATGACGTTCACGCCGCGCCTCACGCGGTTCTCGTCAAGAGCGAACTACCACTCGATGTTGCGGTGACATTGCCATGTGCACTAAGATTCGTACCCCAAATGTCAACGGTTCCTAGGTACGTAAGCCAAATAACATTTTCCAAAAAAATTACATCATGATTTTTAGACTACAAACTTGAAGATATTTGACTTAGGTTAAATCTAGAACTTTAAAGTATTGAAAAGAAGGCAGTAATAAGTCGCAAACTTCACATTTTACTAGTATTTTACTCTACGGTACCGATCCCAATTCACCACCCAGCAGTTCATCTATCACCTGGGCCTCCCAGCCAGCATGAAGGCCTTGAACACAAGCTTCCTGGGCACCGTCGGCCGATCCCCCCACCCCTCTTCCACCTCCTTCATCACACCCTTCACCAGCGCCTCCAGGTCCACCCCTTTCTCCCTAGCCGTGGTCGCGACGGAGCCGGTCATCACGAACCCGGCCAGGTCCTCCAGCGTCATCTCCGCCTCCATGTCGACGTCGGCCGGCTCGCCCTCGCGGCCCACCCCGACGGGCTCGAACGGGAACGGCAGGTCGCGGTACCGCTCCATGGCCAGCCTCGTCCTCGGGTCCATGTACGGCCGCATGGCCGGGTACAGCGTCCCGTGCAGCTTGTCCCCGAACGGGTGGATGTCGTAGTTGTACCCCCACACGGCGAGGACGCCGCCGGGCCTCCTGAGGACGCGGTTCACCACGGCGTAGAAGAGCGGGACGTCGAACCAGTGGATCGCGGTCGCCACGATGACCAGGTCCAGGGAGCCCTCGCCGCCGACCAGGGCGACGAGGTCGTCCTCCGCGAGGTCCTCCGGCGTGTGCAGGTACCGCACCTTGGGGTGCGCGATGGCGTGGCGGAGCTGGCCCTCGCTCACGTCCGTCGCGACCACGCTGTTGTAGTGCTCCGCGATCTGAGGAGGGGAGAGACCCGACGGCTTAATTCGCTTTTCAGGTGCTCGTTCGATTAAGATTTCAGATTTCATAAAAGGTCGGAGGCTTACGCTGACGGAGGCCTGGCCGCTGCCGCAGCCGGCGTCCCAGGCGCGGTGGTGGCCGGCGGTGAGGGAAGCGAGCATGGAGAACCACTCCTTGGGGTACCGCGGCCGCTTCTTGGCGTACGTCTCCGACGGTTTCTCATACAGCCCCGCCATTGTGCGCTGCCGCTGTAATCAACCGCCGTCTGCCAAAAGCCTCGAATTGCATTTGCAGGGGTGGATCTGGATGGAATTTATAGACTAGTAGCACCTTGGAGGTCAGAGTCAAAGTCAAAGTCAATGTGGTCACATGATCCATATAGAAAGGTAGCCATGAATTATCCACTAGGATTCAGAATCATAAACTTTTCTTTTCAGACTTAACACTACCGCGTGCAGAAATATAATGCAGCAGAAACCAATAGTTAACGCAACAGTGAGATGGTTTTCAACATGGAATCAGTAGGCATCCAAGGAAAGCCATAGGGGTAAAAACAGGGAGTGCATCAAACCTTATGGAATGATGATGTGCTAAAAGCATTGGAACGCATCAGATCTGAATGAAACCTGTGGATTGGGGTATAAAGCAGGTCAACCAGACGTAGCAGACTTTGCTTCCTCTGCTTGTGTGAAGCACACCATTTTTGCTTCGCCAACATAATTGTATGCACCGAACTGAACTATCTGAAGATGCTCCAGCAGCTATAAGTGGGAACACTTCAAGATGCTTAAACATCGCAACAACACATGTATTAAGTACCTAATTGTCTACACGACTATGGCTTATTTATATTGACTACAAGTTTACAATAAGCGGCAAAAGATATAAGCACTGCAACAACAGGGAGTATAAGGTACTTCCTCTGTAAACTTCTATAAGACTTTTTAGATCATTTTTTTTATCATATATAAATATATGATCTAAAAAGTCTTATACTCCTAGAAGTTTACAGTGGGAGTACAAGTTCTACAAGCGACGTTAACTTGTAGAGCAACCGAAACAGAAAACCAGCAGAGAATTGGGGACAGTGGGACTGGCATTGCAGACACAGTATGAACCATTCTGTCCTGCTATGTGTGAGGATCCATCCCCTTGAACATTTCATCCAACGTCGACCTGTCATTATGAGAAAAGCAGAAAACTAATATATATTACTCCCTCCGTAAACTAATATAAGAGCGTTTATATCACCATTTTAGTGATCTAAACACTCTTATATTAGTTTACAGAGGAAGTACTGAACAATCTTTGTATTGAAATAATTCTGTAGCTGCAGTTATTAAGGATTGGGCATGATGATGGCAGCAGAAAAGGTGAGGTATTATATGACAAAAAGTACATACAAGAATAAGAAAATATACCTCCCAATTACAAATAAGATCCATTTGGCAATACCGCCCGTCATTCTTTACATCTTTGTAAGTAGAGGTGCACATGTGCATCAGTTGGGAAAGGAATTGCCCCTTTCATGCTGTGTGAACACTTCATCATATTCTCTGCATAATATCAGCTTCTTTTCCTGGAGCGATCTGGTAATGCAGTCGTGAACCTTCAGGAGTTCCCAAAGGCGCACCCGTGCAGGAGCAGTTGTCAACCATATAAAGCTCCCATTTCTTGATACCGCATTTCTCCAAAGCAGAGTCCAATCTTGGGTTGTCCCCGCCAGGATAAGACCCATCAGGGGTAACAAGCACTGCTCCAGTGTATGATTGTCCAGCAGCCTGAGCAGCTCCATGGTAATGGAACAGACCCCAGCTGAAATCATCCGAAACATCAACAACTGTCCAAAACTCTTTCGAAACCACACCATTATCCAGCACACTGAAATAAAATGTACCGGGTGTGCTAGCTCTTCTCACTCTGTACTTTCTACGCCTCCAAACCAGCTTCCCTTCCAGGGTTCTGACTTGAAAAATTGGCTCATACCAAAATGAACCTTTAGCTTTCCCTCTGTAGAATAATTGGTACTGGCATGGGAATTGGTCATATGCTGGATTTTGTCCAGCTACAACTCTCCAGCTCCACTCCAAGCCGTCCAGCCAACCGACAAACAGGTCTTCTGCAACTTCATGGCTAAGTTTTTGTTCTCTGAACATTGACAGTGGGGTTACAGAGGGCTTACTAGGGATCTCAGCATTGAGCTCAAGGCAGTTGTGCTTTTGCAGAACACAGAGGGAAAAGGCCTCTAGATGCGGACTCTCGTACGATGCAATGCAGCGATAGTTGCAGACCTGGTCGGTTGGAGAGCAAGAATTCAGACACTGAATGGCTTTCCTACAGTCAGGATCAAACAAACAATTCAGTATTTGAGGACCACAGTTTGTTATCATACAGCCTAGGGTAGAGAGACCTTTTGCCCTAAGGTTTTTCAGCATAGCCACCGGTCTTATGTATGCATTAACCACAACAAGTAAGCAAAACCTAATGTCATCTGAGTTGTGCCTTTCCCAGGCATTGGATATCGTCTTGAGGACTTCAGCTGATTCCTCTGTTCCACTTGGTTTTCCAACATTGATTAGCTTGCCAAAGAAGTCCTGCTCTCCAGTGTATTGAACAGATGTGCCTCCTAGCTTGTTTACTAAGGACGGAGATGACTGAAAACAAAGTACATTTGGAATGTTCTTACTGTTATGTATAAGCCACTGAACAGACTCCTGGCCAGTTATTGCAACATTGACTAGCATATCACAGCGAGACAACTCTTTCTTAAGATCATCATGGTCAATCGACTTGTCAGTGAATACAAGCATTTCAAATCCTTCATCAACCCACTTCAACCTATCAGCCTAATAAAAAACAAGATACAAGATTATAGGCAGTAAACTGATATTATGAGATTCATTATATAAAGAGAAAAGTATACTTTTCGTCCCTCAACTCTTGGTGAAGTCTAAATTTAGTCCCTCAACTCCAAAACCGGACAACTTGCACCCCCAACTACCGAAACCGGATAAAGTTCGTCCCTGGTCTCGGTTTTGACCGGTTTTGGTGCCGACTCACCCCAGTTTTGACCAGCGCATACTCAAATTCATGTAAATTTTTTATATCCGTGAACTTTTTGAAATTCACATACACTTTTCAAATCCACGTAGTTTTTCCAAGGTCGCATATTTTTTTTCAAAAAGTAAACATACTTTTTTCAAATCAGTGAACAATTTTGTAATTTATGCATTTTTTAAATCCATGGTTTTTAAAACATTTGCATATTTTTTCAAATCTGCTTATTTTTATGCAAAAAAAACAAATCCACGTACTTTTTCGAAGTTCGCATAAATTTTTCAAATTCATGAATCCTTTCCAAAAAAATGTACGCGAATATGAAAAAGTACGTCAATTTAAAAAAGTACATGAGTTTGAAAAAACTACATGAAATTTAAAAAAAGTACGCAGATTTGAATACTTATGCGAACTTGGAAAAAGTACAGATTTGAAAAAAGTACACATATTTTTAAAAAGTTCACGTATTTGAAAAAAATACCCGACTTTGAAAACATTACGCGGACTTGGGAAAAATATGCTAATTTGAGTTGGTGCAGTCAAAACCGGGGTGGGACAGCACCAAAACCGGTCAAAAGCGTGACCAGGGATGAATCTTGTCCGGTTTCGGAAGTTAAGGGTGCAAGTTGTCCGGTTTTGAAGTTGAGGGACCAAATCTAGACTCCGCCAAGAATTGAGGGGTGAAAAGTATACTTTTCTCTTATATAAATTAAAATGCAGATTTTAGCAAAAGCCAGCAAGCAAAAATTGCACATTTCATGCTCACCTACAGAAATGTATCTGACCCGTAGCACTCCATATTATTCAATAATTAAAAAATTGAAGCATTTTGAACCGAGATAATGATACTATTCATAGAGCAAACAATTCAAGATTAGCAATTGAGGCTAAAACAACTAGTTCAAACATGAGCAGTGTCCAAAATGAAGCTGGTCTTCCTGTTCAGACAGTTGGTCATACAGATGGTACTAATTGTTTACTGTATGCAAAATTGTGAAGTATGCGCAGTAGGAGATCAGTAAAATCACTTCACATTCCAAAGTAAAGCGATCGTTTCAGAACGGTGGGAGGGACGAACTGATGGGTTAAGAGCGAGGCCCTACCGTATGGCGCATAACCTCGTCCCAGGGCGTATCCTTGAGCGGGCTGATGCTTCCGTCGCCAACGACGGCCACGATGCGGACGGCGTCTTCCGGGGACGTGGCTTGGCCGGCGATGCTGGCAATCCCGGGGGAGCAGGTGATGCCGGAGAGGCGGCGACTAGCGGAACGCTTGGGGGCAAGCACGGAAGAGGTTCTAGGGAGGCGGAATCCGGTCGGTTGGAAGATCCGAACGGCGGCGGTGGCGGCGGCAGCGGAGGTTGGGAGAGTGGTCGCCATGGGAGGGGACCGAGTGGAGGAAGCGGCTGCACGTCACGGTAGAGCCTTCGAGGACCTTTTCCTCGCAAGCCCGGAGCCCTTTCTCAGCCGTCCGATCCAAAATCAACAGTCGGTATTAATAATAAAACAGAGGGGATGACGCATAATTTTATACCGAATGAAATGAAATAAAACGAAACATCAGCTGCCGCGCCACGGCGCCAGAACCTCCATTAGAGCGGGAGAAACGCAAAATCCCCCCCCCCCCCCCCAATCCGCCTCCGCCTTCTTCGATTCGTTCTCGCCTCTCTCTCCCCGGCCCGCTCGAGAAGAGAACCTGGGTCCGCCATGTCGACGCTCTTCCTCGCCCTGCAGTGCGTGGAGTGCTCCACCATGCAGGTGGGCGCCTCGACCAAGCCGGCGCCGCCGATTTCCTCTCCTGTTTGTTCCACCATTGACCCGATTTCGTTTTTGTGTTGCCCTTCGATGACCCAGGTGAAGCAGCAGAAGAAGAGCAGCAACAAGTGGGCGTGCGCGGTGTGCAACCGGCGCCAGTCCGTGCTCCGCGTGCACGCCCGCGGCTACCGCGCCGCCGAGCTGCGCCGCTTCGTCCAGGACGCCAACCTCGCACGCGGCCGCGGCGCGCCGGTGCGCGAGGCGGACTGGGACCCGCCGGCGGCCGGGGATGAGCAAGACGAGCCCCCGAGGGAGAGGAAGCGGATGGACTGGTCCGAGTACCTGGACGACACCGGGGAGCGTCATGGCGGCCGCGGCTTTGCTGATTCTCTTGATGATGGTACTAATCCTTCTCAAGCTTGGATACTCGGAATGTGCTAATGTACACTTTATCATTTAAGGTTTAATTTACAGAGGCCTTCCTGGACTGGAATCATCTAAACCTGTAGGGCCTGCTGGGCTGTGATCTGAAATTGACATGCATTTAGATGTTATTGGAGCAATTCACACAACATTACCTATGCCAGCACTAGAATAATCATGTCACAAGTTCCTAGTACAATGAACCTGCATTTAAATGCTTGATTGCTTGTTATTATTTCTCCTGGAACTGGAACCAGATGTTTAAGTTGCTGCATTTTATATTCAGGATAAGACTGTGCGTAGTATGCTTCCTAAGTTGCATTCATATTTATTCATTAGCAAATTGCATTTTCCATTACCTAGTGTAATATTGTTTGTGCAAAGCATTTGGGTTTGCTTCTCTTTGCACATAACACAATGCAAGTCGACTGTGTGTTGCACTTTGCATTTGCTTTTCCAATCTGACCTAATCATACATTCATACCTGTGAGGCTGTGACCGTTGTGCCTGGCTGCTGATGCAACATAAGCGGGTGATGTGGGGTGATGGGCCGTGTGTTAGATAATAACGAGAAATAAACGATCACAGATTTTTACGTGGAAACCCTTGCGGGAGAAAACCACGGACGCATGAAGGCGCAATCACTATAAGGAGGAGTATTACAAGCACGAGACGACAGGCCGTCTGAGGTGCGACTACATGGGGTATATATGAGGGACAACACATAAGAGTCCTTGTAGGACAAGTAAACGAGTTGTACTCGTGCAGACGTCGGCGATCAGCATAAAGGCCCACACCGTATGTACTACGTCTAGTCCAATACGGTACTAGAATTTAGATCATAATTTAACAATCTCCACCTTGATCCAAATTCCTCCGAAGAGTCGAAGAAAGTGAATAACTCCATCCAAAAGAGCATAAACCTTGTGCGTCAAAGTCCATAGGACTAGTGAGAAATACCAACTAAGCTCGAGCAAAGCTCAAACTTATTGGTCGGAATCGCTTTGTCATCATATCGGCAGGATTATCATGAGTACTTATCTTGCATACCTTCAAATCACCTTCAGCAACAACATCTCGAATATAGTGAAATCGACATCAATGTGCTTTGTCCTCTCATGATACATTGGATTCTTTGTAAGATATATGGCACTTTGACCGTCACTAAATACGGTAGGGCAAGATGAATCTCCACAAAGCTCGGTGTATAAACCTCTCAACCAGATAGCTTCTTTGCATGCCTCGAAATAGCCATATACTCGGCATCGGTAGTGGAACAAGCCACAATAGATCGCAAAGTTGCTCTCCAACTCACAAAGACAACCACCAATGGTGAAAACATAACCTGTGAGTGATCTTCTCTTATCCAAATCACCAAGAAAATCAGAATCAACAAAACCAACAAGTCCATCTCCGGTTTTCCCAAAGCTGTAAATAAGCATTAGAAGTACCACGCAGTATCTCGAAAATCCACCGAATCGCTCTCCAATGCTCTTTTCGGGATTAGCCATGTATCTACCGACAACACTCAATGCATAAGATAAATCCGGACGAGAACAAACCATGGCATACATAAGTGAACCAACTGCACTCGAATAGGGAACTCTAGACATGTACTCAATATCGCATCGACTTAGGACATAAAGGCGATGATAATTTGAAGTGTGCACCTAACGGAGTACTCACCGGCTTGGCATTATGCATATTAAAACGACGAAGAACTTTATCAATATATCCCTTCCGACCGAGATACACTTTTCCGCATTTGCCTATCTCTCGATATTTCCATGCCAAGAATTTTCTTTCTTTGCACCCAAATCCTTCATCTCAAATTCATTACTCAATTGCTTCTTTAGTTCATTAATCTCTGACATACTCTTTGCAGCAATAAGCATATCATCAACATAAAGGAGCAAATAAATAGTTGAACCGTTGTCAATTTTCAAATAAACACAACTATCATAATTAGACCTTTTGAAACCTTGAGAGAGCATATAGGTGTCAAATCTCTTGTACCACTGTCTAGGGGATTGCTTCAATCCATAAAGAGATTTCTTTAACTTGCAGACAAGCTTTTCTTTTCGGGAATAACAAAACCTTCAAAGTTGTTCCATATAAATATCCTCTTCTAATTCTCCATGTAAAAATGCAGTTTTAACATCCAATTGTTCAAGCTCAAGATTATGCATGGCAACAATCTTTGAGTAAAGTGCGAATAGAGCTATGCTTCACAACAGGAGAAAAGACTTCGTTATAGTCAATACCTGGAATCTGGCTATAACCTTTAGCAACCAACCTTGCTTTATATCTTGTCTCATCATTAGGAGAAACACCTTCTTTCCTCTTGAAAACCCACTTGCAACGAATAGGTTTCTTCTCTCTAGGCAATTTTACTAAATCCCAAGTGCCATTCTTTTCAAGTGATTCCATCTCATCATGCATAGCGGTCATCCACTTATTACTATCATCGTAAATAATAGCCTCGGAATATGAAGAAGGCTCGAATTACCTTCAATTTCTTACGCAATGTATAAAGCAAAAGAAACAATATTGCACTCTTCAATTAACTCGTCCGGTTTATTAATACCCGCCTAACTCATCACGTCAAGAGATTCCAACTGGGTGGAACAATAGGCTGATTTGGAGTGGGAGTGACATGATCATCATTAACGACGGGTTCATCATGTGCATCAACAATTTCATTACCCGATGTATCACCTGAATCAATAACATGCTCCACCTGAACAGTAGGCTCTTGAACAATAGGCTACTGTTCACTCTCAACGGGAACATTAGTAGATGAAACATCATGTAACATAGCAGATTCATTAAAGATAACATTTCTGCTAATAACAACCTTCCGGGTTTCGAGATTTCACAATTTAAAACCTTTAACACCGGACTTATAACCAAGAAAGATGCACTTAACAGCCCTAGGCTCCAACTTTCCATTATCAACATGAGCATAAGCGGTGCAACCAAAAACTCTCAACTGTGAATAATCGGCAGTGAACCGCACCATACCTCAATTGGAGTTTTCTTATTAAGAGCAATAGATGGTGAACGATTAATGAGATAACAAGCGATGGAAGCGGCCTCAAATTTCAAAAACGCCTATGCAAACCTGCATTGGACAACATGCAACGGCTCAAAATAATGGTCCTGTTCATACGCTCGGCAACACCGCTTTGTTGAGGAGTATAAGGAACGTGTAGTGTCCGACAATGCCTTCAGACTTGCAATAATTCTTAAATTGCTTAGAACAGAATTCCATACCATTATCGGTCTGAAGTATTTTTACCTTCCTTTCGGTTTGTCTTTCAACCATAATCTTCCACTCCTTAAATCTTTGAGAATGCTTCATATTTATGCTTCAAGAAATAAGACCAAACTTTTCTCGAATAATCATCAATAATAGTCAAGATATAACTTGCACCACCTAATGACTTCTTGCGAGATGGTCCCCATAAATCAGAATGCACATAATCAAGAATACCTTCAGTTGTATGAGTCGAAGTGTTGAATTTCACCCTCTTGTGTTTGCGAAGATACAATGCTCACAAAATTTCAATTTACTGTGTTCATATCCATCAAGAAGACCTCTCTTATTTAACTCGCTAAACCAAGTTCACTCATATGTCCAAGACGCATATGCCAAAGGTTAGCGACATCACAATCGAAATTCTTTGAAATAAGCGGAGTAGCATTACCCGAAGCGGTAGAACCTCGAAGGTGATAAAGACCATTGGTCGAACTTAAATCACCTTTCATCACAATAAGGGAACCTTTGGTGACTTTCAAAACACTATCTCCACACGAATACTTGTATCCCTTTGCATCAAGGGCACTAACAGAGATAAGATTTCTCTTCATCTTCGAATATACCGAACATCACCAAAGTTCGATTATGCCATCAAACATCTTGATTCGAATAGAACCTATGCCTTCAATCTTGCATGGTGAATTATCAAAACCCAAAAGCGGAACCAGCAGCGGAGTGGAATCAAAAGTATTAAACCAATCTTTATGTGGGCACATATGAAAAGTGCATGCGGTGTCAAGTACCCACTCATCATTGGTCTCGACATCCAAAGAATAACGACAAGAGCATCATCAGAACTATCATCACGAGCAACGTTAGCAGAATTTTCACCTGGTTTGTTACCTTTCCTCTTTTCCTTGTTGTGCAACTTGAAACACTCAAGATGTCATGCCCGTCTTTCTTGCAATATCTGCAATACTTCTTGTCTCTGGATTGCGACCGACCCACACAGCCGTTTTACTTTTGCCTCTGTTTCCATTATTGAAGTTCTTCTCCTTTGTCACGCCACGAGCAGATAATCCCTCGGCTTGGGATGAACTTGAACCATCATGAGGCACCATTAGTTTCATCTTCTCCTTAGAGTTCAAAGCTTCATAAACTTCATTAAGTGTGAGAGTATCACGATCAGATAATATGGTGTCTCTAAAATTGGTATAAGAACTTGGCGATGAACAAAGTAACATTAAAGCGATATCTTCCTCTTCATACTTAACCTCCATTGCAGCTAGATCAGATATGATCTCTTTAAATTCTGAAATATGATTCAAAACATTACCTCCCTCGGGTAACTTTGTGCAGGAATAATTTTTGCTTCAGATGCATCTTCTTTGGTGAGATCCTTGGTCATGCAAATCCCTTCCAGCTTTAACCATAGAGCGGCGGCAGTTTTCTCGCTCAAAACTTCCTGCAAAAAATTATTATGCAAATGGAGTTGAATTTGTGACAAAGCCTTACAATCAATTCTTTTCTCCTCATCACCCAATCTTGAATTCGATTCTTCCCAAAACTATCCAATTGCTATATCATAGTCGGCTGTGCCAACAACGCCGCATCTTGACTTGCCATAGGGTAAACCTTGTGTCACGGTCCGAGCGGAAAATCGTACTTCATGGAAGCCATGAGTAGATAAATCTTTGTACACAAAGTAGTACAAGCCGAAAGAAAATTCTTGATAGAATTAATATGCAGACCAAATAGAACAGAGTAAATAGCACCTGGTATGATCTTTGGGTGGATGTAGCAAACAGGAGACTTGATAAAAACTGATATGGCTTCACGTGAAAGTAGCTCACGTAGGGGATTTGAGCTGAATTAAACTAGTACTTTGCTTCTGACCGGCGAGTACTAGTACTAGCAGCTTTTGCCTCGGTTGATGACGACGCGATACTTTGTACGGGTAGCAATCGATCAGGCGTGTGATGCAGCGGCTTGCCGTCTTCTCGAGTCGCGGCGACCAACACAGGAATCAGCGACCCACCCAGCGGAGTCTGTCTCGGATTTGGCTGCGGTGCAGGTCGAATCTGCAAGAGCGCCCGGTGATCTCGGTCGAAAAAAAGCGATCTGATAAATCGCGTGAGCGGCGGCGGACGCGCAACCCTAATCTTACGTCTCAAATCTCGTATCTGAAACTTGGCTCTGTATACCACTTGTTAGATAATAACGAGAAATAAACGAGACAAAGAGACACAGATTTTTACGTGGAAACCCTTGCGGGAGAAAACCATGTATGCACTAAGGCGAAAACACTATGAGGATGAGTATTACAAGCACGAGACGACAGGCCGTGCGAGGTGCGACTACATGGGGTATATATGAGGGACAACACATAAGAGTCCTTGTAGGACAAGTAAACGAAGTTGTACTTCGTGCAGACGTCGGCGTCAGCAAAGGCCCACACCGTATGTACTACGTCTAGTCCAATACGGTACTAGAATTTAGATCATAATTTAACACCGTGTACGGCTGGCTCTGTGTGTGGTAGCATGGGTTTGATCATGCTCTGTTTCAAAACAAAATGTTGCATATTGCAATACATTACATGTTATATGCAAAGAAAACCAAACCCTGGTGTTTTGCGCAGATGTTGTCAAATTAGATGGTGAAAATCACAATATACTCTCTATTTATCCTCAGAATTTATTAGCATCCCATTTCCAGGCATGGAATGTCCTCATTTCCAATGCATAGTCCAATTATTTTTTATTTGAATGGTAATGGCCTAATTGTTCTCATGCTGCAATTTACAAACACGTATAGGGATTGAAGTGACAACTGAGCTACCCCAGGAAAGACCTAAAGCTCCTTCCTCGAAGAGGCCCCCAAAAGCCCAATTGGGTGTAGCTGGAAAGAGGCCCAAGCCACCAATCAACCCCTCTTTATCCAAGATGCAGCAAATGGAACAAGGTCCAACTTGCCCAACTGTCTGCTCTGCAACTTCTACTGCTGAAGGTAACATATGAAAAGTCCTGATCACACTTCCTTACACCTGTCTTGAGCAAAAAATGAGAGTTGAAATAATCGTTATTGTTTTGTGCAGCACAAAGATCAAAGTTCAGCAAGTATTCGGACAGTAGCTTCTTTGAAGATAGAAATCAGGAGGGTTCTGGGCTCCATTGGACTGACCTTGATGAAAGTGCTCCCACTACTGAGGTAGTGGTGGATGATGAGGTACACCCCGATTTCATGTGATTGTTCTGGTCTGGGATTGCTACTCCTATATCCTATATATTTAAAATAGCAAGTTGTAAGATAAGATTAAATGTGCTGTTGGCAAAATGTTATTCTGTTTGATAGCATTATGGACTTTTGGAATGCTTTGAGTTGGACGAAAAGAGTACTGAAAGTAAATTATGGTACATACTAATTTTTCTACGCAATCGTGTTAACAGTGTATCTGCTCAACCTCTTACTATGCACCCACCTTCATCCTTGGAGTTTCAGATACATCTATGTTACTAAGATATTCTTATCTTCAGATAAGTGTTGGATGTAGGAATAGGAATTATAACTCGGAATGTTTTGTTTCATGTATAGACAGTTAGGCAGTACTGCACGAGCCCATAATGCATCAATATCTTTAGACTTCTTCAGTTATTAATATTTGAACATATATAACATGATGGTGCTAAAACAATGGAAACATGTTCTAAACTGCCAGTCTCTACTCTCTAGTTGACTGAGCACCAAACAACTCAACTCCAGTTATTTATTTTTATAACTTGCTAAGTTTATTTCTCCCAAATCTGGGTGCCTCATTCTTATAATATTATAAGAATGAGGCAACTGATCATATGGTAGTCTTAGGACTGTTGGACGCGCTACAGAAATACAAACTATACAGCTACGCCCAATCGCTTCACTAAAATGGAAAAGGGAATGCCTTTACCTTTAATCATGAGCTTTCTTTTTGCATATTAGTATCATTTATAATCTCTTGAAATGCATAGTCTAGTTTAATTTGGCGATACCATGCTTCTCTCAGCCATGCACAAAAGCCAGGCAAATGATTGCCTCTCTTTCTTGTTGGAGCGGCAGAGCTATTAGTTAGCCACATTGTCATAGCACTGTTGAAGGACAAGCAATTGATTAACTCGTTCATATTTTATTTCCAGTACCTTCATATCTGGGTTATACAGTCAATATCAATAACCTAATCTATCCGGTTAGCAAGTGAAACGCAACCACTAAGAATGTCCCCTTGAAACTTCCCAACTTCGCATTTTATGAATCACAAAACCGTGATCAAGTTCAGACCGTTCCATTGTTGTGTTGTAGACAAGGATGCCGTTCAGTTTCATTGTTTTTTTTTTCTTTCTCTCATTCAAGCGTAACGCTGTCAGTTTCACTGATAAATGCTGCTGCTACTATTGATCCATCCCGAATTTACACGAGTGTGCTGCTGGGACGTAGTTCACCATTCCGAGACAAGTAATTCCGAACGGAGGGAGTATTCACTGGTAAGCCCGGAGTCGTGCCTGTGAGGTGTCGTGCTTTATAGTGCACCTTAAAGCGGGCAAAGGCCGACAGAGCTGCGCGCCGTGGCACATATTCCTCTAGTGGTACCGAACATGAACAGCTAGGCACGATGCCCAGTTCCGCGCTGCTTGCCGTAGGCAGCAGGACGGCGTCGTCTCGGCTTTCGATCATGACGGTCAGACCCTGAGAGGGGCTTCAATGTTTTTGCCCGTTGACGTTTCCTCATGCGTTTGTTTTAGTTTTATATACAGCTGCCTATCTGTTTTTTTTATTGATTAAACGTGTAGGAGTGACATCCTTTTCAAGAATTGCTAGCCGTTAATGCATACAACCAACATCTCCGCATCAAATTGCTTGATGTAGATGCAAACTCGTCTGCAAACACAATACATTTTGGTCTGCGTCGTAGGCTTGTCGTTCTTTCCCTCTCCCCCACCTCAACCAAAAATCTGCTGTGACGCCATTTTTATAGAGCCAGCGGGGCATTTAATTTGGCAGCTGAGTACTGCACCCTCTTCTGGTCGCTTCCGGATGTGAAGTCCTTGATGCTACATTTTGATCGGCGTCACATTCTTGTGGGTGGCAGCTAATTTCACGGCGAGATATCTTGCGTGAGTTCAGCCGAAAGCTTTTGCTGAGCATAATTGAGTCTACGATGATCATGTTCTCGCCCTTTATTCCCTCCCTTCGCTTTGCTCCATCTTTTTCTTTCCACCTTCTCTTTTATTCAAGGAAAGTAGTTGCGATTATTTTCAACTCAGGTTAGGTCAAGTACTTAAGAAATTCATTTCAGTGGAGAGAAACGGCCTCCGGATAATAGAATCCGTTACGCATTTACCGAACCAGCGCGAGACAGCTACCTGCCGCGGTGACACGGCGTGCTTTTCTGACGGCAGCGAGATGGCAAGTGCTAGTATGTCACAAAAATATTGGTTTTAGTAGTACGTGATGAAAATGAGTAAGACTATATAATCACGTGTTGCATCAATTGCGGCAAAATCATCGTTGTAGAAAAGAAAAGTAACGCACCATGAATTGTGGTACGGTCCGATCCCATACTAGCCCTTACAGTAGATCATTATTGTGCAATTGCACGCAGCGTCAAATCAAACCCCATCTCAGCATGATTCGCTGTTCACCCTGTACCGGCGGCCAGCGCGGGCGGTGGCCCAACCTGGTTCCCAGCAGCAGCAGAGAGCCGACGGTTGGTGATTGTTGGCTGGTCCTGGTCGATCCATCGGCATTATCGTCGGGGCAATGGTTGGATTGGTTAACCTCTCTCTCTTTCTACGTCCGGCCTGTTTGCCCATTCGTGCTCCCTCCACTCTCCCGTACCAGTACTTGGGAACGGGACGCCGGACGCGGCGAAGGAGAAGAGGAGGGAGATGCATTTGTCCGTCGCCGCTAGCTGCTTAAGCTTTGGTGTCTTTTGGCGTGGAAGGAAGTGATGGTGACTGGACATGGCACATTGCACAGCGCCACTCGTCCTGATTGAAGCGGGCCATTTTTATGGTTAACACGTCCGGAGGGCAGGAAGTGCACGCGCCACCGACCGCACGCACTGTCGTGGCCGATAGCAATTGCTGTAGACGGCCATCTGCTCCTTATCTGCTTCCGGCCGTGCGTGCTTATGTTAATGGCTGGCTGATAGTGGTACCGAACCGGAGATGTGTCCGTTGCAGCGGAGCGGAGCAATGCGCCTGCCCTCTGCATCATCACCCGATCGACGCACAGCTTAAACTAGTTCATTTCTTTCTCTCTTTTATAAGTAGCAGGCTTAGAAGAGACACTAATAAAAACAGAGTAGGGAAGATGGCGTAGGTGCAGTTAGGGCAACTCCAACGCGCGATCCCAAATGGTCCGGTCGCGTCTATTTGGGGGTAAACGAACAGAACAGAACAGGCGGCCCAACGCGCGGCAGCAAACGGACCAATGTCCGTTTTCGATCCATTTTCCGGCGCAAATTTCAGCCTCGCTTGCGTCGAAACCGGTAGTGCGTGGACACGCACCCTTATCCTTCCCTGGCCCGCCCATTTTTCCTCCATTTCGCCCAAAACCCTCCTGCGCCCCCTCCCCTCCCTCCACCATGGCCGGCGACCCGGCCGTGGCCGCGCGCCCCGCTGCGAAGAAGAAGACTACCAAGAAGCTGCGGGCGGAGGTCGCCAAGCTTGACGCTGAATCGGCCAAGAGGAGGAACCGGCAGACAAAGGTGGTGGAGAAGAAGGTTGCTGCCGACTACGTCGCCGAGATAGCCGCGTGCGTGCCGCGCAACACCAGGCCGACGTCGACGACAAGGAGTCCATCATCGCCAAGGCGCACGGCCTCCTCATGTTAGGGGCTGTCCGACCCAAGCGGCCATTCTCTCTCGATGGATGGCGCGGCAACACAGATCGTCGATTGGCTCGTCCTCCGCAGCACCGGTCCCCGAGCTCGTCCGTCACACCCGAGACACCATGGTATCGTGCGCCGCCGCTGCATGGCCATGGGCAGACAAGGTTCTCCACGTCCCTGGACTGCAGCGTGGTCGCTCCGGCCACGCCCGCGGGCGTCATCGGCCTTAATGTGACGTCGGGGTACAGTGACGCTGGCCAGCCATGCGACGGGGCGCAAAGGAAGCAGCCCTGACAATTCCTTCAGCGAACATGGCCGGCGCCCGCAGGCTGTTCAACGAAATGCCACTGCCAACGTCGATGGTCAAGACCCTGACTAAGCGGCGTTCATGGAGAACGTCATCTTCGAGGGCCGTGGTGAGGCCTTCCATGTCGACGGCCAAGGCCAAGCTTTCGGTCCCGAAGCGACCCAAAGCCAGGATGGTCGCGACCACTATGGTGACACTTAATTCACGGGCCATGATGAAGATGAGGACGACCATGGCAACTCATGGCATGAAGATGATGACTTGTATTGTGAAGATGAGGATGAAGAGGTCGACATTGCGGAGGAGACCTCGTTCATCGATGAGCTCACCCAAAGGGCCGAAGCACAAAAGAAGAGGAAGAGCATTTCACACGGGATCATACACCCAAGAGGAGGACACTTTGATTTGCAAGAGTTGGATGGAGATTGGCCAAGATCCAATGAAAGGTGCCGAGCAAAAAGGACCTGTCTTTTGGTCAAGAGTTCACAAGACCTTTCATGAGCGAAGGAAGTTTGCCCCTACCTATTTGCGAGCACTAGCGGCATCAACTCAATCCAAAAGAGATGGGGGTTCATTCAACAAGAGTGCAACAAGTATTGTGTCGCGCTTGAGAACGTCGAAGCTCGTCCCGTGAGCGGCCTAGGCCTTGGTGACTTGGTATGAACCTCTCGTTTTTTCGCCTTGTGTCCTTTCTTCTTAGCATTGCCATTTATATGTTTCATGCATCTTGTGTCCTTCCATGTTACAATTGCGGCCACATCTTACCGAAAATTGCTTTTGCCCCGCTTTATATATAAAGCAAACCACCGAGCCACAAACATCCGAAAAGAGTTCGCAACACAGACGCACACACGCACACACAGACATCCAGGTCCACGGTAAGGAGGGTTCTGCCAAGGGCACAACTCAACAAGCCCTAAAAGAGAAGACACACAAAATGCGAAGCAACGACCACCATGTGGCTAATCAGGCTCTGAAGGTGGCAAAGGAAGCGACGGCGCCAGGCGGAGAGCCATCGCGCGCATGTCGGCGATGAGAGTGTCGATGGCGTCTTGGTCCTGCGAGCGGCTAAGCGGCTGCCAAAGCTGATCTTTGGAAGCCTTCAAGGCCCGGCACAAGAACAAGCCGTTTACTCTCACACATTGTTGGTCGCTCATCGAATATTGCCCCAAGTTCAAAGACCAATATGCCGCTCGTAAGAAGAAAGGAGGGAAGGTAGCCGTGGTTGATGAGGGCGACTTGCTCAAGTGGCCGAGGGGCAAGGCAAGCTCCAAGGCTGGCGAGAAGTGTGATGCATCTTTCATAGCCTTGCAAGAAACTTTAGAGAACATGACGAGCCAAAAGGAAGTGAGGGAGGAGAGGAGGAGAAAGGAAAGGAGGAGCAAATGAAGATATACCCAGAGCTCCAAACAAAGAAGCTTGACATGGAGGAGGTCGCGAAGAAGAGGAAGCTTGACATCGAGGAGGCCGCACAACTCAAGAAGCTCGAGATTGAGGCCACCAATGCCGACACCAAAGCAAAAGAGGTGGCACTCGCGATCATGAGCGTCGACAAGAACAACATGTCACCGGAGAGGAAGGCTTGGTTCGCGAACCGGCAGAAGGAGATGTTCGCCCGCGGCGGTCTGAACAAGGTGAGACTTCGGCCGTGGACTATGGCCGTTCATTTTGAAGGCTGGCTGTTGTGCCGGCCGCTGGCTTTGTTGCCGACCCCAAAAACTTGTTCATTTTGAGGGCTGGCTCGTGTGCCGACCACTGGCTTTGTTGTCGGCATAAAAAATATGTCCATTTTTAAGGCTGGCTAGTGTGCCTGGCGCTGGCTTTGTTTCCGGCGTGAAATTAGAGGATAACCATTCTGTAGGCCGCTGGTTTTGTTGCCGGCCGACATGAACTGGCGTGAACCGCGGCCGCTGGCGTGAACTATGGCCGCTGCCATTTAGCTACATCCTTTTGTTGTTTTCAGATTGCATGCACGGGGCCAAATGCGGCCGAAGATGCGGCCGCGCGTTGGATGGACGGTCGGCGCATCCACAAATTCGTACAGACACTACTCCATCAAGGCCGTCCGCCCCACAACCATGCCATGTCATAGCCGCCTAATACGTCTTCGTCGTATCTACTTTTCCTAACGCTTTTCCTCTTGTTTTGGACTCTAATTTGCATGATTTGAATGAAACTAACCCAGACTGACGTTGTTTTCAGCAGAACTACCATGGTGTTGTTTTTTGCGCAGAAATAAAAGTTCTCGGATTGGAATGAAACTTTGTGAGGATTTTTTTATACAAATAAAGAGAATTTCTGGAGCCAAGAACCACCGGAGGGGGCACCTCGGTGGGCACAACCCACCAGGGCGCGCCCTCCCTCCTGGCGCGCCCAGGTGGGTTGTCCCCACCTGATGGCCCCGCATACCTCAACCCTGATGTAAGGGCATTTTTATCCCTTAGTTGGTTTTGGTGATTGATGACAATGTTTTTGCGGACTAATCATGTGCATCGAATATTTCAGATATATTGACTAGGCACAAGATGTTTTGGTTCCCCTTGAAGGCTATGGAAGACGGCGTTTCTCTTCGTTTCTTTTCGGTGGTATTGAGTCGTAGGGAAGCCGTACTATTAAGGGGGGGTCCACGTTGGAATGGTTGGGTGGATTCATCACGCACACATCTTCCTTTGCACCTCCTTTCCTCTAGCCTTTGGAGCATCCTATGTTTTCCTTGTCTATGCAAATATTGCTCTTTCTTCTTTGAACTAGGGCGTCTTGGTAATCTTGCTCCTTAGAGCGGTAGTACCATGAGACCTTCTTGATAATACCGCCGGTGCGGTAGTACCGCAAGGGCCCACGGTAGTACCGCTTCTAGTAAGCGGTAGTACTGTGGCCGCAAGACAGATAGTGCCATCCTCTCGCTAGTGGGCGGCACCCATCACGGTAATCAGCGCCACGAGAACGCAGTAATGTACCGTGGTATCTGACTTAGTTCCGCAAGTAGCGACGATGAGGCGGATGTAATTTTTTACATCCGGCGCCTCATGTGATAATGCAGCTGCGGCTTCACGGTACTACCGCGTCTGGTTTTACATCGACTCCAACTCTGTGGAAGTAACCACGGATGTAATTTTTTATATCAGTGCCTTCCCATCTCTGGACAGCCACTGCCTTGCGGTAGTACGCAAGAGGGGAGCGGTAATCTTGCACCAAGATCTTTCGCCTGCAATAACTAGTGTATTTTGGGCTGTTCTGGTCTCTGCTGCGTGGGCGGTAGTACCGTGGGACCCCGTGGTAGTATCGCGCCTCAGGTACGGTAGTAACGCGTTGCGCAGGCTGAGTTGGTGGATAACGGTTGGATTTGTTCTTCCACTATATAAGGGGTGTCTTCTTCCTCTAGTTGACTACCTCTTCCATCTCCAAGCTCCATTGTTGCTCCAAGCTTCATTTTCGCCCGATCTCACTTCCCTAGCCAATCAAACTTGTTGATTCTCTAGGGATTGGTTGAGAAGGCCCCGATCTACACTTCCACCAAGAGAAATTTGAATCCCCCCACTAATCCCTTGTGGATCTTGTTACTCTTGGGTGTTTGAGCACCCTAGACGGTTGAGGTCACCATGAAGCCATAGTCCATTGTGGTGAAGCTTCGTGGTGTCGTTGGGAGCCTCCAATTAAGTTGTGGAGATTGCCCCAACCTTGTTTGTAAAGGTTCGGTCGCCGCCTCCAAGGGCACAAATAGTGGAATCACGGCATCTCGCATTGTGTGAGGGCGTGAGGAGAATACGGTGGCCCTAGTGGCTTCTTGGGGAGCATTGTTCCTCCACACCGCTCCAACGGAGACGTACGCCCCTCAAAGGGAAGGAGCTTGATAACACATCCTCGTCTGCACTGCTTCACTCTTGGTTATCTCGTGCCTTTACTTGTGCAAGCTTATTTGTGTTATATCTCTTGCTTGCTTGTGTGCTTATTGTTGTTGCATCATATAGGTTGCTCACCTAGTTGCATATCTAGACAACCTACTTTGATGCAAAGTTTAAATTGGTAATGAAAAGCTAAAAATTGTTAGTTGCCTATTCACCCCCCCCCCCTCTAGTCAACTATATCGATCCTTTCAATTGGTATCAGAGCCTCGTCTCTTGATTAAGGACTTTACCGTCCGGAGAGTATGGTTGACGTCGTAGACGGTGTGGAGGAGCACTCCGGTGCGAATCCGGTCTCATATACGGGAGATGGGGGAACCGCGATCTCTCGTGAGGAATTCAATGTGGCGTTGGACACATTGAAAATCTCCATGACGACCGAGGTCGAAAGCATGTTTAATAAATTCTTAGAAGGGCTTAAACTTTCCACTGCATCGTTGAAAGTGGGTGATCCCGCTAACAAGGTGACAGATGCTACCTCCGACAAGGGGGAAGCTACTAGCGAGAAAGCTCCTTCTTCTAGTGGTAAAAATGGCACCGTCATCTTTGCCCATGTGGAACCTCCACTTGTCTATGGTGGACCGCTTCCTTCCACTCATTTGAATCATGTCGGCCCGGCCCCTAAGATTGAGAAGAATGTAGAATTTGATTCTTGGGTCTATCGTTTTAAGCGTCATTTAAACCATGTGAACACTAACCTTTGGAGAATCATTGAAGAAGGTTTCTATCCGCATGACCGAAGTAACTTCACTCCTAGAGAAGCTGTGGATAATCAATTCAATGAGAATGCTCTCTTCATCATCCAAGAAGCAATCCCACACGAAGATCTTCCTCATCTCCGGCCCTACTCCATGGCCAAAGATGCTTGGCACCAAGTGGTTTCCCTCTATCGGGGAAGCGCAAGCATTCAACGCTCCAACTATGAAGTGGTGCAAGATGAAGCCGATGAGTTTGCAATGAAAGAAGATGAAGAACCTCGTGAGCTTTATCGGAGAGTAACCAAACTTCATGATCTCTCCGAGATCATGGAAGTAAGGACACGAATGACAATTGGATCAAGCGCAAATTCCTCAAGGCAATGATGCCCTACCACAAAGCCATGTCCTCCGTCATTCGTCAAAGGCCGGACTTCCACACCTTGTCCTCAAGTGAAGTGTTGGATGAGTTCGTTGCTATGAGCATTTTGGACAAGACCGCCGACAATGCGGTACTACGCTCTCAAAGAGTAAAGAAGCCCAACCTTGCTCTAAAGGCCAAGGTTAGTATGGAGGAAGAGGATGAAGAGGAAGAAGAGGAGAGCAACCTCAAGATAATGGAAGTATGCCTATCATGAACACATGGCCCTTGCTTCAAGGAAATTTTGGAGCAAGAAGAACTCAAGGCCCAACTTCAACAAGAACAATTCAAGTGGCGCAAAGGGCAAGCAACGAGTGAGGACTTGCTTCAATTGTGGCAATGTGAGCCACTTTGTTGCGGTGTGCCCGTATGAGAAGAGGGAAGACAATGGTGGCAAGCTCATTCGAAAGGACAAAGCCAAGTTGTTCCCCAACAAGAGCAACTTCACCAAGAAGACTCCTCCCAAGGCACTGGTGGTACAAGAAGAGTACAATGAGGATGATGACGATGATGAAGATGGTGAGTCGGTTGCCATGGCCTCCGTTGCCATTGCGACAACTCCACGGGTGTCTCTCTTCTACTCACCCAATGAGAGCATCACCGCCAAGTGCCTCATGGCTAAAGCCACCAACAAGGTAACCCCCAACATCAAAACTACCATCATTAATCATCCTTCTTCGACGGATAGCATTGATGAACATGAGGGAACGAATGTGGAGGAGAATGAGTTTGAGACCTTTATGGGTAAACTCAAGGGTAAATCCAAGAAGCACTTCGTTGCTCTCTTGGAACAACTTGGTGAAGCCAATGACATGATCGAGGCTCACGAAGATACCATCTCTAAGATGGAGGCATAGTCGTGACTATGCCGATGAGATTTCGGATCTTTCCAATGCTCTTGACGAAGAGCGTGGTCTTCGTTGGCTCTTGAGGAGTCACACAACGATGATCATGCTAAGTTAAAGAAAGATCTTGATCATGCTCTTGTTGTTTCTCGTGTGCTAAACTCCGAGAAGGCAAAGCTTGGGGTTGATCTTGCTAGACTCAAAGAGGAGTTTGACATTCTCGACAAGGCTCACAAAGTCTTGAAGGGTGTTCATGCTAGCCTCAAGGAGTCTCATGATCAACTCCAAGTGAAGCTAACCAAGGAGAAAGCCACATTTCCTCATATGGTGTTAATTGATAATGCAAATGCTACTAACCCATGTTGTGAGCATGTGCATCTTGTTTAGGAGAATGCTAAGTTAAAGGAGCAGCTTGAGAAGGGTCTTGTGTCTTGCATACAAGGCGAGAAGAACCTCAACGACCTTTTGAGCAATCAAAAGGAAGTTGTGGACAAGGAAGGGGTTGGGTACGCACCCAAGTCCAAGATCAAGAAGAAGAATGACAAGGCCAAACCTTTGTGAACGAGGGAGAGGGTGCTACTAAGGAGAAGAAGATCACCGTGAAGGGTGGTGATGCCAAGATGGGGAACACTTCCCTTCTCAACAAAGCCGCTGACTTTAACCCTTCTTATGTGTTGTGTCGTGCTAGTGATGGACATGTTTTTGCCAAATTTGTTGGTTCTCCTTATGAGTACATTGAATGGTCTATTTGGGTTCCTAAGACCCTTGTTACTAACATCAAATGACCCATTACAAAATGGGTACCTAAAACCAAGCATTGATCTCCTGTATGTGTTTGCTTCCGGTGGGGGATCATGGTTGCTCGATAGTGGAGCTACAAATCATATGACCGGAAGCAAGGACTTGGTGGTGGACGTGCACAAGATTCCATCTATGCCCACCAATGTCGAGTGGGGTGATGCCTCGTCTTCTAAGGTATTGGGACTCGGCAAGGTTGTCATTTCTCATGATCTCACGATCGAGAAGGTCATGCTTGTTGTCCCTTGCATACAATTTACTTTCCGTTCGTCAACTTGCAATCATGGGCTTTGCCACTTTCTTTGATATTGATACCGTGGCCCTCTTGTGGAGCAAGACTCTTAAAGTAGCCTTTGTTGGGCATGTCGAGAATGGTCTATATGTGATTAACTTTTCGAAGCGACCCACTAAGACCGCGACATGCCTAATGGCTCAAGTTGACGTGGGATGGCTTTGGCATCGCCGTTTAGCCCATGTCAATATGAGATCTTTGCAAAGTCTTCTCAAGGGGGACCATGTCCGTGGACTAACGAATGTTAGTTTTGCTAAAGATCGTGCTTGCAGTGCTTGTATCGAAGGAAAGCTACATGAGAAGGCTCACCCTCCCACAACTATCATTTACTCGAAGAGGCCTTTGGAGCTCCTTCATTTGGATCTCTTTGGGCCTCCATCCTTTGATAGTCTTGGGGTTAGGAAGTATTGCTTGGTGATTGTGAATGACTATTCAAGATACACTTGGGTGTATTTCTTCAAGAGGAAGAGCGAGGCCCAACAAACTGTCATTGGCTTTGCAAATGAAGCCCAACGTCAACACAATGCAAAGATCTTGACAATAAGAAGTGACAACGGCACCGAGTTCAAGAACTACACCTTGGATGAGTTTCTTAGTGATGAGGGGATCAAGCATCAATATTCCGCACCTTACACCCCTCAACAAAAGCGGTGTTGCGGAGAGGAAGAACCGGACGTTGATGGATGCGGCAAGGACCATGATGGCGGAGTTCAAGTCTCCATACAACTTTTGGGCCGAAGCCATCAACACCGCGTGTCATGCATCCAATTGGCTCTACCTCCGCAAGGGCTTGAACAAGACTCCATATGAGATACTCACCGGTAACAAGCCCAACCTCAAGTACTTTCGGGTGTTCGGGTGTAAGTGTTTCATTCTCAAGAAAGGTGTTCGTTTGTCTAAATTTGAGGCTAGAGCATATGAGGGCATCTTTGTTGGTTATGCTACAAACTCTCATGCTTACCGTGTCCTCAATAAATCCACGGGACTTATTGAGGAGACGTGTGACGTGGAGTTTGATGAGAATAACGGCTCCCAAGTGGAGCAAAGTGGCACTTGTGATGTAGGTGATGAAATTCGTCCTCAAGCCATAAGAAGAATGGGTGTTGGTTTTATCCTACCCATTGAGGAACCCCTTGTGGCAGAAGGAGAAGGACAATGCTCCACTCAAGTGGAGCCATCACCAACCCAAGGCCCACACGCTTCCGAAGAACAAAGTGAAGGCCCACAACCTCATGAACAAGACCAAGGGCAAGATCATGCTCAAGACGGTGTCGACACACCAAGTGATGTCCAAGGTCAAGTTCTCTCCTCTGAGCAAGTTCAAGATCAAGAACAAGCTCAAGACGACGCTCAAGATGATCAAGTGACCGCTCCTCAACTCACCACCGAGGAGGAATTGAAGCGTCGTGCCGCCAAGATTGCATCCAAGCTCTCCACCAAGGGTCATCTCATGAAAAATGTCCTTGGAAGCATTCAAAAGGGGGTAAGCACTCGTAGACAATTGGAAAACTATTGTGAACATCACGCGTTTGTCTCTTGTGTTGAACCCCAAAAGGTATATGAAGCCCTCAAAGATCCGGATTGGCTTAATGCCATGCATGAAGAACTCAACAACTTCGAGTACAACAAGGTGTGGAGATTGGTGCCAAGGCCAACGGGGAACCACAATGTCATTGGAACCAAGTGGATTTTCAAGAACAAGCAAGATGCTCATGGGACCATCATTCGCAACAAGGCAAGATTGGTGGCACAAGGCTACTCCCAAGTCGAGGGTATTGACTACGGTGAAACCTTTGCTCCCATTGCTCGCCTTGAATCCATTCGTTTGTTGATCGCTTATGCTTCTCATCACAACTTTAAGTTGCAACAAATGGATGTGAAGAGTGCTTTTCTTAATGGTCCTATTAATGAGTTGGTATATGTCAAGCAACCCCGGGTTCGAGGATCCCTACTTTCACGATCATGTGTATCAACTCGATAAGGCACTCTATGGCCTTAAACAAGCCCCACGTGCGTGGTATGACCACCTTACCGAGTTGTTACAAGATCGTGGGTTTGAAGTTGGGCTAATCGACCTCACAGAACACTTGAAAGTTGCGCCTGCTACTTATCCCTTTCTCCTTATAAATAAAGCTGACGGGTCTTCCCATTCTTTCCCTTTGCCTCTTCTTCTTCTTCTCGCAAACCCCACTGCTCGAGCTCCGTCGCCGACACAGAGCGCACCGTCGTCTTCGTCTCTGGACGTTGCATCACCCTGAATCGAACCAGAGTTTCGCGGTATCCCTCCGTAGTAGATTTGCACTAGTAAGTTTTCCCTTTTTTCGCATCTTTAGATATGTGCTAGGGTTCACAAGTTCATCTGTATAGTTGCTCGTTCATCTCAGCTCTTCGTTTTTCCTTCTGCCGTGGTTGCTTTGATCCAGCAGTAGCATAGACCTCGCGCGGTAGTTACTCCGCATCCATTTTCGGTACTAGTAGATCTTCCTTCTTTATAAAGAATCCTTAGTAGAGCTCACGACCTTGTCTGTTCTGCTTAACACCATTATAGGTCGCAGAAAAAATTTCCTCACTGAACCACGGTAGATCCAAAATTATATCACTATCTTGTGAAACTTGTTTTTGCAATACTTAGTAGATTTTCAGCTCTGGCCCTTTCACCTAAGGGCGGTTTAACCTGTAATAGTTGACAATCCGCCATATGCCATTAGCCCTCACTTAAACCGCCGTCTTGAATTGGATAGCAATGTCCGGTTCACCTCATACATACGCTTTGATTAAATTTCCGGTTTAACATTGATGAATACACCTGAACCACCAATCATAAACCGGCCTTTATCTTTCCATTACAGTTCTGCTCTTCAAGATGACCAAGCAATTTTCTGCCTGCAACTGGGTTCCATCCCGGATTACGGAAACACAAATAAACGGATTCGTTGTAACGGGCGCTTTAGCTCCAAAAAGTGTCCTTCATTGGCGAGTTCCTGGCCCTGAGTGCCCTCCTGAGCCTCAAGATGGAGAAGTAATTGTATTTATGCAACATTTATCCCGGGGTTTCAGTCCTCCCGGATCAAGATTCTTCCGGGATGTACTTGCCAGCTTCCAACTCCATCCTCAGGATATTGGACCAAATTACATGTCCAACATCTCGCAACTTTCAAGTGTTCTGTGAGGTTTATCTGCAAGAAGAACCAACAATTGACCTCTTTCGGGATTTCTTCCACTTAAACCGCCGCACTGAGTTCTCTGACGGCCCCAATACTGAACTTGGTGGTGTATCAATTCAAAAAAGGAAAGAGGTTGACTTTCCTCATGCCAAACTTCACAGCCACCCTGAAGATCGGAACCAAACTTGGTTTTATTGTCGTAACACTGCCCTATTTGGAGAAAATCCTTTGCCGGGCTACCACGCTCACCGGCTTAGCAATGGCCACCCTTTACCTCCACGAATGACTGCCAAAGAACGACAAGCTTATGCACCTCAACTCGCCAAACTCCGGGCTCTCCTTGCCAACGGTTTGACTGGTGTTGATCTTGTCCGTTGTTGGGTTTCATGGTGCGTCCTACCTTTAAGCCGCCGCCCCGGATTGATGTGTGAATATACCGGTAAGCTTAATGATCCTCAACGGTTTAACGAGATAGAACTGACTGATGATGAAGTCACTGAAAGTGTGAAGAAAATGCTTGGCGAACTGATCGACGTATGCACCCAAACCGGTATGCGCCCTTTTTATACCTCCAACAAACCGCCAGCGGTAACGACTTTAACCTTGTACATTTTTAATCCGTCTCCGCTTTAACAGTAATATAATTATCCTTTAATCTTGCAGACCAATAGCTCCTTCTGGAAAAGGAAAACTCAAGATAAACCGGCCATGGCTCCTCGTGCCAAAAGCAAAGTCACCAAGAAAACTGCCAAGAAGAAAACTGCCGAGTCTTCTGATCCGCCAGAAGATGTTGATGAATCGGCTGAAGAGGTAAAACTTGACTCCCTTGGTTCCTTTTTCGTGCACCTTATTGACAATAACTATTCCCAGGATGATGCGGAAGCCATCCATGCAGACCATGTTGAGGTAATAGCTCTTTCTTCCGATTCAGATCTGGTGCCAGTTAAAAGATTTCGCCGTGCAGTTCGAAAAGTGAAATACTCTCACCCTCTTGCTTATCTGGATCCAAAACTTTCTTTGAAGACGCAGCAACCTGACGGGCGTCGCACAACCCGACACAGTGGCCAGCAAGTCACCTCTTCCGGTATACCAGACACACCAACCCGGAAGCGTCGTCCAGAGGTTGCTTGTTCTCCTGAAAAACTTTATCCTTTGAAGGGTTGCTTCCGATACCCTCTCAATCCGTCTGATTCGAATTATCAGGTGTCTTCCAATTCGTCTGGCGGTTCATAACCACTCAGTTGCCTCCCCTTAAAACCGTCGCTGGGTAAGTGTTCTTGCTCTTCGGTTTGTTTCATCATGCATCGGTTTACCGTACTGATCTTTATTTTGACATTGTAGTACCAAGGCCCGATTAAGCAAGAAAGCCAAGACCAGCGACCCCACTGACGATGTTGAACCGGAGAAGACCCCCGAGAATCTTTGGTGAAAATCCACGATCTTTGCCATGGATGACTCTACCCCGCAAGACCCAGCCACTGATGCTGATCCGTCGGAAGTTGATCCGGCTACTCATGTGGACACATCAAGCCCACGTGCTACGCCTGCAAGTCTAGTTGTTGATCCGCTGAGTTCAACTGCTAATCCGCCAAGCCCTGCTACCACTCCGCCAAGCCCAGCCAAAGATAATGTCAATCAACCGAGCCCAGCCAAATATGATGTTGACGTTGTTGTTACTGGCACTGCTTATACTGCCCCGGGCAATCCAGTTGTTTTGTCAAAACATACCGCCAAGGACGAATTCGTTGCTATGGGCAAAGGGAAGAAGGAGACTGACTTGTCAAACTATGCTAATCTTTTTGCTCAGGGTCTTCATTCCGGATTCTTGAACCGGGTTTACACAAGCCGGATTATGAAGTCGGTTTGGTAAATCTGATGAAGGAACGTTACGAGGTAAACACTTTCATCCTTGTCCCGTACCTTTACTTTATTGTAGCCCCCAAGGGCCGGTTTATATTGCGAAGTCAAACCGGGACTTTTATTTCCATACTGTACTTTGTTGACTTTCCTTGCGTATTTTCTTGATCAAATACACATTAGCCCCCAAGTGCCAAGATTGAAACTGGTATTAATCCTTGGGACTTAAAACAATCGATACTAAAAAGCAATCCGCATTAGCCCCCAAGTTCCAAGTGTATAACTGGTTGTATGCTTGGGACTTTTTGATAAAATATTTATATGCTCCTCTGATTGTGGCAGGCTGATATAAATCGCCAAGGCAGTCAAATTGCTGATCTCAAAGAAAGTATCAAATCCCAACAAGCAGAGTCTTCCAAGGCCAAGGATGAGCTAAAAGCCGCTTTAACCGCCATGGAACAACTTAAAGAAGGGTTCAAGAAGGAACGTGCCAACTCGGATACTGAAAAGACTGCATTGCTGAAGCGGGCTGAAGACGCCGAGTTAGCTCTTAAACCGGTGGCAGAAGAGCTTACTGGGTTGAAACGCCAAGTAAATGCCATGACCTCTGCAGTATTTGGTAAGTACTCTTGCCAAGGCTTCTTGAATGACTATCCTTGTAATTTGTCGGTTTAACGCGAAATTCGTAATCCGTTGTAGGTAGCCGCATTTCTCATCTGGGCTCTGATATGCGGATGAAGCTGAAGGCAGCATATACTCTGATTGAACAATTGTATACTGGTGCCCAACGGGTTATTTGCGCAGTGTCATACAACAATCCGGCCCCAACACTGATCAAGGACACGCTAGCAAAGTTATCCATGACGCCATCACAGATAGAAGAGATGAAGCGATCCGCTGCCAGGGCCGGCGCTTTGTTGGCACTTACCCGAGCGAAAGCATGGATAGCCGACCTGGATCCGGTGGACATCGCCAAGGGCTTTCCTAGTGCACAAGAAAATAGGGCAGATTTTGATGATGAAGCCCTTAAAAATGTGACAAGGGAGATGCGTCCTCTGGCGAGTCAACTGGCAGAAGAAGCTAACTTGACTGTTCACCGGTCTTTCTATGATGCCAACAACAGACGGATTAACGTTGTCATGCCGGAAGTGCAAAATCTTATTCCGCCAATTCGTAAGCACACTTACGCCCCTAACGTTGATCCGTCCGAACTTATAAGTGAAGAGGTTGTCTTTCAGGCTTTAACCCAGATTGACTGGACCACCGTGGACTTCCAACCACTAGATGGGGAGGAGGATGCTGAACCAACGCCAGATGATCCATCAACTTCACGTCAACATGGTGATGAGGCTTGATCCGGCAATCTAGTTGATGCTTCACAAACTTTCTTGCTGTGTTGGAAGAAACACCATATTTTGGGCCTTAAAAGCGCCTTGTAATAGGCTAGTGAAAATACTTTGATCTCACGCCATCGTGCCTTTGGGATATACTTTGTTCGATCCGCCGTGACATTTTCAGAGCTGGTTTATATATCTTCATAATACTATGCAATCCCTGTGTCTGCATAAAAAAGATCTGTGATATAAAATCACTTAGTTGATTTACCAATTTATATTTGTAGTAAGGGTGAACACCCGACTTCCACCATGCAGTGCTGGTATGTATAAAGGAGAACCGGGTTGTAATGAACACCGCATGATTTGTACTGATAAGCCAGTCCGGGTTGTAACACACCGGTTTGATAAAGAATAAGGTCTGACAACTTATAGTTGACAACTTAGCCGGGTTAACAAACACCGGATTAACATGAATATGATCTAACAACTTGTAGTTGAAAGTCAAGCCGGGTCAATAAACACCGGTTTAATTTGATGACTGATAGTCATGCCGGGTCAATAGACACCGGTTCAAAATAGAATTTATCAACAGAGGAAAAAGAACTTGACAAAGGCAAATAAAACCGTGTAGTCTAGGCTTTTCAAGGGCTGCCAGGCCCAAATTCGAGGCTTTTCATGGGCTGCCAGGCCGTTGAGTTAAACCGTTTGGACAAAGCCTTTTAAGATGGGCCTCCAACTAACCATTCATCGTTTTAACTTTGAAAAGTTCGTGGTCTCAATGAGAGTAATCACAAACGTTCGACGGGTCATGCCGAGGATTACGGATAGGAGTGGCTTACTTGATGAAGGTAGGTTAACCCGGGGTTTTAGGTGAATACACGGGCTTCCAAGCCGTGGGTCGATACCCAGTTACAAGGGTCCTTTCAAACTCTTTGGTATTTGACACAAAAGCCCCAAGTAACTTTGTGAGCTGTGCTCAATGGGTGCCTATGTTTGAGTCGTGCTTTGAGCAATAGAACTCTCTTTGGCCCCGTGGGTGTGAAGCTCCCAAGCTATGTAGCGGCATGATAGCTGGATTAACAGGTAGTACTTCGCCTTTTTAGCTGAAGCCCCCATGTAAACATATTTGAAGAAAACGGCGGAGACCCTGCTTATAGCAAGGATGCCGGTTTATTATATTGATCATAATATATACATTGTTGGAATATGTACATAAGAAAAGCCTGTGGCTTCAAGTGTAATAAGGCCGTAGGAGAGCTATGTTCCATGGCCACCGGGTCTCCTCCTCAGAACTGCGTGAGTCTTCTCGAACGTCAATGAGGTAGTATGAGCCGTTATGTAGATTTTTACTGACCACAAAGGGTCCTTCCCAAGGTGGGGATAACTTGTGCATATCCGTCTGATCCTGGATGAGCTGGAGCACCAAGTCGCCTTCTTGAAAGGTCCTTGACTTAACCCGGCGGCTGTGATAGCGCCGCAGGTCTTGTTGATAAACCGACGATCGAGCCAAAGCCATGTCCCGTTTCTCATCTAACAGGTCCAGCGCCTCTTGGCGTGCTTGCTCATTATCCGCTTCAACATAATTGGCAACCCGGGGCGAGTCATGACGAATATCACTGGGGATGACTACCTCAGCCCCATAGACCATGAAGAAAGTTGTATAACCCGTAGATCGGTTCGGGGTGGTGTTTATGCTCCATAACACAGATGGTAATTCTTCCACCCAACAACCCGGCGTCCGCTTCAAAGGGACCATAAGCGGGGCTTGATACCCTTCAGGATCTCTTGATTCGCCCTCTCCGCTTGACCATTGGGTGAGGATGAGCCACGGATGCTACATCAAGCGGATGTGCTCGTTGACAAAACTCCTCCATCTCACCTTTAGAAAGGTTCGTACCATTATCTGTGATGATGTTGTGTGGAAAACCAAAAAGGAAAATGATCCTTTTGAGAAACTGAACCGTCGTGGCTGCATCACACTTGCTGACAGGCTCCGCTTCAATCCATTTAGTGAACTTGTCAACCGCCACCAACAGGTGGGTCTTCTTATCTTTGGAGCGCTTAAAAGGTCCAACCATATCAAGCCCCCAAGTGGAAAACGGCCAAGTGATGGGAATCATGCGTAGCTCTTGAGCCGGAACATGAGCTCGGCGTGAAAACTTCTGACAAGCATCACACCGCTTTACCAGATCCTCCGCATCAGCATGAGCTGTCAACCAATAGAACACATGACGAAAAGCCTTAGCCACCAAGGATTTTGAACCGGCATGGTGACCACAATCCCCTTCATGGATTTCACGTAGAATCTCTTGCCCTTCTTCAGGAGAAACCCAACATTGGAATACGCCTGAAATACTGCAACGGTGTAACTCGCCATTGTGAACAACCATGGATTTGGACCGCCGGATTATCTGCCTGGCAAGGAGCTCATCATCTGGTAACTCGCCCCGGTTCAGATACGCCAAATATGGAATCGTCCAATCCGGCGTGATGTGTAAAACGGCTACCAATTGGGCCTCCGGATCGAGAACAGCTAAATCCTCCTCATAGGCAGCTTAATGACGGGTTATGCAAGATATCTAAAAGGTATTGGGTGGTACCGGTTTATGTTGAGATCCCAGCCGGCTTAAAGCGTCTACTGCTTCGTTTTTGCGCCGATCAATGTGCTCAACCTGGTAACCCTTAAAGTGACCTGCCCCAATATCCACCTTGCGTCGATAAGCCGCCATGAGTGGATCCTTAGAATCCCAAGTACCAGAAACTTGTCGAGCCACCGGTCGAATCTCCAAAACAGTGAACCCGGCTTAAGTTCATTTCCTTAGCCACACGGAGACCGTGGAGTAAGGCCTCGTACTCTGCAGCATTGTTAGTACAGGGAAACATTAAATGGAGAATGTAACAAATTTTATCACCTCGAGGGGAAGTAAGGACAACTCCAGCCCCCGAGCCTTCCAATTTCCTGGACCCGTCAAAGTGAATAGTCCAGTATGTATTGTCCGGTTTGTCCTCCGGTGCCTGTAACTCGGTCCAATCTTTGATGAAGTCGACAAGCGCCTGAGATTTGATGGCCGTGCGAGGCATATACTTTAACCCATGTGGACCAAGCTCAATTGCCCACTTCGCAACCCGGCCAGTTGCTTCTGCATTACGGATTATATCGCCCAAAGGAGCAGAACTAACCAATTGTGATGGGATGGCCTTGAAAGTATTGCTTGAGCTTCCTACTTGCCATAAAAACTCCATACACCGGCTTACGCCAATGCGGATACCTTTGCTTTGACTCGATCAACACTCCGATATAATAAACTGGCCGTTGAACCGGATATTCTTTCCCAGCCTCCTTACGCTCAACCACAATTGCCACATCGACCGCACGGGCATTGGCAGCCACGCACAATAACAGAGGCTCGTTATCAACCGGAGCGGCAAGGGCCAGGCGGTTCAGCCAGCTGCCGCTTCAAATCCTCAAATGCCGCATTAGCTGTGTCACTCCAGACAAAATCATGTGTCTTCTTCAACATCTGATACAAAGGAATCGCCTTCTCTCCCAAACGGCTGATAAACCGGCTGAGGGCTGCAATTCGACCTGCCAGACGCTGAACATCATTGATGCATTTCGGTTTAGCCAAAGATGTGATCGCCTTGATTTTTCGGATTGGCCTCAATGCCTCATTGGACACAAGAAACCCCAAGAGCTTGCCTGCCGGAACACCAAAAACACATTTGTCCGGATTGAGCATCATTTTATAAACCCGAAGATTATCAAACGTCTCCTTGAGGTCATCTATCAAGGTTTCCTTCTTCCTTGATTTTACCACAATGTCATCCACATAGGCATGAACATTACGCCCAATCTACGTGTGAAGACAATTTTGCACACAATGCTGATAGGTTGCCTGGGCACTTTTGAGCCCAAAGGGCATAGAGACATAGCAGAAGGCTCCAAAGGGAGTGATGAAGGATGTCTTCTCCTGGTCCTTAACTGCCATTTTAATCCGATGATAACCTGAATAAGCATCCAAGAAACTCAGGCGCTCACAACCCACCGTCGCATCAATAATCTGATCAATACGTGGGAGAGCAAAAGGATCTGCCGGACAAGCTTTGTTCAAATCGGTGTAATCCACACACATGCGCCAAGTGTCGTTTTTCTTAAGAACGAGCACCGGATTAGCCAACCACTCGGGATGAAATACTTCAATGATAAAACCAGCAGCCAATAGCCAGGCTACCTCCTCACCAATGGCCTTGCGTCTTTCCTCGTTAAAGCCGCGAAGAAATTGCTTGACCGGTTTAAACTTGGGATCAATATTGAGAGTGTGCTCAGCGAGTTCTCTCGGTACACCTGGCATGTCAGAAGGCTTCCATGCAAAAATGTCCCGATTCTCACGGATGAACACGATGAGCGCGCTTTCCTATTTCGGATCCAGATTGGTGCTGATGCTAAACTGTTTGGACGAATCACCAGGGACAAAATCAACAAGTTTAGTCTCGTCAGCCGGTTTGAACGTCAAGGTTGGGTCATGCTCAGTGGTGGGCTTCTTCAGAGGGGTCATATCTGCCGGATCAACATTGTCTTTGTAAAACTTCAGCTCCTCTGTAGCACAAGCCCGACTCAGCATAGGCCGCTTCACCTTCCTCGCAATCCAAAGCAATCTTCCGACTTCCGTGTACTGTGATAGTTCCCTTATAACCCGGCATCTTGAGCTTTAAATAGATATAACAGGGCCTTGCCATGAATTTTGCATAAGCCGACCGTCCAAACAGTGCGTGATATGGGCTCTGGATTTTCACCACTTCAAAGGTCAGTGTTTCAGACTGATAATCATGCTCATCTCCAAATACGACCTCCAAAGCGATCTTGCCAACATGATATGCCGATTTACCTGGTACTACACCATGGAAAACGGTGTTTGACGATTTAAGATTCTTATCTGTCAACCCCATGCAACGAAAAGTCTCATAGTACAAGATGTTGATACTGCTCCCTCCATCCATCAGAACTTTGGTAAACTTATAACCTCCCACCTGAGGTGCTACCACCAAAGCTAGTTGACCCAGATTGTCAACCCGGGGCGGATGATCCTCTCTGCTCCACACGATGGGCTGCTCGGACCACCGTAAATAGCGTGGCACTGCCGGTTCAATAGAATTGACTACCCTCTTGTGAAGCTTCTGATCACGCTTGCACAGACTAGTGGTGAACACATGATACTACCCACCATTCAATTGCTTGGGGTGACTTTGATAACCGGACTGCTGCTGATTCCCTTGATTATTCTGTTGATTATTACCACCTTGGTTGTTCTGATGGCCCTGATTATTCTGAAATCCAGAGCTTGAACCGCCACCACCATGAAAACCTGGACCTGAACCGCCCGGCGGACCCTGATCATACCGGTAAAGATCAGAGTTTTTGAACTCCTTCATAATATAACAATCTTTCCAAAGATGTGTGGAAGGGGCCTCTTTAGTCCCATGCTTTGGGCAGGGCTGGTTTAACAACCGCTCCAGATTCATCCCTCCATCGCGCTGGGGGGTTTACCTTTACGGCGCTGCATATTGGTGTTAGCCACAAAATCTGAATTATCTGCTTTGCGCTTACCATTATTCCCATGGCCTCCTTGGTCCTTTGGCACCGCCGTTCTTCTTTCCCTTCTCCGGTTTCTCCTCATCAGACTCGGGATCCTTGGTATTATCAGAATCGGCATACTTGACCAAGGCTGCCATAAGTGTTCCCATATCATTGCAGTGGCGCTTGAGCCGTCCCAACTTCATATTTAGCGACTTAAACCGGCAATTACGCTCCAGCGTTATGATCGCTTGGCCAGCATTAATCCGTCCGGCGAATGCAAAACTTGAAACCCGGCGCGCAATGAGTTGTTGACTCATTCTCCCCCGAACACGGGCATCCAGTCCACAATGGACATAGGCTGTTTGCGTGTGTCCTTGAAATTGGCTATAAATCGGGCCTTCAAGCGATCCCATGATTCGATGGAATTGGTGGTAGGTTTTTCAACCAAATGCGGGCTGTCCCTTCCAACATCATTGTGAAGTACTTTGCACGAGCCGCTTCATCTACATCCAAAGATCTCCATTGCCATCTCATAACTCTCGACCCACGCCTCGGTGGCTGATCGATGAGTGTAATTTGGTACCTTACGCGGACCCTTGAAATCCTTAGGCGGTTGCACATTACGGAGAGCCGGAATAAGACACGACACTCCCGAGGCGAAAAGCAAGCCCGGTGCCTCGGTCCATTGATGCCGCTGGCTGAATCGGGGCGGTTTGATAGCGACCCGCATGTGGTGCTGCCAAAGCGGCCTCCCTTCATGCTCTGCCATTATCCACCACATCCTGCGCCGGATTACGGCGCCGAGCGTTGCTAGACACCTCCGGTTCGTCCATGTGCCTGCTATAGCTCTTGCTCGGACGAGGGGTCGAATGAATTCTATCTCGGCTATAGGAATAAGCCTGCTGCTGCACCACAGCGGTTTGAAGAAGATCCCTAGCCCGCCGTGTCTCAATTGCCGCCAGTGAATCGCCCTCCATCGGAATAGCTGCCAGGCGAGATGCCGCAGCAATCATGTTATCCAAAGGGCTCGAAAAGTGACCTGGTGGTGTTGGCACATACGGCGGCGGGTTGTCCGTCTGTCGAGGTGGTTCCATTATCCGTGGTTGATCCGGCGCCGCTCCAGGCGCATCGGTTCAGTTTGCAGCTGCCGGTTTACTCGTCCCAGCCCCCGGCGTATTAAAGAGATTTAATCCTTCGAAGCCTGGCTGCATACGCGATCGGTACTTCCTGCGCATCACGTCGTTTGCCGCGTTCTGATCTAACATGAGCTGGAAATTCTGTGCTTGTATCTGCTTTGATTGGGCATCCAAAGCGGCCAGTTCGTCAACCATCCTGGCATCCTCAGCTGCCAGGTCCTCCTTGGCCTATGCTATCTGGTCCTTCAGCTTAGCAACTTCCGCATTGTGCTGATCCTGTGTCTCGGGGGTAACTATCGTGGTTAGCAAGGTCATCCAGGCATCCATCAAATCGGAGAGAACTTGAGCCGGCCGGCACACCGAGCGTCGTGCCGCGGCCGCTGAACCAGAAATCATGGCTCCTGTAGATGAAGATTGCAAAGCGGGCTGCGTCCCGGCCATGTAGACAGCAACTCGACTCGGCGGTTCAAGGAGGTCTGCAATACTGTTGCCGTCGGAATAGCCTCCGAACACACCATCATGGACTTGGTATAAGGACTCGGTTTCACCGGTGGATGATTCGCCGCCGGAATAAAACAAATTGCCCCGCCTTCGCATTAATCGATTCAGATCCGATCCCATGGACACATCCTACGAACGCATGCTTCGTGGCAGGCTTACCTCGGGCAGGACTTGCACGCTGAGCCGTATCGACGAGGTCGGTGCAGGTGTCCGGCTCAGGGCACGGTTCGCCGATCTTGCTTATGAGTGTGTTGAATACTAAGAGAAGTTTGATGCTTGATGATTGTTTTGAGATATGGAGGTAATAATATTAAAGTCATGCTAGTTGAGTAGTTGTGAATTTGAGAAATGCTTGTGTTGAAGTTTGCAAGTCCCGTAGCATGCACGTATGGTAAATGTTATGTAACAAATTTGAAACATGAGGTGTTCTTTGATTGTCCTCCTTATGAGTGGCGGTCGGGGATGAGCGATGGTCTTTTCGTACCAATCTATCCCCCTAGGAGCATGCGCGTAGTGCTTTGGTTTTTGATGGCTTGTAGATTTTTGCAATAAGTATGTGAGTTCTTTATGACTAATGTTGAGTCCATCGATTATACGCACTCTCACCCTTTCATCATTGCTAGCCTCTTGATGCAGGTGCATTGCCCTTTCTCACATTGAGAGTTGGTGCAAACTTAGCGGTGCATCCAAACCCCGTGATATGATACGCTCTTTCACACATAAACCTCCTTATATCTTCCTCAAAACAGCCACCATACCAACCTATTATGGCATTTCCATAGCCATTCCAAGATATATTGTCATGCAACTTTCCACCATTCCGTTTATCATGACACATTCATCATTGTCATATTGCTAGCATGATCATGTAGTTGACATAGTATTTGTGGCAAAGCCACTGTTCATAATTCTTTCATACATGTCACTCATTGATTCATTGCATATCCCGGTATACCGCCGGAGGCATTCATATAGAGTCATACCTTTGTTCTAGTATCGATTTGTAATATTGAGTTGTAAATAAATAGAAGTGTGATGATCATCAATATTAGAACATTGTCCCATGTGAGGCTAAAAAAAAGAGGCCAAAGAAGCCCAAATAAAAAAAAGAGGCCAAAGAGCCCACCAAAAAAATTGAGAGAAAATGAGAGAAGGGACAATGTTACTATCCTTCGCCACACTTGTGCTTAGAAGTAGCACCATAATCTTCATGATAGAAAGTCTCTTGTTTTGTCACTTTCATATACTAGTGGGCCTCTGTTGGAGAACGTTGCAGAAAATTAAAATTTTTCCTACGGTTTCACCAAAATCCATCTATGAGTTCATCTAAGCAACAAGTCATGGGAGAGTGATTGCATCTACATACCACTTGTAGATCGCGTGCGGAAGCGTTCAATGGTCCGGGGAGGATGGAGTCATACTCGCCGTGAGTCAGATCACCGATGACCTAGTCTTTGAGCGGACAGCACCTCCGCGTTCAACACACGACGGAGCGGATGGCGTCTCCTCCTTCTTGATCCAGCAAGGGGAAGGAGAGGTTGATGATGATCCAGCAACTGGCAGGCGTGGTGGTGGATGCAGTAGAACTCGGCGGGGCTTCGCTAAGCAACTACGGGAGGAGGAGGAGGTGTTGCGAGGAGGAGGGAGGCGCCGGGCTTTCGAGGTGCGGCCACCCTCCCTCCCTCCCTTTATATAGGTGCAAGAGAGAAGGGGAGGCGCAGCCTTGCCCCTTCCTCCAAGGAAGGGAGTGACCAAGGGGGAGGAGTCCATCCTCCCCAAGGCACCTTGGAGGTGCCTTCCCCTTTTAGGACTCTCCCCTCCCCAAGTCTCCTTGGCGCATGGGCCTCTTGGGGCTGGTTCCTTGGCCCATATAGGCCAAGGCGCACCCCCTACAGCCCATGTGGCCCCCCGGGGCAGGTGGACCCCCCCGGTGGACCCCCGGACCCCTTTCGGCACTCCCGGTACAATACCGATAAAGTGCGAAACTTTTCCGGCGACCAAAATAAGACTTCCCATATATAAATCTTTACCTCCGGACCATTCCGGAACTCCTAGTGACGTCCGGGATCTCATCCGGGACTCGAACAACATTCGGTTTGCTGCATACTCATATTCATACAACCCTAAGCGTCATCGAACCTTAAGTGTAGACCCTACGGTTCGGAGACATGAGACATGACCGAGACGGCAGCTCTCGAGCAATAACCAACAGCGGGATCTGGATACCCATGTTGGCTCCCACATGCTCCTCGATGATATCATCGGATGAACCACGATGTCGAGGATTCAATCAACCCCGTATACTATTCCCTTTGTCAATCGGTATTTTACTTGCCCGAGATTCGATCGTCGGTATCCCAATACCTCATTCAATCTCGTTACCGGCAAGTCACTTTACTCATCCGTAATGCATGATCCCGTGACCATACACATCGTCACTTTGAGCTCATTATGATGATGCATTACCGAGTGGGCCCAGAGATACCTCTCCGTCATACGGAGTGACAAATCCCAGTCTCGATCCGTGTCAACCCAACAGATACTTTCGGAGATACTTGTAGTGCACCTTTATAGCCACCCAGTTATGTTGTGACGTTTGGTACACCCAAAGCACTCTTACGGTATCCGGGAGTTACACGATCTCATGGTCAAAGGAAAAGATACTTGACATTGGAAAAGCTCTAGCAAAACGAACTACACGATCTTGTGCTATGCTTAGGATTGGGTCTTGTCCATCACATCATTCTCCTAATGATGTGATCCCTTTATCAACGACATCCAATGTCCATAGTCGTGAAACCATGACTATCAGTTGATCAACGAGCTAGTCAACTAGAGGCTCACTAGGGACATATTGTGGTCTATGTATTCACACGTGTATTATGATTTCCGGATAATACAATTATAGCATGAATAAAAGACAATTATCATGAACAAGGAAATATAATAATAATACTTTTATTATTGCCTCTAGGGCATATTTCCAACAGTCTCCCCTTGCACTAGAGTCAATAATCTAGTTACATTGTGATGAATCGAACACCCATAGAGTTACGGTGTTGATCATGTTTTGCCCATGGAAGAGGTTTAGTCAATGGATCTGCGACATTCAGATCCGTATGTACTTTGCAAATTTCTATGTCCCCATCTTGAACATTTTCACGAATGGAGTTGAAGCGACGCTTGATGTGCCTGGTTTTCTTGTGAAACCTGGGCTCCTTGGCAAGTGCAATAGCTCCGGTGTTGTCACAGAAGAGTTTGATCGGCTCCGACGCATTGGGTATGACTCCTAGGTCGGTGATGAACTCCTTCACCCAAATTGCTTCATGTCTTGCCTCCAAGGCTGCCATGTACTCCGCTTCACATGTAGATCCTGCCACGACGCTCTGCTTGCGGCACCGCCATCTTGCTTCCACCATTCAACATATAAACGTATCCGGTTTGTGACTTTGAGTCATCCAGATGCGTGTCGAAGCTAGCGTCGGCGTAACCCTTCTGACGAGCTCTTCGTCACCTCCATAAACGAGAAACATGTCCTTTGTCCTTTTCAGTACTTCAGATACTCGTGACCGCTGTCCAGTGTTCCTTGCCGGGATTACTTTGGTACCTTCCTACCAAACTTACGGCAAGGTTTACATCAGTGCAGTACACAAAGGGCATACATAATAGATCCTATGGCTGAGGCATAGGGATGACACTCATCTCTTCTTTATCTTTTGCCGTGGTCGGGCATTGAGCCGAGCTCAATTTCACACCTTGCAAAACAGGCAAGAACCCTTTCTTGGACTGATCCATTTTGAACTTCTTCAAAATCTTATCAAGGTATGTGCTTTGTGAAAGACCTATGAGGCGTCTCGATCTATCCCTATAGATTTTGATGCCTAATATGTAAGCAGCTTCTCCAAGGTCCTTCATTGAAAAACTCTTATTCAAGTAGGCCTTAATGCTGTCCAAGAGTTCTATATCATTTCCCATCAGTATGTCATCTACATATAATACGAGAAATGCTACAAAGCTCCCACTCACTTTCTTGTAAACGCAGGCTTCTCCATAAGTCTCAAGATAAACCCAAACGCTTTGATCATCTCATCAAAGCGAATGTTCCAACTCCGAGATGCTTGCACCAGCCCATAAATGGATCGCTGGAGCTTGCATACCTTGTTAGCATTCTTAGGATCGACAAAACCTTCCGGCTGCATCATATACAACTCTTCCTTAAGGTAACCATTAAGGAATGTCGTTTTGACGTCCATCTGCCATATCTCATAATCATAGTATGCGGCAATTGCTACCATGATTCGGACGGACTTAAGCTTCGCTACGGGAGAGAAAGTCTCATCGTAGTCAATCCCTTGAACTTGTCGATAACCCTTAGCGACAAGTCGAGCTTTATAGATGGTAACATTACCATCCGCGTCCTTCTTCTTCTTAAAGATCCATTTGTTTTCTATCGCTCGCCGATCATCGGGCAAGTCTGTCAAAGTCCATACTTTGTTTTCATACATGGATCCTATCTCGGATTGCATGGCTTCAAGCCATTTGTTGGAATCCGGGCCCGCCATCGCTTCTTCATAGTTCGAAGGTTCACCGTTGTCTAACAACATGATTTCCAGGACATGGTTGCCATACCACTCTGGTGTGGAACGTGTCCTTGTGGACCCACGGGTTCAAGAGCAACTTGATCCGAAGTACCTTGATCATCATCATTAATTTCCTCTCCGGTAGGTGTAGGCACCACAGGAACATTTTCCTGAGCTGCACTACTTTCCGGTTCAAGAGGTAATACTTCATCGAGTTCTACTTTCCTCCCACTTACTCCTTTCGAGAGAAACTCTTTTTCCAGAAAGGATCCGTTCTTGGCAACAAATATCTTGCCTTCGGATCTAAGGTAGAAGGTATACCCAATGGTTTCCTTAGGGTATCCTATGAAGACTCATTTTTCCGACTTGGGTTCGAGCTTTTCAGGTTGAAGTTTCTTGACATAAGCATCGCATCCCCAAACTTGTAGAAACGACAGCTTAGGTTTCTTCCCAAACCATAATTCATACGGTGTCGTCTCAACGGATTTAGACGATGCCCTATTTAAAGTGAATGTAGCTGTCTCTAGAGCGTATCCCCAAAATGATAGCGGTAAATCAAGAAGAGACATCATAGATCGCACCATATCCAATAGAGTGCGATTACGACGTTCGGACACACCGTTATTACCGAGGTGTTCCAGCGGCGTGAGTTGTGAAACGATTCCACATTTCCTTAAGTGTGTACCAAATTGCGTGACTTAAATATTCTCCTCCACGATCCGATCGCGAGAATTTTATCTTTCGATCACGTTGATTCTCTACTTCATTCTGAAATTCCTTGAACTTTTCAAAGGTCTCAGACTTGTGTTTCATCAAGTAGACATACCCATATCTACTCAAGTCATCGGTGAGTGAGAACATAACGATATCCTCCATGAGCGTCAACACTCATTGGACCGCACACATCGGTATGTATGATTTCCAATAAGTTGGTTGCTCGCTCCATTGTTCCGGAGAACGGAGTCTTGGTCATCTTGCCCATGAGGCATGGTTCGCATGTGTCAAATGATTCATAATCGAGAGACTCTAAAAGTCCATCGGATGGAGCTTCTTCATGCGCTTGACACCAACGTGACCAAGGCGGCGATTGCCACAAGTATGTGGGACTATCGTTATCAACTTTACATCTTTTGGTATTCACACTATGAACATGTGTAACATTACGTTCGAGATTCATTAAGAATAAACCATTGACCATCGGAGCATGACCATAAAACATTTCTCTCATATAAATAGAACAACCATTATTCTCGGATTTAAATGAGTAGCCATCTCAGATTAAACGAGATCCCGATACAATGTTCATGCTCAAACTTGGCACTAAATAACAATTATTGAGGTTTAAAACTAATCCCGTAGGTAAATGTAGAGGTAGCGTGCGACGGGCGATCACATCGACCTTGGAACCATTCCCGACGCGCATCGTCACCTCGTCCTTCGCCAGTCTTCGTTTATTCCGTAGCTCCTGCTGTGAGTTACATATATGAGCAACGACACCGGTATCAAATACCCAGGAGTTACTACGAGTAATGGTAAGGTACACATCAATTACATGTATATCAAATATACCTTTAGTGTTGCCGGCCTTCTTGTCTGCTAAGTATTTGGGGCAGTTCCGCTTCCAGTGACCCTTCCCTTTGCAATAAAAGCACACAGTCTCAGGCTTGGGTCCATTCTTTGACTTCTTCCCGGCAAGCTGGCTTGCAGACACGGCAACATCCTTGCCGTCCTTCTTGAAGTTCTTCTTTCCCTTGCCCTTCTTGAACTTAGTGGTTTTATTGACCATCAACACTTGATGCTCCTTCTTGATTTCTACCTCTCACGACTTCAAAGATTGAAAATACTTCAGAATAGTTTTCACCATCCCACGCATATTGTAGTTCATCACAAAGCTCTTGTAGCTTGGTGGGAGCGATCAAGGATTCTGTCAATGACCGCCTCGTCCGGGAGGTTAATGTCCACTGGGACAAAGGCGGTTGTGCAACCCAGACATTTTGAGTATGTGCTCACTGACAGAACTATTTTCCTCCATCTTACAACTATAGAACTTGTCGGAGACTTCATATCTCTCTACCCGGGCATGAGCTTGGAAAACCATCTTCAGCTCCTCGAACATCTCATATGCTCTGTGTTGCTCAAAACGCTTTTGGAGCCCCGGTTCTAAGTTGTAAAGCATGCCGCCTTTGAGCGAGGGAGTAATCATCAAGACGAGACTGCCAAGCATTCATAATGTCTTGGTTCTGCAGGATGGGTGCATCACCTAGCGGTGCTTCTAGGACATATTGTTTCTTGGCTGCTATGAGGATGATCCTCGGGTTAGGACCAAATCCGAATAGTTGCTGCCATCGTCTTTCAGCTTGGTTTTCTCTAGGAACGTTGAAGTTCATGGTGACATGAGCGTTGGCCATTTGATCTACAAGACATTTTGCAAAGATTTTAGACTAATGTTCATGATAATTAAGTTCATCTAATCAAATTATTTAATGAACTCCCACTCAGATTTGACATCCCTCTAGTCATCTAAGTGTTACATGATCCGAGTCGACTAGGCCGTGTCCGATCATCACGTGAGACGACTAGTCATCGTCGGTGAACATCTCCATGTTGATCGTATCTTCCATACGACTCATGTTCGACCTTTCGGTCTCTTGTGTTCCGAGGCCATGTCTATACATGCTAGGCTCGTCAAGTTAATCCTAAGTGTTTATGCATGTGTAATACTCTCTTACACCTGTTGTATGTGAATGTAAGGATCTATCACACCCGATCATCACGTGGTGCTTCGAAACGACGAACTTTAGCAACGGTGCACAGTTAGGGAGAACACTTTCTTGAAATTGTTATGAGGATCATCTTATTTACTACCGTCGTTCTAAGTAAACAAGATGCATAAACATAATAAACATCACATGCAATTATATATAGTAGTGACATGATATGGCCAATATCACATAGCTCCTTTGATCTCCATCTTCGGGGCTCCATGATCATCCTGTCACCGGCATGACACCATGATCTCCATCATCGTGTCTTCATGAAGTTGTCACGCCAACGACTACTTCTACTTCTATGGCTAACGCGTTTAGCAATAAAGTAAAGTAATTTACATGGCGTTCTTCAATGACACGCAGGTCATACAAAAAATAAAGACAACTCCTATGGCTCCTGCCGGTTGTCATACCCATCGACATGCAAGTCGTGATTCCTATTACAAGAACATGATCTCATACATCACATATATCATTCATCATTCATCACAACTTTGGCCATATCATATCACAAAACACTTGCTGCAAAAACAAGTTAGACGTCATCTAATTGTTGTTGCAAGTTTTACGTGGCTGCAATAGGGTTCTAGCAAGAACGTTTTCTTACCTACGTGAAAGCCACAACGTGATTTGTCAACTTCTATTTAGCCTTCATAAGGACCCTTTTCATCGAATCCGCTCCAACTAAAGTGGGAGAGACAGACACCCGCTAGCCACCTTATGCAACTAGTGCATGTCAGTCGGTGGAACCAGTCTCACGTAAGCGTACGTGTAAGGTCGGTCCGGGCCGCTTCATCCCACAATACCGCTAAAGCAAGAAAAGACTAGTAGCGGCAAGCAAGTTGACAAGATCTACGCCCACAAAAAAATTGTGTTCTACTCGTGCAATAGAGAACTACGCATAGACCTAGCTCATGATGCCACTGTTGGAGAACGTTGCAGAAAATTAAAATTTTTCCTACGGTTTCACCAAGATCCATCTATGAGTTCATCTAAGCAACGAGTCATGGGAGAGTGATTGCATCTACATACCACTTGTAGATCGCGTGCGGAAGCGCTCAATGGAACGTGGATGATGGAGTCGTACTCGCCGTGATTCAGATCACCGATGATCTAGTGCTGAACGGACAGCACCTCCACGTTCAACACACGTATGGAGCGGATGACGTCTCCTCCTTCTTGATCCAGCAAGGGGGAAGGAGAGGTTGATGATGATCCAGCAGCATGACGGTGTGGTGGTGGATGCAGCAGAACTCCCAGGCTTCGCTAAGCAACTACGGGAGGAGGAGGAGGTGGGGCAGGAAGGAGGGAGGCGCCAGGCTTTCCGGGTGCGGCCACCCCTCCCTCCCCTCCCTTTATATCGGTGCAAGAGAGGGGGGAGGGCGCAGCCTTGCCCCTTCCTCCAAGGACGGGGTGCGGCCAAGGGGGGGGGAGGAGTCCATCCTCCCCAAGGCACCTCGGAGGTGCCTTCCCCCTCTAGGACTCTCCCCTCCCCAAGTCTCCTTGGCACATGGGCCTCTTGGGGCTGGTGCCCTTGGCCCATATAGGCCAAGGCGCACCCCCTACAGCCCATGTGGCCCCCCCGGGCAGGTGGACCCCCCCGGTGGACCCCCGGACCCCTTTCGGCACTTCGGTACAATACCGATAAAGTGCGAAACTTTTCCGGCGACCAAAATAAGACTTCCCATATATAAATCTTTACCTCCGGATCATTCTGGAACTCCTCGTGACGTCCGGTATCTCATCCGGACTCGAACAACATTCGGTTTGCTGCATACTCATATTCATACAACCCTAAGCGTCACCGAACCTTAAGTGTGTAGACCCTACGGGTTCGGAGACATGCCAACATGACCGAGATGGCTCTCGGGCAATAACCAACAGCGGGATCTGGATACCCATGTTGGCTCCCATGCTCCTCGATGATATCATCGGATGAACCACGATGTCGAGGATTCAATCAACCCGTATACTATTCCCTTTGTCAATCGGTATTTTACTTGCGAGATTCGATCGTCGGTATCCCAATACCTCGTTCAATCTCGTTACCGCAAGTCACTTTACTCGTACCGTAATGCATGATCCCGTGACCGGACACTTGGTCACTTTGAGCTCATTATGATGATGCATTACCGAGTGGGCCCAGAGATACCTCTCCGTCATACGGAGTGACAAATCCGATCTCGATCCGTGTCAACCCAATGAGATACTTTCGGAGATACTTGTAGTGCACCTTTATAGTCACCCAGTTACGTTGTGACGTTTGGTACACCCAAAGCACTCTTACGGTATCCGGAGTTACACGATCTCATGGTCAAAGGAAAAGATACTTGACATTGGAAAAGCTCTAGCAAAAAGCGAACTACACGATCTTGTGCTATGCTTAGGATTGGGTCTTGTCCATCACATCATTCTCCTAATGATGTGATCCCGTTATCAACGACATCCAATGTCCATAGTCAGGAAACCATGACTATCAGTTGATTAACGAGCTAGTCAACTAGAGGCTCACTAGGGACATATTGTGGTCTATGTATTCACACGTGTATTACGATTTCCGGACAATACAATTATAGCATGAATAAAAGACAATTATCATGAACAAGGAAATATAATAATAATACTTTTATTATTGCCTCTAGGGCATATTTCCAACAGCCTCCTCAAGTGCCCTAGGTCTTCGTGAGCAAGCAAGTTGGATGCACACCCACTTATTTTCTTTTGTTGAGCTTTCATACATTTATAGCTCTAGTGCATCCGTTGCATGGCAATCCCTACTCCTTGCATTAACATCAATCGATGTGCATCTCCAGAGCCCGTTGATTAGCCTCGTTGATGTGAGACCTTCTCCTTTTTTGTCTTCTCCACATAACCCCCATCATCATATTCTATTCCACCATAGTGCTATGTCCATGGCTCGCGCTCATATATTGCGTGAAAGTTTATAGGTTTGAGATTACTAAAGTATGAAACAATTGCTTGGCTTGTCATCGGGGTTGTGCATGATGAAAGCATTCGTAAGTGACGAAAATGGAGCATGACTAAACTATATGATTTTGTAGGGATGAACTTTCTTTGGCCATGTTATTTTGAGAGGACATAATTGCTTAGTTAGTACGCTTGAAGTATTATTGTTTTTATGTCAATATGAACTTTTGTCTTGAATCTTTCGGATCTGAATATTCGTGCCACAATTAAGAAGAATTACATTGAAATTATGCCAAGTAGCACTCCGCATCAAAAATTCTTTTTTTATCATTTACCTACTTGAGGACGAGCAGGAATTAAGCTTGGGGATACCTGATACGTCTCCAACGTATCTATAATTTTTTATTGCTCCATGCTATATTATCTACTCTTTTGGACCATATTGGGCTTTATTTTCCACTTTTATATTACTTTTGGGACTAACCTATTAACCGGAGGCCCAACCTGTAATTGCTGTTTTTTTGCCTATTTCAAAGTGTTTCAAGAAACGGAATATCAAATGGAGTCCAAACGGAATGAAACCTTCGGGAACATGATTTTCTCACCGAATATGATCCAGGAGACTTGGACCCTCCGTCAAGAAAAACAAGGGAGGTGGACACGAGGATGGAGGGCGCCCCCCCCCCTAGGGCGCTGCTACCTCTTGAGCTTGCATTGGATTTCCCCGAAGAGGAGAAGATAATGCAGCAGAGTAGCGTAAGTATTTCCCTCAGTTTTTGAGAACCAAGGTATCAATCCAGTAGGAGGCCACGCGCAAGTCCCTCGCACCTACACAAAAACAATAGCTCAACGCAACCAACGCGATTAGGGGTTGTCAATCCCTTCACGGTCACTTACGGGAGTGAGATCTGATAGATAATATTTTTGGTATTTTTGATATAAAGATGCACTGTAAAAATAAAAATTAAAGTAAAAAGCAAAGCAATAATAAAGTGATGAAAGATTGATATGATGAGAATAGACCCGAGGGCCATAGATTTCACTAGTGGCTTCTCTCAAAAGCATAAGTATTCTACGGTGGGTGAACAAATTACTGTTGAGCAATTGACAGAATTGCGCATAGTTATGAGAATATCTAGGTATGATCATGTATATAGGCATCACGTCCGAGACAAGTAGACCGACTCCTGCCTGCATCTACTACTATTACTCCACTCATCGGCCGCTATCCAAAGATGCATCTAGAGTATTAAGTTCAAGAAAAGCAGGTAACGCCTTAAGCAAGATGACATGATGTAGAGGGATAAATTCATGCAATATGATAAAAACCCCATCATGTTATCCTCGATGGCAACGATACAATACGTGCCTTGCTGCCCCTTCTGTCACTGAGAAAGGACACCGCAAGATCAAACCCAAAGCTAAGCACTTCTCCCATTGCAAGAAAAACCAATCTAGTGGCCAAACTAAACCGACAATTCAAGAGACTTGCAAAGATAACCAATCATACATAAAAGAATTCAGAGAAGATTCAAATATTGTTCATAGATAATCTTGATCATAAACCCACAATTCATCGGTCTCAACAAACACACCGCAAAAAAAAAGATTACATCGAATAGATCTCCACGAGAGAGGGGGAGAATATTGTATTGAGATCCAAAAAGAGAGAAGAAGCCATCTAGCTACTAACTATGGACCCGAAGGTCTGAGGTAAACTACTCACACTTCATCGGAGAGGCTATGATGTTGATGTAGAAGCCCTCCGTGGTGGAGTCCTCTTCCCATGAACTCCTAACAGGCCCCAAGATGGGATCTCGTGGATACGTAAAGTTGCGGCGATGGAATTAGGTTTTGGCTCCGTGTCGATCGTTTGGGGGCAATGAGGTATATATAGGAGGAAGGAGTACGTCGGTGGAGCAAGGGGGCCCACGAGGCGGGGCGCGCCCTCCACCCTCGTGGCCACCTCCTCCTTTCTTGACGGAGGGTCCAAGTCTCATGGATCATATCATTGAGAAAATCACGTTCCCGAAGGTTTCATTCCGTTTGGACTCTGTTTGACATTCCGCTTTCTTGAAACACTGAAATAGGCAAAAACAGCAATTACAACTGGGCCTCCAGTTAATAGGTTAGTCCCAAAAATAATATAAAAGTGGAAAATAAAGCCCAATATGGTCCAAAAGAGTAGATAATATAGCAATGGAGCAATCAAAAATTGTAGATACGTTGGAGACGTATCAGGCATCCCCAAGCTTAATTCCCGTCATTCCTCGAGTAAGTAAATGATAAAAAGAGAATTTTTGATGCGGAGTGCTACTTGGCATAATTTCAATGTAATTCTTCTTAATTTTGGTATGAATATTCATATCCGAAAGATTCAAGACAAAAGTTCATATTGACATAAAAATAATAATACTTCAAGCATACTAACGAAGCAATCATGTCTTCTCAAAATAACATGGCCAAAGAAAGTTATCCCTACAAAATCATATAGTCTGGCTATGCTCCATCTTCCCCACACAAAATATTTAAATCATGCACAACCCCGATGACAAGACAAGCAATTGTTTCATACTTTTGACATTCTCAAAACTTTTTCAATCTTCACGCAATACATGAGCGTGAGCCATGGATATAGCACTATATGTGTAATAGAATGGTGGTTGTGGAGAAGACAAAAGAGGGAAGATAGTTTCACATCAACTAGGCGTATCAACGGGCTATGGAGATGCCCATCAATAGATATCAATGTGAGTGAGTAGGGATTGCCATGCAACGGATGCACTAGAGCTATAAATATATGAAAGCTCAACAAAAGAAATTAAGTGGGTGTGCATCCAACTCGCTTGCTCACGAAGACCTAGGGCATTTTGAGGAAGCCCATCATTGGAATATACAAGCCAAGTTCTATAATGAAAAATTCTCACTAGTATATGAAAGTGACAAAATGAGAGACTCTCTATCATGAAGATCTTGGTGCTACTTTGAAGCACTAGTGTGGTAAAAAGGATAGTAACATTGTCCCTTCTCTCTTTTCTCTCATTCATTTTTTGTTTGGGCCTTTTCTCTTTTTTTATGGCCTCTTTTTTTTCGTCTGAGTCTCATCCCGACTTGTGGGGAAATCATAGTCTCCATCATCCTTTCCTCACTTGGGACAATGCTCTAAAAATGATGATCATCACACTTTTATTTTCTTACAACTCAATAATTACAACTCGATACTTAGAACAAAATGACTCTATATGAATGCCTCACGTGATGTACGATATGCAATGACTCATGAGTGACATGTATGAAAGAATTATGAGCAGTGGCTTTGCCACAAATACGATGTCAACTACATGATCATGCTAGCAATATGACAATGATGGAGCGTGTCATAATAAACGGAACGGTGGAAAGTTGCATGGCAATATATCTCGGAATGGCTATGGAAATGCCATGATAGGTAAGTATGGTGGCTGTTTTGAGGAAGGTATATGGTGGGTGTATGATACCGGCGAAAAGTGCGCGGTATTAGAGAGGCTAGCAATGGTGGAAGGATGGGAAAAGTGCGATAATCCATGGACTCAACATTAGTCATAAAGAACTCATATACTTATTGCAAAAATCTAGAAGTTATCAAAGCAAAGTATTACGCGCATGCTCCTAGGGGGATAGATTGGTAGGAAAATACCATCGGTCTTCCTCGATCGCCACTCATAAGGAAGACAATCAATAAATAAATCATGCTCCGACTTCATCACATAACGGTTCACCATACGTGCATGCTACGGGAATCACAAACTTTAACACAAGTATTTCTCAAATTCACAACTACTCAACTAGCATGACTCTAATATCACCATCTTCATATCTCAAAACAATTATCAAGCATCAAACTTTTCTTAGTATTCAACACACTCAAAAGAAAGTTTTACAAATCTTGAATACCAAGAATATTATTATTAAGAAAATTACCATGCTATTTAAGACTCTCAAAATAATCTAAGTGAAGCATGAGAGATCAATAGTTTCTATAAAACAAATCCACCACCGTGCTCTAAAAGATATAAGTGAAGTACTAGAGCAAAACTATAAAGCTCAAAAGATATAAGTGAAGCACAACGAGTATTCTATCAAATTCCAATTCATGTATGGCTCTCTCAAAAGGTGTGTACAGCAAGGATGGTTGTGGTAAACTAAAAAGCAAAGACTCAAATCATACAAGACGCTCCAAGCAAAACACATATCATGTGGTATATAAAAATATAGCTCCAAGTAAAGTTACCGATGGAAGTAGAAGAAAGAGGGGATGCCTTCCGGGGCATCCCCAAGCTTTGACTTTTTGGTGTCCTTGGATTATCTTGGGGGTGCCATGGGCATACCCAAGCTTAGGCTCTTACCACTCCTTGTTCCATAATCCATGAAAAAATTTCACCCAAAACTTGAAAACTTCACAACACAAAACTCAACAGAAATCTCGTGAGCTCCGTTAGCGAAAGAAAACAAAAGACCACTTTAAGGTACTGTAATGAACTCATTCTTTAATTATATTGGTGTTAAACCTACTGTATTCCAACTTCTCTATGGTTTATAAACTATTTTACTAGCCATAGATTCATCAAAATAAGCAAACAACACACGATAAACAGAATCTGTCAAAAACAGAACAGTCTGTAGCAATCTGTAACTAACACAAACTTATGGAACTCCAAAATTTCAGCCAAAATAGGAAGACCTAGGCAATTTGTTTATTGATCAGCAGCATTTGGAATCAGTATTTTATCACGTTCTGATGATTTTTAAAAATTGTTTTCATGAATAGAAAGTTTCTGGAAATTACAGCATAATCAAATAACTATCATCCAAGAAGATCCTATAGGTTTAAATTGGCACAAACACTAATTAAAACATAAAACCACATCTAAACAGAAATTAGATGGATTATTTATTCCTAAACAGAAACAAAAAACTAAAAATAAAATTGGGTTGCCTCCCAACAAGCGCTATCATTTAACGCCCCTAGCTAGGCATAAAGGCAAGGGTAGATCTAGGTATTGCCATCTTTGGTAGGTAATTCTTCAATGAGGCATCTACCTCCTTTAGAAATTTCTTTCTTTCTAGTAATTAACAAATTTTTAGGCAAAAGATCAAAAAATTCATTCGTAGCAAATGGTTCCTTAATGATAGCAAAAAGATTGGGATGAACACTTATAGATTTAAGATCCGCAATTTCTTTACTAGAGGATTCACCCTTATTTTTAGGAACATACATAAGCTTAGCAATTTTAGTAGGAGGACTTGGAGTATTCTTTACGGAAGAAAAAGCGGTTCCCAAGTTGGTAATGATACCCTAAAGTTTGTCGGTTGTAGTGGAATCTTGATTAATTTTCTCATTAACTAAGGGTTCCTTTTCTTTAATATTTTTCAAAGTTACTCCTACCTTAGATCCATATTGGGTAATTTGGTTGTGGATCTTTTTATCTAGATTTTCAATTAACTCAACGGTAGCAACTTTGTTTTCAATAATTTCCAGTCTTTGCATTACATGCTCTAAAGTTAACACAGTTCCATTAACCGAAAGAGGCGGTGAGCCAAATAAATCTATCAAAGCATTATAAGAGTCAAAGGTATGGCTACCCAAGAAATTCCCTCCGGTAATGGCACCAAGGATATATCTATACCAAGGATTAGCACCTACATAAAAATTGCGGAGAAGGACTGAAGTAGATTGCTTCCTGGTAGATCTATTTTGAGCATTGCAAATTCCATACCAAGCGTCTTTTAGATTTTCTCCCTCCCTTTGCTTAAAAATTAGAACTTCATTCTCGGGAGATAACGGAGAAGATATAAGACTAGCCATGACGACAAGCAAGCGAGAAGAAGGCAAACAGAAAAGAGAGGGCGAATAAAACGACAAGGGTGAAGTGGGGGAGAGGAAAACGAGAGGCAAATGGCAAATAATGTAATGCGGGAGATAAGGAATTGTGACGGGTACTTGGTATGTTGGCTTTTGCATAGACTCCCCGGCAACGGCACCAGAAATTCTTCTTGCTACCTCTTGAGCTTGCGTTGCATTTCCCCGAAGAGGAGAGGATAATGCAGCAGAGTAGCGTAAGTATTTCCCTCGCTTTTGAGAACCAAGGTATCAATCCAAGAGGAGGCCACGCCAAGTCCCTCGCACCTACACAAAAACAATAGCTCAACGCAACCAACGCGATTAGGGGTTGTCAATCCCTTCACGGTCATTTACGGGAGTGAGATCTGATAGATAATATTTTTGGTATTTTTGATATAAAGATGCACAGTAAAAATAAAAAGTAAAGTAAAAAAGCAAAGCAATAATAAAGTGATGGAAGATTGATATGATGAGAATAGACCCGGGGGCCATAGATTTCACTAGTGGCTTCTCTCAAAAGCATAAGTATTCTACGGTGGGTGAACAAATTACTGTTGAGCAATTGACATAATTGAGCATAGTTATGAGAATATCTAGGTATGATCATGTATATAGGCATCACGTCCGAGACAAGTAGACCGACTCACCTGCATCTACTACTATTACTCCACTCATCGACCGCTATCCGGCAAGCATCTAGAGTATTAAGTTCAAGAAAACAGAGTAACGCCTTAAGCAAGATGACATGATGTAGAGGATAGATTCATGCAATATGATAAAAACCCCATCTTGTTATCCTCGATGGCAACAATACAATACGTGCCTTGCTGCCCCTTCACATCCTTTGGGAAAGGACACCGCAAGATCGAACCCAAAGCTAAGCACTTCTCCCATTGCAAGAAAAACCAATCTAGCTGGCCAAACTAAACTGACAGTTCGAAGAAACTTGCAAAGATAACCAATCATACATAAAAGAATTCAGAGAAGATTCAAATATTGTTCATAGATAATCTTGATCATAAACCCACAATTCATCGGTCTCAACAAACACACCGCAAAAAGAAGATTACATCGAATAGATCTCCACGAGAGAGGGGGAGAACATTGTATTGAGATCCAAAAAGAGAGAAGAAGCCATCTAGCTACTAACTATGGACCCGAAGGTTTGAGGTAAACTACTCACACTTCATCGGAGAGGCTATGATGTTGATGTAGAAGCCCTCCGTGGTGGATTCCCCTTCCACGAGCTCCTAACAGGCCCCAAGATGGGATCTCATGGATCTGAGAAGGTTGCGGCGGTGGAATTAGGTTTTGGCTCCATATCCGATCGCTTGGGGTGCGTGAGGTATATATAGGAGGAATGAGTACGTCGGTGGAGCAAGGGGGCCCACGAGGCGGGGGGCGCGCCTCCACCCTCGTGGCCACCTCCTCCTTTCTTGACGGAGGGTCCAAGTCTCATGGATCATATCTGTTGAGAAAATCACGTTCGAAGGTTTCATTCCGTTTGGACTCTGTTTGACATTCCGCTTTCTTGAAACACCGAAATAGGCAAAAAAGCAATTACAGGCTGGGCCTCCGGTTAATAGGTTAGTCCCAAAAATAATATAAAAGTGGAAAATAAAGCCCAATATGGTCCAAAACAGTAGATAATATAGCATGGAGCAATCAAAAATTATAGATACATTGGAGACGTATCAGGCGCGCCCCCTGCCTCGTGGGCCCCCCTTTGCTCCACCGACGTACTCCTTCCTCCTATATATACCTACGTACCCCCAAACGATCAGATACGGAGCCAAAAACCTAATTCCACTGCCGCAACCTTCTCAGATCCACGAGATCCCATCTTGGGGCCTGTTAGGAGCTCACGGAAGGGGAATCCACCATGGAGAGCTTCTACATCATCACCATAGCCCCTCCGATGAAGTGTGAGTAGTTTACCTCGGACCTTCGGGTCTATAGTTAGTAGCTAGATGGCTTCTTCTCTCTTTTGGATCTCAATACAATGTTCTCCCCCTCTCTCGTGGAGATCTATTCGATGTAATCTTCTTTTTGCGGTGTGTTTGTTGAGACCGATGAATTGTGGGTTTATGATCAAGTTTATCTATGAAAAATATTTGAATCTTCTCTAAATTCTTTTATGTACGATTGGTTATCTTTGCAAGTCTCTTCGAATTATAAGTTTGGTTTGGCCTACTAGATTGGTTTTTCTTGCAATGGGAGAAGTGCTTAGCTTTGGGTTCAATCTTGCGGTGTTCTTTCCCAAAGGATGAGGGGCAGCAAGGCACGTATTGTATTGTTGCCATCGAGGATAACAAGATGGGATTTTTATCATATTGCATGAATTTATCCTCTCCATCATGTCATCTTGCTTAAGCGTTACTCTGCTTTCTTGAACTTAATACTCTAGATGCATGCCGGATAGCGGTCGATGAGTGGGGTAATAGTAGTAGATGCAAAGTGAGTCGGTCTACTTGTCTCGGACATGATGCCTATATACATGATCATACCTAGATATTCTCATAACTATGCTCAATTATGTCAATTGCTCAACAATAATTTGTTCACCCACCGTAGAATACTTCTGCTCTTGAGAGAAGCCACTAGTGAAATCTATGGCCCCCGGGTCTATTCTCATCATATCAATCTTCTATCACTTTATTATTGCTTTGCTTTTTTACTTTGCCTTTTATTTTACTTTGCATCTTTATATCAAAAATACCAAAAATATTATCTATTATCTCTATTAGATATCACTCTCGTAAGTGACTGTGAAGGGATTGACAACCCCTAATCGCGTTGGTTGCGTGGAGCTATTTGTTTCGTGTAGGTACGAGGGACTCGCGCGTAACCTCCTACTGGATTGATACCTTGGTTCTCAAAAACCGAGGGAAATACTTACTCTACTCTGCTGCATCACCCTTTCCCCTTCAAGGAAATCCAACGCAGTGCTCAAGAGGTAGCAATGCTCCCCACCGGGAGTGAGTAATTCCTTCGTAGGCTCGCTGGTCGGTGAGGAGTTGGATGAGATTCATAATGTAATCGAGTTAGTTTTGTTAGGGCTTGACCTCTAGTATCCATTATGTTCTGAGATTGATGTTGCTATGACTTTGCCATGCTTAATGCTTGTCACTTTGGGCCCAGGTGCCATGATTCAGATCTGAACCATTTATGTTATCACCATTATATCTATGTTCTAGATCCGATCTTGCAGGTTATAGTCACCTACTACGTGTTATGATCCGGCAACCACGGAGTGACAGAAGTCAGGACACCTCCCGGTGATGACCGTAGTTTTTGGAGTTCATGTATTCACTTTGTGTTAATTCTTTGTTCCAGTTCTCTATTAAAAGGAGGCCTTAATATCCCTTAGTTTCCATATGGACCCCGCTGCCACGGGAGGGTAGGACAAAAGATGCCATGCAAGTTCTTTCCATAAGCACGTATGACTATTTACGGAATACATGCCTACATTATATTTATGAACTGGAGCTAGTGCCTTATCGCCCTAGGTTATGACTGTTATATGATGAATATCATCCAATGAATTCACCGATCCAATGCCTACAAATTTCTCTCATATTGTTCTTGCTAAGTTACTACTGCTATTGTTACTATTACACTTGCTACAAAATCATTGCTATCACTGTTAACGTTACTATTGCTGTTGCTAGTGCTACCAAAATTATCATACTCCTTTGCTACTGATCACTTTGCTGTAGATAATTAATCTCCGGGTGTGGTTGAATTGACAACTCAACAGCTAATACTTGCAAATATTCTTTGGCTCCCCTTATCTCAAATCAATAAATTTGGGCCGAATACTCTACCCTCGAAAACTGTTGCGATCCCCTTTACTTGTGGGTTATCACCGCCCCATGATGTCCCTTGAAGCTACGTCGGTATTTCCCCAAAGAGTAAGGGATGATGCAGCACAACGGCGGTAGGTATTTCCCTCAGATATGAAATCAAGGTTATCGAACCAGTAGGAGAACCAAGCAACACAACGTAAACAACCCCTGCACACAGATAACAGATCCTCGCAACCCGACGTCTTAAAGGGGCTGTCAATCCCTTCCGTGGTACGACGCCTCAAGATAGGCAAACGGACGTGAGGTAAATTGTAGTAGATTGATAGATCAAACGCCAAATAAAATAAATAGAAATAAAACACAGCAAGGTATTTTTTTTATTTTTGGTTCAATAGATCTAAAAATAAATGCAAGGAAAAAGTAGATCGCAAAGGCAAATATATGAGAAATAAGACCCGGGGGCCGTAGGTTTCACTAGTGGCTTCTCTCGAGAACAATAGCAAACGGCGGGTAAACAAATTACTGTTGGGCAATTGATAGAACTTCGAATAATCATGACGATATCCAGGCAATGATCATTATATAGGCATCACGTCCAAGATAAGTAGACCGACTCCTGCCTGCATCTACTACTATTACTCCACACATCGACCGCTATCCAACATGCATCTAGTGTATTAAGTTCATGTAAAGACAGCGTAATGCAATAAGAACGATGACATAATGTAGACAAGATCTATCTATGTAGAGATAGACCCCATCGTTTTATCCTTAGTAGCAACGATACATACGTGTCAGTTCCCCTTACATCCCTTTGGGATCAAGCACCATAAGATCGAACCCACTACAAAGCACCTCTTCCCATTGCAAGATAAATAGATCAAGTTGGCCAAACAAAACCCAAATATCGGAGAAGAAATACGAGGCTATAAGAGATCATGCATATAAGAGATCAAAGAAACTCAAATAACTTTCATGGATATAAAAAGATAGATCTGATCATAAACTCAAAGATCATCGATGCCAACAAACACATCGCAAAAGAGTTACATCATATGGATCTCCCAAGAGACCATTGTATTGAGAATTCAGCGAGAGAGAGGAAGCCATCTAGCTACTAACTACGGACCCGAAGGTCTACAAAGAACTACTCACGCATCATCGGAGAGGCACCAATGGAGGTGGTGAACCCCATCCGAGATGGTGTCTAGATTGGATTTGGTGGTTCTGGACTCTGCGGCGGCTGGATGAATATTTCGTCGACGTGCTTCGGGTTTCTGGAATATTGTGGTATTTATAGAGCAAAGAGGCGGCCCGGGGGGCACCCGAGGTGGGCACAACCAACCGAGAACGCGCTGGGCCTCCTAAGCGGCCTGGTGGGTTACTCCCCCTCTGGCACCCCCAGCGTAGCTGAGGGCCCATTACGTTCCTTCTGGTCCATAAAAATTCTCCGTGGAGTTTTGTTGCGTTTGGACTCCGTCTGATATTAATTTCCTGCGATGTAAAAACATGCAGAAAACAACAACTGGCACTTGGCACTATGTCAATAGGTCAGTACAAAAATGATATAAAATGACTATAAAATGATTATAAAACATCCAAGATTGATAATATAACAGCATGGAACAATAAAAAAATTATAGATACGTTGGAGACGTATCACCCCACGCCCATGTTTCGGTAGAGTTTTTTTACCGGCGTTTGTGGTTCCTTGTTGCCGGTGGGAGAGAAGCACGGGCGCCGGCATCGGCCATCAAACCCAACAACTTCCGGCAGGCGTTGCATTGCCGCAGCGCGCCCAGCCCATCAACACCAACCTTGCTTCGCTTCATCGACTTACTCTTTCCGGCTGCCTCTCCACCACGACCGCAAGGTGTTTGACCCATTGCTCACAAGGTATCATGGATAGCGGGGATGAGTTTTTCTTTCACAACTTCATTTGTTCATCGGATGATTCGCCCTCGGATGATGAAGAGCTTGTGGCGGCTGCATTGGTCGTCCACGACCACATTAGTAGGAAGCGACCTCGGTACAGGGGATCGATCCCCGGCCATGTTCTGGGCTTGAACCGCAATAGGGAGAGAGGCCACACCCTACTCTACGTCCATTACTTTGAGAATGACACACTCTTCAAACCACACAACTTTCGCCACCGCTTTTGTATGGCGAGACATGTGTTCAATCGTATTCGGGAGGGAGTGGTGGCATATGATCCATACTTTGAGTGCAAAGAGGATGCCCTTTAGCAAGCTTGGCTTCTCTTCCTACCAGAAATGCATTGCGGCTATCCGCATGCTGGCATATGGAATTCCTGGTGATCTTGTGGATGAGTATGTTCATATGAGTGAATCCACATGTCTCCTCTCAATGTATAGTTTCTGCAAGGCCGTGGTGGCAGTGTTCAATACAGTGCAGAGAGAGCCAACTGCCGCTGATATAGAGAGGTTGTTGGCGATCAATGCCGAGAGGGGCTTTACGGGCATGCTTGGTAGTATTGATTGTATGCACTGGAAGTGGAAGAACCGTCCATTTGCTTGGCAGGGTAGTACAAGGGCATGTGAAAGGTGCTACTATCATACTTTAAGTGGTGGCTTCACAATATCTGTGGATATGACATTCTTTCTTCGACATGGCTGGTTCTCACAATGATATCAGTGTTCTTCAGCGTTCTCTAGTGTTTGCAAGGCTTGCAGAAGGCCATTGTCCGATGGTCAACTTTGATGTCAATGGCCACCAGTACAACAAGGGATATTACCTTGGTGATGGTATCTATCCAAAGTGGTCCACTCTTGTGAAGACCATACCCAATCCGGAAGGAGAGAAGAGACAAAGGTTTGCCCAAATGCAGGAGAGTGCTAGGAAGGAAGTGGAGCGTGCTTTCGGTGTGCTTCAGTCTCGAAGGGGTATCGTTCGCAACCCTGCATTGACATGTACGACCAAGGGTTTGATTTCCAAGGTGAAAATGTTGAGCCTGAGCAGCCACCTCGTGCAACCTTCGAACAGTTTGTCCATTTTCATCGTGAATTGCGGGATTGGCGTACTCATGTCCAGCTTCAAGATGACTTGGTTGAGCACATGTGAACTCACATTGGCAACCAATACATCTATCAGTTTAATTTCTTTTCATGCATACAAATTTTAATTGGGTTGTAAGACTATTTGACATTGTTTTCTTTCGATTGGGTTGTAAGACTATTTCAGTCGTATAACAATTTGCTATGTTTGATTTGAACCATTTGATATGCTTCATTTTAGTGTGCTGGTTGAACGAATGTGATGCGGCGAAACGCGACCGTGTGTTGGGCACACGGCGTCACATCCAGAAATTTAGACGGACACGATCTCATTGCCATCCCAAACGGATGAAAATTAAGTGCTTGGGTTTTGGTCAGGGCAAGGCTATTGTTTGGTTGACCCGCGCCATATTGAAATTGCCATGATTCAGTGCAATTTTTTGATGGCACAATATTATCCATCGGTAGGGTCAGCATAAGCGCAAAAGAAGATGCTAAACCCCACTGGACCCGCTTCCACACTTTTAAGACTAGCCACAATGGGTAGTAACATAGAGTAGTAACATGGGCCTCTATAGTGGGGAGTAACATATGTGTAGTAACATGCAACACTTTATTTATTAAGCTATAAACTCATCTTGCCTTGATATATGTGATGTTATTCAGGCTGGTCATAGTGGGAGTAACATAAGTAGTAACATAGATGCCACATAAGCAAGAATGATGAGGTGGCAAGTAGTTAATGAGGAGAGAGGCAAATAGAGTAACATAATATGTACCATCACATAGCGCTTTCCAATGTAAGATGAGTCTACAAAGCAATAAATGAACACATATATGTTACCACACATATGACACTCCACACTATGAAGGTAGTAACATAGACTAGTAACATATGTATGTTACTAGTCTAAGTTACTCTCCACTATGACCAGCCTAACATGTTACTAGTCTATGTTACTACCTCTATAGTGCATAGTATCATATATTAGTATCATAGGTGGTCTCATTTATTGCTATGCATGACACATAGTAGCACCACATTTATTGTTACGGTATCTACCTATGTTACTATAACCATCTCTCTCTTCTTTAATTGCCTGCCACATAAGCATGTTCGCGAGTCTCAAGTACATGATACTACTTATGTTACCCCCACTATGGCCAGCCTTAGTAGTAACTAGCTATGTTACCACATGCCTCTCTTTCTTCATTTATTGCTTGCCATATCATATACTCCCTCCGTTCCTAAATAATTGTCTTTCTAGAGATTTCAACAAATGACTACATACGGAGCAAAATGAGTGAATCTACAATTTAAAACATGTCTACATATATCCGTATGTTGTAGTCCATTTAAGAAGGCTAAAAAAACAAATATTTAGCAACGGAGGGAGTATTTATCTAGATATATGTTTCCATTGTGGGTAGTCTAACACCGGCTCCTGGACGCACACATGAATTGACGAGTGGTCCCGTACGTACCCGGTCCCGCGTCACCATCCGCTCGCACGGACGGACGCACGCACGTACTACCTCCGTCCGGGTTTAGAGGGCCGGAGAGCCAGTACAGCAGGACCAAGGCACTTGCGCGTGATGCTTTGGTCTTCCCCCAAAGGCTGGACCCTACATGCATGCACCCAATGAATAGCCGTCATGCAGCAGAGTAATTCTCTCCCCTTCCTGCATGCAGCGCGCTCAGCCAATCTTTTCGTGAGCCAGCAGGGCAATTAAAGCATCCGGCCTTGTAATTACGTACGACTACGTGGGCTGGCTAACTGGACTTGTATACCCGGACGGAGGTAGTACCGCAGAGCGACGGCCAGCTCATCAGCGCCACGAAAACTGGAAAAGCGGAGGCCGTGCCAGTTTGCAGCAGCCTTCGGCCGCTCCACTTTTTATTCAACCAACCGCTCTAAACTCCAAACACTAAACTGGACGCCTCACTGACATCTCGTCCTGGGGGCATGCTGGCCCCACCGCCCGGCACCCAACTGCGTGGGCGTGTCAGCGCATCCCGCAGCTAAAAGTCACCAGCGCAAGGACACGGCGGGCTGGCCCTACACGTCAGCTTGCGGATGTGTACGTCCCGGCAGGTGAGGCGAGGCGACGGTGCATTCCGTTGCGGTGCGGGCCCCGCACACCGTCTCAGTCTGTCAGTCGCTCCTTTCCTCTTCTTCTCTCCGGCTCCCCATTTGCGCCTTCGTCTCTCTCGCCAGAACCTCTCTCTCACTCCTCTGCTCCACGCCACAGAACAGAACAAACAGTAGGAGGACTCTTCTTCGGCCGCGCGCGCCTGCGCCCCCCAATGGAGGCGTGACTCGTGAGCGGTCGTTGGCGCGGATAGAGGGGGTAGCGCAGCGGGATAGGGAAGGTGAGCAATCTGCCGGGAGAGCGCCGACGCCCTGCCCAGGTTCGTGCGTCGCTCGCGCCATTCCCGTGCTGCATTTTCCTTTTGTTTCCGCGGAATCCTCGTGCCGCATTATGCCCGTGTTTCCGCTGCGTGCTCGCGCGCGAGACCGCGGGCGTTCTGCGCCAACTGCCTGTGTTGTGTTGGTCGTGGCTGCCGCTTTTCGTGGAGTTGCTGGGCTTGTGCTTGCTGCTTCTTCAGATCCGTGCGCTCCGCTCGGGCTGGCTTTTGGTGGTTTCTCCTGCCGGTTTTGGCCTTGCTTGCTCGCCTTTGCGCTTTTCCTGCCGTGGCATTCCAGACATCGTCGTCTTCTTTCACTGTGTGTCCCTGCTTTTTTTTTTCTTTTTACAAGATTTACAGTGTAACGTTTACTGGTTACGGCTACTTCGGCGTGCCCCCTCTGGTTTTTTTTTCTCAGATTAAAAAGAGCGGTGTGGTGTTTGGATCTGTGTGCTGACGACTTGCTCTACTGCAGGTCCAGAATTTCCGGTGTTTGAGCAGTTTTAGTGGGCTGCTATGGGGAAGTCCCCGGCCAAGTGGATAAAGTCCGTGCTCCTCGGGAAGAAATCAACAAAATCCAATTCTACCAAGGCAAAGGATCTTCCAGCAGTAAGAACTTTAATAATGCACATATCTTGTTAATTAAGAGCTAGTTTTCCTAAGGTTTTGACAGTTTATTTACGCAATTCGCAGTAAAAAAAATTACTCCCTCTGGTCCAAAATAAGTGTCATAGTTTTAGTTGAAGTTAGCAAATGTTACTAGTTATATATTTTTTCCGGTCCAGTTTTGGGTTTATCGATGCATCCTTCTATTTTAGCTTGAAAGAAAATCCTAGCTAGCTCTTCCACAATAATGGTCTTGAAGGCAATACATGTACTAGGACATCAAATTCTAGTCTGTACGGCTCCTTGACTGGATTGCATACTGAAGAAACATTAGATGCATTGCTTTTCATGTTCCTCTCTGCTTTATTCATGTTCTCGGGTTGCTTTCAAGTGCATATTGTGTTTTTCTTCTACTTTTGATGACTAGTTGAGTTAATCACATCTCTTCCCTGAAATATAGAAGGCTGCAAACAGCAACGGATACACTGCTGGGAAGGAGCCTGAATCCTCTGATAATTCTCCCCTCATCTCGGAGCCGGTACTTGTTAGTTCCCACAATGTGTCTGAAATTTCCAACTTGCCCAACGGGAGGGCAATCGAAAACATGGTTAGAGTTGGGTCCGACACGCAAATTAGTCCAGAGAAACTGAGAGAAGAACTAGCAGCAGTGAAGGCGCAAGCCGCTTTTCGAGGTTACCTGGTAAGTGCTAAGCACCTTTCTTATCAACTGATTCATACAGTATTTGTACAGTTCATGCCATCTTGGTGATGCGTCTGCTGACTGCAAAACTCTGCAAATGTTGCTCCTAGATTCTAAACCTTTTATGTAGTGCTGTAGTGGCTCATAAGAAAAAAAAAACAGAAAAGGAAACAAGAATAGTCAGCCTCACGAAAAGAAATTCAAACGTGATAAAAAGTTTGTTGGGCTTATTGGCTGATCTGTATCAAACAATTAATAGCTTCTGCTACTTTAACACCTTCACAATTTTCTTCAGGACACTATAGAAAGCACCCTCTGCAATAATGCGTCCCGACTCCCTACATTAATTATTGTTACAAAAAAAATGCATTTTGAATCCTGCGCATCTGGAAAGGCATACATGGTTTGGTTTATCTTATCTGGGCGTACTGGGGATCATCCATTCTCTGCTGCAGCAAACATATTAATTTTCATTTAGTTGCAGCAGCACAGTGCTAATGTTGGAACGGTTGTGAACTTGTGGTGCAGGCACGCAGGGCCTTCCGTGCATTAAAAGGTATCATCAGACTTCAGGCACTGATTCGAGGGCATCTTGTAAGGAGGCAGGCTGTTTCAACCCTTCATGCAACGTGGTTGATTGTGAAGTTTCAAGCTCTAGTTCGTGGAAGAAATGTTAGAATTTCTAGTGCTGCCATGCAATTAGCCGTGAAGTTTGGCCAACATAAGTATGGGGTGAGACCTGCTCCCTTTTTACCCAGTTTCTGTTCAATTTTTTTTACCCAGTTAACCTCTGTTGTGGACAGTAAATGCTTGCTACCATGAAAGTAGCTGTGAAGTCTGGCACACTATATTTTTCATAAGTCATGTATTGCACAAAATAGTGCATGCCTGAATATCAAGCAGCAAAGTGGCCTTCAACCAGTCCCCAGCATACAAAACTTAGTGTTTAGTAAACATTCTGTACTTGGATTACTACAAATAGCAAGAAAATAGTGTTAATTGTGTACCTTTCTGCATCTCGTTCTGCATTATTTTGTCATAGTTATGAGCAAGTTCACCGTATTATTATATTGGCGTGGATAGTAATGACAACTTGCCCTTTTACCTCTAGATTTTTCTTCTTAGGTTAATGGACTTGTTTTCTGAAGTCGTTGTAGAATTTTCTCCCTGGCTGCTTTGGACCCCAACAGGCTTTGTTCACTTGGTCCTAGTGGAACTCAACAGACTCTGTTCCATATCATTACTTCATGATTGACACATATTTTCTTAGGTTATTCCTTACATGATAGAAAAATAGCTGTGTATCTATCCTATAACGCTTCTTCCTGGGTGTTTTATTTACCAGAAAATTCCTTATTGGTTTCAGCAGAGCCTTCACTGTCACTGTTGATATGCTGACCACTAAATAACATCCCCACATTTGTGATATTCAACACAATTTGGTAATACACAGAAGTACCAACAATACAAAACATAGAAATTGCTCACTAGACATGCATTTTCTTTCTTCGGGAATTTAAAATTAAAAAGTTGCCCATCACTGAAAATAAGTCATAGAACTATTCTGCAGAACTACAGCACAGATTGTATATGTTGAACATGTAATTGTATTTTTTTATGCTTCCTCTCTCTTTTCCTCGGAAGGTGATTGCTCAAAGTCTAAAACGTAAACTCTGTATTCCCCTTGTGCATTTTTTACTGTTTGGTAGCTAGTATGGCAGAAGAATCTAAACATCTATTTGTTATTATTAGGGTGACAAGTCATCGGATGCATGGAAGGAGAAGCTATCTTCGCATCCATATGTTCGAAAGGTATGCAATTATTTTGAGAAAAATAATTGTTGGTCAGGAAGAAAGTCTTGATACTGCTCATTCTTATCTAAGAAATGCATGTCATGACAGCAAGCTTAGTTTCTATTTATATTTCAGAGTTGTTCTAACTCATTTTTGCATATTTATAGCTTCTGTATTCACCAGTTTTGGTACAAGCTCTTCACGTTCAGTATGACGAGACAAACCCCAATTCAGCCCACAACTGGCTGGAGAGATGGACAATAAGCTGCATCTGGAAGCCTGTCTCCAAACCAAAAATAGTTACTGACGGGAAACCACAAGTAAGGAGGGCCAGTTATGCCATGGAAACTCACTCAGCAAAGTTAAAGCGCAATGTTCGGAAGTCTTCTACTGCCACTGTTGAGACTCAGGCAAATACCGTTGAACCTGAAAATGGAAAAGAAACCCACGGAAATTCAATGGCTCACCTGCTGATTCAGTACCAGACAGCCAGTTATCTGAACTTGAGAAGGTTAAAAGGAACCTTAAGAAGGCAGCTAACTCCATGGCTGAAGCCTCTAAGATATCTACCAAGGCTGATGTGTCGAAGGTACCTAATTCCATAGCTGATGAGCTGAAGATACTTGGTTCCATGGCTGAACCCTCAAAAAAATCCAGCAAACTGAACGGTATCTCTGACCATCAAGACAGCGAATGCGAGAAAGCACTAGAGAGTACACGTGAGGCTCTGTTTCCCCTTGAAACTCAAGATTCTCACAGTGGCAATCTTTTGGAAAATTCAAATATAGATAAGTTGGTACCTGACATAAAATATGATTTAGAAGCATCATCCTTAGGGGACAAAGTTAATGAACCCACTACTGTCGCTCAAGCAGATGAAGTCATGCCACTGCAGAACCTTGATAACGGATATGATATTATAGAAAGGAAAGAAGAGACTAGGTCCAAGGAAGAACCTCTGCCTAATGGAAGCCTTAAAACCAAGAGAAGGTCTTCGTTCTCTAATTCAGAATACCCTGAGAGTGGAACCAAGAATACTCCAGTTCCATCAAGGAAGCCAAGCTATATGGCTCCAACAGAATCGTTAAAGGCGAAATTGCGAGGACCACCCAGATTAGACTCTGATCTACCAGTGGACAAGAATGCCTTCACTCGCCGTCAGTCTCTTCCTTCTGCTGCAAACAGTACGTTTTATTCCCCATTTGAATTCCCCTGAAAAACATAATTTACGCATACACAAAAATCAGTTCAAAATAGGGATGCTCTTAGAAATGATAGATACCTTTTCTAGATAATGTCAGCGAATACTCCCCACCCTCTGCATCCTACAATTCACATACCCAAATTATTAGTCATTATAGTATTTTGCGCCATATGTGACAACAATAGCGACAAACTAGTTAATCAAGAGCAAAATCAAACATTACATAACCAGTTATAAAACCGCCACCCAAACTACGACATAAATCCCTTGGTAGCCAACACCAATGATGCGCTAAAAAGTGATATATGTCATCATAAAGGGATGGCAATGGCTACTCAACGCATTAGCTATCTTCATATGTATGGTTGCTGATGTTGGAATGGCTATCTGTATGCATCTGATTACTTTAGATTTTGCAGCTTATAAGTCAGAACTACATGTTTGGAAGAAATTTCAAGCTGTATAAATTGTTGATTTCTGAAACCTAAACATTCTGTTTTGCTTTTCGTTACTTAAATTCCACTTTGTTCGTCCTACTATCTGCAGATAGAGGAATCAAAACAGAATGGAGGCGGTGAAGAGGCTATCAAGCTTCCATCAGAAGGGTGCATTATTGTGGAAGAAATTTCAAGCTGTATAAATTGTTGATTACTTTATGAAGTCTGCTGCTGTCTACCTATCTCTGTCCTTGTTGTTCTGTCTACGTTGTAAACATATGTTGTTACGCCCTTTTCGAACTAGCTTGTGGTGATATGTTTGGTGCTATTTTTTCCTCGAGTTATCTTATAGTTCCTCGGTCCATATATTAAATGTATAGCTCCAGTTATTTGGCTCATTTCTGTTTTGATGACGACACAGCATAACTGATTGCATTATGAAGTGCCAAATTACAAGTTCGAATAGCCTCTCTTTTTTCTTGCTTTTCCTCCACGTACCTTTGCACCTTTTGCTAATCCTCAGTTTCATTTTTGTTGGTTTTTCTTGACTCAAATGGGCTTGATGCCTCGTATAAACATATATCACATCTCTTATACTTTAATCTCGTCATGTATGGCTGAACTCACCTGAGATGGCTTATGTTCCAGAAAAGTTTTGGTCCAACAAAGCTCTAGATTAAAGAAAACCTGAGATTACTGTTATCAGAGATGCATAGAATAGTAACTAGACCCAGCGGCCTCCCTCTCAAACCCTAGGCAGCCGCCACCGCTCCTGCCGATGAGGCCACGGGTTCCCTTCTCCGCATGCCACTCTGGCGGCAGGAGGGGTTGGGGAGCTTGGATCAACGCTATGGTGCTGTAGTTGAGTCTCTTAGGGTGTGTTTGGTTGCTCGCATCTTTTTTGCCTGTTTCAGTTGGGCTTGGTTGATAAAAAACAAGCTAAAAAACAGCATCTATACATTGTTTGGTTGCCTGCATACCCTCTAGCCTGAGTGCGACGAAACGTAAGGCAAGCTGTTTGGTTGTGGGCTTGTTTAGGCGGAAACGCAAGTCAAGTTGTTTGGTTACATGCAACACATGTTGTCTAGTAATCTCCTCATGGAGGTGGCGAGGTTATTAGCACGACAGGCAGGACATAACCAAAATAGATAGCATACCAACCAGTTTAACTTAGTACGAATCTTAAACAACCAGTCTTTAACAAGCAGAACATAAGTAAAATTGTCCAACGATAAACACAACAATCCAGGCAACACAGAGCTTTCTAGACACTCACGGCGAAGGCGTGGTCGTGCTTCTTGCACTTGGTCACCACGTCAATACCGTCTTTGCTGAAGACGATCACCTTCAGGGTGTCGGGAGTCAGCAGCTTGAACGTGACCACGTAGCCGATCTTGATCTGGTGAACAGTGGCGAAGGGGGCCCAACCCTGATCAAGGTGACCCTGTCGTTGATCACCCAGACCATCACCCTCCAGGTGCAGCTGGTGCTCGTTTTGAGCTTGAACCCCCAAGGGACGGTGGGGAAGTGCTTCGTGAAGCCCAGAGGCATCGGCAGGCACTCGAGCTTCGGTGCAAGGATCACCTTGCAGAAGTGGGTTGGTCCTACCTCCTCATGGTAATGGCCATAGTTCCTCTGCTTGCCGCTGGGGGCTCCTCCACCACCACATCATCGTCTAAGGGAGACACCAACTCCTTGCCCCTTGTCTAAGGCCGGCACCACCTCCTTGCCCTTGTCTCCGAGCGCCACCACCTCCTTGTCCTTAAAGTTCTCCGTCTCGATCTGCATTATGAACAACACGAAGTTCAAAGGATGTTCACCACTCATTCGTCCCGCCCACATAGTCCAAAGCGCCTATATTTGCCCACCACCGCACTCAGTTAACCCTCTATGTCTCTCACTGTCACTCATCTTCCACATCTCTGTCTCACCACCTCTTCATCGCTATGAACCCCTTCCCTAACCCCTTCCCCTTGGGCATTGGATGAAGGGATTTCTTCCTTGGTTGCTCGCTCGATGACCGCACTAAGTTCGTCAATGCCATGGAGGTGTGCTCTAAGTTCACCAACATCGAGGACATGCATAAGGAGGCAGACGCAGTTGTGTTGAAGGCGGCAAAGGAGTTGAAGACAATGATACCTGACCCAATCAAAGGCGCTATGTTAGTGGACATACTACACTGGGCCATGGATCAGGCCGAGTCCGGCAATGCTCGTCAGAGAGCCAGATGGGCCAAGTACAAGGCTCGTCAAGATCAGCCGGCCACCGTGCCGGTGCCGGAGGACGACCACGAGGTGGTGGAGCTGGTGGTCAGGGCGTCGGCGCCAGGTGACCGTGCAAGGCCCATCGCCCTGGAAGAAGATGATGATGAGGAGACTGTGGATGATATGGTGGAGCTAGTGGTGGACGACAACAAGAAGGCTACGGATCCCTGCCGCTCGAAGAGCCATCAAGGTCGCCGTGTCTAGGATGTCTAGGTGCTTCTAAGGTTGATTTACCCCCATTCCCCAACCCCCTTGCACTCACAATCATCGTATGAACCCTAGAATCCATTCGTGTTATGCCGAATCAAGCACGCAAATACAATCCCCCAACACCCTTGTATTCAATCCTCTCCCTAACGCTCAAATTGAGTCTGGAAACCCAATCTAAAGCGTGAATCGAATGTGGTAAATCCAAAGAGAGGGCAAGGGCTTACCGAGATTGCGAAGTCCTACCGATGCGCTGGTGAAGCCGGTGATCGATGTCGGTGCTTACCTTGCAGTTCGTCGCTCCACTGCTCGTCGTCGCCGGTGTTAGAGTGGGGAGAGTGGAGAGAGAGAGAGGTGAGGGAAGGTGAAGGTAATTATGTTGCCGCTTCGGGAAACAACATGACTTCTCGAGACCGCCTCCTCGCGTGCAGCCTCCGCCGCCCCACATGCCACGAGTTACATCATTCGGTTTTGGCTGTGGAAGAATGGTCGATTCAGTCGTTCCCATAGAGCCAGCCCCAGAGGTTCTTTAAGGTTTGTGTGGGCCAACATTTTGATGCGACCCATCCAACCAAACAGGTCCAAATTTTCTTGCGCGGGCCTGGTTGGGGTGGATGCAGGAAACCAAATGCGTCCTTAGGAAACTCCAGCGCAACGACCCATTTCTTTTGCTTTGGTCCGTTTGGGTTCCTGAGGCCAAAGACCATGGCCCAATGCACGAATGGATACCCAAATTTTGTCTGCTCGGTCTCCGTGTGACGCATTTTCTGCCCTAAATTTGGGCCCGATTTGCGTGCACACGGACATGAGATGGAAGCGCCACTCATCCGCCGCTCGCCAGTTATATTAAATTGCATGTGTGCGCTCAGGCCCGCATGTTAGACACGAAAAACAGTGCACACACACGTCCTTTTTAATGCCACGAGTGTTGTGGGGGGCCATCCTGTCCACTTCTCTTCTTCCTCTCGCCGCCAGTCGCCTGACACCAACCCTAGCCGCCGCCACCTAGAGTACATGGTGGACTCACCGAGCATGACTTGCACCGCCAGTCGAGCTTTGGGTGCACCTAGTGCACGCGCTCCACCACCGCCTGTGGTGGTGAAGGAGGAGGGCCAGGAGAGGAGCCCTCCTACATTGCTGCCCTTGAGGAGGCCACAAGAAGGGCCTACGCGGAGTCCGAGCTCCATGAGATGGCCAGGTGGCCTGACCTTGCGCAAGTGATGCCCGAGTCGACTGCAGAGTGGAAGCCAACGCGCCCCCACCGGCACTAGCACCGTCAAGTGCGCTAGGGAAGTCGTGATCGTGGACGACCATGGTGCCCGTGTACGTGTCATGCCCGACTGTGCGAGTGGGCGCGACCGACGAGGAGGGCATGCAGTACCTGTTGGAGGCAGAGCGGCGGGAGTTGGAGTAAGTGATCGAAATATGCCCTAGAGGCAATAATAAAGTTGTTATTATTATATTTCCTTATTCATGATAAATTTTTATTATTCATGCTACAATTGTATTGATCGGAAACTTAAATACATGTGTGGATACATAAACATATACCATGTCCCTAGTGAGCCTCTACTAGACTAGCTCATTAATCAAAGATGTTTAAGGTTTACTAACCATGGACATGTGTTGTCACTTGATAACGGGATCACATCATTAGAAGAATGATGTGATGGACAAGATCCATCCCTTAGCTTAGCACATGATCGTTCAGTTTATTGCTACTGCTTTCATAATATCAAATACATACTCATTCGACCATGAGACCATGCAACTCCCGGATACCGGAGGAATACCTTGTGTGCTATCAAACATCACTACGTAACTGGGTGATTATAAAGATGCTCTACAAGTATTTCCGAAGGTGTTTGTTGAGTTAGCATGGATCGAGATTGGGATTTGTCAGTCCTGTGCCGGAGAGGTATCTCTGGGCCCTCTCGGTAATACACATCACAAGAAGCTTGCAAGCAAAGTGACTAAGGAGTTAGTTACAAGATGATGTATTACGGTACGAGTAAAGAGACTTGCGAGTATCAAGATTAAACTAGGTATGAAGATACCGACGATCGAATCTCGGGCAAGTAACATACCGACAGACAAAGGGAATTACGTATGTTGTCATAAAGGTTTGATCGATAAAGATCTTCGTAGAATATGTAGGAACCAATATGGGCATCCAGGTCCCGCTATTGGTCATTCACCAGAGAGGCATCTCGGTCATGTCTACATCATTCTCGAACCCGTAGGGTCCGCATGCTTAACGTTCATTGGTGATATAGTATTATATGAGTTATGTGAGTTGATGACCGAATGTTGTTCGGAGTCACGGATGACATCACAGACATGATTAGGAGCTCTGGAATGGTCCGAAGGTAAAGATTGATATACAGGACGATGCTATTTGGTCACCAAAAAGGTTTCAGAATGTATCAAGTAGTCATTGGATCATCGGAAGGGGTTCCGGGAGGCGCCGGGAGGTTCATGGGCCATATGGGCCAAAAGAGGGGAGCACACCAGCCCACAAGGGGCTGGCGCTCCCCACCTCTAGGCCACCGGCCCTAAGGGAGGAAATGGGGGAGGGCTATCCCCTCCTGCCTTCTCCTCCTCATGAGAGAAACGAAAGGGGGGGGGGGGGCGGGGGCGCCACCCCCTCCTGCCTTCCCCCCGCGCGCCCAAGAAGGAAGAGGGGGCGTGGCTAGGGCAGGGGCCAAGGGTGGCCGCCGCCCCCTTGGGGTTTCCCTAGGCTGCTTCCCCTCCTCCCCCACCTATATATATGTGTGGAGGGAGAGGGGCAACACACACCACGATCCCCAAGCCGTGTGCGGCGCTACTCTCCCTCTAGTTCACCCTCAGTCATATTTTCGTAGTGCTTGGCGAAGCCTTGCGGAGATAGTGATGTCGCTTGAAGCTACGTCGGTATTTCCCCAAAGAGGAAGGGATGATGTAGCACAACGGCGGTAGGTATTTTCCTCAGATATGAAACCAAGGTTATCGAACCAGTAGGAGAACCAAGCAACACAACGTAAACAGCCCTGATACATCTCCAACGTATCTATAATTTTTGATTGTTCCATGCTGTTATATAATCAATCTTGGAAGTTTTATAATCATTTTATAGGCATTTTATATCATTTTTGGTACTAACCTATTGACATAGTGCCAAGTGCCAGTTGCTGTTTTCTGCATGTTTTTTTACATCGCAGGAAATCAATATCAGACGGAGTCCAAGTGCAACGAAACTCCACGGAGATTTTTTATGGACCAGAAGGAACGTAATGGGCCCTGGCTGTGCCTGGGGGTGCCTCGAGGGGGGCACAACCCACCAGGGAACGCTAGGAGGCCCAGGCGCACCCTGGTGGGTTGTTCCCACCTCGGGTGCCCCCCATACCGCCTCTTTGCTCTACAAATACCCCAATATTGCAGAAACCCTAGGCACGTCGACGAAATATTCATCCAGCCGCCGCAGAGTCCAGAACCACCAGATCCAATCTAGACACCATCTCGGATGGGGTTCACCACCTCCATTGGTGCCTCTCCAATGATGCATGAGTAGTTCTTTGTAGACCTTTGGGTCTGTAGTAAGTAGCTAGATGGCTTCCTCTCTCTCGCTGAATTCTCAATACAATGGTCTCTTGGAGATCCATATGATGTAACTCTTTTGCGATGTGTTTGTTGGGTCGATGAACTTTGAGTTTATGATCACATCTATCTTTTTTATACCCATGAAAGTTATTTGAGTTTCTTTCATCTCTTATATGCATGATTGCTTATAGCCTCGTATTTCTTCTCCGATATTTGGGTTTTGTTTGGCCAACTTGATCTATTTATCTTGCAATGAGAAGAGGTGCTTTGTAGTGGGTTCGATCTTACGATGCTTGATCCCAGTGACAGAAAGGGAAACACACGTATGTATCGTTGCAACTAAGGATAAAAAGATGGGGTCTATCTCTATGTAGACAGATCTTGTCTACATCATGCCATCGTTCTTATTGCATTACTTTGTTTTTCCCTGAACTTAATACACTAGATGCATGCTGGATAGCGGTCGATGTGTGGAGTAATAGTAGTGATGCAGGCAGGAGTCGGTCTACTAATCTTGGACGTGATGGCTATATAATGATCATTGCCTGGACATCGTCATAATTATTTGAAGTTCTATCAATTGCCCAACAGTAATTTGTTCGCCCACTGTTTGCTATTTTTCTCGAGAGAAGCCACTAGTGAAACCTACGGCCTCCGGATCTTCTTTCTCATATATTTGCCTTTGCGACCTACTTTTCTCTTGCGTTTATTTTAAGATCTATTAAACCAAAAATACAAAAATACCTTGCTGTGTTTTATTTCTATTTGTTTTATTTGAGTTTGATCTATCAATCTACTACAATTTATCTCACGTCGGTTTGCCTATCTTGAGGCGCTGTACCCCGGAAGGGATTGACAACCCCTTTAACACGTCGGGTTGCGAGGATTTGTTATATGTGTGCAGGGGCTATTTACATTGTGTTGCTTGGTTCTCCTACTGGTTCGATAACCTTGGTTTCATATCTGAGGGAAATACCTATCGTCATTGTCTTTGCATCATCCCTTCCTCTTTGGGGAAATACCGACATAGCTTCAAGCGACATCAAAAGGAATTTCTGGTGCCGTTGCCGGGGAGGATCTTCAACATATACCAGGTTCTTAATCACAAATCTCATCTCCTTGCAATTTACATTATTTGCCATTTGCCTCTCGTTTTCCTCTCCCTCAATTCACAAAAATTTGCCGTTTTATTCGCCTCTCTTTTTTCGTTCGCCGTTTTCTTGCCAGATCTGTTTTTGAGTGCAATCGTGTTGTGTGGTCATCATGATTCAAGAGAACACCAAGCTATGCGATTTCTCAAATACCAACAACATTTATTTTATTGGCACTCCGATTGCTCCTCCCGCCACTAGTGCAGAGTCTTGTGATATTAATACTGCTTTGTTGAATCTTGTTATGAAAGATAAATTTTCCGGTACTCCTAATGAGGATGTCGCGTCCCATCTTAATACCTTCATGGAATTATGCAATGTGCAAAAGAAAAAAGATGTGGACAATCCGACAATGATGTGGTGAAAATGAAATTATTTCCGTTTTCTTTGCGTGATTCTGCAAAAAAATGGTTCTCTTCTTTGCCTCGCAATAGTATCGATTCTTGGAATAAGTGTAAAGATGCTTTTATCACTAAGTATTTTCCTCCCTCAAAAATTATTTCCCTTAGAACCCAAATCATGAATTTCAAGCGACTTGAACATGAGCATGTTGCACAATCTTGGGAAAGGATGAGAATTATGCTAAGGAATTGCCCAACTCATGGGTTAAATCTTTGGATGATCATACAATTTTTTTTATGCGGGATTGAATTTTGTTTCTCGTAATCTTTTAGATTCCGCCGCAGGTGATACTTTTATGGAAATTACTTTGGGTGAAGCCACCAAATTTCTTGATAATATCATGGCAAATTATTCACAATGGCATACCGAAAGGGCTCCTACTAGTAAAAAAGTTAATTCGGTTGAAGAAATTTCTTCTTTGATTGAAAAAGTTGATGCTCTTATTAAATTGGTTGCTAGTAAAGGTGCTTCTATTGATTTTAATGATATGTCTTCGTATACTTTCATTGAGCAAAATAGTGATGCCATAAATGTGAATTTTATCTCTCAAAATAATTTCATCAACAATGCTTATAGATGTAATTTTAATCCTAGGCCTTTTCCTAATAATTCATCTAGTAATTATGGTAATTCCTATGGAAATTAAACTTACAATAATAATAGGAACACCTCTGATCTTGATAATAATATTAAAGAATTTATCAACACACAAAATGTTTTCAACACTTCCATAGAAGAAAAGTTGAGTAAGCTTGATGATTTGTCTAGAAGTGTTGATAGAATTGCTCATGATGTGGAAAATCTCAAGATGAAAATTTTTGCGCCTAAAGTGAATGAATCAATTAAAGCTCTTTATGTTTCTATGGATGAAAGTAAGAAAAGAACCACTATGCTTAGAGCTAAAAGAGAATTTTTAGAAAAGGCGTTTTCTAGTGATTTCTTTCGCAAAAGTGATGAAGATCTTAAAATGATTGGTGTTTCTTCTATTGATTCCTTGTTTAGTAAAGTTAAGATTGATGAAAAAGGGACTGGAGAAGAGTCAAGTTTAGGTAGAAGGCGTCCCAATATTTCGGAGGGTGAAAATCTTGTTGAGAAAATTGATGAAAGTGGGTTTGGAGAGGTCAAAACTTTAACTAGTGATGTGCCCACTCTTTTGGATTACAAAGACTTTAATTATGATAGTTTCTCTTTGATTGATTGTATTTATTTGTTGCAATTCATGATAAATTCACCCCATGCTTATGAACAAAATACAGCTTTTACTAAACATATTGTTGATGCTATGATGAAAGCTTTTGAAGAAAAATTGGAATTAGAAGTTTCAATTCCTAGAAAATTGCACGATGAATGGGAACCTAATATCAAAGTCAAGATTAAAAATATGAGTGTTTTGCTTTATGTGACTTGGATGCTAGTGTTTCTACAATTCCGAAATCTTTATGTGATGTGCTTGGTCTTACCGATCTTGAAGAATGTTCTTTGAATTTGCACTTGGCGGATTCCACTATTAAAAAGCCTATGGAAGAATTAATGATGTTCTTATTCTTGCAAATAGGAATTATGTTCCCATAGATTTTATTGTTCTTGATATTGATTGCAACCTGTCTTGTCCAATTATTCTTGGTAGACCGTTTTTTACGCACTATCGGTGCCGTGATTGATATGAAAGAAGGCAATATTAAGTTCCAATTTCCTTTAAGGAAGGGTATGGAACATTTTCCTAGAACAATAATTAAGCCACCTTATGAATCAATCATGAGGGAATCTTATGGATCTCGAACCAAAGATGACAAAATTTAGATCCTTGCTTTATGCCTAGCTAAGGGCGTAAAACAATAGCGCTTGTTGGGAGGCAACCCAATGAATAAAATTTATTTTTGCTTTCTGTTCTTGAGTGTTAGCACAATTATGCTACTGTTATGATTGTGTTTTTTGTGTTTTAATTTGTGTTTGTGCCAAGTAGAACCGATAGGATCTTCTTGGGTGATAGTTGTTTGATCTTGCTGAAAAACAGAAACTTTTACGCTCACGAAAATAATTGTTAAAAATCACCAGAACGTGATAAAATGCTAATTATTTCTGCAGAAGATTAATATACAAATTACCCAGGTCCTCCTAGTTTTTAAGAATTTTTGGAGTTACAAAAGTATTCGAACAAATCAGATTGCTACAGACTGTTCTATTTTGACAGATTGTGTTTTCTTTGTGTTGTGTGCTTATTTTGATGGCTCTATGGTTTTCTTTGATGAGTTTTTGCCATAGAAAAGTTGGAATACAATAGATATAATATAAAAACAAAATATTAATTGGTTTGATACAACACTTATAGTAGTGATTTATTTTTCTTATACTAACGGATCTCACGAAGATTTTGTTGAGTTTTGTGTGATTGAATTTTTCAAGTTTTGGGTTATCTTACGATGGATGAAGGAAGGATAGAAGAGCCTAAGCTTGGGGATGCCCCGGCATCCCAAGCTATTATCCAAAAACGAGCAACCAACTAAGCTTGGGGATGCCCCAGAGTGGCATCCCCTTTTTCTTCTAACGACTATCTGTATTTTACTCGAAGCTATATTTTTATTCGTCACATGATATGCGTTTTGCTTGGAGCGTCTTGTATAATATGTGTCTTTGCTTGTTTTATTTTGTGTTTTAAGTCATCAATCCTTGCTGGACACACCTATTTGAGAGAGCCAAATTTATGTCATGACTTGTTAGAATTGTTCTCTATGCTTCACTTAAATTTTTATGAGCAATGGACTTGCTCTAGTGCTTCACTTATATCTTTTTGAGCACGGTGTGCTTAGTATTTTTTAATAAATGCTCTCTTTCTTCACTTAGATTTATTTGAGAGTTAGTAAAATTTTCAAGAAATTCTCTCTTGCTTCACTTCAATTATTTTGAGAGAAAGAAAAAGAATTATGCTCTTGATCTTCACTTATATTTGTTTGAGCTTCTGAAAAGCAACACATGAAAATTAGTCCCAAAGTGATAGATATCCAAGAAGGATATAATAAAAAAATTCATGAAGATCATTGGGCAAAATAAACTTGATTCTTAGTAATATTTTTGAGATATGATGATGTGATATGTGAGTTATGTTGATGAGTAATTATGCTTTAGTAAGAATATTGGTGTTACGGTTTGTGATTCCCTATGCAAGCACGAAAGTCAATAGTCATGCAATGAAATATATCCTACTTGTGTGAATTATTCGGTGTTAATTATGCTTAATGCTTGTTTATGAGATTATTCGTTTCTTGGTTGGTCGCTTCTCAATCTTTTTGCTAGCCTTCATTTTGCACCAAGTATGATCTCTACTTGTGCATCCAAAATCCTTTAAACCAGTTTTGCCACATGAGTCCACTATATGTACCTATATGCGGTATTCTTTTGCCGTTCTAAGCAAATTTGCATGTGCCATCTTTAATTTTCAAAATAAACTTCTCTTTTGTGTTTTTGTTTCGCTCGCGGAGCGGTGAGGGATGGCTAATATTTTCCATGCTGGATGTGTTATTCTCACTATGAGTGTTTATTCACTTGTCATTGCACGAGAGTAAGGCAAAGGTTTTAGGGACGCTGAGTCCCGAAATGCAAAAAATAATTTACTTTATGTTGTCAAATAATAAATTCCTTGGAAAGTGTTGGTATGGAGGGCAACCGTGGATACGGCTAGCCATGGAAAGTGAAAGTATGGTGGAAAAAGGAATAAACTTTATTTTTTGTTTGGAAACCGCCTATGATATATCTAGCATGGGAAGTGTTGGGAACCCTAAGTCGTTTTCGTTGGTGGGATGGATACACCTCCCAAAATGTTTTTTTTCTCTAATTTTTTCGCTTTGAGCTCTGGCACCTCTACAAATCCCTACTTCCCTCTGCGAAGGGCCTTTCTTTTACTTTATGCAATTTTTATTTTGAATTTGAGTCTCCATCTTCTCTTATAAAAGCACCAACTAGGAGGCAATATGATCGCATTTCTAAGTATTGGGTGTAGCTAATATTCGAGTGTGTTTCATGAATGGATCAATGATTGAGCATGATGGGCTAGGGATAACTTATTTTAGCATTGATATTTTGAAAGACACGGTTGCTTGTTGATATGCTTGAGTATCTAAATTATCATGTCAAAACTAGACTATTGCTCTGAATTACATAAAAGTCCAAATTTCCATGCTATAAAGAAAAGAATATGATATGGCATGTTAGGCAGTATTCCACATCAAAAATTCTGTTTTTATCAGTTACCTAATCGAGGACGAGTAGGAGTTAAGCTTGGGGATGCTGATACGTCTCCAATGTATCTATAATTTTTGATTGTTCCGTGCTGTTATATTATCAATCTTGGATGTTTTATAGTCATTTTATACCATTTTTTGATACTAACCTATTGATATAGTGTTGCCAAGTGTTACTGTTCAGAAATCAACGGAGTTCAATGCAACGAACTCCACTTTATGGACCGTATGAACGTAATGGTCCTCGGGGTGCCCTGGCACAACCCACCAGGGCGCTTAGAGGCGCACTGACCACTGTCGAGTTCCTCGAGAAATAATCCACCCAGTGTCACGCACTCCATCCTGCTGAGTAGTTCTCTCTCCTGAGTTGATGACTTCCATCTTGTCAATCCTTGAGATCCATGATGTAACTCTTTGTGTTGTGTTTGTTACATCGAGTTTCTGATCATCATACCCATGAAAGTTATTTGAGTTTCGATCTCATGCATGATTGTCGTATCGATAGTTTTGTTTATGATCTATTTATGCAATGGAAGAGGTGCTTTGTATCTATCTTGATTGACGTATGATTGCTACTATATGAATCTATCGCATCATGTCATCGTTATTTGCAATTAACTTTAATGTGCATTCGTTTTAGTTTCGTTCTTTCTTTTTCATTTATTTGTTTTAATTTGTTCATTCTTTTTCACTATCTTTTTCATTTCTGCATTTATTCTTCAGATCTATTAAACCAAAATAAAAAAACCTTGCTGCTTTTATTTCTATTTATTTTATTTACGTCAGATCTATCAATCTACTACAATTTATCTCACATCCGCTTGTTTGTTTTGAGGCGCCAGATTTTCGAAGGGATTGACAACCCCTTTAACACGTCGGGTTGCGAGGATTTGTTATCTGTGTGCAGGGGCTGTTTGCGTTGTGTTGCTTGATACTCCTACTAGTTTGATAACCTTGGTTTCATATCTGAGGGAAATACCTACCGCCGCTGTGCTGCATCATCCCTTCCTCTTTGGGGAAATACCGACGTAGCTTCAAGTGACATCAAGCCCCTGCACACAAATAACAACCACTCGCAACCTGACGTGTTAAAGGGTTGTCAATCCTTTCGGTAACGACGCTTTTAAATTGGTGCGTGGACGGGAGAAAGTTGTAATAGATTGAATAAATAGATCGCAAATAAAATAAAGTGCAGCAAAGTATTTTTTGTATTTTTACTTTAATAGATCTGGAAATAAATGCAAAGGAAAAGTAGATTGCAAAGGCAAATATATGAGAAAGAGACCCGGGGGTCGTAGGTTTCACTAGTGGCTTCTCTCAAGAAAAATAGCGAACGGTGGGTAAACAAATTACTGTTGGGCAATTGATAAAACTTCAAATAATCATGACGATATCCAGGCAATGATCATTATATAGGCATCACGTCCAAGATTAGTAGACTGACTCCTGCCTGCATCTACTACTATTACTCCACACATTGGCCGCTATCCAGCATGCATCTAGTGTATTAAGTTCAAGGAAAAATTGAGTAATGCAATAAGAAAGATGACATTATGTGGACAAGATCTATCTATGTAAAGATAGACCCCATCGTTTTATCCTTAGTAGCAACGATACATACGTGTCGGTTCCCCTTCTCACATCGATCAAGCACCGTAAGATCGAACCCACTACAAAGCACCTCTTCCCATTGCAAGATAAATAGATCGAGTTGGCCAAACAAAACCCAAATATCGGAGAAGAAATACGAGGCTATAAGAGATCATGCATAAAAGAGATCAAAGAAACTCAAATACTTTCATGGATATAAAAAGATATAACTGATCATAAAATCAAAGTTCATCAGATCCTAACAAACACACCGCAAAAAGAGTTACATCATATGGATCTCCAAGAGACCATTGTATTGAGAATTCAGCAAGAGAGAGGAAGCCATCTAGCTACTAACTACGGACCCAAGGTTCACAAAGAACTACTCACGCATCATTGGATAGGCACCATTGAGGTGGTGAATCCCATACGAGATGGTGTCTAGATTGGATCTGGTGGTTCGGACTCTCGCGGGCGGCCGGATCAAAATTTCGCCGACTTCTAGGGTTTTGGGAATATTGGGGTATTTATAGAGCCGAGGCGGTCCGGGGCACCCGAGGTGGGCACAACCCACCAGGGCGCCCCTGGCCCTCCCGGCGCGCCCTGGTGGGTTGTGCTCTCCTCAGAGCACCCCCAGCGCAGCTGTGGCCCATTATGTGTCTTCTCCGTCCAAAAAATCTCCGTGAAGTTTCGTTGCATTTGGACTCCGTCTGATATTGATTTCCTGCGATGTAAAAAAAACATGTAGAAAACATCAACTGGCACTTGACACTATGTCAAATAGGTTAGTACCAAAAAATGATATAAAATGACTATAAATGATTATAAAACATCCAAGATTGATAATATAACAGCATGGAACAATAAAAAATTATAGATACGTTGAAGACGTATCAGATAGTTGCATCACCATCGTCACCACGCCGTCGTGCTGCCGGAACTCATCTACTACTTCACCCGTATTGCAGGATCAAGAAGGCGGGGACGTCATCGATCTGAACGTGTGCTGAACGCGGAGGTGCGGTACGTTCGGTACTTGATCGGGCGGATTGTGAAGCTGTACGACTACATCAACCGCGTCGATAAATGCTTCCGCTTAACGATCTACGAGGGTACTTAGACACACTCTCCCCTGTCGTAGCTATGCATCTCCATGGATAGATCTTGCGTGTGCTTAGATTTTTGTTTTTGTTTTTCATGCAACGTTCCCCAACAGTGGCATCTGAGCCAGGTCTATGCGTTGATGATATGCACGAGTAGAACACAAATTAGTTGTGGGCGGTGATGGTCATACTGGTTAACACCAACGTCTTATGTTGATTCGGCGGTATTGTGGGATGAAGCGGCCCGGACCAACCTTACATGTCCACGCACATGAGACCGGTTCCACCGACTGACATGCAACTTGCTTTGCATAAAGGTGGCTGGCGGGTGTCTGTTTCTCCTACTTTCGCTGAATCAAATTTGACTACGGCCGGTCCTTGAAGAAGGTTAAAACAACAAACTTGATAATCACCGTTGTGGTTTTGTGTAGGTAAGAACGGTTCTTGCTAGTTGCCCATAGCAGCCACGTAAAACTTGCAACAACAAAGTAGAGGACGTCTAACTTGTTTTTGTAGGGTATGTTGTGATGTGATATGGTCAAGACATGATGTGATATATGTTGTTGTATGAGATGATCATGTTTTGTAATATCGACAACCGGCAGGAGCCTTAGGGTTGTCTCTTAATTATTGTATGAAATGCAAGCGTCATGTAATTGCTTTACTTTATCGATGCGTTAGCAATAGTTGTAGAAGCAATAGTTGCCGAGACGACCCCGACGCAACGATGGAGATCAAGGTGTTGAGCCGGTGATGATGGAGATCATGACGATGCTTTGGAGATGGATATCAAAAGCACACGATGATGATGGCCATATCATGTCACATATTTTGATTGCATATGATGTTTATCCTTTATGCATCTTATGTTGCTTAGAACGACGGTAGCATTATAAGATGATACTTGATAACCCACAAGTATAGGGGATCAATTGTAGCCTCTTTCAATAAGTAAGAGTGTCGAACCCAACGAGGAGCTAAACTTAGAACAAATATTCCCTCAAGTTTTATCGACCACCGATACAACTCTACGCACGCTTGACGTTCGCTTTACGTAGAACAAGTATAAAACTAGAAGTACTTTGTAGGTGTAACAGAATAGGTTTGCAAGAATATAAAGAGCACGTAAATAAAAACTAGGGGCTGTTTTAGGTAAATAAGCAATAAAGCTAGTATAGCGAGTGTGGAAAAGTGGTGGTAGGAGTTGCGAAATTGTCCCTAAGAAATTGACTACTTTACTAGACCGATAGCAAGTTTTATGTGGGAGAGGCCACTGCTAGCATGTCATCCCTGACTTGGAATTCTATGCAGTTATGATTGGAACTATTAGCAAGCATCCGCAACTACTAACGTTCATTAAGGTAAACCCCAACCATAGCATTAAGATATATTGGTCCCCCTTCAATCCCGTATGCATCAATTTCTATGCTAGGTTGAAGCTTCGGTCACTCTTGCCCTCCAATACATAGTCCTATCAACATACAACTAACCCTATGGTGTGATCCACGCGCGCGCTCATATGATGGGCACCAAAGGACAGCAACATAACCACAAGCAAATTAAACCAATCGTAGCAATTCACCAATTACCGATAGGACAACGAAAATCTACTCAGACATCATAGGATGGCAACACATCATTGGATAATAATATGAAGCATAAAGCACCATGTTCAAGTAGAGGGTACAGTGGGTTGCCGGAGAGTGGAGCGCTGTAGATAGATGGGGGAAGAGTTGGTGATGATGGCGGTGAAGTTGTTGGTGTAGATCGTTGTCGTGATGATGGCCCCGACAGCGTTCCGGCGCCACCGGGAGAGAGGGGGAGAGAGCCCCCCTTCTTCTTATTCTTCCTTGACTTTCCCCTAGACGGGAGAAGGGTTTCCCCTCTGGTCCTTGGCTTCCATGGAAGTGGAGGGGCGGGAGCCCCTTCGATATTGGATCTCTCTCTCTGTTTCCTTCTGTTTCTGCGCTCCCTGATTCTGCCCTTTCACCGTTTCTTAAATTCCCGGAGATCCGTAACTCCGATTGGGTTGAAATTTGGACACGATTTTTATCCGGATATTGGCTTTCTTGCGGCGAAAGGAGGCCACCAACCACCATATGGGGTGGCCACGAGGGCCCAGGGCACGCCTGACCCCCTGGGGCGCGCCCCTCACCCTCGTGGGCCCCTCGGGCATCGTCTCGCATTGATTCCACTTCCCAAAATTCACATACATTCAAAAAAATCTCCGTCAGTTTTTATCCCGTTTGGACTCCGTTTGATATGGATTTTCCGCAAAACAAAAAACATGCAACAAAGAGGAACTGGCACTGGGCACTGATCAATATGTTAGTCCCAAAAATAGTATAAAAAGGTGCCAAAAGTATGTAAAAGTTGTAGAATATTGGCATGGAATAATAAAAAATTATAGATACGATGGAGACGTATCAGCATCCCCAAGTTTAATTCCTTCTCGTCCTCGAGTAGATAAATGATAAAAAATATATTTTTTGATGTGGAATGCTACCTAGCATAATCTTGATCATGTAATCTAATCATGGCATGAATATTAAGACACGAATGATTCAAAGCAATAGTCTATCATTTGACATAAAGACATCAATACTCAGGAATCCCAACAAACGATCATGTCTTTCAAAATATCAACGGTAAAGAAAGCTATCCCTACAAAATCATATAATCATGTAATGCTCTATCTTCTTAACACAAAGTATTTATCATGCACAACCCTGATGACAAGCCGAGCAATTGGTTCATACTTTTTAACGCGCTTCAGCTTTTTCAACCCTCACGCAATACATGAGCGCAAGCCATGCATATAGCACTACAGGTGGAATAGAGTATGATGACGGAGGTTGTGTGAGAAGACAAAAAAGGAGAAAGTCTCACATTGATGCGGCTAATCAATGGGATATGGAGATGCCCATCAATTGATGTCAATGCAAGGAGTAGGGATTGCCATGCAATGGATGCACTAAGAGCTATAAGTGTATGAAAGCTCAAACTGGAAACTAAGTGGGTGTGCATCCAACTTGCTTTCTCATGAAGACCTCGGGAATTTGAGGAAGCCCATCATCGGAATATACAAGCCAAGTTCTATAATGAAAATTCCCACTAGTATATGAAAGTGATAACTCAAGAGACTCTCTATATGAAGAACATAGTGCTACTTTGAAGCACAAGTGTGGTAAAAGGATAGTAGCATTGCCCCTTCTCTCTTTTTCTCTCATTTTTCTGTTTTGTTTTTTGGTGGGCTTCTTTGGCCTCCTTTTTTTTATTTGGGCTTCTTTGGCCTCTTTTATTTTTTTAAGTCCGGAGTCTCATCCCGACTTATGGGGGAATCATAGTATCCATCATCGTTTCCTCACTGGGGCAATGCTCTAATAATGATGATCATCACACTTTTATTTACGTACAACTCAATATTATACAACTCGATGTCTAGAACCAAAATATGACTCTATATGAATGCCTCCGGCGGTGTACCGGGATGTGCAATGATCTAGCGTAGCAATGACATCAAAAAGCGGACAAGCCATGAAAACATCATGCTAGCTATCTTACGATCATGCAAAGCAATATGACAATGAATGCTCAAGTCATGTATATGATGATGATGGAAGTTGCATGGCAATATATCTCGGAATGGCTATGGAAATGCCATGATAGGTAGGTATGGTGGCTGTTTTGAGGAAGATATAAGGAGGCTTATGTGTGATAGAGCCTATCGTATCACGGGGTTTGGATGCACTGGCGAAGTTTGCACCAACTCTCGAGGTGAGAAAGGGCAATGCACGGTACCGTAGAGGCTAGCAAATTGCGAAAAGGTAAGAGTGCGTATAATCCATGGACTCACATTATTCATAAAGAACTCATATATTTATTGCAAAAGTTTATTAGCCCTCAAAGCAAAGTACTACTACGCATGCCCCTAGGGGATAGATTGGTAGGAAAAGACCATCGCTCGTCCCCGACTGCCACTCATAAGGAGGACAATCAATAATAAATCATGCTCCAACTTTGTAGCATAACGAGAGACTATACGTGCATGCTTCGGGAATCACAAACCTTAACACCAATTTTCTTACTAAACACAACCATTTACTAGTACCTCCCACATATTATCATCTCTATATCGCAAAACTATTGCAAGGAATCAAACATATCATATTCAGTGATCCATAAGTTTTATGTAGGATTTTATGACTAACCGTGTGAATGAACAATTCCTCTCATCTCTCTAAATAGATATAAGTGAAGCAAGAGAGTTTAATTCTTTCTACAAAAGATATGCCCACTGTCGGTGTCAAAACCGGCGGATCTCGGTAGGGGTCCCGAATCAAAGGTCTAGGCGGATGGTAACAGGAGACAAGGGACACGATGTTTTTACCTGTGTTCGGGCCCTCTCGATGGAGGTAAAACCCTACTCCCGCTTGATTAATATTGATGATATGGGTAGTACAAGAGTAGATCTACCACGAGATCGTAGAGGCTAAACCCTAGAAGCTGCCTATGGTATGATTGTTGTTCGTCCCCACGGACTAAAAACCCTCCGGTTTATATAGACACCGGATAGGGTTAGGGTTACACGTAGTCGGTTACAATGGTAGGAGATCTACATATCCAGACGCCAAGCTTGCCTTCCACGCCAAGGAAAGTCCCATCCGGACACGGACGAAGTCTTCAATCTTGTATCTTCATAGTCCGTGAGTCCGCCAAAGATGATAGTTCGCTATCCGGACACCCCTAGTACAGGACTCCTCAAGAGCTCCTGAACCAGCTTCAATGACGACGAGTCCGGTAGATATTGTCTTTGGCATTGCAAGGCGGGTTCCTCCTTCAATACTTCATAGAAGATTTTGAACACAAGGATAGTGTCCGCTCGCAAAACAAGTTCCACATACCACCGTAGAGAGAATAATTTTTACACAGATCTGCCGACGTATTCCGCGGGCGTGACATCACACCACGGCCAATCCTTTATTCGAATCGCTTTTATTGTTCCACCTCAAGCGCGTTTAGCGAGGCGGTTTCCTTTGGCACGCCTTATCAAAGCGGAAATCGTGCCCCTTATTCCGGATTCTCATCAACACGGGCGTGGGTAACCCGATGCGTGCTGTTGTACGCCTCCTCTATCGAGGGCGAGTCCCGAACGGTCACGGGGAGGGCTCTTGGTATTCAACCTCTTTATAACGAGACCAAGGCCCGCTCCTCTCTTTCAATCTCAATCGAATTCGCCCCCAGCCTCGAGTTCCAACACCCAAAGCTCCAGATTCAGGCGCTTCAGACCTTCGACAATGTCCGGCTCCAACCTGCACGGCCGGTGGATGCCTTCCTCCGTCACGGAAAAATAAGTGCTAAAGCTGAGAGACGCCAGGTATCTAACCGGCGAAATTTCGCATTGGCTGCCTGCCCAAGGGCAGGTTATTCCCACTCCCGAGCCCGGCGAGAGCGTGGTGTTCGTTTCTCACTTCCTTCGGGGTTTAGGCTTCCCGACGGACCCCTTCGTGAGGGGGCTCATGTTTTATTATGGGCTGGAATTCCATGACTTGGATCCGGAGTCCATCCTCCACATCTCATCGTTCATTGTTGTATGCGAAGCCTTCCTCCGCATTACCCCTCACTTCGGATTGTGGATCAAGACCTTCAAAGTGGAGCCGAAGATGATCAAAGGGCAGCAGGCAGAGTGCGGAGGGGCTGTTATAAGCAAAAGTGCCGACGCTCCATGGCCCGAGGGCTCTTTTCAAAAGGAGCTCGGTTTATGGCAGCAGGAGTGGTTTTACATCACCACTCCCAGGGGCACCAAATGGGTGTCGCCCCTGCCTTCCATTCGGGTCCTCCACAGCGGCTGGCATCATGGGTCAACAAAGGGCTTGACTGGGGGCCGTCCAAGGACGTACCTCTACTGCAGGGCCGTATTCGAGACCTCCAGGAGAGAGAGATCGATCTGGTCGTAGTGGCGCAAGTCATGCTGATTCAGCGCCTTCTTCCCTGCAAACGTCGCCCCCTCCGCCTGTGGGAATTTAATCCGGAGGGACCACGAGTTCTCCAACACTTCATGGGCGCAACGCCCGTGGAGATGTATAAACTGTTCTTCGGATCACAGAAGATGTGTCCGGATTTGACCGAGGACGCAGGCCTGAGCTGCAATCGCCCAGATGCTCAAGTAAGTAGTCCTGTACCCGGACACGCCATCCATACATTTATCATAAACTTGCCCTTTAAAGAGCTGCCCCTCGAACATGAGTGGATAGCGAAGGCAAAACTGATAAGGTGTCCGGCCCCCCTTCCTGAGACCACGCCGGATCCTGTGTTAACCAAGATGCTGGAGGCTGCGCCTTTGGAAGAGGGCCAGGGGGAGAACAGGGAAGCTACTGCCTCCGCGAAGGAGGCTTTCAGGAAAGGGGGGATCAAGAATCCCTCCCTCTTTGGGGAGAAGAGGACCGCTTCTGAAGATCCGGAGGCCAAGGCCTCAAAGCGGGGAAATAAATCTTCGCCAGAAGGTCCGGCGCCGGGAGACACCCCAGCTGCACTATTCCCCCAAGGGGATCAGCCCTCCAGCAAGCTGTAAGTAGAGAGGGGAGTCTAGTAATAAGGGACATCCCTGTTTTTATTTCCGAAGATAACGAAATTTTACCTTGTAGCTCGGATCTCAACCCTTCTCAGCAGAGCTCGTCTTCGGGGGATCTTCGTCCAGAGATGATGGAGAGCGAAACGCCTCCACCTGCCGCGCCGTCATGCGAGGCGGATGACCCTGAGGTGTCGTGGCGGAGGGTTTCCCCGAGTCCGGCGGGGCCGGAAGGTCCGGCGCCAACTGGTGTGCGGTCGGAGGATCTGAAGGATCTGCTCGGGCGAGCATCAATCTCAGAAGATCACCGTACGTTAATGGGTACGGTGATTGAAAGGATTTCATCCGCTGAAAGCGGATTGCATGAAGCCGTCAAAAGTTTACTGACGGGGTTTGAGGTACGCAAAAATGATGTACCTTCTGACAGTTTTGCATATAGAATGCGCCCTGTGTAGATAGTAGCCCCTGAAACTCGGTGCGTTGTCAAAAGTGACAGCGTGCCGAGGATCATAATCTCAGTTATAATATGTCACCTTTCCTATATAGGTGGGGGAGCGTCCGGTGGCCAGCCGGACTGATGAATTTGCCGAACTAAAGCGGCAACTTGACGTGGCGGATGCAGACATCGCGCTTGTCAATAAGCGACTTGGCGAGTCACAAGGTATGCAACTTTTCCGCGGACACCTAGTAAGGGAGCATGACGCTCATGCCTTACAACATGTATGCTTGATGCAGATGGTGCCGCTGCGATGGAGGACCTTCGGGTGGAGCTCGCCCGAGTCAAGGAGCAAGCCAGGAAAAGTGATGTGGCTGCCTTGAAGGCGGCCGAAGAGCTAAGAGCCGAACGGGCTGCTCACTGCCGAAGCAGGAAGGAAATGGCCGAGATGGCCGTGAAATTGAAGAATGCTACCAACCGCTGCGAGTTTCTTGAAAAGGAATGTCGAGCGGAGCCAGAGGACCTGAAAAAGGCCACCGCCGAAGCCAAGGATGCTCGCTCCGCGATGAGAGCTATAAAGGAGGAGCTACGTCAGGCCGGGGATATCGCGGCTGGAAAGCCCTTTCTGCTGCGGAGGAAGTTCACGGATCCAAAATATGCTCAGTTGGACCGGCTGTGGGGTGCGGAGGATGCTCGTTGCCAGTCGAGCACTCTTTCGAGGAAGTCCTGCCGGGTGCTCGTTTAATAGAGACGCAGTGCTCGAAGGATATTATGTTCTAATGACATGTATGATTTGTGAAACAATGTTTCAATAGAATATAAGAGCTTTTTATACTTGTGCGTCCAAGTAGTAAAATACCTCCTGTGCGGCCGTTAATGTATATGTGTATATAACCTGAAAGATGGCAGTCTTTGGCTTCAGCCCCCACGCACATAGTGCGGGGGTGTTTGCAAAAAGGCGCATTTTTCACACTTAATCCAACGTCTTGGTCCTGTAAAGGAGGTGATAGCGTAGCAAACTAGGCAACCGGACTATAATGCTTTATCACTTTCACTTAGCCATAGGAGTTCGATGGTGGGGCTACTATATAGCCCCTGGGGGCACCGCACTCTCCCGAATTCGGGGCGCGTATGTGCCTGACCGGAAAACGGTCCTTCGTTAATGCGGAGGAATTCCAAACATTCCGATAGGTCATCGAGTGGTTGACCAGTCTCTCGCTATATCATGACAGTCAGTTTTCGGCTTTCTCTACTGAGGTGCTCACCTGGCCGAACCGGGGCACAATCGCAGTAGTTCTCCTGGTGTCGCGTTAGCCGATAGTACGGAACGTAAGGCAGCAAAACACAGGAGCCGGGCAAACCCAACATTTGACCAAAGACATGATTCGGAGCTGATGCATATAAGGCCTAACTCGAGACGCCGAACACTCCCTAAGGTATTCGGTCTTTATGAAAGTGGGCCGAACAACGCCCTTTGTAACAAGCCCCTGGTGTCCAGGTACGTGCAAAATTCTAACGCGGCCGATGCCAAAACGCCAGCCTCCTCCTCGGTTATAGCAAGAAACCGGGGGATGTGTAACAACAAGAGACAGTAAAAAAGGTTTACGCAGGGTCTTAATCTGAAAAGAATCCTTGCAACGGGTCCCTGCTGCACGTCTGCGCCTGTGTCTCCGTTGTGCCGTATCCTGGACGGGTATAGCATGGCGTTCATCTGAAAAAGAGAGGAACTTAGTTGGAAAAAGATCGTGCGAAACATGTATTTTAAAATAAACAAAGTATGATTAAAGAAAAGAATAAACTTGAGCTTTATTGTCTCATGTTGTACATGCGTGGAGCCCCTTGTAAGGGGGTATGCGGCTAGTAAGCCCCTTGTATATTTACGCCGGACTCGTCTAGCCGTGTCCGGGATCTAAATGACCTGTTTAGGTGCTTTGATTAGCGAAGCCGGATTATTGTGCGGCTGTCAAAGCAGTCTCACATTCGTCCGTGCTCGAGGAATACTCGAAGTTTCCCTTTAATGAGATGATGCCGCGTGGACCGGGCATTTTAAGTGTAAGAGATGCATAATGCGGTATTGCGTTGAAGCGGGCGAAAGCTTCGCGTCCCAATAGTGCTTAATAGCTGCTTTTAAATGGGGCGATGTGGAAGACCAACTTTTCGCGACGGAAGTTGTCGGGTGAGCCAAACACAACTTCTAGTGATAGAGAGCCCGTACAATGGGCATATGGACCTGGCATTACTCCTTTAAAGGAAGTGTTGCTATGGTGAGTTTTGGTTGGGTCTATCCCCATTCTGCGGATTGTGTCCTGGTATAGCAGGTTTAGATCACTGCCGCCGTCCATTAGGACTTTTGTAAATTGTAGTCCGTCGATTATAGGATCTAATATCAAGGCAGTCCATCCTGCATTCCGGATACTTCCGGAGTAGTCCTGATGGTCGAAGGTGATTGGTTTTGACAACCAGTGTTGGGGCTCCGCTGGGGTAGACCATGCGGCGCGTATTTCAATGGGCGCCGCTCTATTTTTCCCTTTTGTCACTTGAAGTGAGTTTACCATTTTGACCTCTTGAGGGAAATTCTTTTGTTTTCCGGTGCTCTGCTTGTGGGGTTCGTCATCATCCTCACTTGGTGTGTCGAGCCCCTTGTTTTCGGCATTAAGTCGGCCGGACTGCTTAAAGACCCAGCAGTCTCTGTGGGTATGGTTTGCAGGCTTCCCAGGAGTACTGTGGATTTGGCATATCTTGTCCAAGATTTTATTTAAGTTGGATAGCTCGTCGCTATTATCCTTAAGGGGCAGTTTTTTATTGTTCTGCCGTGAGATTTTGAATCCGGTGTTGACTGCCGTGCTCTTCTACTGTTCCCCTTAGTCCGGCGCTGGTCCTTGCTGCGTCGTGGTTTCCCATTTCCATCCCTGACTTCGGATGTACTTGGGTCGCTGGTACTCCATCTTGCTAGCCAGCTATCCTCTCCCGCACAAAAGTGGGTCATGAGGCTTGTTAATGCGGCCATTGTTCTTGGCTTTTCCTGGCCGAGGTGTCTGGCGAGCCATTCGTCTCGGACGTTATGTTTGAAAGCTGCTAAGGCTTCGGCGTCCGGACAGTCGACTATTTGGTTCTTTTTGGTGAGGAACCTATTCCAGAATTATCGGGCCAACTCTCCGGGCTGTTGGGTTATGTGACTTAAACCGTCTGCGTCCGGAGGTCGGACATAGGTTCCTTGAAAATTGGCCCGAAAAGCATCCTCAAGCTCTTCCCAACTTCCAATAGTGTTCTCGGGGAGGCTTTCAAGCCAATGCCGGGCTGGCCCTTTGAGCTTGAGGGGTAAATATTTTATGGCGTGGAGGTCATCTCCTCTGGCCATGTGTATGTGGAGGATGTAATCCTCAATCCATACTCCAGTGGTCCTGCTGTTCGTCAGATGCCTCTATGTTTACGGGCTTGAATCACCGGAAATTCATGATCCAGCACCTCATCGGTGAAACATAGGGGGTGTGCGGCGCCCCTGTATTTGGGTGTGCCGTGATGTTGGAATACTCGATGTGTTGCATCGCTTTCTAGAGCTTGCTTTCTTGGCCCATAGATAGACCTGACTGGGCCATCCTTTTGGTGTGAATCCTTGTGCGGATCGCATGCCGGCTTGTGTGCTGCGCTGCTTGCCGCTCTATGTTTGCCATGTGGTCGTCTATCCGACCGGGTGGCCTCTTTGTTCTTTGGTTGTGGGGGTTCTACGGCCTCCTCATTGAATTCGGGCAGTAGTTTGCGCTTCGGGTAGCTCTTTGTTTGGTGACTATCGCCGTATTTGTCCGCGGTGTTGAGTACTTTGTTCCATCTCATTCTGAGTGCGTCTTCCGCTGTTTTGAGCTTCCTTTTCTGCTTTTTTAGGCTACGTGCAGTGGCGGCGAGCCTTTTATGGAGGTTCTTCTGCTCCAACGATCTGTCCGGCGTGAGATCGTCCGGACTGTTATCTTCGCCGGGGACGGATTGTTTATCCAAGTTATCCTGTTCGGATGGATGCTCAATGGCATGTTCGTCGTCCACCGGTTCGCCCTGCTCTATGGCTGGGTCTGTATGGGTGCTATGTTTGTTGAGGCGGGACTTTGAGTGGCGCTTACGTCGCCGTTTTGACTGTTTTTTGAGGGAATTATCCTTCGCAGTGTCCCGTTGTTCCTCGTTATCGCTTCCTTTAGGTGTATCCACCATATATACATCGTGAGTTGAGGTGGCCTTCCAGTGCCCTGTAGGCGCTGGTTCTTGGTCGTCTCCGGCATCGTCGTCCATACCGTCGATGTCTTCGGAGTCAAAGTCGAGCATGTCGGTTAAATCATCGACAGTGGCTACAAAGTGGGTGGTGGGTGGGCGTTGAATTTCTTTGTCGTCCGCATCCCAACCTTCCTGACCATAGTCTGGCCAGGGCTCTCTGATAAAGAGAGAGAGACTTTAGTGAGTTCAGGATGTCGCCAAAGGACGAGTGCTGAAAGATGTCCGCGGCAGCGAACTCCGTAACCGGCGCCCAATCGGATTCGATTGGCAGGGGCGCAGAAGGTTCGGAGTCCGGGGAGGAGTCCGGCACCTTGGTGTCACGAGCTTCGCAAAGGACAGGGATGGTGTTCGGCTCGTTCGCCGTAGAGATCTCAGCCCCCGAGGTGGTGTCCAGCCACCCATCCTCGATCGGGGAAGTCGACTCTGAACTAAGGGTCGGAGCGGACACTGGTGCGGCCTCCAGAGCACTGTTCGGCGGTAGAGCTAGATCGTGCCCATCGAGACAGTGCGGCGCGCTTGGCTGTGGCTCAAATCCGTCGAAGATCAAGTCTCCGCGGACGTCGGCCGTGTAGTTTAAACTTCTGAATCTGACCTGATGGCCAGGGGCGTAGCTTTCGATCTGCTCCAGATGGCCTAGCGAATTGGCCCGCAGTGCAAAGCCGCCGAATACGAAGATTTGTCCACGGGGAAAGTCTCACCCTGGACAGCGTTGCTGCTGATGATCAAAGGAGCCATCGGGCCTAAAGATGACGACACAGAGGAACTCTCAATGAAAGCACCAATGTCGGTGTCAAAACCGGCGGATCTCGGGTAGGGGGTCCCGAACTGTGCATCTAGGCGGATGGTAACAGGAGACAAGGGACACGATGATTTACCCAGGTTCGGGCCCTCTCGATGGAGGTAAAACCCTACTCCTTCTTGATTAATATTGATGATATGGGTAGTACAAGAGTAGATCTACCACGAGATCAGAGAGGCTAAACCCTAGAAGCTAGCCTATGGTATGATTGTTGTTCGTCCTATGGACTAAAACCCTCCGGTTTATATAGACACCGATAGGGTTAGGGTTACTGCAGTCGGTTACAATGGTAGGAGATCTACATATCCGTATCACCAAGCTTGCCTTCCACGCCAAGGAAAGTCCCATCCGGACACGGGACGAAGTCTTCAATCTTGTATCTTCATAGTCCAGGAGTACGGCCAAAGATGATAGTTCGGCTATCCGGACACCCCCTAGTCCAGGACTCCCTCACCCACGCTCTAACAAATATAAGTGAAGCAAAAGAGCATTCTACAAATGGCGGTTTTCTATGCGTAAGGAAACAGGCAATCCATACTTCAAATGATATAAGTGAAGCACATGAAGCATTCTATAAAGCCATACTCAAAAGATATAAGTGAAGTGCAAAGAGCATTCTATAAATCAACCAAGGACTATCTCATACCAGCATGGTGCATAAAAGAAAAGTGAAAACTAAATGCAAAAGATGCTCCAAGATTTGCACATATCGCATGAATGAAACGAATCCTAAAACATACCGATACTTGTTGAAGAAAGATGGGATGCCTTCTGGGGCATCCCCAAGCTTAGACGCTTGAGTCTCCTTGAATATTTACTTGGGGTGCCTTGGGCATCCCCAAGCTTGAGCTCTTGCCTCTCCTCCTTCTCCTCACATCAAGACCTCCTCAATCTTTGAACACTTCATCCACACAAAACTCAACAGAAAGCTCGGTAAGATCCGTTAGTATAATAAAGCAAATCACTACTCTAAGTACTGTTGAAAACCAATTCATATTTTGTTTTTGCATTGTAGCTACTGTAATATAACTTTTCCATGGCTTAATCCACTGATAGAAATCGATAGTTTCATCAAAACTAGCAAACTATGCATCAAAAACAGAATCTGTATTAAACAGGACAGTCTGTAGTAATCTGAACATTCACCATATTTCTGGTACTCCAAAAATTCTGAAAAAATAGGAAAATAAACAATTTGTATAGAAAGACAGTGCAGAAAGTTTCAGAACCGTTCGACATTCCAATAGGAAATGTAAAATCGCGCACTACAGCCAAAGTTTCTGTTTTGCACCGTACAAACCAACAAGCAATATAAACATCCTAAAGGAAAACCTTGGCACATTATTTTTGTTTTTAAAATTTATAAAAGTACACAACAGAAATAAATGACTCTCTAAAACTTCCGGGTTGTCTCCCTGGCAGCGCTTTCTTTAAAGCCATTAAGCTAGGCATATAGTGCTCAAGTAATGGATCCACCCGGATCCCAAGGTATATCAAAGCCAATTTTAATTAAAAATGATTTGTGATTTAGTAGTGAGCACAAAGTAACATATATCATGCAACAACGAAGTCTATCTCTCTTCCTATGCATCGACATGTCAGAAAAGAACAATTCATGCACACATAATAAAGGCCAATGCATAGTATAAACAGTTTCTTGCAATTTTATCTTATTGGAAACATGGAGAGGCGGAGATGTAGTTCCTCTCTCATAATAATTGCAAGTAGGAGCAGCAAGCACATGCATATTATATTCATCAAAATCATCATGTTCAATGGTAAAAGGCAACCCATCAATATAATCCTTAACAAGAGCAATGTTCTCCGATATAGTGTAGTTGGGAGAATTCAAAAAGATAATAGGACTATCATGTGTGGGTGCAATAGCAACAATTTAATTCTTAATATAAGGAACTATAGCAAGTTCATTTCCACAAGAAGAATTCATATTGGCATCATGGCCACAAGCATAACAAGCATCAAGTTCATCAAAAAGGGATATTTCAAATGAATCAACGGGATCATAGCAATTATCATGGCATTCATCCTTCGGTAGGAACGAAGGGGCATTAAATAATGTATGAGTTGAAGAGTTACTCTCATTAGAAGGTGGGCACGGGTAGCTAATCCGATCATCCTCCTTTTGTTCTTCGCTCTCCTCATCATCTTTTTCATCCAATGAGCTCACAATGTCATTAATTTTTTCTTCCATAGACTCCTGCAAAATATTAGTCTCTTCTTGGACAGTGGAGGAGTCCTCAATATATGGTTTAATATAAGGATTAGAAGCATAATTATCATAGCAATATTTAAGTATGGCCAAATTTTCAGATTTGTAGAGAGTAGTATCACACTCTTCAATAAAAGAAGCAATTTCACAAGTACCCCTAAAAGCGATAAATTCTTCAATTTGTTGAACATCATAGTAATTATAAAGACCCTTAGTATACAAAGATACGATTCCATTATCACTAAACTCACATTGGTAAGGAAGGTGTTTCTTAGGGTCTTTAGAACAACAAGTACAATCATATATTTCACATTTCCAAGCATAGCACTGCAAATGATGAATTTGATCTAGTAAAAGTTTCCCTTTTTCAGATATGCAGTGTCGCACATAACAAGCAAGCTCATCTAAAGATTTTCCCTCAACTAAGCTAGTTGGGGTTTCAACCCGAGCACATAGGGATCAAAGACGATCCAAGTAAAAAGCTTCAGTAGTGTGATAGATTTTGAGTGGTTCTTCAACCATTGGTTCAGTAGGTACCACTAATTTTTTTGGTATTTTGCGTTTCCTACCCATAACTAAAGGTAGAAAACAAGAGCACAAAATAAAAACTAATTAGTGATAAAGCAAACATGCACACACGAGAATATTCACCCAACGCTATAACTCCCCGGCAACGGCACCAGAAATAGGTCTTGATAACCCACAAGTATAGGGGATCAATTGTAGCCTCTTTCGATAAGTAAGAGTGTCGAACCCAACGAGGAGCTAAAGGTAGAACAAATATTCCCTCAAGTTTTATCGACCACCGATACAACTCTCGCATGCTTGACGTTAAACTTTACCTAGAACAAGTATAAAACTAGAAGTACTTTGTAGGTGTAACGGGATAGGTTTGCAAGAATATAAAGAGCACATAAATAAAAACTAGGGGCTGTTTTAGGTAAAGAAGCAATAAAGTTAGTATAGCGAGTGTGGAAAAGTGGTCGTAGGAGTTGTGAAATTGTCCCTAAGCAATTGACTACTTTACTAGACCGATAGCAAGTTTTATGTGGGAGAGGCCACTGCTAGCATGTCATCCCTAACTTGGAATTCTATGCACTTATGATTGTAACTATTAGCAAGCATCCGCAACTACTAACGTTCATTAAGGTAAAACCCAACCATAGCATTAAGATATATTGGTCCCCCTTCAATCTCGTATGCATCAATTTCTATGCTAGGTTGAAGCTTACATCACTCTTGCCCTCCAATACATAGTCCTATCAACATACAACTAACCCTATGGTGTGATCCACGCGCGCGCTCATATGATGGGCACCAAAGGACAACAACATAACCACAAGCAAATTAAACCAATCATAGCAATTCACCAATTATCGATAGGACAACGAAAATCTACTCAGACATCATAGGATGGCAACACATCATTGGATAATAATATGAAGCATAAAGCACCATGTTCAAGTAGAGGGTACAGAGGGTTGCGGGAGAGTGGACCGCTGTAGATAGATGGGGGAAGAGTTGGTGATGACGGCGGTGAAGTTGTTGGTGTAGATCATTGTCGCGATGATGGCCCCGACGGCGTTCCGGCGCCACCGGGAGAGAGGGGGAGAGAGCCCCCCTTCTTCTTCTTCTTCTTCCTTGACCTTCCCCCTAGATGGGAGAAGGATTTCCCCTCTGGTCCTTGGCTTCCATGGCGGCGGAGGGGCAGGAGACCCTCCGAGATTGGATCTCTCTCTCTCTCTCTGTTTCCTTCTGTTTCTGCGCTCCCTGATTCTGCCCTTTCACCGTTTCTTAAATTCCCGGAGATCCGTAACTCCGATTGGGTTGAAATTTGGACACGATTTTTATCCGGATATTGGCTCTCTTGTGGCGAAAGAAGGGCACCAACCGCCTTACGGGGTGGCCACGAGGGCCCAGGGCACGCCTGACCCCCTGGGGCGCGCCCCTCACCCTCGTGGGCCCCTCGGGCATCGTCTCGCGTTGATTCCACTTCCCAAAATTCACATATATTCCAAAAAATCTCATCAGTTTTATCCCGTTTGGACCCCGTTTGATATGGATTTTCTGCGAAACAAAAAACATGCAACAAACAGGGAATCAAGCGCCAAGTAATCGGATCAATATGTTAGTCCCAAAAATAGTATAAAAAGTTGCCAAAAGTATGTAAAAGTTGTAGAATATTGGCAAGGAACAATCAAAAATTATAGATACGACGGAGACGTATCAATCCCTTCACTAATTTTCAAGATAAAAGTGTTCTCCCCGAGTATGCACCGTTGCCAAAGTTCGTCGTTTTGAAGCACCTCGTGATGACCGGGTGTGATAGACTCTACATTCACATACAACAAGTGTAAGATAGTTTTGCACATGCAGAATACTTGGGTTAAACTTGACGAGCCTAGCATGTACAGACATGGTCTTGGAACACTGGAGACCAAAAGGTCGAACGTCAGTCATATAGTAGATATGATCAACATAGAGTTGTTCACCATTGATGACTACCCCATCTCACGTGATGATCGGTGATGGGTTAGTTGATTTGGATCATGTATCACTTAGATAACTTGAGGGATGTTAATTTAAGTGGGAGTTCATTAGTAATTTGATTAACTGAACTTAATTTATCATGACATTAGTCTTAATAGTTTTTTCTTATCTATGTTTTAGATCAATGGCCCGTGCTACCGTTCCCTTGAATTTTAGTGCGTTCCTAGAGAAAGCTAAGTTGAAAGATGATGGTAGCAACTACACAGACTGGGTTCGTAACTTGAGGATTATCCTCATTGCCGCATAGAAGAATTATTTCCTATATGCACCGCTAGGTGACAAACCTGTTGAAGGAGCTACTGCACATGTTATGAACGTCTGGCAGGCTCGATCTGACGACTACTCAATAGTTCAGTGTGTCATGCTTTACAGCTTAGAACCGGGACTTCAAAGACGTTCTAAACGCCATGGAGCATATGAGATGTTCCGAGAGCTAAAATTGATATTTCAAACTAATGCCCGGGTTGAGAGATATGGAGTCTCCAACAAGTTCTATAACTGCAAGATGGAGGAGAACAGTTCTGTCAGTGAACACATACTCAAAATGTCTGGGTATCATAACCACTTGACTCAGCTGGGAATTGATCTTCCAGTTGAGAGTGTTATTGATGTAGTTCTTCAGTCACTGCCACCAAGCTACAAAGGCTTCGTGATGAACTATACTATGCAAGGGATGACGAAAACGATTCCCGAGCTCTTCGCAATGCTTAAGGCCGCGGAGGTAGAAATCAAGAAGAAGCATCAAGTGTTGATGGTTCACAAGACCACTAGTTTCAACAAAAAGGGCAAGGGAAAGAAAGGGAACTTCAAGAAGAAAGGCAAGCAAGTTGCCGCTCCCGTGAAGAAGCCCAAAGCTGGACCCAAGCCTGAACCCGAGTGCTTCTACTACAAACGGAATGGTCACTCGAAGAAGAACTGCCCCAAATACTTGGCCGATAAGAAGGATGGCAAAGTGAACAAAGGTATATTTGATATACATGTTATTGATGTTTACCTTACTAATGCTCGTAGTAGTGCCTGGGTATTTGATACTGGTTCGGTTGCTCATATTTGTGACTCGATACAGGAGCTGCAGAATAAACGAAGATTGGCTAAGGACGAGGCGACGATGCACGTCGCGAATGGTTCCAAGGTTGATGTGATTGCCGTCGGCACGTTACCTCTACATCTACCTTCGGGATTAGTTTTAGACCTCAATAATTGTTATTTAGTGCCAGCGTTGAGCATGAACATTATATCTGGATCTTGTTTATTGTGAGATGGTTATTCATTTAACTCAGAGAATAATGGTTGTTCTATTTATACGAATAATTTCTTTTATGGTCATGCACGTTTGATGAATCGTCTATTAATCTTGTTGAATCTCAATCGTAGTGATACACATATTCATAATATTGATGCCAAAAGATGCGAAGTTGATAATGATAGTGCAACATACTTGTGGCACTGCCGTTTAGGTCATATTGGTGTAAAGCACATGAAGAAATTCCATGCTGATGGACTTTTGGAATCACTTGATTATGAATCATTTGATACTTGCGAACCATGCCTCATGGGCAAGATGACTAAAAGTCCGTTCTCCGGAACAATGGAGCGAGCTAATGACTTGTTGGAAATTATACATACCAATGTATGCGGTTCGATGAGTGTTGAGGCACGCGGCGGGTATCATTATTTTCTGACCTTCACAGATGATTTGAGTAGGTATGGTTATATCTACTTGATGAAACACAAGTCTGAAACATTTGAAAAGTTCAAAGAATTTCAGAGTGAAGTGGAGAATCATCATAAAAAGAAAATAAAGTTTCTACAATCTGATCGCAGAGGCGAATATTTGAGTTACGAGTTTGGCCTTCATTTAAAACAATGTGGAATTGTTTCAGAACTCACGCCACCTAGAACACCACAACGTAATGGTGTGTCTGAACATCATAACCGTACTTCACTAGATATATATGGTGCATTCTATGATGTCTCTTACTGATTTGCCTTTATCATTTTGGGGTTATGCACTAGAGACAGCCGCATTCACGTTAAGGGCACCATCTAAATCCGTTGAAACAACACCATATGAACTATGGTTTGGCTAGAAACCTAAGCTGTCGTTTCTTAAAGTTTGGGATGCGACTTATGCCAAAAGGCTTCAGCCTAATAAGCTCGAACCCAAATCGGAGAAGTGCGTCATCATAGGATACCCTAAGGAAACAATTGGGTACACCTTCTACCACAGATCCGAAGGCAAGATCTTTGTTGCCAAGAATGGGTCCTTTCTAGAGAAGGAGTTTCTCTCGAAATAAGTGAGTGGGAGGAAAGTAGAACTTGATGAGGTAATTGTACCTTCTCTCGAATTGGAAAGTAGTACATCAGAGAAAATTGTTCTCGTGATGCTTACACCAACTAGAGAGGAAGAAAATGATAATGATTATGAAACTTCAGATCAAGTTACTATTGAACCTCGTAGGTCGACCAAAGCACGATCCGCGCCAGAGTGGTACGGTAACCCAGTCCTGGAAGTCATGTTACTAGACCAAGGCGAACCTATGAACTATAAGGAAGCTATGATGAGCCCAGATTCTGACAGATGGCTAGAGGCCATGAAATCTGAGACAGATGGCTCGACCCCCTCTCCTGGCGCGCCCAGGTGGGTTGTCCCCACCTGGTGGTCCCGCAGACCCTGAAACCGACGCTATAAAATCCTATTTTTCCAGAAAAATCAGGGAGAAAGAATTATCGTGATCCACGAGACGGAGCCGCCGTCACCTCCTGTTCTTCATCGGGAGGCCAGATCCGGAGTCCGTTTGGGGCTCCGGAGAGGGGGATGTTCGTTCTTCATCATCACCAACCCTTCTCCATCACCAATACCATGATGCTCCCCACCGGGAGTGAGTAATTCCTTCGTAGGCTCGCTGGTCGGTGAGGAGTTGGATGAGATTCATCATGTAATCGAGTTAGTTTTGTTAGGGCTTGATCCCTAGTATCCACTATGTTCTGAGATTGATGTTGCTATGACTTTGCCATGCTTAATTCTTGTCACTTTGGGCCCGGGTGCCATGAATTCAGATCTAAACCGTTTATGTTATCACCACTATATTCATGTTCTAGATCCGATCTTGCAAGTTATAGTCACCTACTACGCGTTATGATCCGGCAACCCCGGAGTGACAATAGTCGGGACCACTCCCGATGATGACCGTAGTTCGAGGAGTTCATGTATTCACCGTGTGGTAGTGCTTTGTTCCGTTTCTCTATTAAAAGGAGGCCTTAATATCCCTTAGTTTCCAATATGGACCCCGCTGCCACGGGAGGGTAGGACAAAAGATGTCATGCAAGTTCTTTTCATAAGCACGTATGACTATTTATGGAATACATGCCTACATTATATTTATGAACTGGAGCTAGTGTCGTATCGCCCTAGTTTATGACTGTCACATGATGAATATCATCCAACAAATTACCGATCCAATGCCTACAAATTTATCTTATATTGTTCTTGCTAAGTTACTACTGCTATAGTTACTGTTGCACTTGCTACAAAAATACTGCTATCCACTACAAAAAAAGACACATTCGTGACATTTTGGGCCGAACGAATTTTTTTCTGTCAGGCTTATGACACTTCTATGACGATAGTTGTGAAAAAAACCAGTATCATCATAGATGTGGTGAGCTCCTACTTCTATGAAAAAAATCATGACAAAAAATGAGCTTTTCATCCTGGGCAGGCTGGAGACGCAGCTGCATGACATTCTTTGGGCCATCCATGACGGAAAAAAACATGGTAGAAGCGAGGGCGAGGAAAATATCGAGGAGTTTCCAGTTACGGTGGGTGGTCCAGAACGAGCGATGCATGGAGGTTTATGCTTTCTCTGCATTACACGTCTGTGGCGTGTGTAACGGGTGGCTAATATTTTCCATGCTGGATGTGTTATTCTCAAGATGAGTGTTTATTCACTTGTCATTGCATGAGAGTAAGGCAAAGGTATTAGGGATGCCCAGTCCCGAAATGCAAAAAAGAATTTACTTTATGTTGTCAAATAATAAATTCCTTGGAAAGTGTTGGTATGGAGGGCACCCGTGGATACGGTTAGCCATGGAAAGTGAAAGAATGGTGGAAAAAGGAATAACCTTTATTTTCTATTTTGAGAATCGCCCATGGCATATCTAGCATGGAAAGTGTTCGGAACTCTCAGTCGTTTTCGTTGGTGGGATAGATACACCTCCCAAAATGTTTTTATCTCTAATTTTTTTCTCTTTGAGCTCTGGCACCTCTACAACTCCCTACTTCACTTTGCGAAGGGCCTTTATTTTTCTTTATGCAATTTTTATTTTTTAGTCTCCATCTTCTCTTACAAAAGCACCAACTAAGAGGCAATATGATCATACCTAAGTATTGGGTGTAGCTAATATGCGAGTGTGTTTCATCAATGGATCAATGTTTGAGCATGATGGGCTAGGGATAACTTATTTTAGCATTGATATTTTGAAAGACATGGTTGCTTGTTGATATGCTTGAGTATCTAAATTATTATGTCAAAACTAGACTATTGCTTTGACTCAAATAAAAGTCCAAATATCCATGTTATAAAGAAAAGAATATGATATGACATGATGAACATCACTCCACATCAAAAATTCTGTTTTTATCACTTACCTACTCGAGGACGAGTAGGAGTTAAGCTTGGGGATGCTGGTACGTCTCCAACGTATCTATAATTTTTTATTGTTCCATGCTGTTTTATTATCAATCTTAGATGTTTTATAATCATTTTATAGTCATTTTATATCATTTTTTGGTACTAACCTATTGACATAGTGCCAAGTGCCAGTTGCTATTTTTCCATGTTTCTTACATTGCAGGAAATCAATATCAAACGGAGTCCAAATGCAACGAAACTTCACGATGATTTTTTATGGACCAAAAGAAACAAGTTGGGCCTTGGTTGCACCTGGGGGGAGTCCCGAGGAGGTGACAACCCACCAGGGCGCGCCAGGAGGCCCAGGCGCGCCCTGGTGGGTTGTGCCCACCTCGGGTGCCCTCAGACCGCCTCTTTGCTCTATAAATACCCCCAAAATCCCAGAACCCTAGGGGAGTCGACGAAATATTCATCCAGCCGCCGCAGAGTCCAGAACCACCAGATCCAATCTAGACACCATCTCGGATGGGGTTCACCACCTCCATTGGTGCCTCTCCGATGATGCGTGAGTAGTTCTTTGTGGACCTTCGGGTCCGTAGTTAGTAGCTAGATGTCTCTCTCTCTCTCTCTCTCTCTCTCTCTCTCTCTCTCTCGCTAAATTCTCAATACAATGGTCTCTTGGAGATCCATATGATGTAACTCTTTTGCGGTGTGTTTGTTGGGATCTGATGAACTTTGAGTTTATGATCAGTCATATCTTTTTATATCCATGATATTTATTTGAGTTTCTATGATCTCTTATATGCATGATCTCTTATAGCCTCGTATTTCTTCTCCGATATTTGGGTTTTGTTTGTCCAACTTGATCTATTTATCTTGCAATGGGAAGAGGTGCCCGGTAGTGGGTTCGATCTTATGGTGCTCGATCCCAGTGACAGGAATGGAAATGACACATATGTATCGTTGCTACTAAGGATAAAAAGGCGAGATCTATATCTACGCAATAGATAAACGGATCTTGTCTACATCATGTCATCGTTCTTATTGTATTACTCCGTTTCTCCATGAACTTAATACACTAGATGTATGCTGGATAGTGGTCGATGTGTGGAGTAATAGTAGTAGATGCAGGCAGGAGTCGGTCTACTAATCTTGGACATGATGCCTATGTAATGATCATTGCGTGGATATCGTTATAATTATTTGAGGTTCTATCAATTGCCCAACAGTAATTTGTTTACCCACCGTTTGCTATCTTTCTCGAGAGAATCCACTAGTGAAACCTACGCCCCCCGGGTCTTCTTCCTCATATATTTGCTTGCGATATACTTTTCCTTTGCATTTTTATTCAGATATATTAAACCAAAAATACAAAAATACTTTGCTGCACTTTATTTATTTGCGATCTATTATTTCAATCTACTACAATTTTCTGGCATTGTTACCCGAAAGGGATTGACAACCCCTTTAACACGTATGGTTGCGAGGTATTGTTATTTGTTTGCAGGTGCTGCTTACATTGTGTTGTTTCGTTCTCCTGCTGGTTTGATAACCTTGGTTTCTTCACTGAGGGCAATACCTACCTTCGCTGTGCTACATCATCCCTTCCTCTTTGGAAAAATACCGACGTAGTCCTAGCAGACAGGAGCTTTTCTGGCGCTATAGTCACAGAGCGATCAAAAGGAATTTCTGGCGCCGTTGCCGGGGAGGATCTTCAACATAACCAGGTTCCTAATCACAAATCTCATCTGCTCGCAATTTATATTATTTTGCATTTGCCTCTCGTTTTCCTCTCCCCCACTTCACAAAAATTTGCCGTTTTATTCGCTTCTCTTTTTCCGTTCGCCGGTTTCTTGCCGATCTGTTTTTGCATGCTTTCTTGTTAGCCGTTATTGATAGTTCTTCCTCTATTGCTTACACTCCCGAGGATGAGGTCCTGAACTTTAAACAAAGGGGAGGAGAAAATTTAAAAGATGCTTGGTATAAAATTTGCAATGCTCATAATAGATCTATCCGTAAGCAATCTACCGTTGTGCTTCTGCGTTGTTTTCATGTTGGCATCACCACTTGGTATAGATTCGTCCTTGATACGATTACTGGTGGAAATTTATTAGTGAGTCCTCCTTTTGATGCTATTAATGGTATGGGAAATATAGTGGGCTCGCCACCTCTTATGGTTAATGAAACAATTTTGACTCTTGAGCATGTTATGGAAAGACTAGATGCTATTGAAAAGAAAATGCTCACCGAAGATTGATAACCCACAAGAATAGGGGATCGCAACAGTTTTCGAGGGTAGATTATTCAACCCAAATTTATTGATTCGACACAAGGGGAGCCAAATAATATTCTCAAGTATTAGCAGTTGAGTTGTCAATTCAACCACACCTGGATAACTTAATATCTGCAACAAAGTATTTAGTAGCAAAGTAGTATGGAAGTAACGGTAATGGTAGCAAAAGTAATAGCAGCAGTTTTGTAGTAACTGTAACAATGGCAACAGTAAAGTAACTAAGCAAAGAGAAATATGTGAAAAGCTCGTAAGCATTGGATCGGTGATGGAGAATTATGTCGGATGCGATTCCTCATGCAATAGTTATAACATAGGGTGACACAGAACTAGCTACAATTCATCAATGTAATGTAGGCATGTATTCCGAATATAGTCATACGTGCTTACGGAAAAGAACTTGCATGACATCTTTTATCCTACCCTCCCGTGGCAGCGGGGTCCTCTTGAATCTAAGGGATATTAAGGCCTCCTTTTAATAGAGTACCGGACCAAAGCATTAACACTTAGTGAATACATGAACTCCTCAAACTACGGTCATCACCGGGAGTGGTCCCGATTATTGTCACTTCAGGGTTGCCGGATCATAACACATAGTAGTTGACTATAGACTTGCAAGATAGGATCAAGAACTCACATATATTCATGAAAACATAATAGGTTCAGATCTTAAATCATGGCACTCGGAGCCTAGTGACAAGCGTTAAGCATAGAAAAGTCATAGCAACATCAACCTCAGAACATAGTGGATACTAGGGATCAAACCCTAACAAAACTAACTCGATTACATGATAAATCTCATCCAACCCGTAACCGTCCAGCAAGCCTACGATGGAATTACTCACGCACGGCGGTGAGCATCATGAAATTAGTGATGGAGGAAGGTTGATGATGACGATGGCGACGGATTCCCCTCTCCGGAGCCCCGAACGGACTCCAGATCAGCCTCCCAGAGAGATTAGGGCTTGGCGGCTCCGTGTTGTAAAACGCGATGAATCCTTCTCTCTGATTTTTTCTCCCCAAACATGAATATATAGAGTTGGAGTTGAGGTCGGTGGAGCACTGGGGCCCACGAGGCTGAAGGGCGCCTAGGGGTAGGCGCGCCCCACCCTCGTGGATGTGTGGGCCCCCTGGCCTTGATTCTTTCGCCAGTATTTTTATTAATTCCAAAAATATTCTCCGTGAAATTTCAGGTCATTCCGAGAACCTTTATTTCTTCACAAAAATAACACCATGGCAATTCTGCTGAAAACAACGTCAGTCCGGGTTAGTTCCATTCAAATAATGGAAGTTAGAGTCGAAAACAAGGGGAAAAGTGTTTGGAAAAGTAGATACGATGGAGACGTATCAACTCCCCCAAGCTTAAACCTTTGCTTGTCCTCAAGGAATTCAGTGGATAAACTGAAAGTGATAAAGAAAAACTTCTACAAACTCTGTTTGCTCTTGTTGTTGCAAATATGTAAAGCCAACATTCAAGTTTTCAGCAAAGATTATGAACTAACCATATTCACAATAACACTTAGGTCTCATGTTTACTCATATCAATGGCATAATCAACTAGCAAGCAATAATAATAAAACTCAGATGACAACACTTTCTCAAAACAATCATAATATGATATAACAAGATGGTATCTCGCTAGCCCTTTCTGAGACCGCAAAACATAAATGTAGAGCACCTCTGAAGATCAAGGACTGACTAAACATTGTAATTCATGGTAAAAGAGATCCAGTTATAGTCATACTCAATATAAATAACAGTAATGGATGCAAATGACAGCGATGCTCTCCAACTGGTGCTTTCTAATAAGAGGATGACTCAACATAAAATTAAATAGATAGGCCCTTCGCAGAGGGAAGCAGAGATTTGTAGAGGTGCCAGAGATCGATTTTAAAGCAGAGATAAATAGTATTTTGAGCAGCATACTTTCATTGTCAACATAACAACCGAGAGATCACGATATCTTCCATGCTACACACATTATAGGCGGTTCCCAAGCAGAATGGTAAAGTTTATACTCCCCCACCACGAACAAGCATCAATCCATGGCTTGCTCGAAACAACGAGTGCCTCCAACTAGCAACAGCCCTGGGGGAGTATTGTTTGCAATTATTTCGATTTGATTTGCTTAGAGCCTGGGACTAGGCATCCCGGTGACCAGCCATTTTCTCGTGAGTGAGGAGCGGAGTCCACTCCTCTTGAGAATAACCCGCCTAGCATGGAAGATACAAACAGCCCTAGTTGATACATGAGCTATTCGAGCAAACAAAACAGAATTTCATTTGAAGGTTTAGAGTTTGGCACATACAAATTTTACTTGGAACGGCAGGTAGATACCGCATATAGGAAGGTATAGTGGACTCATATGGAATAACTTTGGGGTTTATGGAAGTGGATGCACAAGCAATATTCCCGCTTAGTACAAGTGAAGGCTAGAAAAAGACTGGGAAGCGACCAACTAGAGAGCGACAACAGTCATGAACATGCATTAAAATTAATAAACATTGAATGCAAGAATGAGTAGGATATAACCCACCATGAACATAAATATCATGGAGGATATGTTGATTTTGTTTCAACTACATGTGTGAACATGTGCCAAGTCAAGTCACTCGAACCGTTCAAAGGAGGATACCACCCTATCATACCACATCACAACCATTTTAATAGCATGTTGGCACGCAAGGTAAACCATTATAAACTCCTAGCGGATTAAGCATGGCATAAGCAACTATAATCTCTAATTGTCATTGTAAACATGTTTCATTCATAATAGGCTGAATCAGGAACGATGAACTAATCATATTTACAAAAACAAGAGAGTTCGAGTTCATACCAGCTTCTCTCATCTCAATCAGTCCATCATATATCGTCATTATTGCCTTTCACTTGCACGACCGAATGGTGTGTATAATGATAATAGTGCACGTGCATTGGACTAAGCTGGAATCTGCAGGCATTCAATACAATGGAGAAGACAAGGTAATATGGGCTCTTGGTTAAATTAACAATAATGCATATAAGAGCCACTTCAACAATTTCATTTTGGTATTCTCCTCTCGACCCCCAAAGAAAAGAAATAAAACTATTTACACAGGAAAACACCCAACAAGCAAAAGAGGAACATGAAATCTTTTTGGGGTTTCTTTTTAGTTACTACTACTACAAGCATGGAAAGTAAACTACTACAACTAATTTTTTGTTTTCCCTTAAGGTTATTCAAACACACAAGAAGAAAGCGTAGAAAAGAAAATAAACTAGCATGGATATTACAATGAAAAAGTATGAGCACCGACAACTAGAATGAGTGTGTGAACATGAATGTAATGTCGGTGAGAAATACGTACTCCCCCAAGCTTAGGCTTTTGGCCTAAGTTGGTTTATGCCCATGGATCAAAGTTGTAACTGGGGTCGTACTGAGAAGGATCCTCGGGGTGCCACTGGTTGGCGATCTCCTCCGGATCCCACCGGGTAGACTGACCGACAAAGTGAGGATCAAGTTGTGGCTCCGGCTCACGGCTGGAGCTGGTGTGAGGTTCTGGTAGGCATGAATGGCCTCCGGCAGAACAAGATACTTGCCTGAAGATAAGTTAAACAAAGAAGGAGCAGGCAAAGTAATAGTCTCAAAGTAATCTTTATCAAATATCAGTCTATAGTTAAGCATCTTTTTCTTATTCTTAACAATAAAATCATGTGCTACCATACTCTTTTAGTCTAGAAAATCAGGGGGCAACAACTTTTCTTCTTTCTCATAATGCCTAATAGGTATGTTAAAGTGTGCAGCGAGGCGCGAGGCGATGATATCTCCCAAGATGGGACCCTTCACACGGTTCAGATTTAACCACTTGGCAACAATAGCGCCTAGACTAAAAGTGTTATCACAAAACAATGCATGGCACCAAATAACAATATCAGGGGCACTAAGGTTTCCACAGTTCTCGCAACCAATTAGACATCTACTAGCAAATATTGTAAAGTAACGCAAAACAGGAAAGTGTATGCTAGTGATTCTTGCGTCGGAAACTTTCCTCGTTTCCCCTACAACAATCATATCAATAAACCCTTCCACATCATTACGATGTGGTTCCTATATGCTGCCCGTAAAGGGTATCTTGCAGACCCGACAGAAATCAAATAGTGACATCTCCTTAAACTCATCATATAAATAAAAATCCACCGAAGGTGGTGATCTCCTAGCATGGAAATGAAAATTTTGCACGAAAATATTAGTGAGTAGGAGATACTGTTCGCGCTGGTCGCGGAGGAAGTCGGTGAGGCCCGCATTCTCAGCCAAATAATAAAAATCATCATGAATCCCGGCTGCCCTCAAGAAATCATCACAAGGCCATTCACATGGCCGAACCTCCGCGGTGCGACGGATATTATATTTGGGCCTTTTGTCCTCTTCACTTTGCTTATCCTTCGAGCTTCGGCTCGAAGAGCCCTCAAAAATCTCTTCATCAATTTCTGAAAATCTCTAAATTTTTAATAACTTAAAATAAAAGTGAACCAAACTCAACAAAATTGATAGCAACTACTCCCACAAGTGCCTAGAGACTATATCATGCATTAGAACTACTTGGGACCATATAAATTTTACATGCAAGCTCAAGAACAGGGTCACCTAGGCAGCAAAAATTTGCAATGAATAAAGCACTAGAACAAAAACTAATTGGACCATTGGAGGAGTCACATACCGAAGAACAATCCCCCAAAGCAGTTTTGTGAGTTGAGCTTTGAGCAAGGAGATTGAAAATCGCAGCAAGATGAGCTAGAACTCGTGCTTGAGGTGGTTGGTGATTTTTTTGGGAGGAAGAAGGAGTGTGTGGTGGCTGGAATAAGTGGAGGGGGGCCACTAGGGGCCCACGAGGCACGGGCGCGCCCAGGGGGGTGGGCGCGCCCTAGACCCTCGTGGCCAGGTGCTTGCTCCCCCTGATGTGTTCTCAGTGCCAGATATTCTCAAATATTTAGAAAAAATCATATTTCATTTTCGGGACATTTGGAGAACTTTTATTTTTGGGGTATTTTTTATTGCAAGGATAATTTAGAAAACAGACAGAATATACTAATTTTGCTTTATTTAATCTAAATAATAGAAAGTAAAAGGAGGGTATAGAAGGTTGTGCTTTCTAACTTCATCCATCCCATGCTCATCAAAAGGAATCCACTAACAAGGTTGATCAAGTCTTGTTAACAAACTCATTTTGAATAACATGGAACCGGAGAAATTTCGAATAACACTATGTTACCTCAACAGGGATATGCACATCCCCAACAATAAGAATATCATATTTCTTCTTGACAGTAGGAAGAGGAAATTCAAAACCTCCAATAGTAATAGTTGAAATTTTTCCAGTAGAATTGATACTGTGGACTTGAGGTTGTTTCCTCAGAAAGTGTACCATATGCTCATTACCATTAAAATGAAAAGTGACATTGCCTTTGTTGCAATCAATAACAACCCCTACAGTATTCAAAAAGGGTCTACCAAGGATAATCGACATACTATCGTCCTCGGGAATATCAAGAATAACAAAGTTCGTTAAAATAGTAACGTTTGCAACCACAACAGGCACATCCTCACAAATACCGGCCGTATACCAGTTGATTTATCGGCCATTTGCAAAGATATTTCAGTAGGTGTCAACTTATTCAAATCAAGTCTATGATATAAAGAGAGAGGCATAACACTAACACCGGCTCCAAGATCACATAAAGTAGTTCTAACATAGTTTCTTTTAATGGAGCATGGTATAGTAGGTACTCCTGGATCTCCAAGTTTCTTTGGTATTCCACCCTTGAAAGTATAATTATCAACCATGGTGGAAATTTCAGCTTCCAGTATATTTCTTTTATTAGTAACAATATCCTTCATATACTTAGCATATGGATTCATTTTAAGCATATCAGTCAAATGCATACGCAAAAAGATAGGTCTAATCATTTCAGCAACGCGCTCAAAATCCTCATCATCCTTTTTCTTGGATGGTTTAGGAGGAAAAGGCATGGGTTTCTGAACCCATGGTTCTCTTTCTTTACCGTGCTTCCTAGCAACAAAGTCTCTCTTATCATAACGTTGATTCTTTGATTGTGGGTTATCAAAATCAACAGCAGGTTAAATCTCTACATCATTGTTATTGCTAGGTTGAGCATCAACATGAACATCATCATTAGCATTGTCACTAGGTTCATGTTCATTACCAGATTGTGTTTCAGCATCAGAAATAGAAATATCATTGGGATTCTCAGATGTGTCTACAACAGGTTGACTAGAAGCATGCAAAGTCCTATAATTTTTCTTTTTCTTCCTTTTAGGAGGACTAGGTGCATCGACATTAGTACTCTGAGAATCCTGCTCAATTCTCTTAGGGTGGCCCTCATGATACAAAGGTTCCTGAGTCATTTTACCCCCTCTAGTCATAACTCTAACAACATTATCATTCTTCTTATTATTTAATTCATTGAGCAAATCATTTTGAGCTTTAAGTACTTGCTCTACTTGAGTGGTAACCATAGAAGCATGTTTACTAATGAGTTTAAGTTCACCTTTAACTCTAGACATATAATCACTCAAGTGTAAAATCATATAAGCATTGCATTTCAATTGTATACCAACATAAGCATTGAAGTTTTCTTTTTTAACAATAAAATTATCAAACTCATCTAAGCATTGGCTAGCAGACTTATAACGAGGAATATCACCTTCATCAAATCTATAGAGAGAATTTACCTTTACTACCTGTGTCGAGTTATCAAGACCATGTATTTCTTCAACAGGCGGCAAATTAAGACCATGTATTTCAGCTTTAATACCTTTTTCTTTCATGGATTTCTTTGCCTCTTGCATATCTTCGTGGATCGAGAACTAGAATACCCCTTTTCTTCGGAGTTGGCTTAGGAGTTGGTTCAGGAAGTGTCCAATTATGTTCATTAGTCAACATATTATTCAATAGCAATCCAGCTTGATCAACTGTTCTTTCCTTGAAAACACAACCAGCACAACTATCCAGGTGGTCTCTGGAAGCATCGGTTAGTCCATTATAAAAGATATCAAGTATTTTATTTTTCTTGAGAGGATGATCAGGCAAAGCATTAAGTAATTGGAGAAGCCTCCCCCAAGCTTGTGGGAGACTCTCTTCTTCAATTTGCACAGTTATATATTTCCCTTAAAGCATCTTGTTTCTTATGAGCGGGGAAATATTTAGCAGAGAAGTAATGAATCATATCCTGGGGACTACGCACACAACCAGGATCAAGAGAATTAAACCATGTTTTAGCATCACCCTTTAATGAGAAAGGAAATAATTTAAGGATATAGTAGTAGCGAGTTTTCTCATCATCAGTGAATAGGGTGGCTATATCATTTAATTTAGTAAGATGTGCCACAACAGTTTCAGATTCATAGCCATAAAAAGGATCAGATTCAACCAAAGTAATTATCTCAGGATCGATAGAGAAATCATAATCCTTATCAAGAATACGTATAGGTGAAGTAGCAAAAGCAGGGTCATATTTCATTCTAGCATTCAAAGATTTTTATTTCAGCTTAGCTAATAATTTCTTAAGATCATTCCTATCATTGCAAGCAAGAAAGTCTCTAGCAGTTTCTTCATCCATAACATAACCCTCGGGCACAACAAGCAATTCATATCTAGGGGGAGAATCTTCATCATCACTTTCATCCATATTATCAGTTTCAATAATTTCATTCTCTCTAGCCCTAGCAAGTTGTTCATCAAGAAATTCACCTAGTGGCACAGTAGTATCAAGCATAGAAGTAGTTTCATCATAAGTATCATGCATAGTAGAAGTGGCATCATCAATAACATGCGACATATCAGAATTAATAGCAGAAGCAGGTTTAGGTGTCGCAAGCTTACTCAAAACAGAAGGTGAATCAAGTGTAGAGCTAGATGTCAGTTCCTTACCTCCCCGAGTAGTTGAGGGATAAATTTTGGTTTTCTCGTCTTTCAAGTTCCTCATAATGACCAGCAGATATAAATCCCAAGTGACTCAAAGAATAGAGCTATGCTCCCCGACAACGACGCCAGAAAATAGTCTTGATAACCCACAAGTATAGGGGATCGCAATAGTTTTTGAGGGTAGAGTATTCAACCCAAATTTATTGATTCGACACAAGGGGAGCCAAAGAATATTCTCAAGTATTAGTAGTTGAGTTGTCAATTCAACCACACCTGGTTAACTTAATATCTGCAGCAAAGTAGTATGGAAGTAATGGTAACGGTAGCAAAAGTAACAACAGCAGTTTTGTAGTAATTGTAACAGTGGCCACGGTAAAGTAACTAAGCAAAGAGCAATATGTGAAAAACTCGTAGGCATTGGATCGGTGATGGAGAATTATGCCGGATGCGATTCCTCATGCAATAGTTATAACATAGGGTGACACAGAACTAGCTCCAAGTCATCAATGTAATGTAGGCATGTATTCCGAATATAGTCATACGTGCTTATAGAAAAGAACTTGCATGTCATCTTTTGTCCTACCCTCCCATGGCAACGGGTCCCACCGAAACTAAGGGATATTAAGGCCTCCTTTTAATAGATTACGGACCAAAGCATTAACACTTAGTGAATACATGAACTCCTCAAACTACGGTCATCACCGGAGTGGTCCCGATTATTGTCACTTGGGGTTGCGGATCATAACACATAGTAGGTGACTATAGACTTGCACGATAGGATCAAGAACTCACATATATTCATGAAAAAATAATAGGTTCAGATCTGAAATCATGGCACTCGGGCCCTAGTGACAACCATTAAGCATAGCAAAGTCATGGCAACATCAATCTCAGAACAAAGTGGATACTAGGGATCAAACCCTAACAAAACTAACTCGATTACATGATAAATCTCATCCAACCCATCACCGTCCAGCAAGCCTACGATGGAATTACTCACGTACGGCGGTGAGCATCATGAAATTGGTGATGGAGGAAGGTTGATGATGATGATGGGGACGGATTCCCCTCTTCGGAGCCCCGAACGGACTCCAGATCAGCCCTCCCGAGAGTGATTAGGGCTTGGCAGCGGACCCATATTGTAAAACGCGATGAATCCTTCTCTCTGATTTTTTTCTCCCGAACGTGAATATATAGAGTTGGAGTTGAGGTCGGTGGAGCACCAGGGGGCCCACGAGGCAGGGGGCGCGCCCAGGGGATAGGCGCGCCCCCACCCTCATGGACATGGTGTGGGCCCCTGGCCTTGATTCTTTCGCCAGTATTTTTTATTAATTCCAAAAATATTCTCCGTGAAGTTTCAGGTCATTCCGAGAACTTTTATTTCTGCACAAAAATAACACCATGGCAATTCTGCTGAAAACAGCGTCTGTCCGGGTTAGTTCCATTCAAATCATGCAAGTTAGAGTCCAAAACAAGGGCAAAAGTGTTTGGAAAAGTAGATACGATGGAGACGTATGAAAGATCATATGGAAATTATACATAAAAAGATGCATAATTTTGCTACTAATCTTGGGTCAAAAGCGGGCGATATTTTTAAGTTGTTAAAAGACAGGGGTATTGTCGGTGTCAAAACCGGCGGATCTCGGGTAGGGGGTCCCGAACTGTGCGTCTAGGCGGATGGTAACAGGAGACAAGGGACACGATGTTTACCCAGGTTCGGGCCCTCTTGATGGAGGTAAAACCCTACGTCCCGCTTGATTGATATTGATATTGTGGATGTTTACAAGAGTGGATCTACCACGAGATCAAGGAGGCTAAACCCTAGAAGCTAGCCTATGGTATGATTGTAAGGGTTGTTGTGATTGTTGTCCCTACGGACTAAAGCCATCCGGTTTATATAGACACCGGAGAGGGCTAGGGTTACATAGAGTCGGTTACAATGGTAGGAGATCTACATATCCGTATCGCCAACCTTGCCTTCCACGCCAAGGAAAGTCCCATCCGGACACGGGGTGAAGTCTTCAATCTTGTATCTTCATAGTCTTGGAGTCCGGTCGATGATGATAGTCCGGCAAATGAGAGTTCGGCTGATGATGGTAGTCCGGCTATCCGGACACCTCCTAATCCAGGACTCCCTCAGTAGCCCCTGAACCAGGCTTCAATGACGATAAGTCCGGCGCGTATATTGCTTGGCATTGCAAGGCGGGTTCCTCCTCCAAATGATAGAAGATTGTGAACACCAGGATAGTGTCCGCTCGCAAAATAAATTCCACATTCCACCGTAGAGAGGATAATAACATATACACAAGTTCAATTTGTCGACGCTTTCCGTGGCATGACGTCACACCACTACCAAGCCATTACTCGAATTGTTTTTACTTTACCACCTCAGCGCATTTAGCGAAGCGGTTTCCTTGGCACGTCTTGTTGAAGCAGAGATCGTGTTTCCCCTTAATCCGGGATTCTCATCAATACGGGCGTGGGTAACCCAACCGCATCATTGATGGTGACGCTTGAGAGATAAGCGAGTTTTACCAGGCCGGTGGGGGACGCTTGAGATTTCGCCCGCCCATATAAGGGATAAGGATTCACCTTCTCACCTACGCCTTCTTCCTCCTTTGCTTATCCATCTCCACGCTTTTCGAGCTCCAGCGCCCAAGTTCGCGCATCTCGTCTCAACCTTCTCGACCATGTCCGGAGCGGGAGGTAAATGGTTGGCCTCCACCGTTAAGGAGGAGCAAATCGCCCAGACTGCTGGCGCCGGATACCTCTCCAAATGACATCACAAGACCGGCTGCCCGACGAGGGGCAGCTCATCCCCACCCCTAGGCCCCATGAGAGGGTTGTCTTTCTTTCCCACTTCCTCCATGGATCGGGCTTTCCACTTCACCCCTTTGTTCGGGGCTCATGTTCTACTATGGCCTGATTTCCATGATCTGGCGCCGAACTTCATCCTCAACATCTCGGCGTTTATCGTGGGTATGCGAAACCTTCCTCGCATCCAGCCCCACTTGACTTGTGGCTCAAGACCTTCAATGTCAAGCGAAGGTAGTGAAGGGCATTCAAGCGGAGTGCGGAGGCACCATGTTGGGCAAGATGCCCAATGTCCTTTGGTTCAAGGGGCCTTCGTGGAATCCGTCAAGGTGGCAATCAGGTGGTTCTACATCACCGAGCCGCGTGACCCTAAATGGGCGGCGGCCCCGAAGTTTAGATCTGGTATCCCCACGCAGCTCACTTCACGGAAAGAGAAGGGCTTCTGTGGGGCAGTTTGAAGGAGCTGACGGACTCCAAGCACATATCAAGAAGCTGGTGAAGAAGCTCAGGCTGGTTAACGTGGTCCAAGTCATGCTCGTCCGCCGGATTCTCCCATGCCAAGAGCGGGCATTCAATCTATGGGAGTTCGATCCGGAACAGCACCAGGCGCTGAACAAGCTCTTCGACACAACGTACGAAGGCGCCTGGAAGGTGCTGTTCAAGGGCGCCGAAGCCCCCGTGATCCTGCGATCAAGATCACGGATTTATTTCATGGCCGCCAGCCGACGAGGTAAGTGATTCTACCCTTTACGGGACACTTGTTTTTCATAGTTTGACTCTATGCGGGTTTTAACTTCCCTTTTCCTTTGACAGACTGGATGAAGAAGGCGGAGCAGATTACCTGTCCGGCTCCTATGCCGAAACTCCAAAGACGCCGTCTAGCGAGGCTGCTGGTTCCGGCACCGCACGTGGTGCCGGAGAAGAAGGCCAAGAAGGAGGCCACGGGTGCTCGAAAGAGTGCCCGTTTTCAGGTGTCCGACGACTCCGGGGCAAACTCCTCCCCCGAAAATGAGGAGGAGGAAGAGGACTCTCTCCCAGAGGATAGAGAGAGGAAGAGGAAGGCTTCCCCAACAGGGGAGGCCGAAGGGTCCAAGAGGGGAAGGACTGTTCCCCCGACAGCTCTGCCAACATCAACGTTGGCGAGGAAGAATGGCCTTCAAGGGCCAGGCCTCCGGCGAGATCGTAAGTATCCGGATTCCTGAATGATTTATAATTTCTTTTTCTGCGTCACCTAGTGTCATTCTAACGCCGCATGCTGCCTGTAGTCCGGCCAGTGATGATCTCCCCGCTTCGTCGAGCGGGTCGTTGGCTTCGTCGGATGTAGATTCCATCCCGACCGCCTCCACCTCGTGACGCCTTGAAGACGCCGAGGTGGGATCCCGAAGGGACCCGTCGAGGAGGCTCGGGCGCCACAAGGCGCCCTCCGGACTTTCTTGCGCCGGACTCCACAATGTAACCCGCAGTGGTTCCGGAGTCCGGCAGCGGCCCTTCGATCGAAGGGCAAGACCGTGGACGCCGCGGCTTCCGTCCAACCGGAGGCGCCGGGCAATTTGTTGGAGGCACTGCAGAGCGCTTCCATCAAGGAAGAACACCGCACTATTATGTGTGCGGTGATTCAGAAGGTGCAGCTCACCAAAGGCGGGCTGACCGAAGCCTGCAATAGCCTTCTATCAGGCTTTGAGGTAAGAAGTTAAAAATATGCAACGTAATACCGCATAGACAGTAGCCCCTGATGCTCGGTTCGGTGTTCGGAAAGAAAAGCCGGACTGAGGATCTTAAAAAGATATACGTGAGGTTGCTAAGAAATCATGTCAATATGGGTTGCAGGCGCCGACCTCTGCCGCACTTATCATGCGGAGGTCGGTGCGTTGAAGCAGAGCTCGAGCGGTCCGGCAAGAGCTCGGCCGCGCCAGAAGCAGCTCCAAGACAAAGAAGGTGAGTAACACCGCTTTGAATTTGTACCTTCATGTAAAAGGATTTAGGTTGCGACAAAAAATAACAAGGATAACATGGGTACTGCAGGGCCCACGAACGAGGTGGCGGCCCTGAAGGAGGCCGTGTCCGCGGCCGAACGCAATGCGGCCACGGAACGGGGAGAGCGAGAAAAGCAAGAGGCGCGGGTGGCGGTGGTTCAGCAAGAGCTCCAGGCTCTCATGGAAAAGCATGAGAGGTTGGAGCGTGACTCAAAGACTCGAGAGTCCGAGCTTGCCTCGGCTCTCGAAAGTGCCAAAACCGCCAAGGCCGAGGCCCATAGGTCCCTTCAGGAGGTTGAGTTGATGAGGAAGATAGCGGCGGGTAAGGCTTTTTTCATGCAAAGCAAGCATGTGAATGTAAATTATGTGTTACTTACCCAAATTCGGAGCTCTCCAGGGGCGTTTGCAGATCTGCCTTGCAGCGTGTCTGATGCCGCCGCATTCTACCGAGCCGAGGAGGGGGGCTCAACGGAGAAGGTCTTCGTCTCGGTATCTTTGAGGCCGGCCATCCGTGCCCCTAGCGACCGGTGAAGCAGCTGGTCGAAGCTTCACAAGGTGGCGGCGAGGCCATGAAGGGCCTCATAGTCCGGCTGTGGCTGGCGAGGCCATGCACAGGAGCTACTTCGGCCTCGTCTGACGGCTGGTGGATGCGTGCCCCACAGGTGGAGGTTATCAAGCGCTCACTTTGTATTGAAGGTGCTCGTCGGGCCCTTGCCCGCGCAAAGGTGCATTGGGGCAAGCTGGATGCGGAGAAGCTAATCATCGACGCAGCGCCGCCCGGGCAAGGAGCATCGTACGCCCGAAATTTACTATAAGGCTGTCCTGAAGGGTGCCCGCAAGATTGCGGATGAGTGCCCCAGGGATGTAATTATTGAGTGAATTCTCAATGTGTTATCCTGTGCGCTGAAAATCTTGTTCATATGCGCTAAGCAACGCTTGTTTAATTTAAAATATTACCTTCTGTGCGGCCGTTTATTAAATCTGAGAGATGTCAAGTCGTCGGCTTCAAATTTCATGCCACGAAGTGGGTGTTCGGATAAACTTGAGCACTCTTGTTCCCATTTTTGGGTCCATCTAGGGAGGCGCTCAACACAACGAACAAGGCAACCGGACTTATAGTGCTTGAACACTCTCACTTAGCCATAGAATTCTATAATTTTAAATTTGGCGAAGCCCTAGTATTCGGAAGACCGAATTGGGGCGCTATCCACGCCTTCATCGGACATAATCCGGAACTTCGCTCGAAGCGGCGTAGGTCTTTAAGGACCCGAAAGGACCTCTCGAACAGCGACCAGTCTCTCGCCTTATCGTGTCGGTCAGTTTTAGCTTTCTCCACTGAGGCGTTAACCCGGCTCAACCGGGGCGCAATCGCACTGGTTCTCCCAGTGCTACCTTAGCCGATAGAACGGAACGTAAGGTGCCGAACATGGGAGCCGCGCAAACCCAACTATTGACCCAAGGCAGGATTCAGAGCTGATTCATATAATGCTATAAGTTCGGGTGCCGCACTTGAGAAAGTGTGCGGACTTTATCACACCATAAAGCGGAGGACATAAGCCCCTGGTGTGTTTGGTCGTACCAAGATGCACGGGTGCAACATGTTGTAAATGAACATATATATATATATATATTTATATATATATATATATATATATATAAAGTAATGCAATTATAGGCAAAAGTGCTGCATTTTATTCGAGAAGATATGCTATCAGTGCGGAATGATACAAATAGTCACGGAAAGCAAGGGATTGGATGAATTAAAGGCGTCTCCCTCGAGGGTAGGCAGCGGAATGTTGTATTTAACAAATTTAATGCTTGTGATGGAGACCACCGAGTGTCTGTCGCGGCCTTTGTCCTTCCCTGGCTGTTGCATCATGAGTTCGGCAGGTTCGCCACGGACCGAGTTCTGGATAAAAAGAGAGAAAAAAGAGCGACACACTTGGGAGCCCCTGGTGTGGTCGAACCGCACTGGACCTGTTGTGGTTGTGCCCTTCCCCTATGCCCATGGTATCTCCGTATGCGTAATAATGTACGTGGAGAGTTTGTCTTGCGATTCGCGAGGGCTGGGATTGGGGCCGCATTACTGGCGATGCCGCGAACGTGCTGTGGTCTTGGTTGATGTTGCTCCGGCACGTTTGGTCGTGTCCGGTCGTTTAACGGCCGGACTCGAGAATTGCCTTAAGAGGCTGCTCAGACTTCCGCGAGAGCGCTGTATGTTCCTCCGTTCGGAGGGAGCGTTCCGTGTTTCCATTGACCGTGATGACTCCACGAGGGCCTGGCATCTTGAGCTTAAGGTATGCATAATGCGGCACCGCGTTGAATTTTGCAAACGCGGTTCGTCCGAGCAGAGCGTGATAGCCGCTGCAGAACGGGACTATGCCGAAGATTAACTCCTCGCTTCGGAAATTATCCAGGGATCCGAAGACCACTTCCAGTAATGGCGAGCCTGCATAATTGGCCTCGACACCTGGTATGACGCGTCTTTGAAGGTCGTCGTTGTAGGTTTAATCCTTGAAGGGTCTATGCCCATCTTGCACACTGTATCCTGATAAAGCAGGTTCAGGCTACTGCCGCCGTCCATCAGGACTCTCGTGAGGTGAAATCCATCAACGATTGGGTCTAAAACCAATGCGGCGAATCCGCCATGGCGGATACTGGTCGGATGGTCTCTTCGATCGAAAGTGATCGGGCAAGAGGACCATGGGTTGAATTTTGGGGCGACTGGCTCCATCGCGTATACGTCCCTTAGTGCATGCTTCCGCTCCCTCTTGGGAATATGCGTTGCGTATATCATGTTTACCGTCCGAACTTGAGGGGGAATCCCTTTTGTCCTCTGTTGTTCGGCGGCCGGGTCTCTTCCTCGTCATCGCTGTGTAGCCCCTTGTCACTCTTTTCGGCGACTAATTTGCCTGCCTGCTTGAATACCCAACAATCTCTGTTGGTATGGTTAGCTGGCTTTTCGGGGGTTCCATGAATTTGACAAGAGCGGTCGAGTATTCGGTCCAAATTTGACGGGCCCGGAGTGGTTCTTTTGAATGGCTTCTTCCGTTGACCGGGTTTGGAGCCTCGGAATCCGGCGTTGACTGTCGTATCCTCATTGCCGTCGCCGTTGATGCGGTGTTTGTTTTTGTTTCGACGCAACCTGCCATTGCGGTCCTTGGTATTCGGACTGCCAGCGTTTTTGCGGAGGTTGTTACTGCGAGCGAGCCAGCTATCCTCTCCCGCACAGAAGCGGGTCATGAGGGATGTGAGGGCTGCCATGGATTTCGGCTTCTCTGTCCTAGGTGCCGGGCCAGCCACTCGTCATGGATGTTATGTTTGAAGGCAGCGAGTGCCTCCGCATCCGGACGGTCGGCGATTTGATTTTTCTTTGTTAGGAACCGTGGTTCCGTAATTGCCCGGCCGATTAAATGCAGCTGCTGGATTATGTGGCTTAGGTCATCTGCGTCCGGTGGTCGCACATACGTGCCACAGAAGTTGTCGAGGAATGCGGCTTCCAGGTCTTCCTAGCATCCAATTGACTCTGCGGGCAGGCTGTTAAGCCAATGCCGAGCTGGTCCTTTAAGCTTGAGTGGGAGATATTTGATGGCGTGAAGGTCGTCGCCGCGGGCATGTGTATATGGAGGAGATAATCCTCAATCCAGACCGCGGGGTCTGTTGTGCCATCGTAGGATTCGATATTAACGCATTTGAACCTTTCAGGGATTTGATGATCCATTACTTCGTCAGTGAAGCATAGTGGGTGTGCGGCGCCTCTGTATTGAGAAATATCGCGACGTAGCTCGAGAGAGCGTTGTCTGCTGTGTTCGGCCCGGCCGGAGTAGTTGTATCCGGTGCGACGGTATTCGTCGTGGGTCGTTACGCCCACGTGATCCATAGATAGATCTGGATTGTCTTGCCTTGTCCTCCAATATATCTCGCAAGTCCGGCGCGTTCCCGTGGCTTCCTGCTTTTAGAAGCGATGCCGGGTACGATTTTGGTGGAGGGCTTGCATGCCTCTCTATCGCGCCACGAGGTGGTCGGTCTGCCGTACAGCGCTGGTGATGCTGCCTCCTCTAATCGGGGAGCAACTTGCGCTTTGGGTAACTTTTGGAGGGGCGTTCGAGTTCATACTCTTGACGCGAGGACCTCGGTCCATCTGTCGGCCAAGAGGGTCTTGATCAGCTTGAAGTCGTTGTTGCTTTTTCTTTAGGCTGTTTGCCGTGGCCATTAGCCCTGCGTCTAAAACGCTCTTGCTCGACGGGATCCTCGTGCACGCATTTAATTCGTGCCGCCGAGGCTTGCCTCGCTCCGGAGGGAGGTAAGTAATTGTCATCCTCGACCTCTTCGACCGCCGCCCTCTCCCGAGGGCTTGCTTCGCTTCCTCCTGCTGGATCGTCTTTGGAGGGAGTTGTCTTCGCACTTTCGGGGTGTTATTATCTCATGTGCCGGAATCTCCATTCTTGCCGTGGCGGGATTTAGAGCGGCGCCGCTGACGTCGGCGCTTGGGCTGTTTCTTTAAGGAATCGGCCTCCGCTGCTTCTTCGCCGTCCCCATCTTTTGGGGTGTCGACCATGTATATGTCGTATGACGAGGTGGTTTTCTAGTGTCCTGTAGGCACTGGTTCTTGGTAGTCTCCGGCATCGTCGTCCATACCGTCGATGTCTTCGGAGTCGTAGTCGAATCGTCGGTTAAATAAATCGCCGACGGTGGCTACGAGTGGGTGGTGGGTGGGATCTGTACTTCTTCGTCATCCGCGTACCATCCGTCCTGTCCGTAGTTCGGCCAGGGCTCTTCGGATAGCGAGAGATGCTTCAATGAATTTATGATATCGCCTAAGGGCGAGTGCTGAAGGATGTCCGCAGCGGTGAATTCCATGATCGGCGCCCAATCGGATTCGGCGGTGGGCGCAGGAGGTTCGGAGTCCGGCAGGGAGTCCGGCACCTCGGAGTCATGGGCTTTACGGGGGACAAGGTAAGTGTTCGGCTCCATCGCTGTAGGGATTGCGGCTCTCGAGGCGGTGTCCAGCCATCCGTCCTCGATCCGAGCGATCGGCTCCGGACTATGAGTCAGAGCGGATTCGTGTGCGGCCTCCAAGGGGCTGTCCGGTGGCAGAGTTTGGTCATGCCCATCGTGACAGCGCGGCGCGCCCGGCTGCGGCTCGGATCCATCGAGGATCAAGTCCCCGCGGATATCGGCCGTGAAGTTTAGGCTTCCAAACCTGACCTGACGGCCAGGGGCGTAGCTTTCGATCTGCTCCAGATGGCCAAGGGAGTTGGCCCGCGAAGTCTGCTGCCGAATCTGAAGATCTGTCCGGGAGAAAGGTCTCACCCAGACTGCGTCATTGTTGATTGAAGAGGCCATCAAGCCTATCGGTGACGACCACGCAGGAACTTTCAATGAAAGCACCAATGTTGGTGTCAAAACCGGCGGATCTCGGGTAGGGGGTCCCGAACTGTGCGTCTAGGCGGATGGTAACAGGAGACAAGGGACACGATATTTACCCAGGTTCGGGCCCTCTTGATGGAGGTAAAACCCTACGTCCTGCTTGATTGATATTGATATTGTGGATGTTTACAAGAGTGGATCTACCACGAGATCAAGGAGGCTAAACCCTAGAAGCTAGCCTATGGTATGATTGTAAGGGTTGTTGTGATTGTTGCCCTACGGACTAAAGCCATCCGGTTTATATAGACACCGGAGAGGGCTAGGGTTACATAGAGTCGGTTACAATGGTAGGAGATCTACATATCCGTATCGCCAAGCTTGCCTTCCACGCCAAGGAAAGTCCCATCCGGACACAGGGTGAAGTCTTCAATCTTGTATCTTCATAGTCTTGGAGTCCGGTCGATGATGATAGTCCGGCAAATGAGAGTTCGGCTGATGATGGTAGTCCGGCTATCCGGACACTCCCTAATCCAGGACTCCCTCAGGTACCTTAATCCATGAAAGAATAGAAGAAAGTTCGTCTCGAATCGATAAATTGGAAGAAATCTTTAGTAATCGAAGCCTGGCTTTTACTACCACTACAATTATTGAGGAAACTCCCGTAAAGAGTAGGAGATCTAGGAACAAGGGTGCAACTTATAGTGATAGCAATAAAGGAGATCTTAAGATGATTATTATCCACCCTGATTTTGTTGAAGTGATAAGAGATCCTTTTTGCAAGAATTAAATTTTTAAATTTACCCCTAGAAGTATTGCTTTTGAAAGTCTTTATGCTAAATCTTTGAAGGATTCTAAGTGTTTGATTAAAGAGTTGGACAAAGATGACAAAACTTAGATCCTTGCCGTACGCCTAGCTAAGGGCGTAAAACTATAGCGCTTGTTGGGAGGCAACCCAATGAATAAAATTTATTTTTTCTTTTTGCTTTCTGTTCTTGTGTGTTTACACAATTATGCTACTGGTATGATTGTGTTTTAGTTAGTGTTTGTGCCAAGTAGAACTAATAGGATCTTCTTGGGTGATATTTGTTTGATCTTGCTGAAAAAGAAAAACTTTCTACTCGTGAAAATACTTGTTAAACTTCACTAGAACGTGATTAAATGCCAATTTTTTTGCAGAAGATCATAATACAAATTATACAGGTTGTCCTAGTTTTTCAGATTTTTTGGAGTTCCAGAAGTATTCGAACAAATCAGATTGCTACAAACTGTTCTGTTTTGACAGATTCAGTTTTCTTTGTGTTGTGTGCTTATTTTGATGGCTCTATGGTTTTCTTTGATGAGTTTTTGCCATAGAAAAGTTGGAATACAGTAGATATAATACAAAAACGAAATATGAATTGGTTTGATACAACACTTATAGTAGTGGTTTGCTTTCTTATACTAACGGATCTCACGAAAGTTTTGTTGAGTTTTGGGTGATTGAAGTTTTCAAGTTTTGGGTTATCTTACGATGGATGAAGGAAGGATGTAAGAGCCTAAACTTGGGGATGCGCCGGCATCTCAAGATATTATCCAAAAATGAGCAACCAACTAAGCTTGGGGATGCCCCCCGAGTGGCATCCCCGCTTTCTTCCAACAACTATCGGTATTTTACTCGAGGCTATATTTTTATTCGTCACATGATATGTGTTTTGCTTGGTGCGTCTTGTATGATATGTGTCTTTGCTTGTTTTATTTTGTGTTTTAAGTCATCAATCCTTGCTGGACACACCTATTTGAGAGAGCCAAAATTATATCATGACTTGTTAGAATTGCTCTCTATGCTTCACTTAAATCTTTTATGAGCTAGGACTTGCTACAGTGCTTCACTTATATCTTTTTGAGCACGGTGTGCTTTGTTATTTCTTAAGAAATTCTCTCTTGCTTCACTTAAATTATTTTGAGAGAAAGAAAATTTATTATGCTCATGTTCTTCACTAGTATTTGTTTGAGCTTATGAAAAGCAACACACGAAAATTAGTCCCAAAGTGATAGATATCCAAGAAGGATAAAGAAAAAAGAAAATGTCATGAAGATCATTGGACAAAATAAACTTGATTCTTAGTAATAGTTTTGAGATATGATGATGTGATATGTGAGTTATGTTGATGAGTAATTGAGCTCTAGTAAGAATATTGGTGTTAAGATTTGTGATTCCCTATGCATGCACGAAAGTCAATAGTCATGCAATGAAAATTATATCCTACTTGTGGTGCATTATTCGGTGTTAATTATGTTTAGTGCTTGCTTATGAGATTATTCGTTTCTTTTTTGGCCGCTTCTCAATCTTTTTGCTAGCCTTCATTTTGCACTAAGTATGACCTCTACTTGTGCATCCAAAATCCTTTAAACCAGTTTTGCCATATGAGTGCACTATATCTACCTATATGCGGTATTCTTTTGCCATTCTAAGCAAATTTGCATGTGCCATCTCTTTCAAAATAACTTCTCTTTTGTGTGTTTGTTTCACTCGCGGAACGGTAACGGGTAGCTAATATTTTCCATGCTGGATGTGTTATTCTCAAGATGAGTGTTTATTCACTTGTCATTGCACGAGAGTAAGGCAAAGGTTTTAGGGATGCCCAGTTCCGAAATGCAAAAATGAATTTACTTTATGTTGTCGAATAATAAATTCCTTGGAAAGTGTTGGTATGGAGGGCACCCGTGATACGGTTAGCCATGGAAAGTGAAAGAATGGGGAAAGGAATAAACTTTATTTTCTGTTTGGGAACCGCCTATGGCATATCTGGCATGGAAAGTGTTCGGAACTCTGAGTCGTTTTGGTTGGTGGGATAGATACACCTCCCTAAATGTTTTTATCTCTAATTTTTTCGCTTTCAGCTCTAGCACCTCTACAAATCCCTACTTCCCTCTACGAAGGGCCTTTATTTTTCCTTATGCAATTTTTATTTTTGAGTCTCCATCTTCTCTTACAAAAGCACCAACTAAGAGGCAATATGATCGTACTTAAGTATTGGGTGTAGGTAATATGCGAGTGTGTTTCATCAATGGATCAATGTTTGAGCGTGATGGGCTAGGGATAACTTATTTTAGCATTGATATTTTGAAAGACATGGTTGCTTGTTGATATGCTTGAGTATCTAAATTATTATGTCAAAACTATACTATTGCTTTGAATCACATAAAAGTCCAGATGTCCATGTTATAAAGAAAAGAATATGATATGACCTGATGAATAGCACTCCACATTAAAAATTCTATTTTTATCACTTACCTACTCGAGGACGAGTAGGAGTTCAGCTTGGGGATGCTGATACGTCTCCAACGTATATATAATTTTTGATTGGTCATGCTGTTTTATTATCAATCTTGGATGTTTTATAATCATTTTATATCATTTTATATAACTTTTTGGTACTAACCTATTGACATAGTGCCAAGTGCCAGTTGTTGTTGTTTCCATGTTTTTTACATCGCAGGAAATCAATATCAGACGGAGTCCAAATGCAACGAAACTTCACGATGATTTTTTATGGACCAAAAGAAAGAAGTTGGGCCCTGGTTGCACCTGGGGGGTGTCCCGAGGAGGGGACAACCCACCAGGGCGGGCCAGGAGGCCCAGGCGTGCCCTGGTGGGTTGTGCCCACCTCGGGTGCCCCCGGACCGCTCTTTGCTCTATAAATACCCCAAAAATCCCAGAACATTAGGGGAGTCGACGAAATATTCATCCAGCCGCCGCAGAGTCCAGAACCACCAGATCCAATCTAGACACCATCTCGGATGGGGTTCACCACCTCCATTGGTGCCTCTCCGATGATGCGTGAGTAGTTCTTTGTAGACCTTCGGGTCCGTATTAGTAGCTAGATGGCTCTCTCTCTCTCTCTCTCTCTCTCTCTCTCTCTGTCTGTCTCTCGCTGAATTCTCAATACAATGGTCTCTTGGAGATCCATATGATTGCGGTGTTTTTGTTGGGATCTGATGAACTTTGAGTTTATGATCAGTCATATCTTTTTATATCCATGAAAGTTATTTGAGTGTCTTTGATCTCTTATTTGCATGATCTATTATAGCCTCGTATTTCTTCTCCGATATTTGGGTTTTGTTTGGCCAACTTGATCTATTTATCTTGCAATGGGAAGAGGTGCCTGGTAGTGGGTTCGCTTACAAAGGTTTCGATCCCGATGTAAAGGGAAACGACACGTATGCATCATTGCTACTAAGGATAAAAAGGCGAGATCTATATCTATGCAATAGATAAACAGATCTTGTCTACATCATGTTATCGTTCTTATTGCATTACTCCGTTTCTCCATGAACTTAATACACTAGATGCATGCTGGATAGCGGCCGGTGTGTGGAGTAATAGTATTAGATGCAGGCAGGAGTCGGTCTACTAATCTTGGATGTGATGCCTATGTAATGATCATTGCCTGGATATCGTCATAATTATTTGAGATTCTATCAATTGCCCAACAGTAATTTGTTTACCCACCGTTTGCTATCTTTCTCGAGAGAAGCCACTAGTGAAACCTACGCCCCCGGGTCTTCTTCCTCATATATTTGCTTGTGATCTACTTTTCCTTTGCATTTTTATTCAGATCTATTAAACTAAAAATACAAAAAATACTTTGCTGCACTTTATTTATTTGTGATCTATTATTTCAATCTACTACAATTTTCTGACATCGTTACCCGAAAGGGATTGACAACCCCTTTAACATGTATGGTTGCGAGGTGTTGTTATTTCTGTGCACGTGCTGCTTACGTTGTGTTGCTTGGTTCTCCTACTGGTTCGATAACCTTGGTTTCTTCACTGAGGGAAATACCTACCTTCGATGTGCTACATAATCCCTTCCTCTTTGGGAAAATACCGACGTAGTCCTATCAGACAGGAGCTTTTCGGCGCTATAGTCAGAGAGCGATCAAAAGGAATTTCTGGCGCCGTTGCCGGGAGGATCTTCAACATAACCAGGTTCCTAATCACAAATCTCATCTCCGTGCAATTTACATTATTTTGCATTTGCCTCTCATTTTCCTCTCCCCATTTCACAAAAAATTGCCTTTTATTCGCCTCTCTTTTTCCGTTTGCCGTTTTCTTGCCGGATCTGTTTTTACGTGCTTTCTTGTTTGCTGTTGTGGATAGTTCTTCCTCTATTGCTTACACTCCCGAGGACAAGGTCCTCAACTTTAAACAAAGGGGAGGATAAAATTTGAAAGATGCTTGGTATAGAATTTGCAATGCTCATAATAGATCTATCAGTAAGCAATCTACCGTTGTGCTTCTGCATTTTTTTATGTTGGCATCACCACTTGGTATAGATTTGTCCTTCATACGTTTACCGGTGTAAATTTCTTAATGAATCCTCCTTTTGATGCTCTTAATTCTATGAGAAATTTAGTGGGCTCACCACCTCTTATGGTTAATGAAACAATTTTGACTCTTGAGCATGTTATGGAAAGACTAGATGCTATTGAAAAGAAAATGCTCACCGAAGATCATATGGAAATTATACGTAAAAATATGCATAATTTTGCTACTAATCTTGGGTCAAAAGCAGGAGATATTTTAAAGTTGTTAAAAGACAGGGGTACCTTAATCCATGAAAGAATAGAAGAAAGTCCATCTCGAATCGATAAATTGGAAGAAATATTTAGTAATCTAAGCACGGATTTTACTACCACTAAAATTATTGAGGAAGCTCCCGTAAAGAGTAGGAGATCCAGGAACATGGCTGCAACTTCTAGTGATAGCAATAAAGGGGATCTTAAGATGATTAGTATCCACCCTGATTTTGTTGAAGTGATAAGAGATCTTTTTTGCAAGAATGAAATCTTTAAATTTACCCCTAGAAGTATTGCTTTTGAAAGTATTTATGCTAAATCTTTGAAGGATTCTAAGCGTTTGATTGAAGAGTTGGACAAAGATGACAAAACTTAGATCCTTGCCTTACGCCTAGCTAAGGGCGTAAAACTATAGTGCTTGTTGGGAGGCAACCCAATGAATAATTTTTTTTCTTTTTGCTTTCTGTTCTTGTGTGTTTACGCAATTATGCTACTGGTATGATTGTGTTTTAATTAGTGTTTGTGCCAAGTAGAACCAATAGGATCTTCTTGGGTGATAGTTGTTTGATCTTGCTAAAAAAGACAGAAACTTTGTGCTCACGAAAATAATTGTTAAAATTCATCAGAACGTGATAAAATGCCAATTCATTTTGTAGAAGATCATTATACAAATTATACAGGTTTTCCTTGTTTTTCAGAATTTTTGCAGTTCCGGAAGTATTCTAACAAATCGGATTGCTACAGACTGTTCTGTTTTGACAGATTCTGTTTTCTTTGTGTTGTGTGCTTATTTTGATGGCTCTATGGTTTTCTTTGATGAGTTTTTGCCATAGAAAAGTTGGAATACAGTAGATATAATACAAAAACAAAATATGAATTGGTTTGATACAACAATTATAGTAGTGGTTTGTTTTTTTATACTAACGGATCTCACGAAAGTTTTGTTGAGTTTTGTGTGATTGAAGTTTTCAAGTTTTGGGTTATCTTACGATGGATGAAGGAAGGATGTAAGAGCTTAAGCTTGGGGATGCCCCGGCATCCCAAGCTATTATCCAAATATGAGCAACCAACTAAGCTTGGGGATGCCCCCGAGTGGCATCCCCGCTTTCTTCCAACAACTATCGGTATTTTACTCGAGGTTATATTTTTATTCGTCACATGATATGTGCTTTGCATGGAGCGTCTTGTATGATATGTGTCTTTGCTTTTTTTTTAATACATCAATCCTTGCTGGACACACCTATTTGAGAGAGACAAAATTATATCATGACTTGTTAGAATTGCTCTCTATGCTTCACTTAAATCTTTTATGAGCTAGGACTTGCTCTAGTGCTTCACTTATATCTTTTTGAGCATGGTGTGCTTTGTTATTTCTGAAAAATTCTCTCTTGCTTCACTTAAATTATTTTGAGAGAAAGAAAATTTATTATGCTCATGATCTTCACTAATAATTGTTTGAGCTTATGAAAAGCAACACATGAAAATTAGTCCCAAAGTGATAGATATCCAAGAAGGATAAAGAGAAAAATAAAATGTCATAAGATCAATCGACAAAATAAACTTGATTCTTAGTAATAGTTTTGAGATATGATGATGTGATATGTGAGTTATGTTGATGAGTAATTGTGCTCTAGTAAGAATATTGGTGTTAAGGTTTGTGATTCCCTATGCATGCAAGAAAGTCAATAGTCATGCAATGAAAATTATATCCTACTTGTGGTGCATTTTTCGGCGTTAATTATGCTTAATGCTTGCTTATGAGATTATTTGTTTCTTGGTTTGTCGCTTCTCAATCTTTTTGCTGGCCTTCATTTTGCACTAAGTATGACCTCTACTTGTGCATCCAAAATACTTTAAACCAGTTTTGTCACATGAGTCCACTATATCTACATATATGTTGTATTCTTTTGCCGTTCTAAGAAAATTTGTATGTGCCATCTCTAGTTTTCAAAATAAACTTCTCTTTTGTGTGTTTGTTTCTCTCGAGGAATGGTAACGGGTGGCTAATATTTTCCATGCTGGATGTGTTATTCTCAAGATGAGTGTTTATGCACTTGTCAATGCACGAGAGTAAGGCAAAGGTTGTAGGGATGCCCAGTCCCGAAAGGCAAAAATGAATTTACTTTATGTTGTCAAATAATAAATTCCTTGGAAAGTGTTGGTATGGAGGGCTGTGACGTCCTTGATTCAACCATACACTAATCATACACGCAAATGTGTACGATCAAGATCAAGGACTCACGGGAAGATATCACAACACAACTCTAGACACAAATTGGAAAAAATACAAGCTTTATATTACAAGCCAGGGGCCTCGAGGGCTCGAATACATAAGCTCGAAAACACAAGAGTCAGCGGAAGCAACAATATCTGAGTACAGACATTAGTTAGACAAGTTTTTCTTAAGAAGGCTAGCACAAAAGCATCTACGATCGAAAAGGCAAGGCCTCTTGCCTGGGAGCCTCCTAACTACTCCCGGTCGTCGGCGGTCTCCACGTAGTAGTAGGCATCGACGGTGGCATCTGACTCCTGGGCTCCGACATCTGGTTGCATCAACCGGAAATAAGAAGAAAGGGGGAAAAGGGGGGCAAAGCAACCGTGAGTACTCATCCAAAGTACTCGCAAGCAAGGATCTACACTACATATGCAACATTATCAAAAGAAGGCTGTATATGTTGACTGGGCTACAGAAATGCCAGAATAGAGGGAAAGCCTAGTCCTATCGTGTTGGAAATATGCCCTAGAGGCAATAATAAAAGCATTATTATTATATTTCCTTGTTCATGATGATTGTCTTTTATTCATGCTATAACTGTATTATCCGGAAATCGTAATACACGTGTGAATACATAGACTACAATACGTCCCTAGTAAGCCTCTAGTTGACTAGCTCGTTGGTCAACAGATAGTCATGGTTTCCTGACTATGGACATCGGATGTCATTGACAACGGGATCACGTCATTAGGAAAATGACGTGATGGACAAGACCCAATCCTAAGCATAGCACAAGATCGTGTAGTTCGTTTTGCTAGAGCTTTTCCAATGTCAAGTATCTCTTCCTTAGACCATGAGATCGTTCAATTCCCGGATACCGTAGGAGTGCTTTGGGTGTATCAAACGTCACAACGTGGCGGGTGACTATAAAGGTGCACTACAGGTATCTCCGAAAGTGACCATTGGGTTGACACGGATCGAGACTGGGATTTGTCACTCCGTATTGCGGAGAGGTTTCACTAGGCCCACTCGGTAATGCATCATCAGAATGAGCTCAAAGTGATCAAGTGTCTGGTCATGGGATCATGCATTGCGGTACGAGTAAAGTGACTTGCCGGTAACGAGACTAAACGAGGTATTGGGATACCGACGATCGAGTCTCCGGCAAGTAACATACCGTTGGACAAAGGGAATAGAATACGGGGTTGCTTGAACCCCTGACATCGTGGTTCATCCGATGACAACATCGAGGAGCATGTGGGAGCCAACATGGGTATCCAGATCCCGCTGTTGGTTATTGACTTGAGGTAGTCTCGGTCATGTCTGCATGTCTCCCGAACCCGTAGGGTCTACACACTTAAGGTTCGGCGACGCTAGGGTTATTAGGAAGACAAGTATGTGATTACCGAATGTTGTTCGGAGTCCCGGATGAGATCCCGGACGTCACGAGGAGTTCCGGAATGGTCCGAGGTAAAGATTTATATATGGAAAGTGGTTAAACGGACTCCGGAAAGTTTTGGGGTATACTGTAATGTATCGGGGCCACCGGAGAGTTCCGAGGTCCACCGGAGGCCACCCCTCCCGGGGGGCCACATGGGCTAAGTGGGAGAGGGAGCCAGCCCCTGGTGGGCTGGGCGCACCTCCCCCCTTAGGCCCATGCGGCTAGGGCAAGGGGAGGGGAAACCCTAAAGAAAAAAAAGGGGGGGCGCCCCCTAGCTTGGGGGGCAAGCCACCCTCCCCTCCTCCCCTTTGGCCGCCGCCCCATCTAGGGTTTCCCCTAGATGGCCGCCCCCCTTGGCCCTCTCCTCCTATAAATAGAGGGGTGGGGGAGGGCTAGACACACCATTTGAAGGCGCAGCCCCTCCCCACCCCAACTCCTCTCTTTCTCCGCGTGTGCTTGGCGAAGCCCTGTCGGAGAACCTCTGCACCAATTGCACCACGCCGTTGTGCTGCCATTGGAGTTTTCTTCCTCAACCTCTCCTTCTCCCTTGCTGGATCAAGACGGAGGAGACGCCATCGTCCCGTACGTGTGTTGAACACGGAGGTGCTGTCCTTTCAGCACTTTGCTCATCGGTGATCGGAGTCACGTTGGGGCGTCATCATCATCACCACTCCCTCGAACGCTTCCGCACTCGATCTACAAGTGGTATGTAGATGCAAACTCTCTCTCTTGACTCGTTGCTTAGATGAACTCATAGATAGATCTTGGTGAAACCGTAGGAAAATTTTAATTTTCTGCAACGCGTTCTCCCCAACAGTGGCATCATGAGCTAGGTCTATGCGTAGTTCTCTTTGCACGAGTAGAACACAATTTTGTTGTGGGCGTGGATCTTGTCAACTTACTTTCCGTTACTAGTCGCTTTCTTGCTTCCGGTATTGTGGGATGAAGCGGCCCGGACCAACCTTACACGTGCTCTTACGTGAGACCGGTTCCACCAACTAACATGCACTAGTTGCATAAGGTGGTCTGGCGGGTGTCTGTCTCTCCTACTTTAGTTGGAGCGGATTCGATGAACAGGGTCCTTATGAAGGGTAAATAGAAGTTGACAAGATCACGTTGTGGTTATTCGTAGGTAAGAAAACGTTCTTGCTAGAACCCAATTGCAGCCACGTAAAAGATGCAACAACAATTAGAGGACGTCTAACTTGTTTTTGCAGCAATTGTCATGTGACGGATATGGCCAAGTTGTGATGAATGATGATATATTGTGATGTATGAGATCATGTTCTTGTAATAGGAATCACGACTTGCATGTCGATGAGTATGACAACCGCAGGAGCCATAGGAGTTGTCTTTATTTTGTATGACCTGCGTGTCATTGAAGAACGCCATGTAACTCACTTTACTTTATTGCTAAACGCGTTAGCCATAGAAGTAGAAGTAGTCGTTGGCGTGACAACTTCATGAAGACACGATGATGGAGATCATGATGATGGAGATCATGGTGTCATGCCGGTGACAGGATGATCATGGAGCCCCGAAGATGAAGATCAAGGAGCTATATGATATTGGCCATATCATGTCACTACTTTATAATTGCATGTGATGTTTATTATGATTATGCATCTTGTTTACTTAGATCGACGGTAGTAAATAAGATGATCCCTTAGAACAATTTCAAGAAGTGTTCTCCCCTAACTGCGTGCACCGTTGCTACAGTTCGTCGCTTCTAAGCACCACGTGTTGATCGGGTGTGATGGATTCTTACGTTCACATACAACGGGTGTAAGACAGATTTACACACGCAGTAAACACTTAGGGTTAACTTGACGAGCCTAGCATGTACGGACATGGCCTCGGAACACGGAGACCGAAAGGTCGAACACGAGTCGTATGGAAGATATGATCAACATGAGAATGTTCACCGGACGATGACTAGTCCGTCTCACGTGTTGATCGGACACGGCCTAGTCGACTCGGATCGTGTAACACTTAGATGACTAGAGGGATGTCTAATCTAAGTGGGAGTTCATTTAAATTTGATTAGATGAACTTAATTGTCATGAACTTAGTCTAAAACTTTTAAATGATATGTCTTGTAGATCAAATGGCCAACGCTCATGTCAACTTGAACTTCAACGCGTTCCTAGAGAAAACCAAGCTGAAAGATGACGGCAGAACTATACGGACGGGTCCTAACCCGAGGATTATCCTCATAGCTGCCAGGAAACAATATGTCCTAGAAGGACCGCTAGGTGACGCCCCGTCCCAAAGAACCAAGACATTATGAATGCTTGGCAAACTCATACCGATGATTACTCCCTCGTTCAAGGCGGCATGCTTTACAACTTAGAACCGGGCTCCAAAAGCGTTTTGAGCATCACGGAGCATATGAGATGTTCGAGCTGAAACTTGTTTTCCAAGCTCACGCCCGGGTCGAGAGATATGACATCTCCGACAAGTTCTATAGTTGTAAGATGGAGGAAAACAGTTCACAAGGAGCACATACTGAAGATGTCTGTGTTGCACAACCGTATGACCCAGCTAAACATTAACCTCCCTGATGAGGCGGTCATTGACAGAATCCTCCAGTCGCTCCCACCAAGCTACAAGAGCTTTGTGATGAACTACAACATGCAGGGGATGGTAAAGACCATTCTGAAGTGTTCTCTATCTTTGAAGTCAGCCGAGGTTGAAATCAAGAAAGAACATCAAGTATTGATGGTCAATAAGACCACTAAGTTCAAGAAGGGCAAGGGTAAGAAGAACTTCAAGAAGGACGGCAAGGAGGTTGCCGCTACCGGTAAGCAAGTTGCCGAGAAGAAGTCAAAGAATGGACCCAAACCCGAGACCTGAAAGTGCTTTTATTGCAAGGGAGGGGTCACCGAAGCGGAACTGCCCCAAATACTTAGCGGATAAGAAGGCCGGCAACACTAAAGGTATATTTGATGTACATGTAATTGATGTGTACCTTACCAAGACTCGTAGTAACTCCTGGGTATTTGATACCGTGCCGTTGCTCATATTTGTAACTCACAACAGAGCTGCGGAATAAGAGGAGACTGGCGAAGGGCGAGGAGGTGACGATCTTGGCGTCGGGAATGGTTCCAGAGTCGATGTGATCGCCACGGCACGCTACCTCTACATTTACCTACGGGATTAGTTATAAACCTTAATAATTGCTATTTGGTGCCAGGTTTGAGCATGAACATTGTATCTGGATCTCGTTTAATCTGAGATGGCTACTCATTTAAATCCGAGAATAATGGTTGTTCTATTTATATGAGAGAAATGTTTTATGGTCATGCTCCGATAGTCAATGGTTTGTTCTTAGTGAATCTCGAACGTAATGTTACACATGTTCATAGTGTGAATACCAAAAGATGTAAAGTTGATAACGATAGTCCCACATACTTGTGGCACTGCCGCCTTGGTCACATTGGTGTCAAGCGCATGAAGAAGCTCCATGCTGATGGACTTCTGGAGTCTTTAGATTATGAATCATTTGACACATGCGAACCATGCCTCATGGGCAAGATGACCAAGACTCCGTTCTCCGGAACAATGGAGCGAGCAACCAACTTATTGGAAATCATACATACCGATGTGTGTGGTCCAATGAGTGTTGAAGCTCGCGGAGGATATCGTTATGTTCTCACTCTCACGGATGACTTGAGTAGATATGGGTATGTCTACTTGATGAAACACAAGTCTGAGACCTTTGAAAAGTTCAAAGAATTTCAGAATGAGGTAGAGAATCAACGTGACCGAAAGATAAAATTCTTACGATCAGATCGTGGAGGAGAATATTTAAGTCACGAATTTGGCACACACTTAAGAAAATGTGGAATCGTTTCACAACTCACGCCGCCGAACACCTCAACAGAACGGTGTGTCCGAACGTCGTAATCAGACTCTATTGGATATGGTGCGATCTATGATGTCTCTTACCGATTTACCACTATCTTTTTGGGGATATGGTCTAGAGACAGCTACATTCACTTTAAATAGGGCACCGTCTAAATCCGTTGAGACGACACCGTATGAATTATGGTTTGGGAAGAAACCTAAGCTGTCGTTTCTAAAAGTTTGGGGATGCGATGCTTATGTCAAGAAACTTCAACCTGAAAAGCTCGAACCCAAGTCGGAAAAATGCGTCTTCATAGGATACCCTAAGGAAACCCTTGGGTATACCTTCTACCTTAGATCCGAAGGCAAGATCTTTGTTGCCGAACGGAACCTTTCTGGAAAAAGAGTTTCTCTCGAAAGGAGTAAGTGGGAGGAAAGTAGAACTCGATGAAGTACTACCTCTTGAACGGGATAGTGGTGCAGCTCGGAAAATGTTCTGTAATGCCCACACCAACCGAAGAGGAAATCAATGATGATGATCAAGGTACTTCGGATCAAGTTGCTCTGAACTTCAGAGGTCCACTAGGACACGTTCCGCACTGCAGTGGTACGGCAACCCTGTCACGGAAATCATGTTGTTAGACAACGGTGAACCTTGAACTATGAAGAAGCGATGGCGGGCCCGGATTCCAATAAATGGCTCAAGCCATGAAATCCGAGATAGGATCCATGTATGAAAACAAAGTATGGACTTTGACAGACTTGCCCGATGATCGGCGAGCGATAGAAAATAAATGGATCTTTAAGAGGAAGACGGACGTGGATGGTAATGTCACCATCTATAAAGCTCGACTTGTCGCTAAGGGTTATCGGCAAGTTCAAGGAATTGACTACGATGAGACTTTCTCACCCGTAGCGAAGCTTAAGTCCGTCCGAATCATGTTAGCAATTGCCGCATACTATGATTATGAGATATGGCAGATGGACGTCAAAACAGCGTTCCTTAACGGATATCTTAAGGAAGAGCTGTATATGATGCAGCCGGAAGGTTTTGTCGATCCTAAGAATGTCGACAAAGTATGCAAGCTCCAGCGTTCCATTTATGGGCTGGTGCAAGCATCTCGGAGTTGGAACATTCGCTTTGATGAGATGATCAAAGCGTTTGGGTTTATCTTGCACTTATGGAGAAGCCTGCGTTTACAAGAAAGTGAGTGGGAGCTCAGAGCATTTCTCATATTATATGTAGATGACATACTTTTGATGGGAAATGATATAGAACTCTTGGACAGCATTAAGGCCTACTTGAATAAAAGTTTTTCAATGAAGGATCTTGGAGAAGCTGCTTATATATTAGGCATCAAGATCTATAGAGATAGATCGAGACGCCTCATAGGTCTTTCACAAAGCACATACCTTGATAAGATTTTGAAGAAATTCAAAATGGATCAGTCCAAGAAAGGGTACTTGCACATGTTGCAAGGTGTGAGATTGAGCTCAGCTCAATGCCCGACCACGGCAAAAGATAAAGAAGAGATGAGTGTAATCCCCAATGCTTCAGCCATAGGATCTATTATGTATGCCATGCTGTGTACCAGACCTGATGTAAACCTTGACGTAAGTTTGGTAGGAAGGTACCAAAGTAATCCCGGCAAGGAACACTGGACAGCGGTCAAGAATATCCTAAAGTACCTGAAAAGGACAAAGGACATGTTTCTCGTTTATGGAGGTGACGAAGAGCTCGTCAGAAGGGATACGTCGACGCTTAGCTTCGATACAGATCTGGATGACTCAAAGTCACAAACCGGATACGTGTATATGTTGAATGGTGGAGCAAGAGCTGGTGCTGCAAGCAGAGCGTCGTGGCGGGATCTACATGTGAAGCGGAGTACATGGCAGCCTCGGAGGCAGGGCATGAAGCAATTTGGGTGAAGGAGTTCATCACCGACCTAGGAGTCATACCCAATGCGTCGGGGCCGATCAAACTCTTCTGTGACAACACTGGAGCTATTTCCCTTGCCAAGGAGCCCGTGTTTCACAAGAAGACCAGGCACATCAAGCGTCGCTCAACTCCATCCGTGAAAATGTTCAAGATGGAGACATAGAAATTTGTAAAGTGCATACGGATTTGAATGTCGCAGATCCGCTGACTAAACCTCTCCATGGGCAAAACATGATCAACACCGTAACTCTATGGGTGTTCGATTCATCACAATGTAACTAGATTATTGACTCTAGTGCAAGTGGGAGACTGTTGGAAATATGCCCTAGAGGCAATAATAAAAGCATTATTATTATATTTCCTTGTTCATGATGATTGTCTTTTATTCATGCTATAACTGTATTATCCGGAAATCGTAATACACGTGTGAATACATAGACTACAATACGTCCCTAGTAAGCCTCTAGTTGACTAGCTCGTTGGTCAACAGATAGTCATGGTTTCGACTATGGACATCGGATGTCATTGACAACGGGATCACGCCATTAGGAAAATGACGTGATGGACAAGACCCAATCCTAAGCATAGCACAAGATCGTGTAGTTCGTTTTGCTAGAGCTTTTCCAATGTCAAGTATCTCTTCCTTAGACCATGAGATCGTTCAATTCCCGGATACCGTAGGAGTGCTTTGGGTGTATCAAACGTCACAACGTAACTGGGTGACTATAAAGGTGCACTACAGGTATCTCCAAAAGTGACCATTGGGTTGACACGGACCGAGACTGGGATTTGTCACTCCGTATTGCGGAGAGGTTTCACTGGGCCCACTCGGTAATGCATCATCAGAATGAGCTCAAAGTGATCAAGTGTCTGGTCACGGGATCATGCATTGCGGTACGAGTAAAGTGACTTGCCGATGCGAGACTAAACGAGGTATTGGGATACCGACGATCGAAGTCTCGCAAGTAACATACCGCTGGACAAAGGGAATAGAATACGGGTTGCTTGAACCCTTGACATCGTGGTTCATCCGATGACAACATCGAGGAGCATGTGGGAGCCAACATGGGTATCCAGATCCCGCTGTTGGTTATTGACTTGAGGTAGTCTCGGTCATGTTTGCATGTCTCCCGAACCCGTAGGGTCTACACACTTAAGGTTCGGTGACGCTAGGGTTATTAGGAAGACAAGTAAGTGATTACCGAATGTTGTTCGGAGTCCCGGATGAGATCCCGGACGTCACGAGGAGTTCGGAATGGTCCGGAGGTAAAGATTTATATATGGAAAGTGGTTAAACGGACTCCGGAAAGTTTCGGGGTATACCGTAATGTATCGGGGCCACCGAGAGTTCCGAGGTCCACCGGAGGGGCCACCCCGCCCGGGGGCCACATGGGCTAAGTGGGAGAGGGAGCCAGCCCCTGGTGGGCTGGGCGCACCTCCCCCCTTAGGCCCATGCGGCTAGGGCAAGGGGAGGGGAAACCCTAAGAAAAAAAAGGGGGGGCGCCCCCTGGCTTGGGGGGCAAGCCACCCTCCCTCCTCCCTTTGGCCGCCGCCCCATCTAGGGTTTCCCTAGATGGCCGCCCCCTGGCCCTCTCCTCCTATAAATAGAGGGGTGGGGAGGGCTAGACACACCATTTGAAGGCGCAGCCCTCCCCACCCCAACTCCTCTCTTTCTCCCGCGTGTGCTTGGCGAAGCCACAGCCGGAGAACCTTTGCACCAATTGCACCACGCCGTCGTGCTGCCATTGGAGTTGTCTTCCTCAACCTCTCCTTCTCCCTTGCTGGATCAAGACGGAGGAGACGCCATCGTCCCGTACGTGTGTTGAACACGGAGGTGCTGTCCTTTCAGCACTTTGCTCATCGGTGATCGGAATCACGTTGGGAACGTCATCATCATCACCACTCCCTCGAACGCTTCCGTACTCGATCTACAAGTGGTATGTAGATGCAAACTCTCTCTTGACTCGTTGCTTAGATGAACTCATAGATAGATCTTGGTGAAACCGTAGGAAAATTTTAATTTTCTGCAACGTTCCCCAACATATCGAAGACTAGCATCTTCTGGAAACCACCATCTTGCAGCAACAGGAGGGAGTAGAGTAGCATAAGTAAATTAGTAGTAGTGTTATCAACCTCGCCCAGAGATCCTTTCTCGACTCCCTGCGAGAAAGCAATCCCAGAGCCATAATATCTAGTTATCATCACAATCTGTCGGGGATATACCCCGCGGCGTAAACCGGCCGGAAGTATAACCCGGCCGGACTTGGCGGTTTACCTGAAGAACCCGCTGAGTCTTGGCGGTTCACTGGCGACCCGGCGGTTTACGGTTCATTGGTAATCCGGCAGGCGGGTCAGAGGAGCGACAAGACCCGGTGGCCCCTTGGCGGTTCATGAAGGCCGGTTCAACTACGGTGGGCCGGTTTAAGAGGAAAGACATAAGGAATATTTGTCTTACAAGGAGTTAAGACCTGGACTTGTATCCGGTTTGTATTAGAGATAGACTAGTCCTAATCCTAATAGGACTCCACATGTAACCCACCCCTTCAACATATATAAGGAGGGGCAGGGCTCCCCAAAGAGGGACAAGCTACAAGCAAGAAGAAACAATCTTAGGGCTAGACACAAAGAGGAGAGCCGGTTTCTGGCGACTCCTCGTGATGATAATGAGACCTAGCCTCAAACAGCATGTAGGGTTTTTACCGATGATGTTTCCGGGGCCCGAAGCTGTCTAAATCCCTGTCTTGTGTTGCGTCTCTCGATTCCGCTCAACCCCTCTCAAGCTACCACATAGATGCGTTGGCCTCGCGACTAAGTCCTCGACATTAAGGACATCCGGCGTGTTAATTCCACGACGGTTGGCGCCCACCGTGGGGCTTGCGCATCGATGGTGTTGAGTTCTTGGAGGATCTTTCTAAGGATGGAGAAGTTCATAATTTTCAGATGAGAAGAGCCGGATTGCGTCTATGTGCACCGTCAACGCGGCCAGGCGATCCGTCGTGGCCGATCACTTTCCGTTGCATCGCTGCAAAAGCCAAGTGCAAAGGAGGTTTCATCAAGACGGATCAAGATCATCAAAATACTGTTATTTCCGTCGATTCACCGAAGTCGCCGCTGTTGCATAGCGGAGTTGCCGAGACGATTGCCTCAAGCCGGATCGATTTCTCTTTTTCAAATCTGGTTGTCAGTATGCATACAAGGAATCTTCCCGAATTTAACTCAAGAATTAAATAAAGGAAGAAGGTGCTACGCAGGGTTAGCACGTGAAGATCAGGGAAAAAGTGACTCTCTGCATCCGGGCAGGTCATGGCGAGGACTCTCGGTCAAACCGCTACAAGATTTCTAGTACTTTGTCACGTGAAAGCCAACATCAATTATTTCCTTTTGGGAAGAGGGCTAATACTACTTGAGTACTAGTACTAGATCAAGACGTGTTCATCTTTAATGACTACATCCATCCGAATTGGAAGGAGGCAAGTGCTACTACAGGATCATCCTCATGGTAAGGTAAAAAATCAAAACAACCACGATCCGGAGTGGATGGGGTCGTGGGCGTGGATTCGTTTCACGCCGCTGCGCCATTGCAGCGCCTCGATCCGCCAGTTGGCCTTGGCGATCCACGGGCCGCTTCACCTCTTCAAGGGGCCGCGCCGTTCCAAGCCGTCGTTGCGTTTTTTATCATTGTTGTAACCACGGCCCGCGGACCTGCCTCCACAAGCCGCCGCAGCAATGTTGTTCCGAGTCGCTGCACGTCTGTTGTGGGCTGCCTCTACTTCATCATCCACGGTTTCACCTCGGGCCGTTTTCACTGCTGTGGTCCACCGTTTCCGTCGTTGCCTTGGGCGAGCGATTAACTCGGTGTTTGTAAGACTCCATCATCATCCAGACGAACCAGGTGATATCCATCTATTTTTCTTAACACATTGTTTTTATCAAAGAACAATTACTCGCCTATATCTTTTTATACAGGACAAGTGCTCACTATAAAAGTGATGCCCCTCATGGACGGCGCGTGCTAACTGTTCTACACCAGCATCTGCGTATATCACACCGATAAATCGAACACAAACCGCCGCCCGTAGTCCGGTTTACAACACGCTGGCGGACCATCCAAATGCGCTTTCGTCAGCCGACTCGGCCATGATTAATTTTAGCATCACTGTGGTGATCATCAACTCCATGCGGATAATTTCTGGCCTAAAACATCAGGTGATATCCATCTAAAATATATTTTATTAGTGCATATTATTTTTGTCAAAGAGCAGTTTATCTTTGCCTTGGTCTGCAATATTGTATGCAGGACAATTATTCATTATACACGTGGTTTATACCATGGGTACGAAGCACGCGCTGGCAACGTCCTGCCCGGTGTTCGTCCGTGCCACATTACACGGTGAATGGACGCGTGCAAGACGCCGCCCTTACGGCCTGGTTTACCTCAGCTTGCCGGGACCGCGCTGCGTTTGACTCGCCCGTCCGAACCGATTTACAACACCGTGGCCGGTTCATCTGCCCAAGCCACCTCTAATACTGTGGACGTCTCTACCTTCCATTTATTGCGGCCTGGTCTACATCAACATACCAGGCCGCACCTGTCTGCATGAGCAAGTCACAACTTGGGTAGCCCGGTTTTCTTTTAAAATGGAGGCAAATTATCATATACTGTCAACCACCGTCTACACTGGATGGCTTAATGGGCAGGCGCACAAGTCGCCGGCACTACAATTTGATTAACTTCAAATCGCCAGTTGGAAGGAACCATTGGCCGAGTTGCTGACACCGCTCATACGGGATCATTTATAACCCGCCGCAGTCATCACAACCTTCTGTGGATTCACATCGTGTTATCAACACCAATGATATACAAGTTATGCCGGTTTATATCACGGTCAAATATGGAGAGTTTCAAGCCAACTCCTCGAGTCACCTTGAGACTCGGGGGCTACGATGACATGACTAAGCAAATCTTGCCAGCAAATTTAAGAACCCCACGACGATGGTGGGAAAGATAACCTGGTCCCGGAGGCTACTGTTATTTGAAGGCCGTCAGAAAATTTCCGGCTTAGTAAGTATATGACAGTTATAAAATCCCGGCTCAAGGGAAGTCAGTCTCACTGAAGCTCTCAAGTATCCGGTTTACAATCCGGTTCAAGGGAAATATATTCTCCCACAAAGCTCTCAAGCGCTCAAATCCGGTTTAGAAATGTCCAGTTCAAACAGGAATTAACTTCTCGCAAGTTCGAGTTGAAAGGCCATCAGAAAATTTCCGGCTGAAAATGAAGATTCCGGTTTACAATCCGGTTCAAGGGGAAGATGTCTCCCACAAAGCTTTGAAGCTCTCAATATCCGGTTCAAAATCCCGGTTCAAGAAGGATTTATCTCTTGCAAAAAGTTAAAGGGTGCCAAAGAAGACTTGCTGCCATGATGCGCAGTCCAAACATGGGTATCATGCCTTATTGGCTTATCATATTATTGGTCACTTGGGGGCTTGGTCGTATCCGAACCATAGCCACGCCTCTTGATCGGCCTAGTGCCACAATATCACTTGGGGGCTTGGTAGGTATACGAACCAATGCAGCACCTTTTGATAGGCGAAAGCCACCGGATCACTTGGGGACATGGTCAACTCTAAACCGATCACGCCTCTTGATCGGCCTAAGGCCATAGAGTCACTTGGGGCTTGGTCGAACCGAACCATTGCCACGCCACTTGATCGGCATAATGCCACGGTTTCAGTTGGGGACTGGCTGACTTGAACCATAGCTACACCTTATTGGGAGCTTGGTCGTGTCCGACCATGGTAACACCATCTGATCGGCTCAGTAAATCCTCTTTTTGCAAACGGTCTTATCATTGCCTTTGCTTCCATATTTTTTCATAACTGTTATTTGGTTTTTGTTGCGTTTTTAAAACGACATTGTTAGTCCGTTTCAAACTGTCAATTACAAATTGGCGGAACACGGTCAAATCCTAATCCGGAGACTATCTGCCCGGTTTGATTTTATGTTACCATCTTATTATGGAGTAATCCGGTGTTCATTAACCCGGCTTGACTTTCAATTACAAATTGTCAAGACATGATCAAATCATAATCCGGAGACTATCCGCCTGATCTGGTTTGACTACGAGTCGCCAAAGATTATATATGGTTAAACCGGTGTTTATCACAACCCGGTACGGTTTTATCATAAACCGACACAATATGAAAGGAGTTATCATTACTCAAGATTGGGGTTATCACCCTTACTACAAAAAGTTGGTAAACCAATGATGTGATTCAATGTCACATGTATGATATATTTCATTGATTATTCTTAAGTGCAGCCTTGGTTATAAACCTGGTTATATGTTGGGCATTATGACCCGTCCAAATGGTAAACCGCCAGACACTTTAAACTTGTTGTATGCAGAGACAAGGTTGAATAAAGCATGATGATAAATTATCCGGTGTTTATTAAACCGGCCCGCTTTAAGATGATAAGTCGCCCGATATGATGAGAAATTATCCGGTGTTTGTTAACCCGGCCTGGCTTTGGACTATAAGTCGCCAGTACATATTTGGATTGTGCCATTGGAATCATGCGCTTATAAATCATTGGGTTATATTATTCAAATAGCCAAACTTGGCTGAATTTTCATTATGATATTGAATGAATAAGGTTTTTCATACCAGATTATATTATCTTGAATAGCCAACATGGCTAGATTTTTATTATGGTTATCAATAACCAATATTATGATTGAGGTTTTCAAAGTCGCTTCAAATAATGGCTATTATTTTATCAATGGGTATGATTTATTCTACAATGGAGGGAATAGTCCCGAGTCGCTGCAGGCTTACGACCCGGCACTTGGGGGCTACATTATTTAAGTTTAGATTATATCAAAGATGCAAGTCTCATGTTGCTGCAAGCATGCACCATGACACTTGGGGGGCTAATGCAAAGTAATTTTTTGCTCATATTATTGAAGACCCGACTCATCACATTATAATGAGTCGCCCTTGGGGGCTACCAATTGCTCCTGTCAATAGTTGAAGGTACAAAGCTTTTTATTCATTATATTGAAGAGTCCACTGCTCAGTTGGTAAAGCACAAGGCTCTTAACCTTGTGGACGTGGATTCAAGCCCCATGATGGGGGTTATATCATATGATGTTATTTTCATTGAAGTATATATCAAGTCCCAACTCAACATTATCTTCTTTGAGCGGACCTTGGGGGCTATACATCATTGCTCAAATCTACATGATTATATTTACAAAGTCCCTGCTCATTATTGCATAATGACCCGCCCTTGGAGGCTACACCGGTTGAAGTTTTTATAAGCATCGAGTAATTACAAGTTCGAGTTCTTGCCAAGCATGACAACCCGACACTTGGGGGCTACATATGTGGAATACTCAATTCGACTAGTGATTGAGATAAACAACCTGGATTTATTCAAGATTGTGATATTTATATTGAAACAAGTCTTAAGTCGTTGCTATGCTACCTTCTTAAGACTTGAGGGCTACAAGTGATAGGTATATAAGAGGTATATTTTCAAGCTGGATGTTAACTACAAGTATGACCCGGTACCATCAATATTTATAAACCGGTGATCTTGGTAATGATAAACCGGCAAGTTCTACGTCCTTAAACCGGCTGAAGATTGGATGAGTATTTCAAGGACTGATATTGTTTTTAAGCATTGGGAGCTGAATCAAAGGAGTTATTCTTCACAATATATTTTCTATGAGAAACCAATGTCAGCAAGTTGATTATGAAGCTGGTCTATTGATCCGGATTTTCTAGAAGGAGGGAATGACAAGGACTTAAGGATGATCAGGTGTCGGTCTACAAGAAATCTTAACCCGGAGCACAACCCGCCAAATTTGTTCTTGTGTTTATAAAGGTGTGCATCAGTTTAACATGGACAAATCCAAATTAAACTGGGGCTAATGTCGGGATATACCTCATGGTGTAAACCGGCGGAAGTATAACCCGGCCGGACTTGGCGGTTTACTGAAGAACCACCGAGTCTTGGCGGTTCATTAGCGACCCGGCGGTTTACGGTTCATTGGTAATCCGCAAGGCGGGTCGAGGAGCGACAAGACCCGGTCTGATCGGGCGGTTCATGAAGGCCGGTTCAACTACGGTGGGCGGTTTAAGAGGAAAGACATAAGGAATATTTGTCTTACAAGGAGTTAAGACACGGACTTGTATCCGGTTTGTATTAGAGATAGACTAGTCCTAATCCTAATAGGACTCCACATGTAACCCGCCCTTCAACATATATAAGGAGGGCAGGGCTCCTCAAAGAGGGACAAGCTACAAGCAAGAAGAAACAATCTTAGGGCTAGACACAAAGAGGAGAGCCGGTTTACGCCGACTCCTCGTGATGATAATGAGACCTAGCCTCAAACAAAGATGTAGGGTTTTTACAGGATGATGTTTCCCGGGGCCCGAAGCTGTCTAAATCCCTGTCTTGTGTTGCGTCTCTCGATTCCGCTCAACCCCTCTCAAGCTACCACATAGATGCGTTGGCCTCGCGACTAAGTCCAGACACTAAGGACATCTGACGTGTTAATTCCATGACACAATCCAAATCTCATCACCATCCAGTTCTCATCACAAGTATCTAGTTCTAGTTGTATCGATCAGGATACAACTCCAAGTGTCCGTTACCGTAGGACAGGCTATCGATAGATGTTTTCTTCCCTGCAGGGGTGCACCAACTTACCCACCACGCTCGATTAACTCCGGCCGGACACACTTTCCTGGGTCATGCCGGCCTCGGCCAAACAATACGCCGCAACCCGACCTAGGCTTAATAGAGAGGCCAAGACGCCGGACTAAACCTATGCCCCTGTGGGTCATGGGCCATCTCCACGGGATCTCACACGCGTTGCGTGGGCAGCCGGTGGGCGGACCTAGCTACCTCCTTCAACAAGGCAAAGCGCCACAGTCCAACCCGGTAGCGCCCGCTCGATTGACATCTATTAAGCTTGGCTGATGCATCTGACGCAGAACGCCCATACTATGCCCACGTGATGGTTAGTGCTATCAGCCAGAGGCCCTCGGATCAAATATCCAAATCGTAGTGGATTAGGAACGCAGCGGTAACAAGCAGAGACTCACGAAGATGTGACCCCGTTGCCCGTCTCGAGGACTTGCGGCAAGTGCTAGGAATGCCCGCCACGCCTCGTAATTATCTCGCGGGCACCCTCCGTGTCAACCCGTCTCCACATCACTGCAATTAAGCTCGCGGGTACCCCTCGTGGTCGACCCGTCTTTCCAAGTAACAGGGTAAAGTCCAAGTATCCGTGTGTCCAAACATCAAGGGAAACCCGAGGAATCACCCCGATGAATTCCACTAGATGTAATCATCAAGGTGAACGTAAGAGGAATCACCCCGAGGTTCACACTTGAGGGGTTGCACGACAGTCGTGTCGGAAGTGGTTAAGGAGGAAATCACCCTCGATGACCACGACCGAATGACTACACTCTGAGGTTAACATTAGAAGTCTGAAGAGGTTCACCCTCGGTACTCGATAGTAACCCAAAGAGTGTTGAGCAACTAAGGGAAAGTGATGTGCGGTGTCGGGGCCTGGTCTTGGTCCCGTGATCGGGTCTTCAATGATGAAGCAGGGGCAAGAAGGACAAGGTGGGGGTCACTTATGGATCACTAACCAACCTATACTAAGCAGTTTAGGATAAGCAGGTAGGTAACAATAAGCAGGCTATGTATCAGAATAGGAGCAACCAATAACAGTAGCAAAATCTAATGCAAGCATGAGAGAATGGAATGGGCGATATCGGGATGATCAAAGGGGGCTTGCACAGTTGCTCTGGCAAGGAGGGGTCGTCGTCGGCGTAGTCGATCACGAAGCGACATCGGTCTCGGGTCTATCGGAGAGAAGGAGGAGAGAAACAATAAATTCACGGAAATAATGCAAACAATATGCGTGACATGTCTAAATGGTATGCGAGGTGTTTCTTGCCTAACTAAATGATTTAGTTTATTTAGGAATTTATTTGGATTTATTGAATTAAAGTTGGGCACTATTCATTCACTGAAATCGGTCTAAAAGTTCCATGATCATATAGCTATGGGCATCGGCGAGAATACGGAGGGCGTATTCGGGTTCAGATCGAAATTCTAAGCAAGTTTAGGTGTATAAAATAATTTCATCGGAGTTACGGATTATTTAAAATGATTTTCTAAAGTTTTAAATGATTATATTGATTTATTTAACTCCAAAATTTAATCAAGAATACTATTGTCACATAGTGCGATTACAGCCATAGTGTATGACAAATTGGGGTCGAGTCAAAGTCAACAGTCTAGTCATTTGTTGGTAGGTCAACGTTGATTTGGTCAAACAGGCAATGGGGCCCCTTGTCATAGAGTAGTTTAATTAAGCAGGTTTAATTAGACTAAATTAATCAAAGTTAATTAGGTAGTTAACTAAGCAAATTAATTAATTAATCAAATTAATAATTAATTAAATAATTATTTCTATTTTTCAATTTCGTTTTTCTACTTGAGGCATGGGGCCCTCGGTCGATGGCACAAGGCAGTGTGCAGCCCAGAGCGAAGCGCCTTGGCACCAGAGCACCGCGGCACGACACCGACGAGGGAAGGGGCGAGGTCAGGCCAAGGTAGCGAGGTCGTCACGGACGACGGCAATAAAGCTTGCCGCCAGCGCCAAATGTAGCAGCGAGCAAGCGGCGGGGTGTGAAGCGGCAGGCGCGTGGGTGGAGCGGCAGGACGCGGTGAGCGCAGGGAAGGGGCGGTGACCGCGCGTCGTTGGGCATGGCTGGAAGCGCACGGCCGCGAGCGCCGGGATGTAGTGGCCACATCGAGGCGAGAGAGAGGAGGACGGATGGCGGCTCACCCCCGTTGCAGGGGAACACCCGCGAGGCTCGAAGGAGCCGTGGTTGAGGAGGAGATCGAGGACGTCGCGACGATGAGGACGAGGCGGCGGGGCGATGTCAAGGCGAGGTGGCGCCGGCGATCCGGCTTCGGCGCCTGATGGCGAAGCGAAGGGGGCGGAGCGACGGCGTGGGACGAGGAAGTCCGCGTGGGGAGGTGGGGAGGCTCCAAGGCGGCGTCGGCCTCGGGGCGCGGTCGCCGGGGTTGCCGCCCCTCGATCTGGATCGGGACGGGGGGGCAGAGGAGCGAGGGAAAACGTGGGGGAGTGGGGGCGCGGGGGGAGGGAGGAATGGGGCGACCGAGTTAGGGTTAGCGAGGTGGGGGGCTAAGGAGAGGCTGGCTGGGCCTGGTGGGTCGGCCCGGCGGCTGACCCAGCTAGGCCGTTAGACCCAAGCGTGTGGGGGGCTTGTGTTCTTTTTTTTAAGCTTTAGCATTTTCCTATTAGTTTCATATTATTTTAGTTTTATAAAATGTAAAACTTACCTCTAAATTAGTATAATAATTTAGGCCACTTCCATCATAAGTTTAGTAGTTAAATAAATTAGTCTAGCATTTTTATAAGTGAAAAAGCATTTAAATAATTGATTTAGCCACTTAATTACCTTAGGGAATTAAAACACTTAAAAAAGGTTGGTTCACCACCACAATTAATTATGGAATATTTTCCACATGAGGAACATTTTAGCTTTCATGTTTGAGAAGTTTTGTATTTTGACATTAACTTGGATTTGAATTTGAATTCGTTTGAATGCAAATGAGGACTAGCAACAGTAGGAATGATGACGTGGCATCATTAGTAGGGGTTTACTGTAGCTTGATTATCCGGGCGTTACAAATCTCCTCCACTACAAGAAATCTCGTCCCGAGATTTAAGGGGTGGAGTAAGGGGGAAAGACTCAGGAAGGACGGAGCTCAACACAAGATAGGTACCTGGGGGCTATCTCGGTGAACATGGCATAGAGGCATCTCTCGAGTTGAAATTGATGAAAGTCAACGAGAGCAAGGTAAGAAGGTACAAAGGAAGTTTCAACCGAATGGAGAAATGATTGATACCTGAACAGAGTGTGAGAAAGGGGGTCCAGAGCATCGGGAAAGAATCATCTCTCGGAAGGTAGCTTGTGACAACACACAAAGCCAAGAGCATATGATACTCCAGAATAAAAGATATATCGGAGAGTCAGGTTCCGATCATGTGGAACTGTGGGTTATGGGCCGACCATGTGAGTTAAAAGTACAAAGGGGGCCGATAGCAAGGCATGTCAGATGATAGACTGTCAGTTATGTTGCCAACAACGTAGGTACCAAGGGCGAGGGACGAAGATAACTATTTTCCGGCTCGTTGAACGAGGCAGACCAGTAGGCAAAGTTCTCGTCCATCGGTGGTTACCAGAATGTCAACAACAATAGTAACAGGGTTTTACTGTAAGAGTTGTACACCAAGATGTTTAATTAAGCAGAAGAATGTTACTGCTTAGATCATATAGATCACAAGAAGGTTAAACAAACCAATGGAAAGGAAAGTGAAATTATCGGATTAATCAGACCAATGGAAAGGAAAATGTGTTTACACACCAGAATTGGGAGTATATCCTTCCCAAGGGGAAGCGGAGCAGGATATACATGATATGGCAGCAAGTACAAAAGCATTTAGATAAAGGGGGCGAGGGAAGAATCATGATATTACCCATACAATAGGGTTTGGATAATCGATCAAGGAACATTTTGTAATGCGCTTCCAATGTTCTTGTTGATGATCGGAGTACCACAGACATGCTTCGGGATATCATTGACATGGTCATCAGGTAAAAGTCAGACTTTTGAATTCACAAAGGATCCCGCTGAACTGCTAGAATAGTTCGCATACGTTTCATCATTGAAAGATGAGGATGTGGCCGATGGGTTCAAAGCAGAATCCATCGATAGGTCAAAAGGATGTAATGCCAAAATGATATGAACAAAATTGTGTTGGGGGGAGGCAAGAATGTTGTCGATGTTGACACAAACCATCGAGAGGCAAGGATGTCATTTCTAACCATGAATTTGATTGATATTTTGGAAGAGCTCAGAATGTTGATGAAGATCACGACACATTTGTCGAGAGATTTCATGAAGATGTAATCGATCGACGATGACACCAAGCCAAAGGAATGATGAAGCGAAAGGTTATTGGAACCACGGGTACGACACAAACTTGAAATCAAGCTTGCTGTTCAAGGCGAAATGATATGACGAGGAAGATCGACGTAGGCTGAGCTCATCATCAAAAATTATGCTCTGGGAAGAAGGACCAGGTAGCACAGTTAAAATTTAGCACGATAATGACATAGCCGTCCAGGCTAGGAACGACCTGAAGGTTTATTAAACTCGTAAGCAATGAAAATTACTTAGAGTTATAGAATCGGAGTGCGGAATCGATTCAACCGATTCACTTATCGGCGTCCTCGAGTGATTAATAACTCAGATCCCGGGGGAAATCTGAAATCGGTGAGAAGCAATACTAGATGAAGACTCATAGGAAGCAACACAGTTCTTTGATATTCTCGAGATACCGGAGGATAATACTTGAAGCAAGATCAAAATAGAGGTTGTGGAGTTGCATTGATCTGCAGAAGACAAGTGCGTGAACTTGTCCGGGAAATGGAATCAAAGGGGAACAATCATGGTCAGAGCCACGGTTGCAAAGGACCAAACATAGATACCAGATGAACTTATAAAAAGGGGATTATTATTATCACAAGAAGCTTCCATGATAAGTTCCACATCGGGTCCATGGGCATGAACACAAAGTTCAAGGTCGACTCCCACTTCTTCAATGCATAACCTTCCATTCACTTCTTGCTTTTGATGAAGTCATAGTGTTGAAATTATATCAGGCAAAACGCCAGAAGAATATGACTCGTGAAAACTCTCGGGTTCACATGGATTAAGGAAGGCATAGGTTCAACCCATAGGGGCATCTTGGGAACATATACCACAAACTCCACGAGTAATATAACACAAGCTCGAAGGCAGAGCATGGTTGAGAAGGCAGAGGATACAATTTACCAAAGGCAATGTGTTTCAGGGAAGAGCGCACAAAATTTTGAATGTGAAGGAAGCTGCCGGTTAACAATCCAACAAAGGATTCAACGGTCCTTCATGAATCTGATGTGAGTATCAGTACTCAAACAGAAGAAGGAAAGAATGCAAGGCATCGGATTATAGATATATCTGGATAACTTCAAAGCTTGAATACAAAGGAATTACGGTTTTCATATCAGAAGATCAGAAGCAGAGGCTCTGATCAAAAGATGAGTAAGTTGAATAGACTTAGAGGTGCACCCGATCAAATCTGGATTGAGCAAGAACTAGCTCATAACTGAAGCGATGTCGGAGCCGGAAAGAAAATTTCCAAGGATTAATTGATGGTTGCGAGTATTCGCTCACACGTTGAATCCATAGGAGCAGAATGACTACCACAAAGAATTTTAAAGAATATTGCTAGACATATGGAATTAATCCTAACGCAAGTAGGCAAGGAGAATCAAGAGCAATAGGCTGCATAGGATCTTCAGAAGATCACATTTTATTTCCAAGTATTTTGGAAAGCATATGAACAACTAGGGATGAACGGGTTTAGCAAATTATCCGTAGTGCAAAAAGAAGCCGCAAAGCAGAAGGCACAAAGGATTCTCGAAACAACGGAGAGTACATCTTGGAATAATAGGAGCAACTGGGTATGAAGGTGCAAGCGGCAAGGATGTTATTCACGGGGATTATCTGTGGTCAGGAACTACAAGGCAGTGGGCACAGGGTCTCGAGAAACATCGAGGAGTATCTGCAGAATCTTCTGGCGAAGCAAGCGATCATCGATAATGTCGGGGCTCTCCGGGAGGAAGTGGGTACGAGAACCTAATGTCAGAGTTAGTAAAATGTTTTAACCCGAATAGACTAGAGATCAGAGTCCCAGAGTATAGACGAGTAATAAAAGATCCTAATACCACCCAATGGCGACGTGGGCCCGTAAGCCACACAGCCAAGTTAGAAAAACGGTTTCCGGTTTCTAAACTCAACTTCGGCCAAGGAGTTGGAAAGGGGGCTACCTACAGGCACCGTGGCTCTGATACCACTTGTGACGCCCTCGATTCAATCGTACACTAATCATACACGCAAATGTGTACGATCAAGATCAAGGACTCACGGGAAGATATCACAACACAACTCTAGACACAAATTGGAAAAAATACAAGCTTTATATTACAAGCCAGGGGCCTCGAGGGCTCGAATACATAAGCTCGAAAACACAAGAGTCGGTGAAGCAACAATATCTGAGTACATACATAAGTTAGACAAGTTTTCCTTAAGAAGGCTAGCACAAAAGCATCTACGATCGAAAAGGCAAGGCCTCCTGCCTGGGAGCCTCCTAACTACTCCTGGTCGACGGCAGTCTCCACGTAGTAGTTGGCATCGGCGGTGGCATCTGGCTCCTGGGCTCCGACATCTGGTTGCACCAACCGGAAAGAAGAAAAGGGGAAAGGGGGAGCAAAGCAACCGTGAGTACTCATCCAAAGTACTCGCAAGCAAGGATCTACACTACATATGCAACATTATCAAAAGAAGGCTGTATATGTGGACTGGGCTGCAGAAATGCCAGAATAGAGGGAAAGCCTAGTCCTATCGAAGACTAGCATCTTCTGGAAACCACCATCTTGCAGCAACAGGAGGGAGTAGAGTAGCATAAGTAAAGTAGTAGTAGTGTTATCAACCTCGGCCAGAGATCCTTTCTCGACTCCCTGCGAGAAAGCAATCCCAGAGCCATAATATCCAGTTATCATCACAATCCAAATCTCATCACCATCCAGTTCTCATCACAAGTATCCAGTTCTAGTTGTATCGATCGGGATACAACTCCAAGTGTCCGTTACCATAGGACAGGCTATCGATAGATGTTTTCTTCCCTGCAGGGGTGCACCAACTTACCCACCACTCTCGATTAACTCCGGCCGGACACACTTTCTGGGTCATGCACAGCCTCGCCAAACAATGCGCCGCAACCCGACCTAGGCTTAATAGAGAGGCCAGACGCCGGACTAAACCTATGCCCCAGGGTCATGGGCCATCTCCCGGATCTCACCACGCTATGTGGGCAGCCGGTGAGCAGACCTAGCTACCTCCTTCAACAAGGCAGGCGCTTACGCGGTCCAACCCGGCGCGCGCCGCTCAGTCGCTGACGTCTATTAAGCTTCGGCTGATGCATACGACGCAGAACGCCCATACTATGCCCACGTGATGGTTGGTGCTATCAGGCCAGAGGCCCCTCGGATCAAATATCCAAATCATAGTGGATTAGGATCGCGCGGTAACAAGCAAAGACTCACGAAAGATGTGACCCCGTTGCCCCGTCTCGAGGACTTGCGGCAAGGGCTAGCAATGCCCGGCCACGCCTCGTAATTATCTCGCGGGCACCCTCCAGATCAAACCGTCTCCACATCACTCGCAATTAAGCTCGCGCGGGTACTCCTCAGGGTCGACCCGTCTTTCCAAGTAACAGGGGTAAAGTCCAAGTATCTGTGTGTCCAAACATCAAGGGGAAACCCGAGGAATCACCCCCGATGAATTCCACTAGATGTAATCATCAAGGTGACGTAAGAGGAATCACCCCGAGGTTCACACTTGAGGGGGTTGCAGGACAGAGTCATATCGGAAGTGGTTAACTACAGGGTTAACATCAGAAGTGCTGAAGAGGTTCACCCTCGGTACTCGATAGTAACCCAGTAGTGTTGAGCAACTAAGGGGAAAGTGATGTGCGGTGTCGGGGCCTGGTCTTCGGTCCCGTTGATCAGGTCTTCAATGATGAAGCGAGGGCAACAAGGACAAGGTGGGGGTCACTGATGGATCACTAACCAACCTATACTAAGCAGTTTAGGATAAGCAGGTAGGTAACAATAAGCAGGCTATGCATCAGAATAGGAGCAAACAATAACAGTAGCAAAATCTAATAAAAGCATGAGAGAATGGAATGGGCGATATCGGGATGATCAAAGGGGGGCTTTCCTGGTTGCTCTGGCAAGGAGGGGTCGTCGTCGACGTAGTCGATCACAGGGGTGGCATCGGTCTCGGGATCTATCCGAGAGAAGGAGGGGGAGAGAAACAATAAATTCACGGCAATAATGCAAACAATATGTAGGACATGTCTAAATGATATGCAGAGGTGTTTTACTGCCTAACTAAATGATTTAGTTTATTTAGGAATTTATTTGGATTTATTTAATTAAAGTTGGGCACGATTCATTCATTGAAATCAGCCTAAAAGTTCCATGATCATATAGCTATGGGCATCTGACAGGAATACGGAGGACGTATTCGGGTTCGTATTGAAATTCTAAGCAAGATTCATGTATAAAATAATTTCATCGGAGTTACGGATTATTTAAAATGATTTTCTAAAGTTTTAAATGATTATATTGATTTATTTAACTCCAAAATTTAACTAGTAAATACTATTGTCACATAGTGCAGTGCCAGCCATAGTGTATGACAGGTGGGGTCGGTCAAAGTCAACAGTCTAGTCATTTGTTGGTAGAGTCAACGTTGATGGTCAAAGCAGGGCAATGGGGCCCACTGTCATAGACTAGTTTAATTAAGCAGGTTTAATTAGACTAAATTAATCAAAGTTAATTAGGTAGTTAACTAAGAAAATTAATTAATTAATCAAATTACTAATTAATTAAATAATTATTTCTATTTTTCAATTTTGTTTTTTAACAGGGGCATGGGGCCCCCTGGTCAGTGGCACAAGGCCAGGGGCAGTGCAGCCCAGAGCTTAGCGCCAAGACCTCAAGGGCACCGGCGGGCACGACACCGACGAGGGAAGGGGCGAGGTCAGGCCAAGGTAGCAGGGGTCGTCGCCGGACGACGGCAAAGCGGTGCCGCGGCGCCAAATGTAGTAGCAGTCCGAGCAGAAGCGCGACGGCGGTGCGGGGGCGACGGCGCGTGGGTGGAGCGGCAGGACGCGGTGAGCGCACCGGGAAGGGCCGCGGTGCCCGGGCGCATGCATTGGGCATGGCTGGAGCGGCACGGGCGCGGCGAGCGCACTGGGATGTAGTGGCCACATCAAGGCAGAGGGGGAGAGAGGAGGACGGATGGCGGCTCACCCCCGTTGCAGGGGAACACCGGCGAGGCTCGAAGGAGCCGTGGTTGAGGAGGAGGTCGAGGACGTCGCGATGATGAGGACGAGGCGGCGGGGCGACGTCAGGGCGAGGTGGCGCCGGCGATCCGGCTTCGGCGCCTGATGGCGAAGCGAAGGGGTCGGGCGGACGAGCGGCGTGGGCGAAGTCCGGCGGCAGAGGTGGGGGAGGCTCCGTCTGGCGACTTGACCTCGGCGCGGTCGCTGGTTGCCGCCCCTCGATCTGGATCGGGGGGCAGAGGAGCGAGGGAAAAGCGTGGGAGTGGGGGCGCGTGGGGAGGAGTGGGCGAATGGGGCGATCGAGTTAGGGTTAGCGAGGGAGTGGGGGCTAAGGAGGCCGGCTGGGCCTGGTGGGTCGGCTTGGTCTGGCGATTGGGCCGTTAGACCCGGCGTGTGGGGCGGGGCTTGTGTTCTTTTTTTTAAAGCTTTAGCATTTTCCTATTAGTTTCATATTATTTTAGTTTTATAAAATGTAAAACTTACCTCTAAATTAGTATAATAATTTAGGCCACTTCCATCATAAGTTTAGTAGTTAAATAAATTAGTCTAGCATTTTTATAAGTGAAAAGCATTTAAATAATTGATTTAGCCACTTAATTACCTTAGGGCATTAAAACACTTTACAAAAGGTTGGTTCACCACCACAATTAATTATGGAATATTTTCCACATGAGGAACATTTTAGCTTTCATGTTTGAGAAGTTTTGTATTTTGACATTAACTTGGATTTGAATTTGAATTCGTTTGAATGCAAATGAGGACTAGCAACAGTAGGAATGATGATGTGGCATCATTAGTAGGGGTTTACTGTAGCTTGATTATCCGGGCTTTACAAGGGCACCCGTGATACGGTTAGCCATGGAAAGTGAAAGAATGGTGGAAAAAGGAATAAACTTTATTTTCTGTTTGGGAACCGCCTATGGCATATCTGGCATGGAAAGTGTTCGGAACTCTGAGTCGTTTTCGTTGGTGGGATAGATACACCTCCCTAAATGTTTTTATCTCTATTTTTTCGCTTTCAGCTCTGGCACCTCTACAAATCCATACTTCCCTCTACGAAGGGCCTTTCTTTTTCCTTATGCAATTTTTATTTTTGAGTCTCCATCTTCTCTTACAAAAGCACCAACTAAGAGGCAATATGATCGTACTTAAGCATTGGGTGTAGCTAATATGTGAGTGTGTTTCATCAATGGATCAATGTTTGAGCATGATGGCCTAGGGATAACTTATTTTAGCATTGATATTTTGAAAGACATGGTTGCTTGTTGATATGCTTGAGTATCTAAATTATTATGTCAAAACTAGACTATTGCTTTGAATCACATAAAAGTCCAAATTTCCATGTTATAAAGAAAATAATATGATATGACATGATGACCAACACTCCACATCAAAAATTCTGTTTTTATCACTTACCTACTCGAGGACGAGTAGGAGTTAAGCTTGGGGATGCTGATACGTCTCCAACATATCTATAATTTTTTATTGTTGCATGCTATTTTATTATCAATCTGGGATGTTTTATAATCATTTTATATCAGTTTTTGGTACTAACCTATTGACATAGTGCGAAGTGTGAGTTGTTGTTTTTTTCATGTTTTTTACATTGCAGGAAATCAATATCAGACGGAGTCCAAATGCAACGAAACTTCACGATGATTTTTTATGGACCAAAAGAAAGAAGTTGGGCCCTGATTGCACAGGGGAGTCAGGAGGGGACAACCCACCAGGGCGCGCCAGGAGGCCCAGGCGCGCCCTGGTGGGTTGTGCCCGCCTTGGGTGCCCCCGGACCGCCTCTTTGCTCTATAAATACCCCAAAAATCACAGAACCCTAGCGGAGTCGACGAAATATTCATCCAGCCACCGCAGAGTCCAGAACCACCATATCCAATCTAGACACCTTCTCGGATGGGGTTCACCACCTCCATTGGTGCCTCTCCGATGATGCGTGAGTAGTTCTTTGTAGACCTTCGGGTCCGTAGTTAGTGGCTAGATGGCTCTCTCTCTAGCTGAATTCTCGATACAATGGTCTCTTGGAGATCCATATGATGTAACTCTTTTGCGGTGTGTTTGTTGGGATCTGATGAACTTTGAGTTTATGATCGGTCATATCTTTTTATATCCATGAAAGTTATTTGAGTTTCTTTGATCTCTTATATGCATGATCTCTTATAGCCTCGTATTTCTTCTCCAATATTTGGGTTTTGTTTTGCTAACTTGATCTATTTATCTTGCAATGGGAAGAGGTGCCCGGTAGTGGGTTCGATCTTACGGTGCTCGATCCCAGTAACATAAAGGGAAACGACACGTATGTATCGTTGCTACTAAGGATAAAAAGACGAGATCTATATCTACGCAATAGATAAACGGATCTTGTCTACTGATGTCTACTACACAACCTTCTTGTAGACGTTGTTGGGCCTCCAAGTGCAGAGGTTTGTAGGACAGTAGCAAATTTCCCTCAAGTGGATGACCTAAGGTTTATCAATCTGTGGGAGGCATAGGATGAATATGGTATCTCTCAAACAACCCTGCAACCAAATAACAAAGAGTCTCTTGTGTCCCCAACACACCCAATACAATGGTAAATTGTATAGGTGCACTAGTTCGACGAAGAGATGGTGATACAAGTGCAATATGGATGGTAGATATAGGTTTTTGTAATCTGAAAATATAAAAACAGCAAGGTAACTAATGATAAAAGTGAGCACAAATGGTATTGCAATGCTTAGAAACAAGGCCTAGGGTTCATACTTTCACTAGTGCAAGTTCACTCAACAAGGATAACATAATTAGATCATATAACTATCCCTCAACATGCAACAAAGAGTCACTCCAAAGTCACTAATAGCGGAGAACAAACGGAGAGATTATTGTAGGGTACGAAACCACCTCAAAGTTATTCTTTCCTATCAATCCATTGGGATGTTCCTATAAGTGTCACAAACTGCCCTAGAGTTCGTAGTAAAATAACACCTTAAGACACAAATCAACCAAAACCCTAATGTCACCTAGATACTCCAATGTCACCTCAAGTATCCGTGGGTATGATTATACGATATGCATCACACAATCTCAGATTCGTCTATTCAACCAACACAAAGAACTTCAAAGAGTGCCCAAAGTTTCTACCGGAGAGTCAAGACGAAAACGTGTGCCAACCCCTATGCATAAGTTCACTAGGTCACTGAACCTGCAAGTTGATCACCAAAACATACATCATGTAGATCACGTGAATATCCCATTGTCACCACAGATAAGCACATGCAAGACATACATAAAGTGTTCTCAAATCCTTAAAGACTCAATCCGATAAGATAACTTCAAAGGGAAAACTCAATCCATTACAATAGAGTAGAGGGGGAGAAACATCATAAGATCCAACTATAGTAGCAAAGCTCGCGGTACATCAAGATTGTGATAAATCAAGAACAAGAGAGAGAGAGAGAGATCAAACACATAGCTACTGGTACATACCCTCAGCCCCGAGGGTGAACTACTCCCTCCTCGTCACAGAGAGCACCGGGATGATGAAGATGGCCACCGGTGATGATTCCCCCCCCCTCTGGTAGGGTGCCGGAACAGGGTCCCAATTGGTTTTTGGTGGCTACAGAGGCTTGCGGCGTCGGAACTCCCCATCTAGGTTTTTTGGGGGGTTTCTGTATTTATAGGAATTTTTGGCGTCGGTTTCACATCAAGGGGGTCTCCGAGTCATCCATGAGGCAGGGGGCGCGCCCAGGGGGTAGGGCACACCCTCCACCCTCATGGACGGCTCGGGACTCTTCTGGCCCAACACTTTTACTCCGGGGGCTTCTTTTGGTCCATAAAAAATCATCAAAAATTGGCACGTCAATTGGACTCCGTTTGGTATTCCTTCTCCGTAAAACTCAAAAACAAGGGAAAAAATAGAAACTGGCACTGGGCTCTAGGTTAATAGGTCAGTCCCAAAAATCATATAAAATAGCATATAAATGCATATAAACATCCTAGATGGATAATATAATAGCATGGAACAATAAAAAATTATAAATACGTTGGAGACGTATCAAGCATCCCCAAGCTTAATTCCTGCTCGTCCTCGAGTAGGTAAATGATTAAAACATAATTTTTGATGTGGAATGCTACCTAACATATTTATCCATGTAATTCTCTTTATTGTGGCAAGAATACTTAGATCCATAAGATTCGAAACAAAAGTTTAATATTGACATAAAAATAATAATACTTCAAGCATACTAACTAAGCAATCATGTCTTCTCAAAATAACATGGCCAAAGAAAGGTATCCCTACAAAATCATATAGTCTGGCTATGCTCTATCTTCATCACACAAAATATTTAAATCATGCACAACCCCAATTTCAGCCAAGCAATTGTTTCATACTTTAGTATTCTCAAACTTTTTCAACTTTCACGCAATACATGAGCGTGAGCCATGGACATAGCACTATAGGTGGAATAGAATGGTGGTTGTGGAGAAGACAAAAAGGAGAAGATAGTCTCACATCAACTTGGCGTATCAATGGGCTATGGAGATGTCCATCAATAGATATCAATGTGAGTGAGTAGGGGTTGCCATGCAACGGATGCACTAGAGCTATAAGTGTATGAAAGCTCAAAAAGAAACTAAGTGGGTGTGCATCCAACTTGCTTGCTCATGAAGACCTAGGGAAATTTGAGGAAGCCCATCATTGGAATATACAAGCCAAGTTCTATAATGAAAAATTCCCCCTAGTATATGAAAGTGACAACATAGGAGACTGATGAGGACATCAATACCATTGTTACACCCACAACCCCTGCTACTATAAATACTGGACCGATTACTAGAGCTCGCGCACGCCAATTAAATTACCAGGTACTTTCATTTCTTGGTAATGATTCTAATGTTCATGAGAATATGATGCTGCCTAAATTGGATACATTTGTTTTGCTTACAAATGAAGGGCCTAGCTTGGAGAAGGATGAACATTGGAGCAAGAACAAGCATAGAGTTGATGGCATGCATAGGGAGACAAGAACAGAGTTTCAAGTGATGATTTCAGGACTTTGAAGCCACCATAATGAGTGCATGAAGCCTTGGACGAAATATACAAGATGCTACTTCATAATTTTCGTCCAGAGGCTATTCTAGGTGCTGCGTCACCTTATTTTTGGGCCAAGCCCATGTAATTTCGAAATACTTCAATATAGGCTGTTTTTAGAGTCCGTATGTGTGGGGAAACAAGAGTTAGGGTGGGTTTCGGACCCCTCCTCCAAGGGCCACGAAATCCCCCACCCCCTCTTCCTCCATATATACAACCCCTAAGGCATCGTTTAGATTTTGGGTTTTGTTTAGATTAAAAGTTCACCATAGCTGCAACTTCGCATACTTTGTTTGTGTTCAACGACCAGACAAAGGCGTCACAGAACCCACCTTCATTAATAAAGCTTTCCTCTTTTATTCGCAATATCCAGATTGCAATCTCGGTTTCTTGCTTGTTCTTCGTTTGCTCGCAGGAAATAGACCCTCGTGGTCAGGTTGATCGTGCTCCGGCGTTGTCAATAACCCCTCGGAAGTTGGTTTAGCAATTGCTAAGGCGCGACGTCTTCGCACGTTCGTAGTCGGATCGTCAAAGTCGACTCCCACAGAAAACGATTGCTATCTCATCGAAACATCGAGACACCTTTGCCTCTATCAGAGACTCTGTGTCATGAAGATCATGGTGCTACTTTGAAGCACAAGTGTGGTAAAAGGATAGTAGCATTGCCCCTTCTCTCTTTTTCTCTCTTTTCTATTTTTTATTTTTTTTATTTGGGCCTTTCTCATTTTTTTGGCCTCTTTTTTTATTTTTTATTTATTTTCATCTGGAGTCTCATCCCGACTTGTGGGGGAATCATAGTCTCCATCATCCTTTCTTCACTGGGACAATGCTCTAATAATGAAAATCATCACACTTTTATTTACTTACAACTCAAGAATTACAAATCAATACTTCAAACAAAATATCACTCTATATGAATGCCTCCGACGATGTACCGAGATGTGCAATGACTCAAGAGTGACATGTATGAAAGAATTATGAAAGGTGGCTTTGCCACAAATACGATGTCAACTACATGATCATGCAAAGCAATATGACAATGATGAAGCGTGTCATAATAAATGGAACGGTGGAAAGTTACAAGGCAATATATCTCGGAATGGCTATGGAAATGCCATAATAGGTAGGTATGGTGGCTGTTTTGAGGAGGGTAAATGGTGGATGTATGGTACCGGCGAAAGTTGCGCGGCACAAGAGAAGCTAGCAATGGTGGAAGGGTGAGAGTGCCTATAATCCGTGAACTCAACATTAGTCATAAAGAACTCACATACTTATTGCAAAAATCTACAAGTCATCAAAACCAAGCACTACGTGCATGCTCCTAGGGGAAGGGTTGGTAGGAGTTAACCATCGCGCGATCCCGACCTCCACTCATAAGGAAGACAATCAATAAATAAATCATGCTCCGACTTCATGACATAACGATTCACCATACGTGCATGCTACGGAATCACAAACTTTAACACAAGTATCTCTAAAATTCACAACTACTCCACTAGCATGACTCTAATATCACCATATTCATATCTCAAAACAATCATAAAGAATCAAACTTCTCATAGTATTCGACGCACTTTATATGAAAGTTTTTATTATATCCTTCTTGGATGCCCATCATATTAGGACTAATTTTATAACCAAAGAAAATTACCATGTTGTTCTAGAAGACTCTCAAAATAATATAAGTGAAGCATGAGAGTTTGTCTATTACTTCAAAATAAATCCACCGTCGTGCTCTAAAAAGATATAAGTGAAGCACTAGAGCAAATGACAAACTACTCCAAAAGATATAAGTGAAGATCAATGAGTAGTCGAATAATTATGCAACTATGTGAAGACTCTCTAAAATTTAAGAATTTCAGATCTTGGGATATTATTCAAACATCAAGCAAAACAAAATAAAACAAAATGACGCTCCAAGCAAAACACATATCATGTGGTGAATAAAAATATAGCTCCAAGTAAAGTTACCGATGAACGAAGATTTAAAGAGGGATGCCATCCGGGGCATCCCCAAGATTAGGCTCTTGGTTGTCCTTGAATATTACCTTGGGGTGCCATGGGCATCCCCAAGCTTAGGCTCTTACCACTCCTTATTCCATAGTCCGTCAAATCTTTACCCAAAACTTGAAATTTCACAACACAAAACTCAGAAGAAAACTTATAAGCTCCGTTAGTATATGAAAATAAATCACCACTTTTGATACTATTGTGAACTCATTATTTATTTATGTTGGTGTAATATATACTGTATTCCAACGTCTCTATGGTTCATACCCTCCAATACTACTCATATATTCATCAAAATAAGCAAACAACACATAGAAAACAGAATCTGTCAAAAACAGAACAGGCTGTAGTAATCCGTAACTCTCGAATACTTATGTAACTCCAAAAATTCTGAAATAAATTGGTGGACGTGACGAATTTTTTTATTAATCTTCTGCAAAAAGAATCAACTTAAAAGCACTCTTCTGTAAAAAATAACAGCTAATCTCGTGAGCGCAAAGTTTCTGTTTTTTACAGCAAGATCACATTAACTTTCACCCAAGTCTTCCCAAAGGTTCTACTTGGCACAAACACTAATTAAAACATAAAATAAGATCTAACCAGAGTCTAGATAGATTATTTATTACTAAACAGGAGCAAAAGGCAAAGAATAAAAATAAAATTGGGTTGTCTCCCAACAAGCGCTAACGTTTAACGCCCCTAGCTAGGCATGATGATTTCAAATACTTGCACCAGTCCATAGATGGATCGATGGAGCTTGCACACTTTGTTAGTACCTTTAGGATTGACAATACCATCTGGTTGCATCATATATAACTCTTATTTAAGAAACCCATTAAGGAATGCAGTTTTGACATCCATTTGCCAGATTTCATAAAATGTGGCAATTGCTAACATGATTCAGACAAACTTAAGTATCGCTACGAGTGAGAAAATCTCATTGTAGTCAACACCTTGAACTTGTCAAAACCCTTTTTTCGAAAAGTCTAGCTTTGTACATAGTAACACTACTATCAGCGTCTGTCTTCCTCTTGAAGATCCATTTATTCTCTATGGCTTGCCGATCAAAGGGCAAGTCAACCAAAGTCCACACTTTGTTCTCATACATGGATCCCATCTCAGATTTCATGGCCTCAAGCCATTTCGCGGAATTTGAGATCATCATCGCGTCCTCATAGTTCGTAGGTTCGTCATGGTCAAGTAACATGACCTCCAGAACAGGATTACGGTACCACTCTGGTGCGGACCTTACCCTGATTGACCTACGAGGTTCAGTAGTAACTTGATCCGAAGTTTCATGATTATCATCATTAACTTCCTCACTAATTGGTGCAGGCATCACTGGAACTGATTTATGTGATGAACTACTTTCCAATTCGGGAGAAGGTACAATTACCTAATCAAGTTCTACTTTCCTCCCACTCACTTCTTTCGAGAGAAAACTTCTTCTCTAGAAAGGATCCATTCTTAGCAATGAATATCTTGCCTTCGGATCTATGATAGAAGGTGTAACCAACAGTTTCCTTTAGGTATCCTACAAAGACACATTTCTCCGATTTGGGTTCGAGCTTATCAGGTTGAAGCTTTTTCACATAAGCATCGCAGCCCCAAACTTTAAGTAACGACAGCTTAGGTTTCTTGCTAAACCACAGTTCATACGGTGTCATCTCAACGGATTTAGATGGTGCCCTATTTAACATGAATGCAGCTGTCTCTAATGCATAACCCCAAAAAGATAGTGGTAAATCGGTAAGAGACATCATAAATCGCACCATATCTAATAAAGTACGGTTGCGATGTTCGGACACACCATTACGATGTGGTGTTCCAGGTGGCGTGAGTTGCGAAACTATTTCACATTGTTTCAAACGAAGACCAAACTCATAACTCAAATATTCACCTCCACGATCAGACCGTAGAAACTTTATTTTCTTGTTACGATGATTTTCCACTTCACTCTGAAATTCTTTGAACTTTTAAATGTTTCATACTTATGTTTCATCAAGTAGATATACCCATATATGCTCAAATCATCTGTGAAGGTCAGAAAATAACAATACCCTGCCGCGAGCCTCAACACTCATCGGACCGCATACATCAGTATGCATTATTTCCAATAAGTCAGCTGCTCGCCCCATTATCACCTCGCCCTTAACTAGTCTCTGTTTATTTTGCAACTCCCGTTTCGAGTTACTACTCTTAGCAACTGAACCAGTATCAAATACCGAGGGGTTGCTATAAACACTAGTAAAGTACACATCAATAACATGTATATCAAATATACCTTTGTTCACTTTGCCATCCTTCTTATCCGCCAAGTATCTAGGGCAGTTTCACTTCCAGTTCCACTTCCAGTGACCATTTCCTTTGCAGTAGAAGCACTCAGTTTCAAGCTTGGGTCTAGCTTTGGGCTTCTTCATGGTAGTGGCAACTTGCTTGCCATTCTTCTTGAAGTTCCCTTTCTTTCCCTTTCCCTTTTACTTGAAACTAGTGGTCTTGTCAACCATCAACACTTGATGCTTTTATTGATTTCTACCTTCGCTGATTTCAGCATCGCGAGGAGCCCGGGAATCTTTCGTCATCCCTTACATATTATAGTTCATCACAAAGTTCTAGTAACTTGGTGATAGTGACTAGACAACTCTGTCAATCACTATCTTATCTGGAAGATTAACTCCCACTTGATTCAAGCGATTGTAGTACTCAGACATTCTAACCACATGCTCACTGGTTGAGCTATTCTCCTCCATCTTGTAGGCAAAATACTTGTCAGAGGTCTCATACCTCTCGACTCGGGCATGAGTCTGAAATACAAATTTCAGCTCTTGGAACATCTTATATGCTCTGTGGCATTACAAAACATTTTTTAAGTCCCGGTTCTAAGCCGTAAAGCATGGTGCACTAAACTATCAAGTAGTCATCATACCGAGCTTTGCCAAACGTTCATAACGTCTGCATCTGCTCCTGCAATAGGTCCGTCACCTAGCGGTGCATCAATGACATAATTCTTCTATGCAGCAATGAGGATAATCCTCAGATCACGGACCTAGTCTGCATCATTGCTACTATCATCTTTCAACTTATTTTTCTCTAGGAACATATCAAAAATAAACGGGGAAGCTATACGCGAGCTATTGATCTACAACATAGATATGCAAAAACTATCATGACTAAGTTCATGATAAATTAAAGTTCAATTAATCATATTACTTAAGAACTCTCACTTAGATAGACATCCCTCTAGTCATCTAAATGATCAGTGATCCATATCAACTAAACCATGTCCGATCATGACGTGAGATGGAGTAGTTTCCAATGGTGAACATCACTATGTTGATCATATCTACTATATGATTCACGTACGACCTTCCGGTCTCTGTGTTCCAAGGCCATATCTGCATATGCTAGGCTCGCCAAGTTTAACCCGAGTATTCTGTACGTGCAAAACTGGCTTGCACCCGTTGTATGTGAACATAGAGCTTATCGCACCCGATCATCACGTGATGTCTCGGCACGACGAACTGTCGCAACGGTGCATACTCACGGAGAACACTTATACCTTGAAATTTAGTGAGGGGTCATCTTATAATGCTACCTCCGTACTAAGCAAAATAAGATGCATAAAAGATAAACATCACATGCAATCAAAATATGTGACATGATATGGCCATCATCATCTTGTGCCTTTGATCTCCATCTCTAAAGCACCGTCATGATCTCCATCATCACCGGCTTGACACCTTGATCTCCATCGTAGCATCGTTTTCATCTCGCCAACTATTGCTTCTACGACTATTGCTACCGCTTAGTGATAAAGTAAAGCAATTACATGGCGATTGCATTTCATACAATAAAGCGACAACCATAAGGCTCCTTCCAGTTGCCGATAACTTTTACAAAACATGATCATCTCATACAACAATTTATATCTCATCACGTCTTGACCATATCACATCACAACATGCCCTGCAAAAACAAGTTAGACGTCCTCTACTTTGTTGTTGCAAGTTTTACGTGGCTGCTACGAGCTTCTAGCAAGAACCGTTCTTACCTACGCATCAAAACCACAATGATTTTTCGTCAAGTGTGCTGTTTTAATCTTCAACAAGGACCGGGCGTAGTCAAACTTGATTCAACTAAAGTTGGAGAAACTGACACCCGCTAGCCACCTGTGTGTGAAGCACGTCGGTAGAACCAGTCTCATGAACGCGGTCATGTAATGTCGGTCCGGGCCCCTTCATCCAACAATACCGCCGAATCAAAGTAAGACGTTGTCGGTAAGCAAGATGACTATTATCGCCCACAACTCTTTGTGTTCTACTCGTGCATATAACATCTACGCATAGACCTGGCTCGAGATGCCCTTTGTTGGGGAACGTAGTATTTCAAAAAAAATCCTACGATCACGCAAGATCTATCTAGGAGATGCATAGCAACGAGAGGGGAGAGTGTGTCTACGTACCCTCATAGACCGAAAGCGGAAGCGTTTATCAACGCGGTTGATGTAGTCGTACACCTTCACGATCCGTCCCGATCAAGTACCAAACGTACGGCACCTCCGCGTTCAGCACACGTTCAGCTCGATGATGTCCTTGCCTTCTTGATCCAGCAAGAGGGGTGAAGTAGTAGATGAGTTCCGTCAGCACGACGGCGTGGTAACGGTGTTGGTGAAGAACAATCTCTACAGGGCTTCGCCTAAACACTATGAAAACTATGACGGAGGATAAACTAGAGGGGACGGGGTTGCCGGCACACGGCTTGGTGTTTCTTGATGTGTCTTTCGTGCTAGCCCTGCTCCTCTATTTATATGTTGAGCCTTGGGGTCGAAACTTCGAGTAAAAGCCTCCACAAAGTCGGTTTCACCCGAAAGGCAAGAGTCCTTCTCGGACTCCAGGGCCAGACGCCAGGGACCCTCGCATCTGGCCCCTGGACTCTGCAAAAATTCCTTTTGCGCTTTCCAAAAACCTTGTGGGCTTTCCCCTTTGGCCCAAACAAAGTGTTCTCATACCCAAACATTTCGGGAAACATCCGGAACCCCTTCTAGTGAACTCAAGAACCCTTCCGGAGACCAAACACTATTATCCCATATATCAATCTTTATCTCCGGACCATTCCGGAGCTCCTCGTCATGTCCGTGATCACATCCGGGATTCCGAACAACTTTCGGTTACCAACATACATAACTCATATAATACTATATCGTCAACGAACGTTAAGCATGCGGACCCTGCGGTTTTGAGAACTATGTAGACATGACCAAGACACCTCTCTGGTCAATAACCAATAGCAGAACCTAGATGCCCATATTGACTCCTACATATTCTATGAAGATCTTTATCGGTCGAATCGTAATAACAACATACGTTATTCCCTTTGTCGTCGATATGTTACTTGCCCGAGATTCAATCGTCGGTATCTTCATACCTAGTTCAATCTCATTACCGGCAAGTCTCCTTACTCATTCTATAATACATCATCTCATAACTAACTCATTAGTCACATTGCTTGCAAGGCTTATTATGATGTGCATTACCGTGAGGGCCCAGAGATACCTCTTCGATACTTGGAGTGACAAATCCTAATCTTGATCTATGCCAACCCAACAAACACCTTCGGAGACACATGTAGAGCATCTTTATAATCACCCAGTTACGTTGTGACGTTTGATAGCACACAAGGTGTTCCTCTGGTATTCGGAAGTTGCATAATCTCATAGTCAAAGGAATATGTATAAGTCATGAAGAAAGCAATAGCAATAAAACTTAATGATCATTATGCTAAGCTAATGGATGGGTCTTGTCCATCACATCATTCTCAAATGATGTGACCCCGTTCATCAAATGACAACACATGTCTATGGTTAGGAAACTTAACCATCTTTGATTAACGAGCTAGTCTAGTAGAGGCATACTAGGGACATTCTGTTTTGTCTATGTATTCATACATGTACTAAGTTTCGGGTTAATACAATTCTAGCATGAATAATAAACATTTATCATGATATAAGGAAATATAAATAACAACTTTACTATTGCCTCTAGGGCATATTTCCTTCAATCTTATTATTGCTCGCTAGCTGATTATGTCATTGATATGAGTCAATATAATTTTTAAGAGTTCTTGTTGGCATGGTTAGTTATAATGTTGGCTGAAAACCTGGGTGTTGTTTAAGCTTATTTATGCAAACAAGAGTAAAAGAGTTCGTAAAAGTTTTTCTTTCTCACTTTTAGTTTATCAACTGAATTGCTTGAGGACAAGCAAATGTTTAAGCTTGGGGGAGTTGATACGTCTCCAACGTATCTACTTTTCTTAATGCTTTTCCTCTTGTTTCGGACTCTAATTTGCATGATTTGAATGAAACTAACCCCGGACTGACGTTGTTTTCAGCAGAACTACCATGGTGTTGTTTTTGTGCAGAAATAAAAGTTCTCGGAATGGAATGAAACTTTGCGAGGATTTTTTATATCAATAAAGAGAATTTCTGGAGCCAAGAGCCACCGGAGGGGGGCACCTGGGTGGGCACAACCCACCAGGGCGCGCCCAGGTGGGTTGTCCCCACCTGGTGGCCCCGCAGTCCCTGAAAAACCGCCGCTATAAAATCCTATTTTTCCAGAAAAAAATCAGGGAGAATAATTATCGCGTTCCACGAGACAGAGCCACCGTCACCTCCTATTCTTCATTGGGAGGCCAGATCTGGAGTCCGTTTGGGGCTCCGGAGAGGGGGGGGGGTCTTTGTTCTTCATCATCACCAACCCTTCTCCATCGCCAATCCCATGATGCTCCCCACCGGGAGTGAGTAATTCCTTCATAGGCTCGCTGGTCGGTGAGGAGTTGGATGAGATTCATCATGTAATTGAGTTAGTTTTGTTAGGGCTTGATCCCTAGTATCCACTATGTTCTGAGATTGATGTTACTATGACTTTGTCATGCTTAATGCTTGTCACTTTGGGCCTGGGTGCCATGAATTCAGATCTGAACCGTTTATGTTATCACCATTATATCCATGTTCTAGATCCGATCTTGCAAGTTATAGTCACCTACTACGTGTTACAATCCGGCAACCCCAGAGTGATAATAGTTGGGACCACTCCCGGTGATGACCGTAGTTTGAGGAGTTCATGTATTCACCGTGTGTTAATGCTTCCTTCCGGTTCTCTATTAAAAGGAGGCCTTAATATCCTTAGTTTCCAATATGGACCCCGCTGCCACGGGAGGGTAGGACAAAAGATGTCATGCAAGTTCTTCCATAAGCACGTATGACTATTTATGGAATACATGCCTACATTATATTACGAACTGGAGCTAGTGCCGTATCGCCCTAGGTTATGACTGTCACATGGTGAATATCATCTAACAAATTACCGATCCAATGCTTACGAATTTATCTTATATTGTTCTTGCTAAGTTACTACTGCTATCATTACTGTTGCACTTGCTACAAAAATACTGCTATCACTGTTACCTTTACTATTGCTGTTGTCACTACTATCAAAACTATCATATTACTTTGCTACTAATCAAGTTGCTGTGGATAATTAATCTTCGGGTGTGGTTGAATTGAGAACTCAACTGCTAATACTTGCAAATATTCTTTGGCTCCTCTTGTGTCAAATCTATAAATTTGGGTTGAATACTCTACCCTCGAAAACTGTTGCGATCCCCTATACTCATGGGTTATCAGAGAATAAAGTATGGACTTTGGTGGACTTGCCCGATGATCGGCAAGCCATAGAAAATAAATGGATCTTCAAGAAGAAGACTAACACTGATGGTAATGTTACTGTCTACAAAGCTCGATGATAACCCGCAAGTATAGGGGATCGCAACATTTTTCGATAAGTAAGAGTGTCGAACCCAACGAGGAGCTAAAGGTAGAACAAATATTCCCTCAAGTTCTATCGACCACCGATACAACTCTACGCATGCTTGGCGTTTGCTTTACCTAGAACAAGTATGAAAATAGAAGTACTTTGTAGGTGTTTTTGGATAGGTTGCAAGGAAATAAAGAGCGAGTAAATAAAAGCTAGGGGCTGTTTAGATAAAGACACAACTAAATTAGTTTTAGTAAAGAGCTTGTTGTCACGAGAAATTTATTTGTCCCTAGGCAATCAATAACTAGACAGGTAATCATTATTGCAATTTTATTTGAGGGAGAGGCATAAGCTAACATACTTTCTCTACTTGGATCATATGCACTTATGATTGGAACTCTAGCAAGCATCCGCAACTACTAAAGATCATTAAGGTAAAACCTAACCATAAAATTAAAGCATCAAGTCCCCTTTATCCCATACGCAAACAACCTACTTACTCGGGTCTGTGCTTCTGTTCACTCACGCCACCCACTATAAGCGAATCATAAACGTATTGCAACACCCTACAGCGGGGATCCCTCATGCTTGCGCGACATGGAGAGCACCATAGGACAGCACCAATAATAAAACATACAACTCAAACCAACCTTGATCATCAAATAACCCATAGGACAAAACGGATCTACTCAAACATCATAGGATAGCCATACATCATTGGGAAATAATATATAGCGTTGAGCACCATGTTTAAGTAGAGATTACAGTGGGTAAGAGGGGGGTTACACCGCTGCATAGAAGGGGGAAGAGTTGGTGATGATGGCGGTGAAGTTGTTGGTGAATATTGCGGCGATGATGATGGCCACGGCGGCGTTCCGGCGCCACCGGAAGAGAAGGGGAGAGGGGGGCCCTTCGTATTCTTCTTCCTTGACCTCCTCCCTAGATGGGATAAGGGTTTCCCCTCTGGTCCTTGGCCTCCATGGCGTGGGAGGGGCGAGAGTCCCTCTGAGATTGGATCTATCTCTCTGTCTCTCTCTATTTCTGCGTTCTGTTCTGCTGCCCTTTCACCGTTTCTTTTATATCCGGAGATCCGCAACTCCGATTGGACTGAAACCTTCGCCATGATTTTTTACCAAAAATTAGCTTTCTTGCGGCCGAAGGAGGGCATCAACCGCCTTACGGGTGGCCCACAAGGGTCGGGCGCCACAGGGGCGAGGGCGCGCCTACCTCGTGCCCACCTGGGACTCCGTTTCGCAATGATCTTTCTTCCAGACTTTCCAAATATTCCAAAAAAAATCTCTGTCCATTTTTATCCCGTTTGGACTCCGTTTGATATGGATATTCTGAGGAACCAAAAACATGCAATAGACAGGAACTGGCAGTGGGCACTGGATCAATATGTTAGTCCCAAAAATAGTATAAAAAGTTGCCAAAAAGTATATGAAAGTTGAATAATATTGGCATGGAACAATCAAAAATTATAGATACGACGGAGACGTATCAGCATCCCTAAGCTTAATTCCTGCTCGTCCTCGAGTAGGTAAATGATAAAAAAGATAATTTTTGATGTGGAATGCTACCTAGCATAATCTTGATCATATGTCTAATCATGGCATGAATATTAAGACACGAGTGATTCAAAGCAATAGTCTATCATTTGACATTAAGACAATAATACTTCAAGCCTACTAATAAAGCAATCATGTCTTTTCAAGATAACATGGCGAAGAAAGTTATCCCTACAAAATCATATAGTCCTGCTATGCTCCATCTTCACCACACAAATATTCAAATCATGCACAACCACGATGACAAGCCAAGCAATTGTTTCATACTTTTGACGTTCTCAAACCTTTTCAACTTTCACGCAATACATGAGCGTGAGCCATGGACATAGCACTATAGGTGGAATAGAATATGATGGTGGGGGGTATGTGGAGAAGACAAAAAAGGAGAAAGTCTCACATCAACTAGGCGTATCGATGGGCTATGGAGATGCCCATCAATAGATATCAATGTGAGTGAGTAGGGATTGCCATGCAACGGATGCACTAAGAGCTATAAGTGTATGAAAGCTCAAACTGGAAACTAAGTGGGTGTGCATCCAACTTGCTTTCTCATGAAGACCTAGGGCATTTGAGGAAGCCCATCATCGGAATATACAAGCCAAGTTCTATAATGAAAGTTCCCACTAGTATATGAAAGTGATAACTCAAGGGACTCTCTATATGAAGAACACGGTGCTACTTTGAAGCACAAGTGTGGTAAAAGGATAGTAACATTGCCCCTTCTCTCTTTTTCTCTCATTTTTTAAATTTTTTTATTATCTTTATATTTTTTTGGTGGGCTTCTTTGGCCTCTTTTTTTATTTGGGCTTATTTGGCCTCTTTTATTTTTTTTGTAAAGTCCGGAGTCTCATCCCGACTTATGGGGGAATCATAATCTCCATCATCCTTTCCTCACTGGGGCAATGCTCTAATAATGATGATCATCACACTTTTATTTACTTACGACTCACTATTACAACTCGATATCTAGAACAAAGATATGACTCTATATAAATGCCTCTGGCGGTGTACCAGGATGTGCAATGATATAGCGTAGCAATGCCATCAAAAAACGGACAAGCCATGAAAACATCATGCTAGCTATCTTACGATCATGCAAAGCAATATGACAATAAATGCTCAAGTCATGTATATGATGATGATGGAAGTTGCATGGCAATATATCTCGGAATGGATATGGAAATGCCATGATAGGTAGGTATGGTGGCTGTTTTGAGGACGGTATATGGTGGGTTTATGGTACCGGCGAAATTTGCGCGGTACTAGAGAGGCTAGCAATGATGGAAGGGTAAGAGTGCGTATAATCCATGGACTCAACATTAGTCATAAAGAACTCACATACTTATTGCAAAAATCTATTAATTATCAAAACAAAGTACTACGCGCATGCTCCTAGGGGGATAGATTGGTAGGAAAAGACCATCGCTCGTCCCCGACCGCCACCCATAAGAAAGACAATCAATAAATAAATCATGCTCTGACTTCATCACATAATGGTTCACCATACGTGCATGCTACGGGAATCACAAACTTCAACACAAGTATTTCTACAATCCACAACTACCCACTAGCATGACTCTAATATCACCATCTTTATATCGCAAAACTATTGCAAGGAATCAAACATATCATATTCAGCGATCTACAAGTTTATGTAGGATTTTATGACTAACCATGTGAATGACCAGTTCCTGTCATCTCTCTAAATAGATATAAGTGAAGCACGAGAGTTTAATTCTTTCTACAAAAGATATGCCCACGCTCTAACAAATATAAGTGAAGCAAAAGAGCATTCTACAAATGGCGGTTGTCTATGTAAAGAGAAACAGGCAATCCAAGCTTCAAATGATATAAGTGAAGCACATGAAGCATTCTATAAAGCCATACTCAAAATATATAAGTGAAGTGCAAAGAGCATTCTTTAAATCAACCAAGGACCATCTCATACCAGCATGGTGCAAAAGACGCTCCAAGATTTGCACATATCACATGAATGAAACGAATCCGAAAACATACCGATATTTGTTGAAGAAAGAGGGGATGCCTTCTGGGGCATCCCCAAGCTTAGACGCTTCAGTATCCTTGAATATTTACTTGGGGTGCCTCGGGAATCCCCAAGCTTGAGCTCTTGCCTCTCTTCCTTCTTCTCACATCGAGACCTCCTCGATCATCGAACACTTCATCCACACAAAACTTCAATGTAAAACTTCGGTAAGATCCGTTAGTATAATAAAGCAAATCACTACTCTAAGTACTGTTGCAAGCCAATTCATATTTTATTTTTGCATTGTGTATACTTTAATATAACTTTTTCATGGCTTAATCCACTGATATAAATTGATAGTTTCATCAAAACAAGCAAACTATGCATCAAAAACAGAATCTGTCTAAAACAGAACAGTCTGTAACAATCTGAACATTCACCATACTTCTGATACTTGAAAAATTCTGCCAAAATTAGGGAAAATAAAATATTTGTACATAAAGACATTGCGAAAAGAATCAGAACCATTTGGCATTCCAGTAAAAAATTAAAGATCACGCACTACAGCCAAAGTTTCTGTCCTGCACCGTACATACCAACAAGCATTGTAAACATCCTAAAGGCAAACCTTGGCATATTATTTTTATAATACAATGGAATTGTACAAGGGGATAATTATTTTTGTTGAAAAGTTTCTGTAATCAAGATTCACAAAGTTCTTTGTGAGCATGAACAAAGTTCAAGGAGCTCTCCCACTTCAACAATGCTTGTCTTTCTCACTTTCACTTTCCTTTTTGAAAAGTTTTGGGTTACCCTCTTTATTTTTGTTGTTTTTAAACTATATGAAAGCACTCAACAGAAATAAATAACTCTCTAAAACTTCCGGGTTGTCTCCCTGGCAGCGCTTTCTTTAAAGCCATTAAGCTAGGCATATGGTGCTCAAGTAGTGAATCCACGGATCCCAAGGTATATCAAAGCCAATTTTAATTAGCAATGATTTGTAATTTAGTAGTGAGCACAAAGTAACATATATCAAGCAATGACGAAGTCTAACTCTCTTCCTATGCATCGGCATGTCATAAAAGAACAATTCATGCACACATAGTAAAGGCCAATGCATAGTATAAACAGTTTCTTGCAATTTTATCGTGTGGGAAACATAGAGAGGTGGAGATATAGTTCCTCTCTCATAATAATTGCAAGTAGGAGAAGCAAGCACATGCATATTATATCTATCAAAATCATCATGTGCAATGGTAAAAGGCAACCCATCAATATAATCCTTAATAAGAGCAAACTTCTCCGATATAGTGTAGTCGGGAGAATTCAAAAAGATAATAGGACTATCATGTGTGGGTGCAATAGCAACAATTTCATGTTTAATATAAGGAACTATAGCAAGTTCATCTCCATAAGCATAATTCATATTGGCATCTTGGCCACAAGCATAGCAAGCATCATCAAAAATGGATATTTCAAAAGAGTCAACGGGATCATAGCAATCATCCTTCGGTAAGCACGAAGGGAAATTAAACAATGTATGAGTTGAAGAGTTACTCTCATTAGAAGGTGGGCACGGGTAGCTAATCCGCTCTTTCTCCTTTTGTTCTTCGCTCTCCTCCTCATCTTTTTCATCCAATGAGCTCACAGTTTCATCAATTTCTTCTTCCATAGATTCCTGCAAAATATTAATCTCTTCTTGGACAGCGGAGACTTTCTTAATAAGTGCATTTATATAGGAATTATATTCATAATTATCATAGCAATATTTCAATATAGCAAGATTTTCATGCCTATAAACATCATCATCAAAAGCTTCATTTTTTTCAAACAAAGATTCAATTTCATAAGCACCCTTAAAAGCAACAAATTCTTCTATTTGTTCCACATCATAGAAATCATATATACCATTAGCATAAGAAGCTAAGGTTTCATTATCATTAAATTTGCATGAAAAGGGAAGGTGTGGAGCATTCATCCTAGAGCAACAAGTATAATCATAATTCAAGCATACTTGCCGAGCATACCACTTCAATATGTAAATTTGATCCCATAATAGTTTCCCCTTTTGTGTTAAGCGATAATCCCTAAATTATTCACGTTGATCCAACGTTACTCCCATTACCAAATTGAATGAGGTTTTCTCAGGATTATCAAAGTGGTACATAATATTTTGCACATATTGAGCATCGAGGGTTTTAGGAGGTTCCCCATCTCCATGAGCAGCAAGTACACCTAATTTTTTTGGTATTTCATGTTCCATATCCATAACTAAAGATAAAGAACAACTAAGAACAGCAAATAAAAATTACTTAGTGATAAATCAAACAAGCACACACGAGAATATTCACCCCACTCTATAACTCCCCGGCGCCAGAAAAAGGTCTTGATAACCCACCATTATAGGGGATCGCAATAGTTTTCGATAAGTAAGAGTGTCGAACCCAACGAGGAGCTAAAGGTAGAACAAATATTCCCTTAAGTTCTATCGACCACCGATACAACTCTACGCACGCTTGATGTTTGCTTTACCTAGAACAAGTATGAAACTAGAAGTACTTTGTAGGTGTTTTTGGATAGGTTGCAAGGAAATAAAGAGCAAGTAAATAAAAGCTAGGGGCTGTTTAGATAAAGACACAACTAAATTAGTTTTAGTAAAGAGCTTGTTGTCACGAGAAAGTTATTTGTCCCTAGGCAATCGATAATTAGACCGGTAATCATTATTGCAATTTTATTTGAGGGAGAGGCATAAGCTAACATACTTTCTCTACTTGGATCATATGCACTTATGATTGGAACTCTAGCAAGCATCCGCAACTACTAAAGATCATTAAGGTAAAACCCAACCATAGCATTAAAGCATCAAGTCCCCTTTATCCCATACGCAAACAACCTACTTACTCGGGTCCGTGCTTCTGTACACTCACGCCACCCACTATAAGCGAATCATAAACGTATTGCAACACCCTACAGCGGGGATCCCTCACGCTTGCACGACACGTAGAGCATCATAGGACAACACCAATAATAAAACATGCAACTCAAACCAATCTTGATCATCAAATAATCCATAGGACAAAACGAATCTACTCAAACATCATAGGATAGCCATACATCATTGGGAAATAATATATAGCGTTGAGCACCATGTTTAAGTAGAGATTACAGCGGGTAAGAGAGAGGTTACACCGCTGCATAGAGGGGGAAGAGTTGGTGATGATGGCGGTGAAGTTGTTGGTGAAGATTGCGGTGATGATGATGGCCACGGCGGCGTTCCGGCACCATCGGAAGAGAAGGGGAGAGGGGGGGCCCTTCGTCTTCTTCTTCCTTGACCTCCTCCCTAGATGGAGAAGGGTTTGCCCTCTGGTCCTTGGCCTCCATGGCGTGGGAGGGGCGAGAGTCCCTCCGAGATTGGATCTATCTCTCTATCTCTCTCTGTTTCTGCGTTTTGTTCTGCTGCCCTTTCACCATTTCTTTTATATCCGGAGATACGTAACTCCGATTAGACTGAAACATTCGCCGTGATTTTTTACCAAAAAATAGCTTTCTTGCGGCCGAAGGAGGGCATCAACCGCCTTACGGGTGGACCACGAGGGTCAGGGGCGCGCCCTGGGGGGGTAGGGCACGCCCCCCTACCTTGTGCCCACCTCGGACTCCGTTTCACGATGATCTTTCTTCCAGACTTTCCAAATATTCCAAAAAAAATCTCCGTCCGTTTTTATCCCGTTTGGACTCCGTTTGATATGGATATTCTGCGAAACCAAAAACATGCAATAGACAGGAACTGCATGAGCCTTTGGATCAATATGTTAGTCCCAAAAATAGTATATAAAGTTGCCAAAAAGTATATGAAAGTTGAATAATATTGGCATGGAACAATCAAAAATTATAGATACGACGGAGACGTATCACTCGACTTGTCGCGAAAGGTCTTCAACAAGTACAAGGGGTTGACTACGATGAGACTTTCTCACACGTAGCGATGCTTAAGTCTATCCGAATCATGTTAGCAATTGCCGCATTTTATGATATGAAATCTGGCAAATGGACGTCAAAACTGCATTCCTTAATGGATTTCTTAAAGAAGAGTTGTATATGACGCAACCAGAAGGTTTTGTCGATCCTAAAGGTGCTGGCAAAGTGTGCAAGCTCCAGCGATCCATCTATGGACTGGTGCAAGCATCTCGGATTTGGAATATACGCTTTGATAAGGTGATCAAAGCATATGATTTTATACAGACTTACGGTGAAGCATGTATTTACAAGAAAGTGAGTGGGAGGTCTGTAGCATTTTCTGATGTTATATGTGGATGACATATTGTTGATTAGAAATGATATATAATTTCTGGATATCATAAAAGGTTACTTGAATAAGAATTTTTCAATGAAAGACCTCGGTGGAGCTGCTTATATGTTGGGCGTCAAGATCTATAGGGATAGATCGAGACGCTTAACAGGACTTTCACAAAGCATGTACCTTGATAAAGTTTTGAAGAATTTCAAAATGGATCAGTCAAAGAAAGGGTTCTTGCTTGTGTTACAAGGTGTGAAATTGAGTCAGACTCAAAGCCCGTCCACTGTAGAAGATAAAGAGAGAATGAAAGTCATTCCTTATGCCTCAGCCATAGGTTCTATCATGTATGCTATGCTGTGTACCAGGCCTAATGCGTGCCTTGCCATAAGTTTGGCAGGGAGGTACCAAAGTAATCCAGGAGTGGATCACTGGACAGTGGTCAAGAACATCCTGAAGTACCTGAAAAGGACCAAGGATAGGTTTCTCGTTTATGGAGGTGATAAAGAGCTCGTCGTAAAAGGTTATATCGATGCTAGCTTTGACACTGATCCGGATGACTCTAAGTCAAAAACTGGATACGTATTTATATTGAATGGTGGAGTTGTCAGTTGGTGCAGTTCCAAGCAGAGCGTAGTTGCAGGATCTACGTGTGAAGCGGAGTACATAGCTGTTTTGGAAGCAGCACATGAATGAGTCTGGATGAAGGAGTTCATATCCGATCTGGGTGTACGTAATACCCAGTGCGCCGGGTCCAACGAAAATCTTTTGTGACAACACTGGAGCAATTGCCTTAGTGAAGGAATCCAGGTTTCACAAGAGAACCAAACACATCAAGAGACGCTTGAACTCCATTCGTGAAAAGGTCAAGGATGGAGACATAGAAATTTGCAAAATACATATGGATCTAAATGTAGCAGACCCGTTGACTAGACCTCTTCCGCGGGCAAAACATGATCAGCACCAAGACTCCATGGGTATTAGATTTATTACTATGTAATCTAGATTATTGACTCTAGTGCAAGTGGGAGACTGATAGAAATATGCCCTAGAGGCAATAATAAAGTTGTTATTATTATATTTCCTTATTCATGATAAAGGTTTATTATTTATGCTAGAATTGTATTGATCGGAAACTTAAATACATGTGTGGATACATAAACATATACCATGTCCCTAGTGAGCCTCTACTAGATTAGCTCATTGATCAAACATGGTTAAGGTTTCCTAACCATGGACATGTGTTCTCATTTGATAACCGGATCACATCATTAGGAAAATGATGTGATGGACAAGACCCATCTGTTAGCTTAGCACATGATTGTTCAGTTTATTACCACTACTTTCATAATGTCAAATACATATTCCTTCGACCAAGAGATCATGCAACTGGGTGATCATAAAGATGCTCTACAGGTATTTTCGAAGGTGTCTGTTGAGTTGGCATGGATCGAGATTGGGATTTGCCACTCCGTGTATCGAAGAGGTATCTATGGGCCCTCTCAGTAGTACACATCACAAGAAGCTTGCAAGCAAAGTGACTAAGGAGTTAGTTACGAGATGATGTATTACGGAACGAGTAAAGAGACTTGCCAGTAACGAGATTGAACTAGGTACGAAGATGCCGACGATCGAATCTCGGGCAAGTAACATACCGATAGACAAAGGGAATTGCGTGTGTTGTCATAAAGATTTGACCGATAAAGATCTTCATAGAATATGTAGGCACCAATATGGGCATCCAGGTCCCGCTATTGGTTATTGGCCGGAGAGGCGTCTTGGTAATGTCTACATCATTCTCGAACCCGTAGCGTCGGCACGCTTAATGTTCATTGACGATATAGTATTATATGAGTTATGTGAGTTGATGACCGAATGTTGTTCGGAGTCCCGGATGAGATCACATACATGACGAGGAGCTCTGGAATGGTCCGGAGGTAAAGATTGATATATAGTATGATGCTATTTGGTCACCGAAAAGGTTTCAGAATGTGTCGGGTAGTCATTGGATCACCGGAAGGGGTTCCGGGAGGCCCCGGGAGGTTCACGGGCCATATGGGCCAAAAGAGGGGAGCGCAGCAGCCCACAAGGGGCTGGCGTGCCCTACCTCTAGGCTGCCGGCCCTAAGGGAGGAAAAGGGGGAGGGCTAGCCGCTCCTGCATGCCTTCCCCTCCTCATGGGAGAAAGGAAAGGGGGGGGGCACCCCCTCCTGCCTCCCCCCGCGCGCCCAAGAAGGAAGGGGTGCGGCTACGGCAGGGGCCAAGGGTGGCCGCCGGCCCCCTTGGTGTTGCTCTAGGGTGCTTCCCCTCCTCCCCCACCTATATATGTGTGTGGAGGGAGAGGGGCAACACACACCACGATCTCCAAGCTGTGTGTGGCGCCCCTCTCCCTCTAGTTCACCCTCAGTCATATTTTCGTAGTGCTCGGCGAAGCCTTGCGGAGATAGTTGCATCACCACCGTCACCACGTCGTCGTGCTACCGGAACTCATCTACTACTTCGCCCGTCTTAATGGATCAAGAAGGCGAGGACGTCATCGAACTGAACGTGTGCTGAACGCGGAGGTGCCGTACGTTCGATACTTGATCGGGCGGATCGTGAAGGTGTACGACTACATCAACCGCGTTGATAAACGCTTTTGCTTAACGGTCTACGAGGGTATGTAGACACACTCTCTACTCTTGTAGTTGTGCATCTCCATGGATAGATCTTTTTTTACGGAAAAGTCCATGAATAGATCTTGCGCATGCATAGAATTTTTTTTTGTTTTCTATGCAACGTTCCCCAACAGGAAGAGTGGCAGGCAGTAGTGCACGCATTGGAGGCCGAGTGGCAGGTGGAGTAGCAGCGTGCGACACACCAGTATGCGATCTAGCAAGCGGCACAACAACCGGTCAAGCTGGCGGCGTAGCCGGATTCAGCGCTGGCAACCTTCCAGAAGGCCTTCCCCTGGATGCTGGCGTCGGTGTGCTCAACCTAACCAAGGAGGAGGAGGACGACAATGCCTAATTTTGCGGTCCTTACTTTAATATTTTTAGTTTTACTCAATCTATGTATCGAACTTCCGCTGGCAGTTTATATTTTTTAATTCCAATGTCTGCTCAATCTGAAATGTGCCAGCCTGCGTTCGGCGCACCTACAGGCCGCTCGACTAAAACACCGATCTAAACTGACAAAAAATAGACGATATCCGTGTCCGTTTGGATCGGCGCGCTGAAGTTGGCCTTAGGTTTAGAGTTTTGTTTCCTGGCGGTGGCAACGTCGGCACCATGCCGCCATGCTGTTCAAGAATAAGGTTTCCTAAACTCCTAGTCCACCTCGTTGGCGGCATAGAGGAGGGCAGATGATAGTCTGGTCGCTGCTCTTCTAGAGTGGTGGATGTAGTTGTGTTTTCGTTTATGCATGTGGTCTTTAGAGGTGTCTTCTCGTGGAGTGACTACAATGCTTCGTGTCTTCATCTTCTGGCTGCTCCTATTGACTATGTTTGACCAGCAGGTTAGGTCTTCTTGGATCTGTCCGATTGAATCTGGAGAGATCCCCTTTTTCTGTAGGATGACGATTTATTTTCCAAATCACTGTCGTTAGTGTCTTTTGGCTCTGGCGATTTCTCGATCACTGTCAACAACACCACCAATTCCGACGGTGTTTACGAGGCCAAAAGAGGAATCGAGTTTCACTCACGACGCGTCATCGCCAAATGCAAGTGACTCGATTTTACCAAGGATTTGTGCATCTTTTATTATAAATGTCCTTGTAAGAGTTGTTCGAGTTTAATATATGTCCTTTGGTCTTTCCTAAAAAAACTTGAAATTGCATACGGGTTTCATTTTTTTGGAAAAAGACACAGATCGATTATAAAGTTTATCAAAAGTTGCAGTAGTATTGCATTTTGGTGTTGGGTTATTATGGAGCCAGGTTGGGACGATGATCAATTGGATCTAATGTTTTAGAAACATGAATAAGATTTTTTTTTCTATTTATATATAAAGATTGGAGTTGATGACGAGTTTACATGTGAGACCACATAAATAAACAAATATATTTTTATCCACATGTAGGACTAGCCATATTTCAAAAGATATAATATAACTAAACAAATGTTATTTTTATTAGGTGTGAGACCAATCGCAAAATAAAAAAAATAAAAAATAGTGCTACCCTCTTGTAAGAATAACACTCTTGTAGAAGCACAAATTATAAATACAAGTATGTGACTCGAGTTCAAACTCATGGTCTTGATTTTAGATTTTTAGTTTTTTTTACCAACCAATTATTTCAGTTCTATGGCATTGCAGAAGAGGGCAAATGAATTGCAATTTTAACATGATGATAGATGTTGTCCTTCTATGTAATCCACAATCTTGTGCATTCAACTTACCCTTTCTCATTCTCACACATTTTAAATTCTAAATGTAATCTCACTATAAATCTTGCAAAGGGCCCACTACGATCGCTTAAGACTCTCTAGCGACTGCAACATGGCCTTTCGTTATTTTCGCTATCTTCCTAACGATGACCCATGTAACGGCTGCAAGACATCATCATTTTTTGACAATCTCGTAGGCCATTGATAACTTCTCCTTTTTCTATGGTTTCGTAGCAACTGACCGGAATTGTGTTAGTCTCGGATAAACACATATAAGAACCGAGCGTAACTTAGTTGGCTAGGCGTCGGAGTTCGCCGCCAGCCCATCAGGGTTCGAGTCTCGGCTCAAGCGCTTGGTGCTCACGGAGTTTTTTTTTTATAAAATATGCCAACAGGCTAGTCTAGCGTGGGTTGGTCTCGTTTTTTTTCCACATAAACACAGATGATCTCTTTCCCTTTGTGTGTCGCTACTCTGCACGGATCCCTGATGAGGAGAGACACCTAGCAGTCTAGCAGCAACAGGTCCCTTGTGCACACGCACGGCCAGCGCCTCGCCGATGCTTTGGCGAACCCAAATCACTGACGCCGACGGCACGACCGCCGGAGGTCGCCGCGAGTACAACTGCACTCTGCGCTGCCATATAACTGAACAAGTTAACCGAGCCTCACCTTTTCACAGCACGACATGCCTTGCTGCCGCACCCCGTCGAGCCGTCAAACACCCACGCTGACGACCGCCGCCGCCGCCGCCGCCCACCCAAATCTCCCGCCGCCAGCAATGGAGGCCCGCCTCCTCAAGACCCGACCGCTCCACGCCATCTTCTCAGACGCCACCATCTCCCGCGCCGCACGCAACCTGTTCGACGCGGTGCCGCGCCCGACCCAGGCGCTCTGCAGCACCTTCCTCTCCGCGCTCTCCAGGAGCTCCTCCCACCAGGAGCTCCTCCAAGCCTTCTCGTCGATTCATCGCAAGGGCGCCTGCGTCCCGTCCGGCTGCATCCCGCTTGTTTTCAAGTCGTGCGCGCTCACCGCATCTTCCTGCCAGGGCAGGCAGGTGCACTCCCATGCTCTTGTCCGTGGGTTGCTTGGGGATGTCTTTGTGCTGACAGCTCTGGTGGATTTCTATGCCAAGAACGGAGACATGGAGTCTGCCGTCAGCGTCTTTGACGAGATGCCGGTGAAGGATCCGATACCGATAAACTGTTTGATTACTGGCTATTCAAAGTCTGGTAATGTGGATAAGGCCAGGAAGCTGTTTGACGGCATGGAGAGGAGGACATCGGCTTCGTGGAATTCGATGATCGCCTGTTATGCTCATGGTGGGGAATTCCGGGAAGCATTGACGTTGTTTGATCGGATGCTGAGCGAGGGTGCAAGACCAAACGCTATCACCATCACGTCGGTATTTTCGATATGCGCCAAGTCTGGCGATCTTGATACTGGCAAGCGTGTAAGGGCTCTGATCGGCGAGGAGGACTTGCAGAACGTGATAGTGCACACTGCTTTGATGGAAATGTATGTAAAGTGTCGTGCTATCGACGATGCACGTCGGGAGTTTGACCAGATGTCGCAGAGAGATGTCGTGGCATGGAGCACCATGATTGCAGGATATGCGCAGAATGGCAGGCCACTCGAATCTCTAGAACTGTTTGAGAGGATGAAGGAAACCGATTGCAGACCAAATGAAGTGACACTTGTTGGTGTGCTATCCGCGTGTGCGCAGTTGGGTTCTGATGAATTGGTTGAGCAGATTGGGAACTATGCTGAGAACCAGAGGTTACCACTTACGAGTTACCTAGGATCTGCCCTAATTGACATGTACACCAGGTGCGGGCATGTTGGAAGAGCCCGGAGTGTCTTCAGCCGGATGGAACAAAAAGGGGTTATCACTTGGAACTCCATGATCAGAGGCCTAGCAATGAATGGCTTTGCAGAAGATGCAATCAGCTTGTATGAAAAAATGGCGGAAAACGGGGTCCAGCCCAACGAGATCACCTTCGTTGCGCTGCTAGCAGCGTGCACGCATGCTGGCTTGGTAGACCAAGGTATGGCATTCTTCGAAGTGATGAAGAGAGAACACCGTGTTTCCCCTCAAGTGGAGCACTGCGCATGCATAGTGGATCTCCTGTGCAAATCCGGCAGACTGTGGGAGGCATACAAGTTTATCTGCGACATGGAAGTCAAACCAAACGCGGTGATCTGGACCACACTGCTCAGCTCCTGCAGAGTCCATGCCGATGTCGAGCTCGCCAAGCTTGCCGCGAGCAAGCTCCTGGCAATGGAGCCCGACAACTCCTCAATCTACGTCCTCCTGTCCAATATATATGCCGATGCCAGCCTCTGGGGCGATGTGAGGGAGATCAGGGACCTGATGAGGAGCAAGAACGTGCAGAAGCTGTCTGCCTACAGTTGGATAAAGCTGGATGGTGAGGTGCACAAGTTCCTGGTGCAAGACACATACCACCCGAGATCAGCTGAGATTTATGACGTCGTCCACGGCTTGGGGTTGCTCTTGGACCGAGCCGACTCTGATCCCGACCTGCTAGTTTCAGAGCTCTGTTGAACTTTTATTTTTGACAGCTGAGAGCTCTGTTTTTGGAAGGAACACAAAGCATTCCATTGATTGGGCGAGCTGCACTCGCCAGCAGACAAATTCTTTTACATATATTGGAAAGGTATCAAAGCCAAATCTGATAGATTCTTGACTCCACAAGTAGCTAAACAATGTGCAGAAATATTACAAAGCCGCGAGCAAGCTTCTACCTTAAACAACTGAAAAGCTGATTGCAACACATCTCTTTTTTCTGACAGTGATTGCATCATATGCAGTTGGAGTGAGTATATGATCTCATATGCAGGCCTATTGCTTCTCTTTGATTAGCTCTGTTTCTTTCAAACCACAATATACTACAAATGAAAATAGACTTTCAGACATTTTGCCTCTATTTTCAGAATATCCTCCATCATCTAGATAGCATTTGGGCAATTGATAAGTTGCATTCGACACTTCCAAAAAAGCAGTTCTCCAAGTAACCTTGACAAATTTGCACTTTAGGAAGCACTAACCTTCACAAATTTACACTTTAGAAAGCAATAACCTTGACAAATATGCACTGTAGAAAGCAATGACCTCTGTTTTCATCTACTCCCTCCGTTCCTAAATATTTGTCTTTCTAGAGATTTCAACAAGTGACTACATACGGAGCAAAATGAGTGAATCTACACTCTAAAATATGTCTATATACATCCGTATATGGTAGTCCATTTGAAATCTATAAAAAGACTTATATTTAGGAACGGAGGGAGTAATTAACAGCATATTGGACATGGTCTATCCACATGCTGGACAGGGTAAAGTCCACAATTTCTTCCAAAATATGCTGCCACTTTGAACACTATCACTTGATGATGAAGCTACACCGTGCGCAGAGTTCCTGGTTTGGTTGTCCAAGCTGGTGTATCTTCAGCCCTTCCTGGATCGGAATTTGGAGAATGACATGTACATCTTCTTCGTTAGAAGTTGATCAGAGCTGTTGTATATCCCATGTGCTAGAGGTAGGCTCAGTCAAATCTGAAACCTTAGCAAAAATATGGCTGCCTTGCTGAGATGTTACATTGATTTTGTGCAACTAGTTGCCCGCACAACCCATATTCTCTCCACTCCTTTTTATTTTGTCCTGATTTCCGGAAAATATGAAATAATTCCTAGATGTTAGTAATTGTTGAACCGGTATGGGCCCAAGCTCATCATATGTATCACTTAGGGCCCAAGCCCATGAGGATAAGCTGACCTAGAAGGGGCATCCGGTCCTCCCGTTCCAAGGGTGAGCCGCCACACACACTCACACTCACGCTGCAGGTACTCCTCTCTCCCTGAATCAACATGGTATCGTGAGGCCGAGTTCGCGGGGCTCGACGGACGGCGGCGCCGGCCGGCGAGGCGGCGGGATCCGACGAGGCTGGCGCTGAGCCGATGCACAGGCGACGACGGTCAGCAAGGCTAACGCTGCTGCACACGAGTGGTCAGGCGCGCTGCCAAGGCCGTGCACGTGGCCGAGGGCGGAGGGACTCGCGACTGACCAAGGCTGCGCAGTCTTTGTCCATGCGAAGGAGGAGTGCTTGCATGAGTGCGCGAGGTGCTTCTTTGGAGTTTCTGTCTTCTTGCTGCGTGAGGCAGCGAGAGGAGGTAGGAGAGGTGGTCCTGGAGCTGTCGTTCTTCTTCTTTGTTCCTTGGGAGGAAGAGGTGTTGCTTGTCACTCTTTGGTGGTGGTCGGTGCTCTCTGCTTTGTGAAATTTCTTGTTGTTGGGTGTGTAGAGGCTGTGATGCGGAGCATCCCTCACTCATCCCCATGGACGCACCTACATCTTCCTCAACACCACGTGGACCCATGACTCGAGCCCGAGCTAAGGCTATCGAAGATAAGGTGAACTCGCTCCTCTCCGAACTCCCTCCTCCTACTCACGAGACATGGCTATTACCTCATTCGGAAACTCTATGTGTAATAAGGTACATGGAGATAAGCCAAGGAACAACTACTTCCAAGAGCCAAGACGACGAGGACCCCAAGCATGTTGAAGAAGAAGAAAGGATGTTGAAGCTACAGGCATCGGACGTCCGACCACGTCCGGACGTCCGGCGACTCCCCGAGCCACGACGACGCCCTCGGACGTCCGGCAATTTGGCACCGAATGGAATCTACGGACGTCCGAAGGCCTCCGGACGTCCGACCGACGCACGCCCGAACCGAATCTACGGACGTCCGAAAGCCTCCGGACGTTCGACCGATGTGCGCCCGAGCCGAATCTACGGACGTCCGAAGGCCTCCGGATGTCCGGACCCTCTCGAGCCTCCGGACGACCGGTGACCTCCGGACGTCCGACGCCTGTGTGTTGACTTCGATTAGGGCCGCAGCCCTTGTACCCCTTCGCCCCCTAGACTATATATACTCTTTCTTCCCCACCTTTCTAGGGTTAGCAATGGTTTAGCTCATGTTTGCGTGAGAGCTTTGCTCATCCACTTGGTTACCTTCTCCTCGGAGCTCGAGACCTCTACGGAGAAGATCCCCCAAGCGGATTCAAGACCCCCTTCTAGGGTGGACCCCCATCAAGACCTCCTCACGGAGAAGAACGGCTACTATTGTATCTTTCCTTTGTTGATTTTGAATCTTGTGCTACCTTATGTGTTCGGTGATCTAGCCCTTGTGTGATCGATACTTGTCGGTTTAGTGTTCCTCTTGTGTGTTTTCCTTGTGTTCTTCCGCTTGTTCATCGTGTTCTCCTCGTAGGATCCACTCCAAACGTGAAAGATCCCAGATTAGGGTTCCGCCCTACATCATCTTGGTATCATGAGCCACGTTGATCACGTTTTTGGAGCCCCTACCCCGTGTTTTCTAGCTTGATTTTGTTGTTTTCTTCCTAATTTCGAAAATCCCCACAAAAAATAGCCCCAATTTTTTTTGTAATTTGTTGGTGAGTTGAGATTTGGTTGGATTTGGTCAATGGATTTGAGTTGCTACATGTGGATCTAGCTTTTCCCACCCTCCCCACCCTTTTCCATCCATCAATCCGCTCAATTTTGACCTCACCATCCCCTTCTTCCACCTCTCAATCGCCCAAGCCCATTCTCGCGTTGACCCCGACCACCGGACGACCGACACTTTACGGACGTCCCAGCCCCGAGAACGGACGACCTAAAACACGGACGTCCAGTAAAACCCCATTTAAACTGAATCTCTTCAGTTTAGCCACCACCACCACCACACCTTCCACCACACCTTCAAAACCTCATACACCTCCATCCTTCCCAATACATCCTTTAACGATTTTGCCACATTTTGGTCCTTGAGATTTTGAGTTGCGATTCCCGTGTCCTATTGTGTTTCGGCTATCTAGGTATGGCTCGACATCATCATCACCACGGCTCATCTTCGCAAGGGTCTCATCATCGCCAAGGACGGTAACATCGTCGACATCTTTGTCATACCTTGCAATTGCATTGATACCCACATGGCCTTATTTTTGCGTAGCTTACCCATCGAGACTAGCCATTGAGTATTGCTGGCAACGTGACTTGTGCACATTAGTGATCATACTCCATAGCATACATACCATACCATCGTGGTGCATATCTTGGGATCCATTTGTGTGTCACAAAGTTGTCATAGCATACACAATTGTTATCTTGGTTCGTGAAGTTTTGCATGAGAAAAGAGCTCAAAAGTGAAATAGCCACCCAAGCTTTTAAGCAAAGAGGAAAGATAAGCAAAGAGCTTATGAGCAAGAATCATAGCATCATACTACATTAAGTTGTCATATTGGATCATCTTGGATCATAGCACCGAAATACCATACATATAGCATACTTGGGATAGAGATAGTTGCATTTTTGCCTAGTAGGTTGTGCACAAGTTCCGTATCCGCCTATTGTGCAATCGTGCTAGCGTCTCTCTAGTATTGTGCAACAAGAGCATTTTCGTGGATTCCACATTTTGGCTCACTTTTGGTTTGCACAATCCCACTTATCTATTTGCGTGTGTGTTTCCGTGTACCAAATTTGCTTGGTCTACTTGTTGCATTTGCAAATTTGTGAACCTTTTCCAACATTATTGACGCTCACTTACAATTGCATCCAATTTTGTGCCACCATCCTCACCAAGCTCCACCATAAGCTTTTATTTGTGTAGGTGTGAGAACCGACAAGGATTGGTACCAATAGTGCTATTTCATTGTCCGCATTTGAGTAAACTTGATTCATCATCAACATCGGTCAAAGGTACATTGGTATAAGTTCTTCTCCTTCTACCACTCACATTTTGCTTGGAATGATGGATAGGCCAAGTACTTCTAACAACCCACTCTTCCTCGAGCAAGACGACGACATGTCTTCATACGTCACCAAGAGCCACCTCTTTGGTGCTGTGAGCGTTGCACCAAGAGCAACAAGCAATGAGCGACCGCATCGACAACCTCGCCACCGACTTGCGACTCTCCGAGCAACGTACAAGAGACTACTTAGACAATAAGTTCGACGCTCACAAGCAAGAGAATGATGCAAGAATGGACGAGATCCGCGCCTTGATGAGGAGCCGGCATCATTCCACTTCTTCATCATCAAGACGGAGCCGCTCGAGTCGACACTCCGACGACACCTTCTACGACTCAAGTACACCGTCATCGAACACTCTTCGACGAGCCGCGCGTCAAGACCGTCATGCATCTCGCAACCCGCTACATGAGAAGATTTCACAAGAGCAAGTCGATGAGCAAGTCCCTCGTCCCCAATCAAACCAAGCCGCTTTTGCCCAAGCTCAAGAACGACAACGACTACAACGCCAAGAGGAAGAACGAGCACGTCTACACCAATAAGAACAAGACGCCGAGGCGCACCGTCTTCAACAACAACAACGAGAAGCGCAAGCTCTTGAGGCGCAACGTGCCCTTCAAGAATCAAGTCGAGTTATCGCAAACCGCAACCGCGAACGGCGCAATCAAGAGGAAGCCCTTCGAGAAAAAATCCAAGAGAGGAACTACCAACCTAATGTGCAACGTCAAGTTCCTCAAGCTCCTCCACAAGCTCGTCAAGCTCCACCTCAACCTCAAGTTCGACAAGAGCAAGTTGATCATGGTCTTCCTCCACGCCAAGAGCAACATGAAGACGATTGCCACCCACGTCAAGGGCGTCATCATCACCATCGCCAACAACACAACGAAGAGCAACGCTATGGAAAGCTCAAATTCACCATGCCCAAGTTCAATGGAAGCAATGACCCCGAAGAGTACCTCTCATGGGCATTGAAGGTCGACAAAATTTTTCGTTTGCACAACTATGAGGAAGAAAAGAAGATCGCTATGGCATCACTTGAGTTCCAAGACTATGTGCTCATATGGTGGGAACAAATCCTTGAGAGGCGACAAGCAAGAGGTGAACCCCCAATCACCACTTGGGCTCAAATGAAGGATGTGATGCGAAACGCTTTGTGCCAACCTACTACAACCGCGACCTCTTCAAGAAACTCCAACTACTCAAGCAAGGAACAAAGAGTGTTGAAGAATACTACAAGGAAATGGAGATAGCTATGATTAGAGCCAATGTCAAGGAAGATGATGAGCAAACTATGGCACGTTTCTTGAATGGACTCAATCATCCCATCAAGAAGATAGCCGACTTCCAACCATACTCCACCCTCATTGAGCTCGTGCATCAAGCCACAAAAGCGGAACGTCAAGTGCAAGATGACTTCAAGTACGCCAAGTACTCGTCCAAGACCTATGGCTTCTCCAACAACCAACCTTCAACAACTACTACAACATCTACATCAACCAAACCTTATCCAAGCAATGACGACAAGTCAAGTTACAAGAAGACTTCGACAAGTTCAAGTCGTCCTCCTCCTACTACAAGCAACTTCAAGCCGCGTGCTTCGTCATGTACTCCAACCGATGAGACCGTCAAGACAAGCTCCTTCAAGTGTTTCACTTGCGGCGGCCGAGGCCACAAGTCCTACGAATGCACCAACAAGCGCACCATGATCCTCAACGACAATGGCACCTATGACTCCATGAGTGAAGAGGAGATGGAAGCTCTTGAGCAAGTGGCCATGCACCGGCGAGTGAACGAAGATGAAGATGATCAAGTCTTTTGTGATGAAGATTCGAGCCCCGCTCTCGTGGTTTCCAAGGTCTTGACTCTTCAACATCAACAAGAGGAAGACCAACGATGCCACATCTTCCACACAAAGGCCGGCATCAATGGAAGGTCCGTCAAGGTCATCATCGACGGAGGTAGTTGCCACAACTTGGCAAGTGAAGAACTATGCTCCAAGCTTCAATTGGTCAAGAGGAAGCACCCGCACCCCTACAAGGTTTAATGGCTAAGTGACTCCGGCACTATACGATTCGAGCATACGGTCCAAGTCTCCTTCAAAATTGGTGCATATGAGGACACTTTGGAGTGTGATGTGGTCCCAATGATCGTTTGCCACCTCCTTCTTGGTCGACCATGGCAATTCGACCGCGGTGTCTTCCACAATGGGCGTACCAGCGTACCAATCACTATAGCTTCAAGATGAAAGGGAAGGAATATGTGCTACGACCTATGTCTCCTAGTCAAGTGATAGCCGACAAGCAAGCCACCCATCATAGAGACAAGAGTGAGAAAGTAATCCACCAAAAAGTGAGTGAGAGCCACAAGCCAAACTTGAGCGCCTCTTCGCCTAGAGAGCAAAACCTCATCCTATTTGCCACCAAAAGTGAGATGAGAGAAGTGTGTGAGAACCCATCTAGTGTGATGTACTTTGTCCTTGTGTGCAAGGATGGAGAGCCAACAACTAACACCTCTCATGAGTTACCTTTAGTGTTTACATCTCTTTTGCAGGAACTCCAAGATGTTTTCCCCGATGAGCTACCTCCGGGTCTACCTCCCCTTCGAGGCATTGAGCATCGAATCAACCTCATCCCCGGAGCGCCTCTACCAAACAAATCTCCATATCGAGTCAATCCCGAAGAAACCAAGGAGATTCAAAGGCAAGTACAACAACTCATCGACAACGGTCATGTACGTGAAAGCCTAAGTCCTTGTGCCGTTCCCGTTATACTTGTGCCTAAGCCCGATGGAAGTTTCCGCTTGTGTTCTGATTGTAGACCTATAAATGCTATTACCGTTCGCTATAGGCATCCTATTCCTCGCCTACATGATATGCTCGATGAACTTAGTGGAGCCAACTTTTTCTCAAAAATTGATCTTAAAAGTGGCTATTATCAAATACGCATTCAAGAAGGTGATGAATGGAAAACTGCTTTCAAAACCAAATTTGGTTTATATGAGTGGTTAGTTATGCCTATGGGTTTATCGGAAGCTCCTGGTACTTTTGTGCGTCTCATGCATCATGTGCTTCGGCCTTATATTGGAGTCTTTGTTGTGGTTTACTTCGACGATATTCTTGTGTTTAGCAAAACCATGAAAGAGCATCTTGATCATGTTAGGGCTGTTTTGCAAACCCTTCGAAAGGAAAGTCTTTATGCAAACATGAAAAATGCACATTTGGTGTTGACAAAGTGGTTTTCTTGGGTTTTGTTGTATCCTCAAAGGGTGTCCATGTTGATGAATCTAAAATTGAAGCAATTAAAACTTGGCCCCAACCCACCAATTTGCATCAAGTGCGTAGCTTTCTTGGTCTTACGGGTTTTTATCGTCGCTTTGTGAAAGATTTTAGCACAATTGCCGGTCCTTTGCATGCTTTGAGTAAGAAGAATACTCCCTTTGTTTGGGGAACTTTGCAATCAACCGCTTTTGATGAGCTCAAGTCTTTGCTTACTCATGCTCGATTCTTGCTTTGCCCAATTTTGACAAAACTTTTGAGGTTCATTGTGATGCAAGTGGTACCGGAATTGGCGGAGTTTTGATGCAAGAAAAACGAGCCATTGCATATTTTAGCGAAAAACTCTCCGGTGCTCAACTTAAATATCCCATCTATGACAAAGAATTGTATGCTTTAGTGCGTGTGCTACATGTTTGGGAACATTACCTTAGACCGCATGAGTTTGTCATCCATACCGACCATGAAACGCTTAAGTACCTAAAAGGTCAAACTAAGTTGAACAAGCGTCATGCCAAATGGAGTGAATTTATTGAATCTTTTCCTTATGTCATCAAGTACATTAAGGGTAAGGAAAATGTAGTGGCCGATGCACTTTCACGCATATGCACGCTTGTCACTAAACTTGAGTTGAATGTTGTTGGCTTTGAGCACATACAAGACTTGTATGCTAACGACCCATCTTTTGCTATTCCTTATGCTAAGTGTTTGACGCATACTTCTTGGGAACAATATTACATCAAGGATGGTTATCTTATGAGAGCTAACAAACTATGCATTCCCGAGTCTTCTCTTCGTTTGCTCCTTTTGCAAGAGGCTCATGGAGGCGGACTCATGGGACACTTTGGATGCGACAAGACATTCGCCATGCTCTCCAAGAACTACTTTTGGCCCAAGATGTTTTGAGATGCCTCACGCTTCACCAACCGATGCTCTACATGTCGCAAAGCTAAGTCTAAAGCTCAATCTCATAGTCTTTACATGCCCCTTCCTATTCCTTATCAACCTTGGGAAGACATTAGCATGGATTTTGTACTTGGATTGCCTAGAACTCAAAATGGAAAGGATTCCGTGTTTGTTGTTGTGGATAGATTTTCTAAGATGGCACATTTCATTCCTTGCAACAAGATAGACGATGCTTCACATATTGCAAATCTATTTTGTAGGGAAATCTTGCGACTCCATGGAGTACCAAAGACAATCGTCTCCGATCGTGACGCCAAGTTCTTGAGTTACTTTTGGAAGACCCTATGCGCCAAACTCGGAATCAAGCTCTTATTTTCATCCGCATACCACCCTCAAACCGACAGCCAAACGGAGGTGACGAACCGCACACTCTCCACTCTACTTCGCGTCTTGATCAAGAAGAACATCAAGGAGTGGGAGGCATGTCTACCCGTCGCCGAGTACGCCTACAACCGTGCAAGACATTGGACTACCGACAAGTCCCCCTTCGAGGTCGTCTACGGCTTCAACCCGTTGTCCCCATTGGACATTCTACCTCTTCCTCTACAAGAGCGCACCAACATGGATGCGAGTGCACGGGCAAGCTACATCAAGAAGATGCATGAAGAGACAAGACAAACCATCGAGCGCCAAGTACAACGACTAACGACCAAGCTCAACGTCAACAAGCAACCCATGGTCTTCAACATTGGTGATCTAGTGTGGCTACACCTTCGCAAGGACCGCTTCCCCAAAGAATGAAGGTCCAAGCTTCTACCTCGAGCCGATGGACCTTTCAAGGTGCTAGCACGCTACAACGACAACGCCTACAAGATCGACCTACCTCGAGAAAAGTACAATGTGAGCGACATCTTCAACGTCAAGGACCTCGCACCATACCATAGAGATGAAGCTTTTGATCCGAGGTCGGATCTCTCTTAAGGGGGGGGAGATGATGCGGAGCTTCCCTCACTCATCCCCATGGACGCACCTACATCTTCCTCAACACCACGTGGACCCATGACTCGAGCCCGAGCTAAGGCTATCGAAGATAAGGTGAACTCGCTCCTCTCCGAACTCCCTCCTCCTACTCACGAGACATGGCTACTACCTCATTCGGAAACTCTATGTGTAATCAGGTACATGGAGATAAGCCAAGGAACAACTACTTCCAAGAGCCAAGACGACGAGGACCCCAAGCATGTTGAAGAAGAAGAAGAAAGGATGCTGAAGCTACAGGCATCGGACGTCCGACCACGTCCGGACATCTGGCGACTCCCCAGGCCACGGACGACCGACGCCCTCCGGACGTCCGGCAGCTGGGCACTCGAATGGAATCTACGGACGTCCGAAGGCCTCCGGACGTCCGACCGACGCACGCCCGAACCGAATCTACGGACGTCCGAAAGCCTCCGGACGTCCGACCGAAGTGCTCCCGAGCCGAATCTACGGACGTCCGAAGACCTCCGGACGTCCGGACCCTCTCGAGCCTCCGGACGACCGATGACCTCCGGACGTCCGACGCCTGTGTGTTGACTTTGTTTGGGGCCGCAGCCCTTGTACCCCTTCGCCCCCTAGACTATATATACTCTTTCTTCCCCACCTTTCTATGGTTAGCAATGGTTTAGCTCATGTTTGTGTGAGAGCTTTGCTCATCCACTTGGTTACCTTCTCCTCGGAGCTCGAGACCTCTACGGAGAAGATCCCCCAAGCGGATTCAAGACCCCCTTCTAGGGTGGACCCCATCAAGACCTCCTCACGGAGAAGAACGGCTACTATTGTATCTTTCCTTTGTTGATTTTGAATCTTGTGCTACCTTATGTGTTAGATGATCTAGCCCTTGTGTGATCGATACTTGTCGGTTTAGTGTTCCTCTTGTGTGTTTTCCTTGTGTTCTTCCGCTTGTTCATCGTGTTCTCCTCGTAGGATCCACTCCAAACGTGAAAGATCCCAGATTAGGGTTCCGCCCTACATCAGGCTGTGTCTGTTGCTGCTACTGAGTGTTGCTGCTTCCACTCCTCCCGGCCGAAGATGGCTGAGCCAACAGGCCTTGCTGAGGCTTTCGAGAAGCTTGCTAAGATCTTCGAGGAGTCGAAATCTGGGGCCATCGTTCCTCGACAGGAAGTGGCTCAGAAGATCGAACTGTCGCCCATGGACATGAAGTTAGAGGGGGCTACCAATTATCTGAGCTGGTCCCGGAGGGCGTTGCTGGCTGTGGAACAAAAGAAGCTTGATGGGCACTTGTTGGGTGTTGTTGCTGAACCAGGAGACAAGACTACTGTGGAGGGAAAAAGATGGAAGGTCATAAACTCTGTGCTCATTGGCTGGTTGTTGAACTCGGTGGTGCCCCCCATTGGACGCCTCTGTGGAGGGCTATCCACATCCGCTGCGATATGGACGACTCTGTCCACCTTATACTCGAGTAAGGGCAATGTCATGCTAATTGCTCAGATTGAGGGAAGATCGGTCGGCTGCATCAAAGGCGGCGACATGTCGATGATGACATATGTGGCGTAGCTGCAGGCTTTGTGGGCAGAAGGGATAATCATGCGACCCTCTGGAACTCTACGATGCGGCTTGCATCGAGTCAGGGCGCAAGTGGATTGCACACAGGCATGTGTTGAAACTGTTGGAGGGGCTTAGAGGTTGTTTTCATGGCAGGAGGGCATCCTTGTTGCACCAACCTCTCCTTCCCTCTATTGAGGAGACTATTGTTGCTATGTCTCAAGAGGAGGTGCGGCTATCTCTTGAGCATGCAGACATGAAGGCTATGCCGTCTTCGACATTTGCAGTCACCGAGCGCATGGAGTGGAGCGATCCCAACAAATGTCATATCTGTGGGGAGGCAGGTCACTGGAAGTGGGCGTGTCCAACTCATGGCAGAGGCAGGGGATACAACGGAGGGGGATCTGGCAGAGGCAGGAGTGCTAGAGGCGAGGTGGATACTCGGGGACCTCAAGGGGTCAGCTTCTAGGGCAGAGGTGGCTACTCAGACACTCAGTGATCGGAGGGCTCACATGACAAGCGGTGAGACACCTTTGGGACGTCAAAAAGGCAAAGATGTAGATGATGTTGACTATGGAGACTTTGCTCTGGGCCTCCACCGATGAAGGTAATCCGAGCAGGCAACTCTTGCTTCTAATGGGAGTGCTCCAGAGTGTGTTCTCGACTCTGGAGCATCTAATCATGTTTCTAGTAAATCTTGAGTTTTTGAATATTACACTAATCACCCTCCATCTCACACGGGCACTATGCAAACTACGATGGCACAAACCAGCTGTCATAGGGGTTGGCACAATCAAGTGCACTCGACCATCTCCCTATCCTCGGTTTTACATGTGCCAACTTTCCTGTCAATTTGGTCTCCTTGATTGCCCTAATTGATCAAATTGACTGTCGTGTGATCCTTGACAAATTTGGTTGCGTGATTCAGAGAGACAGACGAGCTGCAGACAGTTGGGGACCGGCACCCGGGCATAGGGGGCTCTGGTACATGGACCCGGGAGGTGCAGCCGGACTTGGTGTGTCATGCGACCATGGAGGACAAGGAGAAGGAGGCGATGATCCATCACTGTAGGATGGGACATGTATCTTTTGATAAGATGAGTATAATCTTTCCGGATGTTATGTGTGGGATAGGCAAGGGCAAGTTGACATGTGATGCTTGCGAATATGCCAAACACACACGAGCCTCATATGTGAGTAAGGGGCTTAGGAGCATATCTCCTTTTATGCTTATTCATTCAGATGTATGGAAGAGCCTAGTTGTATCAATGAATGGAATGAAATACTTTGTGACGTTCATCGATTGCTATTCTCGTATGACCTGGATTTATTTGAAGCATCACAAAGATGAGGTGTTTATGAAGGAAATATGCCCTAGAGGCAATAATAAAGTTATTATTTATTTCCTTATTTCATGATAAATGTTTATTATTCATGCTAGAATTGTATTAACCGGAAACATGATACATGTGTGAATACATAGACAAACATATAGTCACTAGTATGCCTCTACTTGACTAGCTCATTAATCAAAGATGGTTATGTTTCCTAACCATAGACATGTGTTGTTATTTGATTAATGGGATCACATCATTAGGAGAATGATGTGATTGACATGACCCATTCCGTTAGCCTAGCACTTGATCGCTTAGTATATTGCTATTGCTTTCTTCATGACTTATACATGTTCCTGTAACTATGAGATTATGCAACTCCGTTTACGGAGGAACACTTTGGGTGCTACCAAACGTCACAACGTAATCGGGTGATTATAAAGGATTACTACAGGTGTCTCCAAAGGTACATGTTTGGTTGGCGTATTTCGAGATTAGGTTTTGTCACTCCGATTGTTGGAGAGGTATCTCTGGGCCCTCTCGGTAATGCACATCACTATAAGCCTTGCAAGCAATGTAGCTAATGAGTTAGTTACGGAATGATGCATTACGGAACGAGTAAAGAGACTTGCCGGTAACGAGATTGAACTAGGTATTGGATACCGACGATCGAATCTCGGGCAAGTAACATACCGATGACAAAGGGAACAACGTATGTTGTTATGCGGTTTGACCGATAAAGATCTTCGTAGAATATGTAGGAGCCAATATGAGCATCCAGGTTCCGCTTTTGGTTATTGACCGAGAATAGTTCTAGGTCATGTCTACATAGTTCTCGAACCCGTAGGGTCCGCACGCTTAAGGTTTCGGCGATGCTTATATTATGAGTTTATGAGTTTTTGATGTACCGAAGGAGTTCGGAGTCCCGGATGAGATCAGGGATATGACGAGGAGTCTCGAAATGGTCGAGACGTAAAGATCGATATATTGGACGACTATATTCGGAGTTCGGAAAGGTTCTGAGTGATTCGGGTATTTTTGGGAGTACTGGAGAGTTACCGGAATTCGTATTCGGCCTCTTTGGGCCATACGGGAAAGGAGAGAAAGGGCCAAAAGAGTGGGCGCACCCCTCCCCTTGGACTAGTCCGAATTGGACTAGGGAGGGGGGGCACACCCTTCCTTCCTTCTCCTTCTCTCTTCCCTTTCCTTCTCTCCTACTCCTACTACATGGAAGGGTTCCTAGTTGGACTAGGAAAAGGGGAATCCTACTCCCGGTGGGAGTAGGACTCCCCTAGGGCGCTCCATAGAGAGGGTCGGCCCTCCCCTCCTCCACTCCTTTATATACGAGGGCAGGGGGCACCCCATAGAGACACAAGTTGATCTACGGATCGTTCCTTAGCCGTGTGCGGTGCCCCCCTCCACCATATTCCACCTCGGTCATATCGTCATGGAGTTTAGGCGAAGCCCTGCGATAGAACATCATCATCGCCACCACGCCGTCGTCTTGATGGAACTCATCCCCGACACTTTGCTGGATCGGAGTCCGGGATCGCCATCGAGCTGAACGTGTCTTGAACTCGGAGGTGCCGTGACGTTCGGTACTTGGATCGGTCGGATTGTGAAGGCGTCTGACTACATCAACCGCGTTGTCATAATGCTTCCGCTTACGGTCTCACGAGGGTACGTGGACAATATTCTCCCTCTCGTTGCTATGCATCACCATGATCCTTGCGTGTGCGTAGGAATTTTTTGAAATTACTACGTTCCCCAACAGTTTAGCTGTTTTCGAATTTCCATGCCTTGGTGAAGAATCGGTTTGTGCAGTGCGGTGATCGGGGTGACAATGGGATGAGTATGTGAACAACACATTTGGGGCCTACTTGTCCGATCAACGTATTCTTCAACAAACTTCGAGCCCAGACACCCCTCCTCAAAATGGAGTGTCGGAAAGTAAAAATCGGCATATACTTGAGGTTGCTCGGTCATTGAAGTTTAAGATGAATGTGCCCAAATTCTTGTGGAGTGAAGCATTGATGACAGCCACATACCGATCAACCGGACACCATCAAGAATACTAAGCATGAAGTCTCCGTGTGAGCTAGTATATGGAGAAACTAAGTTTGTTGTTCCCCAAAATTGTTTGGCAAGACTGTTTTTGTTCGTGATCACAGTCCTTCCGTTGGAAAACTTGATCCATGAAAGCAAAGGAAGTGTATTTTTCCTGGGCTATTCTTCTAGTCAGCAGGATATAAATGTTGGTGTCCCTCGGAGAAACGCAGGTTTGTCAAGATGGATGTAATCTTCGGGAGTCTCGAGCCATTCTATGGTGAGCCAACAGATCTAAGTGTGTTGTTTCAAGAGCTTGACCATTTACACTCTGTGCAGGATGGTCAAGAGGGGAGAAGGTTGTGTCTCACACTCGGGAGGATTCTGTGGGCACTAACATTGATGATGATGTGCGGGTTCAAGTCCAGCCAATTGTGGGTACAATTCGGTTGGCACTCTCACCGATGGTGATGTGCGTGTTCAGTCCAGCCAACAGTGGGTTCCATTCAGATTGGTAATCTCCAGCTCCCTATTCCAGATCGGTGGCAGAATATTCCCTAGTGTACTCTTGACGGCAGCCACAAGTGCCACAAGTGCATAGCTCATCCGACACACGCCCGTCTATTCACGGGCAACCACTTGTGCAGGAGGAGCAGCAAGTGAGCAATCAGTGCAGGGGGAGCAACAAGGCAGTGGTGCAAGCTCATCTGACACGGTGGAACTGCCTATTGCGTTGCGAAAGGGGACACGTGAAGCGGCACAGAAGGCTTTACCACCGAAGTTTTTTGATGATCATGACATTGGAAATTGTGTGTCTTATGAGGCTTTGTCTCCTTCCTATAGAGTGTTTGTTGCCTCTCTTCAAACTGTGTCAATCCCAAAGGATTGGAAAGCTGCAAAGCAAGATCCGAAGTAGGTAAGAAAGCAGCCACGTAAAATTTGCAACAACAAAGTAGAGGACGTCTAACTTGTTTTTGCAGGGCATGTTGTGATGTGATATGGTCAAGACGTGATGAGATATAAGTTGTTGTATGAGATGATCATGTTTTGTTGGAGTTATCGGCAATCGCGTAAGCCTTATGGTTGTCTCTTTATTGCATAAGATGCAAGCGCCAAATAATTGCTTTACTTTATCGCTATGCGATAGCAATAGTTGCAAGAGCAATAGTTGGCAAGACGACCATGTGACGCACATTGATATAGATCAAGATGATGGAGATCATGGTGGCATGCCGGTGACGATGGAAATCATGACGATGCTTTGGAGATGGAGATCAAAGGCACAAGATGATGATGGCCATATCATGTCACATATTTTGATTGCATGTGATGTTTATCTTTTATACATCTTATTTTGCTTAGTTCGACGGTAGCTTTATAAGATGATCTCTCACTAAATTATCAAGGTGTAAGTGTTCTCCACAGTATGCACCGCTATGAAAGTTCTTCGTCTTTGAGACACCACGTGATGATCGGGTGTGATAGGCTCTACGTTCAAATACAACGGGTGCAAAACAGTTGCACACGCGAATACTCGAGTTAAACTTGACGAGCCTAGCATATAATGTATATGGCCTCGGAACACGGAGACCGAAAGGTCGGCGTGAATCATATAGTAGATATGATCAACATAGTAATGTTCACCATTGAAACTACTCCATCTCACGTGATGATCGGACATGGTTTAGTTGATATGGATCATGTGATCACTTAGAAGATTAGAGGGATGTCTATCTAAGTGGGAGTTCTTAAGTAATATGATTAATTGAACTTAAATTTATCATGAATTTAGTCCCGTAGTATTAGCATATCTATGTTGTAGATCAATAGCTCGCGTTTAGCTCCCTGTTTTATTTTAATATGTCCCTAGAGAAAACTAAGTTGAAAAATGTTAGTAGCAATGATGCGGATTGGGTCCGTGATCTGAGGATTATCCTCATTGCTGCACAGAAGAATTATGTCCTTAATGCACCGCTAGGTGATGCACCTATTGCAGGAGCAAATGCGGGCGTTATGAACGCTTTGGCTAGCTCAATATGATGACTACTTGATAGTTTAGTGCACCATACTTAACAGTTTAGAATCGGGACTTCAAAGACGTTTTGAACGTCATGGACCATATGAGATGTTCCAGAGTTGAAGTTAATATTTCAAGCAAATACCGAGTTGAGAGATATGAAGTCTCCAACAAGTTCTATAGCTAAAAGATGGAGGAGAATCGCTCAACTAGTGAGCATGTGCTCAGATTGTCTGGGTACTTCAATCGCTTGAATCAAGTGGGAGTTAATCTTCCAGATAAGATAGTGATAGTACTTCAATCGCTTGAATCACTAAGTTACTAGAACTTCGTGATGAACTATAGTATGCAAGGGATGACGAAAACGATTCCCGAGCTCTTCGTGATGTTGAAATCGACGAAGGTAGAAATCAAGAAAGAGCATCAAGTGTTGATGATTGACAAGACCACTAGTTTCAAGAAAAGAAAAGGGAAAGAAAGGGAAACTTCAAGTAGAATGGCAAACAAGTTGGCACTCCCGTGAAGAAGACCAAAGCTGGACCAAAGCACAAACCGAGTGCTTAAACCGCAAAGGAAATGGTCACTTGAAGCGGAAATGCCCTGAAAATTTGGTGGATAAGAAGGATGGCAAAGTGAACAAGGGTATATTTGATATACAGGTTATTGATGTGTGCCTTACTAGTGTTTATAGTAGCCCCCGAGTATTTGATACTGCTCGGTTGCTAAGATTAGTAACTCAAAACAGGAGTTACGTATAAACAGAGACTAGTTGAAGGGGAAGTGACGATGAGTGTTGGAAGTAGTTCCAAGATTGATATGATCATCATCACACACTCCCTATACTTTCGGGATTAGTGTTAAATCTAAATAAATGTTATTTGGCTTTTGCGTTGAGCATGAATATGATTTGATCATGTTTATTGCAATACGGTTATTCGTTTAAAGTCAGAGAATAATTGTTGTTCTGTTTACATGAATAAAACCTTCAATGGTCATACAACCAATGAAAATAGTTTGTTGGATCTCGATCGTAGTGATACACATATTCATAATATTGATGCAGAAAGATGCAAAGTTAATAATGATAGTGCAACTTATTTGTGGCACTGCCGTTTGGGTCATATCGGCGTAAAGCGCATGAAGAAACTCCATAAAAGATGGATTTTCGGAATCACTTGGTTATGAATCATTTGATGCTTGCGAACCGTGCCTCATGGGCAAGATGACTAAAACGCCATTCTCCAGAACTATGGAACGAGCAACTGATTTGTTGGAAATCATACATACCGATGTATGCGATCCGATGAGTGTTAAGGCTCGCGGTGTGTATCATTATTTTCTGACCTTCACAGATGATTTGAGCAGATATGGGTATATCTTCTTGATGAAACATAAGTCTGAAATAGTTGAAAAGTTCAAAGAATTTCAGAGTAAAGTGGAAAATCATCGTAACAAGAAAATAAAGTTTCTACGATCTGATCGTGGAGATGAATATTTGAGTTACGAGTTTGGTCTTCAATTAAAACAAAGTGGAATAGTTTCACAGCTCACGCCACATGGAACACCACAACATAATGGTGTGTCCGAACGTCAGAATCAAGCACTTTATTGGATATGGTGCGATCTATGATGTATCTTACCGATTTACCACTATCGATTTGGGGTTATGCATTAGAGACAAATGCATTCACGCTTAATAGGGCACCATCTAAATCCGTTGAGATGACACCGTATGAACTATGGTTTAGCAAGAAACCTAAGTCATCGTTTCTTAAAGCTTGGAGTTGCGATGCTTATATGAAAAGGTTTCAACCTGATAAGCTCGAACCCAAATCGGAAAAGTGCGTCTTCATAGAATACCCAAAGGTAGCTATTGGGTACACCTTCTATCACAGATCCGAAGGCAAGTTATTCGTTGCTAAAATGGATCCTTTCTAGAGAAGAAGTTTCTCTCGAAAGAAGTGAGTGGGAGGAAAGTAGAACTTGATGAGGTAATTGTACCTTCTCCCTTATTGGAAAGTAGTTCATCACGTAAATCAGTTCCAAAGTGATTCCTACACCAATTAGTGAGGAAGTTGATGATGATGATCATGAAACTTCAGATCAAGTTGCTACCAAACCTCGTAGGTCTTCCAGAGTAAGATCCGCACTGTAGTGGTACGGTAATCATGTTCTGGAAGTCATGTTACTAGACCATGATGAACCTACGAACTATGAGGAAGCGATGATGAGCCCAGATTCCGCGAAATGGCTTGAGGCCATAAAATCTGAGATATGATCCATATATAAGAACAAAGTGGGGACTTTGGTTGACCTGCTCGATGATCGACAAGTCAAGTTAAATAAATGGATCTTCAAGAGGAAGACGGACACTGATAGTAGTGTTACTATCTACAAAGCTCGACTTGTTGCAAAAGGTTTTCGACAAGTTCAAGGTGTTGACTACAATGAGATTTTCTCAACTCTAGCGTTGCTTAAGTCTGTCCAAATCATGTTAGCAATTGCCACATTTTATGAAATCTGGCAAATGGATGTCAAAACAACATTCTTTAATGGATTTATTAAAGAAGAGTTGTATATGATGCAACCGTAAGGTTTTGTCAATCCTAAAGGAGCTAACAAAATGTGCAAGCTCCAAATGATCCATCTATGGACTGGTGCAAGCATCTCAAAGTTGGAATACATGCTTTGATAAGTTGATCAAAGCATATAGTTTTATCTGAGACTTGCGGTGAAGCCTGTATTTACAATAAAGTGAGTGGGAGCACTACCGCCTTTTTGATAAATATATGTGAGTAACATATTGTTGATCAGAAATGATGTATAATTTTTCTGGAAAGCATAAAAGAGTATTTGAAAAGAGTTCTTTAAAATAAAGACCTTAGTAAAGCTACTTACATATTGAGCATCAAGATCTATTGAGATAGATCAAGACGCTTGATAAGTTTTTCAATAAGTACATACCTTGTCAAGATTTTTGAAGTAGTTCAAAATGGAACAGTCAAAGAAAAGTTCTTGCCTGTGTTGCATACGTGTGAAATTGAGTAAGACTCAAATCCCGACCACGGCAGAAAATAGAAAAGAGAATGAAAGTCATTCCCTATGCCTTAGTCATAGGTTCTATAAAGTATGCTATGCTATGTACCAGACCTATTGTATACCTTGCTCTGAATTTGGCAAGGAGGTACAATAGTGATCTAGGAGTAGATCATCGGACATTGGTCAAGAACATCCTTAGTGAGGACTAAGGAAATATTTCTCGATTATGGAGGTGATAAAAAGAGCCCGTCGTAAAGAGTTACATCGATGCAAGCTTTTACACTGATCCAGATGACTCTAAGTCTCAATCTGGATACATATTGAAAGTGGGAGCAATTAGCTAGAGAAGCTCCGTGCGAGCATTGTAGACATAGAATATTTGCAAAATACATACGGCTCAGTATGTGATGCACCCGTTGACTAAGCTTCTCTCACGAGCAAAACATGATAATACCTTAGTACTCTTTGGGTGTTAATCACATAGCGATGTGAACTAGATTATTGACTCTAGTAAACCCTTTAGGTGTTGGTCACATGACGATGTGAACTATGGGTGTTAATCACATACAAATGTGAATATAAGTGTTGAATCACATGATGATGTGAACTAGATTATTGACTCTAGTGCAAGTGGGAGACTGAAGGAAATATGCCCTAGAGGCAATAATAAAGTTATTATTTATTTCCTTATTTCATGATAAATGTTTATTATTCATGCTAGAATTGTATTAACCGAAACATGATACATGTGTGAATACATAGACAAACATATAGTCACTAGTATGCCTCTACTTGACTAGCTCATTAATCAAAGATGGTTATGTTTCCTAACCATAGACATGTGTTGTTATTTGATTAATGGGATCACATCATTAGGAGAATGATGTGATTGACATGACCCATTCCGTTAGCCTAGCACTTGATCTTTTAGTATATTGCTATTGCTTTCTTCATGACTTATACATGTTCCTGTAACTATGAGATTATGCAACTCCTGCTTACAGGAGGAACACTTTGGGTGCTACCAAACGTCACAACGTAACTGGGTGATTATAAAGGAGTACTACAGGTGTCTCCAAAGGTACATGTTTGGTTGGCGTATGTCGAGATTAGGTTTTGTCACTCCGATTGTCGGAGAGGTATCTCTGGGCCCTCTCGGTAATGCACATCACTATAAGCCTTGCAAGCAATGTAGCTAATGAGTTAGTTACGGAATGATGCATTACGGAACGAGTAAAGAGACTTACCGGTAACGAGATTGAACTAGGTATTGGATACCGACGATCGAATCTCGGGCAAGTAACATACCGATGACAAAGGGAACAACGTATGTTGTTATGCGGTTTGACCGATAAAGATCTTCGTAGAATATGTAGGAGCCAATATGAGCATCCAGGTTCCGCTATTGGTTATTGACCGAGAATAGTTCTAGGTCATGTCTACATAGTTCTCGAACCCGTAGGGTCCGCACGCTTAAGGTTTCGATGGCGGTTATATTATGAGTTTATGAGTTTTTGATGTACCGAAGGAGTTCGGAGTCCCGGATGAGATCGGGGATATGACGAGGAGTCTCGAAATGGTCGAGACGTAAAGATCGATATATTGGACGACTATATTCGGAGTTCGGAAAGGTTCTGAGTGATTCGGGTATTTTTGGGAGTACCGGAGAGTTACGGGAATTCGTATTGGGCCTCTTTGGGCCATACGGGAAAGGAGAGAAAGGGCCAAAAGAGTGGCCGCACCTCCCCTTGGACTAGTCCGAATTAGACTAGGGGGGGGGGCGCACCCGTCCGTCCGTCTCCTTCTCTCGTCCCTTTCCGTCTCTCCTACTCCTACTACATGGAAGGGTTCCTAGTTGGACTAGGAAAAGGGGAATCCTACTCCCGGTGGGAGTAGGACTCCCCTAGGGCGCGCCATAGAGAGGGCCGACCCTCCCCTCCTCCACTCCTTTATATACGGGGGCAGGGGGCACCCCATAGAGACACAAGTTGATCTACGGATCGTTCCTTAGCCGTGTGCGGTGCCCCCCTCCACCATATTCCACCTCGGTCATATCGTCGCGGAGTTTAGGCGAAGCCCTGCGCCGGTAGAACATCATCATCGTCACCACGCCGTCGTCTTGATGGAACTCATCCCGACACTTTGCTGGATCGGAGTCCGGGATCGCCATCGAGCTGAACGTGTGCTGAACTCGGAGGTGCCGTACGTTCGGTACTTGGATCGGTCGGATCGTGAAGACGTACGACTACATCAACCGCGTTGTCATAACGCTTCCGCTTACGGTCTACGAGGGTACGTGGACAATATTCTCCCCTCTCGTTGCTATGCATCACCATGATCCTTGCGTGTGCGTAGGAAATTTTTTGAAATTACTACGTTCCCCAACAGTTTAGCTGTTTTCAGAATTTCCATGCCTTGGTGAAGAATCAGTTTGGTCTGCGAGTGCGGTGATCGGGGATCGACAATGGGACAGAGTATGTGAACAACACATTTGGGGCCTACTTGTCTGATCAAGGTATTCTTCATCAAACTTCGTGCCCAGACACCCCTCCTCAAAATGGAGTGGCGGAAAGGAAAAATGGCATATTCTTGAGGTTGCTCGGTCATTGATGTTTACGATGAATGTGCCCAAATTCTTGTGGAGTGAAGCAGTGATGACAGCCACATACCTGATCAACCGGACACCATCAAGAATACTAAGCATGAAGTCTCCGTGTGAGCTAGTATATGGAGAAACTAAGTTTGTTGTTCCCCAAAATTGTTTGGCGATTACTGTTTTGTTCGTGATCAAAGTCCTTCATTGGAAAACTTGATCCATGAAAGCAAAGGAAGTGTATTTTCTGGGCTATTCTTCTACTCAGCAGGATATAAATGTTGGTGTCCCTCGGAGAAACGCAGGTTTGTCAAGATGGATGTAACCTTCGGGAGTCTCGAGCCATTCTATGGTGAGCCAACAGATCTAAGTGTGTTGTTTCAAGAGCTTGACCATTTACACTCTGTGCGGGATGGTCAAGAGGGGAGAAGGCTGTGTCACACACTCGGGAGGATTACTGTGGGCACTAACATTGATGATGATGTGCAGGTTCAAGTCCGACCAATTGTGGGTACAATTCCGGTTGGTACTCTCACTTGATGGTGATGTGCGAGTTCAGTCCAGCCAACAAAGGGGTTCCATTCAGATTGGTAATCTCCAGCTCCCTATTCCGGATCGGTGGCGTAATATTCCCTAGTGTACTCTTGGACGGCAGCCACAAGTGCCACAAGTGCATAGCTCATCCGACACACGCCCTGGTCTATTCACGGCGGCAACCATTTGTGCAGGAGGAGCAGCAAGTGCAGGGGAGCAATCGGTGCGAGGGGAGCAACAAGGCGGTGGTGCAAGCTCATCCGACACGGTGGAACTGCCTATTGCGTTGCGAAGGGGACACGTGAAGCGGCACATAAGGCTTTACCACGAAGTTTTTGATGATCATGACATTGGAAATTGTGTGTCTTATGAGGCTTTGTCTCCTTCCTATAGAGTGTTTGTTGCCTCTCTTCAAACTGTCAATCCCAAAGGATTGGAAGGCTGCAAAGCAAGATCCGAAGTGGCGTGAAGCGATGATAGAAGAGTTGGAAGCACCGAGGAAAAACAAGACGTGGGTGCTAACCACATTGCGGCGGGAAAGAAAGCGATGAGTTGTAAGTGGATCTATACAAAGTGAAGCGTAATCCCGAGGGGAAGGTGGAACGGTATAAGGCCAGATTGGTCGCCAGAGGATATAGTCAAACTTATGGAATGGACTATGACGAGACGTTTGCTCCAAAGGGCAAAGATGAACACAAGAAGGATATTGGTTTCTGTCTTGCAAACTTTGGGTGGAAGTTGCATCAATTAGATGTCAAGAATGCCTTCTTGCATGGTGAGTTGAGGGAAGAAGTGTACATGGAGATACCACCAGGTTTTGGTACTTCACGGACCACGGGGAAGGTATGCAGTGAAGAAATCCTTGTATGGATCAAGCAATCGCCGAGGGCTTGGTTCGATAGGTTCAGATGTGTTGTCCGTGCTATGGGGTATGGTCAATGTAATGGTGACCACACGGTGTTCTACAAACACTCACTCTACGATCGGAAGATCACCATCCTTGCAGTTAATGTGGATGACATTATCATCCTTTGGAGATGATAAGGAGGAAATAGAGAGATTGAAGGGGTGTCTAAGCAAGGAGTTTGAGGTAAAGGATTTGGGCAACCTAAAATACTTCCTTGCCATTGAAGTGGCTCGGACAGAGAAGGGAGTATCTTTGTGCCAACGGAAATACACCTTGGATCTCTTGAGTGACATGGGCATGATGGGATGTCGTGCATCCCCTACGCCAATTGAACAAAATCATCGAGTGACAACTCAATCAGGTGAGCTGGTGAATAAGGAAGATTATCAGAAATTAGTTGGGAGGTTATTGTACTTGTGTCATAACAGGCCTGACATTACGTGATGCCGTGGGTGTGGTGAGCAGATACATGCATGAACCAAGGAGTGGGCATCTTGATATTGTGCACAAAATTGAGATACTTGAAGGGGACTCGGGTAAAGGGTTGTGGTTTTGCGAAGAGTGGACATCTTGAGGTGGATGGCTATAGTGACTCTGATTGGGCCAGTTGTCAAGATGATAGAAGATCAACTTCTGCTACTGTGTGTTTGTGGGAGGAAATTTGGTGTCATGGAGAAGCAAGAAATGCAGACAGTTGTGTCTAGATCAACAAAGAAGCCGAGTACAGAGCATTATCTCAAGGGTTGTATGAGATGCTCTGGGTGAAGTACCCATCTTGAGCGAGTTGAAACTTCCGAGGAAGGGCCCCTTGAAGGTGTGGTGTGACAATCGACCTATAGCCAGTGCTAATAACCCAGTTCAACATGATAGGACAAAGCATGTGGAAATTGAGCGCTTCTTCATTAAGGAGAAACTTGATGCTGGGATCATCGGCCTTGGTCATGTCGGGCCTGGGCAGCAGCTTGCATTGCTTGACAAAGGGACTAGGAACAAAGGATCAGAATTTGGCATGTGACAAGATGGGAATGATAGATATCTACCACCCATCTTGAGGGGAGTGTTGAACTGTATGGGCCCAAGCCCATCATATGTATCACTTAGGGCCCAAGTCCATGAGAATAAGCTGACCTAGAAGGGGCATCCAGTCCTCCCGTTCCAAGGGTGAGCCGCCACACACACTCACACTCACACTGCAGGTACTCCTCTCTTCCTGAATCAACAGTAATGATATGTCATGTGCACTTGTAAAAATTCATCCAATAATATAACCATTTGTGACCTACAAAAAAGTCAAGATTCATATGAATAGTACTACTAAGTTAAATAGCGTACACATGATATACATTTGTCTTTTCTGTAGAGTTCACAAGATGTTATATCTTGTAATGAGTTTTTGCAGGTGCAAATTATATAGCATAACTTATATCCATAATATTTCAGGATTTGTGAGAACTCCAAAAATAAAAAAGAGGGAGAATATGGGGTGCACGGGGACGTGGTGTTTCTCGGCTCGAGTGAACATTGGCAAAAGTTTCCAGTGCTCACCAAATTTCATCATGGAATGATATTTTTGGAAGTCATGGTAAAAAAAAACTGTGCTCCAAAAATGGTATTTTCAAAAGCATTTTGGAGTGCTGATTTTTTTTTGCCACGACTCCCACAAATGTCATTTCATGATGAAATTTTGCAGGCACTCAAAAGATTTGTCAACGTTGGCCATAAAAAAAATCAGATTTTTTTGCAATTTATTTCAATATTTTTGGATTTTACTGTTCATCACGAGCTCAATGAGCTTGCGAGTAGAAGATGCCTTTCGGTTCATGGGCAACTATTTTCCAAACGTTTCCCGCAAAAAAAACAATTTGCCAAATTTACTTCCCAGTGTTTCCATCTCCTACTCTTCATATAATTCCACCCTTTTAGCACGTGCACTCCATTCAAAATACCTTTCTGTACGGTACAGAATATTTTTTTACATCATCTTACTTCTCCAACAATATGAAATGACACTCCTCTTGATTTGATTGCGGTACTCTTTGTTTCATGAGTGCTGGCCTTCTAATTCTCAAAAAAAAAAAAAGAACGAGTGTTGGCCTTCCTTTTTCTGGCCTGGCCCGGTGCCCCGGCAAAGTGATTTTTGCCTAGAACTTGCCTATTTTTGTTTTTGGTAACCGTAGATTTGCCTCCTATAAGCAGCCCAATTCCCGGCCACAGCGCGAGGCACAGATTGGCAGATTCCCTTTTCGCCTTCCCCTGAACCCGATCGAGCAAGCCAATGGAGAAGCAAGCCGACAAGGCCGCGGCGCCGGCCGACGACGGCATCCACGAGGAGTCGCCGGCCTCCGCCCAGAACGGGAGGCCCGGATCCGAGCCGGCGGCCGCACCCGAGGTGGAGGTGCAGCTCTTCCGGCGGGGCCGGGGGCCGGTGGCCGTGTTCCGGTTGCCCCTGGGCGGGTACACGCAGGACCAGCTGGAGGTGGGAGACATCCTGGAGAAGCACGGCCTCAAGTGCGTCTTCGCCTTCGACGCCGCCTCCCGCGCACGCGGCGTCGCCATCCGATTCAACCCCCGCAACGGCCGCTCCCTCCTCCCCTACGCCGCCGACTCCACCATCTTCCTTGACGGCGAGCCCAAGGTAGTCCCCTGTGAAATTTCACGCAGTTTGTCTGCTCTGATGTCCGCCAGGTCTACTCATAGTTAGCAAGTTTTCATGTGACGCGTTTGCTTCTTTGGTGATTTAGGATCCTTTGCTGAAGCCCATCACGAAGGTGATGCTCACTGTCTGCACCATGACAGTGGTAGTTGCGGTGTTACTGAAGGAGGGGAAGATGCCCGAGTGGCTTAAGGGAACTAAGCTGGGCAACCTGAAATTCCCACCGTGGGTGCTGGCTTGCATGGTCATTGTCTTCATGAGGCTCCGGAAGAGAACCAGGGATGTCATGAAGAAGATTGGCTGGTCCTCGTGAGCAGGTAGCAACAGTTTTACTAGTTGGTCCTCTCTTTTATGGTTGAAGCAATTCCTGGTGTTGGTTTAAATCTCAAGCTGCTGTGGAATCTTGTACGAGTATAATGTGAGACACACTAGGTTACTATCCAAACTTCATCCTACATAGGAATTGAGTTGTAATAGGTATTGGCCATAGAATGCAAATTATGTTTTAGGGTTCTGCTTTAAATTATCAGTGATAGTTATGAACTATGGTGTTGTGCCTGTGCAGTTTGAGATCTGGTACAAAGCAAAGATACTCAATGCTTCCAATTAAAACGAAAAATGAACTGTCCATCCTTAGTTACCCCAAATTACTACTCATTTCATCTGAAAAGGTAAGGCGTGCACACATTCCAAGATTCAGTTACATCTGACCATTAGACCAACGACACGTGCTTTTATATGACAAAAACACGAAGTGATCCTAGCTCTTGTTTTTTCTTTGACAACAAGGAAGTGATCCTAGCTCTTGTTTTTTCTTTGACAACAAGGAAGTGATCCTAGCTCACTTTGTTTGGGTAGTGGAGTCGAGAGCTCCTATAGTGGTATAATTTTTGTCTAATTATTGGTCCAACTTAACCTCAAATTGAATGTGCGCCTTATATTTGGGGTGGAAGGAATACTAAGAAACTGACAGCTTCATGTTGACAATAGCCTGGGCATCATTCATGATTCTGTGTATTTATGCTACAGAATTGATGTCGTTCCTTGACTAACTATGGCATGCTATGCTTCAACAGTTCCAACTTCGTGTTTTCATATTTGGTTATCTGAAATTAGGTTTGTCTTGGTTCTTCCACGGAATTTTAACCTAGCCGCACTTCAATTTTTGACAGGTTACTAATGGCAAGCACACTTTTGGCGACTCCTTCCAGTTTGCCGTCGATGTTGGAGATGTACTGGGCAGTTGTAATGTTCAGAACAAATGCATCTTATAGATCACTTATATTTGACCTTATGTTTAGCATATACACGACGCGGTTTGCCAGTGTGGCATTTTTTGCTTGTAGCAAGTGTGCATGAATAAATATAGCCGATCAAACTGGTGTGCACTCTGTTTCTGTGAAGATTTTGTTCACTGACCCTTGATGGTGCTTTAGCGAGAAATTTAACTGCTAAATTATTTGTTCTCTCCTTCTCTCCTCTATCAGTGCTAAATACAGTTATCAAAATACTGGTTTCCTATCTGCCTGTATCATGGCTTGCTTTGCTGCCTGGCCTGCCGAAGATCACGAAGCTCTGGCGTGGGACGCCAGCTGCGGCTGTACACCTGCCAGTTTGGCATTTTGACTGGTGTTGCTTTCTTGTTCCCGCTGGATTCCCCTGATTGGCATATCATTTGCTCAGGCAAACTCGTGGCACCACAGCTTAGCGCCCTTTCTTCTTTACTTGAGACATGATGAAAGCCGGATGTACCAAGATATGCCATGGTACCTGAACTATATATATGTTGAGGGTCTTCCCAGCCTCTCTCCACCCAGTAGGAATGCGTTCAAAACCTGTCTGCCCTCTGCCCTACAGATCATCCTATATACTCTTTTTCCTTTTGAACTATATTAGTTTGTGGTGGGATGCAGGGAGGAAAATATGTCTACTCTTATTCTTGCAGATGGATCTGAGTGCTACCTTTGAATCATTGAATGCGAATGGATCATCAAAATTTGCACGGGAACAGTTACAAAAGAAAATCACCAGTAATCCCTACAGGAGCACGCTCCATGCTTGAAATGGTGAAACCTATTCCTATCTCTCATAACAATCTCCCTGTCGAAGACCTTAGATATCATCTTGGTATAATCATGGCAGTCCTTGCACACTCTCAAGTTCTTCACGATCCTAATCACGTTGCCTTCTGGCAACGTGATAAGACCGAAGGCGAGGGCAAGCTTCTCACTGTGCAAGGAGATCGCACCTTCTTTCTCCTCTTCCTCGATATCGAACAGTACCTCTTTTGTGTTTGCGGCGTACCCTTGCAACCTTAGCTTATGGCTCATCTCTGCAAGCATGGCCTCGATATCCTTGTATCTGGGGTGAGACTTGCTGCCGACGAAGAACTCATGCACCTTGCCATCAACCTCAATGGCACTAAACCCAGGCACCTTTTTCACTCCCTTGGACTTCATCATGTTCCGAACTTTGCTGACGCCCTTCCAGTTGTGCGACTCCGCGTATATATTAGACAACAACACGTGAGCCGCATCATTTTTGGACTCAATCTTCATGAGCTTGTACATTGCGTGTTTGCCCAGATCGACGTTGTTGTGAATCCGAGAAGCGTTGAGTAGCGCTCCCCAGACACCTTCATGTGGCTCCACTGGCATAGAATTGATGAAATTGACCGCATCATCCAGACGCCCTGCTCGACCATACAAATCAACCATGCAGCCGTAGTGCTCAAGCCAAGGCTCAACTTTGTGCTTATCCTTCATCGAATCAAAGCATGCTCGTCCCTCTTCTACCAACCCAGCCACGGAGCATGCGCGGAGGACCGCGACAAATGTGACACCATTAGGCTCCATACCTGCGCTCTCCATACGCTTGAACAGCTCAAGACACTCCTCCCCCATCCCATTCATCGCGAGGCCGCTCAGCGCGCTGGTCCAGGTGTAGATGTTCCTTTCGCTCATGCTCTCGAACACCTCCATCGCCATCGTAACAGCTCCACACTTGGAATACATATCCACCAAAGCAGTGCCCAGCGTGACCGACACCCGCATCCCATGGCTGCGCACATATGAATGCACCCACATGCCACGCTCTAGTGCACCGATCTGTGCACAGGCAGTGAGCACTGACACCAGCGTCGCCTCACCGACAGAAATCCCAGCCTTCTGCATTTCTTCGAACAGCCCCAAGGCTTCTCTTGACCTGCCCACGCGCACATACCCTGTGAGCATGGCGTTCCAGGCGACATGGTCCCGCCGCGGCATTCTGTCAAACAGCTCGCGCGCAGTGTCAACATCGCCTCCGGCTGAGAGAGCGCCCAACATAGCAGTGACGCACACCACGTCCGGACTCACGATCTCCGCGAAGGCGGCCCGCACGGCGCCCACGTCCCCCACCGCCGCGTACATGGATACGGCGCCGCTCTGGACGTGCAGGTCCGCCGCATGGCCGTGGCGGAACGCCGCCGCGTGCACGGAACCCGCGAGCAGGCTCACGGTAACATCGGAGGGCACGGGCGTCGCCGAGGAGGCGGCGGCGGCCAGGGAGGTCGCGGCGCGGACGAGGAAGGTGAACGAGTAGTGGTCGGGCGCGAGGGGGAGCTCGCGGAATGCCACAAAGGCGAGGCGGGGGCATGGTCCGCGGGCGAGGGCGCGGAGGAGGCCGTTGTGGGCGACTAGCGTGGCCGGGCGCCGGGGCAAGAGGAGGCGCGCGTAGGAGAGGTGGCTGGAGGAGGCGAGGGAGGCGACGAAGTCGGCGAGGTGGGAGGGAGAGGCGAGGCGGCCCGAGACGAGGAGGTGCGCGTGGATCTCGCGGAGGCGGGACTCGGGGGAGGAGGCCCCGACGAGGGACGGGAGCAGCGTGGCGGGGTCGCGGAGTCGCGCCGCCATCTTGTTTGGAATGTGATTTCAGACATGGAGCAGGAGCACATATATTGTGTGGATTTGTTGTCATGGGTTCGTTCATACTTCCTCCATTCCTAAATAATTGTCTTTCTAAAATTTTTAACAAATAACAACATACAAAATGAAATGAGTGAATCTACACTCTAAAACATGTCTATATACATTCGTGTGTTATAGTCCATTTGAGATGGTTAGAAAGACAATTATTTAGAAACGGAGGGAATAGTAGATTTCAGTTTGTAATGCATATGCAGCATAGTATACGTATACTAATTTTGGCACATGTACTGAAATTTCTGTTAGGACTATATATGGTGATCTTTCTGACACAACCAAGTCTAGCAGTAGCATCCTTTAATCATCCCCTACATAATAGCTCAAAAAGAGCTAATCCACATGTGGTAAATAGGTTGGATAGTAGCGAGTAATCTGCATGTGGATCTACGGCTCTAACAGCCATGAGGATGTTGTAACAAAATTCTTGTCTCTTTTGACTTTTTCTATCTATGATCCCGATACATCAACCCCTTGAAAAAGAAAAGCTAAACACAAGCTACTTCATACAATTACATATCTGGCCAATTTGTACTATTTTGTGGTTTGTTCTTGCAATCCCATCAGATTAATCCATAATTGGCTGGAGTAGATTTTTCTTTTTTCTTTTTAGAAAAATTGGCTGGAGTAGATGACTCCTACATTGCCGATAGGAGGGCCTATTTGGTACTGTTCCACTCTAACAAAATCAATTCTACTTCATTATATTCATTTTAGAGCGGTTCTATCCATGAGTTACAGCTCCATCACAGAGTAGTTATTTTTTTTATTTGGCTTCCAACTAGCTCCAGTTGCAAAAACTTTTTGAATGAAGGGCATGTTAGGGGTTGCGACAGCAAAGGTCTATTGGAGACGAAGGGGTGTCCATTTGTTGATGACAGTGGTGTGTAAATTTCCCCTAACTCCATAAAAGCTTTTTGAACTAGAGTTTTTGTTGCACTCTTTGAAGAGTTTCACGAAAAACAGAGAGTTATACTCTAGATTTTGGTTCTTTATAGACCGGGACATCCTGGAGGTATTGTTGGAATTGTCGGGATTTAGATCATTATTATTTTCAATAAATCCTGGTGGAAATCCTAGAAGCTCGTATGGCCATTCATGCATGCCAGAGGGGTGTGGGAAGTTTAGTCCTATCATGCTAGTGAGGATGTGGAAGACCAGAAAATACAAAGGAGAACATGGGTACCAGTGCACCCTATATGCAAAAATGTAGTAATTCAAAAAAAGTTCCGAATCTTTTTGGGTATCAAACATGATCAAATATAGTAGTCGTATAAAAAGAATCGTCGGAGAATGACTCTCATTGTATCCCGGGTCGAAGATTCAACAAAAACACTATATACAAGTACTATACATGCTATATTATCGTTATAAACTTGTCTTCTTTGTCTTGAAGTCAACAGAAATCATTTCTTATCCAAAAAATTTATACAGTACAATACCTGATCATGTTTGATTCCAAACAAGATTTGGAATTTGATGAACTTTTTTGAATTACTAAAAAATTCGGCGCATATAGGGTGCATGGTACCCAAGAGCACAAGTTCTCGTATGTGGAAGACCAACCTATAAGGTGGGTTGTTTCAAACCACTAACTACTAAGAGCTTGAGAAGAGAGCACATATACACACGCTCATCCTTTATCGCCCAATTCGTCGCGCTAGGACCTATGTCACACGTGTGTGCTAACTTATTTTTGTCACACAATAAAAAAAAGTTGAAACGTTTTTGCCTCTAATGGGGGACGAGTCCGAACGGTCATCGCAAACTGTTTCTTTTCCTCTCCCTAATGAGTGTCCGTTTCTCTTCCACTACCAAGGGGTCAGTTGCAACTCATCTCGCTTATAAGAGGCGCTCCTCTTTTCAAACGAGACATACTTTATCTCCTACGTGCCTGCCTCCTGGTTTCCAACATTTGCGCCACCTACCGCTTTCACATCTTGCTTCTCAGTGTGCACTAAAGAGTGAGACAATAAGCTTTTGAAACCCTGCCTCTTGTGATCCAATACAGAGGGACGACCAGGTTTTGGGGAGCGCTTCCACGTGTCTCCTGGATCTTCTTCACCATGGCTACGGATAACTTATTCCCCAACGTCGAGCCCCCCCCCCCCCCTCAACATGACGCTCGGTCATAATGTTGCGACTACAAACACTTTTTCCTCCGTTGCATCTGATACGTCTCAAACGTATCTATATTTTTATTGTTTGATGCTATTATATTATTATTTTGGAATTCTTTTTATAGCATTTTATATTATTTTTTAGGACTAACATATTAATTCAGTGCCTAGTAACAGTTCCTGTTTTCTACATACTTTTTGTTTTACAGAAAATCAATATCTACGAAGGTTAAAATACCTTGCCGATTTAATTAATACGATTTTTTTGGGGCACGAATGACCCAAGAAGCTTTGGGCGAGAACGAGAAGAGGTAAGATGGGCCCACATGGGTACTTGGCGCACCCGGGCCTAGGGCGCGCCACTTGGACGTTGTGACACCCCTGATTCAATCGTACATTAATCATACACGTAAATGTGTACGATCAAGATAAGAGACTCACGGGAAGATATCACAACACAACTATAGACATAAATTAAAATGATACAAGCTTTATATTACAAGCCAGGGGCCTCAAGGGCTTGAATACATCAGCTCGAGTACAAACGAGTCAGCGGAAGCAACAATATCTAAGTACATACATAAGTTAAATAAGTTTGCCTTAAGAAGGCTAGCACAAAAGCAACAACGGTCGAAAAGGCAAGGCCTCCCGCCTGGGAGCCTCCTATCTACTCCTGGTCGTGGGCGGTCTTCACGTAGTAGTTGGCACGTCGGGGTAGTAGTAGTCGTCGGTGGGATTAATTAGCTCCGGGGCTCCATCATCTGATCGCAACAATCCGGTAAAGGGGGAAAAGAGGTAGCAAAGCAACCGTGAGTACTCATCCAAAGTACACGCAAGACTTACATCAGATCTAAACTAAGTCTTGTAGGACCTTGAAGTATGTCTAGAGGGGGGGGGGGGGTGATTAGACAACTTGACCAATTAAAAACTTAACCTTTTCCCAATTTTAGACTTTGGCAGATTTTAGCTATCTTTTAGCAAGTCAAGCAATCTTCACACAATTCAAGCAAGCATGCAAAGAGTATATAGGCAGCGGAAATTAAAGCATGCAACTTGCAAGAATGTAAAGGGAAGGGTTTGGAGGATTCAAACGCAATTGGAGACACGGATGTTTTTGTCGTGGTTCCGATAGGTGGTGCTATCGTACATCCACGTTGATGGAGACTTCAACCCATGAAGGGTAACGGTTGCGCGAGTCCATGGAGGGCTCCACCCATGAAGGGTCCACGAAGAAGCAACCTTGTCTATCCCACCAGGGCCGTCGCCCACGAAGGACTTGCCTCACTAGCGGTAGATCTTCACGAAGTAGGCGATCTCCTTGCCCTTACAAACTCCTTGGTTCAACTCCACAATCTTGTCAGAGGCTCCCAAGTGACACCTAGCCAACTAGGAGACACCACTCTCCAAGAAGTAACAAATGGTGTGTTGATGATGAACTCCTTGCTCTTGTGCTTCAAATGATAGTCTCCCCAACACTCAACTCTCTCTCACAGGATTTGGATTTGGTGGAAAGAAGATTTGAGTGGAAAGCAACTTGGGGAAGGCTAGAGATCAAGATTCATGTGGTTGGAATGGAATATCTTGGCCTCAACACATGAGTAGGTGGTTCTCTCTCTTAACTGGTAAGTTGGAAGTGTAGGTTTGTTCTGATGGCTCTCTCCATGAATGAAGAGGAGGTGGAGGGTATATATAGCCTCCACACAAAATCTAACCGTTACACACAATTTACCAAACTCGGTGGGACCGAATCATCAAACTCGGTCGGACCGATTTAGTAAACCTAGTGACCGTTAGGGTTTTCGATGGGACTGGCATGCAACTCGGTAGGACCGATATGGTTAGGGTTAGGGCATAACGTAATCTCGGTGAGACCGATTACACAAACTCGGTGAGACCGAATTTCATAATTAGCTAACCAGAGAGTTGGTCAGGTAAACTCGGTGGGACCGATTCGCTCTTTCGGTGAGACCGAAAAGTTATGAAAGGGAAACGGAGAGTTTACATTGCAATCTCGGTGGGACCGATCGCTCACTTCGGTTAGACCGAAACGTTACGAAGGGAAACAAAGAGATTACAATCCCATCTCGGTGAGACCGAGATCCCTATCGGTGAGACCGATTTGCCGAGGGTTTGTGGCGGTGGCTCTGACATTTGAACTTCGGTGGCGCCGGATAGAAAGAATCGGTAGGGCCGAGTTTGACTTTAGGTTTAGGTCATATGTGGATGTGAGAAAGTAGTGGAGGGTTTTGGAGCATATCACTAAGCACATGAAGCAAGAGGCTCATTAAGCAACACCTCATCCCTCCTTGATAGTATTGTCTTTTCCTATAGACTCAATGTGATCTTGGATCACTAAAATGTAAAATGTAGAGTCTTGAGATTTTGAGCTTGAGCCAATCCTTTATCCTTAATATTTTGAGGGATCCACTTTCATCATCCATGCCATGCCATTCATTGAGCTTTCCTGAAACATTTGTCTTGGAATAGCATTAACTCAATGAGCTATATGTTGTTATGAATTACCAAAACCACCTAGGGATAGTTGCACTTTCAATCTCCCCTTTTTGGTAATTGATGACAACATATAGATCAAAAGCTTCGACAAATGATAATAAGATTGAAAAACATCGTCGCTTTGAGAAGTATGTGATAAGCAAGAGCTCCCCTAAATTTGTGCATATTTTAAGATTTGCTTTGGACTGCAAATGCACAAGGAATTAGGCTCATGGGTTACTCTTCCATGTCACATACATCTTGGTGGAGCGCTCAAAATAATAAAGATTGAATACATGCACTCATCACCAAGCAAAGTGAATGATCATATAAGGATAAGTAAGATAATAAGATATAACAAGCATAAGTGTAGCTTATGATCAAACACATGATCATCAATGTCTCACAGGAAATAGCATAGTATCTCAAGCAATCAAAAGCAAACAAAGTTCAACCAAGAAGACAAGAGAGAACAAAAGCAGCAAATCTCCCTCTCGAAGCCTATAATCTATACATTTTTCTCCCCCTTTGGCAACAAGTTACCAAAAAGTTCCTAGAAAATGCATAGGACTATATCGTCTCTCAGGCTTGGTCTTCTGCTGGTGGCGTAGAGATGGCTCCTTGGACGAAGACTTCAATGGATGTGGTAGGAGTCAAGGAGTTGGTCTTTGGAGCTGGTTGCCTGGAGCTATAGCTGGAGCAGATGGAGTAACTCGTGTGTGCAGTCATCTGCAGTGATCTCTGAGCTCGAGGCACTCCGGCAAATGCATCGCTTGTTGTCCTGCCCTTCCTCTCCTGCATGTCATCCTGTAGCTGCTCCACAACTGACTGAATCTCAGTTACTTTGACATCAAGATCATAGAATTTTTGTTCCATGATTCTTTCCAGGCTCTCCTGGTTTTGAGTTAGGGTGGCCAACCCCTTCTCAATCCGCAGAGTTGATGATATCAAGTAACCAAGCTGGTCCTGCTTGCTCTTCAGAAAGTACTCAGATGCCTCTGCTAGAGTTGGCATCTTGGCAGCCTTCTCTTTCCTTGCCTTCTCCTTCTTCTCTTGAGCTTGTCTTGATGATGGTTCATTCTCGGTCATGACACCTTGATTGTCCTCAAATTCAGGATAGAGAACTAAGTGTTCCTTATCCAATGTATACTTCCCTGTGCCCATCTTTGAGTTAATCAACTCCTGAATTTGTGGGGCATATCCACAGCTCCTCTTTTGGTCTGCTGCTGTCCTCTTGATAGTTTCAACTATGTAACGCCCTCGATGCGGCTATATCTCCCACGTGTCGAAGCACGACTTAGAGGCATAACCGCATTGAAAGCAATGTCGCAAGTGAGGTAATCTTCACACAACCCATGTAATACATAAGGGAAAGAGATACATAGTTGGCTTACGATGCCACTTCACACAATACATAAATAAACATCCATCATCCAGATTACACTCAAGGTCCGACTACGGAACCAAAATAAAAGAAGACTACCCCAAATGCTACACGGATCCCCGATCGTCCCAACTGAGCTCCACTCATCGATCATCGAGGAAAAGACACATAGTAACGACCACGTTCCTCGTCGAACTCCCACTTGAGCTCGGTTGCATCACCTGCATCGTCGGCACTGCAACTGTTTTGGTAGAATCTGTGAGTCACGGGGACTCAGCAATCTCACACCGCGAGATCAAGACTATTTAAGCTTATAGGAAGGACAGAGTTGTGAGGTGGAGCTGCGACAGCGACTAGCATATATGGTGGCTACATTCGCAAAAGAGAGCGAGAAGAGAAGCAAGGCACGGTCGTGAAGCTAGTAGCGATCAAGAAGTGATCCTGAACTACTTACGTCAAACATAACTCCAACACCGTGTTCACTTCCCGGACTCCGCCGAGAAGAGACCATCACGGTTACACACGCAGTTGATGTATTTTAATTAAGGTCAACTTCGGGTTTTCTACAACCGGACATTAACAAATTCCCATCTGCCTCATAACCATGGGCACGGCTTTCAAAAGATAATACCCTGCAGGGTGTCCCAACTTAGCCCATTATAAGCTCTCACGGTCAACGAAGGATATTCCTTCTACCGAAGACCCGATCGATCTCGGAATCCCGGACTACAAGACATTTCGACAATGGTAAAACAAGACCGGCAAAGCCGCCGATTGTGCCGACAAATCCCGGTAGGAGCTGCACATATCACGTTCTCGTGGCACATCCGGATGAGCAGTCCGCACAACTAAAACCAGGCCTCAAGTTTCCCCAAGGTGGCGCGCAAAGGGATCTAGTTTGGACCAACACTCAGAGGAGCATTGGCCCGGGGGGTTAAATAAAGATGACCCTCGGGCTCGCGAAAACCCGGGGAAAAAAGGCTTAGGTGGCAAATGGTAAAACCAATGTTGGGCCTTGCTGGAAGAGTCTTATTCAAAGCGAATCGTCAAGGGGTCCCATAAATCACCCAACCGTAAGGAACGCGAAATCAAGGAACATAACACGGTATGACGGAAACTAGGGCGACAAGAGTGGAACAAAACACCGTGCATAAGGCCGAGTCTTCCACCCTTTACCAAGTATATAGATGCATTAATTAAACAATAGATATTGTGATATCCCAACAAGTAAACATGTTCCAACAAGGAACAACATCTCCATGTTCCAACAAGGAACAAACTTCATCTTCACCTGCAACTAGCAACGCTATAAGAGGGGCTGAGCAAAGCGGTAACATAGCCAATCAACAGTTTGCTAGGAAAGGATGGTTAGGGGCTTGACATGGCAATATGGGAGGCATGATAAGCAAGTGATAGGCATCGTAGCATAGGCATAGCAAAAGAGCGAGCATATAGCAAGCAAAGATAGAAGTGATTTCGAGGGTATGGTCATCTTGCACGCAAAGTTCTCGAGTTGTCGAAAGCTTGATCCTCGTAAGCGTTCTCAACAGGTTCCTCGTTCACATACTCATCTCCCGGCTCTACCCAAAGCAAGAACACAAGCAATGGAACCACAATAAATCACTGGCGATGCACAAACAACATGATGCAATACATGGCATGATATGCGAGATGTGATATGCAATGCATATGCGTGCTCCGGAAGGAAAAAGATGAACAAGGCATAATCTTGGCAAACCAAGTATGCCGCTGGAAATATGAGATGATTTCGGTTGAAATCGATATAAAGATCACCGGATTCGGATGCAAAGGTTTGCAAAAGACAAGCAAAACAAGATATGATGCAAACTGCTTAAAACAGCAACATGGCCACTTGGATGCAAAGTATAAATATGCTACAGCACCCAAACATGTGAACAAAAAGCATGGCAGTGATGTACAGGAGATGCTCTACAAAACATGAACACTGAGCTAAATCTATAAACCACTAGAGCATGACTAAAACAGCATGGCAATTTTGCAAAAGATAACAGTTTTTACAGACTTGGTGAAAATGCTAGACATAGCAGAAACAGATTCAACATGGCATCTTTACACGCTTGATTAACTCACTACAAGGCATGTCATGGCATGGAACAAAATCTAGCATGAAGTAGACATGAAAATGAAGCTTTCCATGTGCAAAGAAACCTCATGGCATGTTTGAATTAAATCGCACGAAAATGACAAAACAGCATCATGATGTAAAATGACATGTTCATGAACTTGCTCAAATGCAGAAACTAATGCCACCACTGGGTTGGTGGGATTTTTCTACGCCAAAAACATATATAATATGTTGAGGTTTCTGTAGAAAATCATTCACAAGTGCATTAAGTTAAAACCTGCCTAAAATGGCTATCGATGTAATTGGCGAGATTCCGTAAATGAAATGTCCAGATTTGGACTTGCCTGAAATGGAAAGAGAGGACTTCCCGAAATGGAAAACGCGGGGTAATAAGAACAAAATACAAAAAAAGAGGGAGATGTGTGCGTGTTTGTATGACAAAGGTCTATGCGGTGTGTGTATGATTGAAATTTGAGACGTCAGTGTCACAAGTAAAATAGGAAAAGAAAAGGGGGAGGATTTATATATGCACCCGCGGGGGATCGAACCCGGGTCGCCTGGGTGGAGGCACGGCACGGGAACCAGTCGGGCTATTAACATGATCGTGAAAAGGGGGGAGCTCGCTCCTTTTGAGGTAAGCCCTCCTGGTACGGGTTCCTCTCCTGGGCAGAAGAGAGAAACGCCGACGGCACCGGCGAGCAACGGCGGCGGCGGCGGGGCTCAGGAGGTGCCGGTGTCTTGGAATCAGCAAAGGCAGTCGCGTGCGGTGCAGGAAGGAACGTCTTGGCGCATGTGTGGGTGTGCGTGTGGGCAGGAGCTTGCGGTCATGGCGACGAACACGGCGAGGCAGGGCTACAACAGCACTGCGTGAGCTGCTGCACTGCAGGGCGTGCGTGCGTGTGTGTGAGAGAGCAACTTAGGGATCCGAAGCTGGAGAACGCGCGGATGCGCTGCAGCAAGTACACACACAAGGAAAAATTCAGACTTCACGAGCACTACGAAGCGCCAAAAACACGGATCGGGCGAGTTCTACGGGTGCCTACATGCCATGGGATGGATGGGAGAGGGAGGTGTGTTACCCAGCTCACCCAAAGACACGACGGGGTCGACGGAGATGAGCCGGCGGCGACGGAGTAGAGCTCTGAACCTTGGCGCGGTCTGACCGAGAGGAAGATGGAAGCAGAGGACGTCGAGGAACTTGTCGTCCGGGGCACCGTAGTCGACGTCGTGGATGAAGACGACGACGAGGAAGAAGAAAAACATGATCTCTGGGGTGGAAGTGGCCGGAGAGCACGCCGGCGACGAGGTCGCGCTCTCAGGTGCGCCCTGGACGGAGCTGTAACGGTGGATCTGGTGGAGCAAGGCAGCCGGCTGGCGGGCCGGAGGTAGAGGGAAACCCTAGCGAGTGGTTGGGCAAGGAGAGGAGATAAGTAGGGGCTAGGGTGACGGTGCGAGCTCATGCGCTCTCGTGCTCGCGGTCCCCATGGCGACAGCGAGAGGAGAGGGAAAAAGGTGGGTGCGGGGAACAGGGTAGGCGCTGACGGGCGGGGCCGGGATGGCCACGTGGAGAGGAACTAGCGGGGGTGCACGCGCGCGTAGGTGCGAGAAGACAGGGAGGAGGAGAACGAGCGGGCTGGCGCCTTGCCTACAAAGGGCTCTTGAGGCTGAACTAGCTGGGCGGCTTGGAGGCCGGAGCCCAGTGGTTGCAGCCGCTGCTAGGCAGCTCTCCGCTCTCCTTTTCCAAATTTTTCTTCGCATGTAAACAAAAGGAAAAGCACAGGGTTAAAAGGAAGGATTTTGAGAAATCTGACAATATTCTCAAGGTCCTGAATTTGTGTAGTATTTGATAAAATTGATCTGGGTATTTTTAGAGGAAGTAAAATAATTCAAGTTTGAATTGAGTTCAAACTTGAACCATTTTAAAACCCAACCAAAACAACTTATAAAACGGCTGAAATACTAAGGGGGGTAAATGACATGGTGATAGAATATTGAGGCAGAGTTGAACATTAATGGAGGAGGGTAAAATGGCACTTGTCAAAAGAAAGGAATAGAAGGAGAGGTGGTGATGCATGGAGGTGGTGATGCATGGATCACACATAGAACATGCAACAACATATCATCCATGAATAACATGGAAAAGCAAGTTGACATAAGCACAACACAACATAGATATGCACAAAATGATGATGACATATGATGACATGACATGAGATGCATGACATGGACAAAATGCAAAACGAAAGACAAAAACCCAACCACGGAGGGAATATCATATCACAATGCCGAAAATGGCAAGAGTTGGAGTTACAAATCTGGAAAGTTACATCCGGGGTGTTACAACACTCCACCACTACAAGAGGATCTCGTCCCGAGATCTAGGACTAGAAGAACTCCGGATATTCGGAACGGAGGTGATCCTCGCGCTCCCAGGTGGCTTCTCGGTCGGAATGGTGTGACCACTTCACTTTCAGGAATTTGATTGACTTGTTACGAGTCTTGCGCTCGGTTTCTTCAAGAATAGCAATGGGGTGCTCATGATAAGAGAGATCTTCTTGGAGGTCAATTTCTTCGAAGTTGATAGTGCGCTCAAGAGTCTTGAAGCACTTGCGAAGCTGTGACACGTGAAACACATGGTGCACATTTGCGAAGTTGGAGGGAAGCTCAAGTTGATAGGCGAGGTCGCCTCTTTTGCCAATGATCTTGAAAGGACCCACGTATCTAGGGGCAAGCTTCCCTTTGATACCGAAGCGACGAGTGCCTTTCATTGGAGAGACGCGGAGGTAGACATGGTCTCCGATTTCAAAAGCCACATCCACGGTGCTTGTCATCATAATAGCTCTTCCGCGCGGCGGTTGCGCGGCTTTGAGATTCTCACAAATGACTTTGCACATTTCTTCGGCTTCTGTGATCAAGTGGTTGCCAAGAAGTTGGCGTTCACCTGTCTCGGACCAATTGAGAGGAGTACGACACTTTCTGCCATAGAGAATTTCGAATGGGGTGTCACAGCCCTAGAGCTTGCTTGTAACTAGTGGCATTGCATCCATGCATCATGTTTAATTTTCATGAAATTTGAAATGGGGATTGCCTAAACCCTAGCATTAAAGGAATTCAAATAGGCTCAACCAAAAATATTTTTCAGTGATTTCAAATGGCTTTAGAAAATGTTCATCATTTCTGGAAAAATGTTTTAAACCATAACCAGAGGTGTTGCACATTTTTCATGACATATTTGGTCACTGGATTAATTCATAAAGTATTTGCATTTGGGCATTTAAATACTATAAAATATTTTAAATGCTCAAATAATCCCAAACTGAAATGTTTACTGTAGGATATATTTCCAACAGTGGTCATGAGCAGTTGCATGATTTTTGGGATTGATTTAGTATTTTTAGTTAAGCCAAACAGTTGCAGATAAATAGAAAAACAGAACATAATTAGAAAAAGAGAGAGGAACCGACTGGCCCACTTACATGTGAATCGCCCAGCTTGACCAGCCCAGCCCACCTACCTCGCCGCTCGTCGTCTTCCTCTGCTAGTAGGCGAGGCGAGGCGTGGCGCCTCGAGAGCCCCGGCCACCTCACCTTACACTGCTGCTTGTTGGAGGCACCCGAGGTGCCACGCACACCCCCCCGACCCCCTCGTCCTCTCCCCTCTCTCCCTGGACCTCCTTCCCCTCCTCTGCTTTCCGTGTGGCACCACCGAACACACCCGCCCGCCGACGAGCACCACCACGGCCACCGGCCTCCACGCGCCTCTCTCGACGCCAAGAAGCTCCGCCACGACCTATACACCGTCCCGCCAAGCCACCCGAGCGTCTGCGCCTGCAGCTGACTCCCCAACCCCTTCTTCAAGCTTGACCCGCCGAGATCGCCGGCGACCAGTGTGCCCTCCCGACGCCTCCCGAGTCGTCGTCCGCCCGTTCAAACCTCCGTGAGCTCCTGCCACTAACCCCTCTCTTCCCCGTGTTATTTGCACCATGTAGCCACCGATTCCACCGGAGCCGCAAGCTCGGTTCCGCCGGCCATGGCGCCGCCGTGGCCAGGGCCACCCCAGCTTGCGCCTGAGCGCGTCACCATGTTCGCCGCCCTCCCAGGAGCCCGCAGCGCCCTTCGGTCTCTCCTCTAGTGCTCTGTAGCGCCACCCCAAGATTGGCCGAGCTGCTGCCGCCAAACCTCGTCGCCGACCACTTTTCCGGCCACCCCAGCACCTATCACCGCCACCACTAGATGCGCGCCACTGCGCGCGATCGATTGCAACAAGCCACGACCGAAACGATGCCATGTGGCTCGTTTCCGAGCCCTCCGCCGCGTCTGGACTCGCCGACGGCTAAACGCCGACGACCGCTGACCCACTGACCGGTGTGGGTTGACCCCACTGCCCGGTTTGACTTCCCCCTCTCCCTCACTGACATGCAGGCCCCGCCCGGCTAATTAAGTTAGGTTAGTATTAACTAAGCTAGGTTAGTTTAGTTAGACACTGACACTCGAGACCCACAGGTCAGGGTTTGACCTGGACCGCCGCAGTTGACCACTGACGTCATAGTGACGCAATGCTGACGCAATATTCCTTTTCTGGAATTTAGTTTATTTTCTAAATATTCAGGAAATTCCAGAAAATGTCCTAAACTTCTAAAAATCATATAAATTCAACCGTAGCTCAGAATGAAATAATTTATATATGAAAAATGATCAGAAAAATATGAAGAATCTGTTTATGGCACTTTCATGCATGATTGAACAAGTTAACCTCACTGAATAGCATGAATCATGATTAGGGTAATTTATGAAATAACATTTGGAGTTGAACTTTGTTCTTGTTTGAGTTCCACTTCAATTAACTTGGCTAGATATTGCATTAGGTGAATTCAGTACCTTAACATGACATGTCATCCATGTGAATGTGCATTGCATTGATTGAGTTCTCTCTTGTTTGCGGTAATTGTCCCCTCTCGGTGAGCGGCCTTGAGGATGAATTCGATGACACCGATGAAGAACTATACTATCTTCGTAAGTGCGAAAAGCAAAACCCCTTGTTCATTCTGATATAATCCCACTCTCTCGCTCCTGCTCTCTTTTTATTGCATTAGGACAACAACGATTCATCTGTTACTTGCTGCGGTAGCTGAACCCCTTTATCCTCTGCATAACCTGTCGTTCCACAGTAAATAGATCAAACCCACTAGCATGAGTAGGAGTTGTTTGAGCCCTGTTGTGCCTACTCATTCATGCTTGATTGTCATGCCTGCTACTGCTTAGAGTTGAGTCAGGTCTGATTCATCAGGGGTGAATTGGAGGTGTGTGAACATGTCCTCTTGTGTGTGAGCTAAGTGTGTGAACACGATTTGGTAAAGGTAGCGGTGAGAGGCCATGTAGGAGTACATGGTGGGTTGTCTCATTGCAGCCATCCTCGAGGCGGGAGTTACGTGTTTGTGATCCATGAAACAGTTACTACCACGCATTGGGCCCGAAACCAATGGACCCTCTCGGCTTCTTAACCACCCTTGTTCCCGGTCAAGAGTTGCAAGTAGTTTCGGTGTTTGTAGTATCTTTGGGGCCGCATAGCGCCGACCGTAGGGGTGGGTTGTGTTATGTAGGCACCGTGGTCTGATGTACCGATTCGCCTGCTTTGGTGTCTCGGGAACCCTGCACACATCGTTCGGGGCTGTATGGGAAAGCTCGGCCGGACTCCCTGCGGATGGAACCCGAATAGGTGATAAACCTGGACTAGGGACTTGAGTGTTTAGGTAGGCCGTGGCCGACACCCACGTTGGGCTTCCGCTTGAAGGTTGCCGAGTACATGTCGTAAACGGCGGTAAGTGGTGAGAGCGTGTGTGAAGAAGTACACCCCTGCAGGGTTAATATGATCTATTCGAATAGCCGTGTCCACGCAGAAGGACTTCTGGGTTGCCTATACCAGTTCATAGACAAGTGAAAGTGGATACTCGAAAATGCGCAAGATAAGCGTGAGTGCTATGGATGGCGTTCTCGTAGGGAGACGGGAGCGGGTCCATAGTAGTGTATTGATATGGTGAATATGTGGACTCGCAGCGCCACCTCAAAAGAGTTACTTGCAATGTAGTATAGGATAGCCACAGTAGTCAAAGCTGGCTTGCTGCAGCTTAAACTCCACCACCCCTTTTGATAATGATGCATATGTAGTTAGTTACGATGTATGTCTTCTTTGAAATGCTTTGTACTCACGTTTGCTTATTTTATGTTTTGCGGAGAAACTTGGTCTCGCTAGTAGTTCCGCTTGGACTTGACGGTTAGCTTGTTACCTCGGCTACGATTTTGTGCCCTCGGCAGATCTGGTAGATAGTCGGGGCTTCTCAGCCTTCTTCATTTATAGTTATGCGTACTCAGACATGTTTAGCTTCCGCTTGTGCTTGACTTGTATGCTCTGGGTGTTGGGTCATAAGACCCATGTTTGTAATATCTCGCTCCTCGGAGCCTATTGAATAAATATTTGAGTCGTAGAGTTATGCTGTGATGCCATGTTGTATCTACACATATTGAGCATATTGTGTGTATGTTTGAAATGCTTGGTATGTGTGGGATCCGACAAACTAGTTGTTTATCCTTGGCAGCCTCTCATATGGGGAAATGTAGTCTCGTGACTCTGAGCGATAGTAGTCCGCTACAGCCCGGTTCACCGGAGTCCTGCTAGCCCATCACTACTGCTTGGACCCTTGTCTGGCCGGCATGTGTCTCACTTCGTTCCTATGTCTGTCCCTTCGGGGAAATGTCACGCGGTGTTATTCGGAGTCCTGCCTAGCACACTACAGCCGGGTATACCGGAGTCCTGTTAGCCAGGTTACAGCCCGAATTTATCGTTGATGACCGACATGCTCGATGTGATTCATGTATGCATGTTCCCATAGGTTAGCGCCGCTTTGGGTTCACGACTAGCCATGTCGGCCCGGTTCTTTATCATGTGGATGCTAGCGACACTGTCATATACGTGAGCCAAAAGACGCAAACGGTCCCGGGCCATGGTAAGGCGACACCTGTGGGAATACCGTGCGTGAGGCCGCAAAGTGATATGAGGTGTTACCGGCTAGGTCGATGTGATTTGGAATCGGGTCCCGACGTTGGTATCGAGCCTGTTGCTCAGAGGATTACCAAGCCAAACCGGGTCGGAAGTTGTGTCTAGAAATGCTTTAGTTATGTAAGGGAATTGATTGTGAAAGGAACGTAAGGCTCTTTTTACTCCTTATACCTCATGGCTTTCGATGCGAGTCAACCGTTCTTTTCTACGGGTTAAGAACTAGGCTTCTCATCTATCTATCGTGATGACGTGTTACTAAACCATAGACTATTAAGATTGTTGGTTTTAAGCCCCGATTCGATTCCTACTATTTACGTATGATAACCGTTGATCTCGGAACCTTGATATTGTGATGTTGAGTGGTTATGCCACCATTTTGCAGGATGTCTCAAATCATTTTGAGCATTTACAGCCGTTATGCGTCCGAGTCATCCTGTGTCTCTAAATAGTCCGATGCATTTGCAAATCCCTTCCTCCGCTCCGATGTCCTTTTGACCAGATTATTCACACAAATTAGTATGTTGAGGTACTACGCTTCATCTTCATATTTGTTGGAGTTATTATTTTGACCTAGGTGTTTTAGGAGTCACCTAGTAATCCAGCCATGCTTTGTGTCCCTGGTGTGATGATTCCGGTCATCATTCTCGAAAGCATCCCGTGATGCCACTTAGTAGTAGGTATTCTATTCCTGGGTTCTTGAACCCGAGATTCACCCTACTTCATGTTGTTAGTATTTGCTAGTTCCTTTAGGATATTAGTAACTGCGATAGTCCTCGAGGTCCATGGTATTTCCTTCTTCCAAATACCATGAACTAGTTAAGGCAGAAATTCTTTGAATTAAAAGATCACAATCAGAGTACTCTTGAGGAGTTCTCCATTCATAATTGTGACTCTGCCGGTCTCACCTTCTCTGCATGGGTTATCCGGGAGAAATGTTGAGCTTTGCTCGATATACTAATCCATGCCTCCACAACTCGAAAAATTATATGTTCCTTTGAGTTGCTCTCTTTAGTTGTATCCCGACCATCCTCTATCAATTGATAACCAAGAGTATGTGTGCATTCGTTTATCGATGTCTATTATCCTTGTGGTCCGTCAAGCCATTCTGTTCTGGAATGACTAGGAGAAACAAACTCCGATGCCTCATCCATTTCCGAGATTGGGTCAAAGTAGTTGTATCCCGCAGATCAAAATGCCAATTCAGCTTTTGATGCTGTTCCACCTGGAGTGTTACCATCTTTATGTCAAGAATGTCATGAGAATTGCACCTTCTCTTATGAATTCTCGACACAGTGATACTTCTCGCCATCATTATTCATTCCTCGGTTCCGAGTTGTTGAAACCGGAATGCCGATAAGTGAATTGTGATGTGTGAAATCAATACTCCGAGCAACTCGTTGCTTGGCAGCTAATGGACAATATCCTCATTCTTAGCGTGTTGGTTATTAAATCATCATCCTAAGATTGATCGTGCTACCTAGTCCTTATTTACGGTGCACACTTCGATTGATGAGTTAGGATTATATCAAGTCCTCACTCATTTGATCATATCGTCTTGCCCTCAAAAGCAAGATTGTTCTCGAGCTTAGTAACATACCGGTGGTTCGTGACTTTCCAAATATCTTCTTGGAAGTGTTACCGGGTTGTCTCCTGACCGCTATGTTGAGCTCGTGATCAAGTTGGTTTCTTGTGAACCACCCTTTCTCCAAGAATCTGTGTTGGATATCCCTGAGCTAGTTGGTTAAGCTAGACAACAACTTGGAGAGTTGGAAGATAAAAGCTTGCCTAACTTAGTTCGTTCCTAAGGGATATTCTTGTGTAGTGTGTGTTGAGGAAAGATGATATCTTCATCAATTGGTCCTCGTGATCGATTGCGGACCTATTGTCTTATTAATCCCTTGATTTGAGTGTGGGATATCGTCAAATCAAATCGGTACCAACGATGCTCGTAATGTTGTCTTACTCGTGGTTGATCCCTTGAGCATACACCATTACATCTTTTGGTCTGACCAATGCTATCACCGTGTTCACATGATGGTGGAACTCCAGTGATATGGAAATTCCGATGAGTTGTTGTTGAGCCCATCAGCAGCATTTTGTCTCCCCCCATGAGTCATGTTGAACATCAACCTAGTATTGGAAACTTGTGTAAGCATTTCTTCGTGTTCCGTTCATGGAGCATATGTTTGGATGAAAGTAGTGACTTCCTCTAATTCACGTGCATTAGGTGCAAGTTGCCGCCGTGGATTTGAGAAAGGTTTGTTTTGCCTCCTCTGGGATCATCCCAATTCAGTCATGCATACGTGCGAAGTATCATGTAGTTCGGAGACTTGCAACCTTCGTCCTATATGTGTTCCTAGCACACCAAGCCACTGGCTGATTTGTTCAGGGACAAGAAGTTTCTTCATAAGAGCTAATCATATGACTTATGCAAGGACTTCGATATCCTTGATGATGGCTCCCCACCTAAACTCGGTAGTGTTTTGTTGTAAGACTACCATGTGGTCATTCTTGTCTTGGACAACGTGATCACTTGTTTGTAGCAGAACCAACTCATGTTTTGGAGCTTGCTATCGTAGTTCTTCTCCAGAGAATCTCGCAACGTCATCTCGTCGATTTGAGTTGCAAACTTCATTTTTCTCTCTAGGCTGGATGGTCTGGAATATCCTGACACCAACCAGGTCTGAATCTCAGGCAGATATGATGGTTGGAACCTTCCCAACATTTGCATTTTGTTCCCAGCTTGCATCCCATCGTGCCAATTTTCCATGGGCTGCCCTCCTCAGTAGTTGATTGTTGGAAATATACCCTAGAGGCAATAATAAAAGCATTATTATTATATTTCCTTGTTCATGATAATTGTCTTTTATTCATGCTATAACTGTATTATCCGGAAATCGTAATACACGTGTGAATACATAGACCACAATACGTCCCTAGTGAGCCTCTAGTTGACTAGCTCGTTGGTCGACGAGATAGTCATGGTTTCGACTATGGACATCGATGTCATTGACAACGGGATCACGTCATTAGGAGAATGACGTGATGGACAAGACCCAATCCTAAGCATAGCACAAAGATCGTGTAGTTCGTTTTGCTAGAGCTTTTTCCAATGTCAAGTATCTCTTCCTTAGACCGTGAGATCATGTAACTCCGGATACCGTAGGAATGCTTTGGGTGTACCAAACGTCACAACGTGAATCGGGTGACTATAAAGGTGCATTACAGGTATCTCCGAAAGTGTCTGTTGGGTTGACATGGATCGAGACAGATTTGTCACTCCGTATGACGGAGAGGTATCATCGGGCCCACTCAAGAATGCATCATCATAATGAGCTCAAAGTGATCAAGTGTCCGGTCACGGGATCATGCATTACGGTGCGAGTAAAGTGACTTGCCGGTAACGAGACTAAACGAGGTATTGGGATATCGACGATCGAAGTCTCGGCAAGTAACATACCGTCTCGACAAAGGGAATAGCATACGGGGTTGCTTGAACCCTCGACATCGTGGTTCATCCGATGACAACATCGAGGAGCGTGGGAACCAACATGGATATCCAGATCCCGCTGTTGGTTATTGACCGGAGAGCGTCTCGGTCATGTCTCATGTCTCCCGAACCCGTAGGGTCTACACACTTAAGGTTCGGTGGCGCTTAGGGTTAATAGGAAGACTTGTATGTGATTACCGAATGTTGTTCGGAGTCCGGATGAGATCCCGGACGTCACGAGGAGTTCGGAATGGTCCAGAGGTAAAGATTTATATATGGGAAGTCGTCAAACGGACACCGGAAAAGTTTCGGTCATATCGGTATTATGGAGGGTCCACCGGAAAGGTTCCGAGGACCACCGGAGGGGCCACCCTTTGGGGGGCCACTTGGGCTGCGTGGGAGGCAGCCAGCCCCTAGTGGGCTGGGCGCACCCCTCCCTTGGCCCATGCGCCTAGGGTTGAGGGGAACCCTAAGGGGGCGCCTTTGCTTGGGGGCAAGCCCCCTCCTTGGCCGCCGCCACCCCCACTAGAGGCATCTAGAGGGGGCCGGCCCCCTCCTCCCTTCCCCTATAAATAGAGGGGTGAGGGGAGGGCTGCAAACACCATTGAAGGCGCAGCCCCTCCCCTCCCCAACACCTCTCCTCCTCTGCATAGGCTTGGCGAAGCCCTGCCGGAGGCTTGATCCTCCATCTGCATCACGCCGTCTTTGCCATTGGAGTTGTCTTCCTCAACCTCTCCTTCCTCCTTGCTGGATCAAAGGCAGAAGGAGGACGCCGTAAATCCCGTCACGTGTGTTGAACGCGGAGGTGCTGTCCGTTCAGCACTTGGTCATCGGTGATCGGAATCACGTTGAGAACGTCTTCATCATCACCACTCCCTCGAACGCTTCCGTACTCGATCTACAAGTGGTATGTAGATGCAAACTCTCTCTCTTGACTCGTTGCTTAGATGAACTCATAGATAGATCTTGGTGAAACCATAGGAAAATTTTAATTTTCTGCAACGTTCCCAAACAGTGGCATCATGAGCTATGTCTATGCGTAGTTCTCTATTGCACGAGTAGAACAAAATTTAGTTGTGGGCGTGGATCTTGTCAATTTACTTGCCGCTACTAGTCTTATCTTGCTTCCGCGGTATTGTGGGATGAAGCGGCCCGGACCAACCTTACACGTACGCTTACGTGAGACCGGTTCCACCGACTAACATGCACTAGTTGCATAAGGTGGTTGGCGGGTGTCTGTCTCTCCTACTTTAGTTGGAGCGGATTCGATGAAAAGGGTCCTTATGAAGGGTAAATAGAAGTTGACAAGATCACGTTGTGGTTATTCGTAGGTAAGAAAACGTTCTTGCTAGAACCCAATTGCAGCCACGTAAAAGATGCAACAACAATTAGAGGACGTCTAACTTGTTTTTGTAGCAATTATCATGTGATGTGATATGGCCAAGTTGTGATGAATGATGAATGACACATTGTGATGTATGAGATCATGTTCTTGTAATAGGAATCACGACTTGCATGTCGATGAGTATGACAACCGCAGGAGCCATAGGAGTTGTCTTTATTTTGTATGACCTGCGTGTCATTGAAGAACGCCATGTAACTTACTTTACTTTATTGCTAAACGCGTTAGCCATAGAAGTAGAAGTAGTCGTTGGCGTGACAACTTCATGGAGGCACAATGATGGAGATCATGATGATGGAGATCATGGTGTCATGCCGGTGACAAGATGATCATGGAGCCTCGAAGATGGAGATCAATGGAGCTTTATGATATTGGCCATATCATGTCACTACTATATATAATTGCATGTGATGTTTATTATGTTTATACATCTTGTTTACTTAGAACGACGGTAGTAAATAAGATGATCCCTTACAACAATTTCAAGAAGTGTTTCCCCTAAGCGTGCACCGTTGCTAAAGTTCGTCGCTTCTAAGCACCACGTGATGATCGGGTGTGATGGATTCTTACGTTCACATACAACGGGTGTAAGACAGATTTACACACGCCGAAAACACTTAGGGTTTACTTGACGAGCCTAGCATGTACGGACATGGCCTCGGAACACGGAGACCGAAAGGTCGAACACGAGTCGTATAGAAGATACGATCAACATGAGAATGTTCACCGATGATGACTAGTCCGTCTCACGTGATGATCGGACACGGCCTAGTCGACTCGGATCGTGTAACACTTAGATGACTAGAGGGATGTCTAATCTGAGTGGGAGTTCATTGAAATAATTTGATTAGATGAACTTAATTATCATGAACTTAGTCTAAAACTTTTGCATAATATGTCTTGTAGATCAAATGGCCAACGCTCATGTCAACTTGAACTTCAACGCGTTCCTAGAAAACCAAGCTGAAAGATGACGGCAAGAACTATACGGACTGGGTCCTAACACGAGGATCATCCTCATAGCTGCCAGGAAACAATATGTCCTAGAAGGACCGCTATGTGACGCTCCGTCCCGAAGAACCAAGACATTATGAATGCTTGGCAAACTCGCTACCGATGATTACTCCCTCGTTCGATGCGGCATGCTTTACAACTTAGAACCGGGCTCCAAAAGCGTTTTGAGCATCACGGAGCATATGAGATGTTCGAGGAGCTGAAACTTGTTTTCCAAGCTCATGCCCGGTCGAGAGATATGACATCTCCGACAAGTTCTATAGTTGTAAGATGGAGGAAAACAGTTCCACAAGTGAGCACATTCTCAAGATGTCCGGGTTGCACAACCGTATGACCCAAATTGAATATTAACCTCCCCGATGAGGCGGTCATTGACAGAATCCTCCGATCGCTTCCCACCAAGCTACAAGAGCTTTGTGATGAACTACAATATGCAGGGGATGGTAAAGACCATTCCTGAAGTATTCTCTATGTCAAGTCACCGAGGTTGAAATCAAGAAAGAACATCAAGTGTTGATGGTCAATAAGACCACTAAGTTCAAGAAGGGCAAGGGTAAGAAGAACTTCAAGAAGGACGGCAAGGAGGTTGCCGCCCGTAAGCAAGTTGTTTGGGAAGAAGTCAAAGAATGGACCCAAACCCGAGACTGAAAGTGCTTTTTATTGCAAGGAGGGGTCATCGAAGCGGAACTGCCCCAAATACTTAGCGGACAAGAAGGCCGGCAACGCCAAAGGTATATCCGATATACATGTAATTGATGTGTACTTTGCCGATTACTCGTAGTAACTCCCGGTATTTGATACCGTGCCGTTGCTCACATTTGTAACTCACAGCAGGAGCTGCGGAATAAGCGGACACCGGCAAAGGACGAGGTGACGATCTTGGCGTCGGGATTGGTTCCAGAGTCGATGTGATCGCCGTCGGCACGCTACCTCTTCATTTACCTACGGGATTAGTTATGAACCTTAATAATTGTTATTTGGTGCCAAGTTTGAGCATGAATATTGTATCTGGATCTCTTTTAATGCGAGATGGCTACTCATTTAAATCCGAGAATAATGGTTGTTCTATTTATATGAGAGATATGTTTTATGGTCATGCTCCGATGGTCAATGGTTTATTCTTAATGAATCTCGGCGTAGTATTGCACATGTTTATAGCGTGAATACCAAAAGATGTAAAGTTGATAACGATAGTCCCACATACTTGTGGTAATCGCCGCCTTGGTCACATTGGTGTCAAGCGCATGAAGAAGCTCCATGCTGATGGACTTTTGGAGTCTTTAGATTATGAATCATTTGACACATGCGAACCATGCCTCATGGGCAAGATGACCAAGACTCGCTTCTCCTAACAATGGAGCGAGCAACCAACTTGTTGGAAATCATACATACCGATGTGTGCGGTCCAATGAGCGTTAAGGCTCATGGAGGATATCGTTATGTTCTCACTCTCACGAGATGATTTGAGTAGATATGGGTATGTCTACTTGATGAAACACAAGTCCGAGACCTTTGAAAAGTTCAAGGAATTTCAGAATGAAGTAGAGAATCAACGTGACCGAAAGATAAAATTCTTACGATCGGATCGTGGAGGAGAATATTTAAGTCACGAATTTGGTACACACTTAAGAAAATGTGGAATCGTTTCACAACTAACGCTACCGAACACCTCAGCGTAATGGTGTGTCCGAATGTTGTAATCGCACTCTATTGGATATGGTGCGGTCTATGATGTCTCTTACCGATTTACCGCTATCATTTTGGGGATACGCTCTAGAGACAGCTACATTCACTTTAAATAGGGCACCGTCTAAGTCCGTTGAGACGACACCGTATGAATTATGGTTTGGGAAGAAACCTAAGTCATCGCTTTTAAAAGTTTGGGGATGCGATGCTTATGTCAAGAAACTTCAACCTGAAAAGCTCGAACCCAAGTCGGAAAAATGCGTCTTCATAGGATACCCTAAAGAAACCATTGGGTATACCTTCTACTTAAGATCCGAGGGCAAGATTTTTGTTGCCAAGAACGGAACCTTTCGGAAAAGAGTTTCTCTCGAAAGAAGTAAGTGGGAGGAAAGTAGAACTCGATGAAGTACTACCTCTTGAACAGGATAGTAGTGCAGCTCAGAAAGTGTTCCTGTGATGCCTACACCAACTGAAGAGGAAATTAATGATGATGATCAAGGTACTTCGGATCAAGTTGCTACTGAACCTCGTAGGTCCACAAGGACACGTTCCGCACCAGAGTGGTACGACAACCCCGTCACCGGAAATCATGTTGTTAGACAACGGTGAACCTTTGAACTATGAAGAAGCGATGGCGGGCCCAGATTCCAACAAATGGCTAGAAGCCATGAAGTCCGAGATAGAATCCATGTATGAAAACAAAGTGTGGACTTTGACCGACTTGCCCGATGATCGGCGAGCGATAGAAAACAAATGGATTTTTAAGAAGAAGACGGACGCGGATGGTAATGTCACCATCTATAAAGCTCGACTTGTCGCTAAGGGTTATCGGCAAGTTCAAGGGATTGACTACGATGAGACTGTCTCTTCCGTGAGCGAAGCTTAAGTCCGTCCGAATCATGTTAGCAATTGCCGCATACTATGATTATGAGATATGGCGAGATGGACGTCAAAACAGCGTTCCTTAACGGATATCTTAAGGAAGAGCTGTATATGATGCAGCCGGAAGGTTTTGTCGATCCTAAGAATGCTAACAAAGTATGCAAGCTCCAACGATCCATTTATGGGCTGGTGCAAGCATCTCGGAGTTGGAACATTCGCTTTGATGAGATGATCAAAGCGTTTGGGTTTATCTTGAGACTTATGGAGAAGCCTGCGTTTACAAGAAAGTGAGTGGGAGCTCAGAGCATTTCTCATATTATATGTAGATGACATACTTTTGATGGGAAATGATATAGAATTCTTGGACAACATTAAGGCCTACTTGAATAAGTGTTTTTCAATGAAGGACCTTGGAGAAGCTGCTTATATATTAGGCATCAAGATCTATAGGGATAGATCGAGACGCCTCATAGGTCTTTCACAAAGCACATACCTTGATAAGATTTTGAAGAAGTTCAAAATGGATCAGTCCAAGAAGGGGTTCTTGCCTGTGTTGCAAGGTGTGAGATTGAGCTCAGCTCAATGCCCGACCACGGCAAAAGATAAAGAAGAGATGAGTGTCATCCCTATGCCTCAGCCATAGGATCTATTATGTATGCCATGCTGTGTACTGCACCTGATGTAAACCTTGCCGTAAGTTTGGTAGGAAGGTACCAAAGTAATCCCGGCAAGGAACACTGGACAGCGGTCAAGAATATCCTGAAGTACCGAAAGGACAAAGGACATGTTTCTCGTTTATGGAGGTGACGAAGAGCTCGCCAGAAGGGTTACGTCGACGCTTAGCTTCGACACGCATCTGAATGACTCTAAGTCACAAACCGGATACGTGTATATGTTGAATGGTGGAGCGATAAGCTGGTGCAGCTGCCAAGAAAGCGTCGTGGCGGGATCTAAATGTGAAGCGGAATACATGGCAGCCTCGGAGGCAGCGCATGAAGCAATTTGGGTGAAGGAGTTCATCACCGACCTAGGAGTCATACCCAATGCGTCGGGGCCGATCAAACTCTTCTGTGACAACACCGGGAGCTATTGCCCTTGCCAAGGAGCCCAGGTTTCACAAGAAGACCGAGCACATCAAGCGTCGCTTCAACTCCATCCATGAAAATGTTCAAGATGGAGACATAGAAATTTGTAAAGTGCACACGGATCTGAATGTCGCAGATCCGCTGACTAAACCTCTCTCATGGGCAAAACATGATCAACACCGTAACTCTATGGGTGTTCGATTCATCACAATGTAAACTAGATTATTGACTCTAGTGCAAGTGGGAGACTGTTGGAAATATGCCCTAGAGGCAATAATAAAAGCATTATTATTATATTTCCTTGTTCATGATAATTGTCTTTTATTCATGCTATAACCGTATTATCCGGAAATCGTAATACACGTGTGAATACATAGACCACAATACGTCCCTAGTGAGCCTCTAGTTGACTAGCTCGTTGGTCGACGAGATAGTCATGGTTTTCACGACTATGGACATCGATGTCATTGACAACGGGATCACGTCATTAGGAGAATGACGTGATGGACAAGACCCAATCCTAAGCATAGCACAAAGATCGTGTAGTTCGTTTTGCTAGAGCTTTTTCCAATGTCAAGTATCTCTTCCTTAGACCGTGAGATCGTGTAACTCCCGGATACCGTAGGAATGCTTTGGGTGTACCAAAGCGTCACAACGTGAATCGGGTGACTATAAAGGTGCATTACAGGTATCTCCGAAAATGTCTGTTGGGTTGACACGGATCGAGACAGGATTTGTCACTCCGTATGACGGAGAGGTATCACCGGGCCCACTCAAGAATGCATCATCATAATGAGCTCAAAGTGATCAAGTGTCCGTCACGGGATCATGCATTACGGTACGAGTAAAGTGACTTGCCGTAACGAGACTAAATGAGGTATTGGGATATCGACGATCGAGTCTCGGGCAAGTAACATACCGTCGACAAAGGGAATAGCATACGGGTTGCTTGAACCCTCGACATCGTGGTTCATCCGATGACAACATCGAGGAGCGTGGGAACCAACATGGGTATCCAGATCCCGCTGTTGGTTATTGACCGGAGAGCGTCTCGGTCATGTCTGCATGTCTCCAACCCGTAGGGTCTACACACTTAAGGTTCGGTGGCGCTAGGGTTAATAGGAAGACTTGTATGTGATTACCGAATGTTGTTCGAGTCCGGATGAGATCCCGGACGTCACGAGGAGTTCGGAATGGTCCAGAGGTAAAGATTTATATATGGGAAGTCGTCAAACGGACACCGAAAAAGTTTCGGTCATATCGGTATTATGGAGGGTCCACCGAAAGGTTCCGGAGGACCACCGGAGGGGCCACCCTTTGGGGGCCACTTGGGCTGCGTGGGAGGCAGCCAGCCCCTAGTGGGTTGGGCGCACCCTCCCTTGGCCCATGCGCCTAGGGTTGGGGGAACCCTAAGGGGCCCCCCTTGCTTGGGGGGCAAGCCCCCTCCCCTTGGCCGCCGCCCCCCCTCTAGATGCATCTAGAGGGGGCCGGCCCCCTCCTCCCTTCCCCTATAAATAGAGGGGTGAGGGGAGGGCTGCAAACACCATTGAAGGCGCAGCCCCACCCCACCCCAACACCACACCACCTCCGCATAAGCTTGGCGAAGCCCGGCCGGAGAACAACACTCCATCCGCATCACGCCCGTCGTGCTGCCATTGGAGTTGTCTTCCTCAACCTCTCCTTCCTCCTTGCTGGATCAAGACGAAGGAGATGCCGTCGTCCCGTACGTGTGTTGAACGCGGAGGTGCTGTCCGTTCAGCACTTGGTCATCGGTGATCGGAATCACGTTGAGAACGTCTTCATCATCACCACTCCCTCGAACGCTTCCGTACTCGATCTACAAGTGGTATGTAGATGCAAACTCTCTCTCTTGACTCGTTGCTTAGATGAACTCATAGATAGATCTTGGTGAAACCGTAGGAAAATTTTAATTTTCTGCAACGTTCCCCAACATTGATGTCTAGGATCATCCTCAAAAGTGGACTTACCATGGGTTCCATCCATTCCCGGTGATAAGCAAAAATCATCCATTGCGTTGTCTTCAACAAGGTAGTCCACATCATCCATTCTAGTCTGGGTATGCCTTTCCTTTGCACTCCACCAAACGATCGTTTGTGATTGCCCTGGGCTGGTATAAAGAGTTTCAATGATCTTTGTATCAAAAGTAATTCTTTTTGCCACTTAAGGGAATAATTCTACGAGTCACCTTTCCTAAGGTCTCCCGTTTTGGTATCATGGCAATCATCTCCTTGTTACTTTGAAACATGCACCATTTTACTTAAGCGTGGAATGGTTGCCTACCAATTTGAACCTTTGTCATCCATTTCTTTACCATCATTCCTGATGTGTGTTTGGTGTCTCAACTCAAGAATTGTTCTTACGTCACTCCATGAACTGATCTTGAGTTGCTCGATCTTCAAGAAGATTAAATCCTGTAGGATTTCCCCCCCTTCTTTCTGTTGTCGTGTCAAGTGAAGATCTCGAAAGCAAAGACGTCAAGACCAAGATGATGGACTGAATCAACATATTCGAGAAGGGCAAATGGATCATGAAGATTGTGATAGTTTTGTGACTTCCCTTTTCCTCTTACCTCACATCTTGAATCTCGGGGCGAGATTCTTGTTTAGTGGGGGTGAGTTGTCACAGCCCTAGAGCTTGCTTGTAACTAGTGGCATTGCATCCATGCATCATGTTTAATTTTCATGAAATTTGAAATGGGGATTGCCTAAACCCTAGCATTAAAGGAATTCAAATAGGCTCAACCAAAAATATTTTTCAGTGATTTCAAATGGCTTTAGAAAATGTTCATCATTTCTGGAAAAATGTTTTAAACCATAACCAGAGGTGTTGCACATTTTTCATGACATATTTGGTCACTGGATTAATTCATAAAGTATTTGCATTTGGGCATTTAAATACTATACAATATTTTAAATGCTCAAATAATCCCAAACTGAAATGTTTATCAGAGGATATATTTCCAACAAGTGGTCATGAGCAAATATGTGATTTTTGGGATTGATTTAGTATTTTTAGTTAAGCCAAACAGTTGCGTATAAATAGAAAAACAGTAACATAATTAGAAAAAGAGAGAGGAGCCGACCTGGCCCACTTACCTCAGAATCGCCCAGCCTTGACCAGCCCAGCCCACCTACCTCGCCGGGTCGTCGTCTTCCTCTCGCCAAGAGGGCACAGTGGCAGGCGTGGCGCGCCGAGAGCCCCGGCCACCTCCTGCTTACACCTTTCTTGTTGGAGGCACCCGAGGTGCCACGCACACCCCGACCCCTCGCCCCTCTCCTCTCTCCTGGACCTCCTTCCCTCCTCTGCTTTCCGTGTGGCACCACCGAACACACCCGCCGCCGACGAGCACCACCACGGCCACCGGCCTCCACGCGCCTCTCTAACGCGCCAAGAAGCTCCGCCGCTGACCTATACACCGTCCCCGCCAAGCCACCCGAGCGTACGCGCCCTGCAGCGGCTCCCCGACCCCTTCTTCAAGCTTCGGCCGCCGAGATCGCCGGCGACCGTGTGCCCTCCCCGACGCCTCCCCGAGTACGTCGTCCGCCCCGTTCAAACCTCCGTGAGCTCCTGCCACTAACCCCTCTCTTCCCCGCGTTATTTGCACAATGTAGCCACCGATTCCACCGGAGCCGCAAGCTCGGTTCCGCCGGCCATGGCGCCGCCTGGCGTGGCCACCCGGCTTGCGCTGGCGCGTCACCATGTTCGCCGCCCTCCCAGAGCCCGCAGCCTCGGTCTCTCCTCTAGTGCTCAGAAGCGCCACCCCAAGATTGGCCGAGCTGCCGCCGCCAAACCTCGTCGCCGACCACTTTTCCGCCACCCCAACACCTATCACCGCCACCACTAGATGCGCGCCATCACGCGTTCGAATGCAACAAGCCACGGCCGAAACGATGCCATGTGGCTCGTTTCCGAGCCCTCCGCCGCGTCTGGACTCGCCGGCGGCTAAACGCCGGCGACCGCTGACCCGCTGACCGGCGTGGGTTGACCCACTGCCCGGTTTGACTTCCCCCTCTCCCTCACTGACATGCGGGCCCCGCCCGGCTAATTAAGTTAGGTTAGTATTAACTAAGCTAGGTTAGTTTAGTTAGACACTGACACTCGGGACCCACAGGTCAGGGTTTGACCTGGACCGCCATTGACCACCGACGTCATAGTGACGCCAATGTCGACGCAATATTCCTTTTCTGGAATTTAGTTTATTTTCTAAATATTCGGAAATTCCAGAAAATGTCCTAAACTTCTAAAAATCATATAAATTCAACCGTAGCTCGTAATGAAATAATTTATATATGAAAATGATCAGAAAAATATGAAGAATCTGTTTATGGCACTTTCATGCATGATTGAACAAGTTAACCTCACTGAATAGCATGAATCATGATTAGGGTAATTTATGAAATAACATTTGGAGTTGAACTTTGTTCTTGTTTGAGTTCCACTTCAATTAACTTGGCTAGATATTGCATTAGGTGAATTCAGTACCTTAACATGACATGTCATCCATGTGAATGTGCATTGCATTGATTGAGTTCTCTCTTGTTTGCGGTAATTGTCCCCTCTCGGTAGACGATGTACCGACGATGAATTCGATGACACCGATGAAGAACTATACTATCTTCAGAAGTGCCAGGCAAGCAAAACCCCCTTGTTCATTCCGATATAATCCCACTCTCTTGCTCCTGCTCTATTTTACTGCATTAGGACACCAACGATTCATGTGTTACTTGCTGCGGTAGCTGAACCCCTTTATCCTCTGCATGACCTGTCATTCCACAGTAATTAGATGAAACCCATTAGCATGAGTAGGAGTTGTTTGAGCCCTGTTGTGCCTACTCATTCATGCTTGTTTGTCATGCCTGCTACTGCTTAGAGTTGAGTCAGGTCTGATTCATCGGGAATGAATCGGAGGTGTGAACATGTCCCATCGTGTGTGATCTAAGTGTGTGAACACGATTTGGTAAAGGTAGCGGTGAGAGGCCATGTAGGAGTACATGGTGGGTTGTCTCATTGCAGCCGTCCTCAGGAACTGAGTTCTGTGTTTGTGATCCATGAAAGAGTTACTACCACGCAGTGGGCCCGAAACCAATGGACCCTCTCGGCTTCTTAACCACCCTTGTTCCCAGTCCGGGAGTTGCAAGTAGTTTCTGGTGTTTGTAGTATCTTTGGGGCCGCATAGCGCCGACCGTAGGGGTGGGTTGTGTTGCGGTAGGCACCGTGGGTCTGTACCGATTCGCCTGCTTGGTGTCTCGGGAACCCTGCACACATCGTTCGGGCTGTATGGGAAACCTCGGCCGGACTCCTGCGGATGGAACCCGAATAGGCGATAAACTGGACTAGGGACTTGAGTGTTTAGGTAGGCCGTGGCCGACACCCACGTTGGGCTTCCGCTTGAAGGTTGCCGAGTACATGTCGTAAACGGCGGTAAGTGGTGAGAGCGTGTGAGGAAGTACACCCTGCAGGTTAATATGATCTATTCGAATAGCCGTGTCCACGGAGAAGGACTTCTGGGTTGCCTATACCAGTTCATAGACAAGTGAAAGTGGATACTCTAAAATGCGCAAGATAAGCGTGAGTGCTATGGATGGCATTCTCGTAGGGAGACGGGAGCGGGTCCATAGTAGTGTATTGATATGGTGAATATGTGGACTCGTAGCGCCACCTCAAAAGAGTTACTTGCAAATGTAGTATAGGATAGCCACCGAGTCAAAGTTGGCTTGCTGCAGCTTAAACTCCACCACCCCTTTTGATAATGATGCATATGTAGTTAGTTACGATGTAAGTCTTGCTGAGTAATGCGTTTGTACTCACGCTTGCTTATTTTATGTTTTGCGAGAGACTTCGGTCTCGCTAGTAGTTCCGCTTGGACTTGACGGTTAGCTTGTTACCTCGCCCACGATCTTGTCCCTCGTCAGATCTGGTAGATAGTCGCTTCTCAGCCTTCTTCATTTATAGTTGTCTGTACTCAGACATGTTTAGCTTCCACTTGTGCTTGACTTGTATGCTCTGAGTGTTGGGTCATAAGACCCATGTTTGTAATATCTCGCTCCTCGGAGCCTATTGAATAAATATTTGAGTCGTAGAGTTATGCTGTGATGCCATGTTGTATCTACACATATTGAGCATATTGTGTGTATGTTTGAAATGCTTGGTATGTGTGGGATCCGACAAACTAGTTGTTTATCCTTGGCAGCCTCTCATATGGGGAAATGTAGTCTCGTGACTCTGAGCGATAGTAGTCCGCCATGCCCGGTTCACCGAGTCCCGCTAGCCCATCACTACCGCTTGGACCCTTGTCTGCCGGGCATGTGTCTCACTTCCTATATGTCTGTCCCTTCGGGAAATGTCACGCGGTGTTATTCGGAGTCCTGCCTAGCTCGCTACAGCCGGGTATACCGGAGTCCTGTTAGCCCAAAGTGCTACAGCCCGAATTTATACGTTGATGACCGACATGCTCGATGTGATTCATGTATGCCTGTTCCCATAGGTTAGCGCCACTTTGGGTTCACGACTAGCCATGTCGGCCCGGGTTCTTTGTCATGTGGATGCTAGCGACACTGTCATATACGAGCCAAAAGACGCAAACGGTCCCGGGCCATGGTAAGGCGACACCCGTGGGAATACCGTGCGTGAGGCTGCAAAGTGATATGAGGTGTTACCGGCTAGGTCGATGTGATTTGGAATGGGGGTCCTGACATGGGGCCTTGCTCGAACTCGCTTGGAAGTTGTTGTTGTAGGAGAACTCGGCATATGGAAGACAATCTTCCCATTTCATACCGAAGGAAATGACACAAGCCCTGAGCATGTCTTCGAGGATTTGATTGACTCGCTCGACTTGGCCACTTGTTTGAGGATGGAAAGCTGTCTTTGAAACGAATGTTGGTGCCCATGGCCTTCTCAAAAGAATCCCAAAACTTGGAGGTAAAGATGCTGCCACGGTCTAAAGAGATCAATTGTGGAATGCCATGCAAGGAGACAATTACGGAGGTGTATAGCTCGCCAACCGAAATTTGTTGTGATGGATTCTTTGATAGGAAGAAAATGAGCCACTTTAGTAAGCTTGTCAATGACAACGAAGATAGCATCATTTCCACGCTTGGACTTAGGAAATCCAATAACGAAGTCCATCTCGATATGATCAAACTTCCATTCCGGAATAGCAAGAGGTTGGAGGAGACCAGCTGGTCGTTGGTGTTCTGCTTTCACCCTCCGGCAGACATCACATTCATTCACAAATTGAGCAATTTCTCGCTTCATTCGAGTCCACCAATACGACTGCTTGAGGTCATGGTACATCTTCGTAATTCCAGGATGAATGGATAGAATGGAATTGTGCGCCTCGTTCATAATGACTTTACGTAGATCACCCTTAGGAACCACAATCCGGTCCTCGAAGAAAAGAGTATCTTTGTCATCAATGTGGAAGCACTTGTATTTGGAAATGCCCTTGTCGATACCACGTTTCACCTTTTTCACCATGGTATCCAGGAGTTGAGCCTCACGAATCTGATCTTCCAAAGTAGGAGAGACTATGAGGTTGGCAAGAAAACCTTGAGGAACAACTTGAAGATTCAGCTTGCGGAAAGCTTCACAGAGATCCGGTTGGAAGGGCTTGAGAATTAAAGCTGTTGCAATAAGCCTTTACTGCTTTCGAGCATCTGCAATTACATTGGCCTTGCCCAGTATATTCAATACTTGGGTTGTACTCTTGAATCATTTCGACCATCGAGTTTGCACGAGGTTGAGGTTGGGTTGAGTGAAGATATACTTGAGACTCTTGTGATCGGTGAATATGTCCACTTTCCTTCCCAACAAGAGATGTCTCCATGTTATTAATGCATGGACAACTGCCGCCAACTCAAGATCGTGAGTGGGGTAGTTCTTTTCGTTGGGCTTCAGCTGACGAGAGGTATAGGCCACAACTTTCTTCTCTTGCATTAACACATCACCGAGACCTTGAAGAGAAGCATCACATGAAACTTCGAATGGCTTGGATTCATCAGGAGGAGTTAAGACAGGAGCTGTGACTAGCTTCTCTTTGAGAGTATTGAAAGCAACGTCACACTCAGGAGACCAGACATACTTCACATGCTTCTGGAGGAGGTTGGAAAGAGGCTTTGCAATCTTAGAGAAGTTCTCAACGAATCTTCGCAATAGCTTGCAAGTCCAAGAAAACTGCGAAGATGCTTGACATTCGAGGAGGTTCCCAATTCACAACCGCAGACACCTTCTCGGGATTAACAGCGATGCCCTTGGCGGAGATGATGTGACCAAGATAAAGAACTTCATCAAGCCAAAATTCACATTTGGAAAACTTCGCATAGAATTGATGCTCTCGAGCTTGTCGAGCACCAATCGCAAACGTTTGGCATGATCCTTCTTATTCTTGGAGAAGACCAAAATATCATCAAGATAGACCAAGACGAATTCATTGGTGTAGGGGTTGAAGATGAAGTTCATCATTCGAGAGAATGTTGGAGGAGCATTGACAAGGCCGAAAGACATGACGGTATATTCATAAGAACCAAAGCTTGTTCTGAATGCTGTCTTGAATATCTTGTTCACGAATGCAAATTTGATGATAAACCATATGAAGGTCAAGCTTGGAGAACACTTTAGCACCTTTGAGTTGCTCGAAAAGCTCATTGATGTTGGGAAGTGGATACTTGTTCTTGATAGTCTTCTTGTTCAATGGACGGTAATCAACGCACAGTCGGTCCGTGCCATCCTTCTTCTGGACAAAAAGAACTCCACAACCCCATGGAGATGAACTCGGTCTGATCAAACCCAGACGCTCTTGTTCATCGAGCTGTTTCTTCAGTTCCTTCAGCTCATTCGGTCCAAGCTTGTATGGACGCTTGCAAACGGGTTCGATGCGGGCTCAAGATCGATAACTAATTGACCGGCCGGTGAGGAGGCATACCCGGAGCTCTTTACGGAAAGACATCTTGGTACTCACAAACGACCGGAATCGAGAGATAGCATCCAACTTCGCCCTTCTCATTGAGAGAAAACAACCGAATGGTTTCATCACGAGCGGCATAGATGATCACATCCTCGGAAGAGTGAGTCGATTGAATTTCCACAGCAGCACAATCAAGCTGAGCTTTGTGCTGAGAAAGCCGATCCATCCCGAGAATTAGATCAATATCCGAGTCACCAAGAACAATTGGTTTAGCCAGAAATTTATAGTCGCCCATCTTGATACCGAGCATTCGAACCAAAACTCGAGAAGTCATTTGCCTAGCCGGAGAATCAATAGACAAAGGTCTCGGCAATACTTGAGTAACCAAATCATGCATAGCCACAAAAGGTCTTGAGATGAAAGAATGCGATGCACCAAAGATCAAATAAGACTTCTGCAGGAATATCATTAAGCGAGAGATTACCCATTATCACATCGGAAGAATCCTTCGCTTGTTGCATTCATCATGTTCACCTTTGCAGACTTGGGATTATGCTTGACCACTGCATTGCTGGAAGATCTCACGGGAGGAGGAGGCGGAAGGCGCCTTTGGTTGAAGCACTTGTTCACGTAGTGACCTTTCTACTGACATTTGTTGCAAGTCACCTCTGAGAGCGGACGGTGATAAGGAGCATTTGACCTTGGAGCTTGAGAATTAGACTTGTTCTGATAGCCTGAGTTGGGTGGGTGGGAAGATCCATGGCCACCCTTGTTCTTCTTTGGTAAGGCCGATTTTAACGGAGGAGGAGGAGGCAACCAGAACTTCATTGCTTAGCTGCCACTAGTGAGGAAGAAGAAGACCGAATTGCAAGTCCCCTGATTCTCTTCTTAGAAGCCTCACATTTGTCTGGGAAGCTTCTTGCTTGATGCCATGTTGTAGAATTCATCATACTTTTCTGGCTCAAAAAGCACGAGAGCTAATTGCAGATCTTCTCTGAGGCCACCTCTGAATTGATAGATCATACTCTTTTCATCAGGGACGTCTTGCTTAGCGAAGCGAGCGAGTTTCTGGAACTGGATATTGTATTGATACACAGACATGCCGCCTTGCTTGAGATTGCGGAACTCCTCACGCTTGCTCTCAACAACACTTTGCGGAATGTGGTGAGCTTTGAAGTCTCGGCGGAAATCATCCCAGGTAATTACACGACCTCCTATGGAATCTTTGTATTGCTGATACCACTCGGCAGCTTGGTCCTTGAGTTGAAACGAAGCAAACTTGACAAAGTCCTCAGGTCTGACATTGCTACATTCAAAATGTTTGCAGATGTCCACAAGCCAATCGTCGGCGTCTGTGGCCTCGACACAGAAGCTGAAAGACTTCAGCTGATTAGCGAGGAACTGATTGAGGGTAGCAAAGTGCGGCTGGTTGTTTCCTTGGCCTTGATTTCCTTGGTTGCCTTGCCCTTGGGTACGCTCTTGCAAGAGTTGCAAAATCATCTGAGCATTTGCGTTGGTGGCTGCCATGATAGCTTGCCATGCCTCCGGAGGCGGAGGTGGAGGTGGAGGGTTCGATCGACTTCCATCATTGCGTTCGGATTCAGGGCCAGCGTTGGCGGAGCCATCCTGAAGAGGGTGACATCCGTTAGCACTTTGATGAGACAGATAGACAAGTTGAATCAACGGATAGAAATTGCAACATATAGTCTTCACAATAAACATTCGAACAAGGATGAACGAATGAATTCCAAAACTAACATCACACGTCCATTAAGGTGAGAAGCCACTTGATTAAGGGTTGATGAAAAAAATAACAAGGTACGCTGGAACAAATAAGTGGTAATGATTACCCAATCACAAACCAAATATCTGCTGGAAGAAATGATAAGAGCTACTTTAATCCCACCTATATACTCCCGTAAATTTCTGTTTATGCTTTCTGGTGTTGGGGTTACATTGGACACAAATTATATCACCCAAACTAACAATACCTAGATCCAGTTGTATCCATCCGTCAACACATAACCAAGAAACCTTCGAAAATCGTGTACCTCGACCTTGAAAAGCATCCGTTATAATGAGTCATGGCAATACTCCCGAGCTCGCCCGATCTTTGGGTTATCGGGGTTATCTCACCAACAACTGTACAAAAGAGATTTTCGATGTCGGTAAAGCTCAGGTATTTCAGAACTGCAACGATAAAATTGTGACAACAACACCTCGGAGCTCAACTCCCCGGGACACTGCCACAACCCCTAAATGTCAGGAGGCACCAAGAACAATGTTCTCGTCACAAAACCATCGGAACGATTCCAAGATACCAGCGTGATCCTAAATTTTTTTTAGTGAAATTTGAGGAGAGGAGAGTCAAAACTTTTACGTCGGAGACCTCACCGGGCGGCGAAGGGAATTTGAAGAGTAAAAAGAATCCTACTCTCCGATATATATAATCCTAAGACTGAAAACATTTTGTTCTAGACTCAACAACGCCAAACAAACAATCGGCGGGGGCTCCTAAGTCGGGATGGCTCGATTACCAACTTGTAACGCCCTCGATGCGCTTATATCTCCCACGTGTCGAAGCACGACTTAGAGGCATAACCGCATTGAAAGCAATGTCGCAAGTGAGGTAATCTTCACACAACCCATGTAATACATAAGGGAAAGAGATACATAGTTGGCTTACAAATGCCACTTCACACAATACATAAATAAACATCCATCATCCAGATTACACTCAAGGTCCGACTACGGAACCAAAATAAAAGAAGACTACCCCAAATGCTACACGGATCCCCGATCGTCCCAACTGAGCTCCATTACTGATCATCGAGGAAAAGACACATAGTAACGACCACGTTCCTCGTCGAACTCCCACTTGAGCTCGGTTCGTCACTGCCCGCATCGTCGGCACTGCAACTGTTTTGGTAGAATCTGTGAGTCACGGGGACTCAGCAATCTCACACCCATGAGATCAAGACTATTTAAGCTTATAGGAAGGACAGAGTTGTGAGGTGGAGCTGCAGCAGCGACTAGCATATATGGTGGCTACATTCACAAAAGAGAGCGAGAAGAGAAGCAAGGCACGGTCATGAAGCTAGTAGCGATCAAGAAGTGATCCTGAACTACTTACGTCAAACATAACTCCAACACCGTGTTCACTTCCCGGACTCCGAGAAGAGACCATCACGGTTACACACGCCGTTGATGTATTTTAATTAAGGTCAACTTCGGGTTTTCTACAACCGGACATTAACAAATTCCCATCTGCCTCATAACCGCTGCACGGCTTTCGAAAGATAATACCCTGCAGGGGTGTCCCAACTTAGCCCATTATAAGCTCTCACGGTTAACGAAGGATATTCCTTCTACCGGGAAGACCCGATCAGTCTCGGAATCCCGGACTACAAGACATTTCGACAATGGTAAAACAAGACCGGCAAAGCCGCCCGATTGTGCCGACAAATCCTGATAGGAGCTGCACATATCTCGTTCTCAGGGCACATCCGGATGATCAGTCCGTAGAACTAAAACCAGGCCTCAAGTTTCCCCAAGGTGGCGCTGCAAAGGGCTCTAGTTTGGACCAACACTCAGAGGAGCATTGGCCCCGGGGGGGGGGGGGGGGTTAAATAACGATGACCCACGGGCACGCGAAAACCCGGGGGAAAAAGGCTTAGGGGGCAAATGGTAAAACCAAATTTGGGCCTTCTTTGGAAGAGTCTTATTCAAAGCGAACTGTCAAGGGGTCCCATAAATCACCCAACCGTGTAAGGAACGAAATCAAGGAACATAACACCGGTATGACGGAAACTAGGCGACAAGAGTGGAACAAAACACGGGCATAAGGCCGAGTCTTCCACCCTTTACCAAGTATATAGATGCATTAATTAAACAATAGATATTGTGATATCCCAACAGGTAAACATGTTCCAACAAGGAACAACATCTCCATGTTCCAACAAGGAACAAACTTCATCTTCACCGCAACTAGCAACGCTATAAGAGAAATTTGAGCAAAGCGGTAACATAGCCAATCAACGGTTTGCTAGGAAAGGATGGTTAGGGCTTGACATGGCAATATGGGAGGCATGATAAGCAAGTGATAGGCATCATAGCATAGGCATAGCAAAAGAGCGAGCATCTAGCAAGCAAAGATAGAAGTGAGTTCGAGGGTATGGTCATCTTGCACGCAAAGTTCTCGTGAGTTGTCGAAAGCTTGATCCTCGTAAGCGTTCTCAACAGGTTCCTCGTTCACATACTCATCTCCCGGCTCTACCCAAAGCAAGAACACAAGCAATGGAACCACAATAAATCACTGGCGATGCACAAACAACATGATGCAATACATGGCATGATATGCGAGATGTGATATGCAATGCATATGCGTGCTCCGGAAGGAAAAGATGAACAAGGCATAATCTTGGCAAACCAAGTATGCATTGGAAATATGAGATGATTTCGGTTGAAATCGATATAAAGATCACCGGATTCGGATGCAAAGGTTTGCAAAAGACAAGCAAAACAAGATATGATGCAAACTGCTTAAAACAGCAACATGGCCACTTGGATGCAAAGTATAAATATGCTACAGCACCCAAACATGTGAACAAAAAGCATGGCAGTGATGTACAGGAGATGCTCTACAAAACATGAACACTGAGCTAAATCTATAAACCACTAGAGCATGACTAAAACAGCATGGCAATTTTGCAAAAGATAATAGTTTTTACAGACTTGGTGAAAATGCTAGACATAGCAGAAACAGATTCAACATGGCATCTTTACACGCTTGATTAACTCACTACAAGGCATGTCATGGCATGGAACAAAATCTAGCAAGAAGTAGACATGAAAATGAAGCTTTCCATGTGCAAAGAAACCTCATGGCATGTTTGAATTAAATCGCACGAAAATGACAAAACAACATCATGATGTAAAATGACATGTTCATGAAATTGCTCAAATGCAGAAACTAATGCCACCACTGGGTTGGTGGGATTTTTCTACCCCAAAAACATATATAATATGTTGGGGTTGCTGTAGAAAATCATTCACAAGTGCATTAAGTTAAAACCTGCCTAAAATGGCTATTGATAGAATTGGCGATATTCGTAAAATGAAATGTCCAGATTAGAACTTGCCTGAAATCGAAAGAGATGACTTTCCCGAAATGGAAAAACGCGGGTAATAAGAACAAAATACAAAAAAAAGAGGAGATGTGTGCGTGTTTGTATGTGATTGGGTCTATGCGGGTGTGTGTATGTGATTAGAAATTTGAGGCGTCGATGTCACAAGTAAAATAGGAAAAGAAAAGGGGAGGATTTATATATGCACCCGCTGGGATCGAACCAGGCCGCTGGGTGGAGGCAACGCACGGAACCAGTCGGGCTATTAACATGATCGTGAAAAGGGGGAGCTCGCTCCTTTTGAGGTAAGCCCTCTGATGCAGGTTCCTCTCTGGCGTAGAGAGAAAGCCGGCACCGGCGAAACAACGGCGGCGGCCAGGGGCTCAGAGGTGCCGTGGTCTGCGGAATCAGCGAGGCGAGTGCGTGCGGTGCAGGAAGGAACGTCTTGGCGCATGTGTGGGTGTGCGTGTGGGCAGGAGCTTGCGGTCATGGCGACGAACACGGTGAGGCAGGGCTACAACAGTACTACGTGAGCTGCTGCACTGCAGGGGCGTGTGTGTGTGTGTGAGAGAGAGCAAGTACACACACAAGAAAAAATTCAGACTTCGCCGGAGCACTACGAGCGCGGCAAAAAACACGGATCGGGCGAGTTCTACGGGTGCCTACATGCCATGGGATGGATGGGAGAGGGAGGTGTGTTACCCAGCTCACCCAAAGACACGACGGGGTCGACGGAGACGAGCCGGCGGCGACGGAGTAGAGCTCTGAACCTTGGCGCGGTCCTGACCGAGAGGAAGATGGAAGCAGAGGACGTCGAGGAACTTGTCGTCCGGGGCACCGTAGTCGACGTCGTGGATGAAGACGACGACGAGGAAGAAGAAAAACATGATCTCTGGGGTGGAAGTGGCCGGAGAGCACGCCCGGCATGACAGTCGCGCTCTCAGTCGCCACAGACGGAGTCAGTGGATCTGGTGGTTAAGGCAGCTGGCGGCGGCGGAGGTAGAGGGAAACCCTAGCGAGTGGTTGGGCAAGGAGAGGAGATAAGTAGGGGCTAGGGTGACGGTGCGAGCTCATGCGCTCTCGTGCTCGCATGATCCCCATGGCAACGGCGAGAGGAGAGGGAAAAAGGTGGGTGCGGGAACAGGGGTGGCGCCGAGCGGGGCCGGGATGGCCACGTGGAGAGGAACTAGCAGGGGTGCACACGCGCGTAGGTGCGAGAAGACAAGGAGGAGGGGAACGAGAGGGCTGGCGCGCATGCTACAAGGGCTGCGGGGCTGAACTAGCTGGGCCGGCTTGGAGGCCGGAGCCCAGGTGGTTGCCGCTGCTGCTAGGCAGCTCTCCTGCTCTCCTTTTCCAAATTTTTCTTCAGACAGAAACAAAAGGAAAATCACAGGGTTAAAAGGAAGGATTTTGAGAAATCTGACAATATTCTCAAGGTCCTGAATTTGTGTAGTATTTGATAAAATTGATCTGGGTATTTTTAGAGGAAGTAAAATAATTCAAGTTTGAATTGAGTTCAAACTTGAACCATTTTAAAACCCAACCAAAACAACTTATAAAACGGCTGAAATACTAAGGGGTAAATGACATGGTGATAGAATATTGAGGCGAGTTGAACATTAATGGAGGAGGGTAAAATGGCACTTGTCAAAAGAAAGGAATAGAAGGAGAGGTGGTGATGCATGGAGGTGGTGATGCATGGATCACACATAGAACATGCAACAGCATATCATCCATGAATAACATGGAAAAGCAAGTTGACATAAGCACAACACAACATAGATATGCACAAAATGATAATGACATATGATGACATGATATGAGATGCATGACATGGACAAAATGCAAAACGAAAGACAAAAACCCAACCACGGAGGGAATATCATATCACAATGCCGAAAATGGCAAGAGTTGGAGTTACAAATCTGGAAAGTTACATCCGGGGTTTTACAAACTATGAGGCTCATGACCTTGAATTTCTGGGGCACATAAAAAATGTGAAGCAAATTAATTGCATGCCCTCTGATCATGTTGTGGTCACCTGATTTGGGCAACAGAGTGTGCCTTAGGATCCAGTTGATCGTAGGCAGCCCTGACAGAAGAAAATGAACTGATCCAAACTTGAAAGACTCAAGTGCATCATCTGGGATCTCCTTGTACATCTGTGACATTGAGTTGTGACCCATCTTCTTCTTGGCATAAATGTCCAAGTCATCTTCACTTTCCTTTGGGGCATTGATCAGACTTGCCCATTCCTCTATGGTTGATTGGTATCTCGTTCCTTCCGACATCCAAACTATCCCCGCCATCTGGATAGAAATGTCTTTGTGGAGTAGAATTGCATAATCGCTCATCATTCCGGTTGTGAGATTACGCCCAACAAAATCTGCAACTCCACATGCACTTGAAGCTTTCATACACTCCAGATAATGTTCTTCATTGTCCTGAATGTAGGTCCAATCGATCGACCCACCTCATATCACAAACTATGGGCTTCTTATCCAATAAGATGGTCTCATAGAAGTCCTGCTGCTCCTTGGTGTGGAACACTGTAATCTCTGACAGTCCTTCTCCTGGTGGCATATGGATCTGCCTCTCTTCATAGCCTCAACCCTAAGCCTCTCCTGGTCTTCATGTTTTCAGCCACAGGATGAGCATCATTGTGGTCTGGAATCTTGGGTTTGAGCTTCCTTAGGACTTGCCCTTCATCATCTTCCTCAGCAGCAACATCAGGCATTGGGGCCTTGTTCTTTTCAAAGTGGTATACTCCTGGTATTCCTCTTAGGTGCATTCTTGGGCTTGAAGGCAGCTTTGGGTGCTTCTTTGGGCTTTGAAGTTGCAGCCCCTGACTTGATAGCATCACCCATCAGCTTTTGTGCCTTGGGTGCTGGTGCAGCAACCTCTTCTTCTTCTTCTTCCTCCATCATGGAAGGCTTTCCTATTACTCTGGCCATGGTCTTCTTGACCCTTTCCTTCCTTTTCTTTCCTTCAGCAGCAGCAGCTCTTTGGGTTGGGCTTCCAAAGAAGCTTGAGTGGAGACTCTGGCTTTGGACATTGGTTGTCTTCCTGCAGGCCTTCTGATCTTCATGCCTGGCTTAACTGCAGTTGAGCTGTACTCCTTCTTGAGCACTTTCTTCTTTGAACTAGCCTCATCCTCAACTGCCACATAATCCTCATCCTCAGATTCTGAGGTCTTCTTCTTCCTTGTCCTTGTGGCAGCTTTGGGCAAATTGCTGGGAGTGCTTCTGCTCCCCTCATCTGAGCTGCTAGAGGGACTAGTGCCCTCACTCATGTGAATCTGCTCTTGACTTGTTCTCGGCTGTCACTTTGGTCCGACATGCTGCACACACCGATTGCTGACCACAATGAATAGTTATAGATGAGGTAGAGTGGATGAGCATCACAAAATGCAGAGATTTTTGCAAAGAATGATTCAAAAAACTTAGTTTTAGTTTTCCACAGAAAGCATTTCGGATCTACCGATTTTCAAACTTGGTGATACCGAGCAGTTTTGGAACCTAAACTAGTGAACTCGGTCGACCGAGTCACGATTCGATGGCACCGAGACTGCTAGTGTTTCACAAAGTTTTAAAATCAGTCAAACCGATTAGCAATTCTCGGTCAGACCGAGACTTACTAGTGCAATGGCGTTAGCCAAATCGGTGGGACCGAGTTTTTCAACTCGGTGGGTCCGAGATGGTTTCGGTGGAAACCTAATCCTAAATTTTCGAATCACATATATTCTAAGGATTGTTTTGACTGGATATAAGTGTTTCAATCGTGGCAAGAAGCATTATGAACACAATGTGCTGAGAATCAGACGAGGATAGCACTGTGATCGAGTTCATACCCTAGTTCGGTGGTGAACTCGCTATGGCGGCAACGGCGGAGAAGAATTCCGTTGACGGCGGCGGAGACCAGCGATAGGAGGCGGCTGAAGACGAAGTCGACAATCCGGAGACCTAGTAGGCAGAGCGAGCTATGCGCGGGCGAGGAGTTTCGAAGAAAGTTTTCCAAAATTTGCCCGTGTGAATATATAGCCCGTCACTGTCGGTGTGACCGAGTGGAACAACTCGGTGGCACCGAGATGCATAACTATTAACGATTCTGACAACTCGGTGTGACCGAAAAGTTCAAATCGGTTGCACCGAGATGAAAAACCTAGATCGACTTAGTGATCTCGGTATGACCAAAATGGAGGAATCGGTCAGACCGAAAATCACAAAGAAGTTTTGGAAGTTTAAGTCGATGACGAATCGGGGACTCCGAGTGCTCCTCACACAGAGTGGTTCGAATCTGACTTGATCAAATTTTGTGATGTAGCATGAATAGAGTTTGAGACGAGAAAAGCATAGATAGCTAGAGAAGGTTCTTAGGCATTCTTGTCCATCCACTTGGCCAAAGAAAGAGAATCCAATCAAACAAAACAACAAGTGGATGTCCTCGAATGAGTAAAATATGCAACCAACATGCTCACACAATAAAATGACAAATGAAATATGTGACAAAGCATGCACAACCAATTCTAGCATCTATCAAACAATTGGCGATGACTAGGTCATCTACATATGAGTATATTGACTTAGGAGTCAAATGAGAACATTTGATCATAGGTCATACTCATCGTTTAAGCTCAAGTGGGGTTACCACTTTTACATAAAGCATTTATGTGTTCACATCATTAGAGTTGCTTTTACTCAATTCTTAGAGTTAAGCTCCCCCTAGATGTGAGATCACCCCTTAGAGGGATGCACTAACCTTGGGTTTTGTCGATGATGACTTCATGTAGGTGTTGAAGATGTGGATGCTCAATGTTGATGTAGATCTTTTGGAGCAATCCTTTGGAGTGAGTTGCACTTTCAATACCTACATGGGTTAGTCCCACAAGGAACAAACAAGAATATCCATAGACATAGAGTGATGCACACACAAAATGATGTCCATGAAAACATTAGGTTACCTTGTCCCTTGCCTTACCAACATGAGGGTTTGTGACTCCTTGAACTAGTGCAAGATATGGAAGATGATTGCACTTGTCCTTGCCATAATGATATGAGTGAAGAATGTTGGCGGAGTCACCCTCAAGAACTCTCTAGTTCTTCTTCTTCGGGATCCACATCATCTTGATGGGAATCCTAGGTGTAGAAGTTGTACTTGATGAAGTAGAACTTGACGTAGTCTTGGGAACCCACTTGACCAAGGCCTTAGGTGCTTCTTCAAATGCATCAATCTCCTCTTGAAGCTTGTCCTTGCCTTTGTTCTTGTGGTCTTGTGGTGGAAGATCATCTTGTGCTTGTGTTCCCTTGAAGGAAGTAGGACCATACTTCTCTTGTTGAGGAACAAACTTCGTCTTGGGGTATTGATCTTCTTCCCACTCTACTCCATTGGCATTGAACTTTCGTTCAAAACCAACACCTTGTTCTTACGGTTCCTTCCTTGCTTGTGTACAATTTCCTCAAATTGCTTACTCCCGCCAAGACTCTTGTATACACCTTTCTCTATAATTCCCTTCAATAAGCTGTTTTCTTGCTCAAGAGTAACTTGGCTAAGAGGATCATTAGTGGAATCAAGAGAACTACTAGAAGCAACAATATTGGATTTAGCATTATTATTGTTACTACTAGAGGAAGAATCTTTCTTGTTCTTGTTACTTGACTTGACTTGAGGCATGTAAGTAGATAAGAGTAAACGCTTGGCAATGTAAGAAGAACTTTTCTTACGGAGATCATCATTGATTGCTTTTAGGAACTCATGCTCTTGCTCAAGATTGAACTTTTCAAAGCGTAACTTCTCATGAGCCCTTAAAAGTTCTCGATGATCTTCGAAGATAGTTTCATGAGCTAACTTAAGAGTGTTTAGTTCTTTAGTTAGACGCTCAATCTTCTCCTTATCATTGTCATTCGTTTCATCTTGATTAGCATGATTAATTGACGTTTCATCATAGTATTCATCACTAGAGGTGTCAACAAGTAAATCATCATCACCTAGCAAGTCATCTTCATCACTATTAAAATCCACATACTCGGGGTGTGTTACCTTAGGACCTTTGGCCATGAAGCATCTTCCAATTCCTTCATTTGGTGAATCAAATATGTCATAGGAGTTGGTTGACACAAGTGCTAGACCGGCAACACCTTCATCTTGAGTGTATTGAGTCAGAGTGATAGCTTCTCTCGGAGTGATTGTCGGAGTCGGAGCCGGATACCCATTCACCAACGTGAGCTTGATGTCTTCGTTTTGTGTAGCTCTTTGATGACTTGTCCTTCCTTTCCGAATCCTTGCTTCTCCGTGAGGGTCTTTGTTCATAACGATCATCTCTACTCCTTCTCTCTCTTGGTGGTGATTCTTCTCTTCTACTTCTTCTCTTGGGAGAATCTTCTTTTTTAGGGTGCCGTACACTCATTGGAATAGTGTCCGGGTCTCCCACAATTGTAGCAATTCGCTCTCGACTAGAAGATCTTTTGTCATTGTAGGACCTTGACTTGGAGCTTCTTTCTTTGCTTCTACTCTTGTAGAATTTGTTGAAGTTCTTCACCATTAAGCTCAATTCTTCATTGAAGGTTTGTTTGTCACTTGATGATGTGGGGGCTTCACATGAGGCTTTGTAAGCACCACTTGACTTGTTGTGAAGTTCCTCCTTATCCTTGAGTGACATATCATGAGCAACAATTCTTCCAATGACTTCCGTTGGCTTGAGATCTTTGTAATTTGGCATCATTTGGATCAATGTGCACATGGTATCATATTTTCCATCCAATGCTCTTAGGATCTTCTTGATGATGAATCTGTCGGTCATCTCTTACTTTCCTAAGCCGGCAATCTCATTTGTGATAAGAGCAAGCCTAGAGTACATTTCAGCGACACCTTCACCATCCTTCATTTTGAACTTGTCAAGCTGACTTTGGAGCACATCCAACTTGGATTCCTTGACGGAGTCGGTACCTTCATGCATATCAATCAAAGTATCCCAAATTTCCTTTGCATTCTCAAGATGGCTGATTTTATTGAATTCTTCGGGGCACTAGCCATTGAAGAGGATATCACAAGCTTGAGCGTTGTATTGCAGCATCTTCAACTCTTCCGCGCTAGCTTCACGGTTCGGTTCTCTCCCATCAAAGAATTCACCTTGCAAACCAATACACACAATAGCCCAAACGGCAGGGTGATGTCCGAGAATATGCATTTTCATCTTATGCTTCCAACTAGCAAAATTAGTGCCATCAAAGTAAGGACCTCTACGGTGATAATTTCCCTCGCTAGACGCCATACTCTCCTAGGTTGTGAAACCAAGGCTATGACCACCAAAAGCTATGGAAATCAAAGAAAATGGACACTACTGGAATTAGCTACTTTGCCATCAGCCAGATCTTTGCCGTCAGCTAGCTGACGACAAAGAAGCTCTTTGACATCAGCTACCGTAAAGCAGACGACAAAGAAATGGCGGACGACAAAGAACCTCTTTGCCACGAGCCGTTTCTTTGCCGTCCGCCAGCTGATGGCAAAGAGTCTTTGCCGTCAGCCAGCTCACGGCAAAGAGGGAGGTGGCCCCCACCCACCCGCCCGTTTTAAAAAAAACTTAACACCCCCACCTCTTTGCCGTCCGCTAGCGGACGACAAAGAGAGAAAAGGGCGGACGACAAAGAGTTGCGGACGGCAAAGAACCGAGTAACTAACGGCCGCCACCCCCCGCCTGTTACTCTCCCTTCTCTTCCTCTCTCCTCCCCGACGCCCCGCCCTAGCTAGATCCACGCCGCCCCGCCCTGCCGCGGCGCCGCCCGCCCCGCACCCTTGCCCGTCGCGCCACCACCCTCCGCCCCACCACCCGCCGACGCCCGTCGCCCCACCACCCTCCGCCACCCGCCGCCAGCGCCGCCTCTTACCCCGCCTCGCCCCGCCGCCAGCGCCCGCCCGCACCCTTGGCCTGTCGCCCACAACCCCCCTCCGCCCCCACCGCCTTGACGCGCCCGTCGCCCCGCCCGGCCAGTGCCGCCCAAGCCGCCGGTGCCTCCCCGATCGTCCCATTGCTCAGTGAGGGACTACTACTTTTTTTCCAGTTTTTCATTTTTTGCTGTTTAATTGTTAGTGCTAGATTGTGTTAGTGTTAGTGTTAGAAAAGAATTAGAAGAAGTAGAAGAAGTAGAAGTAGTAGAAGTAGTAGAAGTAGTAGAAAGATGAAAAAAGAAGAAGAAGAAAAGAAGTAGAAGAATTGGAAGAAGAAGAAAAAAAGAAACAAAAAGAAGTAAAAAAGTAGAAAAAAGATGAAAGAAGAAGAAGAAGAAAGGAAAGAAGAAGAAGAAGAGAAAGAAAGAAGAAGAAGTAAGGAAAGGATAGAAGGAAACACCCCGATCGACCCCCTGACACCCCTAACCCCGACACCCCGACCCCGACACCCCGACCCACTGACCCCTGACCCCGACACCCGACCGGACACCACACCCCGACAATGACACGACACCCAGACACCCAGACACCCGACCCCGAGGCCGATGGTGTCTTATATTTGTGAAGTATTAGTTAGGTCATATATTTTTCGATTTTGTTATGAAAAACATCATATATAATTGTGTTGATCGGGTTGATTTAAATGTGCGGTTGTTTCACCGCTGCGAGGTTTGGTGTTCGACGACCTCGCCGTGCGTTTGACGAGCTCTGCTTCTTCGTTCGTGGGTGAGCACAAATGACATGTCCTCCTCCCCATTAATTATTTGCTCTGTTAGTTGTTCGTGCGGTGAAACTTGATAGCTAGCTATATATGTGTCTTGAATCATCAGTATGCGTAACCAATATGTGTCTCCCGTTCGAAAGCGTTATAGTTATAAATATGCATGCATTTGCATATTTATAACCTTGATTCTTTCAAATTGTCCAATGCTATCCATGGACAGCCCGAGTATGTGTAGATTGGGTTTGTTTTCCCATATGCTTTGCTCGGATCCGACGCATAAATTTCTTGATGCCTCCCCTGTTGTTCTCGGTACACATCCTCTCTGTTTATTGCGCAGAGGCGTGTATCGAGGAGGACATCGAGGAGGTGCTGCCAAATTTTGCGTCGGATCCGAGCATAGCATGGGAAAATGAACCCAATCTACACATACTGGTGAGATTAGGACCTATCATTACCTATTAGAGTGTAGGTTGCATGGACGTAATAAAATTGACAAAGTAGATCAAGCGATGAATATATACATGGTGAATTATATATATATAATTGTTGTGTGTCCAAAGAGCTCGAAAGTCAAGATGAGTGATCGTGCGTGGATGTATACCGGTCACACTGGTCAGAACAAATGGAGCGCTGAATGGTTCACAAAAACCAAGGGGTTTGTGCAAGCCGCATTTGCAAATGGCCAGAGGAAAACTTGGTGCTCCTGTTTCCGATGCGGCAATTGGGAAAAGAGGACAGAGGCTTTGAGAAAAATGTAAAAACAAACGTAGAATTGAAGCGTCTATGGCTGAGGCATTCATCACTGAGGAGGCGGCAAACTTCGTGACAGCACACTGCGAAACCAAAAATCGTCATTTGCATAATCCGAAGCCTCGGTACAATCTTGACGAGCCTAAAAAGGTGGATCCAACCTCAGCCTATTCAAAGGGAATCTCGCACCAGCCAGTGTTTCAAATCCAGTATCTTTGGATAACGAAGAATGGCGTACCATTTTGTTGTATATCTTCAACAACCTGATAGAAGTGCGGCCGTACATCGAGTAAGTTCTCGGTACATTGTTTCGCAACTTCTATTTCCGTTTGAACAGCTCTTATTCCTGGATATTTCATACAGTCGATACGTCGCCCTATTCTCGTATGGAGCGGTGATCCAAAAGGATTATGTCGAAGAGTATGAGCTTCTCATAAAGCAAGGAGGCGGCTATCCTGGTTTCATCTCTTGGTTCAAACAAAGCGGTAAATTCTATTAGACAATTTCATTTCATTCGCTAATTTGTGCGTAATGCAACAATCCTTTCATATTAAACTTGTAGGCTAATTCAGAGTCTATGGACGCCGAATTGAGACAAGTCGCTAATGGTTTTGACTATAAGGTCCGTTCATTTGACAAATACGACATCAATGGGTTTCGTTTTCGTACCTATGGCAAAGAGCTATCTATGGCCGACCGAAAGTCTACAAATTTTTGTGTATCTGCTATCGGCGAAGGAGGTACCGAGTATTATGGGAGTGTTGAAGCAATTTATGAACTTCTATTCTATGGTGAAAACCCACCGAATGTCGTAGTCTTCAAATGTTATTTGTTTCAGCCGAAGGAGACTAGAAGGACTCATGAACATATAGGGCTAGTTGAAATCAACCAAAGCACCCATTTAGATGTTCACGATGTCTATATTACGGCTCAACAGGCGACCCAAGTATTCTATCTACCACTGGGCCTGCCAAACTAATCCAAATCAAAGGTTGGGATGTCGTTTAAGAAGTGCCGCCACGTGCTAGACAATCTCCCCCAAAGGAAGAGGATTATGAAGACTATAACCCAGACACATATGAAGGAGAATTCTTCCAAGAGACACGTCTTTCCAAAAAGCGTTTCAAGAACTGGTATACTTCACCCCAAAACATTGAAGTAGACAGCGACAGTGAATCCCACATCACCCCAGAGGAGGAACAAGAAGAGCCGGAACAAGAAGAGCCGGAACAAGAAGAGGTTACTGCTGCGGACGACCTCTCAATGCTTGACTGATTATGTAAAGGTGGCCTTCCACATGTTGATGCCACTGAACCCTATGAGCCCGTCATTGATTATAGTGATGATGATGATTATGCATTTATTGATGATACTGATCGAGATTATTAGTAGTGTCGGTATTCAATTTTTTATGTTGTACTTGATGATGATACACTTAAGTGATATACATATTATTATACATGTCGGTATTTTTTTATGTTGTACTAATTTCGTTTACTCTTTGTCATGGCAGGTGTTGAAAGATGGAAGGGGGGCCGACTGAGGCCAAGGAAAAACGTGCCCAAATTGAAGGTGTGCCACACCATCAAGTTAGCTCCAGCTTATACCAGTTCGGGCGGAACTGGGTATGTGGTTTGCTTCATGATTAATGAAATTCATTCATCATGCTAGCTTGAGCCCTTTAATTACTAATTTAGTTTGTTTCTCTCTTCGTGCATGCTACAATAAGGCAGATAAGGTGCACGAGAAGTGCGACTTGTATGCCATGGCCCTGCTTGCCTCTTACAAGCAAGTCAAGGGAAGGCGAGGAAATGGGAGGAGTTTAACCCAGCCAGATTCCCTACAATCCAGAGCGGTGATGATATCTAGTGGTGGAAGGTCCTGTGGCCCCATAGCCATTGATCCGGATTGCTCCACGAGACCACGGTGAGTTTAATTTGAATGGGCGTTACTTGCTAGTCTTAACATTTGAGTGTCATCATGCTAACGAAACATTGGAAATGATCTTTGGTGCAACAGAACTCCACACAAGCATCACACGATCCTTCTCCGACTCTTTGGCAAGAGCCAGCCCGCTCACACACCTCCATGATCAAGGTAAGTTTCTCTAGTTTTTTGCTTAACAAATGCATAAAGACCTAGACTTAGCTTTATTTCATCCAATATGCTTACCTTAATGACCTAGAGTTAGCTTCTTTTCCTGCAAAATGACTTAATAAGCTTCATTGACCTCCAAACCCAGCCATTTTACCTAAGTTAGCTCTAAAACAATCTATACTTAGCTTTGTTTCCTCCAAAATGACCTAAGTTAGTTATAATATGCTTAGTTAACTAGGTTTGCTCAATAATGACATGTACTTACCTTACTTATGTAAAAAAACGGCATAATTAGCTTAGTTAACTCATAAACGATCCATTTTACCTACGTTAGCTCTAAAATGATGCATTTTACCTAAGTTAGCTCATAAACGATCCATTTCACCTAAGTTACCTCACAAACGATGGCGTGCTTCTTCTTCTAGTCTTCTTCTTCTCGTCACCTTTTCCTAACTTTCTTATTTGCCATTTTGCAGATTTCATTCACTTCTCGGAAGCTAGCTTGCTATGATGGAGTGCTTGTTTTTATTTCATTCTCTTCTAGTATTCTTCTAGCTTGCTACGATGGAACTTGCTATCTTGATGAAACTTTGCATTGTAATATGTATGTGCAAATTCCTAATGGTTGCAACTTATGTGTATGTGCAACTTGCTATGTATGAATGGATGGAACTATATATGTATATGCGATGAAACTTATTTGTTGTTAAATAGCCCTGTGAAATATATCTATATATGTCATATATATTTGCTGTGAAAATTGTTGGATTAAAAAAAAAGAAAAAGAGGCAATATGCAGGATCTTTGCAAATGCGCCACCGGCAAGCAAAGACTTCTTTTGCCATCAGCAGCGGACGGCAAAGAGGACACGTGGCGAACAAGCGTGCTTCTGGGAGGTGACCAATTTGGTCGGTTTGCCTCTGATGGTGACGGCAAAGAGGAAAAAACTTTGCCTCTGACGGCCGGACGACAAAGGCTGCCGTGTAGTGATGTCGGTGACATCGGTCGGCGGACGACAAAGGCCTTCCAAGTTTGTTGTCGGCGGAAGGCAAAGGCCTTCCGTTAACCACCTAACGAATGTGGCGCATTTATTGCCGTCCACATTCTTTGCCGTCCGCTGCTGATGGCAAAGGCCCATTTGCCGTCAGCCGCCCGAAGCAGACGACAACGTAGCTCTTAGTCGTCCCGTACTTTGCCGTCCATTTTTGCCATCTGCCGCGGACGGCAAAGACCTTTGCCGTCCGCTATCCATGCCTTTGCCGTCTGCCGTGGCAGATGGCAAAGTAGCTGATTCCTGTAGTGGGAGACCAAAGCTCTGATACCACTTGTAGGATCTTGAAGTATGTCTAGAGGGGGGGGGGTGTGATTAGACTACTTGACTAATTAAAAACTTAACCTTTTCCCAATTTTAGACTTTGGTAGATTTTAGCTATCTTTGAACAAGTCAAGCAATCTTCACACAATTCAAGCAAGCATGCAAAGAGTATATAGGCAGCGGAAATTAAAGCATGCAACTTGCAAGAATGTAAAGGGAAGGGTTTGGAGGATTCGAACGCAATTGGAGACACGGATGTTTTTATCGTGGTTCCGATAGGTGGTGCTATCGTACATCCACGTTGATGGAGACTTCAACCCACGAAGGGTAACGGTTGCGTGAGTCCACGGAGGGCTCCACCCACGAAGGGTCCACGAAGAAGCAACCTTGTCTATCCCACCATGGCCGTCGCCCACGAAGGACTTGCCTCACTAGCGGTAGATCTTCACGAAGTAGGTGATCTCCTTGCCCTTACAAACTCCTTGGTTCAACTCCACAATCTTGTCGGTGGCTCCCAAGTGACACCTAGCCAATCTAGGAGACACCACTCTCCAAGAAGTAACAAATGGTCAACTCCTTGCTCTTGTGCTTCAAACGATAGTCTCCCCAACACTCAACTCTCTCTCACAGGATTTGGATTTGGTGGAAAGAATATTTGAGTGGAAAGCAACTTGGGGAAGGCTAGAGATCAAGATTCATGTGGTTGGAATGGAATATCTTGGCCTCAAGACATGAGTAGGTGGTTCTCTCTCGAGGCTGGTAAGTTGGAAGTGTAGGTTTGTTCTGATGGCTCTCTCCACGAACGAAGAGGAGGTGGAGGGGTATATATAGCCTCCACACAAAATCTTACCGTTACACACAATTTACCAAAATCGGTGGGACCGAATCATCAAACTCGGTCGGACCGATTTAGTAAACCTAGTGACCGTTAGGGTTTTCGGTGGGACTGACATGCAACTCGGTAGGACCGATATGGTTAGGGTTAGGGCATAACGTAATCTCGGTGAGACCGATTACACAAACTTGGTGAGACCGAATTTGGTAATTAGCTAACCCGAGAGTTGGTCGTAAACTCGGTGGGACCGATTCGCTCTTTTGGTGAGACCGAAAGTTATGAAAGGGAAGCGAGAGAGTTTACATTGCAATCTCGGTGGGACCGATCACTCACTTGGTTAGACCGAAAGCGTTATGAAGGGAAGCAGAGATTATAATCCCATCTCGGTGAGACCGAGATCTCTATCGGTGAGACCGGTTTGCCTAGGGTTTGTGGCGATGGCTATGACAATTGAACTTCGGTGGCGCGGATAGAAAGAATCGGCGGGGCGAGTTTGACTTTAGGTTTAGGTCATATGTGGATGTGAGAAAGTAGTGGAGGGTTTTGGAGCATATCACTAAGCACATGAAGCAAGAGGCTCATTAAGCAACACCTCATCCCTCCTTGATAGTATTGGCTTTTCCTATAGACTCAATGTGATCTTGGATCACTAAAATGTAAAATGTAAAATGTACGTCACACCCCTCCCGATCAACAGGACCCCGTTCCGAACGTGGCCGGTCGAACACAAGGCCGTTTCCTCCGTTCTGCGGTACGCTAGGCCTCGTTTCCATCACCTGTTCCATCCAAGCCGGTTGGCTCCCACGCGTTCCGTTGCCTCCCGATGAACACGACACATTCCGTTGCCTCCCCATGAACACGATGCATTCCGTTGCCTCCCCATGAACACGATGCATTCCGTTGCCTCCCCATGAACACGAGGACGACTCTGTTTCTCCGTTCCGACCCAGCCATGTACGTATGCGCGAGTAGGCGTTCGAGACCCCGCCCGTATGTACATATGTGGCCGTATTTTCTTTCTTGCACCCTGGCCGCTGTACGTACGTGTACATGCTACGTCGCGGCGCCTCTACTACGACTGCGTCTGGCGCCTCTACCACGACACGTGCGCGCCTCTACATCGACCAGTATATATGTACGTACACATTCGCGACCAGAATGACAATGCTACGTATGCTTCGACCAGGTGGATCCCGATTGTCAGGCAGTTCCTTGCGTGCGGAAATGTAGCTGGTGGGTCCCAGCAGTCAGAGGGGCGAATCGTTTTTTTTTTGCCCGGACGCACTTCCTTGCGTGCGAAGATGTAGCTGGTGGGTCCCTGCAGTCAGGGGGGCGAATCGTTTTTTTTGCCCCGACACACTTCCTTGCATGCGAAGATGTAGCTGGTGGGTCCCAATAGTCAGGGGAAAGATTTTTTCATGAAATTCGGTGGCCCGTCCGGTGGGTCCCCGCTGTCAGGTGGAGGAATCATTATTTTCCGCGTAATAAGGAGGCACTTCCTTCTTTGCGGCCGTGGACCCGGTATCGGCCTCTCCACGTCTGATCCACGTCCGATGGAAGTCCTTCCTTGACCACGTTGACCACGCGCGCCGAGAGCACCACGGGCGGTGGACGGCAGCCGAGGCCTAGGAAGGGGCGACTCGGAGCAGGAAGACGCAGCGATGGATGCCCACGCCAAGAGGAGCACGAGGGTTCACTGGTTAGACTGCGGTGTGAGGTCTTTGTCGCCGCAGAATAACAGGGGGGTGTGGGTGAGTAGAGGGATGGCACGGCCAGCGGTGGGAGTAGTAGTGGGCGGTGAGGCCTCCGCGACATCACAGCCGGACACGGAGGCGAGAGCACGCAGCGGCACGACCGTGGCGCTGGTTTGGGCGGCTGGAGCAAGAAGACCAGAGGTTGAAGAAGCACTACAACCGTTGGATGAACATCGTCTGATAACAGGAGCTAGAATCGTTCATATTGACTAAGTTGACAAAGCCCTCCGTCCCGTCAACTTGGTAGGCCCACAAGTCAGCCTCCCGGTATCTTGGGTTCCAATTTGGCGGGGAGTATTCATTTTTGTGCGTAATAAGGAGGCACTTCCTTGCGTGCGAAGATAGCTGGTGGGTCCGACAAGTCAGCGGGGGCATGTTTTTTCACGAAATCTGAGAGGCCCTTCCGGTGGGTCCCGGATGTCGGTGGAGGAATCATTATTTTGCGGCGTAATAAGGAGGCATTTCCTTGTGTGCGGCCGTGGACCCGGTATCGGCCTCTCCACGTCTGATCTACTGATGGTGTCATTCGTTGACCACGTTAACCACTCCGCGCTGAGCACATCCAAGGTGGTGGACGAAGGCGAGGCCCCGGACAGCAACGAGCCGGAGATGGGAAGACGCGGGAGTAGAGTCGCAGATGGAGAGGTGTACAAGGGTTAACTGGTTCTGGTGCGGTGTGGTTCGGCAGTCGGTGGAGAAGAACAGGAGGTGTGGAGGGGTGGAGGGATGGCCAGGCCAACGGTGGAGTAGCGCTTCATAGCGAAGCGTGCTAAGCAGAGCTGCTAGCAGCAGGAGGCGGGTGGTGGTCCCGGCGGCGCTGGAGAAGAAGACGAGAGATTGAAGATGGATGCCGGTCATTGGATGTAAATCCAACGGCTAACATGTTAGAATCATTTGTTGACTAAATTGACAACGACTTGCGTTGGCTTCAACCTATTGGCCCACATTTCAGCCTCAAAAAATGTGGACGTATTCAACCCATTTTTTTTCAGAATTTACAGTCTTTTTTTGCACGGTAGAATTTACAGTCAATTTAATCTTTTTTTTTGAATTACAGCCATTAGCTGGGCTGGGTGAACAATTAATGTAGTGTCCATGCGGCCCATTTATTTTATTTCCTAAAAAATTACAGGCCAATTGCACTTTCTCAAAATACACGATTTTGTTGGGCTGATTCTAATTATAATGTTGGGTTGGGCCAGCAATGTTATCAAAAAATAAACAGGGCTGAGCATTTTGTTATAAATATATTTAAATAATAAGTGATATTATTACATTCGTCCTTAAACCTTACCAAGCTTTTGTACACAATCACTAGGATTTTCGTGCCAAAACAATCCAGGATTTTATTTGTTAAGAAATTATTTTTATAAGTTAATTAGATGTGGGATATTGTTTTCTTACATATGTAAGTATCTATTAAATATATGATGACAATAAAATAATATATAATAACATATAAAATAATTTAAATATATATATAATATAGTTAGAAGGAAACATAAGTTGTATCTGGCGTTCCTATTCTTATATAGAAAAATAGAACAGACCTCTGCGTTTTCTTCAAAAAATACATAAATTGGGCTGCCAAAAATAAAACCTCGGATGGTAGGTCCATAGGCCGGTCGATACATGACGGCCCTAAGAAAATACAAACAGGCCCTCCCATCCGAGGTCGTGGGCTGCGCATGTTAAAAATGATAGCCTGGACGGGGCAGCCCAAAACCACGTCCAACACTTGCCAAAACTTCGTCCCTCGTTTTTTTTGTGTTTCGCACACTCGACATTGTGTGGGCATTTTGACTGTGCATCATATGAAGATGTGCTATGCATGAATGTTGATCGACATGATGTTAAGCGGCTGGTAGTTCCATTTTCGACCATGAATAAAACTTCCAACATGATGTTAACCCTGTTTGAAAATGCCGTGTTAATATAAATGCTCTGCCTCACGAAAGTTGCGATTTCTTATCTGAAACTGAACTTGCAGTTTCTTATCTGGCCCGAAACTTGCGCTTTCTTCTCTTACGCACTTTTATACTCCTATGAAACTACATTTTTTAAGTGCTAAAATAGATCTCTAGAATTCATAAAATTCTTCATATGCTCAATACTGCAAATCTGAAATTCTAAAGACATTCATATCTGAAAGTACTCTCAAAATACACAACACAAAACACAATTCACAACCTGCAAATCTTGACAACCCTAAGCTCCTCGACAATTCACAACCTGCCCGACTATTGGGGCTGGGGGCAGCCCCTCCTATTCCTCGGCGGCATAACCTCCCGTGAGACTATGTGAACGACAAGGGAGGCAGCGGCGGGGAAGCGTCGTCGGGCCAACTGTTTTTCTCCTCTTGCAGTTGGGTTCGGTCGACGAAGACTCCACCGGCTCGCTCTGGCACGACACCCTCACAAACGGCACCCTGTAGATGCTCGATCCTTCAATCTTTGGTGGATGCTCCATCTGGGATCGATACTCCCACCACCGCTCCCTCACGATCAGATTCGGTGAATCTGTTTGCTCCATGGCCCAGAGGAGCAGCTCTATGTACTCCGGCGCGACTCCCTCCGGGAGTATCACCGTATTTTCGCTCTGTTGCAGATATTTGGCCATGGATGTCGCCGTCGCCGCTAGTTGGTCCTTGTTGTCAAACCAAGACTGTATCTCCAACATCCTAGCTAGCTTCACAGGGTTGCCATCTGCGATCCTCACGTATCGGTTGTACTCCTCCATCGATCTACTTCTCCACAACACCTTCACTCGCCGGCGGTGGTTTTGAATGTAAGAGGAGAGGAGCAGCGCTGGTTTTGGATTCGAACGGGAGAGGAGCGACGCTGGTTTTGGATTGGAACAGGAGAGGAGGGGCGGTGGTTTTGAAATGGAAGAGGAGAGGAGCGGCGCTGGATTTAGATTGGAACAGGAGCAGAGCAGCGGTGGTTTAAGAGGAGAAGAGCGGAAGAGCGGTGCTGGTCTTGGAAGTATTTTTTTGTTGTTTTATGATTTTGGGTCAAAGTTTGACCCACGTCTTGTATTTGACAAGCAAAATGTGAATGCATGTCACCAAAAATTGTATCGCTTTGGTTCAGATTCTGAATGTACTTTCAAGTTATATTATTTTTGCAACGTATAACATATATTTTATGTGCGAAAATCATGGTCAATTATGACCCAGAATAAAAGGGAGACTAGTTAATGTGGGGTCGCTTTCTTAATTGAAGGGTAAACTGATTTTGATTTTGATCCAGTCACAGCGCGCCGGCCCTCTCGCCCAATCCTAAATCGCTGTTGCACGCTCCTCTCCCTCTTCTCCATTGCAAAACCACCTCCTCTCCTCTCCATCATCTCCATTCCAAAACCACCGTCTCGCCTCTCCCTCTTCTGATCTTCTCCATTGCAAAACCACCTCCTCTCCTCTCCATCATCTCCATTCCAAAACCACCTCCTCTCCTCTCCATCATCTCCATTCCAAAACCACCGTCTCGCCTCTCCCTCTTACGATCTTCTCTCCATTGCAAAACCACCTCCTCTCCTCTCCATCATCTCCATTCCAAAACCACCTCCTCTCCTCTCCCTCTTCTCTATTGCAAGACCACCGTGTCTCCTCCCATCTTCCAAAGCAAGCACCAGACCACTCAGAAGGACATCTATGGAGAGGATGCAGCCAGAATCGAGCGGATCGCGGCGGCGACCAGGCAAAGTTAGCCAGGTTGAAGGAGATCCTTAGTTGGTTTGATAATGAGTGGGATATTTCGAGGGCGGTGCGGGCCATGTGGCAATGTATGTGAAAGAGCGAGATGGCGGCGATGAGGGCGGCGATGTACATGTACTCCTCGGCGGCGGTCATGCCGCAGTCCTCCGAGTTCATCGAGTATCTCCTATGGGCGATGGATCAGACAGATTCGCCCGAGGCGACAGTCAGGCAGAGGTGGTGGGCGTCTGGTCAAGGTCGAGCACCCAGAGGATAACGAATCGATCGAGTATGGTGTGCCATTCGTGAGGGTGCAGAGCCAGCCGAGCCACAGGAGTATTCGTTCTCCCACGGCAAGAGGAGGCGGATGGCGCGACGTCAGCTTCCCGCCGTTCTCCACGGTTCCCTCGGCCCGCCTCGTTTCAACGGCCCGGTGTAGGGTTTAAGGTAAGCTTCGCACTAACCTAATCTTCCACCTTCTCATGCTTACAATCGGTGTGACAGCTAATGAAAATCATGCTTACAATCAGTCTCCGAGTACTACGCCAATCACCCTAAAATAGCTCGGACCTTTGGGTCAAAGTTGTGACACAGTGTACAAATAAAGAAAAATAGATTGGTGCTTCTTTCGGAAAAGAGTACTCCCTAGAAAACTGCCAATATAAGCTACTAGTATTTGGTTAGAGGATTTCTTTGCCGAGAAAGATCCGCCCATAGAGAGCGCCACACATCCCACTTGGTGGTGGTTGATGCCAATGCGTGCATTAAGGATGGTTGGTGTCGGTAATTTTTTCTTGGATCACATCGCACTCTAGATTTATGTCGGTTCCATACGTAAATTTGTGCAGTTCCACCAAAATGCAGCTGAATAACCCTGTTTGCACAGATAATGAAAAAGCGTAATTACATTATAGTGGCACTAGTTGATGAAACACACAAAATAAATAGAAGAAAATATTGTGATAGTATCATAGTATGCCATGCTGCGAGGCGAGATGGGCCTCAAGGACGCCTCATCTATCGACATCGTCCCAAGTCTCTCGAGATACACCTTCCGCCAAAGTGATGAACATCGATTGTACAACAGTAGTACTAGGAGGCGCCTTGAGACATTCAAATCTCTATTTTTGTACATATCAACTAAAATTAAGCACCCAGTTTGCGTAAACGCTTAAACATTAACAATGGGACTAGTTGATGAAACATACTTTAACAAAGAGAAGCACTTTCTTTATCTACATTGGAAATGAAATGATAGAGATGACACTCGCTCTATTTTAAGCGTATTATTACTTCATTTTATCGGTGACACTAGAATTGACGGTGGCAAGCGAGGTGTACCGTCGTCATGAGGATGGAGGCCGGGGTGCTTAGGCGGGATGCTAAAGTCGGCTCTTTCAGTCACCAACATAGATGATTCAATTCATGGGACCTTTTGGTGTAGTTCACCTAAATGAAGCAATGTCCCGTGAGCTAGCAGCTTCTTCTTCAAAAATTTTTAAGAAAAGGGCTCGGCCGGTTCCATTTCCATCGAAAGCGAAATCCACGAGCTTCTTCTTCATTAGTTGCAATAAAATTGAGCAACATCAAGGTTGGTTGTGAAGCTCCTGGAACGCTCAACTATAATTTGGATATCATTTGTGCAGTTCAACTAAGATCGAGCATGAAATGTATATCTCTGTTTGCACAAAAAAGGTGGAAAGGAGGGTGACTAACAAGTGATGAAACATGCATCAAATGAAAAGAAGCATGTTCCTTATCTGAATGGCAATCCTACAAGGACAGTAGCAATTTGTAAAGCAGTGGCATTGCTAGATTTTAGTGTGGGAATTAGGATTAACTATGACAACCGTTAAATATGACATTACTTTGGGCACGGGAGAGTAGGCGGACCAGGACAGTTGCATTTCTAACGAAAAGAGCCAACTGATCTTAATGGGAAATTTTAGCAGGACATGTAAAGAAGTACCATTGATTCATATTCTTTGGAGGCATTACATTGAAAACAACATTGGTTTAACGTGTCCTTACTTTTAACGGTCTGTTGCTACATTTTACCGGTGGCGTTACATAAGAGTGGCTCGGGGCAACAAACATCGTAGCAGGATATCCGGGTTGGTCCCATTTTTGTTCGGTATAGCCACCTTATCTTGTGTGAGGCTAGCAAATCTAGTCTTTGGACTTACTCGTTGACTTGTCCCCAGTCCCCACTTTCTTTCCTTTTTCAACCAATAGATCGGGTTTATATTGAGTTTGTCTGCGTTTCCCTTTATTTCCCTATTAGACCTAGAGACCGGTTGGATAGCAGGTCTACGGTACTTTTCGCCCCCATTATTTCCTCTTTCGACCAAGTCCTAGATTCAGTAACAAATCCTCCCCACCCCCACCCCTTTCTTCCTTTTTTGAACCAAGTAGTACTAGATTCGAGTGGATGAACTAGTTTTAACTCTTAAACGTAAAAAAATTAGGTGGTTTTCAAACAGCCGATCGATCCTATCTACGAGGGGCACGAGAAATAGTAAAAGTTACAAATGCAGCGGCGTCGAGAGCTCGGGAAATGAAACAAGGCGGTTTGAAGGAAGTTATACCGATGGTCGTCGGGATGTCGCTAGGTGGGCGGCGGGAGGCCGGATCTGCCCACACTATGGTAGCGAGGAAGAAGGGTTGAGGCCCTCCTACGCCCAGTGCTTGGGAGAGAACGGCAAGGCAGGCTGATCGGGATGCGCCCAGCAGTGGGTAAGAGCCGTCGCCGAGGACGACCGCGTGAACGTTGCACCTTCTCACCTTCCCCGGCGGAGAGGATCCGGCTGGATCTATGACCAACGGTGAGCAGAGAGAGAGAGAGAGAGAGAGAGAGAGAGAGAGTGGCCACCGTTGTCGTGTTTAGATCTGGAGAGGCCGAGACAGTGTGAAGAGAGCAACACTAGAAAGCAAACGCGGAGGCTCCTGCCTATATATTGGAGTAGTACTTAGTTTTCTTTTGTCTACCGGAGCCGGCTTGACCTCGTCAATGACTGTCGAGAAGTCTTCATGCACGTGGCCCGAAGGCGCAGTTATGTAAATCATTTTGATCTGAAGCGCCGGATTATAACATATAACACGAAAAAATGCCACATGGCAAGAAATCATAACCTCACTGCCCAAAGGAGACAACATGAATCCCGACAGACAAACTAGACGAGGAACAAAGCACAAATTAAAGATAAACTCGTAGAAAAGGGGTCCGTCGATAGATGTCCTAATTAACATAGCCGGCTTGACCTAGATGGCAGCCGAGTAGTCACTGTTCGTGCATGTGCCCCCAATGAGTAGCCCAACTCAGTTGTCGCTGTTTAACCCTCGCAGTGATCCGAAGCACATGACACCTAACTTTGCGAGATGACAAGAAACCTTTTTTTAGATTTCTCACCATAACTACAACCATGTACAACACAGCCTGTACGATATGTAGACGATAGCCAATACATGCGTGTCTGCTGGAGTCTGGTCACATGCATGGACGAACTGATCTTCCGTGTCTTGCAGGGATCGTCCAGGCACCAACGTAGTACAACACTTCTCTCGTACTATCGCTCGTCTTCCTCTTCTATTAAGTCACCCGACTTGCGGGGCCGGGGAGTTTTCCTATGGTCGGTTCTCAATTGCCGTCTCACATGTGTGTGCGAACGCAATATGACGCGCGTTCCATTCGGAGAGCAGCATGCCAGACCGACCGACCGTCTGGGGTGCCACGCGAACGCGACGAGCGTGCTGTATACTCCGTACATGTGTACCGCCGTTTTCTAGACGCTTTGCTCCATGGCGCGGGCGCAATCCATGGATACAAAATTAGTATACTGTATACTATTTAAAAGTCGAGGACGGGGCTTTTCCTGCCCGGTAGGCGGCGAGACAGTTCCGCCTAGTCGGGTCGACAGAGATGCGAGAAGACGAGGGAGTAGGCTGCTGCAAACGTAGGGCTGTGTGATTTGACAATGATTCTTCTTTGGACAGGTGGGGCCCGTGATTTGACTTGCCATTATCATTTTAATCATGGCGCTACGACCAGCGTGAGTCTCCCGATTCCTGACCACCTCCATACCGGTGCCTCTCCCAATGCACCACCATGTAGTAGAGGCTGGCTCTTGCATGAGAGCCCACTTCTCCACTTTTTCCTTGCCTCTCTTTCCTCCACATATGCAAAAATGCCATGTAAAGCGCACTATTGTACTTACTTGCTCCTACAGGTGCTTAAGCTTGCCACATAGGCATAAAGTCTGATGTGGCAAGTTAATCAAGAAGAGAGAGACTAGTTTGGTGACCCAAGGAAGAAAGGTGCTAAGCGCGTATACCTAGGTGAAAAGACAATTTTGAGTCTATAGCTAATTAAATGAAGCAAACTTAGCAACACCATTTCATTGGAAGAGGTCACTCCTTGGCAAATGCAATAAATACTAGTACTCCACATGTCCCATTATATAAGAACGTTTTTGACACTACACTAGTGTCAAAAATGTTCTTATATTATGGGATGGAGGGAGTACGAAGAAAGAGATAGAGAGGAGTAAAAAAATACACTTATAGCCAACCTTATAGCCAACCTTGTTGTAGTATGAGTGACTAAGTGATGACTATGTATGACATGACAACATCGAGATAGCCTAACGCACCGTGTTAAATCTCCAAGAAGCGCGACCGCTGTAGCGGCTGACGGTCGTGGTAAACACGACCATGATAGGGGCTCTTTGGCAGCCCTTGGATCGGAGATCAAACGTTCACATGCTAAGTTGTTGAAAATTTGCAGAATAACCCTCCAGGATAGGATATTCACCCATAGGTCTAGAATCACGCCATGCAACCGTTCGATCTCAGATCCAAGGGCTCTCGGAAGCCCGTATCATGGGAGAATGGAAAGCCACCCTGCCGTTTGCACGCTGGCAGTTCGCTCCTACTCGTCCCCGCACGTCCTTTAATACTACGGCGGTTCGCTCCTAGTCGTCCCGTCCATTCACATTACGGCAGTTCCACTAATCCTAACCCTCCTCCCAAATCCATGGCATCCCAAATCTCCCCGATCGGCGGTGAGTACAAGGTTAGAACCATCACGGCGATGAGTTCGACGTCATCTACACCCGTACTTCATGACGGTGAAAGGATGCCTTTCTCGCTTGACGCATGTTCAAGACTCAGATGATGAGTGGGTCGCTGGGCTAGATGTTGAGTACACCACAGTCGTGGGACGAGAGAAGGATCTAAAGGACGAAGAGAGGAAGAAGCCCGCCGTGATCCAGGTTTGCGTGCATGACTTATGCTTAGTTTACCACATATGCCATGCTGACTTCGAGTGCCAGGATTTGAAGGACTTCCTCGAGAGCAACCTAGTCAAATTCGTTACTGTAGACTTTGGTAATGACAAAGAAGTCCTGCGTCGGATAGGCCTCGTTGTAGGCAACACATTCGACCTCCAAAAGAATCGGCTGGTGTCCTCTCATCAGCCTTCAATGCTGACCCTGGCAGGAGCCATGGTTCATCCTTCGTACGGTAAACTGGAGAAACCTCCATACACGCTTTCATTGTCATGCATGGCAGCGGAATGTACTAGATATAGACCACATCGATGCAGCTGCAATGGATGGCTACCTTTGTTTCAGTATCTACAAGGGTTGGATGAAGAGCAACAGCCAAGTTGGCGGTTCAAGCAAAGAAGTATCGACCAAGAGGAAGAGGGACAAGGGCGAAGTCGAGGGCGTGGACGAGGACTCGAGTAAGGTGGCGATGTCGTTGATCATGGCGGTTCTAAACTTCTAATGCAGTGCCTACCGGATTAGTTGCATAGTTTAATTCCGTGTGCTTAGTTTAATTTGAGGGTGTGTTGTCTTTGAGCCCCAATGAGAACTATGTTTTGTTTCTTCTTGTTTCTTTAACTCTTCTGTATTTACATACTAGTATTTCTTTCATTTCATCTTTTAGTTGGTATAGTACTACCACTCGTTTCTTCACATTATATACGAAGAATATATATGGCCAACATCATATAGCCAGCAGCAGTTTAGTTGTCAAAGAATTTCAGGGTGCTAAGTTTTGTCAAAGAATTCCAGGGTGCTTAGGTTTATTTGAGGGCGGGGTAGTCCTGGACACCATTATTGTGACTAGCCTTTTTAATAGCACTATATGCATAATTTGGCGACGAGCGCTCTCTATATGTACTACCTCCGTCCTGGTTTATAGGTCCCCTTTGTAGTTTGTGTCAAATTTTGACTAAAGATTTAACTAACAAAATGTTAATGCATGTTAAGAAAAATTATCTCATTGGATTCGTACTTGAACATAGTTTTCAAAAATATAATGTTTGGTGACATGCGTAGACATTTTGTTAGTTTAACCTATGGTCAAAATTTGACACGAAATATAATGGGGACCAATAAACCCGGACGGAGGTAGTACCACCTTTTTTTTAATTTCAAGTTTTGCACCATGGTGCAATCCATCGATACTACTGTTGTACAAAAGTATACATTTTTTAAAAGGCTAGAGGGAAGGGCAGTTGTCGGTGTCAAAACCGGCGGATCTCGGGTAGGGGGTCCCGAACTGTGCGTCTAGGCGGATGGTAACAGGAGACAAGGGACACGATGTTTTACCCAGGTTCGGGCCCTCTTGATGGAGGTAAAACCCTACGTCCTGCTCGATTGATATTGATATTGTGGATGTTTACAAGAGTGGATCTACCACGAGATCAAGGAGGCTAAACCCTAGAAGCTAGCCTATGGTATGATTGTAAGGGTTGTTGATGTTGTGATGTAGTCCTACGGACTAAAGCCATCCGGTTTATATAGACACCGGAGAGGGCTAGGGTTACATAGAGTCGGTTACAATGGTAGGAGATCTACATATCCGTATCGCCAAGCTTGCCTTCCACGTCAAGGAAAGTCCCATCCGGACACGGGGAGAAATCTTCAATCTTGTATCTTCATAGTCTTGGAGTCCGGTCGATGATGATAGTCCGGCCAATGATAGTTCGGCTAATGATGGTAGTCCGGCTATCCGGACACCCCCTAATCCAGGACTCCCTCAGTAGCCCCTGAACCAGGCTTCAATGACGATAAGTCCGGCGTGTATATTGCTTGGCATTGCAAGGCGGGTTCCTCCTCCAAATGATAGAAGATTGTGAACACCAGGATAATGTCCGGCTCTGCAAAATAAATTCCACATTCCACCGTAGAGAGAATAATAATATTATACACAAGTTCAATCTGCTGACGTCTTTTGTGGTATGACGTCACACCACTATCAAGCCATTACTTGAATTGTTTTTTACTTTACCACCTCAGCGCATTTAGCGAGGCGGTTTCCTTGGCACGTCTTTGTCGAAGCAGAGATCGTGTTTCCCCTTAATCCGGGATTCTCATCAATACGGGCGTGGGTAACCCAACCGCGCCCGTTCGCCACGCCCCCTCTATCGAAGGCGAGTCCCAAACGGTCACGGAGACGGCTCTTGGTATTCTCCCTCTTTATAACGGGACCAAGGCTCGTTTCTTTTTCTTCAATCCTTCATCGAATCCTCTCCCCGCTCCAAGTTCCAGCACCTAGAGCTCCAGATTCGAGCGCTGCGGACCTCCAACGATGTCCGGTTCCGACCTCCAGGGCCGGTGGATGCCGTCCTCCGTCACGGAGGAGGACATGCTAAAGTTGCGGGAGGCCAAGTACTGTCTTCTGATTTCGACAAAGTTGCTGCCGAAGGGCAGGCCATCCCCACCCCCGAGCCCGGCGAGTATGTCGTTTTTGTATCCCACCTCCGTCGGGGTTTAGGCTTCCCGATGGATCCTTTTGTGAGAGGGCTCATGTTTTATTATGGGTTGGAATTCCACGACTTGGCTCTGGAGTCCATCCTCCATATCTCCGCATTTATTGTCATCTGCGAAGCCTTCCTCCGCGTCACCCCTCACTTCGGTTTGTGGCTGAAGACCTTCAATGTGGCGCCGAAGATGATCGGGGGGCGACAAGCGGAGTGTGGCGGGGCGGCCATAAGTAGGAGGGCCGATGCCCCGTGGCCCGCTGGCTCCTTCCAAGAGGAGCTCGGGCTGTGGCAGCAAGAGTGGTTCTATATTACCGTTCCGAGGGGCCGCAGACAAAAGCTGCCGCCCCTATTCCGCCCGGGACCTCCACGACGATTGATGTCGTGGGTCAACCAGGAGCTCAACTGGGGCCGTCAAAGGGCGTGCCCCTCTTTGCGAGGCAGGATTCGGGATCTCCTAACGAGGGAGATCGATATGGTGGTGGTGATGCAGGTTATGCTGATTAGGCGTCTCCTGCCCTGCAAACGCCGCCCTCTCCGGCTATGGGAGTTCAATCCGGAGGGTCCACGGATTCTTCAACACTTCATGGGTTTGACACCCCTGGAGATGTACAAATTATTCTTCGGATCGCAAGAGGTGCGTCCGGAATTGACCGAGGATGCTGGCCTAAGCTGCAATCGCCCGGATACTCAAGTAAGTAGTTCCGAGTCCGGACATACCGTTTGTTTGCCTTTCGATGATTCTTTATGACCAACTTCCTTCTACGAGGAGTGGATAGCGGAAGCAAAATTGATCTGATGTCGGCCCCCCTCCCGAGACCGCACCGGATCCCGTCTTTGGTCCGGATCTTTGGAGGTTGCGCCTTGAGAGGAAGGCGAAGGGGAAAGCAAGAAAGCTCTTGCCTCGCCTAAGGAGGCTCTTGAAAGAGGGGATCGAGAATCCCTACCTCCAAGGGGAGAATAGGACTGCCTCCAGGGACCGGGGCAAAAGCCCTAAACGGGGGAAGAAATCTTCGCCAGAGGGTCCTGCGTCGGGAGGCCCCGCCACAATCTCCCTTAATGAGTCAGCCCTCCAGCGAGCCGTAAGTAGAAAGAAAGGAGTTTTATAATAAGGGACATCCCTATTTGTGCTTCTGAGGATAACTAAAGTGTTTACCTTGTAGTTCGGATCTCCGTCCTTCGCAAATGAGCTCGTCTTCGGGGGACCTTCTTCCGGAGATGATGGAGCGAGCAGCCTCCGTCCGGGCGCCGTCGGATAGGGCGGACGAAGTCAAGTGTCGCCACGGAGGGAGCCCGGGTTTGGCAAAGCCGGATAGTTCGCGTCAAGCGGTGTACGGGTGAAGGATCTGCTTGAGAAGGCGTCTATCTCGGAAGATCAGCATGCAATGATGAGCATGGTTATTGAAAAGGATTTTCCGCCCGAAGGCGGGTTACCTGATGCCATCGAGTTTCTTTGGTGGGGTTTGAGGTGCGTAAAATGACATTCCTTTTAACAGCTTGCATATAGAATGCGCCTGTATAGATAGTAGCCCCGAGACTCGGTAGGTTGTCGAAATCGACAGCGTGCCGAGGATCAAAATCGCAGGTTTAAATTCCCGTCGTGTTGATGCAGGTGGCGGGTCGTCCGGAGGCCAGCCGGACTGATGGAGTTGCCGAACTAAAGCGGCAACTCGATGCTGCGGATGCGGACATCACGCTGATCAACAGGCGACTTGATGAGTCGCAAGGTAAGCGTTACTGCGCGGTCACTTGGTAAGGGAGCCGAAGCCATCTCCTTACAACATGTGCGTGAAATGCAGATAGTGCCGCTGCTGTTGGGAGCCTTCGGGCCGAACTTGCTCAAGCCAAGGAGCAGGCCAGAAGGATTAATGCGGCGGCCTCGAGGGCGGCCGAGGAGTTGGCGGCCGAAAGGGTCGCTGCGGAAGCGAGGAAGAGATAGCCGAAATGGCCGTGAAGTTAAAGGATGCTACCGACCGCAATGAGGCTCTTGGGAAGGAGCGCCTAGCGGGGCAAGAAGACCTGCGGAAGGCCACCGCCGAAGCCAAGAATGTCCGCTCAACAATGCGGGCTATGAAGGAAGAGTTGCGCCAGGCCGGAGATATTGTAGCTGGTAAGCCTTTTCTGCTGCACCGAAGGTTTACAGATCCAAAATATGCTCAGCTGGGCCAACTGTGGGGTTCAGAGGACCCTTATATGGACTTAGCAGCGAGTGCGGCGGATGCCGTTGTGCATTTTCGAAGTCAGAAGGATCACAAGACGGAAGAGCTGTTTTGGTCTCAATTCCATAGTCCGTAGCGTTCACTTCCGCTGACCGACCGTTTTGCTGAGTGGGCTGAGCTAAATAGGTTGTCCGGGCTTGCTATGACGGATATAGTGACTCATATCCGGCCAGATAGGCCCCAGCCGAAGAGTTATTTTGGCTTATTGCAGCAATTTCTTGGGGCGGTGCCGCATATCAAGGCGATGAAGCGGTCGGCCTGCATAGAGGGTGCGCGGATGGCGCTCGCCCGTGTGAAGACACATTGGACAGAGATGGATGCCACCGCTGTGGCGACCCCGGGTTCGGATGATAACCGGTTACCCGTCGAGCACTATTTTGGCGAAGTACTGCGTGGTGCTCGTGTAATAGAGTCACGATGCTTTCGAAAAATGTTACGTTCGAATGAGCGTTTATATGATGTAAAAGCGATATTTATGATGTAAGCGCCTTTTATACTTGTGCGTTCAAGTAATAGAATATCTCCTATGCGGCCCTTCATGTATACGTGTGTATAACACGAAAGATGGCGATCGTCGGCTTCAGCCCCCACGCACAAGGTGCGGGGGTGTACGCAAAAAATAGCGCGTTTTCACACTTAATCCGACGTCTTGGTCCTGTAAAGGAGGTGGTAGCGTAGCAAATGAGGCAACCGGACTATAATGCTTTATCACTTTCACTTAGCCATGGAGTTCGAGGGTGGGGCTAGGACATAGCCCCTGGGGGCACCGCGCTCTCCGAATTCGGGGCGCGTATGTGCCTGGCCGGGAAACGGCCCTTCGTCAAAACGGAGGAATCCTAAACATTCCTATGGTCGATCGAGTGGTTGACCAGTCTCTCACTGTATCATGACAGTCGGTTTTGACTTTCTCTCTCTTGAGGTGCTCGCCCGGTAGGGGGCACAATCGCAGTAGTTCTCCGGAGCCGCGTTAGCCAATGATACGGAACGTAAGGCAGCAAAACACAGGGCAGGCAAACCCAACATTTGACCAAAGACATGATTCGAGCTGATGCATATAAGGCCTAACTTTCGAGGCGCCAACACTCCCAAGGTGTTCGATCTTTATAATAGCGGGCAAAACAAAGCCCTAAGCCCCTTGTGTCGAGTGCGGGCAGGTTCTTCAGCGCGGCCGATGCCAAACGCCATCTCCACTCTGGTTATAATGATAAACCGGGGATTATAGCAACAAGAGATAGTAAGAAAGGTTTACGTAGGGTCTTAGTCTGAAAAGAGTCCTTGCAACGGGTCCCTACCGCACGTCTGCGCTTTGTGTCTCCGTTGTGCCGTGTCACGGGCCGGGTGTGCACGCTGTTCATCTGAAAAAAGAGAAGAACTTGGTTGGAAAAGAAATCGTGCGAGAAAGTGCATAAAAAATTGAAATAGAGATTAAGAAAGTTGAGCCTATGCTAGCTCATTATGGCTTATATGTGCAAACCCTTGTGAAGGGATGTGCGGCTAGGTAGCCCCTAGCTTTTTTATTCCGGACTCGTCCAGCCGTGTCCGGGGTCTCGAGCGACCTTTTAATGAAAAGATGCCGCGTGGAACGGGCATTTTAAGCGTAAGAGACGCGTAATGTGGTATTGCATTGAAGCAGACGAAAGCTTCCCGTCCCAGTGATGCTTGATAGCCACTTTTAAATGGGGCGACATGAAAGGTTAGCTTTTCTCGTCGGTAGTTGTCAGGTGACCCTGACACAACTTCTAGTAATAATGAAACTGTGCACCTGGCGTAAGGGCCTGGCGCCACTCCTTTGAAGGGAGTGCGGCTATGCCGAATTGTGGTAGGGTCTATCCCCATTTGCGGATTGTGTCCGGAAATAGCAGGTTCAAGTCACTACCGCCGTCCATCAAAACCTGCGTTAATCGCAGTCCGTCTATTATGGGATCCACTATCCGGGCAGTCTATCATGCGTTCCGGATACTTCTGGACTAATCCAGATGGTCGAAAGTGATTGGTTTTGACGTCCAATCTCGGTCCACTGGGGTGGGTCGTGCGACACTTGTCTTAGCGAGTGCCGTTTTGGCTTTCCGTACTATCACGTGAAGCGAGTTTACTGTTTTGACTTCTTGTGGGAAAGTCTTTTGACTTCCGGTGCTCTGCTGGTGGGGTTCGTCATCATCCTCGCTTGGCGCATCGAGCCCCTTGTGTCCGGCGTTGAGTCTGCCGGACTGTTTAAAAACCCAACAATTTCGGTTGGTATGGTTTGCAGGCCTTCCGGGGGTACTGTGGATTTGACATATCCGATCTAAAATTTTGTTTAAATTTGATAGCTCGTCTCTGTTCTCCTTAAGAGGCCGTGTTGTATTGTTTGGCCGCGAGCTTTTGAATCCGGCGTTGACCGCCGTGCCCTTTGGGCTTTTTTCTTTATTCCGGCGCTGGTCTTTCATGCGCCGTGACTGTCCGTTTCCATCTCTGATCTCAGATGTACTCGAGTCGCTGGTGCTGCATCTTGCTAGCCATCTGTCTTCTCCTGCGCTAAAGCGCGTCATGAGGCTTGTTAGCGCGGCCATTGTTCTTGGCTTCTCTTGGCCGAGGTGTCTGGCGAGCAATTCGTCTCGGACGATGTGTTTAAAAGCTGCTAGGGCTTCTGCGTCCGGACAGTCGACTATTTGGTTCTTTTTGGTAAGGAACCTGTTCCAGAATTTGCGCTACCGATTCTCCGGGCTGTTGGGTTATATGACTCAGATCGCTCAGATTCGGAGGGCGGACATAAGTCCCTTGAAAATTTGCTCTAAACGTCCTCAAGCTCTTCCCAACTTCCAACAGTATTTTTCGGGAGGCTTTTGAGCCAATGCCGAGCTGGCCCTTTGAGCTTGAGGGTAGGTATTTTATGGCGTGGAGATCATCTCCTCTAGCCATGTGTATGTGTAGTATGTAATCTTCTATCCAGACTCAAAGTGCATTGTGCCGTCGTATGCTTCTATGTTTATGGGTTTGAACCTACTTTGAAATTCATGATCCAGCACCTCATCGGTAAAACATAAGCGGGTGTCTTGGCGCCCTGTATTTGGGTGTGCGCTGTCTTGAACACTTGTCGTGGTGTGTTACTTCACAGGGTCCTCTTTTTGGCCCGTAGATGGACCTAGTTGGGCCGTCCGTTTTCCCGGATTATAATTAGCTTGTGTGCAGCCCGCTTGTTGCTTTGGGCACATCATCGGCCGTCTATCCGTCCAAGCGGCCTCTTTATTTTTTGACTGTGAGGGCTCTATGGCTTCCTCGTCAAATTCTGGCAGCAACTTGCGCTTTGGGTAGCTCTTAGTTTGATGGCCATTGCCATATTTGTCTGCAGTCTTGAATACTTTGCTCCACTTCATTCTGAGCGTGTCTTCTGCTGTTTTGAGCTTCCGTTTTGCCTTCTTCAAACTTCTTGCAGTGGCGACGAGTTTTTTGTGTATGTTCTTATGCTCCGGTGTTGGGTCCGGACTGTTGATTGCTCCGTGAAGGGGTTGATTATCCGGCTCGTCCTGTTCGTCGTCCGCTGATTTGCCCTGCTCTATCGCTGGGTCGTTAGGAAGGCTGCTTTGATCGAGGCGGGACTTAGAGCGGCGTCTACGTCGCTGTTTTGGTTCTTTATCGGCGAGATTATCCTCTGCCGCGTCCCGTTGTTCCTCGTTATCGCTTCCCTTTGGGGTGTCCACCATGTATATGTCGTATGACGAGGTGGTCTTCCCGTGTCCTGTAGGCACTGGTTCTTGGTAGTCTCCGGCATCGTCGTCCATACCGTTGATGTCTTCGGAGTCGTAGTTGAGTACGTCGGTTAAATCATCGATGGTGGCTACGAAGTGGGTGGTGGGTGGGCTCTGAATTTCTTCGTCGTCCGCGTCCCAACCATCCTGGCCGTAGTTCGGCCAGGGCTCTCCGGATAGCCAGAGATGCTTCAGTGAATTTATGATAGCACCGAAGGGCGAGTGCTGAAAGGTGTCCGCAGCGGTGAATTCCATGATCGACGCCCAATCGGATTCGACTGGCAGGGGCGCAGGAGGTTCGGAGTCCGGCGAAGTCCGCACCTCGAGTCATGGGCTTTATGCGGGACAAGGTAAGTGTTCGGCTCCATCGTCGTAGAAGTTGCAGCTCCCGAGGAGGTGTCCAGCCATCCGTCCTCGATCCGAGCGATCGGCTCCGGACTATGGGTCGGAGCGAATTCGTGTGCGGCCTCCAAGGTGCTGTCCGGCAGCAGAGTTAGATCATGCCCATCGTGACAGCGCGGCACGCTCGGCTGTTGCTCAGATCCATCGAAGATCAAGTACCCGCGGATATCGGCCGTGAAGTTTAGGCTTCAAACCTGACTGACGGCCAGGGCGTAACTTCGATCTGCTCCAGATGGCCAAGCGAGTTGGCCCGCAGTGCGAAGCCGCCGAATACAAAGATCTGTCCGGGGAGAAAGGTCTCACCCTGGACTGCGTCGTTGTTGATTGAAGAGGCCATCAAGCCTATCGGTGACGACACAGAGGAACTCTCAATGAAAGCACCAATGTCGGTGTCAAAACCGGCGGATCTCGGGTAGGGGGTCCCGAACTGTGCGTCTAGGCGGATGGTAACATGAGACAAGGGACACGATGTTTTACCCAGGTTCGGGCCCTCTTGATGGAGGTAAAACCCTACGTCCTGCTCGATTGATATTGATATTGTGGATTTTTACAAGAGTGGATCTACCACGAGATCAAGGAGGCTAAACCCAAGAAGCTAGCCTATGGTATGATTGTAAGGGTTGTTGATGTTGTGATGTAGTCCTACGGACTAAAGCCATCCGGTTTATATAGACACCGGAGAGGGCTAGGGTTACATAGAGTCGGTTACGATGATAGGAGATCTACATATCCGTATCGCCAAGCTTGCCTTCCACGCCAAGGAAAGTCCCATCCGGACACGGGGAGAAGTCTTTAATCTTGTATCTTCATAGTCTTGGAGTCCGGTCGATGATGATAGTCCGGCCAATGATAGTTCGGCTGATGATGGTAGTCCGGCTATCCGGACACCCCCTAATCCAGGACTCCCTCAGCAGTCTAGCTTGGTCGGTTTCACGAGAGGCGAGGGCCTTTATGATTTGACAGCCCATTACTGCTGGAAGGCGGGGCCTTGTGATTTGACTGCTCGTATAAATGCACCGATGACCTGATCGAGGAGGAGCAAAGAACCGTGCGGTATACTCAAGTTTTCCACTGGAGTAATCTTTGACGGAGAACCTGGCTCACGGCAGCCCAGTGCCATATGGCGATAAAAATGATCTAATTTGCTAGTCATCTCATTGTTAGCATTGTTCTATTCATTCCCTCAAAAACAAAAACCATTGTTCTATTCATGCCTCGCATGAACGTGACACGTCTTGCGAAATACCCGAAGCAAAAGATGAAACACAGCAGCAAAGAAGAAGGAAGATTATCACCCCAAATGATCTAATTAAATGAGTCGTGAATCGCTTCTTCATCGCCTTCACGACCTCCATCTCCTTGCGCGTCTCCTCCGCCATCTTCTTCATTCTGTCCATGATGCGGGATTTCTCGACGCGAGCCTTCATCATCTGTTCCACGGTCGCATTACGTACCTTGACAGCAGCCGGGTTCTCGATGTGGAGCTTCGCCAACTCCTCCTTCTGTTCCATGACGAGGGCCTGCAACATATTCATCGAGGAACTACTATTCTCATGCAGCTTCTTCCAGCCGACGTTCTTCTCCTTCAATAGGTCGACCTCGTGGCAGAGCTTCGCCTTGTCCTCTTGAAGTCACAGGATTTCGCCGGTTGCCTTCTTCTCCGAGGCAATACTCTTCTTCAGCAGCATCACCAAGCCGGCGGTCAACTCCCCCTGCTGATTGAGCTCAGCGGGCATGTCGTCGAAGCTCTCCTTCAGCAACTCCGTCAATCCTTGGATGAACTCCTTCTTCTTATTGAGGTGCTTATTGAGCTGATCGGGCATGCCGTCGAGGGATAACGACTCCAGCTCCGCCGGCTCGGCATGTTCGCCTCCGCGGTTAGGGCACTCCTGGGAGCCATCGCCTGCCCGTGAGAGATATTTCGAGGTCTCTGCGTGGCGGCGAGCCCTCTCTTTTTTTCCGCAGCCTTGGTTGCCGCTCCCTTGTTACGAGTAGGTCTCGACCTAGAGCTCTGCTCACCGGCCATGGCAACGACGGACGAAGAAGAAACACTTATGAGGAGGAAAGGTAGAGTAATTTTCGGTTAGGTAGTTCCCCTTTTTATAACCTAAGTACTAGCACTAGTAGTACTAATACCTGCATAGTGGGAACACGTTCAGGTTTGGTACGTACTAGTAGGTGTGATAGGCTTTCGAATGTGATGGGAACAAGGTAAAGATTAATTGATGGTTTTGGTTTCGAGGCCAAGCGGCTCCCGATGAGTTTAGCGGAACATAAATTTCAAGTACTACACTGCTCAAATGCGTAAATATTATGTTACTGTCAAAAATTGGCACATAATACGAAGGAGACCAATGGAAGTACTACTAGCAACCCATGATTTAACTACTCGCATGCACGCAGTGGAGTAATAATGTCTTTCTTCCGCCCTCACGTCCACTCAATTTGCATGCGCTGTATTAATTGACCATCAATGAAGTGAACGACTTTACACGCATCAAATTATCACATGGGGTGGATCTTGGTACAAAATTGCATCCGCCCGTGTACCCACGTGTGCATGCGAGGGAATGAGTGCGTGCGTGGCGTGCGTGCACATCTTTGCTTCGTGCATGTACTGCCAGTATGGCTCAGGGAGGACGAGTACATTCTTCTGGAACCAGCAGCACGTCACTGTGATCAATCCACACAAGGAGGTATCGACAACGCCTCCACATGTGCCACATGGCTTCATGAACTGTAAGAGAGACACTGTGTAGCGTGCCATTGGTTTTCTAATTTATGTGTTTTGCACATACTCGAAGTACTAGTAAGGTACACGTGCATTGCACGCATCAGATTTTGCAACCAAATTATGAATAAATACCACACTATAGCATGTAAGCTCTGAGTCATATATGCGTGATGTAGCCCTTCGTTTGACTCTTATAGTTCATCTCATTCAAAATCAATTAGTTTTTATAAAAAAGCTAAGAACGCGTGAATAGGAAAAACATGGGATTATAGTGGAATGTCGTCTTGAATCCTCTGAGGATTGTACGAGTGTTTGATTGTGCATAAAAAGCAGAATTCTTTCAAAGAGGTTTGAGTGGATGGGATGTTTCCTATGAAATCTAGTGCAAATGAATCATATGGAAAAATTCCTATGGTTTACAATCCTACGAATCAAACAACCAAGATAGGAAAAATTCCTAATGATTAGAATCCTCCAAAATTCGTTTGAGAATCCTTTGAATCAAAGAAGCCCTTAATCTATTTTATGATTCATGGAATTGTGCGTTGTAAAGCATAAAGTAAAAACAAATAATGACAATTCAACTAGAAAAAAGTTTGGCCAGTTATGATACAGAAGATTCTAGAACAAAAGAGAACCATTGTTGTTTTGAGGTTTGTGCATTATGCTTAAGTTCAACCATGGAGTCTGCTAGATTGTACATGTGGCAAAATCCGGTGGGGGCTAGAAGATGGTCCGAGGGCGAGTGGAGGGAGACTATGAAGGAATGCACAAGTGCGAGATTGATATTTAGAGAGAGGGGCGAACACGCGCTGTTGTAATGATGGCGGAGCCATGAAAAATAAATGAGCTAGGGGCCAAGCATTGCTAATCCTTTACGAGGAGGGTCAATTCATGAAATTAAACCTTTTTAGCAGCAATTGTCTAATGATCACATTCATATTAGCCTTGATATATAGTGATGTTAGGGGGGCAGGTCCCTTACCGCTTTGTCTTCGCTCATTGTGCACGCCCCGAGAGATGAAGCGGAAGCCATGGATGATGAGAGGGGCGTTGGATATATAATTAATGTGGGTGTATTAGCTATATATGTTAATCCTATATAGAGAGGTATAGATTGATCGATGTGGGCGTGGGAAAGAGGGTGGGACCTCACTAGATATATCGATTGATCGGTTTGTGTGGAAAACTATGAAATACCTAGCTATATACACACATACATAGAGGAACATCGATCGTTGCGCATGCACCCGTGAGAGATAAAGAATGCCCGATATGATGGAGAGGGGTGTGTGTGGGTGTGTGCCTTCATGGGAGACCGACTGAAGAAAAAGATTGCATGCGTCACGATGGATAATGCCGACTGGTAGTGTGTGTGCATGCATGCACGAGAGAAAGTTAGTGGTACACTTATAAAGAGAAGACTACTGTGTGGGTGTAAAAGAATAGGTGAGGTCATAATCAATGTAAAGTTGAATTCAAATATTTGAATAAGAGATCCTGATGTTTGAAACCCATGCATGCATGAATATAACGGAGATCTGCAGCGGTGTGGTTTGGAAGCGAGCATGTTGTAATGTATACACATTGAACAAGGTCGAACCGATTTGAATTTGAGATACCGATGGCGGACATCATTTGCCCACGTCGCATCCGTGCATGGACACACTATTCTAATTGGAGATGATGGTGACTTTTGCATCACATATCTATATCTATACCCCTATATATATTATATTATATATTTTTTTATATTGTGTGCGGGTAACTTTAACTTTGAAAGATGGTCGTTGGATGAGGCGAATCCGATGGTCCAAAGATGGCAAATTTCAGCACTATTGGCCGTTGGATATCATCTAGATTCCACCAGATTTCGCCACATGTATAATCTAGAAGACTCCATGGTTGAACTTAAGCATAATGCACAAACATCAAAACACAAGCACTTCTTATTTGTTCTAGAATCTTCCGTATCATAATTGCCCAAATTTTTTTCTACATGATTTGCCATTATTTGTTTTACTTTATGTCTTACAACGCACAATTCCATGAATCTTAAAATAGATTAGCTTTCTTATAAAAACTAGATGATTTTGAATGAAATGAACTATAAGAATTAAACGAACATCTACATCATGCATATATGACTCAAAGCTTGCATGCTATAATGTGGTATTTATTCATAATTTGGTTGCCAAATCTCATGCGTGCAATGCACGTGTACCTTACTCTAGTCTAAATGGTGTTTGTGTGTTTGTTGTGCGTGTTGAGGTGCAAATTGTCTTTTTTGGGGGTACACATTAAGCTTGTTCTTCCGAAATTTCAAGCCACGCCTTGTTATGCCGAAAATTGAAGCTAGCGTCTCTGTCTATCGTGCTGCGAAACTCCCTCCTCTTCAACCCGCGCCTTCTTAGCCCGAAATATTTAAGATATATCTTTGTCTCGTTGTGCTCCGACAACTCCCTCCATATCAACCCGCACCTTGCTATTCCAAAATTACAACGCGCACGAAAACTCCCACCTCCTGTGAAATCCCGACACGCAAAATGCCCGTGATACCCCTGAACCGAAAGAACCGCCTCAAATCGGTGGGGGGGTACTTTCGTAACTTACCCCACATTTTGGACAAGCGCGTCTCTAAGCCATGGTTCCCCACTGCCATCCCATCCGCCCACCCATTCAGATAACGAGGCCGCGGAAACCCGCGACGAAACCCACACCCTGCTCCGTCCGCCACCCAACCGAGCCTCTTCCCCGACGACGTCGTCCACAAGAACACCTCGGCGTCCCTCATCCACCGTCTGGGATGAGGATCCGTCGTCGATCTCATCGTCCCACCGGTTCAGCCACCCCGTCCTCCACCTCCAAGGAGCTGCCCCGACGTTCCCCTCATCTTTCGCGCCACCTCCATTCCCACACCGCCGTCTTCACGTGCACCACCGGAAGAGCATCATCATCACCGTTTCCTCGGATGAAGATGCGGCCTAATCAGCGCCACCAAAGAGGTTGTACACTAATCGCCGCATTTTCTTCTTGATTCGATCTCACGGTGCCTTTGGCGCTTCGGTCCCGAAACGACACGCGCGACTCCATCCACGGGCGGCGTCGCCGCCACTTCCCCACGGCATCGCCGCTCCCTCGGCGGCGACGTCCACATCGATGGAGCTGCCGCTGCTTTAGCTCTCGCTCACGCCGCTGCTCTGCTCTTGCTCTCGGTCCCCTGCACAGTCTGCTCTTGCTATTGCTCTTGCTTTCGCTTTGCTCTCGCTCTTGCTCTTGCTTGCGATGCTGCTCGATTTGGCTACTCTTGATCAAATGAATCGACTTTTGGGTCGATCAATTTTCAAGGGTGGGCTCGCCGGGGTGAACGAAGAACCAGCCCTTGATGGGGAGGGGCTCGTCGGAGAGGTACCCACTATCTATCTTAGGGTTCAGGATGGGGCGGTGGTCGCCCAGCGATGGCGGGCGGTGGCATGGGGATCGCCGGAGAAAAAGCTCGGCAGGGGGCTAGAGGATGGCAGGCGGCGGACCGGTGGGGAGTGTTTTTGGGCGGACGGGGTGGCGCACCGTCGGCCATGGGCGGCGAGGGGCTCTTGTTTGGCGGTAGTGGTGGCGGCTCGGGGTGGAGGTTGAAGATGAACCGCAGCCCTTGATTTCGTATCCAACGGCTGCAAAATCGGTCGACGAGAGATGAAAAAGTCGATCGACCGATGTGTAGCCCCACCTTGCTAGTGCGTTCAGTTTAAATGACAAAATTCAATTTCGGCAAAGAAAATTCAGTTTCGACGATTAGGTTCGGTTTGACGATTAAGTTCAGTTTCGACAGTTAAGTTCAGTTTCGACAATTAAGTTCAGAGATGAGCGGCTGATGTATTTTACATATAGCACTTTGTGGTTATGTATTTTACGTCATGTATTGGAGATGCTATTAGAATTCCACTCAGGTTAACGTTGTTCATTGTCTCTCTTGTCCTGCTTCAGCCTCGGGCGTCGTACAACTCACCGGAGCTGCTCCAACGAAACCCTCCATCACAGCTGAGCAGTACCTCGGGCTCCATCTCCAGACGCCTAAGATCTTCTTCCCTCCTCCGACAAAGAAAGTCAGCGGAGCATCCTCACCGCCAACCCAATCACGCCGAGATCAACATGGCTTCGCCAAAGAGATTGTACACTCGTTGCATCTCTTTTTACTCTACATCTTATATATATTGTCCATCGAGCACTTTCGTAGTAACGGGAAATACGATTATTTTATCCTACTATATGACAAGCAGTGAGGTACCAGGCAACTTAGCTATCCGTGATGGACTCTCTTGAACGCCATCATTATTTATCTCTGTGCATTTGAGTTGTGCATTTGTCGATGGGCCTGGGAGTTGAGCTAGTATGGCAGTGGCCTGGGTCCAAAGTAATAGAAGTAGCACAAAAACATTTTTTAGTGTAGGATTTTCCTTGCTCAAGCCTGCCTACTATAATCGCCAGTGCTTGAAAGGAAAAGTGAATGAAAAACATAGGAATTGGAAAGTTTCCTATGCTACTACTTTTCATGAATTTGGTGCAAAGGAATGGAGCAAAGGAAAAGCTGTAGGATTTGTTCCTTTAGTGTCTCCTTGAAAGAAAAACCGTAGGAATTCTAATTTCCACTTCTCCTCCTTTTCATATTCCTATTCATCAAGCACAATACTAAGAGATAGTAGCATAATAGCATTATAACCGTACATTTTCTTGTGGTTTGACTTAATCTCACCATGCTTTTTTGCATCCTGTGATCATCCAATTGTTGTGAATCAAACACCCAGATTGGCAAAAATCCTGTGTTTTTAAATTCTCTGTTTTGCACGTGCATTCCTATCCTATTCCTGTCTATTTCCTATCCCTGCATTGTTAGAATCCTCAAATTCAAACAAGCCCTTACTCAATTACTTCACATTACAGATATGTGTCAAAGAAAACCTTGTGTGGTTTGTCCCGCTCTGCGGTATGTTCCACCCAGCTCTTTTGCTCCAACGACGGAAGGGTTCACCACAGCAGGGATCCGCTCTCCAGACTGTCTTTTGTCGCCTCAGATCTTCTTCCTCGCCGTTGGCAGCCACGACAACTGCATTATCATCAACTGAGCAGATGACCTTGAGGACTACACGGGTCCGCAAGAGAGGTCGCACCCTTCCGTGTCTGCTTACATTATGCGCCGCTTAATATGATGACATGCTACATTATCGTCGTGTTCACCTATTAGACTCCGAGTCAGGTCCAAACTAATCTTTGAAACTTGAGTTTTTAAATGGTTGTGGGGTACATATTGGGGCAGCAATCGGTACTATCATCTACTATCTGGTTAATCTCCGGTGTCTACTATGAGTTTCATGTTGGGTGCAAACAAACATTAAAGGAGCCATTATCTGTATTTTTAACTAAAGCTATTATCACTTTTGCTATCATTGGTTTTGGGTCTATCCACAGTTTGCTACCATCACTCTGGATTTGTGCATGCACTCCTTACATCATCTCACTATGTTTTATTCCTATGCATGTCGGGCCATCGTATTACACAATGGAACTGATCATGTAGAGCAAAAGAGACGAGCCTTGCATGGCAATAAAATTTCATGCAGACGTCGTTCATGGTGGGCGCAAAGGCAGCCCCCCCCTCCACCCATTTCGGATCGTAATCAAGAGGAAGATAACTGTTCTGAGGGGGATTCAGAAGGAGAAGACCACTCCTATTTACCCCATGAGGTCTTCGCTCTAACTTGGCATGCTCATGTTGGTAATATCATGCATATGGTGCCTTGCATTGCCTACTGTATACATTAAAGATGTCATCTGCTTAGTTTATACATGCTTTGTGTCAATGCCATGTGTTTAGTTTCTTTATCGTATATGTGAATCATGCAATGCCATCTTGTCTAGCCAGACATCATATATGTGAATTTTGCCCTGGTTAGCCAGTCATCTTATATGTGAATTATATCATTCCATCGTTTTTTTATTATATGTTAAATTTGTCAACAATTTTAGTACTTCAATTACTCTTCCTGTGCATCAGCCATTCGGCACGGTCATGGAAAAATCTGGAGTGGAAACAAGGTCTTCAGAGCAGACAATGCTATCCGACGTAGCGCATGTCTTGCTGGTTACCTATAGCTCCTCAGAGGATTCAGAGACAGATGACCAGTCATATTTCTCCCCTGAGGTGCATGCCCTAACTTGGCAGGGTTATGTTACTCATATCGTGCGTATGGTATCTTGCATTGCTATGTATTTGCTTAGTTTAGACATGCTTTGTGTGAATGCCACCTGTTTAGTGTCTAATTACCATATATGTGAATTATGCAATGCCATCTTGTTGCAAGACATTATATATGTGAATTATGCAATGTTATCTTGTTGCAAGGCATTATGTATGTGAATTATGCAATGCCATGCTATTTAGGCAAGTGTCATATATGTGAATTATATCATGCCGTCCTTTTTTGTATTTCTCATTGCTTTTGTCGACAATGTTTGTACATTCAACTGCTCTTCCTATGCATCAGCCATTTGAATTGGTGATGGAGAAATCTGGAGTGAGAACAAGGTCTTGAGCGAACAATGCTACCTGCTGAAGCAGATATCTTGCTGATTACTGAATAGCTCTTCAGAGGAGGATTCAGAGGCAGATGACCAGTCCTATTATCCCCCTAAGGTGTATGCTCAAACTTGGCAGGGTTATATTACTCATACAATGCGTATGTTGTATTGCAATGCTTAATTTTTACATCATATACACAATATTGAATGCCATCTCCTTAGTTGACACATCATATATGCAATTGCCCTCTGCTCACTTCCTTACTATATAAATCATATATTTGAATTATGTCATGCCATGATGTTTACATAGACAGCATGTATCTGAATTATGGCATGCCAAACCATTTTCTAAAGACATAATATAGTTATATCATCTCATCCTGTTTACATAGTCATCATATTTTAAATTATGTCATTCTATCCGTGAATTATATCATGCCATCATGTTTCCATCGACGGCATGTTTGTGATTTATGGCATGCCAACCACTTTAATAGACACATCATATAGTTATATCATGTCATCCTGTTTACATAGTCATCATATTTTGAAGTATGTCATTCTATCCTGTTTAGTTAGCCATCATACATGTGAAATTGTGTCTTGCTATCCTGTTAATTAGCCATCATATATGTGAAATTATGTCCTGCTATTCTGTTTGCTTAGACAACATAAATGTTAATTATTTCATGCCCTGTTTTCTTCCCTACTATCCATTACACATGTCTATCTTACAATGTCTGTACATTCAATTACTTTTCTTGTTTATCAGCCATTTCAATTGGAGGGAGTGATGGCAGTATCTGTGGGAGTAAAAACACGGTCTTCTAAAAGATCGTGCTACATGTCGATGCAGATAGAACCATGGTTGTACTTGCCCAAGAATCAGCCCCACCACACATAACCCACACTCATGCAGATTGTACCCCTACCCAGTTGGACAGAGAACCAGCTACACCCCTTCTAACCCCAACCCCAGCAGATAGACACCCAGTTCCTCGTTGACACAAAGACCGTCTCCACCATAGAGCACCCAAACACGAGCAGTTAGTAAGGCAACTGCAGTGCCCAAATCACGAGGACCACCACTCCGAACCCGAATTCAACGCTTAAAGCAGAAGAAGAATTGTTCTCAGGTCAGGTTCCGTAGCTATGGTTCATACTACTTTGCTCTTGCATCGCTGTATTTACTGATACCAACCAATTTCAAATTTGAAGGATGCAATTGAAACTCCAAAGGCACAACAGGTATGTTTTAAACCTGTTTCTTCAACGTGTTTGGCTATTTGCTGCTGTAACTTGCTCTATGTTGATTTCAGTTTCAATTGAATAAACAATTATGTTCTCATGCCATGCACATTACAAGTGTTCTTATTGCTGTGTAGTTTCCCACACTTATATTCTGTCTATGCTGCTTTGTCTTAAATAGATATGATTTGAACTGTATCTATCTTGATTTGGCAACATAAACTAGAATGATATAGACCATACAAGTGACCATACTACATAGATATATGTTTGTTTCATGTTGTTATCCCGTCCACCTTACTCTTGAACTGGTTTACCAAAATGAGTTTCATATACTACATTGTAAACCTGAGATGTGTTTGTTTGCTTCTCTTTTAGAACGCGGATAAAATATTGGAGAAGAGTACCCTGTTATGCAATGGTAAAGGAAGTAATGCAGATAAGGTTCAAGATAGTAAGACATCCCTGTTGGTCTCCAAGAAAGCTGATAAAAACTATATTGAAGACAGAGACAACCCCAAAGTCATGTCTTGATGTAGTGTTCGAAGTTCTTTGGCTACCACTTCTTTGGCACCACTCTTGAACTCGTTACTGAATCGGTTCAGCTTCTTGAGTCTCAACTTCAAGTTGAAAGACATCGATCGAGATGTTATCTGACGAGAAGCCGAAGGGTGAGGAAGTCCTGCGCAATTCAGATGCATACTTTACGGTGCAACAATATTTGGAGGATTTAAGCGCCAAACAAGAGAAAGTTAATAAGCTTGCTAAGCATCTTGCCAGCATTATGGGTACCCAGGATATTGTTTCTTGAGCTCTTCTGAAGTGGTTTCAGTTCTGGACTTGTTTATATGCTGTTGTGTTCCCTATATTTGCACTGGTGGCGAACTTTGATGCCCAGTGGATGTAATATGTGTAATAGCCGTGATAGCCTAGTGTAAGTTGCTTGCTTATTTATTTCATTGTTGTCTTGTTTGTTTGTTTGCTTGTAGTCAGTGCAGTTCTTTTTCTGCGGTTTGCTAGTGGCTGCAATAACCTATTTTTTAAAACTAGGCCACAATAATCATGGGCTAATATTTACTATAGTGACACTGGACCTACGGACCGTAGAAACAATGGGCCTTCTACGGGCTGTATAAACAGTGGGCCTTCTACGGGCCATAGAAACAATGGGCCTTCTATGGGCCGTAGAAACAATGGGCCTTCTACGGGACGTATCATCAATGGGCCTTATACGGGCAGTATGATCGATTGGCCAAACATGGGCCAATAACAGGCTGCATTATGGCCGTAAACGGGCTAGAGTTGGAATCGTCCATTCATGGGCCGACCATAACGGACCATCGTTAATAGGTCGTATTTCATGATGCTATGAAAACGGCCCAACGTGTTAACGGACCACAAACGGGTCGACTATAACCACGGGCTGAATTTGGCCCATAAGCGTAAAAATAGCGATGTGGGCGTAGTAAGTAAACGATTCTTTGGAAATGAGACCAAGAATAAATGGCTCGAGAAGGTGAAAGATAACATAAATTTGAAGCCCAACGGACTAACGGGCCCTTAATGGGTATAAAGTGATACACTATTCATTACGGGCCGCTTTCACCACGGCCGTTAATGGGTGTAAAGTAATACACTTTGTTCATTACGGGCCGCTTTCACAGGCCGTTAATAGGCCAAGAGTTACATAGGGCCTCATATGGGCCAAAAGACGTCATGGGCCATACATGGGCCAGAAGTGAAAACGGGCTGGAATCATATTGGGTGGCCCAGATGACGCTACTGGGCCTAATTCGGATAGGGCATAACGGGCCTCGGGTTAGCGGGCTATAAATGGGCTATAGGCGAACAGGCCGTTAATAGGCTTTACATGGGCCGGCCCGCCACCTTTTGACCAAGTCAAACGGGCCAGCCTTTTCACAGGAATGGGCCTCTGTTGGGCCGTGCCACGTGTCGACGTATCATAGGCGCCTTCTGTCCAATGAGTGGATGACATTTGTCCCAGCGGTGAGCCGACACGTGTTTCCTCCAGCCAATGATGATTTTACACGTGGAAAATCCCCATTGGTCGGGGCTGTTAACGGGTTATCGGATCCAAAACCCGACCCGATAGCTTAACAGCGTTCCGTTATGGTGGATGCCACGTGTCGGTCACCCTTGACAAAAGCACTTCTGTGACGTGCGATTTATCATCATGGAAGTGGACACTTCCGTGATGATAATTTTGGTAATGTCATGGAACACTTCGACAACACATGTATGACTATCTTGATTCTGTCATAAATTTGTCATGGATGTACATGCATGACAAAAAACGCGACCTACTGTGACAAACACGTATCATCACGGAAGTGTATTTTTTTTGTAGTGTCTCCGCCCTCGGCTGATCTACACACCGTAGTCCTACCATGGACATAGAGGCCAGCACGCGGTATACATCCTAAGCGCACAGGGGTCTTGGGCCCATCGCCCTTTGCACTCCTGCACGTTGCCAACGCAGCCGGTGTCAATCCTGGCAACCTCCTTATACAAGGCAAGTGCTTACGCGGGCCACCCGGGCGCGCGCCGCTCAGTCGCTGATGTCTGAAGAGTTTTTGGCTGATACATACGAAGCAGAGTGCCCATACGTATTCCCGTGTGGTGGTCAGTGCGAAAAAGGCCAGAGGCCTACTCGGATCACATATCCAAACCATTAGTGTCTTGGTAACGCGCGACAACGAGCAGATACTCACGATCATGTGACGTCGTCGCCTCGTCTCGTGGACTTACGACAAGGGCTAATAATGCCCGGTCGTGCCACGTAATTGTCTCGCGGGTACCCTCCAGGTTAACCCGACTACACATCAAGTCGCGGGTACACTCACGGTCAACCCGACTTCACATTTCTCTCACGGGTATCCCTCGGGGCCGACCCGACTTCAGTCATGGTTCTAGGGTAAAGTCAAAGTAATCGTGTGTCCAAAACAGCAAGGGGAAAACCCGAGAATCACCCTCGATGGATTCCCACTCGATGTAACCGTCAAGGTGGACTTGGAGGAATCACCCTTGATGGTCCACACTTGAGGGGTTGCACGACAGAGTCATATCAGGAGTGGTGAAGGAGAAATCACCCTCGATGACCACAACTGAATAGCTACACTATAGAGTTATCATCAGGAGTGCGTTACGAGGTATCACCCTCGGCACTCGATAGTAGCTCTGCAGAGTCATACAACTAAAGGGGGTGTGATGTGATGTGTCGGGCTCTAGATGTCGATCGCGTTGATCGAGTCATCGGTCATAAAGCAAGGGCAACAGGGACAAGGTGAGGGGCCACTGGTGGATCACTAACCAACCTATACTAAGCAGTTTAGAATAAGCAGGTAAGGTACAAGAGATGTTACAATAGGAGGCTATGCATCAGAATAGGAGCATGAAGGAAATATACCCTAGAGGCAATAATAAAGTTGTTATTTATATTTCCTTATATCATGATAAATGTTTATTATTCATGCTAGAATTGTTTTAACCGGAAACTTGATACATGTGTGGATACATAGACAAAACACAGTGTCCCTAGTAAGCCTCTACTAGACTAGCTTGTTAATCAAAGATGGTTAAGTTTCCTAATCATAGACATGTGTTGTCACTTGATAAACGGGATCACATCATTAGGAGAATGATGTGATGGACAAGACCCATTCGTTAGCTTAGCATAATGATCGTTAAGTTTTATTGCTATTGCTTTCTTCATGACTTATACATATTCCTTTGACTATGAGATTATGCAACTCCCGGAGGAATACCTTGTGTGCTATCAAACGTCACAACGTAACTGGGTGATTATAAAGATGCTTTACAGGTATCTCCAAAGGTGTTTGTTGGGTTGGCATAGATCGAGATTAGGATTTGTCACTCCAAGTATCGGAGAGGTATCTCTGGGCCCTCTCGGTAATGCACACCATGATAAGCCTTGCAAGCAATGTGACTAATGAGTCAGTTGCGGGATGATGCATTACGGAACAAGAAAAGAGACTTGCCGGTAACGAGATTGAACTAGGTATGAAGATACCGACGATCGAATCTCGGGCAAGTAACATAGTGACAAAGGGAATGACGTATGTTGTCATTACGGTTTGACCGATAAAGATCTTCGTAGAATATGTTGGAACCAATATGAGCGTCCAGGTTCCGCTATTGGTTATTGACCGGAGAGGTGTCTCGGTCATGTATACATAGTTCTCGAACCCATAGGGTCCGCACGCTTAACATTCGATGATGATTTGTATTATATGAGTCATTTGATTTGGTGACCGAATGTTGTTCAGAGTCCCGGATGAGATCACAGACATGACGAGGATTCTCGAAATAGTCGAGAGGTAAAGATTGATATATTGGATGGTAGTATTCGGACACCGAAAGTGTTTCAGAATGTATCAGGTACATATCAAAGTACGGGGGGGGGGAGGGGTTACCGGAACCCCCCGAGGGAAGATATGGGCCATATGGGCCAAAGGAGGGAGGCACACCAGCCCACAAAGGGGTGGCGCACCCCCCACAAGGGAGGAGTCCGACTGGACTAGGGAGGCGGCACCCCCCTTTCCTTCTCCCTCTCTCTCTCCTTCCCCCTTTCCCCCTCCGATAAAAGGAAGGGGGTGAATCCTACTAGGAGCCCAAGTAGGACTCCTCCTCCTTGGGGCGCGCCTAGGGCCAGCCTCCTCCCCTCTCCCTCCTATATATACGGGGGTGCAGGCGCCTCTAACACACATCAATTGTTCCAAGCCGTGTGCGGCGCCCCCTCCATAGTTTACTCCTCCGGTCATATTGTCGTAATGCTTAGGCGAAGCCCTGCCCGGATCACTTCACCATCACCATCACCATCACCACGCCGTCGTGCTGACGAAACTCCCCCTTGACACTTTGCTGGATCAAGAGTTCGAGGGACGTTATCGAGCTGAACATGTGCAGAACACGGAGGTGCCATACATTCGGTGCTTGATCGGTTGAATCGAGAAGACGTTCGACTACATTAACCGCGTTAAGTAAATGCTTCCGCTTTCGGTCTATGAGGGTACGTGGACACACTCTCTCCCTCTCGTTGTTATGCATCTCCTAGATAGATCTTGCGTGAGCGTAGGATTTTTTTTTGAAATTGCATGCTACGTTCCCCAACAGTGGCATCCGAGCCAGGTCTATGCGTAGATGACATGCACGAGTAGAACACAAAGAGTTGTGGGTGATCATAATCATAATGCTTACCACCAACGTCTTATTTTGATTTGGCGGTATTGTTGGACGAAGCGGCCCGGACCAACCTTACATGACCACGTTCATCAGAGCGGTTCCACAGACGGACATGCAACTTGTTTTGAATAAAGGTGGCTGACGGGTGTCTGTTTCTCCAACTTTACTTGAATCAAATTTGACTACGGCTGGTCCTTGTTGAAGGTTAAAACATCAAACTTGACAAAACATCATTGTGGTTTTGATGCGTAGGTAAGAACAGTTCTTACTAGAAGCCTGTAGCAACCACGTAAAACTTGCAACAACAAAGTAGAGGACGTCTAACTTGTTTTTGCAGGGCATGTTGTGATGTGATATGGTCAAGACATGATGTGATATCGTTATTGTATGAGATGATCATGTTTTGTAAAAGTTATCGGCAACTGGCAGGAGCCTTATGGTTGTCGCTTTATTGTATGAAATGCAATTGCCATGTAATTGCTTTACTTATCACTATGCGTTAGCGATAGTTGTAGAAGCAATAGTTGGCGAGACAACAATGACGCTATGATGGAGATCATGGTGTCAAGCCGGTGACGATGGAAATCATGACGGTGCTCTGGAGATGGAGATCAAAGGCACAATATGATGATGGCCATATCATGTCACATATTTTGATTGCATGTGATGTTTATCTTTTATGCATCTTATTTTGCTTAGTACGGCGGTAGCATTATAAGATGACCCCTCACTAAAAATTTCAAGGTATAAGTGTTCTCCCTGAGTATGCACCGTTGCTATAGTTTGTCGTGCCGAGAACCACGTGATGATTGGGTGTGATAGGATCTATGTTCACATACAACGGGTGCAAGACATTTTTGCACGTGCGGAATACTCGGGTTAAACTTGACGATCCTAGCATGTACATACATGGCCTCAGAACACTGGAGACCAAAAGGACGACTGTGAATCATATAGTAGATATGATCAACATAGAGATGTTCACCATTGAAAACTACTCCATCTCATGTGATAATCGTACATGGTTTAGTTGATATGGAGCACATGATCATTTAGATGACTCGAGGGATGTCTATCTAAGTGGGAGTTCTTTAGTAATATGATTAATTGAACTTAATTTATCATGAACTTAGTCCTGCTAGTTTTTGCTTATCTATGTTGTAGATCAATGGCCCGTGCTACCGTTTCCTTGAATTTTCACGTGTTCCTAGAGAAAGCTAAGTTGAAAGATGATGGTAGCAACTACACAGACTGGGTCCATAACTTGAGGATTATCCTCATTGCTACACAGAAAAATTATGTCCTTTGTGGCACCCCGGCTCAGAGCAACTAGTTTACCTTGCATTGCTAGCCCAGAGATCTAGTCTTCTGGCAAAACACAACAACGTGGTACAGAAAACAACCGCTTTCTTGATGCTAGCGGAAACATAGGTCTGATATTACATCAAGTAGCGAGGCCAAGCGACACACACGGTGTGGCTGAACAGTATGTAAATTATTTAATGAACATGAGTGGGCCTCGATCACGATAACTACGCGGCAGCGGAACGGCGGCGAAGTGGAACTCCATAGCACAGGGACACCGATGTGGACGCGATCTAGACGCGGGAAGCTCTTCGATCCGATACGACTTGCCTGAAATCCGGCATGACACGCCAGGTCAGTACATTGAATGTACTTGCAAGCTCACAACAAACATAAGCATAATGGCAAACAATATCATGACAATTAATCAGGTTAATGCAATGCAAATCATACTACTGATGCAGTGAAATCAACTTTTGCACCGAATCACTTGGACTCTCTTACCAGACGGGTTACCTCGTAACCGAACGGTGATCATACCTCGATCACAAATGAAACCAACACTTTGCTTCCCACCAAAATCATACTCATGATCTCAGAATTCATCACAAAATCAGTGCCGACAATAAACTTTTTAGTGTGCAAGATTATTTATTAATGTTGATCCATGGTGTGACTTACTCACGAGCTATGTCCGTAACCGAGGACGCGGCTATCAATAGATTTAATACACTCTGCAGAGGTAGCGCACTTTACCCACATCACGGAATCCATGGCCTTGTCTTCCCATTCGGGTGGATCAACGACATTCAGACGAAACCCTACCATTGCCATGACACTCTCCTGGCCACTCCGACTAACTCCCCACTAGGCTAAGTCATGGGTGGCCCCGTGCCTACCAAAGGCATCAACGGCCACCGTCATGGCAAAAACGGTCCCAATCGGGGACAAGGTACCATAACAACAAACGGGCACACAAGGTTATGTCTGCTTACCGGGCCAGGGTACCGCACGCCCATAACCTTCCCTCGTTGGAGGTACCGACTAGAGGCATGACAACGGACCGAATCAAGACTTCCCATAAAGGCAAATGTGGTCGCACTGGGAAGAACTCGATTCAGTGGCACCATGACTCGATCAACATTATATTCAAGTTGGATTAACATCAGGTTTAACTTGAAAATAAAATAACTCGAGTCATCATATGCCATGATAATGCAACTATTCAACATGCAAAACATACCACTCAAGTAAACAGATTAACATCATAAAAATTTCATGCTTAGACTACTCATTATTTAAAATTTATTGGTTTTTATCAGTCATCATTTTAGTTATACCATAATATATTAAAATCAATTTATCAAATAAAGAAACTACCATTATTGATAAAATCATAATCACACAATAAAAATTTCTTCTACTGTCTTAAACTAGCTCATGCATTCAACCGGTACCACAACTAAGAATTTCAAGCATGACAAAATCACTAGCACTAAGCAATATTCATTTAAATAATTAAATGCATGAAAATAAATCATATTCAAGTTGGAAAAAATCATAGATATTGAAATGACACCATACAAATGTTGGTGTGGCTTCCCTTAGTGCAGAGGAGGTTCACACTCCTCCTGGTTATCTTCAAGACAAGCTTCTTCCTCTGAAAATATTTAAAAACAGCAAAATAAAATATCAAGAACCACTCTGAAAATCACCAGAAATTCTAGACAGCAAGGAAAAATCTCAATTTTGGTGTGCTCCTAGAAATTTTCAAAACAAACACAATGCAAAAAGAATCAACTCATTCGGACTTATAGTTTAAGAGTTATGGCTGGTCAAAGTTCCTGGTCAAATATTTCAATTAAATTTGAATTAAAAAGAAAACTAGGGGGTGACGTCGATGGCGTATTTTCAGAATACGCCTCCACTCGTACCGCTTCGGGTGCGAGTGGAGAGGCTGAATGTGGGCCCCACCGGTCAGGTGTGGAGGGAGGAGAAGAGAGACAGAGCGGTGGCGGTGCTTCGCCGGAGCTTACACCGGCGAGGAGGGGTTCTTGGCCGGATCCAGAGGGATAGAAAGAGAGAGGGGGCCGAGGCGCACCTGCATGTACCCGTGGCTCGACGAGTGATGGCTGGAGCTACTTGGAACCAAGGTCGCAAGCGGCGGCTGCGGTCGGGTCTCGCCGGAGAAGAGGAAGACGACGGAGAGGGGCGGTTCCAGGGGCTCCAATGTGTCCGGACGTCACCAGCGGACCACCAGGGAGTCGCCTGAGTAGTTGCTCGAGCTCGAGGGGCACCGGAGCGAGGGCTGCGGGGATCGCCGGTGAGCTCGGGTCGGGGACGGCGGCCAGAGGCCTGCGCGGCCGGGCTGCGGCTGTGCTACGGGCTTGTGGAGGTTGGGTGGTGGGTTTTGAGTACTCGGAGAGGCAGGATGGGCTCGAATTTATAGCCGGAGGGGGAGAGGGGTACGTGGCTCCGCTGGAGCTCTCTGGAAGCCGACGAGCGTCGACGAGCGGTGTCAGCGACGGGTGGAGGGGCTCAGCATTCACGCGGGCGCTGTGTAGCGTGCGGACGAGCACAGGAGGCGATGGAGGAAGAAGACAGAGGCACAGGGCTCACTGTGACTTTGGTCGCGTCGTGCCCATGCCCGTGCCCGCTGCGGCGTCTCCGGCGTCGGCGAGTGCCAGGTAGAGGTCAAGGGTGAAGAGACAGAGGTGGTGGCGCGGCGCGGCAGTCGTCGGCGAGCTCTGGATCTATCACGCGATGAACAAGCACTCGGGCGTGGCGCAGAGTGCGTCGGGCGCGTTGCCAGAGTCGTGTCTTCACGCGTTCACCACACTAGCATGGTCAATACGATGTCCACTCGATGCCAAACTATGTCTGGTGTGTTGTTCGTGCAGTGTTAGGTCTAGGAAGGGTGATGGCACACTGCCAGGCCAACCAGATGAGACTTGAGCTTGTTGGCAAGTTTCTGGTCAGAAACTTGGTCGCCAAGTTTGGATGGCTTCTAGAAGGTGATTAGGGCTGATTCTATGGGGTTAAGGTTTAGCTAGGAGGGTAAACAAGCTCAAGAAAATTCAGCTCCATTAGAGCAAGGAAAAATACACTTGTTGTATAAACTAGATTTTTAGGCCAGAACAGAAATGATTTTCTGTAGCAAAAATATTCCAAATAAGCATGAAATATTTTTGCACAGGGAGGTGGGCCAAGGTTAAAAGAATATTTGAGAATTTTCTCAGATTTTTGGAAGCAAGAAAAATGAGGGTTTCTTTGGAGAAAAAGTCTCTGAATTGAATTTCAGAGAAGAAATTGAATATTTTTCTTTTATGAAAAATATTCTTTGGGTTATTTTGGGATTTTTCAGAGAAAGATTGTTGAATGAGAGATGAATGGGTCACTTGGGTGAAAATCAAGGACATGCCCAAGTGTTTAAGTCCATTTGAATTGATTCAAAAACCCCAAATTCAAAGCAAAAGCAAGTGAAGTCCGGAAAAAGAGAGAAGGCAAAAACCAGGCTGTCACAAACCTCCCCCACTTAGGATGAATCTCGTCCTCGAGATTCGGTTGCTCGGGAAAACAATTCTGGGTAGGTTGTCCCTAAAAATTCCTCTCTTGCCCAGGTTGCTTCTTCCTCGGTGTGATGTTCCCATTGAACCTTATAAAACTTTATCACTTTGCTGCGAGTAACCCTTTCTGTCTCATCCAAGATTCTGATCAGTCTCTCCTCATAGGTTAAATCCTTAGCAAGTACTATCTGTGCCATATTAGTCCTTCTCTCCGGTGGCGAGATACACTTTCTTAACTGTGAGACATGGAACACATTGTGTACCTCTGACAATTCTGGTGGCAATTCCTACTGATAAGCAACGGTTCCAACTCTGGACATGACTGGGAATGGACCAATATATCTGGGTGCCAGTTTTCCTCGGGTCTGAAATCTCTTGACTCCTTTCATGGGTGTGACTTGGAGATACACGTGTTCTTCGGGTTCAAAACTGATCTGACGGTGCTTTGCATCATAATAACTCTTCTATCGGGACTTGGCCAACTGTAGTCTATCTCGGATCTCCTTGACTTGCTTTTCAGCCTCCATCATCAAATCAGTTCCGAAAATGCAGCTATCTCCGGTTTTAGACCAGTTTAGTGGAGTGTGACACTTATGGCCATACAGAGCTTCATAAGGTGACATCTTCAAGCTGGTCTGGAAACTGTTGTTGTAGGAGAACTCGGCATACGGCAGGCAATCTTCCCACTTGGGTCCTTGGGCCAAAGCACAAGCTCGGAGCATATCTTCGAGTATCTGATTTACTCGTTCAGTTTGCCCATCTGTCTGAGGATGATAGGCTGTGCTGTATTTTAGGGCAGTGCCCAAGGCTTGATGAAGACGTGACCAAAATGCTGAGGTAAAGAGAGAGCCTCGGTCTAAAGTAATTGCTCTTGGCATTCCATGCAAACTAACGATTCTGGACACATATAACTGTGCGAGTTGGTCGGCTCGATAGGTGGTCCGGATGGGAATGAAGTGAGCTACCTTTGTCAGGGTGTCCACTACGACCCATACTGCATCATTGCCTTTGTTAGTCCTTGGTAGGCCTGTGATGAAATCCATGCAGACGTCATCCCATTTCCATTGCGAGATGTGTAGTGGTTGGAGGAGTCCGGCGGGCTTTTGGTGTTTCGCCTTCACTTTGTTGCATATATCACAACAAGCGACAAAATATGTGATATCTTTCTTCATTCCATCCCACCAAAATATCTGGCAAAGATCTTCGTACATTTTGGTACCTCCTGGGTGAATTGAATACGAAGATTCATGTGCTTCTGCCAAGATCTTCTTTCTCAGGTCTGCTTGCTCAAGTACGCAAATCCGTCCTCAATACCGTAGCGTACCTTGCTGATCCTTAGAGAAATCCTGAGTCTTTCCTTCTTGCATTCACTTGACATGGGCTTGTAGCGATACGTCATCTATCTGGGCCCTGCGAATCTCATCCTCAAGGGTAGGAGCAACTTCCAATATACTGGCAATACTGGCATCAACTATCACCAAATTGAGCTGAGCAATCTCGTCTTGGAGTTCAGGAGGCAAGGAACCCATTATAGCATTCAGACTGGCAGGCTTGCGGCTGAGGGCATCGGGAACCACGTTGGCTTTACCCTGATGATAATATATCCCGGGGTTGTAATCCTTGACCAACTCGAGCCATCGTCGCTATCGAAGGTTTAAGTCTGGTTGAGTGAATATATATTTGAGACTCTTGTGGTCGGTGAATATTTGGCACCTTTTTCCAATGAGGTGGTGTCTCCAAATTTTCAAAGCATGCACAACAGCGGCCAACTCCAAATCATGCGTTGGATAGTTCTCTTCATGAGGCTGTAACTGTCGAGATGCGTAGGCCACAACCTTGCCATATTGCATGAGTACACATCCAAGGCCGTTCCTGGATGCGCCACATTATACATCAAAGCTGCGGTAAATGTTTGGAAGAGTCAATACTGGTGCTGTGGTCAGTCTGGTTTTTAGCTCGTTGAAGCTCCTTTTGCAGTCCTCAATCCATTCAAACTTCTTATCCTTCTTGAGGAGCTCTGTCATTGGCTTGGCAATCTTAGAGAATCCCTCGATAAAGCGGCAGTAGTATCCAGCTAATCCAAGGAAACTCCTGATCTCTGATACTGTCGTGGGTGTGGTCCAATCAAGCACGTCTTTCACCTTACTTGGATCCACGGCTATTCCTTCTGCCGAAAGAACATGCCCTAAAAATCCAACTTGCTTGAGCCAAAACTCACATTTGCTGAACTTCGCATATAGCTGATGGTCACAGAGCCTTTGTAAAACTGCTCTGAGGTGTTCCTTGTGCTCTTCTTCACTCTTTGAGTAAATGAGGATGTCATCGATGAAGACCACCACAAACTTATCCAAGAAATCCATAAATACCTTATTCATCATATGCATGAAAAAGGCAGGGGTATTGGTGAGACCGGAAGAGATGACTGTATATTCATAAAGACCGTATCGACTAGTGAACGCGGTCTTGGGAATATCTCCCTTCTTGATTTTGAGCTGGTGATATCCGGTCCATAAATCAATCTTGGAGAATTCTTTTGCCCCACCGAGTTGATCAAACAAATCATCAATCCTTGGCAGTGGATATTTGTTCTTGATAGTAGCATCGTTCAGCTGACAGTAATCTACACACATCCGAAGACTGTCGTCCTTCTTATCCACAAATATTGCGGGTGATCCCCATGGTGATGAGCTCGGACGGATGTATCCTTTGTGAAGCATCTCATCAAGCTATTTCTGCATCCGATAATACTTCTTGTATAACGGTGCGGTTCCAGGCACCAGATCAATTGCAAACTCAAGATCCCTGTTTGGCGGCATCCCTAGTAATTCCTCAGGAAATACATCTAGAAACTCACTGACCACAGGAATTAATTCCAATTCTTCAGCCACAGCCATGAAAACCATTTCTTTCTTGGTTATGCTCCTCCGGGCATAGAACTTTGTGGTTTGACCTTCCTGGCTTGTCAAAGTGACTACTTTGATCGCACAGTTGATGGATACTTGATATTGGGTTAACCAATTCATTCACAAAATGATGTCCAATTTGGCAGACTCGATGACTATCAAGGATGTTGGAAATCTGACTCCTTCGATATCAATTTCCAAATTACGGCAGACCAGATTGCTTCTGAGCACGGATCCTGGGGATTGTACCATCATACTTTTTCCCAAAAATCAGGCAAGGAAATTTGTTTTGGGCAGCAAAACTCCATGGAATAAAAGAGTGGGAAGCCAAGAGTCAAATAAAATTATTGCAGGTATGATATTAACAGGAAACATACCAATGATGACTACTGGGTCCTCTTGGGCTTCGTCGGAGGAGAGGTGGTGAATTTGCCCTTGGATGGTCCTCTGGGCGGAATAGAGCTCCAGCTGATTGACTTGTGGCCTGAATGGAGGTGTTGGCTTGCCGTTCTTGGGGCACTGTTTGGCATAATGTCTGGTTTGTCCACAATTGAAGCAGGAATTATTGCGCTGACATTCTTCGCGCACCGGGCTGGTCACGACATTATTGACTTGGGTACTGGTCTTGTTAACATTCTTCTGCCAATTAGGTTTGTACTCAACCTGAGTCTGCTGCCAAGTACGAGCCTTCTACACTGGCTGCCCATCCTTCTTAGGCTCAAATTTGCGCTTGTGATCATTATTAGCGGGCCTGTTGTCGTGCACGAGCTTGTGTTCCCTTTCTACGATGAGGGCTTTGTTTACCAGAGTTTGGAAATCTGGAAAATCAAACTTACTGAGAGTGCATCTGAGGTGTTGGTTTAGTCCTCCAAGAAATCTGTCGACCTTCCTTTCTTCTGTGGCCACATCCTAAAGAGAATAAGGGCCAAATGGTTGAAATTGTGCAAGTACTCACTTACTGACATGCTTCCTTGTGTGAGAGCGAGGAATTCGCGCTACTTGACTTTCATAATCCCGGCTAGAATATGGTACTTGCGGAAATGGTCCTTGAATTTAGTCCAAGTGATCTCTTCGTCCGCAGGCCACATAGCATTAGCATTATACCACCATATAGCGGTAGTTCCTTCAAGATAATGCGTAGCGAACGGAACCTTGTCAGCTTCTTCAGTGCGAGCAATCTCAAGCTTTTTCTCAATAGTCCTTAACCAATCATCGGCTTCCAAAGGATCGATAACTTGATTGAAACTGGGAGGCTTGGTCCTCTGAAAATCTGACAGCTTGGACTGATGACCATTCTGATTTCCATTCTGCCCAACCATAGCTTGCACACTTTTCAACAGCTCGATCAGATTGTTGTTCCTTCTTTCTTCAAACATACGCATGATTTGCTCAGTGGAGGGCGGATGTGGCGGTGGTGGCTGAAATGGCTCGGGGGGATGTCCACTGTCTTCTTTGGCCGAAACGAGGACACCCTCAAAAGCGTGGGCTTCTTGCTGCCTCCCCGCGTCATCCTATTATTAGTTTTCCCAATATAAAGCAACTGAGATGAGAAATATCTAAAAATGGGAAGGAAAGCCAGTGACAAACCCAGAAGAAAACAGCGAAAAAGAAATCAAGGCAAATAAATAAAAAGTTCCAACATAATTATACATAGACTCATACATGTAAGATAAACATCATGACGGGTTCGACTACCCTCATACATGAAACTAAGCATCATGACATGAATGACTACATCCATACATCAACCTCATGATGACCGCGGTACTCTAACGATCTAGTGCTCAGCTGGCGCTGTTTTAGGCGGACTCCTCTCCTGAGCCGGACTCAAATCCTGAGCTGATAGTGGAAACCTCCGGGTTAAAAGTGACACGGCGGCGCTGCCTCGAGGGCTCTCCCTCAGGGGCTGGTGCGGGACGAGACCTAAGCATAGGGGCTGTAGGAGTAGCGACAAGGGAAGCCCAGAGAGCAGGGGCACTGCAAGGGGTCACTGCCAAAGGGTTTATGGTACCCTGAGTGGCCATCGAAGCAACCGAATTAGCAGAGGCTGGAGGAACAAATGGAGTGAAACCGACAATAGGTGGAGGGTTCCTATTCCGAGCAGTGGCAAGGGCTATCCGTGCTCGGGTTAGCTCTCTGGCTAACTCATAGATCAAGAGATAACTAGCATTTATATAGCGAGAAAGGTGGCTAGCAGGACAATCGCACGCCAGATCAATGAAAGGCAAGCGGATACGCCCGTTCTCGTGCAGAGATGGGTAGAAATAGAAACCTTGGTGGGCCTGCATGCGAACCTCGTTGTAGCGCAAGTCTACAAGAGCCTCGAGTGCAGCAAACTGGATGGCCCGAGACGGCGTGGAAGCAAAACCACCCTTAAAGGAATGGGTGTAAGCGCCGGAAGGAGAATGCTACCTCTTGAGCATGCATTGGTTTTCTCCTTGAAGAGGAAAGGGTGATGCAGCAAAGTAGCGTAAGTATTTCCCTCAGTTTTTGAGAACCAAGGTATCAATCCAGTAGGAGGCCACACACAAGTCCCTCGTACCTACACAGACAAATAAGAACCTTGCAACCAACGCGATAAAGGGGTTGTCAATCCCTTCACGGCCACTTGCAAAAGTGAGATCTGATAGAGATGATAAGATAATATTTTTGGTATTTTTATGATAAAGACAGAAAGTAAAGATTGCAAAGTAAAAATAGATTGGAAACTTATATGATGGAAAATAGACCCGGGGGCCATAGGTTTCACTAGTGGCTTCTCTCAAGATAGCATAAGTATTACGGTGGGTGAACAAATTACTATCAAGCAATTGGTAGAATAGTGCATAGTTATGAGAATATCTAGGCATGATCATGTATATAGGCATCAAGTCCGCAAGAAGTAGACCGACTCCTGCCTGCATCTACTACTATTACTCCACACATCGACCGCTATCCAGCATGCATCTAGATTATTAAGTTCATAAGAACAGAGTAACACATTAGGCAAGATGACATGATGTAGAGGGATAAACTCAAGCAATATGATATAAACCCCATCTTTTATCCTCGATGGCAACAATACAATACGTGTCGTTTCCCCTTCTGTCACTGGGATCGAGCACCGCATGATTGAACCCAAAGCTAAGCACTTCTCCCATTGCAAGAAAGATCAATCTAGTAGGCCAAACCAAAATGATAATTCGAAGAGACTTGCGAAGATAACCAATCATACATAAAATAATTCAGAGGAGATTCAAATATTGTTCATAGATACTCTTGATCATAAACCCACAATTCATCGGATCTCGACAAACACACCGCAAAAAGAGTTACATCGAATAGATCTCCAAGAAGATCGAGGAGAACTTTGTATTGAGATCCAAAGAGAGAGAAGAAGCCATCTAGCTAATAACTATGGACCCGAAGGTCTGTGGTAAAATACTCACACATAATCGGAGAGGCTATGGTGTTGATGTAGAAGCCATCCGTGATCGACTCCCCCTCCGGCGGAGCGCCGGAAAAGGCCCCAAGATGGGATCTCACGGGTACAGAAGGTTGCAGTGGTGGAAATAGGGTTTCGTGGTGTTCCTGGTTGGTTTCGGGGTACGTGGATATATATAGGAGGAAGAAGTAGGTCGGTGGAGCTACGAGGGGCCCACGAGGATGGGGGGCATGCCCAGTGGGGGCAGGCGCGTCTCCCTGCCTCGTGGCCTCCTCGTTGATTTCTTGACGTCCACTCCAAGTCCTCTGGATCATGTTTGTTCCAAAAATAACTCTCCCGAAGGTTTCATTCTGTTTGGACTCCGTTTGATATTCCTTTTCTGCAAAACACTGAAATAGGCAAAAACAAACAGCAATTTGCACTGGGCTTTGGGTTAGTAGGTTAGTCCCAAAAATAATATAAAAGTGCTTAGTAAATCCCATTAAACATCCAAAACAGATAATATAATAGCATGGAACAATCAAAAATTATAGATATGTTGGAGACGTATCAAGCATCCCCAAGCTTAATTCCTGCTCGTCCTCGAGTAGGTAAATGATAAAAACATAATTTTTGATGTGGAATGCTACCTAGCATATTTCTCAATGTAATTTTCTTTATTGCGGCATGAATGTTCAGATCTGAAAGATTCAAGACAAAAGTTTAACATTGACATAAAAATAATAATACTTCAAGCATACTAACAAAGCAATCATGTCTTCTCAAAATAACATGGACAAAGAAAGTTATCCCTACAAAATCATATAGTCTGGCTATGCTCTATCTTCATCACACAAATGCACAACCCCGATGACAAGCCAAGCAATTGTTTCATACTTTTGATGTTCTCAAACTTTTTGAATCTTCACGCAATACATGAGCGTGAACCATGGATATAGCACTATATGTGGAATGGAACGGTGGTTGTGGAGAAGACAAAAAAGGAGAAGATAGTCTGACATCAACTAGGCGTATCAATGAGCTATGGAGATGCCCATCAATAGATATCAATGTGAGTGAGTAGGGATTGCCATGCAACGGATGCACTAGAGCTATAAGTGTATGAAAGCTCAACAAAATAAACTAAGTGGGTGTGCATCCAACTCGCTTGCTCACGAAGACCTAGGGCATTTTGAGGAAGCCCATCATTGGAATATACAAGCCGAGTTCTATAATGTAAAATTCCCACTAGTATATGAAAGTGACAACATAGGAGACTCTCTATCATGAAGATCATTGTGCTACTTTGAAGCACAAGTGTGGAAAAAGGATAGTAACATTGTCCCTTCTCTCTTTTTCTCTCAATTTTTTGGGCCTTCTTCCTTTTTTTATGGCCTCTTTTCTTTCTCTTTTTTTTCGTTTCGTCCAAAGTCTCATCCCGACTTGTGGAGGAATCATAGTCTCCATCATCCTTTCCTCACATGGGACAATGCTCTAATAATGATGATCATCACACTTTTATTTACTTACAACCCAAAGATTACAACTCAATACTTAGAACAAAATATGACTCTATGTGAATGCCTCCGGCGGTGTACCAGGATATGCAATGAATCAAGAGTGACATGTATGAAAGGATTATAAAGGTGGCTTCGCCACAAATACGATGTCAACTACATGATCATGCAAAGCAATATGACAATGACGAAACGTGTCATAACAAACGGAACGGTGGTAAGTTGCATGGCAATATATCTCCGAATGGCTATGGAAATGCCATAATAGGTAGGGATGGTGGCTGTTTTGAGGAAGGTATCTGGTGGGTGTATGATACCGGCGAAAGGTGCGCGGTATTAGAGAGGCTAGCAATGGTGGAAGGGTGAGTGTGCGTATAATCCATGGACTCAACATTAGTCATAAAGAACTCACATACTTATTGCAAAAATCTATTAGTTATCGAAAAAAAGTACTACGTGCATGCTCCTAGGGCGATAGATTGGTAGGAAAATACCATCGCTCATCCCTGACCTCCACTCATAAGGAAGACAATCAATAAATAAATCATGCTCCGACTTCATCACATAACGGTTCACCATACGTGCATGGTACGGGAATCACAAACTTTAGAACAAGTATTTCTCAAATCCAGAACTACTCAAATAGCATGACTCTAATATCACCATCTTCATATCTCAAAACAATCATCAAGTATCAAACTTCTCTTAGTATTCAATGCACTCTATATGATAGTTTTTATTATACCTATCTTGGATGCTCATCACTTTAGGACTAAAATTTTAACCAAAGCAAATTACCATGCTGTTCTAAAATACTCTCAAAATAATATAAGTTAAGCATGAGAGATCAATGATTTCTATAAAATATAACCACCGCCGTGCTCTAAAAGATATAAGTGAAGCACTAGAGCAAAATTGTTTAGCTCAAAAGATATAAGTGAAGCACATAGAGTATTCTAATAAATTCCGATTAATGTGTGTCTCTCCCAAACGGTGTGTACAGCAAGGATGATTGTGGTGTACTAAAAAGCAAATACTCAAATCATACAAGACGCTCCAAGCAAAACACATATCATGTGGCGAATAAAAATATAGCTCCAAGTAAAGTTACCAATGGACGAAGACAAAAGAGGGGATGCCTTCCGGGGCATCCCCAAGCTTAGGCTTTTGATTGTCCTTGTATTTTACCTTGGGGTGCCTTGGGCATCCCCAAGCTTAGGCTCTTGCCACTCCTTGTTCCATAATCCATAAAATCTTTACCCAAAACTTGAAAACTTCACAACACAAAACTCAACAGAAAATCTCATGAGCTCCGTTAGCGAAATAAAACAAACAACAACTTTAAGGTACTGTAATGAACTCATTCTTTATTTATATTGGTGTTAAACCTACTGTATTCCAACTTCTCTATGGTTCATAACCTCCGATACTAGCCATAGATTCATCAAAATAAGCAAACAACACACGAAAAACAGAATCTGTCAAAAAAAAAGAACAGTCTGTAGTAATCTGCATCTAACGCAAACTTATGCAACTCAGAAATATTTACCAAAATAGGAAGACCTAGATAATTTGTTTATTGATCTACTGCAATTGGAATCAGTATTTTATCACGTTCTGGTGATATTTAACAATTGTTTTCGTGAGCAGAAAGTTTCTGACTTTTTCAGCAAGATCAAATAACTATCATCCAAGAAGATCCTATAGGTTTTACTTGGCACAAACACTAATTAAAACATAAAAACACATCTAACCAGAGGCCATATTAATTATTTATTACTAAACAGAACCAAAAAGAAAGAAACAAAAATAAAATTGGGTTGTCTCCCAACAAGCGTTATCGTTTAACGCCCCTGGCTTGGCATAAAGGCAAGGATAGATCTAGGTATTATCATATTTGGCATGCAATCCATAAGTGGCTATCGTAATAGATTCATAAGGTAATTTTATTTTCTTTCTAGGAAAGTGTCCCATGCCTTTCCTTAACGAAAATTGGAATCTAATATTCCCTTCTTTCATATCAATAATTGCACCAATTGTTCTAAGGAAAGGTCTACCAATAATAATAGGACATGAAGGATTGCAATCTATATCAAGGACAATGAAATATACATGCACATAATTCCTATTTGCAACAATAAGAACATTATTAATTCTTCCCATAGGTTTCTTAATGGTGGAATCCGCAAGGTGCAAGTTTAAAGAACAATCATCAAATTCACGGAAACCTAACATATCACACAAAGTTTTTGGAATCGTGGAAACACTAGCTCCCAAATCACACAAAGCATAGCATTCATGATCTTTAATTTTAATTTTAATAGTAGGTTCCCACTCATCATAAAGTTTTCTAGGGATAGAAACTTCCAATTCAAGCTTTTCTTCATAAGATTGCATTAAAGCATCAACGATATGTTTGGTAAAAGCCTTATTTTGACTATAAGCATGCGGAGAATTTAGCACGGATTGCAACAAGGAAATACAATCTATTAAATAACAATTATCATAATTAAATTCCTTGAAATCCAAAATAGTGGGTTCATTGCTATGTAAAGTTTTGACCTCTTCAATCCCACTCTTACCAATTTTTGCATCAAGATCTAAAAACTCCGAATCATTGGGATGCCTTTTAACTAAAGTTGACTCATCTCCAGTCCCATCATTATCAAGATTCATATTGCAAAACAAAGATCTAATAGGGGACACATCAATCACTTTTAGATCTTCATCCATATTATCATGAAAACTAGAAGAACACACTTTCATAAAGCAATCTTTCTTAGCAGACATCCTAGCGGTTCTTTCTTTGCACTCATCAACGGAAATTCTCATAGCCTTGAGGGACTCATTGATATCATGCTTAGGTGGAATAGATCTATGTTTCAAAGAATCAACATCAAGAGAAATTCTATCCACGTTCCTAGCCAACTCATCAATCTTAGGCAATTTTTCTTCAAGCAAAGCATTGAAATTCTTTTGAGAAATCATAAATTCTTTAACACTAGTCTCAAAATCAGAGGGATCCATAAGAGTTGTTGTAGGAATTACCATAATTATTAGAGGAATTACTAGGATATGGCCTAGGATTAAAGTTTCCTCAATAAGCGTTGTTACCAAAATTGTTCCTACCAACAAAATTCACATCCATAGATGCATTATTATTCTCAATCAAAGTATACAAAGGCATATCACTGGGATCAGAAGAAACACTCTTATTAGCTAACAATTTCATAAGTTCATCCATCTTTCCACTCAAAACATTAATCTCTTCAATTGCATGCACCTTTTTACTGGTAAATCTTTCAGTGTGCCATTGAGAATAATTAACCATAATATTATCTAGGAGTTTAGTAGCTTCTCCTAAAGTGATTTCCATAAAATCGCCTCCCGCGGCCGAATCTAAAAGATTTCTAGAAGCAAAATTCAATCCGGCATAAAAAATTGTATAATCATCCATAAATTCAAACCATGCGTAGGGAAATTATGTATCATTAATTTCATCCTCTCCCAAGCTTGTGCAACATGTTCATGATCAAGTTGCTTAAAATTCATAATATCATTTCTAAGAGAGATGATCTTAGCGGGAGGAAAATACTTAGAGATAAAAGCATCTTTGCACTTATTCCATGAATCAATACTATTTTTAGGAAAAGACGAAAACCAAGTTTTAGCACGATCTCTAAGTGAAAACGGAAATAGCTTCAATTTAACAATATCATTATCCACATCTTTCTTCTTTTGCATATCGCACAAATTAACAAAGCTGTTCAGATGGGTAGCGGCATCTTCACTAGGAAGGCCGACGAATTGATCTTTCATGACAAGATTCAGCAAGGCAACATTGATTTCACAAGATTCAGCATCGGTAATAGGGGCAATTAGAGTGATAAGAAAATCATTGTTGTTGGTATTGGCAAAGTCACACAATTTAGTATTATCTTGAGCCATCATGACAAGCAAACAATCCAACACACAAGCAAACAAGAAGCAAGCAAAAAAATAGGCGAACGAAAAGAGAGGGTGAATAAAATGGCAAGGGTGAAGTGGGGGAGAGGAAAACGAGAGGCAAATGGAAAATAATGTAATGCAAGGGATAAGAATTTGTGATGGGTACTTGGTATGTCTTGACTTGTGCGTAAACTCCCCGGCAACGGCGCCAGAAATCCTTCTTGCTACCTCTTGAGCATGCGTTGGTTGTGGCACCCCGGCTCAGAGCAACCGGTTTACCTTGCATTGCCAGCCCAGAGGTCAAGTCTTCTGGCAATACACAACAACATGGTACAGAAACAACCGCTTTATTGATGCTAGCGGATTACATAGGTCTGATACTACATCGATATTCGAGGCCAAGCGGCACACACGATGCTGCTGGACAGTATGTACATTATTTAATGAACATGACGGGGCCTCGATCACACGAACTACGCGACAGCGGAAGAACGACGAGATGGCACTCCATAGCATAGGGACACCGACGTGGACACGGCCTAGACACGAGATGCGCTCTGATGCGAACCGACTTGCCTGAAAGCTGGCATAACACGCCAGGTCAGTACATTGAACGTACTTGCAAGCTCACAACAAACATAAGCATGATGACAGACAATATCAAGATATTTAAATAGGTTAATGCAATGCAAAAACTACTACTGAAGGAACACAAGCGATTCATGCAATGAGTCCCACAGACTCGCTTACCAGACGGTTACCTCGTAACCAAATGGTGACCATACCTGGGTCACACCTGAAACCAATCACTCATGAACACCTCAAGTGTTCATGCTTCACCACGAACCAATGCATCACAACAGTCACTTAGTTTGCAAGATTTATTTAAAGTTGATCCATGGTGTGAGTTACTCACGAGTTATGCCCATAACCGAGGACGCGGCTATCGATAGATTAAATACACTCTGCAGAGGTAGCGCACTTTACCCACACTACGGAACACCTGGCCTCGCATTCCCATTCGGTGGACCAAAGCATTCCAACGAAACCCTCCCTTTGTCATGCACTCTCCCCGGCCACTCCGACGAACTCCCCCTCAGGGCTAGGTCTTGGGTAGCCCCGTGTCTACCAAAGACACCAACGGCCACCGTCGTGGCAAAACGGTCGCAAACGGGGACAAGGTACCATAAAAACAAAAACGAGCACACAAGGTTATGTCTGCCTACCGGGTCAGGGTATGCACGCCCATAACCTTCCCTCGCGGGAGGCACCGGTGAGAGCCACTACAAAGGACCGAATCAAGACCTTCCCATAAGGTAAATGTGGTCACACTGAATTAAAACCCGATTCAGTGGCACCATGATGTGATCAACATCATATTCAAGTAGAACTTAATCAAGTTTAGCTTTGATAAAAACTTTTTATCATCAACATGATATAACCCAAAAAGAATCATGCAACTACTCGTCATACAAAGCAAACAACTCATATTGATGGATCAAACTTAACAATATATGCATCTTGCAATACTTAGAACCAAAACTTCTCTGGTTATAACTCATTTTTATTTATCAAGCAATATTGTTATTAGTTCTTTATTTAAATGAAACTATCACTTAGTAAAATAACTAACATTAATTTCCATAGCAATATGCATAGTGCAAAATATTACTCTACTTAGCCAAACAAGTTCATGCATTCAACCAGCAACTAAAACAAGCATATCAAGCATGGTAAAGTAACTAGAAATTAACTGAATTTATTTATCAAAATTTAAATGCAAATAAACACTCATATTCAAGTAGAAAATCATAGATATTGAAATAACACCATCCAAATGCTGGTGTGGCTTGCCTTAGTGTAGAGGAGGATCACACCCCTCTTGGTTTGCTTCAAGACAAGCTTCTCCTTCTGAAAAGTGTTTAAAACCACAAAAATATTTGTCAAAACACATTCTGAAAATCACCAGAAATTCTAGACAGCAAGGAAAAATCCACCTTTTGGTGTGCTGCTAGAGCTTTCTGAAACAAAGAGAATGAAAAAAGAATCAAATAATTTGGACTTATGGTTTAGAAATGGTGGCTGGTCAAAGTTCAGTCAAATTTCTGAATAAAATTTGAATTAAACAGAAATCCTGGGGGGGGGGGGGTGGCGTCGAAGGCGTAAAACAGAAATACGCCTCCACTCGTACCACTTCGGGCGCAAGTCGTGAGACCGACAGGTGGATCTCGCGTGTCAGGAGAGAGAGGGGGCGAGCGAGATCAGAGAGAGGCTGAGCTTCGCCGGAGCTTATGCCGGCGACGAGGGGGTTTGGGGCTAGGCTAGAGGGATTTGATTGAAGCGGGGCTCGAGGCGCACCTGCCCGTACCCGTGGCTTGGCGAGAGGTGGACGGAGCTGCCCGAGGTTGAGCTCGCAAGCTACGGTGGCGGACGGGTTTCGCCAGAGAGGTTGAAGATGATGGCTAGGGCGGTTCCGAGGGCTTGGCGGCATCCATGCAGCACCAACAGACCACCAAGGCCCCACCCAAGCAGCTGCTTGAGCTCGAGAGGCCCTGGAGAGCGGCGGCTGGCCTGCGGGGATTGCCGGAGTCCTCGGGTCGCGGCGAGGGCTAGAGGCCTGCCCGACTGAGTTGCGGTCGTTCTACGTGTTCGTGGGGGTTGTGTGGAGTGGTGCTTGGCCAGGATTCGAGGCGGGGTCGCTTTATATAGCCGGAGCAAGGGGGGGGGGGGGAATTGTCGCGCCGGAGCTCTCTGGACACGCGACGAATGGCGACGAGAAGCTCCAAGG